>OX638064.1:56332268-57739006 GCA_951804385.1 Trifolium dubium
TATCCCACAATTTTTTTACTAAAGGTCTGTTTGGCAAAAAATAGCAGATAGCTTACAAGATTGCTTATAACATATGAGCTTATAGCTAATAAGTTAGCTGATTGAATTTGTAGTGTTTGATAAAATTAACAGTTGAAATGGCTTATTGATATGAAATGACATAATATATATAATTAATATTTAACTATTTTTAAGTAAGATGATAGATGTAAAGTTGGAAGAAAAAGTAATAAGCTACGAGCTATAAGCTAATTGAATTAACTTATCAAAATAAACTAAAAACTTGTCAAAATAAGCTATAAACTCATGTGAAGAAAATATTATCAAACACGGCTATTTTTTTTAACAAACTTATAAGTTATAAGCTCAGTTTAATGTGTTGTCAAACAAACTATAAGAAAAGACAAATGTTAAACAGTGTCCTGAGATATTGGTTAAGCATATAAATAAAAAATAATTATATCGAAATTTGTGCATTCGATACATCAAAAGTGTAAAAAATATATTTATTTTATTTTATTATTTCTATTTTTAGTATGCTTAACAAGTGCCTCGAAATGACCGTTTAGGATGACCAATAAGAAAATATACATCACACTTTTCATTTAAAAGATATTACAATTTGTAAAACGTATTACTTGTGGTGTGTTGGTTGATTACCTAAAAATTTCCTTGAATTTTTCGTGCCTTACCTGCGAGACCCACATATGCACATATAGGCATTGCCATATATTATTGCAGTCAGAATTTATTAGAAGCCACCGAAATTATTGAACCGTTTATGGGACGAAACCCGGAGAAGAAACATTAGAACGAACATTAAGAAGAAGAGTGTATGCATTCACTTTGGTTTTCCTCCTTTGGATGTGAAAGGGAAATATGAATCTCATCGACCACAACTTGATGTTACCAGGAATGTGTACTCCAAAGTAAACAAATTCTCACCGGTGGAATTTACACCAAAGAGAGTATTTAGTTGATATTTTTACCTTCATTTCTACTAGAGTATCTTTTAGAGCTTGAAACAATTATATTGTGGAACAATCTAGGTCCATTATATCGATTAATCAAAACCTTAATTAATGTGAGATATAGCTGCAACAAGCAAACAATATTACTCATGAATTGTGAGATTAACTCCGCTCACAAGTACTACTCCCATATGTTCTATATATGTTGCATTTGCTTTTTTGATTCTTTATGAAATGTCTAAGCTAAGCTTTTCCGCTAGAAATAAATACAATTTTGATTATTCTATTTTGCTGATTCAACAATGTTGATTTATATTTATTTCAAAATTTAAAAATATTATTTCCATACAATTTCGTTACTTTGATTTTGATTTTAAGTTGTCTATTCTTTCTGCCAAATGCCTATATAGATGGACTATGTGGCTGACACTTTGACGAGGTCTTATTTTTTTGTGTTGTAGTGTATATTTAGTATATCATGATGAATATGTCATGATCATGATGTTTCACCATGATTTTATAGAAATTATAATTGAAAAATTATGGCCAGTCATCCTGAATATACACTCACCCACCCTAATACTAATAAAACACGCATTTAGAGAGATTTTATTTTATTTTTTTTGACTTTCACTCTTTGTTTTCAAAAGGAGACCTTAATAGTCTATAGTTCGAACGAGTTCTGACATTAAATAATTACTAGTATATTAGCCCGTGCCGTGCACGGGATTATTTTCTTTTTTAATATTATTTTTTAATTTATTCTAAATTATTATTTGATTACTTCATTTTATTATTCAATAATAATTTGAGATATTATATATTATGAGTTTTTTAAATATAAATTGTTGGAGTAAATATATTTTTTTACAGATATTTTTTTAAATCACAAAACTCTCACATTTTTTCGCCAAAAAAAAAACTCACATTCAACGAATTTTAACATTTATTATAGATTTATTCAACTTAATTTCATCAAACTACATTTTTTTTAAATACAATGTAAAAAAAATATATTTTTCATCATCTTTTCACCTTGTTTCGTAGTAATCCATATATAAATTTAAAAAAAAATAAATAGAAATAGACAACCTTGCATATCACGAAACACCCACATTTTTTCGTCAACTGAATCTCATCAAACTACATGTTTTTATAAATACATTGTAAATTAAGATATATTTTGCCATCATTCTCACATTTTGTTACAACTTGGTTATAATTAGTAGTAATCTAGATGTAAATTTTTAGAACAAAAAAAATTCAAATAAATAGACAACCTTGCATATCATAAAACTCACACATTTTTTGGTTTCTAGTCCTCATTGAAATTACAAAAAAGATAGTGTAAATTATAAAATCAAAAGATACTCATATGAGTGTTAATATAAGTCATGTTATAAAAAATAGGTTTTCCGTATTAATATGTGTATAAATATTTAAGTTCCTATTAAAAAAAATTCTTTCGTCTCGTATTAATAAATTTCGTATTAAAACATTCGTAGAAATATAATTCCGTAAAAACTAAAAAATCCCCGTACATGAGTATATATATAGCTCTTGTAGAAATTACAAAAAAAAAATAGTCCTCTTATTAATATATGGGTAGCAATAAAAATCCTCATAGAAATATACGTTCTCGTAAAATTACAAAAAAAAAATCTAGAGTGATCTCCCACGTTATCGTATTAATAGATGATTTTTATTTTTAAATTACGCAGACGTTCATTTTATATTGATTTTATTTAAATATGAAAAATAATACTCTAGAGAGAGTGATCTCTCACTTTCCTTCTCAACAATATGATATTTTCTCTCTCATCATCGTAGAAATTATTAAAAGAAATATAAACCTTGTATGATATATGAATATAAATATAAATCATGTGTAAATTAAAAAAAAAAAATAGGCACTTGTATTATTATATTAGTATAAATATTTATCCCATGTAAATTACAAAAAAAAAGTTATATTAATATAAGTGTAAATATTTTTCATAAGCAATAAAATAAAATATCATAAAATTGCTTAAAAAAAAATCATAAAAATATAGTTTAGTTGTTGGCGGAATCGAACTGTATATCTCATACTAAATTTTGTTCGTGAGAGAGACATAGATGACACACATAAACTTTGATTTATTAGAGATTGTTTCGTAAAATTTTGTTTATGAGAGAGACCTCCGTAAATATAAATCGTAGATGATACCCAACATTCTTTCATCTTGTTTCAACATATTCTGCAGAAATTCACATGTAAATAGAAATTCATGCATATTACAGAACTTCCACATTTTATTGTAAAAAAAAATTTCACATTTAATCATCTTCCTTCATTTATTGTAGATTTATTCAACTAAATCTCATCAAACTACATTTTTCTCAAAAAATAAAGAGTAAATTAAAATGTATTCTCACACTGTTCTTCCATTTTGTTTCATAGTAATCCATATGTAAATTTCAAAAAAAATACAAATAAACAGACAACCTTGCATATCACAAAATTTCCATATTGTTTTCTTCGGAAAATAACTCTTTCACATTCAGTGATCTTCCTACGTTTATTGTAGATTTATTCAAGTTAATCCAATCAAACTATATTTTTTAAATACAATGTAAATTAAGATATTTTTTTCATCGTTATCTCACCTTCTTTTTTCAACTTGTTTCGTAATAATCTACATATAAATTTCTAGAAAAAAAAACAAATAAATAGATAACTTTGCATATCACAAAACTCTCATATTTTTTTGTCAAAAAAAAATCCTATTTAGTTATCTTCCTACATTTATTATAG
The DNA here is from genome assembly GCA_951804385.1 of Trifolium dubium. Lineage (NCBI taxonomy): Eukaryota > Viridiplantae > Streptophyta > Magnoliopsida > Fabales > Fabaceae > Trifolium > Trifolium dubium. The sequence continues at coordinate 56,336,037 of OX638064.1, forward strand.
ATTTATTCATCTAAATATGATCAAACTACTTTTTTTGTTCAATTTAAGATATCTCTTTTCCCATCATTCTCTCACCTTGTTTCAACTTGTTTCATAGTAATCCACATATATATATTTCCAAAACAAAATAATAAAATAAAAAAAATAGACAACCTTGAATAGTACAAAACACTTTTTTTTGTCAAAAAAAAAACTTTCATATTCAGTAATGTTCCTACGTTTATTATAGATTTATTCAACTGAATCTCATAAGACTACATATTTTTATTCATTGACAAGTTTGGTGTATCACTTGTGTTTCAATAAACTAATTCGCCACTGTTTTTTGTTTTGTTAGAATTAAGTGTCAAAAATCGTTTCTTGATATTGTATAACTATTTCATATAATTTTTTTTGTGATTTAGAATAATTTTCTTTAATAGAGCGTTTATCTTAAATTTTTAGGATTGAACTACCTTTATAATAGATTTTTTTAAAAAACATTTATTCAAGATTTATTCAACTGAATCTCATCAAACTATATATTTTTTTATAAATGTTTATTGTAGATTTATTCAACTAAATCTCATCAAACTACATATTTTTTTAAATACAGAATATATTTAAATATATTTATCCATCGTTCTCTCTCAATTTAACCTATTTCGTACTAATCTACATGTAAATTTTAAATAATAAAAAAAAGTACAATTCCTTGATAACCTTGCATATAATAAAATTCTCACTATTTTTTTTTTGTTATAAATTAAGTGTTAAAATTGTCTCTTAATATTTTAGAAATTTTTGATATGAAAAAAATTAGTGATTTAAAATAATTACTTTTTGTTACAGATTAAAAAATAAGTGATTTTGACATTAAATAATTTAAAGATTATCTTTTAGAGATTTTACAAAAATATAGAATCTATTTTGTGTTTGTTTACATTTATAAAAATTACTTTTTATAAAAAAAAAATCTTTAACTTGTTTGAATGCAACCACATAAAAGTGATTTTGTATGACAAAATTATCATAAAGAACATCCAAATATAATACATCATATAAAATAAATATATGCCAACAAATTTCTAAATTTTTTGTATGAAACTTTTTGACACTTATTTTCTTTTTCCTCTAAAAAATCTATGCAAAAAGCTAATAATACCACCTTCAGATTTTTTGCAAATTTTAGATTATTTTTAGATCTGCTTATTTTTAAAAGCTATAACAAACATATGTTATTTTATAAAAATTTATATATTTTTTTAAAATAAATAACTATTTTTTTAAAAGAACCATAACAAACAATCACTATATGTCTCTTAATTCTTACAAAAATATGTCTCTTAATTGATATTCTCCCCGTTCCTTTTTATTTGTCATTTTAGAAAGAAAAAAAAAAAGATCAAATTAGGAAGGTGTATTTTTGCACCTTATTTTCCTATTATACCCTTCTTTTTAGAATATATATCATAATTTTAATCCACTAATAAATTCCTATTTTTTTTGCACGCAAACTTTCTCTTTCCTTTTTTTTGGTACATCGGAACATACACACTTTCTCTTTCAAAAAAACTAAAACCACCAAATAAAAAATTGTAACAAACTTTTATTTTTTGGTGCAAAATTTATAACAAACTTTATGTAAAAAAAAAACAAACAAACAAACTTTGTTACAAAAAAATTAGAAAGAAAGGTATAATAGATAAAATATAAGTTAAATTGTCAAAACGACAAATAAAAAGGAATGGAGAGAGTATTAAAGCACATTTGAAAATAATCAAAATGTATTACCGAAAACAATATGTCACCAAACAAATTTATGGTTAATTCTATCAATGTGAGTACTAATGCATAATAATCAATGAGTGAAAACATCGGTCTATTAAACTAAATGACAAAATTGAATAAAATTGTCAATAAAAAAAGTGCATAATAATGCATTAAAATTAAACAATGAAAATCTGTTGTTTGACGATCATAAATTTGTCTAATTTTTCTTAATTTTTATATTAGTCTTCATATATTTGGTTGTGGATAAATCAGTTTCATTAGGGTAAGCTCTCTTAACTGATATACCATCAACTTGTCTACGACATCTAAAGTAGTTCTATATTTGACCTTCTCCTCTACTGTTTCATCAAACTTTGTTATAAGATCCATCGAATCGCATTGATAAAATATTAGAACATATAAAGTATGAATTGCATAGATAAAAATTAGAAAAATATAAAGTATGAATTGCAATGATAAAAAATTAGAAAATATAGAGTATGAAACTTATTAGTACACAAAATTATTGATAGTATCATAGTAATAAGTCAAAAAGAAAAAATTAATCTATAGATTTAATAAGTTAAGATGAAATAGTAAATCTATGAAAATTGGTTTTTTAAAAGAAAATTTTAGGTGCTTATCGTGGAACTACTTTTGATGTATGTCTTTCACTCTGCTTGCATTAGTACTCTGTGTCATGATCTTCTTATATATTATATTTTTGACACTACTGATACCACCAAACACCATCATCAATATATTTGATTTCAACCATGATTATAAACATTGATTCATACAATTTATTCACAGTGATATTTGTTAAAGTGTTTTAGTAAAAGAAATAATAATAATAATAACAACAACAACAACAACAACAATAATAATAATAATAATAATAATAATAATAATAATAATAATAATAATAATAATAATAAAATACCCATAAATTGTAAAAGAAAATTGTCTTACTTGTTGACATTCAAGAAGTGTCTCAATATTTCTCATAGGTGTGATTTTAAGTAGATCGTGATGGAAAACCTTGGAGATGAACTGAAACTTGTATAAGAGAATCATTCTTTTCATAAGTTTTAAAAAAATTGAAAGGAAAAATTAATCAACAATTACATATACGCATAACTGAAAATTTCTTAAATATAATTTATAATTGATATAATAATAGAATCATACATCAATTTTAACGTCGCAGCTTCGAGAATATCTGGATTAAACATGAGCCACGAACTGTCTAAACTGATGACTAAATTCTTTGACCATGAATGTCATGTGTTTCTCACGATGAATGTGTTTTTTATATATAGTTAAATTATATTCGGACTTATTATGCTAGATTGGAAACAAATTAAGTTGTTGTTATCAGTAAAATATTATTTTTTGTTGTTATCCATAATTTTTATTTTAATTGCTTAAGTTAATTTAAAAAATCATTACCAAAAAAAAAAATTAGTGAAGCTTTAATTGAATAACAACTAAACAAACTTTTCTAAGAATGCAACTAAATTATGCTAAAAAAAATATCTAAAAAAAATATAAAAATAAATCTTAGAGAAGCTCTAATTGAATGTCACGTAAGCAAATTTTCTTGAGAATGCACGAGAGAGCTCTGTGAACCTATCGTAATGTATATAATAGAGATTCTAATTCTCTCTCAAATGCAATTGTAGGGGATTGAATCGTAGCATTTCCTACCAAATTCAATCTCAATCACCATTAAATCAATTGCCGTTTGATAATTCTATTTTATTTTTATTTACTTCGTTTAGCAACAAACGTTTGAGATCTAATGTGAGTGAAATTTTTTGGCAATATGATACATAAAAATTAAACTTTTTAAAGAATATAATTAGGGGATATTTATGTAAGTTAATTAATCTATTATTGTTTTTGATGATGTAACTAGTGTATTTTTATGTTTATATTATCTTTTATGAAATCCATTAAACTTTATTTTACATCATCACCATTACAATTAGAATGGATTCATAACAAAATATTATATATATATGTGGTTTAGGTATAAATCTAATTGTAATGGTGGTTAACATAAAATATTATTTTTGCTCTCATTTAAATCATTATTTTTTGACAGAAGTTTCATAACAAACTTATAATATTCTTTCCATACCAAAAAAAAAAACTTATAATATCCTTTTTTTTCTTTTTTCAAAAGAAGGTATCTAGAAATTTCTGTTGATCTAGATTTAAAAAGAAAAGAAAATGAAAAAGGTTGGTTCCTCCTCGGTTACAACCTGGAGAGGGCCAAGGCAAAAGTCACCCCAAAAAAAGCCCAAAAAGCCGTAAAAAAAAAAATCTATTTAAATGATAAAATAATACAAATATCTATCAATCTATATTTTCGCAAAACCAAAACAGATCGATCACTGCTCCAACTAACCTTTTTCTTCTTCCCCCCTCTCTCTCTCCAAAATGAGTTACTATAACCAACAACAACCGCCCGTCGGCGTTCCTCCCCAGCAAGGTCTCTTTTCTTTCTCAATTCTTCTTCTTCTTCATACATTTATTTACTCACACTTCTCTATCATCTTTCTTTTTACGCTAATTAATTAATTCATTATTTATTTTATTTAATTTAATTTGATGGAATATAATAGGTTATCCGGCGCCACAAGAGTCTTACGCTAAAGATGCTTACCCGCCACCTGGATATCCACCGCAAGGTTACCCTCCACAACAGGGTGGTTATCCACAACAAGGCTATCCACCACAAGGCTATCCACAACAAGGTTATCCACCGCCTCAGTACGCTCCTCAGTACGCTCAGCCACCACCTCGTCAACAAAATTCTTCCGGAGGAGCTGGTTGCATGGAAGGATGGTAAGTAACAACTAATTCCTTCCTCTCTCGATCTCTCGATCTTGATCTATCTATAATTGAAATTGGATCTTCGAAGAATTCATCGCGGTTGTTGCCGTTGCCGGTGCTATGTCACCGTTGATTGTTATTTTGTCTATTTCTTCTTATCTTTGTCACGTTATTCGATGTAGATGCATTACTTTTTGTTTTCTTTTTTACCTTTCTTTATGTGTGGGTGGTCCCATGTATATTATCGGATATTCCAATGTATCTTACCTTATGTTGATATTTTTTTTTTATCATATACTAACACTAGTATCAATTAATCAAACTAAATTATCTTAATTTAAGTTTAAAATCTTCAGATAACTGTTTCTTAAGTACAACTCCTCCAAAGATATACTTGCAGGGAGCATGAGTTTATTCAACTTTAGTCACTAGATAGATTATTTGGGGTTCAAAAAATTAATTAAGCAGTAATTATTAGATATTTTTTAAGTTAAAATTGATTATTTAAGCGGTGGGTTTTGCCTGTCATTGATAGTGATGTCAATGACGTGTGGGTTCCGCCATCTAGAAGTGGTAGTTTGTCTTGTTGAAAGGGTCTTCTTCATATTCAATATTGCCATATTGCTACATATAAAATGCTTATGTACCAAGTTTTTTATAAGCTACTACTTTCCTTTTTTAAAGTTGTGATATTTTCCATAAGAGTTTACAAATATTAATTTCTTTAATCTCATATCATTCTTGTTCTATACACATATTCATGCAAATATAACAATTATAGCCTCTCACACTTTCCTTTCTTTCAAAGATATCCACTTATGTACGGTTTATGTACGGTTATACAAACACACACGCATGACCTGAAAATTTCTCTTTCGCCCCCCCCCCTAAAACCCCAAATTACCCTTCAATTCAGGACGTAGATCCCGAACTGAGGTTCGGGATGTAAAACTTGAAGTGTGTGCGGAGTTTTGAGGGGTGCAGGCACCACTTCGGGATCTATATCCCGAAGTGGTGCAAATTTTTAAGTTCAGCATCGATGCTGATGAAATGATTTCTAAGTGAGTTTTGGGGGGGTGTAGGCACCACTTCGGGATCTATATCCCGAAGTGGTGCAAGTTTTGGAAACTTGCACCACTTCGGGATCTTTATCCCGAAGTGGTGCCTGCACCCCGGAAACTTGCACCACTTCGGGATCTAGATCCCGAAGTGGTGCCTGCACCCCCCAAAACTCCAAAAAACTTCGGGACGTACATCCCGAAGTGCATTTCGGGATCTACGTCCCGAATTTTGTACAAAAACCCCCTAAGGGCAAAAAAGACAGTTAGGGGGGAAAAAAAGACTATAGGGGGGGTTATTGAGCAATTTTCGCATGACCTTGTTGGTTTTTTTTTTTTTTTGTTAATAACTTTATTAATTTCTGGCTTTCTGCTAATAGACTGTGTTATACTCACCAATGTGATACGGCGTCTTTGTAATGTAATCTAATTTGTTTTTATAATTTGTAAATTGTTGCAGCTTGGCTGCTCTCTGCTGCTGTTGTCTGTTGGATGCGTGCTTTTGATTCTCAGAGGACACATGATGACTTTGCACAAATTGGATTGATTACTTATGTATTTTAATTTTGAACACATGATCATTATTGTTCTTATAGTTTTTCTTTTCCTTGTTGATTGTTTGCTTTTATGACAATGAAGTTATGAACTACAACTTCTAAATATCATATTGTCTCATTAAAGTATCGTGTATATTTTCCTTGTGTTTCGTTTGATACCTTTATAAGAAAATTTCATTTTGTTGCTACCATTTGTATTCAGAGCTCTTCTAATTTCATTAAGATGCATACATAACAAAAACCACCATGTCTACACCTTATAGTACTTGTCTCATTGCATTGTTTTAACATGCACAAGACCGCATTGAGCGAAATTGAAGCACCCATCATACAAAACTACTAACATTCTTTTTACCTAGACATTAAGCGGCAATATCATTCTCAAGCTGACTGTAGTTCCCTTTCTCTTTGAAAAGTTGAATGTGATGATGTTTGCAGTAGAGCTTTGTTTCATGTGTAACGAAGTTTGCTGAGTTTATAGTACAACCTCCATAGGTACATTTGAAACAGCCTTTGTGATAGGGAGTCCCGTTAACCGTAACCTTTAATAGAATAGCAACAATGTAGTAAGTATTAAAAATTAGAAGGAAGGGGTGTAAAGCATTAACTAACTGGAAATTACTGTTGGTTATACCCTCTCTGTGGGATACACGGTCTTTTTGCAACACATGCATTTGTCTGTGGTGCCCAAGAACAAGCTTGCCCGAGTCTTGGTAGTCTGTTAATTCAAAATCAAATTTATCAAACTCTCATTCAAACAAACACTTAATATGAAATATTGCAAGAAAACCTATAGAAATATCACCTCACTCTCACTGGTATGTCTTTCTGGTTTCTGAACTTTGGGTTTTCCTGTGATGATGAGAATGAGAGGAAACAAAAGAATGTTAGCTTATTCTAAAATTTTCACATGGGATGATTTCTGTTTCTAGTTTACAAGACAAATTTACCTTCAAAGCTTTTGTCTAGGCTGCCAGTTCTCTTGAAGAGTTGATCATAGTGTGGTCTGCAATAGAGCACCCCCTCAATAGAACAGTAGTTGCTTAGCTGCAAACAAAGTTACAAGTTACAACACAATTTTGTAGGATCATTTGGTGAGTTTAGTTATGTATGCAATATGCATAGTCAATCATTAAAGGAAAGGGTAAAACATTCCTCATAAATGGTTTCATATCTTTCCCTAGATATCTGTGGAAATATGCAAAACCTTCATCAGATATTCATTTATTAATTACATTTGTCCCCAATGTGTAGTAGCTCAATCAAATGGCTGAGCCGAGACACCCCAAAGAGTTTGAGTAGGAGGTTCAGAGTTCAAAATATGACTACTACTAATATAACATACTAACTACTAACAAATACCATTTATCTATAAAAATGCTTATTCTTTACATATGCATACTTTATGCTAATTAAAAATAGATTTGTATTTTCATGTCAAGATACTTTTGTCTCACCACATGTATTCTATTATATACCTTAAGGGTACTCCGGCAATGGTGGCATCGGAAGCAGGCCTTATGATAAGTACGGCCATCAGCGGTTAGCTTATCAACGAGATAAACTGTTTTTTCACATGCGTTACACTTTTGTGTGGTTCCTACGAAACTGGCCATGGCTTTCTATACACAAAGATCACCAATGACCACCGTTGCCGAAATGAGCAAGAGCAACAGAGAAAGAGAGGGAACAAAGTTTCACTCTTCCGCAAGGAATTCCTTTGCCGAAGTTTCTCTTATGCCCCCTCTCTTTCTCTCGGTCTCTCTTTCTCCTTCCTATGAAAAAGATGAGAATGAGAAAAAGAGACAAAAGAAATCAGAGGAGGAGATGATAAACTAAATGAAAGAATTGTGGACAGCAGTGAATTTCGGATAACCTGAAATTTTGTTTATATAGATGATGCGTTGTTAAGTTGTGAGTGAGTTGTGGATGAAAAATAGGAGCAAGGTTTACATAAAATATAGATAGATCATATATCTTGATATACCTTAATTTTAGTACATTTACATTAAAGAGTGATGATGATGCACGGTGACTTAATTCTTCTAAGCCCTCATTCTGTAAAATCTATAGTACTACTACTGTCCATTATTATCTTTTAAATTATCTTATAAAGGATCATACATGAAAACAACCAACAAATGTTGTAGGAGAAAATTTCATTTAAGGTCTTAATAGTATTACCTTACTATAATATGAATTTTTGTAAGAAATTAACAAAACATTTTTGTTTGATATCACAATGTGTAAAATAGTTTTACATCATCAAAATATGTGAAAATTCAAGAAAAATATATTCAGTAGTTGATCTCAAAAGAACGAATTGTTTGGAGTAACTCAAATTTTATTTATGGTATAAAAATTCTTAACTAAATGCCTCTCCTTAAAAACATGAGAGTTGATGCAAAATATTTAAAAATATTTAATGATTTGTTATTTTATTTGGTATTTAACTCAACAATTTAAAAAAGAAATACTACCTCTGTTGTCTTATTATAAATGACAAGTTACTTTTTAGATTCATTGAATAATTAATATATTTAGTCTATATATTAATCAGATATATTAATTATTTAATGTATCTAAAAGACTTCCTAAAACACTTTTATCTCCTCCTATCATTTTGCTTATGCTCTACACATTTTCTTGGACTGTACACTGTGAATACTTTCTCCGTAAAAAAACGCAACAAAAAACGCTGCCAGTGAATTCTAGCTTACTTACAGTCAACAATGCATAGCAGAGCTTTGAATTTGAACATTATTATTAAATCAGGTTGGTTATTCATCTTCTCCAATTCCACTGCCTAAAAATATTCTTCTTTCTTTACTGCACTTTTTCACTTCACAACATCTTTTATTGCCGTAAATTTCCATGTCTTTCTTAAGTTTTAACATCACCCTTGAAAACCCATTTGAACCTATTAACGTGTTTTATTATTTAAATACTTTCACATTTCTTGTATACATGACTTTACCATGAATGCCCTTTAACTGTTTGTTGAAATGTTTCTTAGAAATTTGGATGAATTCACTTTCGAAATGTATAGAATTTCGAGAGAGAGTCACACATTGGATAGTAATATAGTCTATAAGTGGTGAGCATCTCTGACCTTACAAGCTGAGAGCAATGTAGGACTTCCTAAATAAAACCGCTCAAAATAGATTATATACCCTTTTAAAGGTTTGAGCATTCAGCTAATTAGGACTTCCAACTGTTGAAATATCACAGATAATCATAACAATATGTTTGTAAGTTTACATTGTCTTCGATGAGTTCTGTTTCTTAATGTAAGAAAAGAAGAACTACAATGGCATAAAAAACTGAGGTTATTGCAGCTAACAGCCGAGTGAGTTCCCTTCCTTTATCAAAAAGGTAATTTCTTGTCAGTTACAGAAGCCCAAATTTCAATAAATATAACAATAACAAGAAAAATACAGTAAGCACAATGGTTAAGGCCTAGAAATTACCCCTGCCTGAGGAAATGGGACCATAGACAGAAATCCAAAATCGGTATTAATCTCTGCATTTTTTAGCTTGCATTGCTTTATCAATGGTTGGTTTCTGATGCATAGTTTGATTTGCCTATTGCCTATATCTCACAATATACTGTTCATAACATTCTGATGTAAATATTTTTTTTGTTTAAATCCTGATCAGAATACATAATAAGGTTCTAATGGATATGGATATTATATAGAAATATAGTCACCAACTTGTCCCAAATAACACATTTGTTATTTGCAAACTAATACTTTTTCATATTAGGGCATTTGGTCTAGTGGTATGATTCTCGCTTTGGGTGCGAGAGGTCCCGAGTTCGATTCTCGGAATGCCCCCCCCTTTTTTTTTTATTGTTTTGAAACTTTGGAAGGTTATCATTGTTAATTGTTTAATTCAATACAAACAAGTAACAGATTTTTTTATATTTGTTAAAGATCTGGAATCTGACAAGCTTAACTTGTTTTTATTGATGTATTGGTTAAATAACAATTAGACTTCAGAGGCTGCATGTGAATGCCCTGAGATGTATGCTGTGATACTTGAATAATGTATCTGTAGCCATACTTATGTCCTAATATGACAAACTCTTCCTTTGCCCTGAGTTGTTGTATCAGATGAAGTGTTAGGTAGTAAAAAGCCAACATGAAAATACTCAGCGTAGTAGGAGTGAAGTTTATGAGGATGTTGCACAGGATGAGTGAAAATACTAGATGAGAAAAGATCCCTAACAAAAATATGATGAGATAGGATTGGGAATAATAGCACTAAAGAGAGAGTTGGGATAGCAAACTAGCACCTATTGCACATAAGATGCTTAAATCTCGACTTTAAGTGGATATGTGGAGGAAATCCGTAAATTCTTCAGTAAGGAGAATAAATCACATGGACGGCGGCCGAATCTCTAGATGTAGAGAAAAATCATGGAAAACCACTAACAACTAATAAGAAATGCTTATAGGTCCATATTTTGGCTATATATATATGATTTATGCTAAAACATTACGACGGTTTTTGATTCATGTAGCCAACTACACCTAGTGAGGTAAAGCTTAAGCGTTGTTGTACGATGGATCAGTCATTTTCTCTTTAAGATGGATCAACCATTCTCATTTTTAATTTCAACAGTGAACTTGTGTATAGTAGTAATGTAAATTTAGCAATACTACTTTCACATAGTAAAACGTTATTAAAATGTGAATGCTACCAATGTAGTGATGATATGTGGTAAAATAATTGGTCTGGTGGTATGCTCCCAACTTTTAATAATTGCCTGAACTAAATGATTTACAAACAATAAGTTTTAATATCAGGGCATTTGGTCTAGTGGTATGATTCTCGCTTTGGGTGCGAGAGGTCCCGAGTTCGATTCTCGGAATGCCCCTTTTGAAATACTAATAATGTTTGTGTTTTTTTATACTCCTATATTGTTGCAGATCTGGAAGCTGATAAGGTTGACTTCTTAATTGGTTGGTTAAACACCAATAAGCATTATTTTTTATACTTTGTTCTTTAATATCCGGAAGCTATCTAATTATTAAATGACTCAAATATCTACCACTTATGTCACTCCGTGGAGGTGACTTTCTTTCGTATCTTATATAGAAAAACATGTTAGCTTTAGAAATTGGTAGCATGTATTTATCAGTTGGTTTCTGTTGGCAACTGTGTATCTAAATAAGCAGATTTGGACATTTTCATGCAATCTTTCAATACAATTGCAGACCATGTGGTATGTATAAACAATTCAATAGTAAACAAGACATATATATCACATAACCTTGGCTAATTCAATATGGGCATTTGGTCTAGTGGTATGATTCTCGCTTCGGGTGCGAGAGGTCCTGAGTTCGATTCTCGGAATGCCCCAAATTTTTATATAGCATTAGTTTATTTATTATTATAAGATTTGTATTATACTTTTTTTGTTGGACTAAATAATTGATACTTGTTGGTAGTTGGTACTTTGTAATTTTGTATGTTAATGTTATTTGACTAATATAAATATTAATTTTTTTAATAATGTAATCCAAACTAAATCGCATGTTAATTTTAATCTTTAGGTTAGAAGACATTTTGTCTCAAACCATAAACACCCCAAAATTTTAATATTAAAAACATCTGTAATCATGTAGTATAAACATTGCTGTTGATTCAAATCCATATATAGCACAAGTATCTAACAGCATAATTTTCAACACTCAGATGTAAACTATCGTATCAAATCACATGATTAAATCACAAGCTATCAGATTTGATGTAAAGCCAGTCAAAAAGTGGCAAGAAAAATTAGTATCAATGCAACATCTTGCTTAGACAATAATATTAGTATTACCAAGAACCATCAGTGTGGTGGAATCACATTTAAAGAAGGTTTGCTCAACAAGTCATATACGGAATTATTTCTTGAGACTGATAAACTGCATCAACAACGTAACTGCAATTTCCAGCACACAAAAAATGGATCATAATTGTACTTTAATATCTTGGTGTAACAGTATCATATCTTAATAGTTTTCCTATTGATGCAATACTAATTTGAATAATGCTCTTAGCCAATGACTAGCTAGGACCGTGAGCCGACGAGGCTTCAAGCATAGTATGGATGCCTTTGTTAAGTTGAATGATCATTTATAAATCAAAATAGGAAATGCGTGTAAATTGCAAATAGGGCAAGGTAACGAGCTAGGCTAAGTATTCTTGTTCTAGACAAATGTTTTCATGATTCATTCAAATAAGATTAAAGGAAGGGCCTTGCATTTAGTCTATTTGAAAGTTTATAAATAATGTGAATTTAGTTCTATGTAGGATTGCATAAAGGTTTTGGCTTAATTGATCGTAAGTTGTTAATGATAAGAATCATTTAGTCTATTTTAGGGATCTGTTAATGATACAAATATATATATGCAAATATATACAAATTTATTCTTCTCTTTAGTAATTGATCAATTTTCACTAGTACTACATTTATTTCAAGTTTAATTTGTATAACATAAAACAGAAACTTGTCACTTTTGTTTGATTACCGGCCACCACCGTGTTCCATGTAATGTAATTAAATCATAACATGTTAAATCATAATCAAACTATTACAATGAATGAAACTCTAAATAATAATCCATTGCAATTATCAAAAAAATAAAAATAATAATCCTTTGCAAGTAGATACTAAAGTAAGATTAACTAGTAAAGTTAATTTGAATTTGGAATCATCCAAAGAGGTGGTGGATCCATCTTATTTTCATGAGGAGCTAAGAACTTGACACTGGAATCTTGAAGATTGAAAACACCCCAATCATGCCCACCATATGAATAGTCCAAATTCATCTCTTCCCACCTATCATCACTAAAGTAAATTAAATTTCCTTCACATCCTGGATTTGCAGCCACAAGCTTAGACTCATTAGCACCTACAAATATAACTCCATTATCTAAACTCTTAATCTTTTCCCACCTTTTTTTGACAGAGTTAAGTTTATACACATTAAAGTGTTTTGTTCTATAAGGACAAATTTCATCACCCTCATATGATAAATTGCTTCCTTCATAAACTACTTCACCATAACCATTGACAAAATTTCCAATAAACCTTTCTATCAAAAAGAATTCTCCTTTAGATATCACCAAATATAATTGACTTGAAAACTTATCACTTGGAAATTTTGTCTCTTCGTCCTCATCTTTCCCCACAATAGGGTACTTATCGTACACAATTTTTTGCGGAACTTGTTGACGAAAATCCCATCCTTCAATTGAACAATCTTCAGCCAAAGCATAGAGATTATTGTTATCGAAAACAATGTCACAATAACATTGTTTGGCATCAAAGAGTTGGACCCATGAAGCATTATGGTTGGTACAAAAAGAAATCTTGCATAATGGGTAACCGTACATAATGGCAATAGTGTATTGTGAAGGAGATGGGGAACACATCAATGCTGCTTTTGCTACAAAGAATTTCCGAAGGTGCTCAACATAATAAGAATAAGATGGTATACTTAGACGTTGAATGAGTGAGTTAAGAAACGGTGGAAGCTTGATGCAAGTTTTGGAAGATGGGTTCATAAGTATAGGACAACCATTGTTGTCAAGAAAGATGAGAAAATTGTGGGAAGAACCGACGCACCAAGCACCAGGATAAGCCTCGAACATGTTGTAAGATTCATAGCGTTTGTTTTCGTTGAGTATGAAGATGCTACGGTGAACAACATTATTGTCTTCGTCGTCCAAATTTGTTTCTTGGGAAAGTGAAGGAAGGATCGCATAAGGTGTTGAGAGGGTTGAAAGGGATGCCACCATTCTTTAAATTAATTAAGTTTTAAGCTAGTTTTGAGATGCTCACAAACTTGAATAAAATAGGTCGAATGACTCTAATACATATATATATATATATGTAACTTAGAATAAGATTTATTAGAATTTTAAAAAGATATAGATAAGATTTAGAATTGAAACAAACTTAAAAACAATCACTATTTATTAGGATTTTAACAAGATTTAGTAAAAAGATATAATAAAATTTTCCAAAAAAAAAAAAAAAAAAGTCAAAATAGGTCATGACGGTGTAGTTTATAGAATTATAGTTCAATGCTTATCAAAAAAAATAAATAAATAGAATTATAGTTCAATCAAAACTGTTATATTAAAAATAAGATCAATTAAAACCGACTTAGAATATGATATATTATTTTACAAAAAAAGAGAATAAGATATATTATGATTTTAAAAAGATTTTTAAAAATTCACTATTTATTAGGATTTTAAAAAGATATAGAATCTTTTTTTATTGAATATAAAATAAAAATTAGAATTGAAAAAAGATTTAGAATAAAATTTCACTATTTATAAGGATTTTAATGAGATTTAGAATAAGGATTTCGTTAAAAAAAAATCATCTTGAGAAAAAAAAAGATAATTTTGTGAAAGATATATGCTTATGTTTATTGTTTGTGATACAAGTTATATTTTTTGTTAAAAAAATTTAAAATTACATCCGAGATTCAAATCCAATTCCTCCAAAATTCATCCTTTTAGTAAAGTTTGGTGTTAGTAGGCTTTTTTTCCGCAACGTGGACAAATTTTAATTTACATACGCTTATACTACCTCCGGTCTTAAATATAAAACTAAAAGAAGTATTAACTTTGACTTGACGTGTACAAAAAAATTAATTTTTTATTGAACTTTTGCGTTTATATCTTAAAGACTAAAAAAATCTATTTATCCTCCTTGTTGAGTTGAAATGCAAGCTGCATGCAGATTTCCCAATTATTCATCTTCTTTATCAAGCTGCATAGCAAAACTTTGATTTTGAAGATTACATCATCTTCAGCTCAGGTGATTCATCTTCTCCGATTCTATTGCCTCTAAATATTCTTCTTTCTTAACTTCACCTTCTCACTTCGCATGCAACTTCAATATTTTCCACTTCTTCAATATTTGCACTGTTGTTACCCATCTCAATTAATTTATCTATTTATTCCAAATCACTCTTTTATATCTCAATATGCAATTCAACATTGAAATTTTGCTCACTTAAAGAATTTGTCTTTTATCAAATATATGTCTTTTCCGTCAATGCCCATTAACTGTTTGTTGAAATGTTTCTTCCACCTGTTTATATATAGACTTTATATTTGTGGTTACTTGTGGTGCACCGAGGAACTAAATGTATGCTACATATAGAATGCGGAGAGTTAGGTATTGGATAGTAATATGGTATGAAACTATGAATTGTGGTTATAAGTGGTCAGCGTAGTTGATCTTTCAAGTTGGTTTTGTAAAGTTGAATTAGGCTCAAGTTAAATTTTATGAATTTAAGATAGAATAATACAAAAGTTAACTTACGTTAGTTGTTGAAGGCTCGAAGTCATAGTGCTGTGCTCTATGATAAGTCAAAAATAAAATTGCTCAAAGTAGTTCAAAATAGAGTCTAAACCCTTTAAAGGTTTGAGCAATGTAGGATTTCTCACTTTTGAAATATCACAACAATATCTTAGTAAGTTTCCAGTATTCGATGAATCAATTTTTGCTGTAAGAAAAGAAGAGATCCATCCACAGTGAGGTTATTGCAGCTAACAGCCGAGTCTCCTTCCTTTATCTAAATTAAAGGAAAAGGTTCAAAAATGAAACTTCTTGGCTTTGACAGAAGCCCCAGTTTCTGTAAGTATGACAATAACAAAACTATTGCAGAATATAATTCAGCATAGTTTGATTTTCCTATTGCATTTATTTTGATTTTCCTATTGCATTTATTTATCTCACAAACCACAATAGAATATGGTATTTAATGTTGATAACATTCTGATTTGAATGTTTTTTGCTTCAATCATGGTCAGATTACATAATGAGATCCTACTGGATATGGATATCATAAAGAAATATTGTCATCAATTTGTTTAGTGATGACATGTGGCTAAAACTAGAGGTATAAACTTCTTCATTTTCCCCTTTTCTCCCTTAAACAATTGTCCCAACTAAGTTATTTACAAACTAAAACTTTTCATAGCAGGGCATTTGGTCTAGTGGTATGATTCTCGCTTTGGGTGCGAGAGGTCCCGAGTTCGATTCTCGGAATGCCCCTTTTGAAGGTTAGGATTTTATTAACTTTTCAATATTTTAGTTAAATACTCGCTTTGAGTGTTTTTATTTCTTGTTCATGATCTGGAAGCTGACAAGGTTGATTTATTAATTGGTTAGTTAAATACCCTCTAGCATAAGTTTTTATGCCTTTAGATGAATGGTGTTGTACATTAATAATGTACTAGTAGTCAGATTTATGTTCTACTAGTACTATCCCTTTGAAATGACAATTGACAAATAATTTCTTTTATAATCCTTTGAAAAAGTTACGTTGTTGTGTGAGATGAAGTGTTGGGTAGTAAAGAGTCAGTACAAAAAGGAACGAGGTCCAGGAGGATGCTGCACTGGATAAGTGGGAATACTAGACGAGAACAGATCCCTAGCAATAAAAAAAGACGAGATATTAGCGTTAAAGACAGAGAGTTGGGCTAGCAAGCTAGCATCTATTGTAGATAAGATGGTTACATTTCGACTTAGGTGATTTGGACACGTATGGAGGAAATCTATAGATTCTTTAGTAATGAGAATATATCTTTTGGATGGTGTTCCAATCGCTAGATGTAGAGAAAACAATGAAAGAATGCTAATGAAACTTTTATTAAATGCTTAGAGGTCCATATTTTGGCTATATATAAGATTTATGTTAGAGCACTGTGACCCCTTTTGATCGATGTAGCCAATATCACTTCGTGAGATAAAACTTGATTGTTGTTTGTTGTATATGTGAAAATGTAAGATGTATCAGCCATTTTCTTTTTAAATTTCAACAGTGAACCTGTGTATAATAGACAATAATAGTAATCTAAATAGAAACTTGGCAATACAACTCTCACATACACATAGTAAAACGTTATTAAAATGTGAATGCTACTGATGTAATGATGACATGTTGTAAAAATAAGAGGTCTAGTGGTATGATTCATTTTTTCCCTAAAATAATTGCCTGAACTTTCTCATTCAGAAATTCACAAACAATGACTTTTCACATCAGGGTATTTGGGACAAACCTCATGGTTCATGGGACTAATAGCAAGTAAAGAACATAACATGCAAATACTTTTCACATCAGGGCATTTGGTCTAGTGGTATGATTCTCGCTTTGGGTGCGAGAGGTCCCGAGTTCGATTCTCGGAATGCCCCCTTTTGAAGGTTAGGAGCTAAACTTTTCAATATTTTAGTTGTATAAATTATTTTTTTATTTTTTATTATTGTTGAAGATCTGGAAGCTGTCAAGATTGACTAATGAATTGGTTAGTTAAATACCAATATGCATCACTTTTTATACTTTTAGTTTTTTTAAGATCCAGAAGCTGTCAAGTTTGACTTATATACTAGAGTGCAGTACTAGACTACTAGTAGTTAAATAGCAACTACCATCAGGGGCTGCACATGTATGCCTAGTTGAGATGAATGCATGGATAGTGTATTTGTGTTGGCTGAGAAACATGTAGGTCACAGAAAGACTGTTAGGATTCATAATTCATCAAAATTTATTTTTAAAGATAAATCCAAAATTAAAACCTGAATGGTAAATAAGAATAGTAAATCAAGTTTTCCTCAATACACAACTGTAGAGACTAATATATCAAGGAAATTGAGATTCATTAAGAAGTTGATCTTTTTTAACAGATATATTTCTATAAGCATCAATGAGGGATCAAACCTCTGACTAAATGATTAAAGGATCTAAGTATCTATCATTTATGTCATACTATGGTGGCTATTACTCTCTTTGTTATCTTACCTAGAAAAACATTCTAGCTTTAGAAATCGGTAGCTTCATCCAGTGGTCTCATTATCATGAGAAGACACAGGACTAGCATCTACTTAGCAGCTGGTTTCTGTTGGCAACACTGAGATGTTGAAGAACAACTAACAATTATGTATCCAAATAAGCAGATTTGTTTATTTTCATGTAATCACAATACAACTGCAGACCATGTGGTATGCATAAACAATTTCAATTATAAACAAGATATATACCTCACCTAACCTTTCTTACTTGACCATGGGCATTTGGTCTAGTGGTATGATTCTCGCTTTGGGTGCGAGAGGTCCCGAGTTCGATTCTCGGAATGCCCCATTTTTATATAGCATTATTTTTTATTATTCTCAATGGTCCGTAATTAACTTGAATTTCAAATTCTTTTAAATAGAACCAGTACTGAATACATAAATTTTAATAGTTACTTATTTTATTAGTATGATATGTTGCATTAATATATTATTTACAGTTTATTTATAACGCTTATTTGTTCAATGTGATTTACTTATTTCACATAGTTCCAAACATAATGTTTACTTGTTACGTCTTAATTTTATATTTTGATGTTATTTTGCTTGTAATATGTTATTTTACATGACATAAATATATAAATTATACATCGATAAACATTGAATGAATCGATGCAATCCAAACCACACTTAATCGGATTGGATCAGATCATATTTTTATAAGTGCAGCATCAGTCTCAGCATCTTTGGGCTTGCATTGCTTTACCAAAGTGTTTTCTGATGCATAGTTTGATTTGCCTACTGTAGTTATTTATCTCACAAGTCACATTATAACTATGGTATTGATTGTTGATAACATTCTGATTTGAATGTCCTTTTGCTTCAGCTATGATCAGATTACATAATGAAATCCTTTTGGATATGGATATTAGAAAGAAATATTGTCATCTACCTGTTTAGTGATGACATGTGATAAAAATAATTACAAACTAAAACTTTTCATATCAGGGCATTTGGTCTAGTGGTATGATTCTCGCTTTGGGTGCGAGAGGTCCCGAGTTCGATTCTCGGAATGCCCCTTCTTTTTTTTATTGTTTTTAAGTTCTGGAAGGTTACCATTGTTACTTGTTTAATTCGATACAAATAAAAGCATCAGTTTTGTTTTTATTGTTGTTCAAGATCTGGAATCTGACAAGCTCGACTTATTTGCTGCTGTATTGGTTAAATAACAATTAGAGTTCTGGAGTTGCATGTGCATGCTGTAATACATGAATAATGTATTAGTAGCCAAACTTATATCCTAATATGATAAACTCTCCCTTTGCAGTGACAATTGACAAATAATTTATTTTATTTATAATAATGTGTTCCAATTGCTAGATTTAGAAATAAAATAAATACTAACAACTATCAACAAATGCTAACAGATTCACAAAGAACAATTTTTAATATCAGGGCATTTGGTCTAGTGGTATGATTCTCGCTTTGGGTGCGAGAGGTCCCGAGTTCGATTCTCGGAATGCCCCTTTTGTGAAAGTTAGGAGTTTAACTTTTCAATTTTTTTCTTGTTAAATACAAATAAGCTCATTTATTTTTTATTTATTGTCGAAGATCTGGAAGTTGACAAGGTTGACTTATTAATTGGTTAGTTAAATGCCAATAAGCATCAGTTTTTATACTTTCAGTTTCTTAGATCTGGTTGGTGTCATGTTTGATTTATATACTGTTGTGTAGCACTAGTAGTTATTACTATTACAGTTACAATTAGCATTAGAGACTGCATGTGAATGCCATAGATGAATGCTGGAATGCATGAATACTTGAATAGTGTACTGGTGTTGGCTGAAAAACATGTTGGTCATAGAACTACTAGTGTGATTCATAGTTTATCAAACTTCATCTTTAAAGTTTATAGATAAATGCTAAATTAAAACTTGAATGGTAATAATTAATAGTAAGTATGTAATAGACTCTCTCTGATACATTTTATGGCAATCCAAATTGTCCTCTGCACACAATAACAAGGACTGATATCTAATTTTTAATTGAGAGTCATTTGAGAATATGATCTCTCATAACATGTTTTTATATACGCGTCAATCAGAGGTTGAACCTCCGACAAAACGATTAAATGACTCAGGTATCTATCCCTTATGTCATACGATAGTGGTGACTGGTGACTCTTTGATGTTTTACTTGGAAAACATGTTAGCTTTAGACATGGGTAACTTCACCCAATGGTCTCATTATGATGAGAAGACACAGACCAGCATGTATTTATCAGCTGCTTTCTGTTGGCAACATTGTGATGTTTTGAAGACACGCCATAAATTGCAAGACACGCCAAAATATCAATCATAAAAACATATGTATAAATACAGTTGATTCAAATCCATTGCAAAAGTATCCCCCAGCATAATTTACATTTTACAACACTCTTGTAAATTCCAAACCAGCATATCAATCCACAGGATTAAAGCACAAACTAGCAGATTTGATGTAAAGCTGGTCAAAAAAGGAAAAGTAGTATCACACCACACCACCAGCATCATCCCTTCAATAATCTTGATATTAGTCTACAATGCAACATTCAAATAGATTCATACAGTTTTGCTCTTAATAAAGAATCATTCAGGTTAGGTTTTCTTGTTATTGGAATATGTGAATTCTTATAGATCCATCCTCCGAAAGAACCGGGCATGAGTATTTTTCATCATCCTGCTGGGCAGAAGTTGAGACCTTCAGTTCTTTGCTTTAGAATGTTTTAAAAATCAACTAATAACCGAGTCAATGCAATGTTGGTGGAGTTTTTACATGAGATAATTATGAAACAACAAAGTTGTCTCTCATTTATGGATTTCATTCCTATGCACATGTGAAACAATATCAATGAAAGGAAAGTGTTCAAGAATCAGAATCATAGGGATGAAGATCATATTCAGAAGTAAGATAGAGTACATAAGAGTATTTATGAGGAAGATACTCATATAAATTCATATTGAAAGAATATACATTGTTAAAAGAATGAATAAAATATGCAATAGAGTGACTTATTTATAGTTCCTTGGAGTAACTAACTTTCTAATCTCCTAACCAACTTACCCTATGTTTGGTATTATGATGGGTGTTCTAGAATCACGGTAACCTATCGTGATTTTCAAAAGCTACAAGTTGTAGCTTCTGCAAAATCACGGTGAATCACCGTAATTCTGACACATCTACCGTAATACCAAACATGTAATTAGTAACCTATCAACTAAATCTAGTTGGTGAACTACCAATCTTAACAGAAATTACAAGCAAATGCCGAAAAAGTCTAAAATTTTGAAATCAAAGGATCACAATATATAGCTTGGCTAGACACACTACATATTCAAGAAAATCTGAATTCGGTTCTTAGACCCAGTTCGATTTTTGAGAGAAATAACTCTTAATCAGACATTACTTATTCCGCTCCCTAAAACCGAACAGTTAACCAAAAAATAAAGTCAAAAAAATTCCTCTAAGAAGCCCAAAACGAAATAAATTGAAAAGAGTAAAATTTGCATATCTCCAATTATGCTCCACATATTTTCTTCGACTCCAACACTCATCAGGTTATTCATCTTCTTCAATTCCATTAATCTCACAATATTCTTCTTCGTTACGTTAACTTCACCTTTTCACTTCACAATCACATACATCTTCTTCTATTTCCGTAAATTTGTCCCAATTTCACTAGTTAAGTCTTTCTTAATCTCAATATGCAATTCTACGTTGAAATTTTGCTCACTTTTTAAAACCCATTGGAATCTAGTATCAAGTTTTATTAAAAAATTCGACTTTATTGGATATATGTCTTTACTGCGAATGCCCTTTAACTGTTTGTTGAAATGTTTCTTCGAAATGTTTTTATAAATTTGTAAATTCTGGTGCATTTTGTGGTTACTTCTTTGAAGTGGGGTTGTATAAATGCAATTTTTTGGTGTAATTGATAATGTCATTGTGAACATTGTGAACAGGCAATGAGGGCTTTGCGAAATCTCGAGGTTTGGAAATTAGGACTTGTCAACTATTTGGATGCATTAAAATTGCAGGAAAAGTTAGTCTTGGATAGAAAATTACATAAGAGATGTGATACTCTTTTGTCGTTGCAACACCCTCCTACATACACTGTCGGTAAAAGACAAACTGTTCACAATTTATTGATCCCCCAGTCAGAATTGGAGCAGATTGGCGCTGAACTTCACTACACACAGCGAGGAGGAGACATTACGTTTCATGGTCCACACCAAGCTATTTTATATCCTATCATATCGCTTCGTGACATGGGACTTGGTGCTAGAAAATTTGTAGAAAAAATTGAGTTAACTATGATGGAACTATCAGGTTTATACGGGGTGAAAGCTTGTCCTGGACAAAAGGGTGAGACGGGGGTGTGGGTTGGAGAAAAAAAGATAGGTGCAATTGGTGTTCGGATATCAAATGGAATCACTTCTCATGGGATGGCATTTAACATCGATCCTGATTTGAACTTCTTTAGGCACATTGTTCCCTGCGGAATTGCAGATAAAGAAGTGACGTCTTTGAGAAGGGAGACAGATTTTGACCTTCCCACAGAAGAAATAATACAAGAGCAGTTGATTTCATGTTTTGCAAGAATCTTTGGTTACGACAATCTGATCTGGAAGGAGGATGCTTCTATATTATCTGATAAAAATGAAACTGAATGAGACATAGCTATTTTAGTGAACAGATTGTTGTATAACAGTTATTCTTTTCTGATATTTTTTGAAGTATTTAATCAATAAAATTCTTGTTTATTCTTCATATACACATGTTCTTTCTGCTTTTACTTTTTTTTTCTTCTGAATTTTAGCGATCAGCTGATGAATGATAATGATAAATTCAGTACAACAGATTGATTCTATAAGTGTAATGCTTTAGTGTCGAATGATAGAAAGACAGATAACAAAACTTCATAGGTTTGTATGTTTGATATTAGATGAAAATGGTATTTTCATATTGCTGTACTACATTGTCTAAAGGCGGTGAGGAAAATATTGCATTATTGCTCCAATTAGAAGCAATTCTGACACACACATTCTCATCCTCTCCGAACCCACTTTACACCGGAGTAATAAGCAATGCTCGTGTGTTGATAATAGATACTAGTTGGTAGTGTGTAGTGATATTGATATGAGTTGGAACTGGGGGATGAGCTTGATTGTGACTATATTCATTTCTCTCCGGATCAGGTATGAAAAACCAGATCAGATTGTGACTACACTGCATATGTTACGGATTGTTATCATGGTTAACCTATTTGGTTGGTTGTTGAGGCTACAAACTTCAATTCATATCTTTCTCTTATCATATTGACTTTGCTTCTATCACATGATCAAACAAATGATGAATTGCAAAATAACCATCACAAGATTCACTCACTCTCAAACATATAATTGGAAAAATCAGTTTGTAGAATCATTGATAGCCAAGACAAAAAAACTGTTGAGTAAATAAATCATAGTGAAGGCCATTTTCCTTGTAAGACCCTATTTTACATGTAAAATATTTTGCCATGATTTGTTGTGCAAAATCTATTTTATTCTTGCTGACATAGACCATATGTTTTTTCATAGAAGAAAGATATTGAAGCCGCAATCTTCACATGCAAATTTGATTCTAATCAAGTGATTAAAACCTCCTTTATTAGAAGCTGCATTCAGGAGCAAAGTTCACAGTGCAGTAATATATCAATCATGTAGGAAAGTTCTAGTATGTAGACACTCTCACAATATCTGAATTGACACGACGAAACTAATTACGGTTTCACACATATTATAAATTTAGCTTTCATAAATATTGTGTTGATGCAATTATAATTTGTTATATTGATCGAGTTCCTATACAAATGCAAGTAAAAGTTAAAACTGTTAAAACTAATTGGTTATGACTCTAGGAATCTAATGAACTTGTTACAGTGTTTAACTTCCATTTGTAGCTGTAAATAAACTTCCATGAAAACGAAGTTTCGAATTTCTGGAAAGTGATCTTACCAGCTCTGTTTAGCTGTGTAATTTGTCATGCTTCTGAGTAATACAAGCAATAAAATAAATAATATGGCCAAGGACATAAAACCAATTAATATCTTGTGATTTAGTCACATGATTCATATTAGCATGTGATGGAGAATATTATAGTAATGTCAGAGAAGTATGGGATTTGGTTAAGGATCACATGATAAGCTCCTTCCATTCCATGTTCTATTCCACAACACAACAAAAATGTGGCAGGTCCAATAATCCATTATCCATGTACCTTCCCTTTCATCTTCCTTAAATCTGAATCTAGTAATTTGAGTCCTTAATCAGAGTCCAAGAACCAAATTGCTTTGTTCTCCATTGTCCATTAAAGCCTTCAACCACCAACAAGCTATTAAGAATATCTTGTGATTCTCTTTGAGAAACATAGACTCCAACTACATTACATTCTTATGGGATAGTTCCAAACACAACAATTCAGTTATTGTTTCAGTTGTTGTTTGTTTCAGCTAAACCCTGTCATGATAACAACTCAACGTACTTTGTTGGGTCTCTTTGTCTTAATGCTCTTAAATTTCATGACATGTTCTATAGTTTTGATCAATAGTGAGGGTGGGAGTAATCTTATAGATACATTTCCGCCACGGAAGCTGCTAGCTCATGTCTCCTCTTCTGCAAGTTTAGATAAGTTGGAAATATCTTATGAAACCTCTCAGAGATCTGTTGACACAAGTTTAAGGCAGTCTCCTACTAGCAAATCAAATCCAATTCAGAACAAGCGACTTTGACATCATTTTCGTTTAGCGATCTCAATTTCAAGGAGGAATTAAATCTAACATATTTCTACAATCACGTAGTTTTGTCCGACTAGATGCCAACTAGGTAGGAAAGCTGGATTCGCAATCAAGATTACATTTTCAAGATAGCTGCTATGACGTTGAATTTTATTTTGGTATTGGATTACAAAATGTAATGGAAGCATATTATACTAGAAAATTAATTATGCATCATTTTTCTGTACTTATGTTTTATTAAATTAGACATCTTGTCTGTAGCAGATTTCTGACAAAAGGAGTTCATTTCTGGTTTGGATGAAAAGTGTAATATAAACAAAAATAAGAGAGCATTATGCTGCAAACCATTTTATTATAATCTTTCAAAAATTGACCAGGTAACAATTGCATGCTTCAACACATGTTTTAGAAGGCGCGGCGGTTGCTTTTTAGGCATGCATTTTCACATGGATGGTATCCTGTGAAAATCCTGTCCTTACACTTATATTCAATGTCTTGGAGTATCGGGTTAGAGGATGTGTAACAGTCACATCATAATCCCCATGATGTAGTGAAATATCTATAATTCCTCTACTGTCTGCTATGGCTGTATGAGGGCCAGTTCCCCACTCAAGAATCAGCTTGTCCACAACGTCTCCAGCTGGAGTATTTTGAAAATTTTCATCGGCGAGTAATGTACTGTTGAAACCGGCCTGTTCTGGACCCACAAACATTACAATCCCTTGAACAGCAGGATGAGAGTAACCCTCTCTTAGTATTTCTTCAAAGTACTCTGCCTGTCCAACAAACAAAAATAAGAAAGGAATGTTCAATTTTCTATTTGTTACTGTCATATAATGTGGCCTGTAATGCCAATGAAACTAAATGTTCTTTTCATATATTGTTTACTATTTTTGCTAATAGATAAACTATGCATCTTCTTTATTAAATCAAGCAGCATTGTATTTTTGACTTGTGTAATAATCAGAAGTTATAACTAACAAATTTCCGTGAAGAGCAAGAAGTTTATTAGAATATTACTTTCCAAGTTGAGAAAATATATACCTGATTTGGCTGAGGATCCACACTGGTTTCTGTGAGCCATATAGGAAGTCCGGTTGCAGCAAGAAGATCTAGACCTGACCTCATGTAAGCAATGTTCGGCTGGCCACTTGCAAAGTGGCATTGCAACCCTATGGCCAATGGTATTCCCTCAGTTCCTGGAAATTGCTGAATCTCCTTAAGTTTTCTGATATAATTGGCTGGGCTGGCAACCTTATCATTACTGTATTCAATGGTGTTATACTCATTCATGAACATTTTGGTTGTCGGATCAAGATGGTAAGCTGCTGAATAATATACCCCAGAGGCGTTTTCGCCAAGTTTGTCCTCAAAAAAGTTGAAGTGGACATTCTCGTTCACCACATCCCATGCAATCAGTTGCCCCTTATACCTCGAGACCACAGAATTCATTCTTTTTCTAGCTGCTTCTCGTAACTCATCAGGAGAAAGGGACAAATCCCAATGAGGCTGACGTCTTATGCTGTCCCACAAAATGTTATGACCTCTGACAGAAATGCCATTTTCTTTGGCAAATTTCAGCATGGCGTCTGGGATAGTATAGTTTTCCTCTCCTTGAATTTTCTCTGTACTATACCACTTCATCTCGTTGGTGAAAGTTGTGTATTTGAATCTCGACACAAACCATTTCTGGTAGTCAGTGTTTGTGAGGATATGATGGTTCATCGCACATCCATACGGGAAATCTGCCCTTGTTTGTTGGATAACAACTGTTGCTCCTTCCAATGCTGTTTTGTTTGGATGAGTTACCTGGAATCTCACCCTGCTCTTACGTACCTGCAGGTTATAAATCGCAAAACTTGTTACTATTTTTCTTTCTGCTATACTTCTACTACTGATTTTCATTATGCAATTTGGTTTGCTATTGAGTTAATTCCTCCTGATGAAAACACGCTTGACTATCGGGAGGTGAGAGTCGTGATGGTAGTACTAGTAGTTCAAAAAATAAAACCTATGATTCTTCCCTGGGTGCAAAGCACTGGAATCTATGTTAAAATAATATAAGAAGCGCTGGCTTACCCTCTCAATGCTGTTGTCTTGGTGTGATCTCCATTGCTTTCTGGTGAATGGTTGTAAGGAGACATTATCAGCCCATAATTCCACATTTGGATTCTCGCTCTGCATTGATACATAAATTTCAGTCAACAAAGTTTAACAAATACATGAACACAACTAACTACTCTCACCTTTTTATTTCACTCTCTAATTATGAATTTTACTCAACTTCCAAGCATGTATAGTTAGTTTTCATATTTAGCTTACCGAAAAAGACATTTGAATGAAAACACGTGTCTCTCATTTCTCGGTATTTGCATAAAAGAAAATGTAGTAAACTTTAACAGCGAACCCTTCACTTTATAAGGATTTACATTTGGACCAACTCAAACCCTAGAAAATTGGCTTGTATGGTGAGGATCCCTCCCACTATTAACCAATTTGCAGGTCATATCTCATCAAATGTAAGACTCTTAACACTACATCGAACAAATATTAAGTAGCATGGATATGTAAATTTCATTTTCTATATAAGAGTTAAATGACAGGAGTTGTAACAGAGGCCTTGTTATCACATGCTTGAGGAAATTTGACGTAATGCGCAAAACAAAATAAGAGGAAAACCATCTCACCTCGAAAAGAATCTCAGCAGGGCTTGAAAAGTTTGCAACTATGCCGCCTTTTAGCAGAGACCAGCATCCATGCTTGGCTATCACATGGCCACCTCGTACCAGTTTACTTCCATTTCTTTTAAATACAACCGACACAATGTCACTTCCTTTGCTCAGCTGAAACCAAGCTGAATGTGGAAAATGTTTTAGAAAAGTACTTGAATAGCCAACACAATAACACTCATCATTCATCAAATTAATCATTAACAAAAAATAAAAACCCAAATTACCAGAAAAAGTGTATATCATTCCTTTCTTCAGATGAACCTTCTGTGAGAAACCATCCAACCGTTGCGTCCTGTTGCTGGCAACAATGAACCTATTTCCATCATTTGATACACGTTCCTCGATTGTTCCATTTCCAAACACTTTCCAACCCTTTATACTGTGCTCAAATCCTGGATTTACAATAATGCCTCCTCCATATTGTGCCCTCTGAGGTTTAGCCACACACTGCTTTATTTCAAGGCATTTGCAACACAATTAAGTTTAAGCAGTAACAATTATGCAGATTAAAAACTTGCACAAACCCATATTTCTTTAATTAAAAAATGGCTTGACTGATTTAAGCTTAGAAAGTAATAAATAATTAAAAATATTATGTGTGTGTTCTTCAACTTAGAGATTAAAAAGGGGAACATGCAAAATAATTAAGTTTTTGGTCATTATATATATATATATAAAACTAATAAAAGAAATAAAGATAAGGAAGTGGCATTACCTCTATAGTAGCAGAATAATCATAAGGCATAGAATGGAATTGAAGGCCTGCATGTATTGAAATTAAAGATATATATTAGTATTAGAGAAAAAGGGACACTAGAGAAGAGAAGAGAGAAAGGAACCTGATGAAACGAGTAGAAAGCAAGATGTGGTGAAGAACAAAGTACATAGCTTAGCTGCTGCTGCAAACTTCATCTTGTGTGTGACTGATCAAACAACTACGAGCATTCACATTCACTGAGCTTATGCACCACCGACCAATATATGCTTTTTCATGTGAATGTGAAAGTGAAACATTGCATATGGTAACTTTGTAAGTAAACATCATTAGCTGTCTATTTTTGTTTACTTGTGAGTTACATTCTTTTTATTTATTTTATTTACTTTTTTTTTTTATGAAAAAGCAAAGAATTTATTTTATTTACTATTTAGTACTTTTTTTGTGACTAATTTACTATTTAGTACTTATTTCTCCTGTTTTGGACACTATTTATAATATTTCTTTTTACATCAAATAAAAATAAAAGATAAATAATAGTAGATTTGATTATATTTTTAATTGTCTATTTTATCACACTTATAAAAAGTGTCTAACCTAACAATATTTATAATTTTACTCGTTGAGTTAGACGGAATTTAATACACATATTTTCATTGTCGGTTTCTATGAAACATTTGTTTTTATTTATCAATCGATTTTAAATATTATTTTATTACAAAGAGGACGATAAAGCCCTTACATATTCTTATATAAAATTAAAAAAAAAAACCTTATATATCCTTTTAATTGTCACCAATTTCCTTTCATGTTTAATATGTAGGGTAGGGAGATGTTATTGTGAGTTTGAATTTTGTATTTTAAAACCATTATTTTAATTATTTTCAGTTATGAAAATTTCTTTGTGGACCCAAGTTTGTTTATGATACACTAGTACCCTTTTTAGGAGACGTGTGGGGTAAGTAAGAGATATTTACGTACGTTTGTACACGCGTCTTAATATATTGATACGGTTTAAGTCTTTTGAATCTTCTATAAAACTAACCTTTAAATCGTTGATAACATCATAAAATTAATTTTATTTTATCCGGATTAAACCTATCTCTTAAATGAACAACTCCAAAAATACCTTAATAGGAAACCATGTTCATATCCTGCCATTATTGTCATACTATCAACCACTCCAAGATCTTTATGCTCATCCAATGGGTTTATGGCAGTGTTGTACAGATAAGTATATATTTTGGGCAGACCACTTCTTGCTATCCCATATATTTATGGTAACATCTTCTCATCCACTTTGGTTCTTTAGTGCATTATTATTGTTAAGCTAATTTTCTTTTATTAATGTGAAATCATGTAACTACAAATTCACATACTAATATTACTCTTCAAATTATCTGTTCAAATAATATATAATAATATAAAATTGAATACTACTGTATTAGACTTGATTCGTGGATATAAATGCTGGATAGTCCGATGAGACTCTTAATGATTTTTGTAGTTTTGTCTCTTGCTAACTGTTGCCTAGATAGGAAATCTAGATTTGCAATCAAGATTACATTTTTCACTTAGCTGCTAAGACATTGTCAATTTTGTTTCTCTTGCATTACAAAATCAGTTCTCAGCTGATGTAATGGAAGCATATTATACTAGACAATTAATTATATTAGCATTGTTTTATTATATTAGATCTCTTGCTAGTGGTAGATTTCTGACAAAAAGAGTTCATTTCTGATTTGGATGAAAACTATAATATAACAAAAATAAAATCAAGCTTAATGCTGCAAAATGCAAATCATTTTATTACTATAATCTTTCAAAATTTACACAGGTAACTAACTATTGGTATCTTGATAGCTTCAGCCTTCAGCAGAAGTTATAAAATTTGGTTACTTTTTAGGCATGCATTTTCACATGAATGGTTTCTTGTGATAATCCTTTCCTTACATTTACATTCAATTTTTTGGAGTATTGAGTTAGAGGATGTGTAACAGTAACATCATAATCACCATGATGTAGTGAAACATCTACAATTCCTCTACTGTCTGCTATGACTGTATGAGGTCCAGTTTGCCACTCACGAATAAGCTTGTCCACAACGTCTCCAGTCGGAGTATTTTTAAAATTCGCGTCTGCGAGGAGTGTACTGACGAAACGGGCTTGTGCTGGACCTACAAACATTATAATCCCATGAACAGCTGGATGAGAGTAGGCCTCTCTTAGTATATCTTCAAAGTACTCCGCCTGCTCGATCAACAAACAAAAACACATCGATAAGAACAGATAGCTAAAATATACATCTTCTGTATTAAATCATGCAGCATTGTATTTTGATTGGAGTAAAAAGCCAAAGTTATTACTTTTGAAGTTGAGCAGATACCTGATTTGGCTGAGCGTACACACTGGTTTCTGTGAGCCATACAGGAAATCCAGTTGCACCAAGAAGATCTAGACTAGACCTCATGTAAGCAAGGTTCGGCACGCCCTTTGTAAAATGGCCTTGCACTCCTATGCCCAATGGTATATCAAAAGTTCCCGGTTGTTGCTTAACCTCTTTAAGTTTCCTGATGTAATTGGCTGGGCTGGCAATCCGTTCTCCACTGTATTCAATGGTGTTAAACTCATTCATGAACACGGGGGTGAATGGATCAAGATGGTAAGCTGTTGCGTAATATACAGCAGAGGCATTTTGGCCGAGTTGGTCTTCATAAAAGTGGAAGTGTAAATTCTCGTTCACAACGTCCCATGCAATCAGTTGTCCGCTATACCTTGAAACCACAGAGTTCATTCTTTTCGCAGCTGCTTCTCGCAATTGGTCACCTGTTAGGGACTTAACCCATTGAGGCTGAAATTTCATAGCATCCCACAAAATGCTATGACCTCTGACAGAAATGCCATTTTCTTTTGCAAATTTCAGCATGGCGTCTGGGATAGTATAGTTTTCCTGGCCTTGAATTTTCTCGGTACTATACCACTTCATCTCGTTAGTGAAAGTTGTGTATTTGAATCTCGACACAAACCATTTCTGGTACTCAATGTTTGTGAGGATATGACTATTCATCGCACATCCAAATGGGAAATTCGGCTTTGTTTGTTTGATGACGACCGTTGCTCCTTCCAATGCTGTTTCATTTAGATGAGTTACTTGGAATCTCACCTTACTCTTACGTACCTGCGGATTACAATAGATCACATAACTATTTAATATTTGTTTCTGCTATACTTTTACTATTAATTTTCTCAGTTTTTTTCTGCTAAACTTGAATTGGATTAGCTTACCATTTCAATGCTCTTCTCTTGGTGTAATCTCCATTGACCTTTGGTAAATGGTTGTAAGGAGACATTATCGGCCCATAACTCCACAGTTGGATTTTCACTCTGCATTGCAAGTAAATTTCAGATGATAATATTTAACAAATATCCAAATACATAAATACAACTACTTTCATCATTTTATTTTACTCTCTAATTATGCATTTTACTCTGATATGTGAAGAGATATATGCAAAATAAGTTAAGATAGATGAAAATAACTTCACCTCAAAAAGAATCTCAGCAGGGCTTGAAAAATTCGCAACTATACCGCCTTTTAGAAGAGACCAGCATCCATGTTTGGCTATCACATGGGCACCATATACCAATTCACTTCCATTTATTTTAAATACAGCTGACACAAGATCACTTCCTTTACTCAGCTGAATCCAAGCTGAATGTAAAAAATGAAAACAAAAGTAAATCAATGAATCGATAACACAGTAACATACATCAAATTATCATCAACAAAAGGTAAACAGAAGTTACCAGAAACAGTATATATGATTCCTTTCTTCAGTTGAACCTTCTGTGAAAAACTATCCAATGGATGTGTTCTGTTGGTGGCAACAATGAATGTATTTCCATCCTTCGATGTTCTTTTCTCGATTGTTCCATTTCCATACACTGTCCAACCCTCTAAGTTGTGATCAAATCCTGGATTTACTATAATGCCACCTCCATATTCTGCCTTCTGAGGTTCTGCCAAACACTGCATTATTTCGAAACATTGGCAACAGAAGTAAGTTTATGTTATGCAAGGCAGTGTTTGAGCTCCAAAATCATTAACAAAACCAAAATTTTATAATTAAACTATTCTAATATATTTTTACTCGCTCAAGAGATTTGTCCCCGCTTTTTGAAATTTATTTTTTTTGGTCTAACACTCAGGTGTTTGGACCTAAAAGTGGTGACATGTCAAGTTTTTATTGTCGTGACATAAAACACATTGATGTGGAATCATCCAAGACCCAAGTAGATTTATAGTATACAAATTTTATGTCGCATACATATAATAAAAACTTGTCACGTCACTTAGTATATACAACAAATATATAAAACAAATAATGATAAAGAAGTGTCATTGCCTCTGTAGTAGCAGAGTGATCATAAGGGATGGAATGGTCTTGAAACCCTGCATGTGTTGAAAATATATATTATTAGGAGTTAGAGAAAAAGGGACACTAGAGAGTAATGAAATGAAGGAGAGAGGACAGAAAGAAACCTGAAATGAGTACAAGGTAAGATGTGGTAAACAAAAGAATGCATAGTTCTGCTGCAACCTTCATCTTCTCAGTTGTCACTTGTCAGTAAGTCTTCATCTTATGCACCATCCAATATATAAAACTTTTCCAAGTCAAATCATTATCTAGTGATTAATACATAATTAATAAATTTATAAAAAAAATAGAAAATTTGACCAAAAAATTTATATATCATTAATAAAAATGAAGAATTATTTATTAATAATATTTTTTTATTAAAAAATAAACTATATTCATTCATTCAAATTGATAGAGTACATCCGTACAATAAAAAATAGTTGTGTTTGAAATTACTTATAATAATTTTATTATTTATTTATTGCCTCCAAATAAAGAATTATGTAAATAACAATTCTTATGGTGAATAATATTTCACAAGTCAAAGTAAACACATTCATTACAAAAATACTTATCCTTGGCTCTTGTCTTTCTATCATTCCTTGAAGGAAGGTAATAGTTGTGCTGATTGGTTAGCTATGTTAGAAATGATATTTAACCATTGATATGGCTCTATCCTAACAGCTTAAGCTTTTGGGATAATCGGTCATCTGACATGGTATCAGAGCCTCTATGACTAAGTGGTCTAGAGTTCGATTCCCGCTCCCCTCACTTTCTAATTAAAAGTGGAATTATTAAGCATATGGTATGTGGGCCTATGCATTATCCACGTTTCAAGCCCAATGGGTTTCAAGCCCAATGGGCTCTTGCGTGAGGGGGCGTGTTAGAAATGATATTTAACCATTGATATGGCTCTATCCTAACAGCTTAAGCTTTTGGGATAATCGGTCATCTGACAAGCTAAACATGGAGCAGGATTGGAGGGGGACAAAGTCTATTAGAGACGGTGCCCAACTCCTCTTTCTACCTATCTTCTTGCTAATTCAATGGAGATATCCTTCCCCCGAACTTAATTTTGTCATTTTTTGTTGTTTTTCTTTCTATTACATAAAAAAAAAACACATTCATTATAAATCCTATAAAAAAATTACCTTTGGAATCAATTTCACTTACATATTCATTATTTTATTCTTAAAATAATCATTATAACATTAACATAATGAAAAAAAATTCACATATTTACTGATATTAAATGCTTCTTCCATTCATTTTTCTTTGACTGAAAATCTCCATCCCTTCTTTCTTTATTTTTTTTTTTAATTATTGATTTTTATGAACTATTACTTTTTTTCAATGAAATTTTTGTTCTTATTAATCTTGTTGTTTTCAAATGTCCAATGTTACATTAGCAAAAGAAAATTAGAACAAAATCTCCCTTCTTATTTATCTATATACTTTGTTACAACTGCAAGACATTTTATTACTTTTATAATCTTTGTTTCACATTCAATATTTTGAGGAATAACTGTGCAAGCCAATACTGATATACTCTCTCTTGCTTGAGGACCAAGTTACATAATGTAGTAGTTTTTTACTTAGGCATGCATTTTCACATGAATATTTTCCTGTGTTCCTAACACTTATATTCAATTTCTTGGAGTATTGAGTTAAAGGATGTGTAACAGTAAGATCATTACCTCTATAGTAGCAGAATAATCATAAGGCATAGAATGGAATTGAAGTCCTGCATGTGTTGAAATTAAAGATATATATTAGTATTAGAGAAAAAGGGACAGTAGAGAGTAGTGAAAATGAGGTAGAGAATAGAGTAACCTAACAATATTTATATTACTTTTTTTTTTATAAATATATTTATATTACTTATTTTGTTATTATGTGACTGTTATAGATTATAATTTTACTCGTTGAGTTAGACGGAATTCAATACACATATTTTAATTGTCGGTTTTTATGAAACATTTGTTTCTATTTATCGATCGATTTTAAATATTTTTTGTTACAAATCTTTATATACTTTTATCAAACATTTGTAAGGTAACAAAAATAGTAAGTTCACATTGAAAACAACATTTTATATACTTTTATGACTTTGACTACACAAATTCCAATATATTTTTATTATATTTGTGTTTCTTAACTATTGCCCCAACGACACTAGTTATCATTTTCCAACCCTTATATATCCTTTTAATTGTCACCAATTTCCTTTCATGTTTAATATGTAGGCTAGGGAGATGTTATTGTGAGTTTGAATTTTGTATTTTAAACCATTATTTTCATTATTTTGAGTTATGAAAAATCTCTTTGTGGACCCAAGTTTGTTTATGCTACACTAGTACCTTTTTAGGAGACGTATGGGATAAGTAAGAGTTATTCGCGTACGTTTGTACACGCGTCTTAATATATTGATACATTTAAGTCTTTTGAATCTTTTGTAAGACTAATCTTTAAATCGGTGATAAAATAATTAATTTTACTTTTTATCCCAATTGAACTACCTTTTAAATGAACGACTTCAAAATACCTAAATGAACGACTCCAAAAATACCTAACATTAATAAAGAAACCATGTTCATATCCTGCCATTATTGTCACACTATCAACCACTCCAAGATCTGTATGCTCATCCAATGGGTTTCAGGCAGTGTTGTACAGATAAGTAAGTATTTTGGGCAGACCACTTCTTGGTATCCCATATATTTATGGTAACATCTTCTCATCCACCAACAACAATTAATCAATCTATTGATTTGGTTCTTTAGTGCATATTATTGTTAAGCTAATTTTCTTTTATTAATGTGAAATCATATGTAACTACAAATTCACATACTAATATTACTCTTTAAATTATCTGTTCAAATAATAATAATAATAATAATAATAATAATAATAATAATAATATAAAATTGAATACTATTAGACTTGATTCGTGAATATAAATGGTGGGTAGTATGATGAGACTCTTAACAATTTTTGTAATTTTGTCTTGCTAACTGTAACCTAAATAGGATAGAAATTCTACATTAGCAATCAAGATTACTTTTTCACATAGCTGCTAGGACTTTTGTTGAATTTTTAGTTGGCTTGTATTACAAAATTTGTTATCAGCTGATGTAATGGAAGCATATTATACTAGAAAATTAGTTATATAGCATTGTTCTATACTTATGTTTTAGTAGTATTAGATTACTCCCTCTGATCACATTTATAAGCAAATTTAATTTTTTTTTTTGGTACATTGAAAAAAAAATTATGTGGCCTATATTATGGACTACATACATTCATTTTTCAATGTACCAAAAAAATCAAATTTGCTTATAAATATGACCGGAGGGAGTAGATCTCTTGCTAGTGTGATAGATTTCTGACAAAAAGAGTTCATTTCTGATTTGGATGAAAACTATAATACAACAAAAATATAATCAAGCTTGATGCTGCAAATCATTTTATTACTATAATCTTTCAAAATTTACACAGGTAACTAACTATTGGTATCTTGATAGCTTCAGCAGAAGTTGTAAAATTTGGTTACTTTTTAGGCATGCATTTTCACATGAATGGTTTCTTGTGATAATCCTTTCCTTACATTTACATTCAATTTTTTGGAGTATTGAGTTAGAGGATGTGTAACAGTAACATCATAATCACCATGATGTAGTGAAACATCTACAATTCCTCTACTGTCTGCTATGACTGTATGAGGTCCAGTTTGCCACTCACGAATAAGCTTGTCCACAACGTCTCCACTTGGAGTATTTTTAAAATTCGCGTCTGCGAGGAGTGTACTGACGAAACCAGCTTGTGCTGGACCTACAAACATTATAATCCCACGAACAGCTGGATGAGAGTAGGCCTCTCTTAGTATCTCTTCAAAGTACTCCGCCTGCTTGATCAACAAACAAAAACACATCGATGAAAACAGATAGCTAAACTATGCATCTTCTGTATTAAATCATGCAGCATTGTATTTTGACTCGAGTAATAAGCCAAAGTTATTACTTTCGAAGTTGAGAAAATACCTGATTTGGCTGAGCCTCCACACTGGCTTCTGTGAGCCATATAGGAAATCCAGTTGCACCAAGAAGATCTAGACTTGACCTCATGTAAGCAATGTTTGGCACGCCCTTTGCAAAATGGCCTTGCACCCCTATGCCCAATGGTATATCAAAAGTTCCCGGTTGTTGCTTAACCTCTTTAAGTGTCCTGATGTAATTGGCTGGGCTGGCAATCCGTTCTCCACTGTATTCAATTGTGCTAAACTCATTCATGAACACGGGGGTTATTGGATCAAGATGGTAAGCTGTTGCATAATATACAGCAGAGGCATTTTGGCCGAGTTGGTCTTCATAAAAGTGGAAGTGTACATTTTCGTTCACAACGTCCCATGCAATCAGTTGTCCGCTATACCTTGAAACCACAGAGTTCATTCTTTTCGCAGCTGCTTCTCGCAATTTGTTTCCTGTTAGGGACTTAACCCATTGAGGCTGAAATTTTATATCGTCCCACAAAATGCTATGACCTCTGACAGAAATGCCATTTTCTTTTGCAAATTTCAGCATGGCGTCTGGGATAGTATAATTTTCCTGGCCTTGAATTTTCTCCGTACTATACCACTTCATCTCGTTAGTGAAAGTTGTGTATTTGAATCTCGACACAAACCATTTCTGGTACTCAATGTTTGTGAGGATATGACTATTTATCGCACATCCAAATGGGAAATTCGGCTTCGTTTGTTTGATGACGACCGTTGCTCCTTCCAATGCTGTTTCGTTTAGATGAGTTACTTGGAATCTCACCTTACTCTTACGTACCTGCAGATTACAATAGATCACAAAACTATTTAATATTTTTTTCTGCTATACTTTTACTATCAATTTTCTCAGTTTTTTTCTGCTAAACTTGAATTGGATTAGCTTACCATTTCAATGCTCTTCTCTTGGTGTAATCTCCATTGACCTTTGGTAAATGGTTGTAAGGAGACATTATCGGCCCATAACTCCACAGTTGGATTTTCACTCTGCATTGCAAGTAAATTTCAGATGATAATATTTAACAAATATCCAAATACATAAATACAACTACTTTCATCATTTTATTTTACTCTCTAATTATGCATTTTACTCTGATATGTGAAGAGATATATGCAAAATAAGTTAAGATAGATGAAAATAACTTCACCTCAAAAAGAATCTCAGCAGGGCTTGAAAAATTCGCAACTATACCGCCTTTTAGAAGAGACCAGCATCCATGTTTGGCTATCACATGGGCACCATATACCAATTCACTTCCATTTATTTTAAATACAGCTAACACAAGATCACTTCCTTTACTCAGCTGAATCCAAGCTGAATGTAAAAAATGAAAACAAAAGTAAATCAATGAATCGATAACACAGTAACATACATCAAATTATCATCAACAAAAGGTAAACAGAAGTTACCAGAAACAGTATATATGATTCCTTTCTTCAGTTGAACCTTCTGTGAAAAACTATCCAATGGATGTGTTCTGTTGGTGGCAACAATGAATGTATTTCCATCCTTCGATGTTCTTTTCTCGATCGTTCCATTTCCAAACACTGTCCAACCCTCTAAGTTGTGATCAAATCCTGGATTTACTATAATGCCACCTCCATATTCTGCCTTCTTAGGTTCTGCCAAACACTGCATTATTTCAAAACATTGGCAACAGAAGTAAGTTTATGTTATGCAAGGCAGTGTTTGAGCTCCAAAATCTTATAATTAAACTATTCTAATATATTTTTTTCTCGCTCGAGAGATTCGTCCCCGCTTTTTGAAATTTATTTTTTTTGGTCTAACACTCGGGTGTTTGGACCTAAAAGTGGTGACGTGTCAAGTTTTTATTGTCGTGACATAAAACACATTGATGTGGAATCATCCAAGTAGATTTATAGTATACAAATTTTATGTCGCATACGTATAATAAAAACTTGTCACGTCACTTAGTATATACAACAAATATATAAAACAAATAATGATAAAGAAGTGTAATTGCCTCTATAGTAGCAGAGTGATCATAAGGGATGGGATGGTCTTGAATCCCTGCATGTGTTGAAAATATATATTTCTAGGAGTTAGAGAAAAATGGACAATTGAGAGTAATGAAAGTGAGGGAGAGAGAACAGAAAGAAACCTGAAATGAGTACAACAAGGCAAGATGTGGTAAACAAAAGAATGCATAGTTCTGCTGCAACCTTCATCTTATCAGTTGTCATCACTTGTCAGTAAGTCTTCATCTTATGCACCATCCAATATATAACAATTTTTTAACATGTGAAAATATTTGGATATCTTAATGCATAATTAATAAATTTATTAAAAAAATAGCAAATTTGACCAAGAAAATTATATATCATTAATAAAAATGAAGAATTATTTATTAATAAGAACTTTTTACTAAAAAAAAACTATATTCATTCAAATTGTTAGAGTACATCCATACAATAAAAAATAGTTGTATTTGAACTTATTTATTTATTAAGAAACTTACTTATAATAATTTATTTATTTATTATTCATTTATTGGCTCCAGATAAGGAATTATATAAATAATAATTTTTATGGTGTATAATATTTCACAAGTCAAAGTAAACACATTCATTATATATCCTATAAAAAATATTACCTTTTGAATCAATTCATTGTCACTTACATTACATATTCATTATTCTATTCTTAAAATAATCATTATAACATTAACAAAATGAAGAAAAAAAATCACATATTTACTGATATTAAATGCTTCTTTCATTCATTTTTCTTTGCCTGAAAATCTCCGTCCCTTTTTCTTTATTTTTTTAAATTATTGATTTTTTGTGAACTATTAGTTTTTTTTTACAATGAATTTTTTTTTTATTTAT
Source organism: Trifolium dubium (assembly GCA_951804385.1). NCBI lineage: Eukaryota > Viridiplantae > Streptophyta > Magnoliopsida > Fabales > Fabaceae > Trifolium > Trifolium dubium. The sequence goes on from OX638064.1 coordinate 56,375,649, forward strand.
CTGTTGATTTCATATGTCCAATGTTACATTAGGAAAAGAAATTTAGAACAAAACTCCCTTCATCTTATATATCTATACATCTCTTTATATTAAGAAAAATAATCTATTAGTAGTCATTAGCAATCTCTCTATAATATTTGGAATTTAATTTAGTCAATAGTACAAGAACATAGATGCTAGTATGCTACAACTGCAACACATTTTATTAATTTATAATCTTTCTTTCACATTCAATTTTGAGGAATGGGTGTGCAAGCCAATACTAATATACTCTCTTGCTTGAGCACCAAGTTACATAATATAGTAGTTTTTTACTTATTAGGCATGCATTTTCACATGAATATTTTCCTGAGAAAATCCTTTCCTGACACTTACATTCAATTTTTTGGAGTATTGAGTTAAAGGATGTGTAATAGTAACATCATAATCTCCATGATGTAATGAAATATCTACAATTCCTCTATTATCTGCTATGGCTGTTTGGGGTCCAGTTCCCCACTCATAAATCAAATTGTCCACAACTTGTCCAGTTGGAGTTGTTTCGAAATTTGCATCTGCAAGGAGTGTACTGTTGAAACCAGCTTGTTCTGGACCAGCAAACATTATAATCCCTTCAACAGCAGGATGAGAGTAACCTTCTCTTAGTATATCTTCAAAGTACTCTGCCTGCCCAACAAACAAGAATCACAACAGAAATTGATGTTCATTTTCGGCATCTTTGTGTCTTAGACTATGACTCTAAGAAAATATTTTCTGGTATCTTTGCTTTTAAAAAAAATTCTTTCTGTTTTTCGGAAAACAACATTGAAAATTGAGGACCGTTTTGCGAAAATTTGTGAAACAGTAATGTTATATAGTACAAATTTTTTCCACAAATTACATGAATGCTAACATGTCCTTTTTATAGAGAAATAAAAAATGGTCATCTCAGTGATTTGATTGAAATCGCATGGAATGACACGTAAAACAGCCTATCAAAATATTTAATCAGAAAGCATTTCCTTATTTGAAAACATTATATAGATAGAAAACTGATGAAAATTTTGTCATTAAAAGCGAAAACAGAAAATACGAATAGAAAATCTTTTCTCCGACCGAAATTCTTAGGTTCTCAAACTTGACTAGTTTGACAAGTATATGAATATGAATTTCCCTTAAGAATGAGACTTTGAAAAATGTATACTACCTGTTGTGGCTGAGGATCCACACTGGTTTCTGTGAGCCATATTGGAAATCCAATATCACCAAGAAAATCTAGACCTGACCTCATATAAGCAAGATTTGGTTGTCCACTCGCAAAATGGCCTTGCAATCCAATGGCAAATGACATTTCAGTAGCTTCTCCAGATTTCAGAATCTCTTTAATTCTTTTGAGATAATTAGCTGGGCTAGCAACCTTATCACCGCTATATTCAATAGTATTATATTCATTCATAAACTTTGTTGTTTTTGGATCAAGCTCATGAGCTTTTAAATAGTATGATTCAGATGCATTTTTACCAAGTTTATCCTCATAAAAATGAAAATGTAGATTCTCATTCATCACATCCCATGCAATCAAGTCTCCTTTATATCTTGTAACAACAGATTTAATTCTTTTTTCTGCGGCTTCGTGCAATTCCTCCGGTGATAAGGACTTAACCCATTCAGGTTGATATTTTGGATCATCCCAGAAAATGTTATGACCTCTTACAGAAATTCCATATTCTTTGGTGAATATTAACATTTCATCTGGAATAGTATAGTTTTCTTGGCCTTGAATTATCTCTGTACTATACCATTTCATTTGATTAGTGAAAGTTGTGTATTTGAATCTTGACACAAACCATCTCTGGTAATCAATATTTGTGAGGATATGATGGTTCATACCACATCCAAATGGAAAATCTGATTTTGTTTGTTTTATAACAATTGTTGCTCCTTCCAATGCTGTCTCATTTACATGAGTTACATGGAATCTAACTTTGCTTTTACGTACCTACGAGTTATAAATCAAGACTAGTTACATTCACCGGCTTTACTGATGACTAATATCTGTCGAATAAATTAGCTTACCCTTTCAATGTTTCTGTCTTGGTGTGATCTCCATTCCTCTTTAGTAAATGGTTGCAATGACACACTATCAGCCCATATTTCCACACTTGGATTATTGCTCTACAATGCATTATGAGTTAATTTCATTAACAATTTCTTTTTTTATCTCACTTACCAAATTTCATTAGTAATTGTATTCTATCATACACTCTCTCTCATGTGACTTTATATATGAATTCAGAAACAACAAGCACCAATTCAGAAAAAGTACACACTAGTCCAAAAACTACATGTAAAATTTTTAGATAAGAACTTTCTTATCTTGTTTTTTGAATATATGAGTTTCTATAAAAAAATTGATTCTAGCCCCTAGTTTAATTGATTTTTACAAAAAGTTAATATTTTTAGTCCCTGCATTTAGTCTTCCTAAAAGCAAAATAAAGACTAAAATTGAAATAATTTTTAGTATAGACTAAAGTCAACGAGTCGTAATTTTACAGAGACTGAGAACATATTTAATGAAAGAAAAAGTTAGTTCACCTCGAAAAGAATCTCAGCAGGGGTTGAGAAATTTGCGACTATGCCGCCTTTTAGTAGAGACCAGCATCCATGTTCGGCTAACACATGGCCACCATATATCAATTCACTTCCATTTGTTTTAAACACAGCTGACACAATGTCACTCCCTTCACTCAGCTGAAACCAAGCTGAATATAGAGATGGAAGGAAATAAAATCATTCAAAATATGTTTTTAGAAAAAATTATGAATTAATGATCAACTTTATAATTAACATTAAGTTAGTTACCTACCTGAAAACATGTATATCAATCCTTTGCTGAGTTGAACTTTTTGTGAAAAACTATCTAATGTATGTGTTCTGTTTGTGACAACAATGAATCTATTTCCATCATTTGATATACGTTCCTCAATTGTTCCATTTCCAAACACTGTCCAACCCTCTATGTTATGATCAAATCCTGAATTTACTATAATGCCCCCTCCATATTGTGCTTTCTGAGGTTCTGTCATACACTGTTTTATTTCAAGGAATTGGTAACACAAGTAAGTTTAAATTAATTGCTTAAATGGTTTAAAGTTTGTAACATATTCATAAGTCATAAGCCATATTAAATTAATGGTCATATTAAAAGATTAATTTGTCATTGCCTCAATAGTAGCAGAATAATCATAATCCAAAGAATGAACACCTAGCCCTGCATATGATGTGAAGATATGTTATAACTTGAAAGGATTGTAGCACTGAATTAAAAAAAGGAAGAGATAGAAACAAACCTGAGACGAGTAAAATCAAAGAGGTTGTGGTGAACAACAAATTGCACCATTTTGCAACAACCTTCATTTTATCTCTAATAATCATCATTATATTATAGTACTATAATAAAACTTCCCTTATACAATGCATCTATAGGGATTATAGTTCTCTATTTATAAGCTCATGCATTGCGTGTGAGACTTAAAATTAATGTCTCGTAAATACAATTTAGTTGATAGTTGCATGACACTTAAATTATTGGGGCGCAAAAATATGTGCCTAAAATATTTATATTTTTAAGCGAATGTTTAAATATAGTTTAAAAAATCATGCATAACAATGTTGTGTCTCCCAAATCTATAAATGTGGTTTTGCAATTTAATATGAGTAACGGTGCAGCTTGTTGTTCGTTTACCTTCGACATATATGTTTTTTTATAAGCAACATTCGACACATATGTAGTTATCTTATATATATTTTTATTTTTACTTAAAAGAAATTTAAGCAAAAATGGCTGATGAAATTGGAAATGGAGAGACTTTTGTCTTTTTTCTTATAATATGTGATAGTACAATTTAAATTTGTCGTTGTAGTATTTAAAAAGAGCAGTGTTAAATCTTAGGAACACCTGACGATAATTGGACATAACTTACTATACACATGCAAAGTGGTCATATAAAGACAGTTGATAGGATAAATAAGCAAAAACGTTTTAAGGCAGGATTTAATAAAGTAAGTACCAATTTATATCATTAGATTTATTGCCTTTTAAATGTTCTTCTTAACAAACAACATTGGTGATCATCATTTTTTTTTTCTTCATCGGAAAATAATTGGTGATCATCATTTAAAAATGCATAATCTTTTTTCTTTTTAGATACAAAAAAATAGCTTCAAGGATAATCTCTGTTTTCTACATTTTCTCACACTCTATCATATAAGAAAGGAGTTATAAAAATGACCAAAATTTTTTTGTCAACTATTCATCAAGATTAATCTCTAATTTTTTTTTGTTCCTCTCAACTCTTGACTTAATAGATTTTACTCAAGAACTCACTAATTTTTTTTTAATCAATTCCCTAATATTCATAATATATTATCTTAAAATCTCACACAAGAGCTCTCAAAAAACATTAATTTTAAGACACATTCTCCATAGGTTTATCAAATTATTTTCGCTTACCATAATATTTTGAATTATGAATTAATAAATCCACTTGGGTTGACCTGGTAGTATTGGCTTGAAACTTGGGAGTATACTCCTCCTCGAGGTCTCAGATTTAATTCTTTCTAGTAGCAATTTAGGTGAATTAGTTTAGCTTCTTAAAAAAAATATTTTGAATTAATATGGTAAAAGCAGTAGCATAACTTATCCCTTGTGACTTGTGTTAGGACATGGCATAAGCGAATCTTGGTAGAAAATCCACGTGTGGTATATGACAATGGTTCAATCGTTTCAATTAAGAAAAGAAAAAAGGCCAGAAGTCGATTATAGCATCAAATTCAATGAAGGATCACACGAGACGAGACATATATGTGTCACACGCAATATTTAACTGACTGAGACCACAGACATACTCCTACTGTCCTACATTAAACAACATAGTCAGATTCAGATATATATATACTAGTATATACATATGGATGAATTGGATTGGACTCCAATGATGTCCCGTGAATTATTTCCATGCTTTGTAGTAATTGTATATAGCAGTTTAATTTTGAGATTTTTTACTGTTGCTAGCTAATACAGTAAGACTACATACTAATCAGTTGATATAAAATTATTCAATGTATTTTTTTTTTTGAAAGGAAAAATTATTCAATGTATTATTAATATGTGTGTGTGTGTATATATATATATATATATCCATCAATGTAATGAGTTTTAATTTGCACAAAATGCATAAAAATTATAAACTCTTTCTTAAGGTGGCATCTGAATTCTGAAGCAAAGTGGCATCTGAAGTAGAAGGCATATTCATATATAAAATGACATATAGTTGTGTCCCCTAAATTGTAGTTGTTGTAGATAAAAAGCAAAGCAAATAATATTGGCCATTGTATATCATCCATGTTATGTTACTAGTAGTGCACGAGTGTTTCAATTAAGTTACAAAATGAAAATACAACGCAAAAGAGGAAGATCCAATTTTGGTGGCTATTTTTTAATTAATCTGAACTGAACTTATTAGTGAATTACAACTCATTCTTATCAATGCAGGGAGGGAGTGTGACATATGCTGGTGGAGTTTACACCATATATAGGTAGGTTGAATTCAAATTTCTATAATGTTAGTTAGGGCTAGTGAATAGTTAGACATTTACTAACTCACCGTCGCAATGACACGGTAATTAAAATGTTTTGAAGTTATTTAAACAATAAAATCATAATTGAGTTGTGATAATCTCATATCAAAACTTGCTGATTTCACTTAGTAGTACATTCTAAACCATTTCAAAAACATCTTCAAGTATAGTGTGTTTATGATTTGTAGTAGCAAATATGAAATTAAAAGTTGTGTTCGTATTTTTTTTTTAATTGTAAATAATTTAAGATAAAAAATATTCCAAAGGAGACATATAAATAATATGAGATACTTCTTTTGTGTCATGTTAATACTAGTAATATTTACGTTTTAAGAAAGTTGTCATTTTCAAAAAATATATAACTTTTCAATTATATGAATAAACGTAAGTACGTAATACTCTATTGACATTTTTATAAGGTGACAAATAATCCATCCCTAAGGATATTTATTTGGCTAGAAAAGTGAAGTGAAAAATTTCCTTGAAAGAGCTCTATGTATGAAGTACTTTGTCCAAAAATAAAAGTTTTTGATATGAAGATCTAGGATAATTTCTTTTTTAACGAAAGGATCATATTGGTGGGTTTCTCTCAAAATTGTATTGAAGTGTGATGTTGATTTAGAAGAACCTAGCTCATTGTCTTCCTAACAATTTGGCAGCCTCCCAACTTTAGGTAAATGGTGTGAATTAACTTGGATCAATTATTTTGTGTAAAGTCTAACTCAACTTATTAGATTGAACGTCTTTATTTAAATTTGAAAATTTGAAGAATCGTTTGTGTGTGTAAATTTTTAGTGATTTTTTTTTTGAACAAATAGTTTTTAGTGATAATTATCACTTCATCAATAAATTAAACCATAAAAATATTTAATATGGCCCTATTTTCTGATGAAAAATTAAAGAGGATTGTGACTTCATAAATTTAAGCTTATGTTATGGTACTGTGTTTGATTCGCAAAGTAATAAATACTGGACAGAACAGTACATTACAGAATAAGATAGTACGTGATAAAATAAGATAGTACAGGACAAAATTGTATCGAAGAGAGATATAGAGATAATTTTTTAATATTTGAAAATAAAAAGAGTATTTTCGTATTTTATATAGTTGTACTGTGGACAAAAAGTTGTCTTGTGGTTTAGTGAAGGACAAAAATTTCTGGTTTTGTCATGTCTCTTGCTACCTATTTTGTCCAGTCCCATAATCTGTTTTTAAATCAAACAGGGTACAAAAAAGTTGTCAAGTCCAGTACTTTGTTTTTTAGCACATCAAACGCACAAGTGTGTGGATGGATAATTGACGCATGTGCCCTTGATGAAATACCCAACTACAAGTATAGTACATTCACAACTTAAATTTGATACTATTTTTGTTGTCTATAAATAAAGTGGTAAATAACAACTTAAATTCACACATAATTTGTGCGATTTCAAATTCAGATGAATATATTAGTTTAACAATATAACATTGTTACTGAATCTAAATTTGGAGTCTAGTGAATTCGAACTAAGTTGTATATATATGTACATCTCAATAATTTATTTGATTTATAGAATAAAATCAATAATTTTTAGGAAAAAAAACATAAATGTAATTTGATGGAATTTCACAAGAATGAGAACATAATTTCTATTTTTTTTTTTTCTCTGTTTCTTTCCATGCTTTCTATTGCCCCAAACAGTGGAAAAGCAATTTCTTTCAACCTCCTTTACATCCAAACAGTACAAAAGCGAACAGAAAACGGATAGTGAAAGCGAATGGAAAGAACGTGAACCTAATCCCAAACTCTGTATCTCATAATTTCTGCTGAATAAACCCTAATTATTCAATCATCATGTCTCATCGAGATTCCGATTCCAAGCGTCGTCATTCTAACTTCGATCGTGAATCAAGGTACTTCTTCTTCTTACTAATTCAATTAATTCTCTCAAAAACTTTAATCCCATTTTTTCTAGTTTCTTGAATTTCGTTTTTTTGTTGAATGTTGATGATGATGATGATGATGATGATGATGATGATGTTGTTGTTGGTTTTAGCCCTAAGAGATATAGAAGACAAGATAGAGAAAAAGAGAGAGTGAGTAATAATGATGGAGGAGGAGGAGGAGATAATAATCACGTGGTGGATCGGGAACATCATTCTAAGCGTGAACCACCAAGATCTCGCTCTTATTATCAGGTCATACTGAATTTTTTTTTATTCATTTTTGCATGTTCAATTGTATTAGGTTTGTTACAAGCTGAATGAGTGAAGAAAGAGAGAGATAATATGTAGTGAGGTTATGAGTAGGTACAACCTTACAAGTACAACTGAATCTTTAGTATTTGTAGTGAGGCTAAGTAACTGATCGATACATACTCGGCTCGACTATGACTCAATAACAGAGTACAGTCCCCGGCCTAGAGTACAAGCTTTAGACTATTACAACTGAAACTAATCAGTATATAATACAATCTGAAACTGACAGCGTAGCTATCCCTGGACGCTACTGGACATGCAAATCCTGTGCCATTGTCATTTTCTCGATGTTTAACTACTACAACATTTGCTGGGTGGCATGTTACATATTCGAGATTGTCTTGATTGCTGTACATTGTTGTTATATTAGTAGGTGAAATACAAGCCAGAAATGTTAATAAAAGCCAAGTGAATTTGTTTTGAATGGTAAACTGCTGTGTGAATAATATATACTTGCACAAATGATATTGCTCAGATCCCTTGCCATGAATGCTGAGATTGGTTATTATTCCTATGGCCTTTGATTTATAAGGAGTTGCACTATTAATCATCAAATACCTTCTTATATGCAGTATTGGAAAGGAAATGTCTTGAACATTTTTATTTAATTACAGATTTAAAATCCCTTTTTGTATGCTAGAAGTTATTCAGTGTATGCAAACTGTTTTTCTGGGGTATGGGGATCTTGTTCAGCCCCATTCTTTCAAGTGCCTCGATATATGCTTTCCGGTGCATGTTTTATAACAGCATGATGAATGGGGAAGTACTGTGCAGGTTGGTCGAAGCGCTGGTCAAAGAGAAGCTGATGGTGAGTCTCTTTATTTTTATGTTTGCAGTATATTCCTTTCCTTTGGTTTTATTGTGTATGAATGATTTGTATGTTGATTCGATACACTGAAGCACAAAATTCATCGACTCATGCAGGCAAAGTCTATAGTAAAGAGAGCAATCAGAGGGTGGACACAAATCAAGGCAGAGATCAAAGAGATGAGAAGAAAAGGCTGGATGGTAATTTTCAGAGAAGAGACAGTTTTCCAGAAAGGAAAGACGATACAACACCTTCCGTGAGAAAAAGGCCAGCATTTAGAGAGAAGAAGATTCCAGTGGATTCAGAAGAGGCTAACCCAGCTGCGACAGTGACAGTAAAGTCAAGTCATACTGACTATCCTCCAAAGAATGAAAGGAAGGAAGAAAGAAGTAGCAACCCTACCCATCTGGATAGACCCGAGAAGCAAATTGCAGAGGACAGAGCACCCAACAACAGAGAAGCTAGAAGGGATGGCTTTTCATCAAGAGTACGGTATGGGGGAAGTGGAGGCAATGGCAACTACAGAGGAAGAGATAAATTTAATGGAAGACAAGAATATCATCCTATTAAGACTCAATCAGAGAAGTGGAAACATGATTTGTATCAAGAGGTTAACAAGGATGCTATTGCAAAGAATGAGGATGATCAGATTGCTAAGCTGGAAGCACTCTTGGCTTCATAATTTCAAAAAATTTCCAAGCTTGTTATGGTTGTTTACAGAAATTGTGATTTCAACACCTGGCATGTGGGACATTTTCCAGAGATTACCAATTTTCATGATTTCTTTATTTCTGGTATATATGTTTTAGTTTTATGGCATGTGTTGCACTTGAGCTACCAAATCGCTCATTATGATATCAAGTCATTGCTAAATTCAGCATAGCTATTGAGCCTGTTGAGCACAAGTTGTCAATTTTTGGTACATTATTATGCTTTCGTAAACTGTTTACATTTTTGGTATATGGACAATTTCTAGATTAATCTGTTTATTCTTATGTTCTTTTTTACCCTCATCTACCTAATCTTTCTTCTCCTGCACAAGATTTACATGTCACGACTTTTTTTTTAATTATTATTATTATCCGATGACCTTATGTTACACTTTTTTTTAAAAGAGAATTATTTCTGTTCAATTTTTTAACCTTTATTGCAGCACACAAAACTTTGTATTCATTACAGTTAATCCCCTATAGATAAGCTTACAAATTACAAGATCAGAAGTATAAACTATACACAAGAAGACAAATGAGAATTACCCATCATCTTAAATAAATGAATGAAACCTGAGAAAAGATACAAAATTTAAAACTCCCAAAAGATTTTATCTTAAAAAATATGGAAAGTTGAGCATCCCCTTATATCATTTATGATTGCGAATGTTGTTGAAATTCTTTGATGGTGGATTGGTAGTATGATCAGCAGTAGCATTTATAGTGGTAGGAGATATGGCAGTGAGGCCTCTGGGACTAACCAAAATTCCATGATCAACACCAAATCTGTGCTCTAAGAACTCAGCTGTGGGTTGCTGAAAATCTGATCTGGTTCTTCTATGAGACGATCCTGAAAAGGAGTCAGATTCCAATAGCAAGTGGTAGCTACGGTTTGAGTTTTCAGAATGAGAGACGCTCCTTTGGTAGCTGTGGTGATGAGGTTTTGGCTTCTTGATGGCATGAATAAGATATGGAATCAAACCTTCCATTGTTTCTCTTTCTTTCTTTGTTTCACGAACACAACCTTTGACTATGACTATTTAATCCTTGAAGTAAAAAATTTGATATATTTTTTGTATGACAAGAAGTTGCAAATGAGGACATATTTATATTGCTGGAGTGGCATGGAAGATTTTTAAGGGTCAATGCAAAATATTATTCCTTTCACACGCTTTCCACGTTTGACAAAATATATAACCATTGTTTCATGCTCAATCTTGAGTAGTCTATTATTATATTATTAAAAATAAAATAAATATAAACATAAATACATAAAGTTGATATGCACGGGCACGGATGTTGCCTACACATTTTTGCTTCTGAGAAAAGGATAGTGCTTTTGACTTCTGGAAGGAGGGTGTTTGAATATTCTTAATCTTAGGGTAGTTGGAATTTGGAAATGAAAATCAGAAAATAAAAATCAAAAATGCAATTTGCTATGGATAAAGTTCATTTTTTTTAATGTAAAATTTGGCGGCTATATATGATTTTGCGCGTATAGTAAATACTACGATATTGCTGAACAGCTCAATGATAAGAAGCAAAGGTCAACATCATGATTCATGAAGCAAAGTAAGCCAGTTTAGTCCAGCAACAAATCTTCATAGCCACGTATCCACTGCACCACCACAAACTCTTCTTAATTTTACTAGACTTGTATGAATTACTCCTATCCACGTTCATTGATCTAGAAGTTAAAATCTTACAGAATTAGTCATGAGAGATTGAACTCACAACATGCTGAATACAAATATTAGTCATGGGAAACATGATTATACTAATTGAACAAGTTTTATCATGTAGCAGTACATTATTAATCAGTAGAGACATATTGAATTTAATTCTTTATTTTTTGTTATCATGATCAGTAGCTATATCTTTTATGCTATGGTTGTTTTGTGTTATTCAATAATAGTTATTTGATCATCAAAAAGTTGATAGTTGTTCCCGTAGGATAGCTCAAGTGGTAAGAGCTGGGGGAACATATGGGTTGGGTAGGGGGATGTCCAGGTTCGATCCCTGACGGGAGCAATTTATATTTCCGATATGTACCAAAAAAAAGTTGATAGTTAATATTGTATGAGACATCGTATGTGTTTGTCTCTTTCTTACTTACTTCATACATTTTACACACATTTTAAAATATATACAAAATACTTGATAACGACAACAAATTTTTTATGTACAAATACCATTTCTCATTCTCAAAAATTCTATATATTTATTGTTTGATTTTAAAATTACCTGAAAGATAACTATAAAAATCTAAGATAAATTTAGTCAAAAATAAAAATCTAAAATAAATTTCAAAGTTTTGAACTTTGGTATACTTGTATCAAGGTCGCAGTTTTTCTCTTCCTGGTCAAAGTTGGGCATGAGTACCAAGTAATTGTTGAGTCTACATACATGTACATACATTTTTTTGAGCCAACATATACATGAGAATTTGAATTTGTCACGTACTAGTAAGGATATTACAAACTAAAACACATATTAGTATTTTTGTCAACAAAAAAAAACACATATTAGTATACTTAATTTTAATCAGTTACAGTCTTACATATATAGGACCCTTTCACTACCACATAATAACAATGTTATTGTTACCACACTCATCACTTAATGAAACAACTTTATTTTCCTGCTACATGATAACAGTAGCTAGTGAACATATACCAATATAGTACTATAGTTTACTAATTAGATTCACTCAGACATAAATTCTTCTCCACCATTTGTAATATCAATATGGTGTCTAACTTGTTTATCATTAGAAGATCCAATCAAAATGGTGTGCTTTCCAATAACCAACTTTCTGTTACCATCACTATCAACATTGCTTAAAACTTTGCATATATCAATTTTCACTGTCACAAGTTCTGTCATCCTAACCTTAACATGTACTCTTTCAAATCCTATCAATTGTTTGATTGGAACACCACTCACCACCTCTGAACTTGGTGGCTCCCAAAATACTAACACCACATGAGATCCATCAAAAGGTCCATTGTTCTTCACACCAATCACAAGCGAAAATGTCAAATTCGAACAACTTATGGCGGAAATATCAATTGCTTGATCATCAAGAAAGATATCAAGTGGTTTAGAAATTGATTTATTGTTCTGGATCATTATGGTGGAAGGAGCAGATGCTATATTGGTTGAGAATGTGGAGTAGCTTAATCCATAACCAAATTCATAGAGGGATTTCCCATTGTAAAACCTGTATGTTCTTCCTGGAAAGTTTCTACTGCTGTTGGCTCTCATGTTCATGTCTGTCATTGGAACTTGATCAACATAAGATTGTGGATACCATGTAAATGGAGACCTACCACCTATATATAAATAAATCATTTTTATTAGTCCAAGGATTGTAGTGTAAACACTCCGATCTCGAATGCAAACAAAAAAGTTTAGGTATTTTAATAAGCTATACCTGGGTTATAGTCTCCAAATATTACTTGTGCTATGGCATTTCCTCCATCTTGACCAGGATAACCAACCCACAATATCCCCCCTATGTTGCTTACACTTTTAGTAAAAGAAATATCAATTGGACCAGCTGCCATTATGACTAAAATCAATGTTCCTTTGGTGGTAGCAGCAACATCTTTCACAAGCTTCTCTTGAAATCCAGGCAATGTCAAGTTAACTCTATCCAACCCTTCTGCTTCTATAGATTGATCCAATCCCACAACCAACACCACTGCATCAGCAGAGGCTGCAGCCTTAACTGCTGCAGCAAAAAGGTTCTGGTTACCGCATTTAACATCGCTGCAACCGCGCGCGTAAGTTACCGAAGAAATGTACTTCTGTAGTCCTTGTAAAGGGCTTGAATATCGGCAAGGTATGCCGGCATAGTTACTGATCATAACTGTTGTGGCATTTGCATTTGGTCCAATCACAGCCAAATTTTTTATCTTAGTCTTAGATAAAGGAAGAGATCCTTTGTTGTTTTCAAGTAAAACTATTCCTTGCTTTGCAGCTTCTAGAGCCAATTGCTGATTTTCTTTAGAGCATACATCAGATGGTCCAAGATTTGCAAATGGAAGTGATTTTGGGTTATCAAAGAAGCCAAGTCTCATTAGGACAATGTAGTTGTACACCAAGGCTTGGTCTACAATAGATATATCTACTTTCTTCAAGTTTACGGCATTTGCAGTGTATTTTTTTAGAAAGTCACCACAGTTCATGTTTAAACCTGCATGATATTAACATCATACCATTTAATAATCCAAAACCAGTCGTAATTGTTTTCCCCTCCCAATCAGAAAATTGTAGAAGTTATTTGCAGTTTCAGCTTCAGTTCTACTGACCTGCTTTTAGTGCAAGGGCCACTGCATCTTCAGGAGTTTTTGTGTAATGAATTGCATTGTAATAAACTTCTACTGAATCACAGTCTGAAACAATATATCTGTGCAAAAAAACCTTAAGTATCAGAAAGTTTACTTGGTTATCTGTCATATCCTAAATTCCTAATACTAACTATATCGCTAAATATAAGACCCTCTAGATATTTTTCACTGTCCCATTTTATAGGACATCTTTCAAACTTTCAACTGTATTTATTATTTCTTTACCGACATACTCCTAATTATGTTACTATAAACTTTCTTAGTTCTCGTGATTTAGTCAACGTGATTATATAGTCAGGTACAAATGTAGTATGTAGTTTTTCATAGCTTTCTAAAGTATAACTGATTTGCTTAAGTTAGCTTGAAATATAAGGAAAAGAATCAAATGACTGGTTAGAGATAGAATACAAACCCATCTAGACCCCATTGGCCTCTAACTACTCCTTGGAGAAGGTCTGGATCAGCACATGTAGGAATTCCATTCACTCTATTATATGAGCACATGACACTACTAACATGCCCCTCCAAAACACAGCTCTTAAATGGAGGTTGATAAGTATCCTCCAAGTCTTGCTTTGTCACCTGCAAAAATCTCCGTAAATATCTACACGCTGATATATGATTAGGTGCATATGTAATTCTTTTTAAAATGTTCGCAGATATTTATTAAACTCATAAAAACAAATTATTCTATGATCATGATCCAAATTGTTTGTGCATTTTTACCTGTGCATCAAAATGGAACCGATCGACGCCTTTCCAATTATCAAGATCATAAGCAGTATAATGCTTACAACAGCTTGAAACCTTAAGTCTGTCACCTTTAACACTTGCTTCATCATCAACTTCTTGTAGTCCACGAACATAATTCACAGCATATCTAGACACAATCAAAGGATCTTCCCCTGGAGTTTCCTGTCCGCGCCCCCACCTCGGATCACGAAAAACATTCACATTAGGACTCCAAAATGTCAAACCAGCTAAATCCACATTGTACATAGCTCTAGCTTCATTTGACACAACTTGTCCCATTTTGTACCATAATGATTCATTGAAACTAGCAGCTGATAATATCACTGCAGGGAAGCTAGTAGCACCGGGTACCCTGCTGTCGAAACGCGTCCCTGGTCCTAAATTAGAGACACCATGAAGTGCCTCTGACCACCATTCATACGCAGGAACACCGAGCCTAGAAATGCCGGTAGAAGGATTTACTAATTGTTGTGATTTTTCTTGAAGTGTTAAGCGTGACACTAAGTCCTTGGCTCTTGTTTCATATGATAGGGAAGTGTTGCAAAATGGAAAGTTGCTAGTTTTAGGAGAACCTTTGTCACATGCATGTTTTTGACTAGTAATTGGAAGTATAAAAACTAAAAAGAAGATCATGCATGAAAACAAAATTTGATTTTTCATTTTATATGCTATGTTGCTAAAATTTTACAAGTTTTGAGTTATGTTGGAGAAATGGTATAAGCTTTGATCATTTATATACTAGAAGATTGTACCTGAGTGTGTTTTTTTCTTTCCATTTTCATGATAAAAGTTAGTTTTGCTTGTGAATTGAGATATGATATCTAGAAGTAATGCACACACAATGATTCAAGAATGCTTAAACGAAACAAAAGTATCTCTTGCATGGCACCACACACTAGTGTGGCACAACTTAGTCATATTGAGGTAGAATTATATAGTGCCAGGTAATAGATTCAATAATAATTAGTAACTTGATTATAAATGTTGCAAGATTTTATTAGTCTTACTAATTGATGGTTTGTCATCTGAAAATTATATGTAGGAATTGGGATATGATGGTTGATACACATTTCTCAATATGATTAGTTTACAAGCTAGTGCCAAAGTTCATGTAATGATATCTATATATTTCTTAGTAAACAAGTTACTATTGTAGGATGTTTGTGGTCCGATTAAGATTGTTTTGAGACAAGAAATTATTTACCAATCAAACAATATGATTTTATCCGATTAAGTGTTCGTTTGACCTGAGTTTATTTTAACTTCACTTTAATTTATAAGTAGGGATAAACAAATATTTTATGAAGTTCTTATTAAAAAAATTATAGCTTAATACTAATGAAAAAATATAGAGAAAACAGAAGCCATAAAAATGAACTTTTGACAAGTTTTTTGCACCATAAAAAAGATTTGTCTCGAAAAAAAAAATATCAAAATACACTATGTAAAAAAAAAGATAAATACAAAGTACAACTATATTAAAATATTTTAACTTAAAATATATTGTACTTTTAAATGAATAAATAAAACTAACAAACAACTTCTATTTTGTTTATAAAACTCTTTTTATTACTTTTAATCTTAAAACAATTTTTTTAGATTAGTTTTCAAGTATTATTTGAATCAGTTTCAACATGAACATCACTAAATTGAATAACTTTATGTAATTGTGATACATGAATGAAAGGGAAAGAAAAATTCTTGACGGGCCTCCATAAAAATTGTTGTTGGGCATTTAAAAAAGTTGTTGCTTGTGACCCACTTGAAGCTCAATTTTTTTATTTTATTTTTTAATAAAACTTGAAGCTCAACTTTTTTTTGTTATAAGAACTCTGAACATAAAGCATATAAATTGAAACATAATTACAATTATGTCCTATAATTCTCTAAATAATTCTTTAAGACGGCTAAAAAAACATCAACTATACTTTGGTATACAAAATAAACTTACACATTTCATAAATAAAAATTGGAGGAATATTTTTTTTTTGAAGAAGCTAAATTAGCCCACCTAAATTGACACCAGAGAGAATATATTTATAACTTAGTCAAATAAATAACTATTGAGAAACTCGTTGTTTAATTATCAACTATATATTGGAGGAGTCTAAGAAAGATGTTAATCTCGTGTCACATTACATAACAACCAACACATGAAGTGTGAGGAATTAAATTCATTCATCTTTTATATTTTATGCATTGTCTTCTCTCCTTTTTTTAATATAATGGTTGATTGATTAACAAAAAAAAACACAATGAGAGAGAGCGAGAGATGAATGACTTGGATAAAAGCAGAATAGAAATATAAGAGAAATAGCTGGAGATGATCCAAATCTAAAATCCGACTAAAATAAGAGTCTACATGTAGTGTCCTATATATTTTTTTAAATGGAAAAAACATATAAAAAACAAGAAATAAAAATCATTTTACTGTCTATATTAAAATTTTGTCTAAGGTAGCATCACCGGCTAAAATAGACAATAAGTGTTGCATGAAAAAGTTAATATTGAAAAGATAGCTTGAGATACATGCAAATATTTTGATGCTTAAATTGAAAGATGGTTGGAGTTGGAGGTACATGTAAAAGTTTTTTCTTCAACATATTTCTTATACAAAACAACCGAAAATCAATTCACTTTTTGTTTTTATTTCATCAATTTTGGTTTCATTTCTTATATTTTCATTGAATTTATTTCCATTTTTTGTAAGATTCGTTGGTTTTGTTTACTAAACGTCGAAATATGTTGATGCTCAGCAGACAGCAATGGTCCTTGTGGGTCTTGCGAGACAGTTGGCAAAGGGTTATTGGCTAGAACGCGTCACTGCTACTGCTATCACTTAAACCTATTTGTTTTTTAAATATCAAAACGTCTTACACATGCAATTAAATAAATAGATATATGAATATAAAAAGTTAGCCACTGCCTCACTAAAATACTAGTAAAAAACATTTTCTTCATATTATGTTACCAATAAATAAAAGTACTATTATACAATGTTATTTGTAAATAGCTTCATGTGTTATGGGGTTTGATCTGGTAATTCATGTTGAACTCTTGAAGTTGCAACATACTTCATTCTTCCGTTTCATAATATAAGAAAAAAATCTATTTCTTTGTCTCATAATATAAAAGAAAATACATAAATATTTATTTTTTAAAAATAATTTACTCTTTCCTCAAAAAAAAATTACTCTCCCTCTTATTTTTTTATAATTAATAACCAATGAAAATTGTATTTACATCTTATCATACTACCTTTTTTCAAAAAAACATATTTTCAATTATTATATTTAACTTTTTCTTAATGAGTGGGACCTTTTTCTCTTATAATATAGGATAGGACAGAGGGAGTATATGGTGGCGCAATTTGGGATAGTTTTGGTTATCCTATTTTTTAAAATTTCTTTAATAAGTTAGTTATGTTTATATACTAATCTACTCTAGCAATATAGATTTAACTATTAACTATCTCATATATTTATTTATTAAAAATTTCTAGGAATAAGAAAAATAAAATATTACTTGATAGGTAAATTTTTTAAATACTTTACACTTTCATTCTTTATAGTAACGATAGAAAATTTTATCAGCAACAAAAAAATTTAAAAATTATTTTTTATTTATTTAATAATATAGTTTAGTGACTAGAAATTCTTACATATAACATGCAATGTCGCTAGAGTGTGCTCACCGGACAAAGAAAAGTCAAAGTCAAATTTGAATATTTGGTTTAAGTTTGACCTTTTTCATACGTAAACTAAAATAGCAAGTTATTGAAAATACACACATAAAAATAGATGAGTTAAATTTAAATTTTCGATCATAAATGTTCAACTAAATAATTTCAACAATTTTCGTTAGTTAAACTATTATTTGTGAATATCTATTTTTCTGGGAAATTCTATGGTACTTTTGTCAAAAGTTAATGTACTGGTACAACAGAAGATTTAACCAATAAATAACTACCTTTTATCTACATCATCATTTTTATATTATATTTTAAGAATTAATTATTGCCACATGTCAAATACAATCCAATGTGTCATCTAACTATTGGTCAATATATTTTATTGTACCGGTACATGATGATTTATCAATTGTACCGTAACATCTCCCTTTTTCTTATATTTGCGAATGTTTATGTTTTTTTTTTACTAGTGAATATCTATGTTTGATCTCTAACTAACGTGTACAAAAAATATTTATTAAAGTATATCTATCTTTTAATAAATCTATTTTTTTTAACAAACTTTAATAAATCTAAATTATCTCAATAGGATAACTGTTGCAGCTCATTTAAAAAAAATACTATGGATTTATTTTTAGATAAAAAATTTAATGAAGAATTTTTGTTAATCAAGTAGTTTAGTGGTTATAAATTATATTTTTAAAGTAGAGAAGTAGGATAACTGGAGTTCGGACCCTCTACATATATAATACATATCTGATCAATTGAGTCAAACTCATAAGACAATTTAATCAAGATTTATTTATGATAAACTAAACATGGAAGCGTGATAAACATAAACTAACATTTTCTTGTCCTCGTGGACTCAACAAAGAATACTTAGATTTTCAGAGAAAAAGAAAATAAAAAAACCTCCCCTTCCGAATCTTTCTCTCTCTCTAGGACTCATCTATCTATCTACTGATCAAGTCTTTTTATTTGTGTACTTGTTGTTTCTTTCTTTCTTTCTTTACCAACAAAAACAAAATAAGGAATTGTGAAGAAACAACCATAACTTCCCCCACCTCCTTTTTGTTCTGTTCCTTCTCAAACAACAACTTCTTCAATTATAATTAAATTAAACAAACCTACTATACTATAATCCCCCCCACTTTTTTTTTTTTCTTAATTTACTTTTAATAAGAAACTGTTAATAAAAAAATAAAAGCTGCAATTTGAATCCCTTCTTCTTAACTAAATTGATTTCTGAAACCAACCCATTTCAGGAATCCAAAAACCCAGTTACACAACACCAAAAAAACATGAAATTTCATAAATCTTCTTCTCTGGGTTTATTTCTAGGGTTTCTCTTACTCTTCTTATCACCTTCGTCAATGGCCAAATTCGTCGTCGAGAAGAACAGTTTGAGGGTCACTTCGCCGGATACTATCAAAGGAACTTACGATAGCGCGATTGGTAACTTTGGAATACCTCAATACGGTGGTAGCATGGCTGGGAACGTTGTGTTTCCTAAGGAAAATCAGAAGGGTTGTAAGGAGTTTGATGAGTCTGGGATTTCATTCAAATCTAAGCCTGGTGCTCTTCCCACAATCGTTTTGCTCGATCGTGGAAGTATGATTCTGATTCTCATACTTTTTTTTTGTTGGGGTTTTGAATTTGGTGTAGTTTTTATTAATTTTGTTGTTATGATTTTGTTACTGTGTTTGTTTGTGAGTTTTTTTTTAGCTGGATTTACTTTGATCTAGAAGTTCCTTTTTTTATTTTAGTTGATTTGTTCTGCATGTTGCTGAGCTAAAATTGGTTGGTTGCTATTGTTTGTTTAGTGTTATTGCTATGATATTTGGTTAGTGTGTTCATCTATTGTTTTTGCATTGTTAAGTGTTACTTCACTGTTTAATGTTTATAGAAATCTACATGCTAGATTCGGTCTTTCGGTTTTCAAAGTGTTACTTTAGGGTCTGTTTCTATTGACTTATTTAAGCTTATCCGTTGACGTAATCACTTGTAAGGTTTTTCGGGAGAGTTTATGGAAAGCTCGTGACATGATAAACGTTTATGCTATACGAAGTTATTTCCATAAGCTTTCCAGGATAGCTAATGATGATAACTTATAGCTTATATGAAAACAGTTTGATTTTATTTTATATATTGATAGTAGCTGCACTTTCACGATAAACGTTTATGCTATACGAAGTTGGTGTCCATTTAGTTTGTTAGAATGGATTAGTTGGAAGAGATTTCTTTTATGTTTTATTTAATAATTTAATACACGTGAATTTAAATGTGGATTTCTTTTACACTAGTGCTGAGAAGTTGGAAAATGGAGTTGCATGATATACTTGTGTCAATTGTTGAAGACTTAAAACGTTCTCTCTGGTGTATTCTTATCGCCATTTACATATTTGTTGCAGATTGCTTCTTTGCTTTGAAGGTGTGGAATGCCCAGAAGGCTGGAGCTTCTGCTGTTCTTGTTGCGGATGATATTGAAGAAAAATTAATAACCATGGACACACCTGAGGAGGATGGATCTTCTGCGAAATATATCGAGAACATAACAATACCATCGGCTCTCATTGATAAGAATTTTGGTGGAAAATTAAAGAGTGCCATAAGTAGTGGGGATATGGTCAATGTAAATCTTGATTGGAGAGAGGCCGTCCCCCACCCAGATGATCGTGTGGAGTATGAGCTGTGGACCAACAGCAATGATGAGTGTGGAGTTAAATGTGATATGTTGATGGAATTTGTGAAAGATTTTAAGGGTGCGGCACAAATATTAGAGAAAGGTGGTTATACTCAGTTTACACCCCATTATATAACTTGGTACTGTCCTCAGGCATTCACGTTAAGTAAGCAGTGCAAGTCTCAGTGCATTAACCATGGAAGATATTGTGCTCCAGACCCTGAGCAAGATTTCAGCACTGGTTATGATGGGAAAGATGTGGTTGTTGAAAACTTGAGGCAGTTGTGTGTTTTCAAGGTTGCAAATGAAACAAAAAAGCCTTGGGTGTGGTGGGACTATGTCACTGATTTTCAAATCAGGTGCCCCATGAAGGAGAAAAAATACAACAAGAAATGTGCAGATGCTGTTATTGAATCGCTTGGCAAGTGAATCTTCATTGCTTTTGATATTTTTCTAGGGTGGTCGAAAACAACTTCTCAATTATGATTATTCAATATCTGCAGGTCTTGATATTAAAAAGATTGAAAGGTGCATGGGAGATCCAGAAGCCGATTCTGAAAATTCTGTTTTGAAAGAAGAGCAAGATGCCCAAGTACTCCTTTATAATGTTTACATTGCCGTTTAATTGACTCTACAAGATTCTTAATTATTATTATTATTATTATTATTATTATTATTATTATTATTATTATTATTATTATTATTATTAACTAACTAGATTTTGTAGGTTGGGAAGGGATCGCGAGGTGACGTTACCATATTGCCCACTCTAGTTGTCAACAGTCGACAGTATCGAGGTTTGTACTATTTGCTTCTCTGATAGATATATTGATCTGGATTTTCAATTCTTAAAATATTCATTTTTGTTTTTGCAGGAAAATTGGAGAAAGGTGCTGTTCTGAAAGCTATTTGTTCTGGTTTTGAAGAAACTACTGAACCAGCTGTTTGTTTGAGCACTGGTAAATGTTCACAATCTATTAGTTACGGGGGGAATACATTTGTTTAGTTTTTAGTTTCAAATTTCAATCCTGATTCTTATTTATTGGCAAACCTTATTGGTAGATGTGGAGACAAATGAGTGCTTGGAGCACAATGGTGGTTGTTGGCAGGATAAAGGAGCTAACATAACTGCATGCAAGGTATTGTACTTAATTGAAAATTAGTATCTAATAACAGAGCAAATTGAATTCCAGTTTTCTATATTCATGTTTATTTATATATGTGACTATTTTCTCAGGATACTTTCCGTGGGAGAGTCTGTGAGTGCCCCTTGGTAGACGGTGTGCAGTTCAAAGGAGACGGCTATACAACCTGCGAAGGTTAATAAT
The DNA here is from genome assembly GCA_951804385.1 of Trifolium dubium. Lineage (NCBI taxonomy): Eukaryota > Viridiplantae > Streptophyta > Magnoliopsida > Fabales > Fabaceae > Trifolium > Trifolium dubium. The sequence continues at coordinate 56,397,835 of OX638064.1, forward strand.
ACACAACCTTTTCTTCTATATTTGCATGAATTTCACCAAAACATTTTCTAACCCTGTACATGTTACTTGTAATAATTGAAGAAAAAGACAATATTGACCTTGATGATCCATGTTCTTCCTACGCATAAATCACGAATCATGACTCCTAATTTTTATTTTTGCAAATTTTTTACACTTCACTTAAATGAATAGATGGGGTTCAGAGATTGATTATTTACTTATTGTCGTCAAATCTGTTTATTTGGTAAGATGCATTTTTTTTTAAGGTGTCTGTTTTAAATGTTAAATTATTTTGTAGTCTTCTCATAGTTGTTGATAGCGCTATAGCGGCGTAGCGCCTCCTCACCGCTACACCATATCACATAGCGCGCATTTTGCATTAGCGGCCGCAACGGCCGCTATAGCGGTACAGCGTAGCGGATTGCGGTATAAATAGCGGTTCAGATCCGCTATTTCATTTAAGGGTATTTTTGAAAATTCCCCATAAGTTTTAAGGGTAAAAATGGATTTTCCAATCATTATACCTTTTATGGGTTTACTCTTCCCGTTCAAACCCTAAATCGTTTTCCATTTGTTTCTGCGCGGCTGGGTTTTGTTGAACGATAAACCCACTCCGTTTTCAACCTCTGATTTTTTTTCTCTGTTCTAGTTCAAGGATTCAAGCTATGTTATGTTTTTGCTCTATTTTTTTGTTCTGTAATCTTGTAATCAAGCTCTGTTCTTTTTCCTCTTTATTCTTTTCCTCTGCAACCATCCTCTTTATTTTATTTTTTCTGGTTCTGTTTTTGCTCTGTCTATTTTGACACAAATTGTATGTACAACACAACCCTTCAAACATGACATCTTCCTCTGCAACACCAGTGAACTCTGCTTCTGTTATGATTTATGAATATTGAGTTATGTGTGTTTTGATTTATGAATGTTTAATGGATATTGAGTTACTGTGTTTTGATTTATGAATGTATAATGAATATTGAGTTATTTGTTTAATTTAACATTCAATATATATTGTATTATTCAAGTAATTTATCCAAAACTACATGAAATAGTGTCATAGCGCTACCCGCTATAGCAATTTTGGGGTCGACGGCCACGCTACGCTATCCGCCATTAACAACTATGAGTCTTCTACAGTATATGTGGATTTCATCCTGATTCTCTCTTCGATTGTGAAACATGCACAAATACTCATATGACGAGCACTTATTGAATAAGTGCTGAAATAATATTTTTTACTTGTATGCCCAATTAGTTATACTGCAAGAAGCCAAGCACATATTTCAAAATTTAAGCAAAAATATGTGTTGAATGCCCCTGTTGAAAGCTTCTAAACCACAGAGATGTAGTCATGGTTTCAGCAAAATTATAAGAACCTCAAGTAATTTAACCTTTTTGAAAATGTATGTTCATAGTTTAGTTTAACTAATTTATTCTTGGTTTACAGCTAGTGGACCAGGACGGTGCAAGATAAACAATGGAGGTTGTTGGCATGAAGCCCGGAATGGACATGCATTTACTGCTTGTTCGGTTAGTTACTAAGTTTTTTGACACTCAGCCAATGTTTTGTATTCACTGAATCTATAGTAATTGAAATTTTACTGGTCTAATAATCCATAATTGAAACTGAATCATGACAAATTCTCATACCTTCATTAACAGGATAACGGAGGGATTAAATGTGAGTGTCCTGCAGGGTTTAAAGGTGACGGTGTTAAAAATTGTGAAGGTGAGATATTTAGATGTTATTTATTTTAATATTTGATTTATTTTTCCTTGAGTGGAACCCTTGAAGTATTTAAGGTTATCCAGACAAATAGGTATATATACCTCCAAAATTGAATCCTGGATCTTTTTTTTTAGGAAACAAATCTTCATCTAACTATTACAAATGAATATCTGACATTTTACTCCTTTGTGCTTCATCCTTTCAGACATCGATGAATGCAAAGACAAGAAAGCTTGTCAATGCCCTGAATGTAGCTGCAAGAATACCTGGGGTAGCTATAACTGCAGTTGTAGTGGGGATCTTCTCTATATCAAGGACCATGATACCTGCATAAGTGAGTTACACACTTGTTATTTTTTCGTACTCAAACAGTTGAATAAGCATTTTTTCATATTCCCTTTTCGGTGTTCTGCAGGTAAAACTGCTGCCAATCAGGAAGGAAAGTCTGTCTGGGCTGCATTTTGGGTCATTGTAATCGGCTTAGTTTTGGCCGCTTCAGGGGCATACCTCGTCTACAAATATAGAATAAGGGTAAGCTTGGTTGCGCTTCCCAGTTTGTTGACATTATTTGACGCCTTCTTTGTTTTTAAGTTTGTAAAAGATATATGACATGCTATGAGATATTGAGATCCATTGAATTCCATACCAGCTGAGGTTTTTGTTTGAAACTCATACAGAAAATTAACAACTGATAAGTGTATCCAAGAAAAAAAAAATTATTATTTTCTGCTTCTATAGAAAAGCAAGAGTCATGTCTTTCTCAGTTTACTTCTGTAGTACTTGATTGGCTAAAAATTAACTGTATTATTCTTGGTTTTGCAGTCATACATGGATTCTGAAATAAGGGCCATCATGGCACAGTATATGCCATTGGACAGCCAAGCAGACGTTGTAAATCACGTCAACGATGAAAGAGCATGAAAGTGAAAACTTGTTGGCCGGCCTGTTGGCGGAATCGTGTGTTGAGACCTTGGTGTCGCATATACCTTGTACCTTTTAAACTCTTCAGAATTCTGAGCATTGAACAATAAAAAGCTAAGAATTAGATAGATGTCCTCCGTTTTTATTCGGAATGTAGCAAGTTGTATACTTGAAAGGACTGAATTTAGGACAGACTTTTAAGTTATTTCAGTAGATTTTTTAGGGTTTATGTTTATGTGAGATCTTGTTCCACTCTTGTGATTGTAACCTATTTTGCTTTAGTACAGGATTAATATGTTATAGCACTGTTCTTCCATTGATTGGTGGTGTGTTCTTTCTTTCTTATCTTTTTTTGGCTGTGACAAATTTGTCCAAATTCTAACCTTGGGGAATATTGTTTGTCGTTGCGGCTAGTTGAAAGAGGATTGAAGTAGTGAGATTAAATAACCAACATGTTGAAAAAAAAATATATGTCCAGAGAGATTAACTTTGTAAATGGATCACATTTAGTTTAATGAATTGGTCCCCAGTCCCCACAATTGAATGCAGGGATATCTTGGTTTGCCCTAGTGAGATTGGGATGCCTTATGCAATCAGTGATTCTGGGGCCGTTTTGGTCCCCTTAATTGAATGCAGGGAAAACTTGTGAGATTGGGATGCATTATGAAATTAGTGATTATGGTTTTGGCTTTTTTTTAAAAATGATTTATAGTGTATTATCTTTTATAACAAAGAATTTTTAATTGAAGTTTCAAATGAAAATTTGGTTTAATTAGTTTATCTTAAAATGTCGTTTTAAGTATTTCGTTGTCTCTGTGTGACGTTGGTTTGTTTGTCGTCTTTGTACGATGTTGGTTTGTCTTTCTTATTTCGTCTAGATATTTGTTTGGTTCAGATTGTCAGATTAGCTTCAATCTAGTGCAGATCCAATTTATGACTTTGGCGTCATTCACGTTGCAGATCTGGAAATATGAGTATTCTGGAGCCTTGAATATAGTCATATGTGTAGGCTTTTGTACTTTGTTGTTTTATGCTATTAACATGGATGTTTTGAGTTTGTTCGCAGATTCATCTCCTTTTTGTTTTTAGCAATATGTATTGTATTGATGTACTTTATCAATTTGCATGAATGAATATCATTTTTTTTGTCAAAAAAATAAATAAATAGCTTTTTTTATAAAAAATCATTTTTGAGAGGAATCTTTTTTATTAAGTTAAAATCTCCGACATAAATATTTAAGTTATTGAATGTCAAAATCACTCTTTTAATTTATAAACAGATAAATTTAAAATAACTTTTTACTATTTTTGAATAACTTATTATAAAAATCATTTTTAAAAATAAAAAGAAACAAAAAATCACTTTTCTTAAAACTAAAACATACCTCTATACTTCATGTATAGAAATCATTGTTTAACAACATTACTGACAGATTCAATACAGACTCTGACAGATTTAATATAGACTTTGACAAGTATGACTAAGCATAAAAAAAGATCCATTTCAAGGTTAATAATATTATTCACTTATGATTGAATATCAATTTTTCCCAAATTCAATTGTGTCCATAGTTTGGAAGTACAAACTAAATTTGGAATCTTAGAAGTATACAAGGTAAGACGCCAATGACTCTAGAAGCCCATAAAAACAGTGAAACCAAACTTTAATAATCAGAAAACCATTAAGGAGTCAAGAAATGAACTCAAAATGATTTCTTATGGTTCAATAATACAAATTGTTATACTTCCTTAGGATTAAATGTAGCCAATGAATATTGAATACCTATGAATAGAACAGAAACAACATAAAATGCCAAAAAGGGCATGCAGCTTCAGCTCTTAGACTTTTGTCCTATTTTTCTTTTCTGATCTATGGTAGTTGGATTGGGCTAATGTCAAGGTTAAGTCCAATGTTCATTCCATTGTAAGCAATAGGAGCATACATCCAGTGATCATCAGAGCTCAGAAGCTGTTCATTTGAAATCAAAATATGAACAAGTATGAGTTAGTTTCACTATTTCAAAAATATATAATATGGAATTTTTTTTGCAATTAAGTCAAATTTGGATTCATATTAAGGATTTACCTTAATTTGGACCTGTAAAAACTTCACATATTGCACAGCTTCTTCAAGCATGGTGCTGATATCCACCTATAAATTCAAGGAAATCTAAATATTTTTAGCATTTTGACCATTTTGTTTAACAATAGTTGAAATGTCATTGAGAAAGTTCTATCTACCTTGGTTCCATTGGGGACTAAACTTTGTAGGATTTTCAACCTTTCATTTATTCTTTCTCTTCTTTTCTGCATTATACAAAATGAAAATCTCTTTAGATCTCATATGTCATAACACTTTGGACAACATTTCAATGTACATAAAATTTTTACCAATGATACTTTGAGGAATTGCACTTACTTTTGCATAGACACCTTGTGGATCAGTAGCAGAACTTCTATCACATTTTGATTTTCCCTTTAACTTCTGATCTGTTGAATCATTCTGGTTCAAGATTGAAGACCCTTCTGCATTTAGCTTTTGTGAAGCATTGAAGTCGTCATCTTCTGAGCTCAAATTCCGTTCCTGAAGATCGATACATTCATCCTCTTCGACGTTGCTTGTAAAATCGGACTTTGGTTTCTTCCTAGATTTAACATTTCTCTTGTTCTTTTGTACCTATGAAATCATTCAATCAAAATTATCAAATCATGATGAGATTGAGAACTAAATAAAAATTTCGAAATATAAGCAAAAATGTATTCGATCCAAATTTAAACAAGTACCGAAATGCATGCAACTTTTTCTTATATTAAGACTCGGAGTGAATAACTTAGAAAGTAAAACAAGATTTGTGTTATCATACCTTAATAGAGCTCCTAGATCTTTTTCCTGACTTTTCAAGGTTGTTGCTAACACCCTCTTTCGTTGATTCCGAAACCTCTAGACCAAACTCTTCATCAGTGTTTTCAGTTATTTGTTGGCTATCATTTCCTTGAATACTATAAGTGCTAAAATTAGCATTCTCCATGGATATGTAGCCAATGTTAGCTACTTGATCATTCAAACATATGTTACCACCATTTGTAGTATGAGATATATTGCTAGTAACAGAAATAGAATTACTTTCTTGTAAAAAACTAAAAAAATCAGTGTTACAATTATTATCATAATTTTGAGGAAAATGTGAAGTGCTATTCATGCTCACTATTGTGGAGTCATGCATAGGCCATAATGTAGATGGAATTTCCAAATTGAAATTTCCATAATGGTGCTGAGGGACTTGGATGTTAGTGTTATTGAGTAACTGGCCCATAAATTCAGCTTCTTCAGCTGTATAAAATCCACTAAGAGAACTCCATTCTTCACAACTTTGCTCAGAAGAATCCATTTTTCGAAGAACTTAGTGTGGTTTGTATTCTTTGTCAATTATGATTGTAGAATAAGCTTTACTTGTTAATACACTATTTATAGCTACCTAAAAAGTAGAAATAATGGAAATATTGTACCAGTTTCAATTGACTTCATCCATTTAAAAAATCTCAAATTCATAATTGCCAATAATTAGCATCTGACTAAGTCCTATACTAATTTTATTTATTAAGGACTAGTCCATGAATCCATAATGACAACACTTATAATTTATTTTGTCTGGCTCAAATTATTTGTCCATCTAAGTTACCTTTAACTGTGAGATAGTGTCATTATCTAAATCCACATGATCCATATCTTTCAAAAACTTGGCAAGTCATGAGATTTGAATATTTATCATCAAAGAGCTTGGTTGTAACACTTACATTAATTACCTACATTAGGTATATTTTGCTTAAGCTCAATATGTTCATGATTATCTGAGCTTGGACGTGAAAATAAGGAAGTTACAAATTGTAGCATCTCATTGAACGTGCGTTTGATGTGTTGCAAACTTTAAAACAAATATGACCTACGTTATTCGTTACGAAACTCATTGTCCAAGGGTCTATTTGGTTGCAAAATATTAGTACTTGACTGAACATAGCAAAACAACATAGGACAAACTTTTTATCTTGTACTATGATATTTGGTTGACAAAAAATTGTCATATAGCCTAGTGAGAGACAAAAAAATTAGTTTTTTTTTTTTAATGTTCATTGTCTCTCAATTTGTTTAAATGTCAAACTGATGTTGTCATATCCGATCCCATCTAATCAAAATACTTTGAAGTAAATATGTGGTTTGTATTAGAATGTGATTATTATTAAACCGTGTGCAGACACATTTGCAAGATCTGAAAATTCCTATGCTAGAGATGTACAATACTAATTATTTAGTATTTGAGAATGAGAATTACATACACCTGTCAAATGTGACACCAACGTGGGGTTGCACTTTAAAAAGGACATTATACATACAATGTGTTGTTAGAAAAAATGAATATGACGAATGCAATAGGACGGCTTAATAGAGATCGTGGTGAAGAGTCTGAGTTGAAATTCCAAAACTCGTTTAGAACCTTCAAATTACGAGTAAACAGCTAAGTTAATATTTTGTAAGATGTTATCAAATAGTCTATCAAATTATGATTAAAATATTTTAAAATAGTCTCAGATAAACTATTAAGTTATCTTTATATCTAACGGCTAAAAAAATAAGAGACGCAACATGACAATTATATTTGTATTATGTTTAATTTTTAAAAAAAAAAATTGACAAAATGTTTAATTTTAAAATTGTTCCTTGGAAAGTACAACTTTTTGTTCATGTATAAATAGTTTAAAATACCAAAATAACATTTTATCTACTAGACATCAAACAAAACAACAAATTATTCAATATATTAAATTTGTATTATGTTGTTGTTTTATGTTTTTATATTTTGTAGATTAAACGAACTCTAAGTCTTTCTATTTTAACCACTTATTATCAATTTGATCTGTATGATATGAGTATCGACACATGAATAAAATTTGATGGTCATAAACTATTTTTCTACAAAGCCATGAATGAATTCAGTAGTTTACTTTAAAAATAAAACAAGACACTAAGCAGACAACATTATCTCCTTAATGAATTTTTTGTCGGTTAAAGACCTACTACTACATACATTCTTCTCTTCATGATTTCAACTATGTTTTCAGATTTAGATTTTGAAACCATTACGTGGATGGTTATGATACAAGTTCATCATCATATCACTGCTTAGTTTATTTATGGTAAGCATGGCAATAGTCCAGATATGCTGTAGTAGGCTGGAAAACTCAGCCAAAAATTAATTAATCACTTATATATGAACATTAATTCTGACTTATAACAATATATTTATATTTTATGTTGGTGACATTGGAATATATGTGCTCTCAATCAACAATATATTCTTTCTGACTCTAATTAACTTATTTATTTATTACTAATAAGATGTTTTGCTTTTTCATGAATCTGTTTACGTGTGTACTATCTCATTAGACATTAGAGGAGAAAATATTATTCCTTTTGTAAGATCTCTCTTATCTCTAAAATATAGAAAAAGATTACTTTAGAGGTGAGATGGTTTATCAATGAAAAAGATTAGTTAACATGAGTTGTTTGATTTTATTCTTTGGAGAGTAATGGAGCAAATTTAATTTGATGTAAGAACTCAAATCATTTTGTTAAAGTTAATTAAGAATGATACGTTTGGATGCTAATAAGAAAGATATGTGACTGTGGAAAGGGAAACACAAATATACATTATTTCTTACATTCTATATGTTGTGTCTTTTTTAAAAATAATTTAAACTATAGTTGACCACATTGAATAAAATATTAGTCATTGCTCTCATACTTTTTTTAGTTTTTTTTATTATTTATACAAAGTGATAAATTATCTAAAACTCAAACACAACATTATGTGGTTCAGAGTTCGAATTGCAATTGTTCCGGTATATTCAATAAGTCCCACATTACTTGGAATTCGAGGCTAAGGGTAGTTTATATACAACATCTACACATCTCAATCCAACGAGTTGCTTTTTAGGAAGGACAAATCCGTGAGGGCTTAAGGCAAGCTCAAAGCGGACAATACCTCAGAACACGGTGTGGTACACTTAAGGATCGAACTCCAGAACACCAGTAAGTTTATTTAACTTAATAATTTTAACATTGATTAAATTGAGCCTTATAGACATTCTTGAGGCCTTTTTAATAATAGAAACTCAAATTTAACATGTAAAGGTGAAGCTGTACAATCCTTTTTTTTTTTTTTGACTAAACAATCAATATTTTTTGAAGGCAGTGTAACAATATTTAGCTTCAGCATGCCGTATCCTCCCAGATTTTTCTTAAAAGTAAAATTTAAACCCATATAACTCAAATGATATGTTAATTGCAGAAGAAGGACTCAAGTGCTAAAAATTGGAATTAACTCTTCTTGGCTGCTGAAAAATAAAAAGAGACTTGTTTGATTAAGCTTTCAATCATTAATCATTATCGCAATGCGTGACTGTCCCGGTCAAAGAATTTTTGACACCATTGAAAGTCGAACTTGAAAGCACCCATAGATCCTAGAGTGTTCTAGAATTGACCTTACAACCATATTGGACCATGAGACTTGATTAGTTGACAAGCCTCTAATACAATTAAATTAGTACTTTTACGACACTTGTTACCACGACCCTTAAACTAAATATCATAAAACGCGAGTCTATGCTATGAATTGTTACATTACATCCTCTTTAATTGCTATGCTATCATGATCACATAATCATCTTCCTTTAATTAAAGTTGAGGTTTATTCCATTGTAAGCAATTGGAGCATACATCCACATATCATCAGAGCTTAGAACCTGTTTCATCCAAATAATAAAAAATTAATTAATCATTCTTTTTGACATATAAGAATTTGAAATTAACATGGATATTATATCAATATGTGGATAGAGAATAAGAAAGGTTCTCAAATTGTTGTTACCTTAATTTGATGCTGCAAGAACTTCACATATTGGACAGCTTCATCAAGCATTGTGCTAATATCAACCTATATTTCACAAACAAACAAAGCTTCAGAATTTGACCACATTAACTAATTATTGACTAATAGTTCAATTGCTATTAAAAAAAAACTACCTTGGTTCCATTTGGGACAAGTGTTTGTAAAATTCTCAACCTTTCATTAATTCTTTCCCTTCTCCTCTGCACAACAAAAGAGAAAAGACAAGATTGTTAGAACTGTTTGTATTGACTTATTTGAGCTTATTTACTAACGATGTTTTTAAGACATGTTTAGAAGAGCTTAAGAAAACAGCTCATGTCTCTGAGCATAGTTGAGCATAGTTTCATAAGCTCTTTTAAGATAACTTATAAAAACATGTTATTTTTTATATGTAGACAGTTTGACGAATTTTTTTGATGGAGAAATGGTTTATGCATAAACACTTATATGATAAGTTTTGATGCTATAAACACTTAATTAAGTTGTTTATCCTAACAAAGCCAATACAAGGACATACTCTTGCATAAATGCTTTGTGCATCAGTGGCAGGACCATTTGTAGCTCTTGATTTTTTATATAAATTAGGTGCTTCAAGTTCTTTTGGACTTAGACTTGGAGATGTTCCTCTATTTAGCTCCACATAAGCATTTGAGTCAACCTGAAGAAAACAGTTGCTGTACCCCTTCCCTTGTAGGCCATCTTCATTGTTGTTCATAGAAGCAGATTTTGGACACTTTCTAACATTCCTCATGTTTTTTGAGACCTACATAGTAAGTAAAATCATGATCACTATCTCACAAAAATAAACAACATAACTCAAATATTCTGAAGTAAAATGGTTTTAAATTGCGGTCTGCAATCATAATTACAAGGGCAATATAAAAGTTTGCAGCGTAACTGCAACTGCAATTTAAAACTATCAGCACTAGGTATTATTATTGTACCTCTATTGAGCTCCTAAATCTTTTTGCAGGGTTCTCCAATTTTTGGCTTCTATCCTCTTCTGAAGAAGGTTCAAAAACCATCTTCATTTCATGCTCCCCCTCAGCATGAACCAGCTCTAAAGCTGACCCTTCATCAATGCTTTCATAATTTATCTGTTTGCTTAAATTATCATCCAATTGTGGACTAAATTTGGCATCTCCCAAGCAAAAAAACATGGACAAGGAATCAATGCTTGTTTCCAAATCACATGCTATTGTTGTGTTAGAAAAGATATTAGCACTATTATCAGTGCTAGGGCTACTCCCTTGGGAGAAACACATAAAATCAGCATTTGCAACATTTGAAGGAAAATAAAATGATTGCATGCCAAAACTGGTATTTCTATTACCACCAAGGAACTGAGTCATGAAATCAGATTCCTCAGCAGTGAACTGTTCACTGAGAGAATCCCATTCTTCATATATCAATTGGGCAGATTCCATTTTTATTTATTTATTTATAAATATTTTGATTTGAAACCTGTGAGAATTGAGAGTACTATTGTTTTGTTTCAATGTTTTAATGATATGAAAAAATAGGAGCATTAGTAATATCTATACTATATACAATTAGGAATGATGTTATAATGACCATATTAAATGTAAAATCATTCTTATGCATTCCTCCTATGCTAATTGCCACATGTCATATTATCACCACCCCAACCTTTTATTTTTATATTCTTATTTATTTTTTGGCCTAATAATACAATTCAATATTTTGATCATATATTGTATAATTGTTCAGATTAATTTTAATTTTATTGAAACCGGTTATTTATTTAATTATCTATATTCAATAATATAGTTTAATATTTTGTTCAACAACCCAAAAAAATATAGTATAGATAGATACGTTATAAACGAAAACCATGCACAGCTATTTTGAAATTTGTATTATTTAAATTATAAAAATCTATACTATATACAATTAGGAATGATGTTATAATGACCATATTAAATGTAAAATCATTCTTATGCATTCCTCCTATGCTAATTGCCACATGTCATATTATCACCACCCCAACCTTTTATTTTTATATTCTTATTTATTTTTTGGCCTAATAATACAATTCAATATTTTGATCATATATTGTATAATTGTTCAGATTAATTTTAATTTTATTGAAACCGGTTATTTATTTAATTATCTATATTCAATAATATAGTTTAATATTTTGTTCAACAACCCAAAAAAATATAGTATAGATAGATACGTTATAAACGAAAACCATGCACAGCTATTTTGAAATTTGTATTATTTAAATTATAAAAATTAACTGAAATGACAAACAATTATTGAAATCATTTCTTTATAAATGAAATATTTTTTGACGATGTACATAAATTTATTTCTTAGTCTGAAGTAATTTTTTATCAATAACATCATTTGTCTCCAATATATAAAATGCGCATTTCAATTAGGAGAAAAATCAACATTGCAAATTAGCAATTGTCTAAAATACATTGCAAATTATCAATTTCATAAAAAATGAGTAATTTATAACTTATTTTCATCAAATCAATATTATTCAACATTTTAAAAAACATTTTAAAAGGTATTAATCAATTTTTATTCTAATATAAAAGTATTTTTTTGTAATTTTTTATGTACTTTTCAATAAAAATAATACAAATTTTAATTTATCATAATATGATAGTAATTGTTATTATTTTTTTTTACCAAAATGATAGTAATTATTTATTTACTTTATATATTATTTTCTTGGTAAATTATTTTATAATTTTTTATCAAGAGTTTATTATTATATTTATGGTGTAAGCCTCTATAATGTTATTAATGCTATAGATTTTTCAAATACGTAAACTTAAATTGAAAGAAAAAAAATTAAAACAAAAAAATCAATTAAAGGAAAAACGTATCATTACTTTTCTACAATATCAAAAATTGATACAATAATTTAAGAGCAATTAATTTTGGATACCAAAACAAAATAACTAATAATTTGAAATTGAATCAATTAATAGCTTTTGTCTTTTTCCTAATATATTTCTTTGTGTTCAATACTTCAATGTTAATATATATGATGCCAATAGTTTCAAAAAAGAAAATGTACAGTGCCAATAATTTTTTCTTCTCTTTTAATCTCTAATTATTTTTCTTTCTTTTACAGAAGTTGTTGAACTCTTCTACGTACCCAATGGCCAACACCGTCAATATACTGTTAATACTTCACTATTATTACAACTTTTTGTATTTATGTAGTGTTTTATTTTGATTCTATTTATTCATAAAAATTATTTGTATTTTTTTTTTGGTACATATTTGTATTTCTTTTCTATCAAAGAATTTTGTGTTTTGCATATTTACTCTGTATCTAATTGTATTTTTTATCTTTCATCTCTCTTAACACCTTTTTTTCCATAGGTTTGTGATAAAACATACCATTTTTTCATTTAAAATTAATATAGGAGATTGCTAACTTTGACCCATGTGAGTCATAGTTAGGAAGTATGACCCATGAAATTTTTTCCGTGCCCCCTCCCCAATCCTACTCGTGCGCCCCTTATATATATATTTTATACTACCTCCGTCTCTAATATAAGACTCCGTTTGACTAAATTTTACTATTCATCTATCATGTTTTGACCGTATTTTTCTAATAATATATAGATATAAATATTAGCATATAAGATCTTGTTTGATTTGTTTTGATGAGTATTTTCATAATATCAAATTTTTATAATTTTTACTGTTCTGGACTGGCCAAAGGCCCAATACAAGTATTAGTCCAAGCCCACTAACATGTGGGGACCCGCCTCGCATCCCAAGGGCATTCCATCCCAAAGCTACAGTGCACGCGCTGTAGACGGATAAAGCAATACCTTGGGATCTCCACCGTTGGATAAACCGTCACAAACTCCAATGGCCAGGATTCCTACACGGAATCCTTCTTGTCCTCCAAGGCAAAACGCTTATAAATAGGTGGTCTTACACCACCTCATGGTATGATTCTAAACCCTAATATTCTCTTCTTGCACACTTACTGACTTGAGCGTCGGAGTCCCTTTCGTGCAGGTACCCCCCCCTGTGTCAAGGAGCTGAGCCACCGTAGTAATCACCTATCACCACCGTGACATCAACACTTGGAGTTAAGACTTTGGACCGGATAGAACATTTACTGTTACATAACTAAAGATATTAGTGATCGAAGTTGTGCATTGGCGTACGTGCAATGGTCAAATGGGGTCTTATATTAAGGGACGGAGGTAGTATCTATGTTTGAATATATATTTCATGCAACCAAGTCTAAAATCGGAAAGAATTAAACCTGAGACATCAAAGAGAAACACACTCTCATATTCATATCAATATTATCCGACTAATCCAAGTGGGTTCATGTTATTGCTTATTGATGTGACTTTGGAAGGGGATAACATTAGTGAGAATGTGAAAGAAGATAAGACTTCATGTTCTTTCTATTAGTTTTTTTTTCCCTTATGTTGTTTCAAGAAATAAGACTTCACCTTTTTTCTATTAATTTTTTTTACGATTTAATTGTTTTTATTTTACTAACAAAGTGTTTTTCTTTTGTCAATTAGTTTTTTTGTGTGTTATTATTTTGAGTTATCATGATACTAATATAAAATTTCTGTTATTGGAGAGTGTGGAAAGGAATTTGATTTTGCCCTATTTATTAGAATCCATTTTTTACACACTATTCTTTAGTAGGTCAGCTCCATTATAAGAAAACTTATTAATGGAGTCTTCTTGTGGTCTCATATATAAACAAAAATTAACTTTTAAGATTCATTGAAAAAATAATGTATGCAATACATATTATAGTCTAAATACATTATAATATTAAAATTTTAATATTAATGTTTACAACCTAAATTAACAAGTACTATTTCGGAATATAGATTTTTTTTTTGTTGTAAATTTTACAATTCCTAACTGTCTAAATAATTTATCTTTTCTAAATTTTACAAATACATTTTTCACGCATAATTTTCCCCGTGCAACGCACGGGTCTCAAACTAGTATTTATACCAAACAACATAAGGTAGTGCCAAAATGGGATTGGATTCATCTATAGAAAAAGATCCCTTTCATAATTGCCAAGAATTGATTTGTAACAGACAAATTAAGTACTATAACTCTGTAATTGATTAGGACCCCTTAACCATCTCAAAGTCTTAATTTTCATTAAAATAATAGTATAGTAGTCTTCAAATGAGGCCTAACATTCCCATTTCAAGTGGGAAATAAACACAATGATCAAATATTGCAAAATATAATTAAAGTGCGAGCTCTGAGAATGTAACAATGTTAAATTCTCTTGAGGGAAAGTTTTACTATCTTTTGTGTTTGTACCCGACTCCATATTAGTTTCTACAGTTGCACGCACAAATGATATTCAGTTCATACAAAAAAAATATTGCAAATTAGAGTGGTTTATGTGAGACTTGGTTGTACATTAGAAGATCTACGTAGCAATACAAGTGGAATATTTAGACATGGTGTTGGTTGTGTGGAAAGAAAATGACATGAGGATAAATAATACAAGAAAAGCTTTTGAGTTAACATTCTAACAACTTATATTTTATTTGAATATGAGAATGACATTATTGCTGTTGGACAACTGGAGACAAGTATCCAACTAAGCAGTTTGAACTGCTTCAAAAAAAAAAAAAAGCAGTTTCATTTCAACTTAAGATTCTGTTTTGTTAACTGTTTTGAACCTTCTTTTTTAGTATTGGCTTGTTGTGATATTAAGTTTTAGCATTCAGTTAAGAGTTATTATGGAGCTAAAACTCTGGTATAAAGCTTATTATGAGGCTGCCTATCAAAAAAATAAACTTATGAGGCTGTAGTTGGTATAACTTATAAGTTATAAGCTCTATTTAAGTCTAAGCGTATGTTTTATCACGCTGGAAATGTCAGATTTACAGTGACCCACCGTGATTTTTTAACAATGATTAGAGTTACACATTTTAAATTTTTTATAAACTTCAAAGCCTTAGCAAAAGATAAAAACTTCAAAGACAGCTCATATATATTTGAGTTAATGACACTGTCCTTTTTTTTTATATAGGTCACACTTTTCTTCTTGCATTTTTGTTTATAAGCCCTTAAAGAAATATTTGACTCTGTTTCTGGCATTGCATGCGAATGCATATTTTAATTTTTGGTTATTATAAATTTAAAAAAAAATTAACATAGATAAATAGAGTAGTTTATAAGTCGGCAGAGGCACGACTTTGGAAATAAATGTCCTCTTTGGCCTCATATTTTAATTTTCGGACAATTATTGATACTATTTTTTTTATCACGTGGCCTTATAAAGAAATGTTTGTGTTGGAATTGAAAAACAAATAGACTACATTTTTTATTTTATTTTATTTTTATGATAATCAATTGTTAATCACATAGGCCATAGTTTAGATGGGAATGGAGTAACCACTTTCTAAGACCCTCTGTTGCATGAGGTGTTATTGTTTGGTAATTTATTTTGCTCATTTACATGAGACGCGTTATTGAATCACTTTAACCAAGAAAAAAAGAGAGTTTACAATAAGGGTGAATTTAATAACGCGTCTCATGTGAACCAAGAAAATCAGAGGCACTTCAAAGGTGGGATAACTCGCCCATAAATTTAAACATGTTCCGTATCTAAGGGTGAATTTAATATCATAGAGTTTACAATAATTAACAAAGATTAATTTTAGACTTTACAATATTCAACATGTCCACATTGGAGAAAATGTTAGTACTGTAGTAGATATCGAACCTTAGACATTCTGTTTTGAACCTCTTATCGATCAGATCAAGGTTTTGGATTAGTAATGTTTGTGTTTTTTATGTAGAGAGAGATATATATGGAGGTGAAGGGCGAACAACAACAATGTCATTTGGTAGACGGACACGATAGCATATACTAGTACACAGTTACAATGATGGCCGCGTAAATTTTTTATCAGAGTTAAACGGCGGAAATATTTTAAGTAAAAATAGTCAATGACTTGCATATTGTGAGAGTTAAAAGACCTATTTAAAAAAGAACATAAAAGACTAATCTGAGTACAATAAACAATTTAAAAAACTGTAGAAGCTAGGATGATTAGTTAGTGCTAACATAAGGGAAGAAGAAACCAACACCACCTATGATAAGGGCTGTCTTCTTTTGTTGAGTTAAGTTAAGGGTGGTTGGTCCATCACTAAAACAAGGAAAACCTCCTAACCGAAGGCAGTGCAAGTCAATGAAGGCACCAATTAATTATATTATTCTTGATACTGATTATGATGTTTGACTTCAATATAACTTAAAACTCGTTTTGGTTTTGTTTTATTTTAAAGGATTGACATTTCATTTGTCAACCATTTAATAACTCTTGCTACAATATTGAATTATTTACTTTAAATCCACACGAAGTCAAAAAGGGAACTCAAAATTGAATGTCCATTTAAATATTGGGTTGACTTAGAATATTATCTCATTTTGATCCTTTCTTTCTTTTAATTTCACTTCTATAATGTAAAATAAATAATTATAAGTATAATTTGACTTGCAAACTTTTTTTTGCAATTTTTAAAGGTAGTTGAATTTGAATTACAAGATTAAGTTATAGTACAATTTAGTACTATATGCACTGTCTATTGAAATTAAATCTGTGTACTCTATTTGTTTGAACTAAAATAGAGTATGAACAAACATGAAATTAGTCTCAATATTACAGGCTTAGCTATGAAATGCTATCATGATCACATAATTATCTTCCTTTAATTGAAGCTGAGGTCTAATCCAATGTTTATTCCATTGTAAGCAATTGGAGCATACATCCACATATCTTCAGAACTCAGAAGCTGTTGCATCCAAATAATAAAAAAAATTAAATTAATCATTATCCTTTTCATATAAAAAAAATTGAAAATTATTGTTGCACTCGGCTAAAATGTGTATATACCTTAATTTGAAGCTGCAAAAACTTCACATATTGGACAGCTTCCTCAAGCATGGTGCTAATATCCACCTAAAATTCACAAACAAATTAAATAAGGCTTTAGAATTTGACAACCTTAATCATTTTTAGTCAATTGTTGAGTATTAGTTCAATTTCTATTAAGAAATCTACCTTAGTTCCATTTGGGACAAGAGTTTGCAAGATTCTCAACCTTTCATTTATTCTTTCTCTTCTCCTCTGCACAACACAACATGAATAACCTTTCATTAGAGAAACATTTAGCTAAAACCAAAGACAAAGTCACCAATACAACATTTCATGATGATTTTATTAAATGTATGTTTGAAACTCATTTTAAAGGGACTTACTCTAGCATAAATGCTCTGTGCATCAGTGGCAAGACCACTTGTTGCTTTTGATTTTCTAAATAAATTAGGTGCATCAAATTCTTTTGGGCTTAGACTTGGAGATGTTCTTCTATTTGAGTCAACATGTGAAAAACAGTTGGTGGAGCCATGCCACATTAGGCCCTCTTCATTGTAACTCACAAAATCAGATTTTGGACACTTCCTAACATTCCTCATGTTGTTTGAGACCTACATACATAATAAAATCATGATCACAATCTCACTCAAATATAAACAACATATAACTATAATATTCTTAAGTAAAATGATTTTAAATTGCGGTATGTAACCGCAATTATTGTTGCACCATACAACAGATTTTGAGGTTTCTGCAACGGCATCACAACTACAATGTCAACCACATCGTATGCATTTTAATTTCTAACAATTTTCTGCTGTATTAAGGTTTGCAATGTAATTGCAACCGCAATTTAAAACCACGTAAATTAGTCAACCATGTAGTAGTTTTTTAACTTTGTATTATTATACCTCTATTGAGCTCCTACATCTTTTTGCAATGTTCTCGATCTTCATTTCATCAGCAAGAACCAGTTTGACTGGTTCTAAACATGACTCTTCATAATTTATCTGTTTGCTTAAGTTATCATCCAAATATTGTGGACTTAATTTGGTATCTCCCAAACAAAATAACAAGGAATCAATGTTTGTTGCCAAAAAATCACATGAGTAGGTTCCACTATTTGTTGTGGTGGAAAATGTATTAGCACTATTATCATTGCTAGTGCTACTCCCTTGGGAGGAACACATAAAATTATTATTTGCAAGATTTGAAGGAAAATAAGATGATGGCATGCCAAATTTTGTATTTCCATTACCACCAAGGAACTGAGCCATGAATTCAGATTCCTCAGAAGTGTACTGTCCACTAAGAGAATCCCATTCTTCAGAAATCAATTGGGCAGGTTCCATTTTTTTTTATTTAAAATAATTTGATTTGAAACCTGTGAGAATTGAGAGTACTAGTGTTTTGTTTCAATGTTTTAATGATATGAAAAAACAGAAGCATTAGTAATATATTTATACTTAACAATATTGAGGTAATGCCAAAATGGTATTGGATTCACCTATAGAAAAAGATCCCATTCATAATTGGCAAGAATTAATTAGGAAAAGACAAATTAAGTACTATAACCCTTTAATTAGGACCCCTTTCCCATCTCAGGGTCTTAATTTTTCATTAAAATAATATTATAATAGTCCTTAAATGAGGCTTATAACATTCCCATTTCAAGTGGGAAATAAACACAATGATCAAATATTGCTAAACTAGAGTGATATATGTGAGACTTGGTAATAGTAATATGATACTAAATTACTAATAGAAGTGGAATATTTATTTAGTTTAGACACGGTGGTAGTGTAGAACGAAAATGACATGAGACAATAGAGAATAGAAAGGCTTGAGTTTTAGGCATGCTGTGTCAAATTAACATTCTAACAACTTATTTAATTTGAATTTGATAATGACGTTATTGTTGTTGGACAACTGTAGACACGCTTAAAATATGAAGATAAAGACACTTTCCTTTTATATATTTTCTTAGCTCAATAGAGATTACTTCACTTCACACTATTGAATTTAAATTAACTTAATCATGTAAGTCATACTTTCTTCTTGCACGATTTATTTATTTATTTATACTCGTCGAAAACCCATTAGAAAAAAATATGTGACTCTATTTGTTTCTGGCATTGCATGCGATTGCATAATTTAATTTTTGGGTTATTCATAGTATAAATTTAACATAGCCAAATACTAGTAGTTTATAAGCCGGCAGGGGTACGAATTTGGAAGGAATTTTTCTGAGTATTAATTTTTGGCAGAAGAAGATTATGAAACAACTGGCATTGCTAATAATCTTTTATCACATGGCCATTAAAAGAAAGGTTTATGTTAGAATTGAAGTTACAAATATAGTATTTTAAGATAGGAGTATATCATAACTAAACGATTCTTTGTACCTTCCCAATCTTTTATTGTGGGAAGTGTTTTTTCATAATTTATGTTGCTCCTTTCATGAGATTTTTTATGGTAATATATTTCACATTTATTTATTTTTGTTGAGTATTACTATTACTTTTTTTAACTAATTGTACGTACATGCTTGTCAATAAAAGTTGGTTAAATTGATAAGGAATTGACTTATAAGTTTTTTTTTTGACACAATTGACTTATAAGTTATACTCCACAAAGACGTGAGTTCAACTTTTGTGTAACATTTTTTAACTTAGAGTTTCAATCATATGAACCATGTTTACAATACAAAGTAATAAAAAGGTTCAACATCGTATTATCTAGATGTAACAAACACCGCATATGATATGCTCTATTTTTGACTTCTTCTGTTGGGTTAAGAGTGGTTGCCCCATCAACTCGAACAAGAAAAACCTCCTAACCGAACCGAAGGCAATACAAGTCAATGATGGCACCAAATTATATTAATTTTGATTTTGATGCTAATTATGATGTTTGACTTCAATAGCTTGTAGTAACTCTTTTTTGGTTTTGTTTGTTTTATTCAAAGGATTGAAATTTCATTTGTCAACTATTTAACTAAACAATATTGGATTGTTTGTCAAACAAAAAAAAAAACTAAACAATATTGGATGATTGGAACTAGAATATCCATTTTAATACTGGGTTGAATTTGATGACCCCCTTTTGCTTCTTTCTTTTGATTTCACATCTAAAATGTAAACTAATTGTAATTATTATTATTATAATTTGACTTGCCAACTTCTTTTTGCAATTTTTAAAGGCAATTGACTCACAAGATAAAGTACAATTTAGTACTAAATGCATTGTCAATTGAAATTAAATTTGTGTTTGTTTTAACTTTGAGCATATATTTTTTCATATGTTGAACACATTAAACTAGATACTCCATATGGGTATGATAAAAATATACAGGCATACGTACAGTATAATCAAGTGAAAAGAAGCGTCTTAAATAATTTACTACATCACAAATTAAAATAGAATTAAAAATTAAGATATAAACGATGATATTTACATTAGAATTCGAAAGTGTTATTTTTATAGTAAAAAATAGGGGAAATATATACAATATGATAAGAAAAAGATCAACATCGAGTAAAAATGAGAACATATAATTTTATGGTTTTTTGTCATATGAAACCAAAACATGATATACTGATGGTCAGATCAAAAAGTATGTTTTTATATTTTAACATTATGACAATTTTGACATTTTTCATATTTATTATAATCTGACCTCTGAAGAAGTAGTAAGGTTGGATTAGAGTGGCCATAGACCATAGTCATTTATTTAAGAGATATGTAGCATTTGACTTTTAGGAGGAAAAAAAAACACTGAAATAATATACAAATTTTGTTTACACTTTACTCTTGGAGACAAATTGTTATACCTTCTTAGCCTGTTATTTGAGAATTATGATGCTCTTCTTATGACTGTTATAATAATATTGATATGATGCAACAACCGCTTACACCATTCATTATTACTAGTATTTTGTGACAACTTTACCCAAATTAACTTCGTTCGTACAACCAAGGATTATATGAATGGGTTTTGACTTTACCAAAAAAATATGAATGGGTTTGATTTTTGAAAGCTAGGGTCCAAAGAAAAATCACAATTACTTGCAATTGTTGGAATAACCACAGGTAGTAATAATCTGGCTAATAACATGCAAAATATATTTGTTTTGAAACGGTTGAGACAAATTGACCTCCAAGGTATGTAAGATTCAAGATAATTACAACATAATCAAAATAAGTGAACAACATATAAATCTGAATCTGCAATTACATTTCAAATGGACACCAAAACTGAGGGCAAAGAGCAAATATGGATGACATGTATCACGTCACTGACATTGGTATTCAAATAACAAGTTATCAACCAGCTACTTGTATGTTTGCCAAAAAGGGCGACTCTATTCCAAATAAAGATGCCAAACAGATAAGTAAGCGGCTGAAGTACAAGTAACAAGTAATATCAAAAATGGAGCCGCTGAATACCTCATATGACTATTAGAGCACTCCATGCACAGTTTATTCCTCATTATTGAGAAGCTCGTCCCCGGGACCCCGCTGTACAAGTCTGTAATACAATATACCCATAGTTGCCATGCACGCCCTGCAAGTGGATAATAATTTCTTCATTAGTTAAAAACTAGCAGTATACAGCATAATTGAAACAGAAAGTTTATATACAGGATAGTGGAATTAGAGCATCACTGTATGAGTTATATCGTAGCCCTTTTTCTTTTCTTTTTTTTCTTCTGAGGGCAAGGAGTGAATATGGTGTAACTTGTAAGTGTCAATTTGCACCAAAACAACCTACAAGTTCCTTCAACCCTGGGATATACTACACAGGCAATAAAATGCCAGCTCACTTACCCAGCAGTTTCCCCACTTCACCCATAACATCATTTGTCATGAGGCATTACAGGTCACTCAAACATAATTTTAGTGGCACAAATTTTAGATCCCTGATTTTTCATCTTTTTCTCCTATTTATTATTATAAGTATTATACAGGAAGAGGAAAGAGCTCTACATGATTGCAATCAGTAGAAGAATTTTTCTGGGGTCCATCCTTGATGACTTTTGATGCCGCGTACGGGCTTCTGAGGCTTCGGTTACATTTGATCCATCTTTCCTTGCAGGTGCAGTCACTGGAAGAGTAGGCAAAGCACTGGACCAGAAAGGAAGCAGTGCTCTAAGAAACTTGTGGTGGAATGGACCTACACTTTCAAAGAGGAAAATTCAAATTTATAAATTGAACGACAAGTTCAGCACATAAGACCAGAGGAAGCCAACATGAACAGCAAATGACATGTCAAATATTAGACATACAAATTTAAACATTTAAAATTCAATCAAAAACACCAATATCACCTCTTTTTGTGTACTTTTTGCGATTTGCATCTTCATCATCAGCGTAGTATGAGATTTCAGAGTTTTGCCGGTCAGTATGGAGTGATCCCTTCCTTGTGGTAGCACCAGGCTAAATTATTTGCAATAAAGAACAAAATTATATAAGATAAAATATTACTACTAAATGCATAACAGAGTTTGCAAAACATATTGGAATGAAACAAGAAAATCTCTGGCCTACTTATTAAAATGGAAGATATATACAAACAGAGAATAAGTGCACTTAAAGATATCCTCTTACACCAACTGGACTTGAACTTTTCATGTAATTTCCTCCTGAATTAGCACCATCTATCTCCACAATATCTGTAACTGAAATTTTAGAAAGTTCTGGTCCATCTGCTGACTCTGAGTTCCCAATATTTTCCCTACTAATCAATGGATCAGAAGAAAAAGCAGGTGGAGGACTACGTGATTCTGTCACTGACAATGAAACTGGATGATTTCCAAAGATATTCTTTTCCATACCAGTCTGCACAAAAGTAGGTAAAACTAATGAAAAAATTATTTATATCATGAGAAAAAGAAAAGACAGAGAGAAGAAAAGCCTGGTACAATGGAAAGTAAAACAGAAGAAAACAGATGTACACTTTTGTATTAAAAAGGGTAATTGATCCGCAACAATAATCAACAACTTCCCACTGTAATAATAGATCAGTAGTACATCACAAATATTGAGCACCCGCCATTTAATAAAAAATTTGGTGTTATGCCATGAATGAACATTCAGATGGATACATTCATAAACACTTAGTATCACCTTTTCCACAGAAATCATTAAATTGCTGAACTAAAATGAGATGGGCGTGAAAGAGGGCTAGTGTTGAAGATATAATTAGCAAATGCATTTGCATGTAACATAAATTCATGTAATGGTTTCATTAAGTCCTGACACAGAAGAATGTTGACATTCCATATTATATTATATTCCATAACAGTGAGAATGAAATATTTCTCTGAAAAACAAAATGCCAATGTGAGACACTAGTGTATGACAAGTATGTTCTGGTATAAGTATATCATGAAATATACACTATAATATGATAAAATAGGAAAAAAGAAGACCCCGCCATATAGTACCAATTTCATAAATTACCTGCAAGATAGCTTCCTTCAACTTGGAATGAAGACGTGATCCTGAATCTTTCACACTTTTGGGAGGCCATATCTGCACAAGTTATTTCACCAACATGAGACATAATAAAAAGAGGAAGAATTGGCTCCAGATCAATGCACGAAGAAAATTCGAAAAGGTTTAAGCATAACTACGATTTAAACAGTCATGTGTATAATGCATGTAGCTAACAGAGTTTTTATTTTCAAATACATACTGTCATTCTATTTGATTAAACAAGCAAATAAACATAAATGAATATGATAGAACAAAGTCTATCAAAAAAAATGAGAATTTGTATTATTATATCCCTATGAAAAGGGTAAAATGAGATGAATGCCTTCCAAGCCAAAGATAACTCTCCGCACAAAAGAATTACAACCAACAAGCCCCTCTCCCACTATCTCTTATTCCTTATAACTACTTGAGTGAGTATTCCTCTCTTCATGACCACTCACTCAGGCTCCCGCCTCCCACTCCCGCTCAATGCCACATCAGGCTTTTGGACATTTGAGCCTATGAGAGTAGACCTTGAGGACCCTTTGGGCCTGTCAGGAGTTACCTGTGTTGTGCAGGATCCTATCAGCATAGCAATATCCTTTCTGAGTTTCTATCTACATCTCAATAATTAAGAAGCTTAGTTTAAAAAGGAGTGAATAATGAAGAGAGAAAAGAGTTGGGAATATAGTGTGTCGTTTCCTTTTCCCTGCTTGTACAGTTAGTGTTATCAATTGTGGATGGTGAATTACAGGGGGCAGTCAATAATCCATCATTTAAACATTATGTTGCTGCCTATGTGGAAACACGGTAGATAAAATAGGTGTTGCAGTCTAAAGAAGCTGGCACAAAATCCACAATGCCATAATGCCATGGCAAAAATTCGACAGCACTTCATAATTGTTCTAGGAACCTGGAATACCATGAACCAGACTTCAATTTTTCAACATAGCTAATCAAGAGACTGACCTTCAGTTCAGAGTAACTCCAATATAAGTAGAACAAGTCGTGACAAATGACAATATTTGCTGCGACAAAGCATTGGCTCAAGGTTTTAAATGAGAGCAATATCCTTTATGGTGTTTCTATCTATGCTCAATAATTATGAAAAAGAAAGAAAAAAAAGGGAAGATCACATAACATTTTGATTTTCTTTCCCTGTTTGAACACTTTGCTCAAAGAACCTATAACATCATGAACGATGCTTTGAAGTTTGAACATAACTAAATAAAACTACATAATGGCTATATGTTAAAAGCACATACACAAATACACTGCTTTCAACCAAAAATCTACTTGCTAGAAAAACTGAAATCATTTGAAGGTGTATCTTACCGAAGTAGAACATGAAGGACATGCATATCCTGCTGGAGCAGTATGTGGAGGAAAGCTCTTGATATGTGAGACCAAACAATTTGTGTGGATAACATCTGTACAAAATTTAAATGTATAATAATCAGTTGCTGCACCAGGTTACCCTTTTTAATATGTAACTAGTTCAAGTTAAAAAAAGGATTTATTTCAAAGGAATACAAAAGCAATATCACATACGCAAGCAACCGAGCCGAGTAGTTTGAGATTCACTCCCTTCTTCTAGAACAGCTTGGCATTGACAGCATTTAGGTGGCCAATCATACTCCCCATCTATAACCCATTCTGAATATGTCCGTATCTATGAATGACGACAAAACAAATGAAGATGTCATCTTATCTTCAGATAATTTATAGTTAACAAAGATTTGTAACAGAAGCATTGCAAACTTTTATTGGCATTGTCGTTTTCTATATAAATATTTGAAGATAAAGTAATCATTACTGAAAACAGAATATGTTTTCTCAAACGAAAAAGACCCTACAAGATACAAATAGTACTAATATATATTATCAAATCAACATTAATAGCTATTTATGTTCCCAAAATAAAGACCAAGAGTAACCTCCACAACATGGCCGCAATAAAGGTCAAACCAAAACCAGAATCAAACTAAAGTCTTCGAACAAGAAACAATAACAAAATTCAATATATTCAATAGAAAAAAGAATGGAGCAAGTTGAAAGTGGAAATGTAGAATAAAATTTACCACGCAGATTTGATGCTCGGGGAAACAGATACATTCTCCGCATACAGGAACTTTGTGCACGAAGCAATATAGCTTAGTAGCCTAAAAAATACACCACAGAAAAACCATTAGTCCTAATTCGAATCAAGATAATCAAAATCAACTAAAAGAATGAACAAACGAAATTCAATGACTTATATAGTTCTATATTCCTATCAAATGTTACAATCAAGCATTTAAATTAAAATAAATAAATAAAAAGAATGATGCAAAAGCACGTAGATTAGATCGCAATCATATAAAATTGATCTGAATTGATGAAACCGAATTACTAGCAATTTATCCGATCTATAGAAATTATGAGCTAAGAAATGAAGCATGATTGATTGAGCAAAGAGAATTGAGGGTTTTGAAAAAGGGAAAGAGAAGAGAAAGATACCTTGCGACATTTGCAGACCACCATTGCATTGAGGGTTATGAATTATGATCCAACTGAATCTGATATGAAAACTTAGAGAGAGAGAGAATTGAAAGTGGAGATTATGATGATAATCACGGAGACATAATTGATGATTTAGTGAAATTGTTCATTCATTCATAATATAATAGCTTTAGCTCACTGCGACAAATCAAACCCCTCCCTCTCCTCTCTTCTCTTTCTTCTACGTTTCTTACCGAGATCCGTTTCTGTTTTTTTTTTTTTCTAATTGTTGAAATTAATTTCACTCAAAAAATAAATAAATTATACAGACTGGGTTTGAAACATGGGCTTTAGTGGCCTGTGAAGTTTTTTCTTTTTCTTTTGATGATTTTTTTTTTTAGTCTAGGGACTAAAACTTCGTGAATAGGTAGAGCGTATCAGAAATTGAACTTCGATCTTTGCATATGTTTATCTATTATGTCCAAGTTATGTTCAACTCGTGTATGTCCATATTACGTGAAAAAAACATCAATACAATGTTTAAAATTATATCAATTATGGACTTAAAATGAAACAAAAAAATTTAGGATGATGAAAATATTTAGTTTTTATTTTTTAAAGACTAAAATCAAAATTTGCTATATTTATAAAAACAAAAAAACTTATTTAAAATAACTTATATTTAATCCATATATTTAACATATATTACTCGTAAATAAATGACAATGTGTTTAATACCACAACCACCTGAACTATTTACCACACCGAATTTATCTGATACGAACTCAAGAGTAAAAATGCAAGCATGTGTACAAATGTATGCTTTACTACAAGTACATAAAAGTTTGATCCTAAATACCCTCTCCTCTGTCGTTAAGGTCAATTCATGTGGTTGTGTATACCCTCTAAATGCATCAAATTAACAACAAGCAGCAGTACTGATAACTACTCTGACATGATGCTATAATATAACGTAGAGACTATTTGGACGAACCAATCAAAAATTACGAAAAAGTACTAAAATTCAGCTTTTGAACATCTTTTACAAAACTGTTATTGTGCACATCATAGTACGATTTGTTTCCTCAATTCAGCTTATTCCAATCGAGAGTTTGAGACAAGGCCATTCAATATTATTGGGTGACAGACAACAAAATAACTCATCAAGGTCACAATACAGGGAACAAGGTGTGAGCATTAGGCTTCCACACAATGTAATAAATAAAACAAAGGTGTGTATAATCTTCTAATGCATCCATCAAGTTCATTGATAACGGTTTGATATTTACAACTTCAGAAAATAACCCCCAAGGCCTGGTCATTTTCTTTAGTTGAAACCACGGCTAATTCAAGTAATACAAGTACATAACAGATAACCCAGTACAAACATACAGATGCAGACCATAGACATTAACCGGTTATATTTCCGTTTGGCCTTGATGTGTGAAGATAGCTGCTTGACCTTTCTATACTAGTCATCAACTTGAACCAAACCCACCAACCCATTAAAGGCAGAATAGAACAAGTGACTTAATGTTTTTGTGTGTGAAATGACCTAAAGTCCTGAAGGAGCTGCTTGAGGGTTCCCACCACCTCTCCTGAGTGCTCTTGTAGAACGCCTTTCATCATAATTCTGATCAGGAGAGTAATCATAAGTATATATCATGCATGAAATATTTATGGTAAGTAAAAATTTATATCAATGAAATATTTATTACCCGCTTCTCATATGCAGGATCCTCGGAGTCCATTATTCTGTCTGCGAGTCCGTAGTCTATGGCTTCCTGTGCTTGGAAATATTGAGTCCTCATGACATCTTTAGTAATTTCTTCCTTTGATTTCCCTGTTCCTTTTGCCAGCAACTCAATGTAATACTCAGAATTGGCCTCCAGCTCTTTTGCCTGTATGAATTTGTTGATATAATCAATAAATACAAAATCCAAAACTATAATGGAGACAATACAGTGAGAGATGACAACAAATATGTACACAATTCGCATACCTTAATCCACATATCTGAAACAGAACCGTTTGATCTGTGGACTTTTGGGAGAAATACTTTTGCTGCAATAGAAAATTTTAGAACCCAGAATAAGAAAAAACAATGCATAAAATCATACATCCTTATACCACCAAATCTGTAAAATAAAAATGTATACAATAATTTATCTTGCTACTTAATAAAAAATAAAAACAAAATACAACCGATACGGAAGAAATATCCCTAATTCAAACTCAAAGCAGAAATGAACACTTTTGTCCATTCTCCCAAAAGCATTCATGAATCATATTTATAGAACCTAGAAGGAAGCATTAATTAGTAGTTCTAAAAAGACGCAATAAATTGGTGTAAGCAATTGCTGTGATATTGTTCGAATGTGTAGAGACATTGATTTGATTTTATAGTTTCCTGAGTCAGCTGATACTAAGGCTAATCCCTAAAAATTTGGAATTGATTCCTTCAACCTTGTACACATAAATAGCACAAAACCACAAATCATACAGTGTTCAGTTTCAAGTGCAATCAAACAATGTTTTCTAAAGTTTACACAAATAGGATTCTTACTGGATGAATTTGGCAATACAGCACGATAACCCTTTTTTCCAACAGACAAAAGCATTGCTGCTTGGCCATATGCCATGGCCAAATTGATGGTATAGACATCAGATTTGACATACTACAGGTCGAAAGGAAAAACATAGATTAATAAGAGTACAAGTTACAGTAAGTTCAAAGTGATAAACCAAAATGCAACACTGCGATGTTGTAAAAGGGGTGTGATTCGTGATAACTTACAGAAATCATATCTGCTATGGAATAAGCGTCAGTGTCTGCTCCCACGGTCTCATTCTTCTCATTCTAAATCAAAAATAAAGGAAAGAAAGGCCATTTATATAAATAACCACATAATACAATACAAGGAGAAATTTTAGAACAATCACAATTAACACTTACCTGAGTCCCAGGCGAATTAATATAAACATAAATAGGTTTGGCAGGGTTATCATAATCCAACCACATAAGTTGGGCCAGAATAAGTTCTGTCACAGCAGGTACAATCTGTATGAATCATAAATAGGAATATCAAGAGTCAAGACAACTAATAAAAAAATGCAATCGTCAAGTCCAAAACTGAGATCAAAACATAAGACATCACGATACTTACCGGCATACCCAAATAACATATCCGAGCATCCAAGAGCAGAGAAGGCAAATCCGGTGGAGCTCTTCTGGGCCTTCCTGATCCCCTACCTCCTCTATACATACTAACACTCATGCTGTGTCTTGAAGAACTATTAATATCCACGCTAGATATGCTATCCATCCCACTATGAGCCATATAATTTCTAGCAGATGAAATGCTCTCCTGTCACAATTACTAATATTAAAAGCGCTTCTACACAGTTAAACATGCCTTAACAAAATTTAGGCACTTTGCATAATCAACAAATCAAGAGGATATAAATAATGAGAACCTCGGTAACTCTTCCGGACATCTTGTCAATAGGATTGTCTGTGTTTACGAACATGTCCATTTGCGAGGGAGTAAGACCGTAGAGAAACTGTGGCGCATTCTTATAGTTGTCCATCACTGCATATGATACAATACATAAAATAAAAGGCACCTGAGTTACAAACTATTCAACCTCTTTGAATATTCATCATTTCGTTTAATTTCCCTCTATATTCCTAAATTTCTTATCTAAATAAATTGAAGTACACCAATTTGAACCCTAAAATTTACCCAGCCCCAAATCCACATGTATACTGAATTAAGAAAATAGAAATTCATAAAGAACGAATCAAATTTGACGATTAAAATTGATAGAGGCAAAATTGAGCAGAGTAAATTAGCATTAGAACTAAATTGAAACGAGAAAGTGAAAAAACTAACATCCATCTTTGAGATTTTCCTGTCGGAACTGCTTGGGGATGTGGTCGAGGGAGCACTTTAAGGAGAAAGAGTGGAAGCATCGCGGTTTACGTGTTACAGTGGCGTGAGGAAATGGAAGAAGCTTGGTTCCATGGCGAGAAGTTGAAGAATCGTGGATGAAGGGAGAAGAGAGTGATGGTGCGAGAGAAGAGGACATTGGAAAGGAGAAATGGAACGAAACTGGTTAGGGATTTTTCATCCACTCCACCAGTTATCTCCTTACTCAATTACTAATTAATTAATTATTTTCCACCCAAAATTATTTAGCTTCTACTTTTATTTTTAGCAAGAACTAGAAAATACTGTAAAAGTTTTTTTTTTTTTTATAAACAATATTAGTTGTTAGTTCTTTTATTAGGATTTGAATCTGACTCCACTAGCTCTTTAATTTTTAGTTCAACTAGAAAATAAAAGGTGAACTTATATGTTATTCTTATTTGTTACACTGTGTAACTTTGTCAAAGAGTCACATGTTAAGTATCATATTCATGTTGTGCTGATTCAATAGAAGAATTATTCTTTCAAACCAATGTTTCCCTCAATCACACTCTCAGAGAAGAGAATCAACGTACAGACTTCTTCGTAAAATTTTGAGCTTCTTTAGATGTTGACTTCTTGACTAATACGTCTTCTCCAACAAGCCTCCCTAATTTTTTTATGAATGACGCAATGAGAACCTTCTTCCCGTGAATAGTTTCGTTTTTTAATTTTTTTTCTTTTTCTTTTTTAGCTTTTGTACCCAAAAAAAACAGATAAAAGGTGGTTTTTTTTTATTGAAATAAATTTAACTTGTGTTATTTATCAAAGTAATTTTAATATAAGATAAGATATAATCAAAATTTTAGCAAGTAGTAAAAAATAAACAATATTGTTGCCTTGTCTTCTTGTAAATTTTATTTTTATTTTTATAAAAATAAATCATATAATTTGTTGTATCGTTGTCTTCTACTTATATGTTATTAAGTTATATACTGTAGAATTTAATAAAAATTAAAAGGAAAGGTATGCATTACAAGCTTATATAATAATAACAAATTCGAATTGATATATGAATAATGTAAATGTATCAATAACTTACAATCTAATTATTGTTGCATAAAATAACTTAAATTTCTTAATCATGTTGTATGCTTAATTATTTTGCATTTTAAAGTTAACCTGCTATGAAAGACAAGACAGTACCATGTGAATTATATTACACTTTAATTATCAAGGTTTCCAACTCAGCTTGACCATCTAAGTCACTAATTTTACTATCAACTTATTCAGTTCGACTCAACCATCAAATTTACCACACTCTACTCAGCTTGATCATCGAGATCACGAGCTCCATTATCAGCTTACTCAGCTCAACTTGACCATGAGCTTTGCCATCACCTAATTAAGCCTAGCTCAACCGTTCAGGTCATGTTAAGTTTTACATTTGGTTATACCACTAAAGCCATTTGGACCACAAGTTAGCGTCCATGTGATAGTGTTGGTCCTTTAATATAGTTTGCCACGTGTCGTGTATAAACATAGTGGCGTGAGCTGCGCGTGCTTCAGTTTCACGTGACATGCACGGACAAATGACGTCAGTTTACACGTGCTCGAGCTCCACATGTCTTGTACGGAAGAGCATCATATGGATCTAGACTATAGTTTAACAGGCTTTGATGCACAAGGAGAGACCCGTTAGGTCAAGAAAAGTTAGACTATAAAAAGAGACACTTAAGAAACTAAAAGGTATAAGATTTTAGGGCTAAAATAGTGTATTGTAACTTAGCATCTTTATTATTTTCAAAGTGTTCTGACCTTAGAGAGTAGCTTACTAGCTTTGTAATTATCTTGTGTTTACATACTCGAAAAATTGACTACCAAAATAATACTCGTATGGTCTCAAATATAAGCAAAATTTTGTCAATAAAAATTGATGTATTAGGTCCAACATTTTCATCAGATAGATTAATTTTCTTTGACTAAATTTTGCTTATGTTTGAGACTGAAGGAAGTAAGTCTTAAACAATCAACGTTTAAATTTTAGTTTTTTTTAGAATATGTAAATTTCGATTTTTAATTTCAAATTGGCTTAAACATACTTTTAGTCCCTGTATGTACACCGAATTTTGGTTTTAGTCCCTGTATTTGATTTTTTGACAAAATAATCCCCGTATCGACCAATTTTTTTTGCCGTTAGTCCCTGCCGTTCATTTCCGTCAATTTCTGTCTATGTGGCAAATGTTTTGCCACTTGTCAATGATGACGTGGCATACGTGGCATAGAAATGAAAGCTGACTGGATTTTATGCAGAGGGACCAAAACAAAAAAAAAATACATTACAAGGACTAAATCCAAAAACTTAAAACATTGAGAGAAATATAAAAATCTAAATCACCAATTCAATTTCATTCTCTCATTTCACTCATCTAAACGAAAATTTCTTTTTATCTTTTCACCGATCTGTTTTGATCTTGGCTAAATTACTCTTCTTGGCTAAAAATAGTTTCAAAGCAAGATTTTGTGAAATTGTTTAAAAGAAAAGTTTAGACGTTGGATTGTGAGTTCAGAGCAACAAAAATCAACGAAAATGGTGGTCAAAAACGTCCTCAACGAAAATTGTGAATCTTTGTCAAAAAAAACATGTACATATTAGTTGGTTCGGTGGTGATTGACGCTGAACTTGGTAGGGAGGACCACGGTTTGATCCCCGCAACTGCGATCGGGAGAAGCTGGAACCACTTTGATGTCAAAACTGACCCCCGAACCAGATTAAACTGGTGGTTAAAACATATACATATTAACTCATTTCTATTGTTTTATTAAAAAATGTATACTTTTATTTTTGAAAATATTTTTTTATTAAAAAAAAATCATATTATTCATACAATATTACATATTTATTCATCTAGCTTCATCACTACACCAAGAACAACACCATCAAATTCGTGACCATCCAACATTGCTGCAATCCATTCCTTCATCACACTTCAAAACGAATTCCTCTCCTTACAACACACACACGTTCAAACCCATAAACCACTATCTATTCATCTATTCACTTTCATGATTTCCTCATCTTGTTTGCTGCTATCAATCTTCACTTTCTCTATTCTCTTTTTTGATATAGGCTTTTGGATTTTAATTTCTAGATTTGAGAGTAGCTTATGGGTTTCATAAAACAAAAACCATAGTTTTCACTACATACGAATCTGAGCAACAAAAAGGAATATAAAGGAACACAAATCCAGAAACTTCAAAAATTGATAGCATCGAAACAAAAATTCATCACCACAAACCCAAATCGGAAACAAGAATTGAAACGTAAAACGAAATCAAAAATAGAAACATAAATTGAAAAGAAAAACGAATTCGAAAATAAAAAAATGAAATCGAAAATGAGAAACATAAATCGAAAATGAATTGAAAACGAAAATAGAAATAAAAAATCAATACTGCGGGAGTAGTGGTGGATGAAGAAGATGAAATGCAGCCTTTAAGCACGCCAGATTGATATAGATCTGCGTTTTAGGATTTGGTTTCTGGGTTCTTTGATATACACCAAATTTTTGGATTTAGTCCTGTAATGTAATTTTTTTTTTTGGTCTCTCTTCATCGTTAATCCAGTCAGCCTTCATTTCTATGTCACGTCATTATGGACAGGTGGCAAAACATTTGCCATTTGGACAGAAATGAACGGAAATGGACGGCAAGGACCAATGGCAACAAAAATTGGTCGATACAGGGACTATTTTGTCAAAATATCACATACAGAGACTAAAACTAAAATTGAATGTACCTACAGAGATCACCGAACATATGTTTAAGCCTTTCAAATTCAATTTAAAACCAAACATATTCTCTGAGATTTCAATTCCCAACCTCTTTACGATGACCCACAAACCAACCACAATTACATTTCTAAGCCCAATATGACCAAGGTAGCCAAACAAAGATCTTCCATTGTGACACCGTTCTTTAATTTAACTAATTTAGCAGTTTGAGTGTCATGTCAATCAGAGTCTTGTAAATTATTTTTGCTGAAATTATACTAAGAATTTTCTCTCTTAGATTTCCACACAAATAAAGATATCAAGTGTAAGTTTCATAGAATAAAGATGACTCATGCTTACCAGTGTACATTAGTTTTTTTTATTGAGATAAAGTATTTATCACCATAGTGATTATTCTTCTCATTAGATTAGAGGTACTTCAAATTGTAGGATGATTGACCTAAAATTTTAAAATTATTATTTACTTAAGGTGAATATCGAATTCTCAACTATTGATTAAAAGATGATAAGTCTCAATAGCATAACTATTTAGTGTACATTCATTAAAAAAATTAAAAAGAAAAAGATTTTACAATTGAAAATATTATTTTTTATATTATTAAACAATAGAGCATATAAATGTCCAGACTCTTTTATTATATTTAATTCGTCAATCAGTACAACTGCACTAACTAGTATTTTTCATTAACGAAAAAAGATATTCCTAGAAGTCAATAGTCACCACTTCCATCAACTAGTTCATATCTAGCCAGCATGATCAGTGATCACAACAACAATATACCCGATATGTATCTATAAACAAAATATTTTTCTAATTGTTTGTTAGAGTACTCAACTAACTAGTAGAACATAATGTATATTAAAAAACTAGCTAGTAAACTATAATCATTTTATTTAAGTCAGAAAATTATTTTATATTAGCTCATTCTCCATGAGTTGAGTTAAATAAAAAACATATGTGGAGAACACTTATCTCTTATATTATGTGCCTAATTCAACCCGTAAATCAACTTAGAATTCAAAAAGAAATGATATTCGTACAATTATTTTAGATAGTTTTTAGAACAATCTTCCATATTCTCATTGTATCCTTATTCTCTCTTTCTCCTATTTTTATTGTTTTTGTCACAAAAGATGAGAAAAAAATTTATCCCATAAGTTATCACAAACAAATTAAACAACAATAGTTGTATAATATTACTATAACTCGTATCCAAACTTTTAATTCACCACGTTATCTGTAATCTGTACACAAATTCATCTAGAATAGGTTAAATGATAAAAGTTGTTTGATATATAAATCAAATAGCAATAATTTATCTTTTTGATATATATAAAAAAGTCGGCACACAAAATTTGATTTGTAATCTTTCTATTCTAAAACTATTGTCTTTTTAGTATTGTTTTAGAACTATTATTTTTTTTTTTGAAAATCAATTTAAATTAATATTAGTTTATCAGTTATACTGTTATAAAAGTTAAAACATTAATTGAAATAAAAAAAATTAAAACATTACTAAACATATTTTTTTATTCATAATAAATAAAAAATATATGAAATTTAATTTATTAATCTCACGTACATAATTTTAAAAAGACAATAATATTAAGATGGAAGAAATACAACAAAATTATATTTTACCCCTGTAAAATACAACAAAATTTAATTTATTAATCAGCTTTTTTTTTTAAAAAAAAAAAAATTAATTTTTTTTCAGCTTATTTTTTTAAAAATTTTTTTAACTTTTTTTTAATTTAGCGGAGGTTTTGATTTATGGCGGTTTATAATTCTCGCTAAATAGTCAATGTACTTTTTTTAATAGATCTATTATTTATCGTCGATTTTTAATATAATTTAACGGCGGTTATAAACCTTCGCTAAATAACCTGTGCACTTTGCATAATAAATTCTTAATTTGCGAGGTTTATTAAACCGCCGCCAAATAAAATTTCCGCTAAATATTATAAAACCACCGCTAACTATAATATAACCACCGCAAATTACACTAATTTTGTCAACATAATAAATTATATTTCCTCTCACTTCACCTCCTTAAAAATTCCTCCCCTCACCTTCTCCCCCTCGGTTGAACCAAACAGACCCTAAATATAAAATATATAAAAAAATTAAAAAAAAGTTTTTTTTAAAAAAAAAATAGATTTAAAAATTAGTATTTATTATTTACCACGGTAAATATCTATTTTTTTTTAAAAAAAATTTATATACTTTTTTATTCAATGGCAATTTGTAGTATAATTTGCGGTGGTTATATTATAGTTAAGGGCAGTTTTATAATATTTAACGGAAATTATTTTTTGACGGTTTAATAAACCTCGCAAATTAAGAATTTATTATGCAAAATACACAGGTTATTTAGCGAGGGTTTATAACCGCCGTTAAATTATATTAAAAACTGACGATAAATAAAGGATCTATTAAAAAAAGTGCATTGACTATTTAGCAAGAATTTTAAACCGCCATAAATCAAAACCTCCGCTAAATTAAAAAAAAAATTTAAAAAAAAATTATAAAAAAAAAACTGAGTTGGCAATTTTTTTTGAAAAAAAATTTAATAATTAAAAAAAATGCCACGTGGCATGCCATGTCAGCTGCTACATCATTATATTGCCATGTCATATTTTGTTGAATTTAACCAAAATTTAGAGTTTAGAATCTAATTTTACAGGAAATAAAGCAACAAATTAATTTTATAGAGGCAAAACAACTTTGCTCTATTTTACATGGGGTAAAATATAATTAATGGAAGAAATTCTTTGAAAACAACTGTTCTAAGTTTTGGATGATATAATGAATTTGTCGGTTATGTTGAACATGTGGAGTAGATAAATGGAAGCAACGTGTCACGAATAAGAAGAGCTTATATGAGTTGCGTGTCAGTATTCCCCACACTTTTTGTTATTGCGTCGGTGAACCAACTACTCTCTCTTCCACACTTCCACTACCACACTCTTCTCTTCTCTACTCTTCACTCCTTTTCTCACTTATCACTTAACACGTTTCAATTTCATTTTTTTCTTTGTTTCTTGTGTATTAATTAACCACGTACACACATACTCTTCTCCATCTTTCTTTCTTTTTTGGTGATACCCCTTTCAATATTTATTTCAACATATTTCTAGAACTTAGTATATACTATAATGCACACTTCTTTTAAAGAAAAACACATGCAAAACACTCAAATTTCAATCTAGAAAAATGACTCATCGATTATTTGTACGTAGGTGATATATATTTGTAGTATTTGCTTCTAATATTTTCTTTCCTTAAGGCTTAAGACATATCGAGAAAATGTATCAAAAGTTTTTTATTTTTTGTTATCACCATTGGCTAATTTTAAAATAAATTCAAAATAACATGTTTATAGATTTAGGTCTAATAGAACAGTTATTATATATGAGTTTAATTCAGTTGATAGTAATATTAATATATAATTTATAAAATGAATTTTCATTTGTAAATATAATCAGAAAGAATTTACAGATGTTAAGTTGGTAAAAATTATATCTGTTACAACAATTAATAATAATAAAAAGATAAGTAACACAAAATGCAAATAAATAACACAAGATACTTGTACTAAAAAAACACACAAGATATTTATGCATGAGGTATTATGGGTGTCTCTCATAATTAGGCATAACAATAAGATCCAGACTTACCCGCATCCACATGTTTTCGCTCCGAATTCAGCAGAAAAAAGCCGTTTTAACCGGGTAAGTGGGCGGGGCTTAGAAAATATAGATTTTGAATACTGACTGGGGGTGGGGATGGGTTGATATGACCTTCCACATGGCCGCATTCACCTCCGCTCTCGCTATGTCCAATTTAATTATTATCATATTTCTATTATATTTAACAACGTTATGAATTAATTGTATATTTATGATTTTGAAAAGATAGCAACTTAAAATATAGTATTTTTTATATTAGACTAAGTTTATTTATTTATTTATCTTTTTTAAAAAATATTTTAAAACATAATATTTTTCAAAAGATAAAATATGTATTTTTATTATAATTTATGTGGTGGGTGTGGAAGCGGGGGAAAACTCGTTCTCTATTGAAAACAGAGGTAGATGTTCAAATATAATTCTCCACTGAGTTTAGAAGCAAAGGTCGCAAAGAAAGTGCGGACGGGATTAATATTGCTTAAACCCGTCTCGCCCCGTTCCGTTATAATGCCTACTCATCATAGTCGCTAGAGTTCGTCTCTTTATTATTTAATTTTAATTTAACGAACTTTGGTGGAAAGATATAGTACACAGATGGCGGGTAGTGAGGTTAGTTGTGAGCATATAGCTGTATGTGCCAACCAACGAATCAACGATGAGTAAGTGAATGAATGAGTGAGTAAAATGGCAACAGTGGAATTAGTTGTTGCCCAAACCACGAAAGCCTACTTGATCACCATGATCAAAGCCATGACGTGCAGCAACATACATACATGTACATACATTGCCCTTTATTTTTGACACGAGGCGTTTCTGTCTACTTCATAGTAGTAATTTCTTTCTCGTGTTATAGACCACTATAAAAAATAGACAATATTCATTTTCCTCAAAAATGATAATCTGAATACAGTCAATTACGTGTTATTTATATTATTTAAGTGTTTATCAGGTCTAAGAAAAATATCCCAATACTATACTCATGCCAATAAAATATTCCACTATCTATATGCAAAAAAAATAAAAATATTCCACTACTATACATGTTCTATACTCTACCATTACCAACATCAAGTGGGATACGGATCTGTTCAAGTTGTTCATGCATCTGTGCAAATTCATAAGGAAATGTTATACGATTTTAACAAATATTTTAAACGTGTTTTTAACTATTTTGAGACACGTATTTGATAAATTGAAGGACATTATCATGAAATTTATTCAATAATCCTTTTCATACATTTTTTTATTTCATAAAATCCAAATAGAATTTATTACTAATTTGTACAAGCCTAATTTATTAGTAGTACAGTATATAAATAAAATTTGAAAGTAAAGATTGTCAAAAAAAAATTGAAAGTAAAGAGTATATATCCTTACCACGGAAAAAGTCTTGCAATAAAAAAAAAAGTACTTTGTATAGTAGGTATTTTTAATTAAACAAAAGTACATTTTTTTTGGTCAAGAAAGTACGTAGTACTAAATAAAATTTTGACTGCATTCAATACTTCAAAAGCTTAAAATATACAAGATTCTCGATTGTTAATGAAAAAGTTATCAATAAATTGTTTTTTGACTGTAATAAATAAAAGAAATTAAAATATTAAAAAAGAGAAAAAAGAAATTTAAGCAATAAATTTTAAGATTTTATCATTAAAAGCTAGATACCTTTGGTGTTTGAAAAGGATGAAAAATATTTAATATATTTCACTTTTTAATCAATAAAATTAAATATTATTAAGGAAGAATTAAATTCATTCAAAAAAGTAAATAAATAAGACTAGTTTTACTAAAAAAAATGATTATTACCATAAGTATTCAATCTACTTAATTGACTAATCCGATCTAACACCGATACTAACTAACGTTTGATCGACTTAATTACCATTAAAAAGCGCTAACAAAGTAAAAATAAAAATAAAAAATAAATGGAAATTTGAACCACTTTGGTGAACTAGTCCGGATACATATTTTCATTTGACATTTTGAATAAGACCTAGCTGGAATATACCTAAAATAAAAAAGAACCAATCCAGGAAGGGTGAGAACCACACAGCACAGTTCAAGAATAGATTCACACGTTTTCAAATAATTATAATAATCCCAAATTTTAGATTGAAAAAATCCCAGTTACACCTTTTAATAGTAAAAAGTAACGAATTAAAATAGAATAAAAACGTGTTTTACACGTATCAAAAATCTAAAATTGTGATTAGTAAAGCCACGTACATACATATCCTAATATCCATATCTCCCTATTCTTTGAATTCATCATATTCATATTCCCCTAATTTTGATTAGTTCATAACCAAAAGCATCACTATTACCTTTGTTTGTTTGTACGTGATTAATGGTTAATGGTAGTAAGTTAGTAAAAATTAGTTAGTTCACACAGTCACACAAACATACATCATTGATGACATGACACATAGAAAGAAAAAGGAAAGGGGAAAAGGTAGCGCAGACGTATCACGTAGTAGCAAGCAAGGCAAAGCATAGATTTGACTTGGAAAAAGTCATTCATGGATTCGTACTCTTCAATTCATTAGTTGACCGACTTCACTCTCTCTTTATCTTTCTCACCAAGTCACCAACTCTATCACTTCACGTTCATTCACCTATATAAACCCCTCACCCTCTTCACTTTCTCAATATCCACTCATCTCAATACAATATTCTCTCATTCATCACTCAACACTTCAACAAACACTACACACAACACCCTCATTTCTCAACTGATTATTATTAGTGATTAATGGCTTTGGAGTTACAAACTCTCAATTCTTCTCCAACAGGAGCTACTACTAATCCATTCCCAACCTTCAAACCACAACAAGTGGATCAAGAGATTCATGAACGTGACTCTTTGGTTAAGAAGAAAAGATCTAAACGACCGCGTATCAATAATCCACCTACAGAAGAAGAATATCTTGCTCTCTGTCTCATCATGCTTGCACAAAGCGGCAACAACAACAACAAAAACAAAATCAATCTCTCTCAATTTGATCAAC
Source organism: Trifolium dubium (assembly GCA_951804385.1). Classification (NCBI taxonomy): domain Eukaryota; kingdom Viridiplantae; phylum Streptophyta; class Magnoliopsida; order Fabales; family Fabaceae; genus Trifolium; species Trifolium dubium. The sequence continues at coordinate 56,438,688 of OX638064.1, forward strand.
AAATAGAATCATCAACGTCTTCGCAACAACAACAACAACCGTCACCGGTGAAGCTGAATCACAGGTGCAGTGTATGTAACAAAGCTTTTCCTTCTTATCAAGCACTCGGTGGACATAAGGCAAGTCACCGTAAATCCTCATCTGAAAATCAAACTACCGCCGTTAACGACACCGTGTCAGTCTCTGTCACACCTGCTTCATCCGGTAAGATGCACGAGTGTTCCATCTGTCATAAGAGTTTCCCTACCGGTCAAGCTCTTGGTGGACATAAACGATGCCACTACGAAGGAGGTATCAACCACAATCACAACAATAACAATAATCACAGTAACAATAACAGCAACGTCAACGCTAATAACAACAGTGGCATCACAATCTCTGACGGCGCCGGAGCTTCCTCCTCTATCAGCCACCGTGGATTTGACCTAAACTTACCAGCGCCTCTCACTGAATTCTGGTCCCCGTTGGGATTCGATTCGAAGAAGAACAAGGTTAACGTTAATCTGGCCGGAATCGGTGAACAAGAGGTGGAAAGTCCGTTGCCGGTAACCGCTAAAAGGCCGCGTTTGTTTTCGGGTGAAGACGACAAGGATGAAACGGCGTAGCTTTATTGATACACCGTTATTTTATTTTTAATATTATTTTTTTAAAAATTGGGGATTGAATTTGTTGGTATAGTAGTGCAGTGATTCAGTGAATATGAATCGCACATATTCTTCTAGCTAGTTATTTTATTTTTTTAGTTTTTAATTGGGTTGGGGAAATTGAATTTTGATTGAATTGGGATTAGATTTTGTTTTCTGCTCTCAATTCAGTCTTTATCTGTACAGACAAAATTTGTTGATTGTTCTTGGATTCTTACTTCATACTAATCCATTCAATCTAACAATTTATTTATGTATACTCATTCACTTTTAACCTTTCTCTTTGAACATAGTGGTAATTCCTTTAATTACATCACTACTATAACTTTGATCACGATTACATTAATTATATGTTTAGAGACACATTTTATTTTTTGACTGGCAATGATTAGAACTTATAAACTGATTTAACAAGCGAATTATAGTATTGACTTTGTCAACATACGATTAACAAAATTAATAAATTTGGATCGAACTCAACTTGATTATTAGTATGAACATTACATACAAAAAGTACTGGTGTTTTTTTGACCAAATTTACACTTTATCTGATAATCTGGTTTTCACATTTTGAAACTCATGTCTCTCGCATTCTATGGAGACTACAAGAGTTTATTTTGAGTCTATATAATTCATGACTTTTATTCAAATTATTTATATTATTATTTTTTGGTTAACAATTATTTATATAAATGAAGTAAAAAATTTAATATTCAATGATAATAGTTGATCAGTGAAAAAATAAAAATTATAAAATTCTTTTATACAAATATAATGCACATCGATTTAAAGCCATATAAAGTCTCGAAAGTGATAGTACTTCTATATCCTAAACAATAGTACACCATATAGTTGTGTTACAGTATTAATTATCTATTAAAAGTTAGTGGTACATGTACTAAACCAAAATGAACTGAACACAGACTCACAGAGATTAATTGGATTGGGTCAAGGTCCTCTCCCATAAAATAATAAAAATGGTAAGGTGTTTACTTTGGACCCAAAACATCCACTGCATGCCGCGTGAACAACGCAGGAACACAAGGAAAGCAAATGTGCATGTTTAATTGTTCTTTCCAAAAGTCATTTTAACAGCTTAAATGATCTGTCTCCAATACTAATGATGATCAGCTTAATTGAAGTTTCATAGTAGGCTTACTAACACTACTAAATGTCATGTCACTATTAGTATAAGTCTTCTATATATGTCCACTCATATTTTAATTAAAGAAAAATTAAAATTAGAAGATAAACATAAAACAAGGCACTAATTGATGATTTGAAGGGCTACACTAATAGTACTAACCGGTATTAGTTGTGCATAGTGGCATCTTATCTTAGGATAATGGGGTAAGGTGGGTTGAACCGCAAACCTGGCCATGTGGTTCTTGCCTTTAAATGCACATGTTGGTATCATTATGCCGAATTTACAACCGCTTTATTTTGTGGCTAAGGACACTTGTTATTGGGTTGGCTAAATCTATCTACCCACTAATTTATTTAATTTCTATGTATCCACTATCCACATTCTTGTATACTAGCTACTAGTACACTGTACATAGTTTAGATTTAGAGTTAGATTTAGCAACAAAAATGCACCCCCCCTATAATTCTATTACTTTTAATTTTTGTGTGACTTAAAAAAATAATTGGTATTGTTAACATGACGATTACTCATTGATATAATTAAGCTAAGAAAGTTTATTGGCATATTATAAAGATTATCCAAACATCAATATATATTTAATAATACTAATACTGATATAATTAAGAAGAACTATTATAATGAACTGATAAGTTCGAATAAATTATTTAAAATTGTGGATTAGTTAATTTGTTTGGCCAGAGTGGATGCTTTATACACAATGAAGGAATGAGTGCAACAAAAGTAGCATTTCTAGGAAGATTGATTATCTCTCGTATTATTCTCGTGACCAAAAGTTTCTAGTATTTGGCAAGACGTGTGGGGAATGCTTCAACGTGGTACACTACTAATAATGCATTATTCATCGATCCAACTAATTAAGTAACGAAGTTACGTTAATTGAGTTGTGAACAACTTTAGTTTCCAAGTTTTGGAATTTGAAAGCAGCCTCTTACGCGGTGTTAATAATAATATGTGGCTATATTTCAAACCATAGTATATGATTAATTAAGAAGTTGTGACTTGAAGGATTCTCAAATCCTATACTCTATGCTATACGTGTCGTGTTTGTCAAAGTCGGTTCCTTCAATTTGCTAACACTTTTTCTGGGAGAGTTAAATTTTTTGGTAGCACTTTTTCTGTGAGAGTACATTTTTTGCTAACACTTTTTATGTGGGAGTAAATTTAGATAGATGGTGAAAGATTTAAGACTTTTAAATCACCAGACCTTGACCTATGCGTTGTACAGATACTATTTCAATCCATCGTATGATTAAAAAACAAACAATGATTTAATACAATCACTTTAACTCAGATAATAGTACTATCATATTTTAAGTTACATTTATTTTGATAACTAAGTAAATAAATACTAAACATTATCGCACTGGTTCTAGTTTAGAGTCTAGCATTTTAACCTTAAAGTACGTAGATATATTTTAACATATTTAAGTGAAAGTCCTTGAAAATTATCGGTAGTCATTGCAAATGTAATCATCAACAATAGAATTCTTTTATTATTAGAAGAAGAAGTCAATCCAAGTTGCAGTATGGTTTAACATAAGTAATAGAAGAGGTTTTCACAATCAAAATGAAAATATCCTTTGATGAAAACTGAAACAAACAATGAGATAGTGAATAGAGAAGAGATCATTCATATTTAGGAGTTTAAAAATATGGATTGCCTTGAAAATTAAGAGAGGAACATTGTTGGAGATGGAACTCATGGAAGACAAACAAATCCATATTGTTGAGTCATTACAACCATAAATTTAATTTACACATAAAATGTTGTTTGATTTGTCTCAATGGGTATTTTTAATATATATAATTTTTAAAAATATGCATTGACAAAATTAAATGCGATAATTATTTTGGGCCGGACTCTAATAGAAGCATAGATAAACCGTCTCGGTTTAGATAAGAGAGTATAATTGGTATTTGAAAAACTTAAAACATTTAATGACTGTTTTGTACTACCTCCGTTCCTTTTTACTAGTCGTTTTAGAAAAAAAAGACCAAAATAGAAAAGTGTATTTTTGCACATAAATTTTCTATCATGCCCTTTTTTTTAAATATATATCATATTTTTAATCCACCAATAAAATCATACTTTTTCACAAACATTATCTATTTCCAAAAAAATTGTAACAAACTTTATTTAAAAACAAACAAAATTTGTATACGATAAAAAGATTATATTGTTTCAACAAAAAAATATTATACAAAATTTAGTCTATAAAATAAAATAGAAATGAGGGTATAATAGGCAAAATATAACCTAAATTGCCAAAACGACAAGTAAAAAAGAACAAATATTTTTTCGTAAAACGACAAGTAAAAAGGAACGGAGGTAGTAGTTTTTTACTATGATAGTTTTAGGATTATTTTGTTGTTTTTTTTATGTTAGTTTAAGGATTAAATTGAAGTATTTTAATAATTTAGGGAATATATTGATGAGATGGTGATGATTTAAGGACTAAATTTATAAAATAATATATAGCTTAAGAAGTTTTTTTTGACGTAAGCTTAAGGAGTAAATTGGTTATTTAATCAATAAAAAATATACATGTGTTAGCCGTCAGCCATGTCCCTCTCAATTCATCATATGCAACTATGTATGGTGTACATATGAAATTGATAACTTAATCTTCATGTCTATATATTAGCGTTAGATATAATATAAAATCATTGATTTGACCTTCCTAACGGTTTAAGAGTTGAGATTTGCACACATTTATAAAGGCTATCTATGTCATATCTCTAGCCAATGTGGGACTTCTAACACACTCCCTCACGTCCAGAACTGAACAAGCTGAAACGTAGAATCAACAATAACGGGTGCCCTAAATATGAGAGATCTCCACAACAAACAACAAATGGATCTATGATAGGCTCTCATACCATGTCAGATAACCGATTCTCCCAAAAACTTAAGCTGTTAGAAAATGTCAGATCAATAATTTTATATTATTTCTAACAATTAGTTATTTAGTTTACATACAGTGAACTCACTGCACGGTAAATAATATCTTTTCTTTAATTAATTTGTTTTTCTCTTAAGACTGCTATATTAGTACTGATGATATATTATATAGAGAAACGATTGGCCACCTTGTTTAGGAGGTAGTGACAGATCACATTTTGATGGCAATATATATCCACGAAACCAAACATTATTGTTGAATGAATCCATATATAACTGTTTGCTCTATTTGGGGGATTCAAGTGGATACCATTAGGCCTACTTGTTTGCAAGCAGCACATAGTAACAAATAATATTAGGTCAATTAAGACGAGGATTAGGAAGCTTAATGAATCTAGTATATGTCACATATTTTTGGTTTATTATTAATTTATTTATTTTTATCTTAGATAAAGTGATAATTTATTGAAATTAAATTCATACACAACTGTTAGGTCTCAAATTTAAACTCAGATCATGATGTCTAATCTAACAATTTCAGCATTTCTCCTACTGAATTAGTATTTCTAAACAATTTATTATCAATTTATACCATCACAAAATAAATAACTTTGGCATCGCCTATACCTCCACCTTAGTTTTGTCCATATTGGATGAAGAATTTAAGTTTGTCACATGTATCGCTAGGGGTGGCAAGGATGAGTGGATGAATTTGGATTTAGATTCTATTGGATGGATAAAAATAATCCATTAATCAATTACAATCCATTAAATTTTTAGGAAAATAAATCTAATCCGATCCATGTAATTAACAAAAAATCCGTCCAATCCATTCATTAACATATCTATATGGATGGATATCCATCCGATTCATATAATTTTCAAAACTTCCTTTTTTATTTTTTTTAGATTTTTTGTAAGTATAAATTAATTTAAATAATGAATGATCCGATGGATTTTAAATTTAAAGTGGATGTATTAAATCCATCCAATTAATTAGTGGATGGATCCGATCCAATTACAAAATAAATTTATTTGTGGATGGACTGGATGAATAAATTAGTAGATGGATTGGATGAATTTTAGTTTAATGGATTATTTTGCCACCCCTGTATATCGCGAGGCTAGACATTATGTGATCTATTACTAAATAAATCAGAGATACTCTTCTTTTAGACTTTAATTTTTTGTTTTTCCGATGCATTTCCTCCTTTTAATTTTTTGGTAGAAGATGATGTAAAAAGTGTTAGATTGCTTCCTTTGATTTTGTAATTTAATCTTATTTTTTATAAACAAATCTTAAATTTTATTTAACGATGATCCCGACAAGACGACAACAATTTTATATTTGATCTCAAATATAAACAACAAAAATAATTTATATTAGTTTAAAATATATTTCAATTACTAACAATGAATTGGTCTAACTGATATAAGTTATAGGTACATAACAAATGTTTTTTTCACCACACCAATTTAATTTTATTCGGGTTTAATTCCATAAGACAAAATAACAGTTTGGTGGGTTGTGTTTTTTTTTATATGTTTATGCTTTTTTCCAAATAAAACAGATTTGAGCACGTTGCAACATCCTGAGCGTGGAATTAATCTAACAGGCGAGATTGGACCAAAGTTATGGTCCCTTTCCCGCCCTAAATCAGCAAATCCCAATCTCCCACCTTTCTCCTCTCGAAGTCTCTTCCCTCGCAAAACCCTAACCAGAAAAAAAAACCAGAATTGAAAAATTGAATCGCACATTTCAATATTCCGCCACAACAACAATCTTCACCAACAAAAATTTCAATCCAGTTTTTTCCAATATGACTGCATCGAAGAAAAATCACAAAGAGAAACCAATTCGCCGCAAGTAAGTTTTTCATAATTCAATCTCATTTTATGATGAAAGGGGACAAACAAATGTTCAAATTATAATAATAAAGTGTATTTATTTGTGAAATAATGATAGTGAATTTTGTACAGGGAAGAGAAACCAGAAGAACCAGAATTACCAAAATACAGAGATCGAGCTAAAGAACGTAGGGAAGATGTAAATCCTGATTATGAACAAACTGAACTTGGATTTCATGCTGTTGCTCCTCCTGGTGGTACCGTCGATATTACGTAAGTTTTCCATCCATTTCATCTTAGTTTTTGTTGTTTTTGTTGCATATCTTATAATGTCCAAGGTTGGTATTGTCTAATGTTCAAAATGTTTTATGTTTTATAGGGCATCTGATGCACACAAGTTGTCAATTGAGAAGAGCAAGTACCTTGGAGGTTCGTATTGTACTTTTATTGTATGTTCTACATTGGCCCCAGTAGCCGTCTTGGTTTAGTAACTTTAGTTTAGAGACCACTATTGTTATGCGATACACAATTTAGTAAAAAATGTTGTCAGAGAGTTATTGCAGCGCCGTGGCACTGTAGTGTAGTGGAATTGAAACAAACCGATATTTTCTGCGACATGTGATTGACACATTGTCTAGAAGTTTGATTTCTTTCCATGTTGGCTAACTGCTGAGGTTTTAGGTCAGGTCCATTTTGCACGTGCATAAAAATTGGTGATTAGTAGTACTATACAAGATTTGCTTCTTGGGGGGTTTATTAATTTGGTGCATCGGATGCCTAAATATAAGATGTAATGGAAATTCAATATTCAATTGTCGTTGTCATCTCAAACATTCAATTTGTTTCTTATGCTTTTGATTACACTTTTGACATGCTTACTTTGTTATAGAGTATTTGTTTCTGTTATCACAAGCATGGTTGTGGAATTAATAGATGTAAAGATCTTTACTTTAGTTAAAACATTAAGCCCTAACTGAATCTCTTATGTTAACAAATGAGCTTGTTTCCTTTAATTATACTATTCAGGTGATGTGGAGCATACACATTTGGTTAAAGGTTTGGATTATGCTTTACTTAACAAAGTAAGAAGTGAGATTAAGAAGCCCGATGCTGGGGATGTTGGGGACGGGAAACCCAGGTGACTTAATCATAATTGTCTGTAGTTGTAGCTATGGCCTATGTGGTTGTACTGCTATTGATTAAATCATTTTATTTTCCTTTAAAATTTGTCTTTAGTAAAAGAAATTGCTATGTTGTGTTTTTCTGACAGAGTACCCAAGGAAGACCAACAAGTGTCAATTCGCACAGCAACTGCCAAGGTTCTTTTGTAGATTTGTTTAGATTAAGAACTGCAGAATGATTTTATAATTTAAGTTGAGATTGAAGATGCTCATTTGAGAATTACTGTAATCCATTGGTATTGATACTTTTAATCTTTATTTCAGTCAGTTTATCAGTGGATAGTCAAGCCACAGACCATTAGCAAGACAAATGAGATGTTCCTCCCTGGTCGAATGACATTCATTTATAATATGGTGAGTATTTCCATTTTTCTGGCAAGATTCTGGTGTTTTATAGGAACACATGATGGCTATTCTCTTATACTATCATAGATTGGCATGTATAGTCTAGCAACATATATGTGTGTACGCATGTTCTCCAAGATACAAACATTTGGTCATCTGCAATCTACATATGTCCTCAAATGCTCTTGTTTTATGCATGTTTATGTATATAGGAAACTAATCTTAATTTTGTGAGGAATGAAAGGAATTGTCAAATGACCGATTATCCCAAAAGCTTAAGCTGTTAGGAAAGGCCACATCAATGGTTTTATATTATTTCTAACACGCCCCCTCACGCAAGAGCCCGTTGGGCTTGAAGCGTGGATATCACCTACCATATGCTTAAAATTCCACTTTTTTAATTAGAAAGTGAGGGGAGCGGGAATCAAACTCTAGACCACTTAGTCATAGAGGCTCTGATACCATGTCAAATGATCGATTATCCCAAAAGCTTAAGCTGTTAGGAAAAGCCACATCAATGGTTTTATATTATTTCTAATACGAATGAATCTTGACTATAGTTTATATGGACAAATATGACTCGAGATTAAATCATCAAGTCATGTGACTTAAAAACTCACCCGATGATCATATGATTTTCAGATTTTATATTATTACTAGTGGCCAGTACTAGTTTAGTACATATTGCATGTGTCTTTGTTCTGATTTGGATGTACATAAAACATTGCAATGGATATTGGACCTGTTGGGTACACACAAAAAGTACACACAAAAAAATATATCCATTTTGCATCGTGCATATGTCATGTAGAAGATCTGATCTGATGGAACAAACCATTTGCATAAATATTCAGGGGTAAAAACTCATGTTTATAGACTGGTGGATCCAATCTTTTTATAATCTCTTTACTCTTTATAAAAATTCTCTGAAAGAAATGTAATGAAATATCTAATGTTTAATATGGTAGGAGAGTGGATACCATCATGATATTCCAACAACCTTGCATCGTAGTAAAGCTGATTGTCCAGTACCCGAGGTTTGTGATCGTGCATTTACTCTTTTACGTTTGACTGCTTGTCTATACTTACATTGCCTGATATACTATTCTTTTGTTTGGGACAGGAAATGGTTACAGTTAATGTTGATGGATCTGTTCTAGATCGAATTGGTAAAATAATGTCATACCTTCGCCTTGGTTCTTCTGGGAAGGTCCTAAAGAAGAAGAAAAAGGAAAAAGATATTAAAGGTAATGTTCTGAGAAGATTATTTGAGAATTATGGTTACTATCTTCTAGATGCATTTTATATTGATTCATAAGGTTTTGACAAAAACATGTTACTGTTAGGTGCATTATTGTTATTTTATGTAAAACATCACAAATTCACAATGGTTTATCCTTCACTATCATAGTTTGTGCTAACTCTTTTTTTATTTATGTGGGATGAAAATCTTTTGATTAGTTTGAGTGACCGGTCAATGATGAGGAACACTTTCCTCCCTTTTTTCTTTTCAATGTTAAAGAAATCAGAGGGAATAATGTATGATAACATCTTATATGCTTTTACTTTTTAAATTAATAGGAATTAATGATCAATAAATTCCTTACACTCTTATTACCCAGGGAAGATTTTGGGTGTCGGTAATGGATATGACAAAGAAGAGAAGCTGGCAAAGGTTGAAGGTGTGGGGACAAAGTATCAAGCAGAAAGAGAACCTAACCTTCCACCTCCACCTCCCTTGAAGAAAAATCCTATTATTTCAAGAGAGAATCAAGGTCCAGCTGTTGCTAGAGTAGAAGATGATGACATTTTTGTTGGTGAAGGTGTTAACTATGAGATACCTGCTCCCGAGAGTCCTGTCTCTGAGGACATGGAAGAATCTCCTAGAAACAAAGAAAAACCTCAATATTTCACTGAACCTGTTTATGGTCCTGTCCCACCTATGATGGATCAAGGGTGGCAAGAAACGGTAAGTTGAGGCTGTGTATTTTAATTTTGGATTGCCGGTCTATTTTGCAACATTATTGGAAAATTTTCCCCACTCCTGTTATAAGTGTAATACACATCCATGCTGATGGAACACACATCTTAATATGGATACCCTTAATTTCCATTTTCTTCATTCTCATCATCTTCAGCACCTACTCGTTCACTGTCAGGCATTTGGAACAACTACAATATTTTGTTCTCATTATGAGATTTTACTTTTCACATTTTCTTCTTTACCCACAGGGTCTCTTTGTAGACATTGATATCACCACTCAAGTTTTTCTTTTTCTTTTTCTTTTTCAAATCCTGTTTTCATGTGACTTTACTATCTTTAGCAGAGGTCCCTTCATAAACATCCCCATTCTTTTCAAATACTATTTCATCTAGTGTAACTCTTGCATTGGGTATTGTGTTTGCTACCCGTATGTCTTCAACGCTTGACCCATCTTCATCACAGTCGTATAGCATCCCCATACCTTATCTCATTTATAAATGACCTGGTTTCAAAATTTGACCACATATCTGTGTCCATATGCTTGTTGTATGTCTCCTTCCCTGTAAATCAGCGTAGTCTCCTTCACAAATGCTTCTCTATGGCGAATCTCCGGTGTCACATTCATGCAGAGTAGAGAAAAAATATTTATTAACCCTAATTAAAGACTGCTATAAATCTTCTCATTTTGGTCCCCTCCCTCACCACACCCATAAAACACGGACTAAGCCTAGAGAAAATGTTGGTTATTAGTTTTATTTTTTATGGTGTATTGAATTCCTATCTTTTATTTCATTGTCTGGTCTCAGAATGGATATGACGTAATGCAAACACAAGCCATGGTTGGTGGCTACCAAGGGGAATGGCAGGAGTACCAGTATGCTGAACAACTGGCTTACCCTGATCAATATCTTCAGCAAAATATGCAGGCTTATGATGTCCAAGCAGATTTAACTATTCCACAAGATCCACGCTTTATGACTCAAGAGGAGAAAGATCGAGGTTTAGGATCAGTGTTTAAGCGAGATGATGAGAGACTGCAACAGCTGAGGGAGAAAGATGCTCGTGAAAAAGATCCTAACTTCATCTCAGAGAGTTACTCTGAATGTTACCCTGGGTATCAAGAATATAACCGTGAGGTAGTAGACAGTGATGATGAAGCTGACTTGTCCAAAATGGATATGGGAGGAAGGGTAAGTAACATTTGCTTCACTCGTGAGGAAATTAATTGCATTAAATTTTATTTAGTTGAAGTGGTGTACAATATATCTTATTATTCTAGCAAGCGAGTATTTATAAATTATAAAAAAAATGCATAATGACCATTATACATTGAAACTTGCATTTATCTCAAAATAGCTACAGTATTTCAGAAGAAATAATTTTGATAAACATAAACTTGCTTATAACCGAATGATGTGTTGAGAGATCCATTACTGAAATGTAAACTTTGCAGGCAAAGGGTCGTCTACATAGATGGGACTTTGAAACCGAAGAGGAGTGGGCTACATACAATGAGCAAAAGGAAGCAATGCCAAAAGCTGCATTCCAGTTTGGTGTGAAGATGCAAGATGGTCGGAAAACCCGAAAGCAAAACAAGGACCAGAAGCTCAACAATGATTTGCACAAGATCAACAAGATACTTTCAAGAAAGAAGATGGATAAGGAGGGGAATGATGAGGCTGGCCATTATGATGATGAGCCTACCCCAGGAAAGAAGCTTCGAGTATGAGTCCTATTCACAAGACTGTAATGTTACTAACAATTTAATATCGACCGAGTGTCTAACGTGTACCAATGTTCATGTAAACTAAGGACTTAGATTTATGGCTGGGAATCTACTCATCTAGTGTGTTAATTTTGTTGAGGACGCTTATTATTGAAATAAAAAGCAATTCGTAACTTTTTTTTATGAATAAAAGCAAAGTATTTGTTTTTTAAATGCTTTTAATGTTTTCTCATGATTTTGTTATCTGCATTCTGCCCACTCGTGTCATTCATTCATGAATTGTTTCATAATAAGGTGATCTCTTTATAAAAAACATTCAGTTATATTGTGTATGGCAAATATTACGAAAATAGTATGATACAAAATGAAGCATTAAAATGGTCTAGTCCTCTTTGAGGTTGATTCATAAATTGTTGTGAACACAATCATACTTCATCATGTAAATCGGTTTTCTTTGCCAGTGTTGGGTCTAGGCTAATTTTTTTAACCGCCTATAAGATATTGCATCATGAACAATATGAAGAGGCAATCTATTCCTATTATACAGATCTTTTAAACATAAATAGTGACAAACAGTGAGTACAAATACTTCAACCAAGGAAACATCTACAAAATAAATCATCGTGCTTCTACCTCAGCGACATTTTCAATCAGCTCCATAAACTAGAATTAAGAAGAGAAAAAAAGCATTGTCTAGTGTACAATTTTTTAGTCTCAGTAAACATTTGTTAACAATAGAGGCATCTCATGAGCACTAATATCCAAATTGTTTACTTGTCATAGTAGATCAATTTTGCCACTCTCTACAAGTGGCTTTATTGATTTGTAACATATAAAGTAAAGAACATCGGGCTCCATTTCAAACAGCTTCGACCTGCAAAAATTATCAAATTAAACTGCTTGCTATATTGTTTAAAAACATCATAATAAATTCATGCAAGAAAAGGACAATTACCTATCATCAACAGGTCCATCTTCAAGTTGAATGCCAGTGAGATATTCTTTACTTCTACACAAAACAAATGTGTCTAGTCGTGGTTCTGGAACTGAAACATGCAAAGAAAATAATAGATGGTTCATTTGTCAGAAGCATCCTAGTCTGAGGACATAACATCACAAAAATAAGAAAATACATAGCACAATTCGAGGTAAACCAGATCCAATTTCTAACATGGTGTTTCATGGAAAAGAACCCACAATAACTAAGATGCACCTAAGGAATAAAGCAAAACTACCACTACCATGATTTCTGTCCCATATAGAGCAAATTACTGTAGTTATCTGCATCATTTAGCATCATCTAATATTCTAATTTGATAAAATGTTGAAAAGAAGTAGCACAGAAATGATCTTCAGACTTCAATTTAAATTCATTCAATCCAATCATTGCAAAGTCTTTCATATTATTTGCCAAAATGCTAACAAGAAATTTTTTCTCATAACAAACTCAAAAAGGTCAATAATTAATAACAGAACAAAAATGACAACTAAGAATGATAAATTACCCATGTCATCCTCTTCACTAATTACTGATTGCCTCTCATAAGACTGATAATTTTCAGGCAGTTTTGATAGAACACTCTCTTCCAGATGTTTCTTTAGGTCATCTGTGCACCTGCAACCAGAAAACTAGATTCAGAAACCACAAGAAGCATACTTTGAAAACACATTGAGCTATCATATGAAACACATTGAGCAATCTTATGAAACACATTGAGCAATCTTAAGAAACACATTGAGCTATATTTTAAAACACATTGGATAGCCTTACCTTTCAGTGAAATATTTCTCGTCCTTAGAAAGCCTGTTCCAAAGTTCTTCAGTTTTTCGGATGTGAAACATGTACTTTTCGATCTGCATTATAAATGTAGCTATAAATTAAACAAAATGCAATCTAGTGAATAGCGCAATAGGTCATGCTATACACATCTTGATCAGTATTCAAATATTTCAACAATTAATGTGTACCCTATTTATTTAAAACCTATGATACAAGTAGAAACTAAGGCTGTAAAAGATATTATCGCGCAGAATAGAGGCTATACCAATAATCGAATTTTAATCAAGTTAAAGATTAATAAAGGCCACTGCTATCAAATGAACAAATTTAGACTTAACAGTTAACACCCATAATAATCATGTTGCTGTGAGTGTAAAAACTAAAAGCCTATGGCTGGTTACCTTCAGGATGCGGATACGAAGATATGACCTCAATAGAAATAAGGTTCTATCTAAGTCCATCTGATACAGAGATACTGAAAGAGGGTCGGTACCAACAGTCAATTTCTCCTCCACAGTTTCTTCCTGTAAAAGGAGAAAAACACCTTTATTAAATTTGAATTATGCAGTAAAAAAAACACCAAAACCACAAAAAGTAAAAGGTAATGAGTGTTTGAAATGTTACCATCAATTCAATCTGTTCTCTGACACGGGCAATCAAATCAGATTCAAAACGAAGAATCTCAGGGGCTGCCTTTTCATTACGCCAAGCTCGCTTAAGAAGCTCAACATCAGTGGTTGAAATCAAGGCATCATAATCGTCAGCGAGTGATGATTGTTCTCCTTCCGCAGATCTTGAATCCATTGATCAGAATTTACAACGAAAACGTTCCGCTAGTGTTATTTTTCAATTTTGTTGCTCAGCAGTGCTATTCTTTCTTATTGCTTCACACTGCACCGCATTGGTTCCAAACTAATGAAAAGCCAAAAGCACGATCACCTGAAGAAAGTGAAGGAGAGAACAGGTGTTAACGTGGTCTGTGATCTAACCTCATCAAATAAAGCGATGGAGTATGAACAGATGTTGTTCAGATTGTGCTCAACAGCGGTACCGGTATCTAACTAGTTAAAATTAAATACTAGTATTTTTTTTAATACAATATAAACGGTTTTAAATGGTCCATGAGTACAATCTGAACAGCGACGTAATAAGTTTTTATGCCACTGAATTCTGAAACAGAATCGATAGTGAATGATACCGCATCGACTGCATTTCACTACAACTCTCTGCAATACCATGATAGTTACTTACTATGACTACAATTTACAACATTGATAATCATAATATACTAATAAAAAAATCATATAAAACTCTCCTGAATAGCTTTTGAAAACAGCTTATAGCTTTTATAAAAAGCTTGAATTTGTTTTATCTTATTATACAAATAGCTTATATATAAGCACTTATATGACAAGCGCTTATGCTGTAAGTTCATAATTAAGCTGTTCAATCAAACAAAGTCGAAATACTTCATCTCCATCATAACCAAAAAATGGAAATTAACAAATAAAATCACAAATTAGCAAATGAACAACGAAGAAGAAGAAATTAGCAATTAGCAAACTAACCTTGAATTTCGTTTTCCACTTTTTGGGTTACGTTTTTTTTCTGTAAAAATCAGATATTTACAAAGAGAATTGATGAAGATTGAAATTGTGAGGTCACCGGTGGTGGGCGGCGCGGTGGTCAGGCGAGAAGGTCCGTCGAAGGGAGGTGCAGACGCGAGGGAAGATATCGCTATTTTTTTTGGTTCTTTTTTGAATGTCAGGAGAGGGAGATTAACTTTGGGCCTTTCTTTTTGGACCGGCCCTATTAGCCTTGTTTAAGACGAAAATTATTTTTCGCGCCCCCGAGCAATCTTAAATCTCTAGGCCAACTATCTCACCCTTTGAGGTGTCTGTAATCTAGCGAAAGAAATAATCACTGCGTCCGGCGGTGAATATCCTGGTCTCGACAAAAAAAATGTTTGCATTAAATACACTGCTGACCATTTTATATACTCAATGTGAAATATTTTCACTCTATCAAAACTGATCCGATTAGAAGCCCTTTCATCTTTAATCATTTTACTCTTTTATCAATATTTAGTATAATACTTTATTCCATATGACATGTGTAGCTTTTTTTCCTATTCCAACTCTTAACGAAAAATACCAATTGTCAGAAATTAAGTTCATGAGAAGAGTTCAATCCAAAAAAATTAAATCTATTAGATAGGAGCGGAATATAAGACGGCGAGTTCGATACAATTTCTATAACATTGTAAAACACAAGCAAACTTTTTATTTCATAACTATGTATCATATCATATGAACATTTACATGTTTATATTCTTTTGAGATGTTAATGGTTAGAATTAGGCAAGTTGGGAAGTTTTTGGTATAAGCCGTTGACTAACTAACCTTGTTTGGGGAATATCACTAGAAAGAACACATACGGTGTGTTTGGACAAGTTTATCTAGACACCATCTTTGAATTTGAACCAGCTTAATAAATCTCAAAGTTAAAGGAATCAAGTGTTAGTGAAGGAATATACCAAATAAAAAAACTTGAAGATGTGGAATATTTAGTATTTGTGTTGGTACAGTCAGCACCATGTGTAAAATCAGTTTAGTTTAGGCAGCTTGTGAAGACTTTAGTGAAAAATGCATAAAAATGGGGACCTAAACATGTGCATGAGTGAGAGTTAGTTTAAAGAAATATAGCACTATTATTGGGATGTGTTCAAATGGGAATATGATATATTCTTTGGTGCTTCTTTCAATTTCTTAAAATTGTGTATGTTGGATGTGTATGCTTTTTTTAGCATTTTTTGTCAACAGGTTGAAACAATGTAAATCAAGATGTTGGACTCAACAGATTAGTAAACGAATAATCAATTAATTAGTACTACTCAATAAGTAGTTTTCTTACACTTTAAACTATATTCTATCAATGTTGAGTTGGTGAGTACTCAACTTTTCAACATTTTATAATTTAATTTTATCTAATCTGGATCAATGTATGACATTTTGGTGTAAATGCAATACCGTTGGCTTTAGAATTTAAGCAAGCAAATTGATAAATTATTAAAGGGTCTTGTTAACTAGTGCCCTAAGGTTACCAAAAAAGGTAATTGTTGTATTGGAAATTGTGTTTATTGTTTAAAAAAAGTAAAAAACATAAATTTTAATAGAATTTTTGCTATTTTTATTTTCTTAACCATTGCCCTAAGAGCAATGTTTATCATTTTCCATTATTAAATTGTTTTTGGTGAATAATTTCCTAGGTAGTTGAACATGCATTATTACATTTGCATGTAACTTTGAGACTTATCACCCTTTCAAGTGACACAAATCATTAGTAACATGATCATGATAAAGGTGTAATATAGCACTCCAATCTTTCATATTGCCTTTGCAAAAAAGAAGACCAATCTAATCTTTCGTACATGGAGTGCTATATTTTTGTATACGTTAGACAAAATGATAAGTTTATTAGAAATTTAAATATATAAAGTGGAGGAATCGACCAATCGTTAGTTGGTTTAGTCGTGATTGACGTTGAATTTGATAGAGAATACCACAATTTTTTGATCTCCGCAACTGTGATCGGGAGGGACTAAAACCACTTGAAGACACTGATCCTCGAACCCTATTAAACTGATGATGAAAGCAAAAAAAAAAAAAGAATTGAAGTTAAAACCCCGATCATAGATATTGGCTTAACAATTTCAATATTTTCTACCAGTTGAACAAAAACAAGAACTTTCAAATAAAAATATTTTATTTTATTATTTGAATATATTAAATCTAGTCTTACATTAAATTAAAATACTAAATACATTAATTATTCCATAACTCAAACAAAAATATACAATATTTTCTTATAACAAGAGAAATACTAGTTGAAAAGAAATGAAAAGTAATTTCATTATCCTAATTTAGTTAGATGTGATTTTGTGGAGTTACAAAGCAAAAAATGCTTTTGCCAACTGTCCACCAATGAAAAAGACTTGTGTGATGATTATGAAAATGAAAAAATGGTAGTAGAGAAACTTTGCTGCACATACACAGCACACTTACTACACTATAGTAGTATGGTCTAGTAATCTATTCTATTTCTATGGCTTTTATTTGATTTCATCAAAGCTCAACTGAACCAACCAAAGACATTAATGACCACCATTAAATAATTTTTGAAAGCTATCAAAAAGCAACCTCAAGTGTCAGTTTTAGCGTGCATTACTCAACAACGTGGTATGTATACTTTGTTAACTGTGTGTGTCTTGTTTTGTGTTTGTGTCTCTCACTGTATACCACCATCCCAGAAATTGAATGTTGTGGTACATACTTTTTCACCAAAAATTAAAGACCCTAATCTATTAGGAAAGTGTACCAAACCAAGCAACAAACAAAGAAAGATAAAGTATTTTCAATGTTTCAACCTTCATATAACATTTTTCTTAACTGTTTTGTATTTTGTGTACTCATTCATTCTCTGATGGATTGTGCTGTTTTCTCTTCACCCTTCTTCTGGTTTACCTGAAAGTTTATAACTTTATTACTACTTCAAACTGTCATAGTACCACTATTCAGCATTCTTGTTTTCCATTTTCTAGTAAACTCCAACCTTGTGTAAGATCTTGGTTTACCATATTCTTTCCTCTTTTATTTTACTTTACTTTACTTTTTTAATGGTTGTGCTGTGAATGTTATTTATTTGTTTTTTTGTCTGTGTTTTCTTCTTGGTAATGTTTTTTTAGCTCAAAATATGAAAAGGGTATGTGTGTATTTCACTATTTTGTTGGGTTTTGTATTTTTTTAGGTTTTCTAAACATTGTCTCAAAAGGGTTATGTGTGAAGTTTTTTATCTTGTGATTAGTTGGAAAAAAAAAACTGAGTCTTGGGTGTTGTTGTGATTTACACGGAGAGTGATTTTTGGTACGTTGTTATTTTGATTTGCTAGTGGATCTAAAGCATATTTTTCTACATGTGTGGATGAGAGTTAAACACCACATAGTATAAAGTTATGATCTTGTCTAACATTATTTTACTAGATTTTTGTTTGTTACATTCTGGTGGTGGATTCTGAAGATTTTCAGTTTGAGTTTGTTTTTATATTGCAACTTGTTGATGTATGATTGTTCATTAATTAATTATTATTATTATATTAAACTTCATATTCGTGATCTTGTTCATTTATTCCATACTTGGCAAAAGATTCTTGTTGTCTACAGTTTTGGTGGTTTTTTCAACTGATACCAAGATGCTGTTTTCAGTTGCAGGTTTTCAAACTTCAACGGTAAAGAAAAAAAAAATGAAAAAAAAGCATTAAGTGATTATATTTAGATATAGATAGATATACACATGTTGGATTTGGAACTTGGAGCTTTTAAAAGTGTTGGTGGTATGGTATGAATCTTTAAAAAAAACACAAAGAAACAGTGTAATCAGAAAGTGAAGGATAAAGAAATAAGAAAAAAGTGAGGTGGAGTCAGATTTGTGTCTCTGGTTTTAGAATTGTTTAGTGTTACAACTCTGTTGGCTATGTTCCCTGAGCTGACTCGGTGCGCCCGGACTCCGTGGCCTTTGCCGCCGACCAAGGAAACAATCTCTTGTTGGAGTCTCTTACCATTTAAGAGAACCTTTGCTTAAAAAATTGGATATTCCTAATCTAGACCATTTATTTTTCTCTCTTTTTTTATTCAACTTCTGCCTTGTTTGCTGTCAAGATTCGGTCATACTCTTCGGTATTTAACCTTGTTGCCTTTAGAAACCTTTCTTTTCTCTCTTAAAGCCAAGAAACTTGGATATATACAGTGTTTTAGCTGGTGTTGTCTTCACTTTCCTTTTTTGAGATAAGTTTTTTATATGTAGGGATGTTTGAATTAGGAATCAGAAATTGAGTAGTACTGGTGAAGCTTTTTTTGTTTGAGTTATTATCTTCTGAGAAGAAAGTAGATCTTATATTGTCAAAGATGAAGTTTATGAAACTTGGTTCCAAGCCAGATACCTTTCAGACTGATGTGAACAACAATGTTAGGTAATATTATACATTTTCTTTTAGGATAGACATTATTCTTAATTGTTAGTTTGTTGAATCTTGTTCTGTCACGAGAATTACATTTGTTGATATGTTGGTTTTTTCTCCTTTCCTTTTCGACAATTCCTAGTTCTCACTAATCTTTGTTTCGAGTTTTCCACTCTATCTAATGCAATCTTTGAGGTGGTTTTCAATGATTATGAAAATGTTTTCTGTTCAAAGTTCCTTTTTCCTCTTTTATCTTTTGTTGGGGAGAACAACTTTAATCTTCTACTATCTTCTGTTACTGTAATGCTTGATATAAGTGAAAGATACACAAAAATAAATGCCGGGAAATGTAGGCCAAATAAATGATAACTGTTAGTTATTGTTGATGAATTGAACCTAATTGAGCATCAGTTTTGTCAATACTTTTTCCTTCGATGTATTCATCAATTTTCCTTCAATGCTTATACTACTGTTCGTAATCGATCCGTAACACTAGTATTTATAAATTATTTATGCAAAATGTTACTATGCTCATATATGATTGATGTTAAAGAACTTAACACGATTCAATTGCATTTTTTCCTTGGAGCTGTATTCGTGGGCATTATTATTTGTCAATTTGACTATCACATTGTTCATAACTACTTGTCAATTAGATTGGACTGTTTCAAGTCCCTTAAAGTAAGTTTAATTTTTGTTTTCAGAAATTTAGACATAACTTTAATTTGCTTTCACACTGAATCCATACAGAGCCTGGAGAAGAAGGAATTTGGAAAAAATTCACGGTTTTGTTAATAAAATGATTCAGAAACCATTATATATCAGTTGAATATACACAAGGTTTTAGTTTTAGTGCTTCAACATCTATGGTTTGTATAAAACTATGTACAATAAAATTTCGATTATGTTAGGACTAGAATTTGAATATTGAAGATTGTGGAAAACTTTTAAAAGGTTGTGGAAGAAACTTAATTAAGAAAAGCTTATTTTTTGTTCTCAAAATCATTGTTGACTTGGCCACCATACTTACATTCTACCTGTTATTCATTTTATGCACCCTCTTGTTCTAACAAGATGCCCTTCCTGTGCAGGTATGTTGCAAGTGAGTTGTCATCAGATATCATTGTCAGTGTAGGAGATATAAAGTTTTACTTACACAAGGTATATGCTCAAATCCTTCAACCATATCTAAATATTGATAGCAGTTTGTGCAAAGTTACAAGTGTTAAATACAACACATTTTTTTCATGTTCATTTGCATTAGGCGCATGGAAAGGAATGAAAAATACTAAAATAGCTTTTCCTACTTTTACTATTTTTGCCTCTTGGATTTTTTAGATTCTTTTTCATTTAATAATTTTTATTTTTTGTTCCTTAACCTGTGCTGAAAAGGATTGTGATGATATAATCCCGGTGACACACATCACACTAAAACTAATTGTCTTCAATCCACATGCACTTTGCTCTATGATATGAGTCCATAATGAACGACCTTATTAGGGAACATAAACGGAAAAGGCTAGTTATCAAAGTTTGAACTAAATGGTAGTAAGTTAAGTTTAATGTCACATGGAATGAGTTTAAATTCGGTTAGGTTTACAGAAAATCTGGTTGGAACAACCATTGAAATTTATTGTAGGAGTTGGGAAAGATTGACTCTTACTAGTCACAAATAAATAGCTAAGTCAGTTAAGCTTTAAGTTTTCATTTTATGTTACTGATATTCCAAATCTTTTTATGTGTAGTTTCCTCTCATATCAAAGAGTTCTCACTTACAGAAGTTGATCTCCCTCAACAATGAAGAAAACATTGATGAAATTCAAATTTCCGACATTCCTGGTGGTGCAAGCGCCTTTGAGATATGTGCTAAGTTTTGCTATGGCATGACTGTTACCCTCAATGCTTACAATGTGATTGCCACTAGATGTGCAGCAGAATATCTTGGAATGCACGAAACCATCGAGAAAGGAAACCTTCTTTACAAGATCGATGTTTTCCTTAGCTCAAGCATTTTTCGTAGTTGGAAGGATTCAATCATCATTCTTCAGACTACAAAGTCTATGTTACCCTTGGACCAGGAGCAAAAGGTGGTTACTCGTTGCATTGAATCTATAGCAAACAAGGCATGTGTCGATGTGTCTAAAGTTGATTGGTCTTACACGTATAACAGAAAAAAGCTTCCGGAGGAAAACGGGATTGAGTCGAACCAGAATGGAGTCAGAACTCGAAACGTGCCAAAAGACTGGTGGGTTGAGGATTTATGTGAGCTTGAAGTTGACATGTATAAATCTGTGATTACAAATATCAAAAACAAGGAAACTCAATCAAATGATGTAATCGGCGAAGCCTTGAAAGCTTATGCTTACAGAAAGTTGCCAAATTTCAGCAAGGGTATGATCCCATGCGGGGATGAGTCGAAGCATCGGTTAATAGTTGAAACTATTGTGAAGTTGTTGCCATCTGAGAAAGGCAGCGTTTCGTGTCGGTTCTTAGTCAAGTTATTGAAAGCTGCCATATTTGTAGAATCAGAAGATACGATTAAAGAAGAGCTAGTAAAAAGAATTGGCCAGCAACTGGAGGAGGCTTCGGTAAACGATATTTTGATTCGCGCACCGGATAGTGAGACTGCAATGTATGATGTCGGTATAGTACAAAAAATTGTAAGGGAGTTTCTTATGAAGGATCACAATTCTGAGATTGAATCAGCTGAAGGTGGTGAACTTGAGGGCATAAGAAAGCCAGGAATTTTATCCGATGCTTCTAAGTTGATGGTTGCAAAACTGATAGATGGATACCTTGCTGAAATTGCAAAGGATCCTAATTTACCATTGTCGAATTTCGTTGATCTTGCTGAGTTAGTCTCTAACATCTCTCGTCCTGCTCATGATGGCATTTACAGGGCTATTGACACATATTTGAAGGTAAAATAATTCTTGATTCATTTTGCATATTACATTTTAAATTTAAATTCAGTATTGACAATGCTTTTACATTGTTGTGTTTTGAGTATATTAAAATTCTCTGCATAATATCGAACAATATTTTAGCTGTTACATTATAATGTTTTGAAACTCTATAGGAGCACCCTGGGATTAACAAATGCGAAAAGAAGCGAATATGCAAGCTGATGGATTGCAGGAAGCTATCAGTCGATGCATGTATGCATGCAATACAAAATGAGAGGCTGCCGTCACGTGTAGTTGTGCAGGTACTATATTTCGAGCAAGTCAGAACCGCCGCATCATCAGGTACTAGCACTCCAGACATAACTAAAGGAGTCAAAGACTTGAGCATTGGATCCAACGGTAGCTCAAGGTCCGGAACAACTAACCCGGAATACGACACAGACGGTGCAGCAACAACTGAGGAACTAAAGGCATTAAGAAAGGAACTTGCGTCGTTGAGACTAAGCAATGGAGTTGGAAACAGTTTCAAAGATGGAGATGCTAAACCAAGCATAGATAAGGCTGTTATTGGGAAGATGAAAGGGTTGTTGAAGTCAAAGAAGTCTTTCATTAAGCTATGGGCAAGCAAAGGTGGACATGGTGAAAATAGTGGTTCAGATTCGTCTGAGAGTATTGGTTCTGCTAATCCTGAAGAAGTTAAATCTACACCATCAAGAAATAGGAGGCATTCAGTTTCCTAAAAATGTAGTTGTTGGTTTATTTTCTTGGCTTTTCTGCTGTTGTTTCTTTACTTTCTTTTTTTGGGTTAGTTTCTTTATGTTAAGGTGACCTAAAAGCTAGTGGTTTATCTCTTTCTAAAATTAAGTAAAAGTACATATAGTTTAAAATAGCAAAATTGTGAAGAATGCAATTCATGTAATCCATCCATGGCATCTATCCTATCAAAGTAGTTGTTAAGAAAAGAAAGTCCAATAGATTAATGAAAAGTACTTAAGGATATGATTTACTGATATATTTAGGATTTATTTTGCTGGTACATGGCTAAGTGATATGATTTGTTTCCTTACTATAATCCAATGCTGTTAAACTATTCCTTTGTACTTCACTACTTCATTGAAATTGCGTGCCAAGTTATTAAATAATAGTAAATATTAAGATGTATGTATACTTCATAATTTGGTATATGTATATGTTCTTAACTAGTTATAGGTTGGCCTAATTAAATCCTTAACTAATTTGGTATATATAGATGTAATCTTTATTAATAAGTACTAATTTAAGCACAAGACGTGTAAAGATTAGAACAGTGTAAATTATAATGTACAACAAGTAAAAATCATCTAATATACAGTGCTACATTTACATGAGCAGAGATTTTAGCAGACATAACCTATAAAGAGCCATTCACCCAAAAGAAAACCTATAACCAGCCAAATAGTTGAAACTATCAAAATCAATAGTATAATGATATGTGATGCTGAGCTTCTTTATTCTTTTCTACCTCTACAAGTCTTGTACCCTTTCCACAGTATTAACCTGAATTGTACCCTATCATATGGAGACTCTTAAATGAGACATAAACCACTAAATGATGTGAGCGTTTTCAAATACACCGAAATTAGAGATGCACCAATCAGTTTGTTTAACACAAAAACAGATACAATACAACATTTTCAAAACAAAACTAATAAAATCAAAATCCAAATATAACAGATGCATTGTTATGTACATGACTACAGGTATTGTATATGATCTTAACCAATAATTATAGCTCCTCATTTTTTTAAGTGATTCATTTTAAAATAAAGCTATATAGTTGGAGGATATATATGTAGTGTTACTGTGTAACACATGTATCAACATTTTGTGGAATATATATATAATATACACTTTAATGGCCACTAGTTGATTCTTGGCAGATTCATTTTCTTTTGTTTCTTTCAGAATTGTATAAAGAAATTTGGTCAAGTGTAATCCAAAATGAGACTTCCAACAAAGAGTACAGTACTATAAACAGAAGAAAAAAAGAGAGATAAAACAAAACAACTCAATTGTGTTGTACCAATAGAACATTGACAAGATGCATGTTAGTGCTCTGAAATTGTAATTAAATTACTGTATCTAGTCTAGCAAAAAACACTAAAACAAACAAAATTTGTCCACTAAAATCCACATGAACATGCATTAATATTCACGTCACAAACATTGATAATTACTGCCAATCCGGCACCCATTAACCGCATACCAACCTTCCCAGGGTAGATCATTACTATTTTAACAATATACTACTCTATATAACATAGACACTTCTAATAGAAGATGTGTCTCGTGTCGACTGATGTGTCTTGGTGTCAGACAGCGATCGACACCAACACATGTCATTAAATATTTACATTCAATTAATTTTTTTTATTGATCTGGACGTGTCTGTATCAATTTACGTCAATTAATCGTGTCTGTATCAATACTTCATAGATAGTGCATTAATTAGTAATAAAATGAAGGTTACTAGTCCTAGGGCCTGGTAACTGTGGCGCGGCAGAAAGTTTGATAAAGGTTGAATAAATTAGAGTATTAATAATGGAAGCAACAGTAGTAATTGGTGATGTATGTAATGTAACATTTAATAATCTACCTGTTAACTTCAGTTGTAACCACTTTGTTTCTGTCACAAGCTGTGCTGTGTGATCATCTTCCAAAATCTTATATCAAAGATTTTGCGTTTATTACAAAGGAGTCACAAAATGTTTAAATCGAAGCCGTGAAAGTGATTATTTACTACTAGACAAAACAGTAATAAAATGGCATTATTTCTTTTTGATAGTTATTTTTTACTACTATAATAATTAACATGTAATATATGTATCTCATGGTTTTTGATAAAACATTATAACGTCGTTTGATTCATGTAGTCGACCACATTAGATAGGATAAGACTTGTACTATGTATTACTAACATTCTTTGTGATAAAATGCCCCATTCTTATTTGTCTTCCTAATGCATTGAAGGGACAAAGAATATAGATACTGTGATTTAAAAAAGATACACCAATAATAATGGTCCTTCTAATTCATCACAAACTAATTTTGAAGTGTGTAGTCCTAATCAAACTTAATTAAAAGTGTTACCATGGTTATATATTGGGTCCAGCTCCCTAATTTAAATTTATATACTACCATGGTGGAGTCACCTTTAACTACATATAAGATGCCTCTATATATATTACGTCAATGTTTGAGCTGCACAAGTTTATCCCAAATGGAAACCAAAAACTAAAATGCAAACGTGACTCATATAATAGTCTATGACTCTGGTAGATCCAATATCCATGCATGAAAATAGTTTTGACACTCTAATAATACTCTTTTTCACCATTAATATTGTGGCTCAATTGATATTGATGCATCAAAAAATAAGAAAATCAGACACTAATATCTTATAAATTAAAAACTCAACTTATATTTAAATCACTATTTCAGTTGGAAATAAATACTATAGCTTTGTTTATGTATGAATGAATGAAGATGTGGTCCATTTTGGATAAAGATGGCAATTGCCACGTATCCAACTTTGGACTGTAATTTCTATGCCAATAGTAATAGTAGGAGTAATATGCAGCTATACATACATTAATAATCATCCTTATGCATTATACCTCACGCTCCACTTCTGAGCAATTAATTACTAGATATCGATATCTCCACTGTAAAGTTGTCATCATATAATATGCAGCTTTAATTATTTACAACTCATCTTGAAGTAGTTCAAATATAGTACTAGTAATTTTTTAAATTGGATTTTATTTCAATTCACAAGTGACTAGAATAAAAGTAAGGGACCTAAATCAACTAACAATATCGATATTATTAGATTTTATATCTTCATCTATTCGCGTTCAAATATTCGCAACTATGTATATGAATTTCATGTGGTACTAGTCACTAACCCAAAAAAAAAAAAAGGAATTATAAAGTTAGTCTGCATTTACATTGGTCCAAGTTGTGAATGAATAAAAGAAAAATTGAAGGGAATTATCCAACTCCAAGTATGGAGAAATTCCCAACATTTGCGGAGAACCTGAGTTGCTTGCAGCAGCCTTGACTAACTGACTAAGCATAGCACCCATTTCATTGGAGTCCTTATTAGCCCCACCACATGACCCTACCTAACCAATATATATTTCTAACTCAACCATGGTTTCAATATTTTACAATATAGTAATACTATTCTATTAGAATATGAACAAATATTGTTGATGCATGATTCCAACACATTCCTTCTTTTCATTACTATATATACTACCATACCATATATAATGTGTAATTAAGTTTCTTTTCTTCACATTATATTTTGATTAAGATTATTATATAGAGATAGATACACAGTGTTACAGATTATATTATCCTAATAAAAATGAGTTGCAACGGTTGCCGTGTGTTGAGAAAGGGGTGCAGTGAGGATTGCATGCTACGAGATTGCCTAACATGGATACAAAATCCACAAGCACAAGCTAACGCCACCGTGTTCGTCACCAAATTCTTCGGCCGTGCCACCCTCTTGTCCTTCCTTTCCTCTGTTCCCTCCAACCAACGATCCGGTATGTCATAATAATATTCTCAATTATCGTATATGTAGTGATCAGATACATCAATTATTTAAAAACTTGACCGGAGTGTGTGTACTCAACTAGTAGTCACATATAATGAATTATGTGATCATATTCTAATTATAATTGAATTATTGTATGTATTGCAGCTTTGTTCCATTCACTTATGTATGAAGCTGTGGGGAGGACTATAAATCCAGTGAATGGAGCAGTTGGGATGTTGTGGACTGGCAAATGGCAACTCTGTCAATTAGGTGTAGAGCAAGTGTTGAGAGGTAACAGTGGCGCGTTGACGCCACTGCCTGATCAGTTGACGGGTGTGGATCATCATGAGAGTAGTGAAAAAGGAAGTAGTTCTGGTAATCATCATCAAAAGCTAATGATGGAAGAGAATATTTATTGTAATGAAGAAACACAATCCGATGATGGGTTGATCATGTCACAGTCACAGAGAGTTGTGAGAAGGTTCCACCAAGCAAAAAAGCAACGTACGGCGGAGACAGAATCGGAGGAACATTCGGAGTCATCTACGTTGGGAAGTAGAACAGAAAGAACAAAGGATTGTTCTTATGTTTATGCCAATTCTCAAACTCAAAGGAAGCAGCAGCTCCTTACACTATTCTTATGATCTCACATTCTCATGCTTTTTTCTTATGACTATAATTATCTATTAAAAATTGATATGTTCATCGTTCAGTTTTTTAATTGTTCAAATTAGAAAATTATGTTCGAAATAATACAAATTTCATGTCGCTAACACCGAAAATGATGAATTTCCGAATAAACTTACATCATCTAAAGAGTAGCGTAAAACAACAAAATACCTACAAAAGTAACAATTAAAGTTACCGGCCAGTATGCTAATGGATATGTAGCATTAATGTCCAAATCGTCATTGATTGAATCTATAATGAATCAAAATTGGTCTATCAATTTGAACCGAACAAACAACGCAACAAGACAAGAAAAACAAACTACATCACACCCAAATAGTAGTCTTGTTGTAGATAGATAACCATGAAGAAGATTATTACTAGTTTTGACTAAAGATTATACTAGTTTTGACTAAATAGTAATAATTGAGTCTTACGTCAAAAAAAAAAGTAATAATTGAGTGAGTTAATGTGACATGTACATGTTTTTCGCAAAACCGTGTACTGGTTACTGGTATCAATAGCAAAACATGGGACGTATACAAAAATGTCACGGGCCTTGACTCTTGGAGGAGGCATTGCATTGAATCATATCAAATAATGCCAACTTTACCAGTAGTCACGAATGGCCTATTTCACCAACCTTCACCAAAATAGTAAATGTATGTCACCCACTTTTTCAAAGTTGCAGGCAAACAATTTACTACATATCCATGCATGAACATGATTCAGTTATAGTCCATCCAAAAAACTTATATGATCCATCAATTACAATCATTTATATCAAAGTATTTAACTTACCATATTTACATTATAAAATATAATCATTACTTATTTGTTACCACCACAGAATCATGAACTGTAAGTGGTGGTAGGACTTTAGAAAACGGCACTATTATGGGACCACAATAGTAGCATGAAACGGGTCTCTAATGGTTGGACCGTATTCTTCACTAGCACGTTACAATCCTTGTTCTAATCTTAGAATTGTTTGATTCACATGTTTGATTTTAGTGACAAATGACAATACATACAACACTCACTTTTAATTCATTGTACCATATTGCTTCTAATCTAAGTTAAATCACCAGAAGAGGTTTATGTTGTGACACAGACATATTCACTTGAATAAAACAAATAGAGCATACACTATTGATTCAAATGAAGATCTAGGCCACAAATTAACACCTACTAAACAATAATTAGTTGATTACATTTTGATATATACACAGACATACAGACACTTAGCTTTTCCTCAAATAACAAAAGGTATTTTGTATACTTCTTAATTAATCTAGCTATCTAGTGAGAGAGAAAAAAGCCACTTTTTTTTTTGTTTCCTTTTGTAAACTGTAACATTTCAAACACATGGATACACTACACACAAGACATTCATCAAGACCACAACAGGTTTCAGAAAACAGCAAACAAAAACCAGCTATTGACTCTCCATTCCATTCTTCTTATTACCTTCTGTGTTAAATAAAAAGGCTTCGGAGTGGTGTTAGCATTAAGAGTGAGCGGTCAAATAAGATCAGTTCTACACATGTGTTGTCAGGAAGCTGCTGGTACACGAGAAAGTTGTAACATATGCGTTCTTAAGCTACAATCCTTGACCTGTCATGTTTGTTTTCCGACACAAATTAGCAGTTAAGAATAATGATATAGTAGAAATTAGTATGATAAAGCTTCGGACGAGGATGATTATTACCTGCATGGCTGCTAAGGAAGACAAAAAATCCTTGCATTGCTGAAGCAAATATCTTTCCTTTGAGGTTACCTTTAGGATTTCCGCTACCAAGCAATTAGTTTCTTCCACCTGCTACAAACTCATGATTTTCAATATACTGAGAGAAGTGCAAATATTTGGTATCATTATATATGAACCATGCCATGAGTGGCCTAGTATGAAACTTAATGAATAAGACCCCTGTTCGAATAAACAACTTAATTAAGTGCTAATTGCATAAGCAATTACCATATTGTGTTTATGTATACACTATTTCTACAGCAAGATAAAAAATATATCAAACTATTTTCATAAGCTAAGTTGGAGACTTATGGAAATAAGCTGAAATGAAAACAACTTATGGACATGTCATAAATTGTTTTCATAAGCTAGCTCAAACTGTCTCACAAGTGTCTATGTTAGTAGATAAGCTCTCCCAAACAGTCTCGCAAGTGTTTATGCCAAGAGATAAGCTCGCCGAACAGGTGCTAAATAAGTAATTGGCTTTGGGCCATGAGGAATGTTGTCTTCAACTGTTCTAGAATTAAGCAAGTATTTCAGAGGGTACAAGTACAGTTAATAGATTGAATAGAGTGAAAACTTGCTTTTTGATAAAGCAAAATGGTCCATCGAGTGAGAAAAGGTTTTGGTGGTTGTTATTAGTATACAGAAAAATGGTGTTGATTGATCCATCAAAATGGCCCCACCTAATAAGCTGAGTTGTTACAACTTTTCATCATATTATTTGAAAAGCTAACCACAGAAAGCAAAATAATAATAATTATTAAATCCAGGTTTAACAATGCACTCACTATGCTACAATTCTGATCATTCCTTTGGGATAGTGTGAAATTGTGAATTGACATTACAAGGTGGTGCGCTAACGAACATACATATACATGGCTAGTAGCTAGAAGTATAGGATTGTTCAAGCTAGGGATTGAATTCGGATACTCCCGATTGATTTGGTCTTAATGGAAGCTCATTAACAATTTGAGTCCAACCACTTGGATTATTTGACATCAACACCGACAATATTGTGTGTCTGTCATTATGAGTTTTTGATCCTTTAAGATTTTAAATTTTCTGCATTTACAAAAGATTCTGCATAACACCAATCTAAACAAAATTCTTCAATTTATTATTGATTAAATTCACAAAAAGCAATAAATATGATCCACTAAATGGTAAGTTGATAATTTGATGAATAAACTCCTTTCCAATTTAAAACGAGGTGAAAGGGGGAATGGGTAAACCAACAAGCTTCTAGACCACGTGACTAATTTTGGCTATTTTTTTGAAGAACTTCAAATCCAAGGATCTTTTTACCAAGAATTATAATAACAATCAATAAATGGTAGAACGGCTTACTAATGACCGAACCAATCAAGGAATGTATTATTTCTAACTTAAATTTTAAACACTTCATTGACGCTACAGAAGTAAGAGAAACATGCACTTCATAAATAATCACCTTTGATGAAAGAGAATATATTGAGGATGCCATTGCTTGCATCACATCAACTGCAGACCCCAAAGCATCCTTCAGATTTGGTACATCGGCCTGATAAAAAAAAAATAACAGTTCAATATTTGACAGACTATTTTAAATTATTATGAGGTATCGAAAAAATAGAAGCACTTACTGTTGCTTTTTCAACAACCGGAAGACGGAGGGTACTGGCCTTCAAAGCTTCAGTTGCTCCAAGTAAAGAACTGGAGTGATCTCTATCTAGAAGGGACCATTCTTCCAAATACGAAATCTACAACCAAGCAGAATAAACTTCAATTATGACAATTAATAATAAAATAACATACTGATCAAATACTCAAATGCATTTCTAATTATGACTCTAATGTAAACATAACATTGAATCCTTGTTAACATATATGCTTGAAATATTGAATCCTTGTTAACCTATATGCTTGAAACATCGGCAAAAAAATCATTGAATACTAATGATTACTAGACATTTGCATTAAGTTATAGATATGCATATCAACGGGAATGCAAGTATTACAAAAGCAATGTTACCAAAAGGCAAACATACAATTTGTTTATCAAGCTTATCAGCTTCCATGTACATTCATTGCATATTGCATAAGAGCATTATTTTAAAATTGAAAGTTCTGAATCATACCTGTCCCTTTAGAATGGAAGTGAGCTTCAACTTTTGCCTCAGCAATAAAAGTTTGATTCTTTTAAGTATGACTGAATGCCGAAGCTCTGAGATTGTTACCCATGCATTCCACAAATGTCTCTGGCACAACAAAAATCATTTAGTTTAGCCTATATATAGTAAGTTACCATGCACAATTCACGAATAGTTGAGACTGAGATAGTTGAAGAGGTAGACTACGTTATATATTGATATAGGAAGGGATGAGAGGGAGACTATGTTGATTCTTGTCATTTAAGAAAGTGTCGGGGGCTTTACTTCTTGCAATGTCCTACTTGTTTCTAGTATAGGCCAAATATGGGTCAACGCAACTTGCAACTTTATAAACGACAACACCAAGAAACTATCTTGTCAGTAAGATTCTTAACTCATAATGCATGAACCATGAATAGCTACTTGTTTTCTGACGACATTTTGAACAAAAGTACAAAACATTCATCATCCACTAACGAGTGTTCATTATCCACAATTAGAATGATACTTTGCAACAATTGAAACTTTTGAAATCCCCAAACAATTAAAGCAATGAAACTATAATGAGAAATGCTATCCACATTTCAAGATTAAGAAGATGAATACAATAGATGCAGAATGAGTTTCATCATCTAAATCAATCTGCATTCTCTGAAATCTTAGCTTAGCAGCCTAAATTTCTAACACCGGATTTCTAATATTGTTTGACCATAAATCCCTATGTACAACGTTGCGTTGATCTAATATGGTAACAAAAACAACAATTGAGATATTCATATCACTAAAAACAAGTAACAAAAGCCGTAAATATTGAACACAGTTTGACAGAACACAAATTTAACCATACCTCTGCATTCAATTTCTGCACCATGAATGTAGCATCAGCCCTAGCATTGACAAACCGCCACTGCACATACCGATTATAAAGAAGCCTCAAAGTATGCGCATCAAATATCCGATCTTCCCCTATCTTCCCTCTCCTCACATCAGCCGAGAAGCTAAGAATCGAAGGTGAATTACTAGAATTACTATTGATGGAGCTAGCAACCGCACTTCTCACCTTAGAAGGACTAGAAAACCCCCTTGATGGAGACGATGCAGCAGACGCCCAAAGTTTACTAGGCGAAGCAGGCCGTGCATTTCCCCTTATAGGAGAAGCCATAGTTCGCGGGGACAACACAGGACCATCACTATTATACCTTTTCAATTGAGAATTCTTAGGTGGAACACTAATCCTTGAAGCAGGACTAGTTGACATAGGTGAACCAGGATCCTGCAACCGGCGTAACCGGCTATTAGTTTCCTGCCAAAACTTAGAAGAAACAACAATGCCACGATTTTCCCTCGGAACCTTAAGAGTCCCAAGAGAAGAATCATGTGTTCCTGAATTACTACCAGATGAAACACTATCAGTATCATCAGAAGCATTAACATCATAATTCAAAGAAGATTCATTCAATTGAGTAGTAGTTTTCCCTAAATCCAAACTCAAACCACCTAATCCATCAAAAGAAGCTCTTCTTCTACCACTATCCATAACCATTGATTGTTGCAATGCACGCACAACTTTACCAACAACCTTCTTCTTCTCACCATCACCACCACCACCACCAACACCACAATCCACACTCCTAGACAACTGATTTGTCGCCTGTCTAGACCGCGCCGGCCATCGATGTTGATCCGAGGGTCTAGAGTTCTCACCCTGATCTCCTTTTCCGGAGACCGGAGTAACCCTCCGTCGCTCCGGAGTAACAGCTTTAGCTTTACTCTTACTAATAGGAAGTGAAAAAGCTTCACCTTGAAAAGAAACCGACAAACTCCTAGTAGAAGTTACTAGAAGCTTCGTTGCTTCGGGAACTGGGGTTGTTGGTCGAGTTCTCCGACGGTCCACCGACTGAGAACGTTTAGGAGGAACAACAAGTGGGGTTGATGAAGAATTTGTTGAACGTGACAAAAGTGGTGAAGCAAATCTCCTAGAAGAAGAAGAAGATGAAGATGTTGTAGTTGTCGTTGTTGTTGTTGTAGACGATGAAGTTGTCGTTGTTGTTGTTGAAGTTGAAGGTGAAGGTGACATATACCTAGAAGAAATTTGTCTACCTTTTCTTCTGGGTAAAACACAGACACCATTGTTGTTGTTATTGTTGTTGTTGGAGGTTGAAGAAGAAGAAGAGGTTAATGGGTTTTCAGAAATGGCAGCCACCATTGCAAAAAGGTGAAAACTTGAACTCACATTGTTACCTTCATATCTTAAAAACAAGAGAAACTGGTTCAGATCAAGAAAATGGGAAAAGGGTATGGTTCAGATTCAGCAATTTTTAGAAGGAACAGTGAGAGAGAAATTGCGTTCTTTTGTTTGTGGGATTTTAGAGAGAGAAAGTGAAGTAGTAGTAGTAGTAGGTGAATAAACTAAAACATAAAAAAAAAATGGGAAATTAAAAAATGATTTATTTTTTATTTTTAGAGAGTGTGTATTTTGGGTTGAGGGTTTTTGTTTTGGTTTTGGTGAATCTTTGGAGGGACGTTAATGTTACTTAATTAAGTTGAATCAACTAAACGACGTTTTGTTAGTTTTTTTAAGCTTCCCATTACTATTATTAATCCTTTCTTCTTTCCCTCACTCAAAGTCAAAATGGAGATTTATTCTGTAAGTTACTGTGTTTGTGCCTATGTAAATTTCTTTTTAATAAGTTTGTTTTAATCAAGTAGTTCAATGGTAAAAAAAAAATTTGGTTTACTCTAACAGTTTAATCTAATTCGGAGAATAGTTCTAACATTAAGTTTTTACAGCTTCCTTTTGATTGTAATTGCGGAGGATCGAACCGTAGTTCTTCCGATTACAGGAAAATTTCTCTATTGCCCCCCTATGATTTTCTTTAACCCCCCAAAAATCCTAAATTACCCTTCAATTCGGGACGTAAATCTCGAAATGCATTTCGGGATGTAGAACCTGAGTTTGTGCGGAGTTTTGGGGGGTATACGCACCATTTCGGGTTCTAGATCCAGAAATGCATTTCGAGATCTAGATCCCGAAACTCCGAAATGGTGCTTATACCCACCTAAAGTTTGTGTGAAGTTTTGGGGGGTACATGCACCATTTCAGGTGAAATGGTGGTGCATGTATCCCAAAACTTCACACAAACTTCGGGTTCTACGTCCCGAAATACATTTCGGGATCTATGTCCCAAATTTTGCTTAAATACTCCCTAAGGTCAAATAAGGTAGTTAGGGGGAAAAAAGAATGATGGGGTGAATGGAGAAATTTTCTAATCACAGTTATGGCGTCAATGGTCAAAATTTTACCGATGGATATATAAGTGAGTATACTAAAATTTTACGATGGATATATAAGTGAATATACCAAATTTATATTTTGTCAAACAAAAAAAAGAAGAATTTTAAATAAATTTGCAAAAATAAACTAGAAAAGATCACTACGATGACTAGTTCTATATGTGGAGGAAATCAATTCAATTTCAAGATGATGAGTTCACAATACAATTTAAAAAAATTATTTGATATTTTTCTCTTATTTGACAAATCTAAATTATTTTAGAGTAAAAGATATAGCAAGTTATCTGCAGTTCGTCATAAAATATTAGAAGGTGAATAAAGTTTTCTCAGTGAAATATTGGACTAGACTCTATCAATAAATTTTTTATTTTAAATATCTTTGAGTGGATGTTATTAATTTATTCCGTCTGTATATTAGTTTTCCTTGTCTTAGAGATTGTCTTGTAGTAGTATAAAATTGTTGCTGCTTTGTCTTTCTTTACTACCTCTGTCTTTAATTATATGACTAATTCGTTTGACTACTGTACGTACGTCAATAAACAATTTTGATTACTAGTATATTTAATTAAACAAATTAAACAAAATTTTATATGTTAATATTTACATCTATGTATTATTAAAAAAATAAAATCAAAACATATTAAATGAATAGTACAATTTTGTCAAACGGAGTCTTATAAAAAGAGACGGAGGTAGTAGTATCATATCATTGGTAACTTAATCATTAAAAGAATTAATTTCACAAAAACCCTAAACCATGAGCAACACGCATTCATTTAGATCGTCAACGTTAACATTAACATTCAAATATGCCATATTAACTCCTAGATTTTATATAAACACACGTTAAGTTCATCTCGCAACCGATTTGAGACTTTTTTCTTAGCATACCCTCTCGCACTCAACACTATTGAGCTTGAAGCATGAATATAAATGATAGAGCCCGTTCAAAAATTGATTGCAATGCAGTTGGCCCGATGATGTGACCTAACGAATCGCGAATATGCACTGATACCATCTTAGAACTGAACATTAGGCCTAACTCAACTTTATAAAATCGATTTGTAAGGTGATTGTTGCCCTTCACTTATAAACACATATTTATATCACCTCACAACGATGTAAGACTTTTTTATTAACATTAACACTCATAATCCGTGGATGTAAATTTCTTTTTTTGACGATTTTGAATATTCTTCTCTATATTACATCACTCCAAAAACCTACACTACGCATATATTTAAATAATCTTCTATTTGTTGTTCTATGTTCGCTTAATTTTAGTAATAAGCTAGTAGACCTGTGTGAACAAAGTTGACTTTGTGGCTAAAGTGAGAGGTTTTATTTTGGTGGTGATAAAGTGAGAGTTAAGAAGTAAGTTGAGAGGGTTTATTTAGAAGGAAATTGACTCAAATAATAATTACTAGTTTTTCAATTTTGAAACAAAAAATTAATTAGGTCAAAATAATTTGAAAAAGAAAAAGAAAAAAGCAAATTGCAAAAGTAAAGTAAATATATCAAAAGTGTATCTAAGCTTATGTTAAATTCAGTAAAACGGTCTTATTAATATCTTGTTGGAATTTGTTAGGAGTGTGATTTGAAAAAAAAAAGAAAGCAAGTTGGTCATTTAGTTAGACTTAGATTAAATTGAAAGTACACTAATTTTTTTCCTTTTATATATTTTTCTTCTATTTAACTAATTCCTTGATCTTACCAAACATATAACATCAATGTTGTTCTTTTCTTCATGAACAATATCTTCAACTACAAACGTACGTGTATATATATAAAGAAATAAATATCACTTACATGTAATTATATATACGTCAAAAAAATGTAATTATATAGTATTGTACAGTATAGTAGTTTTGTAGTACAATTTATATTTACATAAATTATTGAAAAAGAATTTTCTTTTAAATTGCATATAATTTATCCTTAGTTTTTATATTTTGATGATTTGAGTATGTATAGTATAGGTACTATATTATCCAACCTTCGAATTTGAAAAATATTCTGATCGTTTGAGTCGAACTTGTACATTTAGAGAGATTAAATATAATATATTTTTATCTTAGATTGATATATCATCCTCTGATTTTAAATTGTTTTTGGCAAAGCAAAAAATATTTTGTTACTAATAGCTAGCTAATTAAATCGATGACAAAGTGTGTGGTTTAAAATTTAAATTCATAACTGGAAGAATAGAAAAAGTGTAGCACGTAACAATATGAAGACACTATATATGATGGCACTATTTCTTAATTTCTCACGTGGTATGTAAATTATAAGTATATATTATATAATAATGTACAGTTTAATGCATGTATATATAATTAAAGAGATGAATGAGATAGATTACTTCATTAGGAAAGAGATGAATGAGCTAACATTGTTGATGAAAGCAAATAGTGGTTGATGTTATAAATTAAATGAAATGAAATGCCTCAAAAGCTTAGACATTATCAACCTGAAAGGCCAGTGGTGTTGGCTAATTGTAATTTTTGCAAGCTAAGCTATAATCAATTTATTTATTATTACTTAATTATAATAATTAGATTAAGATCCCACATCTCTTTCTATATGTCCCTTTCCATTGACACCACTCATTGCAAGCTTTGAACGCTTCTTATATGTCTTAATGTTAACATCTTCCTCAATTTCTTCTATGTTTTCTCCAACCTTAATTTTGATTTAATTAATTTTATTAATTTTGTCCAATAATATTTTCACACTAAACTAAAAGAGAGGTTAAATTTAAGCTTTCAAATTAGATAAAAGTTATTGGTAGTGTATAAAATACCCCAAATATATTTGTAATTTCATTTTATTTTTCATTTGCCCTCTGAATATGTTTCTAGCTAATTTCATGATTTCATCTGAAAGCATCTTGTGTTAATATATATTAAAAAAATGTGACTCTTCCCTATGCTGACGGCGTAGCTCCCTCCTTATTTAATTAACTAGCTTGATTAAAATGTTTATTTCTTTGCTCTAGTGATCACAGACTCACAGTAATAGGTCTCTTAATTAGTTTTATGAATTAAGCCCACAAGGAGAATCTAAACAAAACATTGGTTCATTATGTGTATGAGTCTCATAGTTTAAGTATTATTTTTTTAACTTATTTTTGTATTTAACAGGGGAGACTCATAAAATTGTCACTTTTTTAACGATCAACGTTCACTTCATTGTAATTTTTACTCTATTGGCAATGATCTACGGATTCTTTCATCTATTAGTATTTGGTAGTAAACTTTAAAAATAAAATATAGTATATAATTAATGTTTTAAATTTGTAAGGATATAAATGATAAATTAACATTAATTTTTGAAAAAAACAATAATTTTAAGACAAAATTAAAAGGCCTTTTCTTGTCTACCCCCTCAAGATTTGGGGGTATATACCCCCAATCACTTAAAAAAAATTAACCGATATAAATTTTTATAAAATACACCGTTAGATTAAAAGTTTATATCATATTGATCATTTGTGTAAAATTTCAGACAAATTTAAAATCATTTGATATGTCATTGAGACCCATCAAAATTAACAGTTTTTGTGATATCTTAAACACCGTTAATCTTTGTGTGTCTCAATAACATATCAAATGATTTTAGATTTGCTTAAAATTTTACACAAATGATCTATATGATATAAACTTTCAATTCAACGGTGTATTTTATAACAAATTATATCGATTAAAACCTTTTATAATGATTGAGGGTATATACCCCAAATCTTATGGGATACACAAGTTGTCACCAAACTAAAAAGATAAAAAGACAAAAGTTTTGAGACAGAGTAATTAACACATTCAACTTTCTTTTCTAATCAGTGGGGCTCATAATATAATCACTAATTAGCTAGCAGACATAATTCATATTTTAATGATTTGAAAGTAAAAAAACAAGACTGGACTCTGCATCAATTCAACTAAAATACAAAATTTAAAATTGTGAGACTTGTAGCTAGCTAAGATAATGGTTTGACAAAACATATTTTAATTAATCCAAAAAAACTACACAAAAATCTTGATTTACATTGAAGCTACCTTTTCCTTTATATAGTATAATAATAATTTTGCTCACATGTGTGCCATTAGAGTTGAATCACTCGATTATGATAAGAAAGGAAAATTTACAACCTGCACTAATGCCATGCCTAGCTGGTGCTAAATAGATTGTGTTGATTTGTATCACAACAAAATATATTAGATTATAAAGATAAGTAAATTAAAAAAAAAAAAAAAAATTACACTTTAGCATTTGTCTAGACCTTGCCACATCTCTATCCAAAATAATTTCCAGGTGACCCTAGAAGCATACTTTATGAGGTTTTTAACACTAATAATTAGTTAGATCGACATGATTATCCACCACACCTAGCTTGATATTTCAACAATAAATGACACAAAATGTATTATGTACTAGTTCCCTCAGTTAATTAAGCACAGTACATTTCACTTTGGCAAGTCAAATTGCTAATTTTCATATAATATCAGCTATAATTAAGACTAATTATTGGTGATGCTTAATTATAAATATTCTATGATTTATGTCCTCGCTTCAATGAACATTCACCAAATACTGATTGTATAATTTCTCATTTGGTATTATAGAAGACAAATTATATGGTTAGAAAAGCATAATTCTAATTTGAAGGCATGTAACTTGAGGCACACTCAATGGAATAATAGGTTAAAACTTAAAAGTAAACAACCACTCAAAGGTATCCATTTATGAGATGTTAATTAATGGAATAAATTAACTTTGCTTCGGAAGTGATTATATGAGTTTAAGGAAATTATTTTGTCTGTGTCCCATAGCTTTCTATCTTTGTTTTTCCTTTCCACATCAACCCCACATATGAGAAAGTGTGTGATTATTTATTTGTATTAGCAAGGAAAAAAAATGTGATACTCAACTTTGTAGCAAAGTTGGGTTGTGTATTGGCGGCTATTATGCATGCTCCAAAATGTATTTATTATTATATTGCTTTGGAGGTTAATAATCCTTGAAGCCAAAGATTCAAAGATTCTTGATATTTGATTTGTTGAGCTAGTGCTTTGAGTACTCAAAACCCCATGTCATTTCTTATTTTACATGGCTTAAGTCAGTTGGAATTTTTTTGATATTCATTGATACTTTGAATGATTACGGCATAATTTGACATGACAATCAAAAGTAAAGGAAGCTAGTAAGAGGGGATTTAAAATTCCGCACTACTCTAACACATAACTTAAATGGAAAAAAATTATAGGTGAATTTATTTATGTACTTTTTTTGGTATTGTTCTTCACTTAAAATATACTCTATATAGTTTTTTTTGGTTATTCTTTATATATATAGTTGTAACAATTAGAAATGAGATTAATTTTTATTTAGCTTGCAACATATAAATATGTATTAGTAAAAATCGAGTGAAATCATCCGATTCAAATTGCATTTAATCGTCCGATTTAATCAGGTGAATCTATAAATAAAAAAATAAGTTGAACTATGTACTATTTAATCTTTAAATAAGATGATTTTTCGTTTGAAATTGTATCTCAAACTCCCCTATATGCTCCAATAAAATCAACATTTTCTTATAATATATGTAATTTTAAAAAATTAAATTGGAAAATTGCTTAAATAGAATTAAACTCGCATCTCTTTTTTTTTTTCTCTGTTAGAAAAACTCACATCTCTTACTTGTATATTTTTGGATGGAATCTCTAATATCTTTATACATCGGTTAACTTTAGTCATTATTTACTCTTCTCTTTTTACTCCTTATTTACTTTTGTGAAACCTCTACTCAAGCAATGCATACAAGGAACCTTATATCCATCTTCTCTTCATATCTTAAAGTTAATTTAGTGAAAAGTGCAATTTTTGTTACCAGAAAAAAGAGATACCGAAAATGATAGGTTACTTGTATAACTATATATTCTTTCCAAAGGTCATTCTTCATTACACTATACGAATTATGACGTCAGCTCGTGGTTCTTTGCTTATAATCTAGTGTTAAAAAAAGCAAATATTCAAGCTTTCCTTCTATTTTAATTTGCTTGATTAGTTGAGAGTTAGGATATTTTTATTTCTTAAAAGAAATAAGAAACATTGTTAAGATTCGCATTTATCCCTCATTTATTCCCGCAAATAAATCTGAGTTCTATTCGAAACATGTCTCAATCCTTCTGAAAACTAATGAATGTTGTTCAATTTGCAACACTACATGTGAAATTGTGGGTGGAAATAGAACATTCAATCCTATTCAACACGCCTTAATTAGTGTGACTAAGTCCTTGGCACGGCATAGAGCATCCATTTCTCTACTCAAACCATTTTACCATCAAAAAGTTTAATTAATTTTGCATTTGATCGTTCACTAAATTTATAGTGGGAAAAACTCCATCAATGCAAGATAATTTTCCAATAATATTCAACACAATATAACACAATAGAAACAGTAAAAAGACAAATATTAAATGTGACTCAAGTTCAAATTCCACTAATATTTTGAAGAGAGATAAATATAAATATTTTTCTACACAAGAACATTAAAAACAAATAATGATATAAACTTTATTAAGTACGGTGCTGAAATGCCTTGAACTAGAAGGAATGTATTTAGAGGTCGGCATAAGTAGTTGGAGGGTACATCTTATAAAGCATAACCGTTTATTAGCTTCATTTGTTACTCCGATATACACTACGATCAAATATGATTAACTTTTCCACTCTACCCTATTGCCACATGGGAAATTTGTTTGTATAGCGATTATGGCACATGTAAATTTTCTTTAATGAACTGAGTGAGATAACAAAAAACCACTGTTTGGTGTTTATTTGTGTGTATTTATTTACAGCACCTTACCGTTAATATAGTTCCCTTACATTTTTCAAAGAGTAAGGAACCTTCCCAACTTTCAAATGTATTTGACACAACTTGGATAGGGATAATATAAAATAGTATACGGTATAAGTTATTTTATATTTTCAGCTCACGTTTGTTTCACTTGAAATAGTTGAATCAAAACGTAATATGTACAGATTTACAGACCCTATGTTATGTTTTATTCTTTCCAACCTACAATATATGTACAAAGAGGGTTTCCACAACCATTAACTTGGACTTGGAAAGAAAAACAAAGACGCGAAGTGGTTCTAATTTTAACAGATGAGTATTTAACACTCCAATGAATTAGAATCATCCTCTACTCTCAATGAACACAATTATAAGTTGAAACTTGAGATTAGCATCATACTGGTTATGAACACGTTATTATGTTATAGGCAGGGAAATTATGTCACTATCAACGCGTGTTCAGAACCACAGCCTATTAAACTATCATTGCATAAAAACTACTACGAGCTTTTCATGTTAATATGTGGTGAAAATGTTGCAAACTTTAAAACAAACACAAACTAACGCCAGTTAGTTTTTTTTTTTTGAACTGCAAAAGTATATTATCAATAGGGAATGAAAGGCACAAGAAGTACCAAACAAACCAAGAAACCACAACAAAGTGCCAAAGATACAAGTATTAGGCCCAATAGAAATTAAAACATACATGAGAAAATCACTGTTCAACACAGCTACTGAAGCAAAGTTGAAAAATCAGCCAAGAAACAAATAGATAGCACCACTAGGCATCACAAAACACACAGCAAATGCCACATGAATCACAGACCATAGCAGCTGAGCAGAAAAACTAACCAACCCCTCACCGAAGCATGCAGGCAATGCTTCATTGTAATACGAGTGTATAACAGTACTAATATGGTGATAAACACCAGAAGGAATGTATTATTATAAGAATTATTGTATCTCGTTACTTATAGAAATTCATTGTTAAAAAATACTTTATAATTTGTTTATGACAGGTAACTTCAAATATCATTGCCACGAATCAATGCAAAACTCATCGACTTTGAATCTAATTTAATCTTTTAGTATAACACAATAAATTGACATGAATTAAACTAAGATTTGTAGATCAAGGTTGCAAAGATTTCAAAAAAGAGTAGACAATCACCGATAGGGAAGCCAATAGTAATAGTAAATTGCAATATATGTAAACATATTCTTAATTCAACAATATTAAAATCTGATACACAAACACAATGCAAAAAAAACAATTGTCAAGTTTCTTCAAACATAATAAGCTCACAACATTCTAATGCCAAAACCTAAGACGGGGCTAGGCAAAGCAAATATTCTTCAACGGTACTGCAAAATAAAAAACAAAAATAAAGGTGTTAAACAGACAGAAATTCAAAACAGAACAATCATCAGGTTAAGAGATCCAAATGGTTACCTTAATGAAACCAATTTCCTTGGCATTGCTATGGAAGCATTGCCTGCAGCACATAAGGCCATACTTCCTGATCAATCCATGTGAATTCCCGCACACACGGCTGCAATTAACACCGATCAAGATAACAATAAGCAAAACTCTTTCAAATTTTAAAAAATTTAAACAAAAAAAAGGATTCAATAAATTAAAATCAAATATTCACATAACTCGAGAAAATATCTATAATAATATTCAACAACAATAGTATGAAACATTAATGTTCAGTTTTCGTCTAATCTAACACCAAATCAACATGAATAACACTAGGTTTATCACTAATTGGAATCGAATACAAAATCAGTAACATTTGTTCACTCGGTATTTAAGCGAACTATATTAAACTACACGCCAAATCAGAAATGAAACTCTGCTATATGAATGAAAACCTAATTAGGGTGCTGAATACCGATCTTAGAAGCTACAAATGAAGATTAATTTTCTAAATCAAGGATTAAAAAATCGAACAACCTAAATCATGGATTAAAATGATTGAAAAAATTATGAGAATCGATGATTGAAGAATGAACATACCAAGTGCGAGAACCAGGACCAT
This sequence comes from Trifolium dubium, assembly GCA_951804385.1. Taxonomy (NCBI): domain Eukaryota; kingdom Viridiplantae; phylum Streptophyta; class Magnoliopsida; order Fabales; family Fabaceae; genus Trifolium; species Trifolium dubium. Next base: position 56,482,521 of record OX638064.1, read on the forward strand.
AGGTCTTGGGGTGAGAGTTCCAAACGTTTGAGTGTCCCATAGCTTTTTGCTTTTGGTTTGACTTTCGCCGGTGAGACCTAAACGCGCCGCCGCTGAAGAAATGTGTGTAGTGAAGGATTTCAAACTGAAAAAATCTGTTTAAATGGAGAATCAAATTAGGGTTTCAGTTTTTTCTTTGGGTGATGGGTTTAATAGTAATTGGGCTGAATGTTGGCCCAATATCACTAATGTTAGAAAACATTCCATCTTACCTACCAATTTATTTTCTTACTCCCAGACATTCACTAGACTGTAAAATAAGCCCTTGACATTTCCTACAAATCTAAATATAACACATAATATTTGAAAATAGTTATTTTATATCATAGTTCTTTTTCTTGTATTTAAATAATAAAAAAGTTTATGATTTAATTAAGTATGAGTATTTAGAGTTTAGACACACCTGTATAGCATAGATACGGACATTAAGATTACTATCTATATGGTACGAGTATGAATAAAAGTACTTTTCTAAAAGATGAGTATGAAGACGAGTATTGTAGTACCCGATACTAATATACAGAGTTGAGTATGTTTTCAATTTTTTAAAAAAAATATAATTAGATTGCTGAAAAATAAAATGCTCACAAAATTTTAAAATTTGATTTATCAAATATATGTTAATATACAATATTAAATTTCTAAAAAAATTTACACTTACTTTATTAATCTACGCTATCTAAGGAAATCGTTTGTCTAAAAGATATTTATCAATTTTACTATGTAAAATTTTGAATAGTCAACCTATAATCGTGCATTGTACGCGTTCTTACACTAGTAAAATATATTAAAAAAAGAATAAAATAAAATAAAAAATAGTAATTAAATTATGCATTTTGTTCCTTTATATTTAGCTCTATTTTGTTGAATTTTTTGATAGGGAGAGAGAAAGAGAGTTGATCTTACACAAAGTAAAAAAAAGACCAAAGTTGAGGATGTGATATTAGTCTTACATGAATCCATCTTAGTTACAGTTTGGTCTCTCATTTCAGAAACACACACTGCGCCAAAATAGCAATTGTGGAAGCTGCTTCAACTTCGTGTACTCATTTCTGTATCGTTGACGACCCATTTCCGGTAAGAATAGTGTTCTCCCTTAACTTCATTGAATTTCTCTACTTTCTTCCAAATCATTAATGGGTTTTCTCTCTTTTTGTTAATTACAACTTAGATTTCTCAATTCTGTTTCTTGTTCAATTTTGCCCAAACAACGCGTGTTCTGTTTTTATCATCAATTGTTGTCTGAAATCTGAATTGTTATATCTAATCAATGAATTGTTGAATTTGATGACCATTTATGATTGTCAACTTGATGAATTGCTGATTGAGAGATATTGTTTGGGATTTACTGATTTAGGGTTTAAGCAAGTTTTGTTTTTTTGATCATTTGGGTCTTGGGAGGGGTTTTTGTTGGAGAATCTAAGATTTTGATTTACATGTTGTTTCAGTAATTGTGTGAAGATTTGGGGGAAATGACGGTACCAAATCGAAACTATACTCGAATAAACACTTTGGAGCTGAAAGCTCTAATACTTCGGAAGGTTGGTCGACAGAGAGCTGGCAAGTACTTTGATCAGCTTGGAAAATTGGTTAGTTCAAAGATCAACAAGGCTGAGTTTGACAAGATTTGCATCATGACAATTGGGAAGGAAAACATCCCACTTCACAATCAATTCATCAAAGCAATTCTCAACAATGTTTGTCTTTCTAAAGTCCCGCCTCTTAGAGGCTCTGCGAAAATAGGGAGTGTCTTGAGTGCTAAAGATCCAAATCGGAATTGGAGCAAATCAAATCAAATGCAGTATGGGGATGCATTTCCTCCTTCTATACGGAGGGGTGGTTCTTTGGCTACTCGTGAAGGGAGGTTTACAGGTTGCCAAAATGCTTTGGGACAATTAGGGAAGCCCCGAAACCTTGCATCTAAAGATTTTATCTATAAGACTCCAGAGCAGCAGAGTGCAATGGAACTGAATTCCCTTGGCAGTAGACCTCCTATTTCTGTTGAAGATGGAGAAGAGGTTGAACAAATTGCTGGAAGCCCGAGTATTCAAAGTAGGAGCCCAGTTACAGCTCCCCTTGGGATATCCATGAATTTCGGTTATGGACGTAGCCCTCTATCTAAGGCATCATCATGCAGAAAGTATCCTCCAGAGACATGTTACAACAATGGATATCTCCCTGACACATCATCATTGAGGAACCGTTTGGAGCAAAAATTGGAGAAGGAGGGTTTAACTGTGACAGGTGATTGTGTAAATCTGTTGAATAATGCACTGGATTCTTATATGAAGAGGTTGATTGAATCCTCTTTGGGTTTATCTGGTCCGAGAATCGGAAATGAGCACCGAAGACAACAAAATGGACAGTCTCTAGCTGATTCGAATATACTGCAACCCAGAAGATATATGCAAACAACAACACAATCTTCTGGGGCATCTCTCTTGGATTTTCGTGTTGCAATGGAATTAAATCCACAATCTCTTGGACCAGATTGGCCCACACAGCTTGAGAAGATTTGTATACGTGCTTCTGAAGAATGAAGACTTTGTAATCAGTAGATCAGAAATTTATTAGCAGATGAAATCAAAGGGTAGGTCTGAGTTGGTAGGCAACCTGAAGCTGTGCAATGCTTTGATTATTGAACCATGTTTACTTCAATAGACATGGAATTTTGTCTATTCCTAAGTCGCAACTGTCCAATACTGAATAAGCTATAGCATTTTTTAGATAGAGATTGATTATTGTTAGGGAGAGTAGTGGGTCATGTCAATACAAAAGATTGGAACCTCTAGATATTAAGAAGTTCATTGTATCATGCATGTAATACCATTCTTCAATAATATCCAGTTCCGATTGTTCAATTTTTTGCTTCTTTTTCTTGTTTACTTGTTTTAATTCAACTATTTTTCATTGAAATAAAGCTATGTTGCATTCTACGAGGGTAAGCTCAACTAGTGGGTCATGTCAATACAAAAGATTGGAACCTCTAGATATTAAGAAGTTCATTGTATCATGCATGTAATACCATTCTTCAATAATATCCAGTTCCGATTGTTCAATTTTTTGCTTCTTTTTCTTGTTTACTTGTTTTAATTCAACTATTTTTCATTGAAATAAAGCTATGTTGCATTCTACGAGGGTAAGCTCAACTATGTTGGTCCAGAAGTCCTAGCTCAACTGGCAGAAAATGCCGAAATTGCTAAGCTGGACGTCCATGACCGGGGTTCGATTTCTTGTCACTCCACTTTGTGTGTGTGAGTTTATGATAGCTTTGACTTCTCATCTATGTACAAAAAAAAAAGCTCAACTATGTTAACAAATTTAGGACTTACTATTGAATTCTTGTGTCAATGGACCTGGTTTCTGTGGACTGGAGAAACATACACTCAAGAGACTTTGATCAGTGATTGAAGATTGGGTGATCCGTATTCTAATTTCACTAAATTGTTTTTAAAATATAATAGTATATGAGTTGTTTGTTCTTCATCTAACGGTCGAAATCTACTATTATTCGACTATAGAGAAACCACAGGCTAACATTAGAGTGATAACCTGCTTTGCCTGTTAAACATATCAGTCTTGTAAATATTATGTTCACCATAAGCCTAAATGGTTTTGCTTGCTTCAACATTATTCCCCATGAGCTGATAAGCTATATCAGGATTGTGGAACAATTGTTGGCCCATGTTAGTCTTAGAATGTTTTACTGTATACATTCCATGTTTACTGGTTTCAAAAAGCTGCTTGATTCTCTTGGTTAAATTGTGTGTGAATTTTATGAATAGAAAACATTATCAAGCTAACCTTCTGAAGTGAATCAACCCAACTCAACTTAAATGAGTTGAGAGTCATGGTGAATTTCAAACTTCGAAAGGATCAACGATACATATCGAATCAAATGATAGAACAACCTTGGATTGTTTTTCTTTAACTGAGAGAGCTACAATTCTATACGCTTAACAATATAATTCCATGTATCTTAAAATTGTCATTCTGGGGGCAGTTCTGCCGATTACATCAGTCTTGTAAATATTGTGGTTATCATTGAAGCCTAACATGTTTGTGCTCCAGCTATGGTTGTATTCCCCTCCTGCTAATAAGCCATAGCAGGATTTTGGGATCATTACTGACTCATGTTAGCCTTATGATGTCTACCTTCCAAGTTTGCTGGTTTCAAAAAGCTGTTGGTCACAACTCACAACATGCTTTTTTAATGACAACTTTTGCAAGAATAACATCTTTGTTGTATAAAATATTGATTGTACTGTACTATCAGAGTAACAAGAATTGATTTCTCTTGGTTATATTTTGAGTGTAAACTTTATAGATAGAAGTATTATCAAGTTAAGGTTCTCAAGTAAATCAACCCAACTTGACTTACATGAGTTGAGATTCACGGTGAGTTTCAAATTTCAAAGGGACTAACAATACATACGTTTCTATGATTTAATACTGATTCAATTTCTTCAAATCAAATGATTGAACAACCTTGGATTGTTTTTCATTAAACTGAGAGCTCCAGTTTTATATGCTTAATGAAATTGTCTAATCCTAATATACTTTATCATTCCATTTGATACTTTCTCATTTAAGTAATTAAAGGGATGATGATATAAGGATTTGAAAGGATGATATAACACTCAAGAACAAGGCAGACTCGTAGACTTGGCTCAACTTTGATATGCAGATTTCCTCTCCTCTTCGGTAAGAAGGAAAAACTAATATCAAAGTAAAAAAAAGTAAAGGAAACGCCTCTTGAAAATGTTGACTAAAAAATGTCTTCAGAAAAATAAATATAACTTCAATAACAACAACTCTAATAGAGCTTCTTACTGTTCAATGAATCGGTCCATTCATATAAGAAACAAACAATACAAATGAGGAATATAAGTTAAAATAAAAAGGTTTTAACCAAGTGTCCTGATTAGTGGTATAGCCATGGTGTGAGATCAGAATTCACCGCAGACACCCAAAAGATTTGATTGTATACGCAGCTTCCAGATAAACTCTATAGACTTAAGTTAGTCCAAATCTCAGTAATGCCAATGGTGATCAGCTAGTCGTCTCGGCTTTCTCTAGGCTTGCCATATAGGTCATGTAAATGGTCCACAAATAAGAAAATGAATTGCTGACTAATGGCTGTCAAATAAACAGATGCAGAAAATCATCAGCAAACAACCAGAGTATCACAACAGAAAAATAGAATGGAAATCTTTTGACTATTTATAGTGCCACATGTCATACATCATCCAAAATTTACAATTATATGGCATGCTGTATGATGAGAAAGGTAAGGAGAAATTAACACATACCTGCAAATGGACAGGGATGAATCTAAAAGTAACAAAATCACATATAGGCCAATACATGACTCCATTTAACAGCGTAGGAAGCAAATCACGCTTTAAACGTGCAACAATCTCTTTGCTGTTTTCACCTGGCAGCCAAGAGAAACTGTTTAGCAATTCTTAAACTTAAAATAGTAAAGGATGCAAAAGTTGTGGAACTTTGGCTTTTTGGTATTGCAATCTGCACTAGTATAGAATGCATTATACTTCGGATACAAACCAGCAACAACTCAAAGGGTAAGCAAACCTCCCCAGGTGCAACAAAAGGGTATTGTGGTAAATAATAAATTAAGAAAATTGGACATACCTTGCAAACGTGCATTCAAGGAGAAGAAAATAGCAGTCATGGCAGGTCCATAAATCGACTGGCCCATGACCATTTTCCTAAATGTAGAGAAAAGATCCCTCCCTGGGAAAAGCTTTGACACAAAATTGAACCAGTAATGCAGTGATGGTCCTAAAATGATCAGCCCATATCCCGCCATGCGTAAAGTCCTTACAAAATCAAAAGATTTTGAGGGTTGCCACTCAATAGTCTGAAGGAATTAAATATTAAATACCATTTGAGTATGAGATAAACAACAGAATGAGCATGAAGTATGCAATATGAAACCATGTGAAGCCACTTAATGAGATAACAGTATGTATATAAAGACTCAAGAATTCGTCAAGTAAGTCTGCACGAGAACCCGAAACAATATAGGCACTGCACTGGAAGAATCTAAGAGGGAGTCCTTGAGGCTCCTCAAAAGTCAAAAAGGTCCCCCATGTAACTTTTTGTAGCAGAACTGGGCAGAAGGTGGGGCTAAATTAATTGATCTTATTTATCATGTATCATATTTTTATTCCTTTCTCATTATGATTTTATTTTTCACTGACTGAAACTATTACAAAATAATACTAGTTTCAATTGAGTCTAACTCCTCTATACAAAACCGGCTTGTAAGGTAAAGGATGTCAGTTGTCACCAACTTACAAACACTTTTTCAAAGCATATATCATCCAATATGAGACTCTCAACATAGTAGACCAAGGCTCAAGCTAAAGCAATTGTAGAAAATCAATAAACTTTGGCATGAATGGGAATGATATGATAGTTGTGTAAACTAAAGAGACAAAAAATCAACAATCGAAAATCTATCCATCAGAACTAAACAACAGCCAAGGTTTTGCTAGTCGAGTGTATAGTTAGGTGAAGGAGAAAACAGAAAGGACTCATTCACATATTATCTTTTATAATCTTTTGTTTCCAATGCAACATTAATTGATCTTTTTCCAATTGTACCCTTAATCCCAATTTATTATTCTCTACATTATTTTAAGACAATTGAAATACACCAATACTCCCTCCGGCCTTTAATGTATCTAAAAAGTGGTTTTTGCTTATAATTAAGGCAGAAGAGAGTAGTTCATACAGATAATTTGGTAAAATCACCATTCTCTTACTTTCACTTCTTATCTTTTACAATCTGTGTGAAACGGTCAAATGCAACAGTTATTATCAGACAATTATTATCAAACGGAGAGAGTAATTCACAACAAGTAGAATCATTCATTCTGAAAAATCACTGATAATGCTCTAAAAGCAGACAATGCAATGCAAGGCACCATTAATAACTACTACACCTTAAACCCTAGAAATTTCACAGCAAACAAAGAGCAATATACAGACATCAACTAAAAACTGTTCCTTCAGAACCCAAATCAATGCATTCACTTTCTCTTCCTTTTCACAATTACCTAAAATAAACAACTCATGTACACAACACAAGAAGAAGGAAAAAACAATGAAACAAAAGTATTACCTGAGATGATAAATCAGCAGCGGTATAAATAAATGCAGAAGTAACACTCTTGGTAATAATAGGGTGTGACTTGATCATCCCCAAATACCAACCAACAAAACCAACCTTGGAAAAAGACGCTGTTGAAGAAGAAGAAGAAGAAGATGAAGAAGAACAAAACGATGAAGAAAAGAAAGATGGAGGAATTTCATATTGTGTGGTTTTTTTGGTGAAGAAATCTGGTAATCGAAAGTAAGGTTTTGTGTAGTGTTTGTTAGAGAGAAGAGAGTGAAGTTTGATTTGATTAATGGAATTGTTTGTGAACATTAATTGTTTCTGCATCGTCATGAAATGGGAAATCTTAGAACGGTTCCTCGAAAAACCACTGCTCATGATGTTTGTTTAATGTTGTTTCAGGGTTTTTGGGGTTTTTATTTAGTTTCAGAGATTAAATAAACAAAAATGATATTTAGAAATAGTGTCAGAGCTCCGAGATGGTAGGAATTAGGAACTGGTGGTGCAAATAGTAGAAAGTTCATTCATGTGATGTGAGATTTTGTAACTGTGGCTTTAAACACTCTGAATAACGCAAATGTGTACTCGCTCGCTTCTTCTTAGGTAGCCACTCATGCCTCTTTCCAATTTGTCCTGGCCTAATGTCGGTATTCCACGTCGGCACATCAATTTAGATCATACAATTTTCATATAATAATTTAGGTCAAATAGTAGAGTTTAATTTTTATGTATTGTTGTTTCAAATATAAATAAATTATGTATTGTTATTTACTTATTTTACACATACTACGTGTAATTTATTTTTGAACATAATATATAATGGAGATTGCTAAGTTTGACATGGGTCAAAGTTAAACAATGTATGATCACGTCTAATTATTTGATACACTTTTTATTGTCTTTGCGTACTCCTTATCTACTCATAAACTCTCCATATACTCTTTCTAATTACACATCAAATTATACTTACTAATTTTAACCTACATGATTAAAGTTAACAGCTCTATATATATAATAACAGCTCTATATATATAATAGTGTATATAAATTAAATTCTTAAAATAAGGTGAAAGGAATCAATAAAAAAAGTATAAAGGGAAAAAGGAAAAAGTAGGTGTATTTTTTGCAGGCGTTTTATGCCACGTGTCTGTATACCTTTCTCTTTGTGCCATGTGTAATGTATTGTTGAACTGAACATGTTGTCAAGTAAACAACATGGAATGCCCAGGTCAGGTGAGTCGCCAATTTAGATTTTGTAAATTGCGTTAGTCATGTGCGTGTACAAAACGATGACTATTGGTTACATTAATTTATATTTTACAAATAAAAAATGTTATGAATCATCAAAATTGTATCTAGTTTGGCCTTAAAATAATTGGATGAAAAATTGAATTGTGCTGAGTTAACTTAAAAGAGAAAATGATTATGTCATTGAAGGATTTCCTCTGGAATACCCATTGCGCATTGGACTAAAAACTTCAAATGGTCTGGATTATTTCCAACTGGGCTGCATGCATGAGTCTAAGGATAAAAGGAGAGGAAAGTAATGCAATTTTTTCTACTCTTCGACGATTATTGAGGAGTGTTTCTACTTCTTACTCCACAAGATTAGAGTGTAATTCTTCTAGTAAGTATAATTCAGTTGATAGTAACATTGCATTACACATGCAAAAGTTTTTGTTCGAATTTAAAAATTAAAATTCTCTATTTATTCACTTCAAAAGGTAAATTTTTAAGCACCAAAATACTTGACAATCGAATATTGTTAAAAAATAGGCCTACTTAACAAGATAATAAACTTTCATGAAATGACGTTTTAGAGTTAAATTACACATCCGTGTATATAGACTATAGTTACTAAACTCTTCTTTTTTTTCACCATTCTTACTTCATTTTTTTTTTACAATAAAACAACACAAACATAAATTACAACTTGCTTTCTCAACTTCTTATTAAACACAGTGAAGAAATATTGATGAGGAAATCATAACACCACCGTTTCTGATACTCCATAGGTAAACTAAGTTTTGCTTCATTGCTGTCTGCTAAGATGATAAGCACTTCATCTTTCTTTAGCATCCAAAATCGTACGGAACAAGTCCTTTCAGTTCGGGACCACTGAGTCTGTTGTTTTCAAAACTGAAACATGAACACGAGAAATGTATTGTAAAATCTAACACCAGCAGCAAGAAATTTAAATTACTATAGGTTCACATGTGAATATTTTGTGTCGTCTCCATTTGATATGCATTCAAGTTTCTAAGTAGCTATTCTAACAACCAAGATAATAATTTGCAATATATACATTTTAATTTGGTGGGAATGTCATGAATATCGTTCAGTAAAAGAGTGACGAATGAAAAAAGAATGTTAAAACGAATGTTGCTAACAATTTGTAGTATTATGCTATAATGACAGCACAAATGAGATAACAATCATAGCAACGTTGTTATGTATTAGTACCTTTTTATTGGGAAGGATCCAAAGTTGCCATCTACTGGTATTGTTCCACAGAGTTCATTATTAGAAACATCACTGCAAAGTTGGAATATAAAATCAGATGATATATAAATCAATCACAACAATAAATAAAGGGAAAAAAAAACACTGAAAATTTGAATTTGGACAATCTTAATTCCTTCACATTCCCTAAGATAGCAAGAAACTCACAAGATTTTGAGATTTTTGAGATGAGTGAGTTCTCTTGGGATAGATCCTGTCAACTTGTTATTGTTTAGCCGTCTAATCAATCCATTAATTCAACCGGTCAGTAAATCCGGAACTAATTTATACTAAAAAGAAAAAAAAAATTGAGATTAACATAAACACACTTACAAGAATTTTAATGACTTCAACTTGCCAAATGACTTCGGAATTTTTCCTTCCAACTTGTTATCATACAAGTCCATGCTAATAAGTGCTTTCAAGTTTCCAAGTTCATTAGGAATCTTTCCTCTTAAGTCATTCCCATACAACTCCCTGAAAATTGACAATTTTAGAATCTACAATAGTTCATAACTTTCCTGTACAACTCCCTAGTAGGAAAACATTGTGCACTGATGCAAAAAATCATAAAGTTAGCTAAATGAAATTCACAATTATAATAATGTCATGTTAGATAGGGCATGCTTTTTTATTCAAAGAACATGATCAAACAAAAAGCACATATCTGAAATTCTAGAGTAGTAGAGTTAACATTCATGTGCCCTTTAATGCGTCCAACATTGTCATTGTAGTCTTTGAATGTAACTAAATTACAAAAACATAACTATATGTGTCTTTCAATAGTTAATTTGGTCAATAGATATGCATTTCGTTATATAGTTTGGTCATAGGATACATCTTCCATTAGACGGTTTAGTTCATATGGTTTTGTAATTTCAATTCAATCAGAAACTACGGTAACACTAACTTATGCATTTGGGGACCAAAATTATTATTTACTCAAAGAATAAACCATCAATTTGGTCCCTAAACTATCAATTTCTCTCTTAATTTAATCTCTGAACTATTAAAATATATTAAATAGTTTAAAGACCAAATTAAAAGGAGAAGTTAATAGTTCAGGGACCAAATTGAAGGTTTATTCTTACTCAAAATTTTGAGATGTACTTCTCCGGAACCAGATACATTAGTTTTTCAATGTACCAAAAAAGTTAAATTTAGTTATAATATTGACCCGAATTAGGCAAGGAAAAACCAAACATACAGATACTGCAGATGGTGTAGATGGCCAAGCTCTGAGCCCAATGTTCCAGAAACATTAGCATTTCCTAAGTCTCTGAAATACAAAGATGAGAGACAATGGATTAGAAAGTCCAAAACCCAATTACCATAATAAAGAGACAAAAACAAAAGTATTGAAGAAAGGGTAGTAGCTTTAGCTTACAAACGAGAAACATGGTTGTTATTGTCACATGTAACATGAAACCAAGTACATGGATTAACCAAAGTTGGGTCCCAGCTCTGAAGCACGTTGTTGGGGTCAGAAAGTCTGTTCCTCAAAGCATGAAGAGCATTCCCTACACAACCAACCAAAACATCACTTCATGTCAAAAATAAAATTGTTGAATTTAATCAAATTATGGAAAACAAACCAATTCTGTTTTCTAACCAATAAAATATAGAAAGAAATGTATTCTCAATTTTTCATCACCCAAAAAAAAGCAAAAAAAAAGAAAGCAACAAAAGATCAAAACACAATTGACTTGACTTTACAAGAAGACAGAATTGAAAAGCAAAGGGAAAGTTGAGATGAAGTTGTTGTAAGCCATACCTTCAGTGTTAGTTGAGATGATTTGGAAGGGAAATTGAAGAAGAATGAGAAATAAGAGAGAGTGGGGAATGAAAGGTGCCATCTTTTTTCTATAGTGTGTTGAGCAAAAATCTTTAGGTGTGTGAGAAAACTAAATAAAGGAGGAAAAAAAATGGAAATAGGAAGGAAGGAGGCAAGGACAAATGAAGAGAGAGAAGTTAGCTTAGCCTAAATGGCACTAGTTGGAAAAGAAGGATGAGACAAATCTTTGTTTGTATGAAAAGGGAACTAAATATGAATATGATATTTTAGTTTTTTTAAAGCAATGTACTACTAATTAAATTGATCTTCAACATTTTTTTAAAGCATGTATGTACTTTTTTTTTTGATAAAAAAGCATGTATATGTATGTACTTAAAATCTTAAATTGTTGTGTTTTTTTTTCTTTCTGAAACAATACAATAAAGATGTTGAACCAAGAAAAGTCGCTGGCTTTAATGAAAAATGTCACATCTTGTTGAATCAAATTTAACTTGTCAAAAAATTTATGCTTTGTTTATACTTATTTCATTTTGACTAAGTCAACAATATAAATGTTGAACTCGTCATGAGGCACATGCAATTTTCGTCCTTTTGTCTAGAGTGTTATTTTCTTGGGCATATTAACTTTTCTTTGGTATTGTACCAAAAAATAACTTTTCTATGGTATTTTTTTTATTTAATTGGCAGTCACTTTGGTAAAAATGAACTTGATCAATTATAAATCCAATCAATAATTTAATTATCAATAGAATAGTAATTTTTATCTATTTATGTATATTTTTGTCTGGATACATGAGTGAATTGCAAACTGTTGGAAAACAGATTTTCAAATTAACTCCAGAAAGAAACAAACTTTTCAAATTCACTCTGAACTTAATTTCAAGTTTTTTCTGAAGACTTCGAATTTAACATTTTTCCTTTACAACAAAGATTTGTCTAATGTGAAAGAGTGTAGAATGCCTTTCATGGTACACAAATGAGATTATAGCCTTTGATTATTTATTAATTTAAAACAAACAAAAAATGACTATAACTAGTAAATTTAGTTGTGTATGGTGAACGACATTGTTCACTCTTTCATGTTAAATACTCTTGATTCAACTTTCAAATTCAAAATACATCTTGTTTTTGAACTTTTAAGGCACTCTTGATATACACAAAGATAGGAAAATGTAAATAGAACATGTAGATCAAAATTGCATAGATTCCAAAATCATTAGAGGATCACATGTAGGAAGGCAAATAGAACATAAAAACAATATATATAAAAGGATTCTTAATTCCACAAATCCAGTTTGACAAACACACCAAATGCAAAAATAAAAAAAGTGTCAAGTTTTTCTTCAAAGATGCAATCCTCACAACATTGTAATGGCAGGGCAGGTTACAAAAGTTTTTCTTCAGCGGTACTGCGACATATAGAAAAAAGTTAGGCATACATAAATTTAGATTGGAATATTAATAAATTTGAGGATAACACGTCAAAATGTTTACCTTAATGAAACCAATTTCCTTGGCATTGCTATGGAAGCATTGCCTGCAGCACATAAGGCCATACTTCCTGATCAATCCATGTGAATTCCCGCACACACGGCTGCAAGTAATACAGAACCAAAACATCACGATAAGCAAGGCTCTATAATAAAATTTCAAAACAATTAAACACCAAAAGCATCCAACCAATTCTAAGCCATTATCCACAAAAATTTTGAGAATGTCTCAGAGTAATAATATACAACTGTTCCCAATTGCAGATTGCAGGAAAATGTGGTTTATTCAAACTCCTCTATGCAACAGTGTTCAGTATTCTAAAACATTTCGAACAGCCAGACAGACTCTAAAAAAATTTCAAAACATTGAACACCAAATGGATCCAGCACCTTCTAACCAACTATTCAAGAATTTTGTGAGAATGTCTTATATTACACAACGGTGTTGTCAATTGCAGATTGCAGGAAAAGGTGGATTATTCAAATTTCCGCTATACAACAGTGATCACTATTACAAACATTTTGAACTAAATAACATATCATGGAACAATAGTGCTATTCGACCTCTACAGCAGCTATTCAGCAACACTGATATACAATACTATAAAACATTAATGTTGGGTGTTCATCTAATACCAAATAACAGCAATAATCAAAGAATTTCCACACGGTGTAATTGGATAAACACTGCCAAACATGTAACATATGTTCCGACTTCTGATACAATTTAATATTAGCAATAAAAATATCACATCAGTTTGTAGCAGCAATTCCACTCAAAAAAAATGGTGACGACCAATGGTTTGGAACCATGCATAATTAACAACAAAAAATCTAAATAAATATTTTGATGCATAACTACTCAATTCTAGCAAAAAATTAAACTATACAAACAAAAATAAGATAGAAGCGATTGAAAGTCTAAAATTTGGGATCAAAAGCAAAACAAGTTGAAACAGAGCTATAAAAAGTAATCGAAAAAAAATGAGGAGAAACAAAGGTTGAAGGATGAACATACCAAGTGCGAGAACCTGGACCGTAAGTCTTGGGGTGAGAATTCCAAACGTTGCTGTGTCCCATTGTTATTGTTATTGTTATGTTTGTTCTCAAATTAGGGTTTAGTTGAGGATGAGAGTATCAATTTCAATCTATTTATGTATAGATTCTTTATAAATTGGGCTTAATGCTGACCCGTTTAATCTGGGCCTGTCAAAGGCACTGCTAGTCACTCTTTAAGAGAATTACTACTTTTCACGCCCCATGAGATTCTCGCGCCCCCGCCTTTCCGAATTTACTCTTCGTTGGTTAGGCAGCGTGTGTTAAATTGCAAATATTAAAGAAAAATATTGTTCTCCGATTAGACAGCGAACAGAGTTTGCAAACAACAATGTCTCCCCACTAATAATTTCTTTCATTTTTTCCTTTAAGTTTTTTTATCTAGTACTTCTAATGACTAGACTCACACATTTTAAATATGAAGAAGCTAATGACAAATTTAAAGTTCGAATCCCAACCTCTCTAATAATATTTCTAGTAGTAACTATCAATCAAGTTACACTTACAAAACTATTGATGAGGAAATTATAACCACGTCATAACAAGTTATGAGTTTGTTAAAATAATCATTGATTTTTATATTTTACGCTTTAGTCATTTTAGATATTCAAAAACTTGCTTCTTTCTTACATTCAAAATTAGTACTATTAGACAGTCAAATTTGAATCATAAGGAACAATGTAATAAGATATTGTTGTGTTGTAACTCAACAGATAATGAAAACAGAGCTATATACTTTGATCAAAATACAGTATTGCGAATACTCAAAGATCAAAATTCTATATACTTTGATTTTATTACCTCCATTATACGGAGCTTCAACGTGCTAACAAAGCAATCAACAAATATTGAATATCAATAATTCCATTTTCCATATCAGGGGAAAAAAACAATAGACTAATTTTCAGTCTCAAGAAGAAAATCAAATAAAGGGTAACTTCTAAGTTCTAATTAAGAACTAATATGCAATAGAATTTTTTATCTTCTAAATAAGAACAAATATTATGCTAATATTTGTACCAACATTTACATTCAATGGAACCGAATCCCTTGGTGTCATCAACACAGTTGAACAATCCAGGTACTTGTTATTATTTGCTATCATATTGCTTCCATTGCTTGCTTCCTTTCCTCAGCTTCAGCTTTAATCCAGGCAGCCTATAAAAGAAAACCAGGCAAATAGTGCATAGTCAATAACTTTTAGCAACTGTCATTTGAATCAGCAAAAAGGAAAGGAAAAAAAACATTAAAATCGGCAGGAGAGTAAATATCCGAAATGTCAACTAACCTTGTCTTGTTCAAGCTTAGATACACTAGGCTTAATGGAGTTTCCTAAACTCAGTCCTCCCCAAGCTTCTTGCAACTCTCTCTCCCTTGCCTTGCGGCGAGCCACAGAAAAACTAACTGGATTCTCTTGCTGTTGAGCAGCAGCAGCAGCCATCTTTTCTCTCTCAAGTCTGGATTTATGTTTAACCAAAACTTGGTCAAGACCACCACCACCTTCTTCATTTGTCTCCAAATGGTTGTTTCGGTTGCTTTTTTTAACTTCTCCCCATTCTTCCCCTGAATTGATCTTTATTTTCATCTTCTCAAGTCCAGATATGCGCTTAACCAAAACTTTATCCAAGCTCTCACAATCTGCAACACTAGTTGCTCCGTGATTCTTTCTTTGTCTGTAATTTTCAACCTGACTTCCCTGTGATAAGGCCTGCAACTTCTCTCTTTCCAATCTGTGCACTGGCTTTACCAAAATCTTCTCCAACCCATCTTTGTTTTCCTCTATCATATTCAAATTTATGTTCTCTTTCCTGTCTAATACTTCATCAGAATGAAAAGTTGAGTTCAAACTTGTATTCGCATTGGTTGCTCGCTTTTTGGCTTCTTGAACATCCTTTTCTAGTCTTGAGACATGTTTCACCAAGACCTGTTCTAAGCCAGGTACTTCTGTGTGATCCTTTTGACCCCTTGGCACGGTACTAGATGCTCCTAGCATTTCCTTTCCCGACTTAACTTTTGCTTCCTTGATGTCTTTCTCTAATTTTGAATATTTCTTCACTAGAATACTTCCCAAATCAGGTATGGACTCCAATGGAGTTCCATCAACAGACTTACAAGAGCTATCCTTACCTAATTTTGATTCATTCCTGTGGTTTTTCTTGGCTTCACTAACCTCTCTTTCAAGTCTTGTCATGTGCTTAACTAAAAATTTATCTAGGCTTGGTAATTCTGGCTCAACTTGATCCTTTCTCAATGTTCCATCCAAGGCCGGCTTTCGCAATCCCAATGATGACATTCTTCTAGCTGGAAAATTAATTGCTGGATTGAGCTGCTTGGTATTTTGCACTTCAGCCAAGGCAGCATTTAAACCATAAGTTGCAACTATAGTGGCAAGAGAAGAAAGTTCATCTTCTTGCAAACATTTTAACCTCTCAATCATCGTATCCACAAGTTTTATTCTATTTTCAAGAGACTGTCTCTTCTTACTTTTCCTCTGAATAATCCCTGGAAATGATATTTTGGAATCCAAGTCTTCGGACTTGAATCCACTTTTTTGGGACACTGGATCTAACTCAGACCCAGACTCAGACTCAGATTCGTACTCTGTGGAGAGCTCTGCTAACTCCTGATGACTTTCATCAGTATCTGGATGTTCGCTAATTTTTTTCAACAGTTCTTTGAATTCATCTTTACTAAATGAAGGGCGTGTTGCAAGCCTGGTAAATGCAGTTTTGACTGCCGCAGCTACTTCTTTGTCTACGTCAAAGGCAGTTTCAAAAGATGCAGTAAATGTATGAGTAGATGATCCTTCTCCACTAATAGAGGGTGTCTCTATTTGACAATGCTTCTTTGGACAATCTGGCAAGTCAAACATGATAACACCCATAGCCTCAGCTGCCTCAAATGCTTCAGTTGCACTTTTTTCTGCCTTTAAGAGTTGAGCTTCTGCATCATCACTAGGAATCCTGAAAACACCAATAGGAAATAATAAAATTCAATGTACAAGTCAGAAGCCATTCCTTTGAGAGAATATTTTAAACTTTTACTCCTAATTACAAAATTGTCACAGAACTTTCAATTGTTTCTGTTTTCAAAGATTTCTAAAACACTTTTTCCATGTAAACTGCTGCAAATGTCCAACACATTTATTTTAATTGCACAAAGCTTTACCTTGCAGCACGCAAAATTCGGCACCAAGAGGCCTCCACCAAAGCAGCTCTTCGAGCCTCCATTGCCTTGTGTGCCGCTTCTCTAGCTGCCATTTTCTCTCTCAATACTCTTGAATAATGTGGGTTAGAACTTCCTAGAGTTTGATCAAGTGTCAAATTCATTCCATCTACTTCCTGAATAAGACAAACGTGTCAGCATTTGAATTCAAAAATCAGAAATGATAATCGAAAATGAGCAGTTTATGATTAAACCTGAAGCATCTTAATTTTCCTCTCCAAGAAGGAATCCACTTTTTTCCGCGGAAACCAGTTGACCGGAGAAGTTTTACGGCGAGGAGGTTTCCTGATTTGTGACGATAGCTTGTTTAGAGCATTTGACGTAGATTGGCCTAATTCCTTAGTCAATTTATTCTACATCAATCAATAAAACAAACTCAAAATTGTTATCCATTGAGTCAAACAGTTAATCTACAAAATAAACCATAATTTAGTCCCTAACCTATCAATTACTCTCCAATATTAAGAATCTCTAAAGTATATCAAATCCGTCAATTTAATCTCTGCTATTAAGATGTTAGAGACTAACACTACATATTTTAGGGTTTTGAATGAGTAAACAAGGATTGAAAAATAAATTAGAAAATATTGGGGAAATAAGTTGAAAACAAAAATTGATAGTTAGTTACCTTTCCGATCTTGGATCTGATGGAAGAGGTCGGAGAATGAGGAAGGGGAGGAGCATCGGCATCGGAGCAGTGATTTGTTGACGGAGAATTGCACGCAAAATCATCCATCACTAAAATTTTTGATTATTTCTGAAATGACGAAAAAGTAAACAAATAATGAATGATGAATATTTGAGAAGGAAGAGAATGATGGATTTACGCAGACACAGCAACTGAGAAACTTTGACGAAATGATGGTTCGAAAACTAGCCGTTATATATTTTTTTATTACTAAGCCGTTACATTATATTCAGACAACGGCTATTATATTGATCCAATAATTTCCTTTTTGGATTTTATACCAATACATGTTTGGTGTACAGTATTTTTAACACTATGAATCAATCAAATCATTAAAAATAATTTTGAATAAGTATGTTAACATTCCCAAATAATTTTATTATTGAACTCCGTTCATCCTATTTATCCGCTTTAAGGTGAAATTTCTTGTTACTAAACTATTTGAAAAAGAAAAAAAAAATTATTATTTATTATTAAAAAGTTGCGCAAATGATTGATTGTGATTTTAATTTTAATTTTGGTTAGAATGATTGTGAATTATTTTATGATTTAAAAGAGAGAGAAAAAAAAAAGAAATATGTATTGACAATGTAAAGATTTTACACCGTCAACTAATAACAATTATGTATTTCGTCAGGCCATTCCGCTATTGTTTTTCAAAATATTACAAAAAAAATTATATTCATTTTTTTAAAATTGAAACACTAATTTTAACATCATATAACAAAAACGTACATTATTGAATATCAAAACATAGTCAAAATTACAATTTTTTTTAAAAGTTGTAGCTTCAAAATTAAGTCATTTTTTGAAATTTTGATATCCGAAAAAAGTTTCAATAAAACGATGAAATACCTAAAATAACATTTTAAAAATAACTATTCAAACCAAATTTTTATTTGAAGCTTTTATAAAAAGTCTTTTTGTAATTTCTTTTTTACGCAAAGTTATGTAACACTCTAAAATCCATTTAAAAAAACAAAACAAAACAAACATGCCCGAAATCCTTCCAAACCAGGAATCATATTAATATGAAATATGTTTTCTTTAGTTGATATCAATAACTATAACTAGGAAGTCACAGAGAGAAATGTAAAGGATCAGTAATGAAATTGGATTTCTGACCCAAAATCTGGACAGGTTCAATATAGAAGTTCGAAGTTCACGCGATCTAGCTGTAGAAACCGGACAATTTCTATGTATAATACAGGAAGGTTAAATTAAATAATTATAAAGACAGGAGGTAAACTTCAATGGTACATAAAGTTACAAAAACTTCTTCAGAAGTTATTTCTGGATATGAAAATGAACTGTTGTCAAGATAATGAATTTCCAAGTTCTTTCAATGCTCTTTTCAATCCCCACATGGCTTCTCAGAAGAGAAGAGACAAATTCTAAGTATTTCTGGAATTGTCGCTGTGAAAGTGTGGATCATTCACATCCTACAATTAAAGGTTATGTGTCAAAGGCAGTGAAAACCAAGAATGAATTATACTATTCCATGTTCAAATGCATAGTAGTATATATGGTTACATAACATGTCATGAATGAATGAACAAACCTGAAGGCTATATCCAAAAGTGGTTGTCGGGCGATATTCCAATTGCCCTCCCTACATGAATCAACCCAGAGTTAGCAAACTTGTATCATATTAATGTTAATCAAGTAATATAACATTTCAATAATTTCACAGGAAAAAAAAGAAAGTACCCTACCATCCCATGAATGTTTTGTTGTGTTCCAAAATATCCATCATGACTCGGACCCATAGAATTCAATGGACCCTTCAAGGATACAAAAACCAATTAATAATCCTATTCCTATATAGTTATAGTTATATAATACAATTGTAGCAAAATATTATAATCATGATTAGGACAATGACAACTTACCAGGCCTTGCATGCTCTGCTGATTAACATAGTAACCATCATGAGGTGGCTCCATTAAGTTCAACTGTACATTCTACAAAAATCAAATTATTAATTAAGCATTACATTGAGTTCTTAAAATACAAAGCATACATAATCATTTGTTGGTTAACAAGTAAACTTACCAGTCCTTGCACATTCTGCTGAGTACCATAGTATCCATTAAGAGTCATTGCATCCGAGCTAAGATTATCCTAAAAGAACGAAAGCACGTGTTACAGGTAGCACATGCTATAGATGCTTATCTGTACAATCCAAAAATAGATCATGAATGAAACAGAGGAAACACAAACCATTTGCTGCAGGCTATCTTGAGCGTCGACAAGTACAGGATTCTGCTCCTCTTGCACCTATAAAGTGATTCTCAGATCAATTTCCTGATCTTTTAATGCTAGAAAGCCAACACAACTTAGCACATAAGCTGAACAACCACATTACTTAGAACTGACCTTTCTTTTCCTAGTTGTGTTCCTCTTCTTACTTGGTTTCAAAGCAAGGGCACTCTGATTTTCTTCTGCTTCACGAAGACTGTAACCATTGTTGCCAGCTTCTGCACCATTGTCGTTAGAGTTGTTTACAACTACACAGTTCTTCAGGGCATTGACAAGTGTACGGAGAGCAACATTGTAACTCTCTTCAGATGATGATCCTTCTTCACTCAGTTGAATAGCTTGTTTGCACAATTCATTATATCGTTGAGCCCTAGTTTGTGTCCTTCTTGTACTATTGGTTATGGGTTCCCTAATTTTGGCATCTTTGGTCCACCTCTTCATGATATAATGAGATGGAACGCTAGAACAACCGCAACGTTGGAGAACACTCAATGCATGTCTGCAAAGGAAACCTTTATATTCAAACAATCGACAGAAGCAAGAGACCTCTGAGCTCGACTCATTCCAAGTTACCAAAAACTCTTCCTCCCTCTCATAATCTTGAACTATAAATTTCGCAATAGTTCCATCTCCAACCTCTACCCTAGATTGACAGCCAGCTACACCCAACACTTCAACTTGGAATTTCTTAAATATTGCATGTGTGTAAATTGTTGACATTTGTTTTTCCCAAGGTGAAGGAGATTTAAGTGCAGGCTGTTTGTGCAATGTATCAAAATCTGCAATGGCTTCCTCATCAAACCTATTCTGAAGAATTGACCCATATTGTTTCAAAAACTCTTTAAGGGTGATTTTCTTGTGAATATATTTGTCAAAGAAAGAATTCATACTTTCAGAACGTTGAGGTGTGGACATTCCAGCTAAAAAGACATCTCCCATGAACGTTGGTACCCACTTTTTCCGGTCATCAAACAATGAATGAAACCATAGATCATTTTGGAGTTCAAATATAGTCACCATTTCCCACCATCTCATGTCAAACTGTTCGCCTGTCCAAGACTTAAAAATGCAATTGTTGAACGTTGGCAAGAAGTTCTTATGCTGTTTTATCACAAGAGACAGATTTTCAGGTATCTTTTCCAATATGTGCCAAAGAGAAATGCAATGCCGTACGTTTGGGAAGACTTCTTCAATTGCTTCCTTCAAGGCTTTGTCTTGATCAGTGACTATAACTTTGGGAGCTTTCCCTCCCATCGCTCTAAGCCAGGTCTTCAGTAACCAAACAAAAGTTGGCTTAGTTTGATCTGCAACCAATGCACATCCAAGCAATATAGGTTGAGAGTGATTGTTCACTCCAATAAAAGGAGCAAAAGGAAACTTATCATTGCTTTTTATGTAGGTAGTATCAAATGAAACTGCATCATTAAAGCTGAGATAATCATTAATACTTTTTGCATCAACCCAAAATAGATTTCTTAAACGTTGTTCTTCGTTTAAATCTATAGAATAGAAGAAGTTGGGATTCTCCTTTTTAATGTGCTTGAAATACTCAAGCATAACTTGGGCATCTCCCTCTTCCAAAGCCAGATACTGGCCTCTGTCAAACTGATAATTCGTATCACCCACAATAGACCCAATGTTTTGACAGCCACCAGATTGTCTAGACATTTCAACGTACATCTTTCTTGTGCGTTCACTAACGGCGTGCAAGATATCAATATTATTCTTTTCAGCTAACTTCACATTTCCATGAATCCGAAAATGATATGCCAAAGCAGGTAAAAGTTCATGATTGTGATCCTTTATAAATTCATGAATGGTCCACTTTCCATTCGGCTTTTTCTTCACATGCATGCAAGCTTTGCAATCTGTCTTCTTTACACTTGGTCTTCGACTGCTACCACTATCAGACTCAGGTGTAACTCCATACCTAGAGCATGCGAATTTGGCATCAATGAATTCTTTTGTCTTCTTTGATCGTCTGCTGTTTTTAATTGAAGTAGTGAATCCCATAGATTTGGCATATTCTTGATAAAAGGCATATGCCGCTTCATGAGATTCAAATTCCTTGGGTGGCTCAAAATCTTTGTCCCCTTCAAAGAAAGCTATGTCCCTCTTAGGAGAAGCAACAGGTGCACCATCCCTGTGATGCTCTTCATTGACAGAGTCACCCATACTTCCACTCACTACACTTTCGTCGTTCAATTCGGAGTATATGCTAAAATCAAAATCCTCAAAATGGTAGTCGGGCTGCAACCACCCACTGTAAAATATAGCAAAGCAAAATTTCTAATAAGCGAAATGACCAACTCTAGTCAATCAAATATAAGTGCATGTTTGGTATCACGGTGGCTCACATGATTCTAACATACCACAGTGATACGAAAAAAGAGAAATAAAAGTGCACAGCTTGCAAATAAAAATGTTAACATATAAATTCTTGCTCCCAATTCAAGACATAATGGTATGCATGCTACAACGAATGGTTATGTTCTATTGTTCTTCATGTAGCATTCAGACCGAATGATTTTATTAAATTACGTTAATACTTTACATATAGTACAGGTAATGTAGGAGACAATTAAAAACCTACTAAATTATACAAAAAGGAATAAGATTCCACATTTCCACTGTTTTAGAACTTAAGTCACCAAAAAATTATTCAAAAACGCATAAATTCAATTGAGCTCCTGCATATTTCAACTAATCAAAACGTGTAACAAACTTCTCATTAGGACTATTAGACCAAAAAAAAATTCAGTGAACAGTTGTTGAAACAGGTTAATCATGCAAAAAAAAAAAAAAAAAAAACACTATCAAACAACCAATCTAAAAGAAACACACTATAACAGAAAATCCAAAGATCACCATTTCCATCTCAATCTTTACAATTTCAGTCCTATCAGAGATAACACCACCAGATAAAATTAGCTCAATGAAACAGTAGCAGCTCTGAGAATGAAACTAAATTCAGAGACTTGTTGAACAATTAACACAACAACGATGGTGGAAAAAGTTTGACAGTGAACACTTAGCAGACAAAAAACAATATTTCCAGCTCAAAATTCATAATTCACATATTACCGAAGCTCATGCGTTTAAAACACACGAGCTTCGGTATTATTTACCCTTTCTTAGACTACAAGTACTGTTTTTTTCATTTGTTTTTTCCAGTAAATTTACAACTTTATGCTACAATTATCATCAAGGTCAACAGAATTACAAGACCCACATAGTGTTTTAGCATATACATTAACTTTATCAGCATTTTCACAAACATAAATAAGCATAATTTTTCTCAGTTACAGTGTGAAGAAGAAACCTTAAAAAGCGAGGATTGACCACAAGCTGCGAGTTTGAAAAATGTGAAGTGGATTGGCGAGTGGGGAATAAACGCGAGTGAGAAAGCTAGGGTTTTGAAAAATTGGGGGAAAATGAAAAATTGAAATATGGATTGAATCGGAGAGGAACAGAATTGAAGTGAAACTGAAACTCAACTCGCTTGGTTCACTCGCTGCATTCTACCTCTGCAATCATGCGCGTCCTGTTTTCAGTGTTTTGCTTGTTTGTTGAAATTTTTGTCACCTCACGCGTTTTTACACTCTCTATTTGTAGTTCTAAACGACGACGTAGCGCGTGATTATATAATTTCTCTATCCAGCTGTTCCCCACGCCGCATGACATTGCGTTCGGATCACCCTCCTAATCCCCTTTCTGCCACCGTCAACTCTCTTTCACTGATCTTATCTACTAATCTTATAAATATTTAGTTATTTACACTTTATTTTCTTACCTTAGTAAATTAATCTAGTTTGGGTGTATCCTGACATCAAGTTGTTTCAGTCTTTTTTTAAAGGTAATTACGAAGTATTCAGATATGTTTTTTTCTATTAAGTTCAACGTTAATGGTTACTAAACTAATTAACATTTGGGATGTTCTAATGGTATATTTTTAATTTAACAGTCTAGAGTTCGAGACGAGTTTTAACATCAAGTGATTTCAGTCACTTAAAGACATATTTGAGGGGATCAAACCGTAGTTTTCTCAACAAATCTAACATCAATCATCATTGAACCAGTTAATACTTGATTGGGATTGAATGTTTGAATTTTTTCTTTTTAATTTTCACCTTCTAGTTCTTAGGGAAAAACAGTCCTAATAGTTTAAAGTACAAGACAAATTATATCATCAAATGGTTTAAATCTCATCTCAAATACAATTGTAAGGATTAAACTATTAAATTCAGTGTCAATCATCATAAATTTTATTTTGACAAAATTAGAGATTGAAAACATCTCGCGATTACTTCATTATAGGAGTTTTTATATGTAAAATATTCTCTCTTATACTACTAAGTCCTTTATTATGTAAAAGTCAAAGATTGTATAACTCATGGGACGATAACAAAGTATAGGTATTTGATTGACATTTAGTATTTTAATTTGTACTCATATAATAAATACAAACATTAAATTCGATATGTTGAATTATTAAATAGATTTTTTTATCAGTATTCGATTTATTAATTCGATTAATCTGGTTTGAGACAAGTTTTGATATTAAGTGATTTCAATTTCATTCATGCGTAGTTGTGTCGGATCAAATTGTGATCCTATCTATCAAGTCCAACATCAATCCCCACAAAATTAACTAATTAATATTTAGTTAATAAATATAATTTTAAACATACAAACGATTATTAACTTCATGAATATATATAATCACTTTCAATTTAATGGTTCATTTAGAAGACGAATCTCATAAATTATGAAAATATCATCACAAAGAATTAAGAGAAAATAATTTGACTAAAATGTAGATCTAATATGTGCAATACTAAATCTCAAGTAATCAATATGTAACAAAATAATTGTGACACTTTTGTAGAAAAATTGAAGTTTAGGGTTTAACATTTCGTACCTATAGAGATCCAATGGATCGATTTCTTCAAACCCTAAATGAGCGGCCATTTAAATCTATCTTTACAAATTCAAATGGTCTTCCGAAAAGCCAATACAGGGCAAGATCAAGGGAACGCCGAAAAAGTCAATCAAGATTGAAGAGATAACTGCATAGTCGAGTAAGACTGAGGCAAGTGTTGAGAAGACCCGAAAAGACAAGAAGAATGAGCGATGGTAAAGAAGAGAGATAGGTAATGATAGATATGAAATTAAAATAAGAGATGCGAAATTTCAATAATCACTTGTGATTTATTAGTTTACTAAACCAGCTATTTGACTTTAAAGAAAATTTATAATTGAAAAAAAAATATTGCTTTCAATTATTGGGTGAAAAAAATGTTGGTCAAATTTTATTTACTTTAGAGTTGAATTCTTAACTACTAAATTCTCTTCCTCTTAAAGCCAAAAAATTAATACCAAAAAAAAAATTAAAAATTTTTAAATCAATATTTTTGAAAGCCACATAGACTCCAATTAACTAGAGTCGAGTTATGCATAACAAAAATCTCAATATATATTTTCGTTCATAAGATTCAAACCTCAAAGTTTGTTTTTTTAAGGACTATTTAGAAAAAGTATAATCTAAATCATGTTTGTTTGGATAAAAGCATGTAAAGAAAGATTAACTGTATTTTTTATTTTGGTTTAGATAAACTCATTTTGGTTTAGATAAACTCATTCTTACCGAGTTATATTTACAATTCTTTACATGAAAATTTGTATAGTCCATGCATGAAAAACTTTTTTTGGAGTACAAATTGGTATAATCACCAATGTCTTGTTTCAAGACAAATAAATGAATGAAAAGAAAAGAAAGAAAAAAAAAATCATTATTTGAGCAACATTCCAACCATTAACCATTTATACATTTTATAGGAACAAAGGAAGATCATTTATACATTTATATCTCTTTTTTTTTTTAGTTACTAGCTCTTTTTAAATAGAACTCTTGATTTAATTTTTTTCAGAAATATTGAAAATCTCAACTTAAAGAAAAACTGATAGTGTACTAGTGTTAGTGCTGCACTTTATCATTAATCCACTTTGTTGCGACCCATTTCTCCCCCTTTATTACCGGACAACTTCCATGTAGAGATCTCTGCATAACAAAATAATGTGATTATGTTAAAAAAACTTAAAAAACAACGTAAAGTTTCAGCATGACTATGTTAAAATAATTTCTCTTTTGCCATAAAGTTTCAACATGTATTTTATTTCCCATTTAATTTAAAATCAAAAATCATATCTCCATATACTACAAAATGAAATTAAGAATACCTTATCAATTTTTCCATTTGGAAACAAGGAATAAAACAAAAGCCCATCACCTTGTTTGGGCTTCACCCTCAAACCAATGCACTTTTTATAATCATAATCTGCATCCATATTTAAACCATCCTGAAAATTGAAGTACACAATTACTACTCATACAAAAATTCACAATGTAGAGTATAAAAAAGATTAGTAGTAGATTCTTTGATCTACCTCATAAGGGAACATTGTTTCTCCTCCCTCTTCTACATTTGATAGGTACAACAAGAATGAAGCAACCTGGACAATTAAGCATAATCACACGGGATTAATTAATGTCTTGGAGATCCATGTTAATTAACAAACATTCAATAAAAGTCTATTTGAGTTTACTATATGTCACAAAATAAATTTTATAGTTTTGGTTTGATTTCTACCAAAAAAATAAAAAAAAATACATACCCTTTGGCTGTCAACATTGTCATATTCAGCTGGATCAAAAGCATCATAATGAGAATCATATTTTTGGCCAATTTCATACCTCAATATATTGAAATCCTGCAAAAACAAGAGAGAACATTATCACTTTACTATATGAACCCTTTTGTTTTTGACAGGTTATATATGAACACTTAACCATCATGGAAATGATATGAAACTAAAATTAAAAATAGACATACTTCTCCATAGGTCTTAGGAATCATTGTTGCCTTGGCAATTTTCCTTTCAATCATATCTAAAATGCCAGATTTGTCTTCTGATGCACTGATGAATGCGCCTGAACTGTTTCCAAATGAGTTCAAAATTCCCTCGGAGAAAGTTGTAAAATAATCATTAGTGTCATTTAAAATAGGTTTACACAAAATGTGACATTATATGTTGTTACACAAAAAGTTTTTTCAATGACAGTACCTTGTTCTGGTGTCTTTTGAGCTCTCTGCTTGTCCTTTTCGCAAAGCTAGTTTTGATGGTTCAAGTGTTGGTTTTGCCATTTTAATTATCTGCTGGCATGTTTCTGCACTTGTGAAGTTTGGAAAATAAACTACTCGTGGCTTCCAACTCAAAACCTGCATAAAATGTATTTTATGTCATATTGAAATAATTAAGCACCAAAGGCATATATAGTTTCAATTTAGAGTCTTTATTTTGACTACTTGTGCAAATCATTTTTATAACCAATGTTGCATAAATTGATTAAAAACGATTTATTTGAAATACACAAATATATATGTAACATTGTTTTTTTTAAAGCAAATGATAATATATAAATATGTAACGTAAAAATGCATTTTATTAAAAAATAAAAAGAAGAGAAATAACCTGAAATGGGATGGAATCAACAAAGGATTCCCCAGATTTACCATGCTGGATAGGGTCATAATCTTTCTTTATCAAATCTCTCTTTATTCTGAAGTGGTGTTCCTTCTCCAACAAATCCTGCAATCATTGCCAATGATCATAATGAAGGTGCAATATAATACAATAACCCAACAAAGGAATGAAGCAACTTTGAATGAAAAACAAACCTGAAAAATGATAGGAGACACAAAGAGACCAACAAAGAAAAACATGACACAGAGGCACAAAATAGGTATTCCTAACTTCAACTTCGAGCTTTTGGTTCTTCCTTTCATAACTCCGATAAAACAAGTTTATTTGTTTGCCTTTAACTTTTTATTTTCTTATTACGTGATTTTTCTCTTACAATGTTTTTGCAACAAGAGAATGGGGGTGCGATGAGAAGAAATTTGCGGAAAAGATTTTGGTCGCGGGTCTTTGTTTTGACTTTTTTTGTATAAGATTAACATGCAATGGGGGGAAGTTTCTTGTTCCAATGAGATGAGAGGTTTCAATCTAAACATTTCCACTTTTTGGGTTACCTATGCCGTGTTGCATTCTATTTTTCTTTTTTAATAAAATCCTTGTATCCTATTTAAAGAAGACAAATGCTAACGAGTGTCCCGGACATTCTTTAAGACTTTAATTAGTAAGTTTTTATATAATTTTTATGGAAATTTGTAAAATTAACGCATTGGAAATTGTGCTATTTAACTTTTTAAATAAAAAATTTCTTAAAATAGAATGCTTAAAGAGTGCCCCGGGGGCACTCGTTAGCAAGACCCTTAAAAGAACCACCAATTTTTGGTAGTAGTAAAGCTGAGTATCAATCGTGTTCATGGTCGTCCCAATATATTATGAGGTTCTTAAATCTAAAACGAATTGGATAAAGAGACTCTTTAAAAGATGATTATTATTCTTCTAATTCTCATGTACAATGACGACTTAGACTTTATTGGTTGTAGACAAATTAATATCATCCTACACACAAAGTGCTTGTAACACTCAATTGGGTGGCATTCATCCCAAATAGAGAAAATGGAGGAAAATATGTGTGCGGAAAGTTACGATAGATTTAAGACATAGACGTGAAAGGTTGTTAAAAAAATCAATGACAAATAGTTTGAGGGGGTACAATAGTAAGTTTGAGGGTTAGGTTTTCCTAAATCCTATATAAATTGATATTGATTTGGTATAATTCATTATCAACTATAAATCCTAAATCAAATGAGTCATTTTTTTTCTTTCTTGATATATGAAGTACTCCCTCTGGCCTTTTATTTAAGCAAAAATTCCATTTTGCACATTTATTAAGGAGTTCATTTTTTATTAGTTGCATTCAACAACATCTTTAGCATATATGCAGCTTTTTTATTTTTCTAGAATTGGGAAGATGGAAAGGAAGAGTGAGTGAGTATTACACCAATCACAACAAACAAAAAGCTGCAACTTTTGTTAAGAAATTTTCTAAGTCTATGACTAGCCATAGTTATATAGGGATATTATTGAAAAAGTATTAATAAATAAAGTTGAATTTGTTGACTTTTGCTTATATTTAAGGTCAAATATTTTTGATATTTTTTACTTATAAATAAGGTCAGAGGGAGTAATATATTTCACCAAGTCAATTCTTTTACTCAATGAAACTATTTAATTTGTACTTACTTCTACAAGGAAGCATGGGTCTCCTCAATAGACTAACTTTTTAGGGTTTAATGGATAGTTTTTCTAAAGTTCTTGTTGAAATGATAATGTGGAGGGTTACATTACATGTAATGGGGCATCCCCACTTTGGTTGGTCGCATTATAGATCTTTTAAATATAAGTTGATAGGTTCAAATTAACCCCACTTGATATGAAAGCATAAAAAATGTTGATTGGCTTGAGTTCTTTTACTGTTCTGGTCTTTTATCATCTAGTGTGCTCCATTATATTTAATTTTTATGATAATTTTTTGAAACATGTATGTCTAAAAGTTTGAATGCAGTTCAATAATTTATTTCTGATAATGTTTTGAAACATGATAATTTCTTGATCCTTGTTTTTTTTTATAAGTTGGTTTATATTAATTATTCTATTGATTAAATTTGAAATTTATACTTTATATAATTTTTTTTTACACATTTTCAAATAAAAAATATATATAGAGAGAAATTTCTATTTATATCAACAACAAAAAAAAGAGAAATCTTTTTTCTATTCAGTAGAATATTTTTTCCATCTCAAAATAATTATCTCTTTAGTATTTTTTATTTATCTCAAAATAATTGTCATTTTAAAATACTAATGTAATATTGACTATTTTTTTTTTTTTTTTGACAAAAGCAAACTTAGTGCATTTCATTCATAATAATTGTTTCAATACAAGGTGGAACATATTGACTATTTTTTTTCATCATCATACTCTTATTTACTAAATTTCATCTATACTGTACTTAATTAATCCTCTAATTACAGTTAATAAATATTTTTTAATAAATATTACTAATTAGTATTATACACCTTCAAGATAAGATAAACACACTTCACTATTCTTTTCTGCTTTTCTTTCTTTTTTGGACAAAACCACACACTGACACACAAGTTTACTCGAACTTTCCCGGAAAATATAAAAAAATGGACCAATAAATTATCGCCCCCGTTACAGTATATCGATTCTTCCTTCTTCCTTCCTCCTTCCTCGAACTTGCATTGACTCTTTCGTTCTTTCCTTTTCTCTTTGTCTCTGTCTCATATAATCTCTCAGTATCTCACTCACACCACCTAAACAGAAACAATCGCGCGCGTGTTTTGCAGTGTATGACGAGCGCTTCAGAACTATTCCACATCAGGAGACACCGCTTAGGACGAAACGACATCGATTCATCTTTCCACTCCTCACCTTCCCCAGATTTCCACCACCACCACCGCATTCACGACTCCGACGATGACGATTCTCTCCGTATTCGCCGTCACTACAACGTCCGTCGCCTCCGCCACCCGGTACTATTCCTACTTTCCATCATTTTCCTAACTCGAATTGAAAATTGATACTAGAAAATTGAGGTTCTGATTTTTTATTTTGTGTTTGTTAGGAGCGTGCATCTGATAGATTGGTTGCGAGGTATCGTCGATGGTTGTTGAATGATAGTGTTGATTCTGGAGAAAGTGTGAGAGGTACTCCAAGAGTGAGTGGTCGTGAAAGATTACCTGTTGATGTTAGACTTGCGCGGGAAAGACTCCTTCAGAGGTTGAGAGGAGACCCTGTACTAGATAATAGAAACAGGTTTCATTTTAATTCAACTAACTCAGTATTCAATTTTTATTGCCAATGCTTGGTGAAATAAATAAATTTATACGTGACATGATTGTAAAGCAGAGTAAAATTCCTGAAATATGTGGTTGCAGATAAATAAACTTGGATGCTGTGAATTTGTTTGCAGATTCATCCTTTACGTTTAGCGATGTTGAATATGTGATTGTATTTGATGTATTCTATCAATTTAAATGAATGAATATCATTTTGTTTTTGTCAACAAAAAACAAAGTCCTGAAATGGTAAGGTCCGAGCAATTTAGTCTTCATATTTGTTCCAGTTCTAGAGGGGACCGTAATTGATTCTAGAGGTGTAGAATTGGTTTTGATTGATTCTACTTCAATCTAGAATTTGTAGCTTCTAATTCTAAAATTGATTTTTACACTCAAATTTATTACACGAATGTATCCAAATATAAATCACTTTAGGTTTAACTCGATTTTAGTCAACATTAATTTTTTTCACCACAAATCCAAACATATATCCGTCAATTTAGTCCCTTGGGTTTTCCTCCCTTTGTGCTCAATGGTTGTTGTATGTCACTATTTACTGGCTAACACGGACTCTCTTGGTCCCTTGTCATCAGTATTTCAACCACAGACTTCCTTGGTCCCTTGTCATTCATATGTTAGTAGCCACATATTTCCTTTTTGAAGATATTTCATTGGCTTTTGATACTGCCATTTAGGGCCAGCACTGCTCTTTTTCAAAGATGCTCTTCAAAACTTATTTTTTTACTAATTTCATTTTTACAGAAATAAGAATATACAAGATTACAGCTAACAAACATATATCATGAGAAATTTTACTGATGTCATTAGATACTATTAAAAATTGGACGGAACTCGGAAGATTATTGGTTTTACAACTTGATTTGCATAATTTAAACAACTGAAACCAAAATAGCACAAAGGCAGAAGTAGGAAAGTCAAAAGGGTTGTTAATCCTCTGTTTTCACGATCTTGTATGTTGGTCCACTCCACTATGCTCCGGATAACTACTTAAGCATACATCAATCAATGTATTTCCTTAATTTAGTTCTCCAAAATATATAATTTCTTGCATATGGTATTTGAGCTTGTTATCTTTTGTGCATTATATGTTAAGTCTGCTTATAAATATCTTCATTTTATTCGAACATATGGAGATTAATGTTTTTATCAGTATTATCGATGACTATTGTGCATACTTATTGTTCTGGATTAAAATTTCTCTTAACTGACATATGTTCCGATTCAAGGAATATATATTACATTCTGTGTGTTGTATCTTTTAATATTGGGTTTTTGGTTTTGTCCCACTTATTTTGTTGAGTTTACTGTGCACATATTTGTTTATTCATAAAACATATCTATAGATGCTTCTGAGGCTTCTCTAATAATCCGAATTTTGGTCCTTTTTAAGTTGATTGTTAGAATTCCGCTGTACATCTCATATTGAATTTTAATCTGTATCTTTTTTCGGTCGTTTATTCTTGAATGCCTGCCGTTGCCTTTGATTTGGTTTAAAGTTTTACCGTTTTTGATGGGTTGGTTTCCTCAGGCAATATGATAGAGATTCAACGGATGAAGATCAAGAAAGTGAGTTATCGAGTGAAATTTCAGCTGAGGAGTTAGTTTCTGACTTGACTTCTCAAATGGCAAGGTTTCAGCTCTTGCACGAACCAACCAAAAAGCCTCCTGGACTCACTCAGGAAGCATTGGACTGTTTGCATGTTGAAGTTTTTAGCAGCAGTGAGACAGTATCAGAATCCAGGGTACCTCAGGATTGTGGGATATGTTTGGAATCTTTCACAAACGGAGACAAACTGATCCATCTGCAATGTGGACATAAATTTCACTCTGCTTGTTTGGATCCTTGGATTCGCAGTTGCGGGGATTGTCCATACTGTCGAAGATGTATAGTTGTGAATAGTCAGTCATCTTCCGTAGAATAAAGCTGGGTAGTTTCTTGATTGATTTTCTGTTGTTGTTCAGTGACTGTATGAAGGATGCTGCAAATAGAGCTGGCATTTTGTAGTGATATGGTGTTTTATCTGAAATTAACTAGTTTTTCTTGCTTTCAACTCTGTTGTACTCCCTATAAGTGCCTTGCTCCTACGAAGGAGAGGACCCCAATGGTGGGGTGTAGGATCCATATTTTAGGAGAAAGGGTCCCTTCTATAACTATGACAGGATAATATCTTTATAATATATGTTTTTATTAAAAAAAACTGACTGATATAAAATTATATTATTTTATGGTATTTTTTGTGATATTTTATACTCCATCCCTATTTAATTTAAAATTGGCAAATCTTTGAAGTTTGATTCTATGAGACTTGAGTCATTGTTTTCTAATAATACATGTTGCCGAAGTTGTTGGGAGTTAGTAAATTCAGTCATCTTTTCATTACAATTATAATACTCACTCCGGTCACATTTATAAGCAAAAAAACACTTCAGATTTTGATCTGTTTCTATATTTCCCCAAAATATTTTCCCCAACACATTCATTAATTCAAATCAATATAAATAATTCTTCAAAATAAAAATCAATATACTCCGAGGGATCATCATGGATTGTGTTGTGAGAAAAAAATGCATTTTATTCAATGCGGGATTAGCGTAATTCCACTGTTAGAGTTTAGAAGGATCGCATGATTTAGACAAGAACAAAGGACCAGCTAAAAAAAATTCCAGTCAACCATGTTTTGAACATCTATTCTAGATAACTAATTAAGCCCGTCAACACGCAATATATATGAGTTATGACCATTTTGGAATATTAAAAAAAAAACATATGACCATTTTGGCTTTCACACTGTGAAAAGAAACAGGCCTCTGATGTTACAATGAGGGAAAATGAGCAAGAATTACCTCAAAGATTACTAACTTTGATCCTATGTTTCATTTCCTCTTATTTCTTAACATTTAGTCCATGGGAGTTTGTAACTAGGTACTTAATAATAAAATATAAGTGGTAATTTAACAAAAAATATAATAAGCAAATTTGCAATATCAACAATTCAGAAACTAAATAAAACAAACATCATATCAATTTGTTCCTTGCATGGTTTGTGACAAAGGAGGATTGAAAAGCCACACTCTTACTTAAGAGCACTTTTAAGAGTTCTACATTGGTCGATGGATGATATAAAAATATAATTATATGTGGAGATAATTTTCATTTTACAAATTGATTTTGTAATATCGAATTTATTAATATAAATTAAAAAATTAAGATTTTATGAAAGTCACTTCTAAAATCCGATGAGTAACAGCTGGCCACTTAATACTATTTTTGTTGTCGTTCTAAAAAAAATACGTTTGTAAATGGAGATACAAATTTCTAAGATGTACATTTAGATAAACAATTTAACTAAATATCCACCTGATTATTTTTTTATCGTGACTGAAATATCTACCGCCAACGCATTGACTCAAAGGGTAGGATAGCTGATCCAAAGATTTACAATTACTTCATATCCAATGTGAAGATTCCAACCAATCATATAATCAAGATATTTAATTTCTATTATAAATTAAAATATTAAATACATTAATTATTCAATTTATATAAAATGTCAAAAAAAATTAAGGTAGCCTTGGTAGCCGTCCCATGAGCTTAGGTCAATTGGTTGAACATCACATTATATATGCAGAGGATGTAGGTTCAAATCCCGGTCATCCCACTTTTCTATTTTAAAAATGAATTTTTTAACTACTAAATTACTTGATAAAAAAAAACATGGTAGCCTAGTGTCTAAAATTACACTACTTTACGTGTAAATATTTTACCGACCGAGCTAAGTTCATAGGACATTGATTTCCGTGTTTCACTTTATTTCCTCCCTCTTTCTCTTCAACCAAACAAGCCCTAAATGTCTATATTTTTGTGTTTTCACTTTGGTTCATAGGAGAAAGGGCCTAGTAATCTAGAGTTCGAGATGAATTTCAACATCAAATTATTTCTATCTTCTCTCAAATGTAGTTACATGAATCAAACTGTAATCTTCCCTACTAAATTCAGCGCTAGGACATAAAATGTCAATTTTAGTTGTAATAGTAATGGAATATATTACTTTGAACACAAAATTCATATGAAAAATTAAAATAACCAGTATTAAAAGAATGTCATTTTTTTATGAGCAAAAAAGAATGTCATTTTCACAAAACAAAGTAGGGTTATTTGGTCAATCACGATATATGCGTGTTATGTGAACAATTTGGGCGAGCAACGCGCATTTTACTAGTAGACAGAAAGAAGTAAAAAATGTTTCTTGTATTTGTATCCATCCAGACTTGTGTAGCAAGTCAGTTAAAGCTAAATTGTTGGATGTGATGTGTTGAAAAATACACACATAAAGGACAAGAAAAAGAATTCGAGTGAAAGTGAAAAAGAATTTTATTCACGTAAATAATTAAAGTATTGTTTAGGACACAAGTGGACAGTGAATGCAGACGCAGCAAGCTTGAAAAAGAAAAGGGAAAATTAAAAAGGAAAGAAGGTAAAAAGGTGCGTATGACCCCGTATTGTATTTGGAGTTTGGACTACTAGTTGGTTTAAATACAATCTTGATCTTATTATTTTATCTCATCATAATGATTTTATTCTCTCAAGGCATGTGCAGATTGCAATAG
Organism: Trifolium dubium; assembly: GCA_951804385.1. NCBI lineage: Eukaryota > Viridiplantae > Streptophyta > Magnoliopsida > Fabales > Fabaceae > Trifolium > Trifolium dubium. Next base: position 56,518,193 of record OX638064.1, read on the forward strand.
AAGTTGTCACACAAACACGACACTTATCAAATCATCAAAATCCAAATCTATGTATTAATGTTTATTATTTTAAGCATGTTACGAAGACGGATTCGTTGATACGAGGGTCGGGTTAAGAGTAAGACAAGTTAAGTAAGTGTTTGAGACAATTGGAAAAGAAAAACAAATATTAAGGAAAAAATATCTCGTATAAGTCGTAAGTTTATTAGTTTAAGTAGAAAGACCCGGTCCTGATTAAAATATAAAAGCCTCTAAAAGAATATTATAAAAATGAGACTACAGTTTCTCAAAAATTCAAACAACTATAATCTTTGCATATTGCAATATGAATTAATAAAATCTTATCTTATATCTTAGCAAATATTAAACGTGCCCGCTTTCTTTGCATACGACCATGTATAATAAATATATATTTTTTAAACAAAAAAACTCTTTTTAAAGTTCGCTTTAGGCCTCGCATAGTGTTGGGCCGACCCTGGTTAATGTAAGCAATAATTATAAATGAGTTATTTCGCTTAATATTTCATTATTCGCAATGAATTTTACCGATCCAATCATTCAATTCAAGTTTTTATTGAATATATTAACTCTACACGTTTTTACGAAAATTTAAAACCATTTAATACATCACTAGATAATTTTAGATGAATGTATAATAAGTTTTTAAAAACACATGTAAATATCAATACTTATATTAAATAGTTACGAATTTTGGATTTATATAAAAATGTTTGCACTTGATCATTGATATATAATGAGTATGCCGTTGTATGCTATTAACTAGGATGTTGTGAGTTTGTTTGCAGATTCATCTCTTTTGTTTTTAGCGGTGTTGAATTTGTATTTAATATACTATATCAATTTGAATAAATGAACATCTTTTTATTTTTATCAAAAATAATAAAAAAGAATTGTCGGTCTTCCTACAATCCCCCACTAATAGGTTATACTTGAAGTTTTGTAGTTCTTCATTTTAAAAATGATTTTTATACTTAAATTTTTTATTCAATGCACTTTTGCATTAATATATTCAAACATAAATAACTTTATCTTCAAATTAATTTTTATCACAATTAATTTTACATAATCAATTATAACAAAATTAATTTCTCTTACCGCACAACAAAATATACACTTATGACTAGAGCTGACAAAAATAAATCGGGTTGATAGACAAACCCATTAGCCCACAGGCTTAGGACGGGCTGGGCTTCAAAATAGTCAATCCAAATGCACTTGGGCTTTTTTGGCCCAAGCCTACGAAGCCATCCAGAGAAATGAGTTGGGTCGGGATACTCCATTGGGTTTCGAGTCTGCCCATTATCTAAAATGTTATGTCATTTTTGTAAAACTAATATCAATAAATACTTAAAATATTATCTTCTAATTAAAAAATTATTAAAAAAAATATAGTTTAATGTATAAGTTGAATAAAAATGGTTATATTTACCTAAAATTTTAATTAAAAAAATTATAATTTATGAATGTATATTTATTGATGATGTAAAAATTATTTACACTTGCATACAATGATATCTCAATAAAATTAATAACTATCAAAAATTAATATATCATAGTCACTTTAAAAAAGATCGAATAAATTAAAAAAGACTAAAAAATTAGGTCGGACAAACCCATTAACCCATCGGGCTCATGCAGGACCGATGTTCTATACAAGCACTTATTCAGGTGAAATTCTAGTCAATAAACAACCTGACAAAAAAAAATATACAAAGTAAAATAAAATAAATAGTTGAACTGATATATAGATATTAAATGTCTTTTTGTTTTTGTTTTCAGTACCAGTTTAATCTAGTTTGACAGTCAGTTCCGGCATCAATTGATTCCGGCTTCCTCCCGATCACACTCGCAGACATAAAAATATATATTTAATTAATATTTATTTATTTTAAATTAAAATTAAAATTTAGCATTGCCAAATACTCCATCATCCATAAGAGAGAGTAAAAAATGAATGAATAAAGAAAAAGAAAAAAAGATGAAAGCGCGTTAAGAAACAGAAGAAGGAAGGGAAGGGAGCATATCTTTGATTGAGGGGTCCGTCTTCCCCCTCTAAACGCGGCATTCACCCACTCACTTTTCATTTTCATTTTCATTCTTCTTTCTTCATTCTTCAAACCCTCTCTCTTTTCTCTCTCTCCGATTCTGCAATCTTATTATATAACAAACTCTAATCCCTAATTCCTCACCCTTGGTCCAATAAATAGATCATGCTGCGTTTGTGCTTCAGCCCTCTCGATTATTGCTTCCGACGTCGTGCTTCCTCTGATTTTCTTCTTTGGCACACCGACTTAAAACCTCATGCTTCTGGCGATTTTTCTATTGCTGTTGCTCAGGCCAATTACAGCCTTGAAGATCAGAGTCAAGTCTTTACATCTCCTTCCGCTACCTACGTCGGTGTTTACGACGGTCACGGTGGTCCCGAAGCTTCTAGATTCGTTAACAACCGTCTCTTCCCTTATTTACACAGTAATTACCCCTAATTTCGTATTACTCTGTTTTGTTCCCACATTAGAACTTAATTACTACTAATAACAACTTTATTATATTATTTATGATCTCATCATTCAAAACAGTTCAATTGTTTCATGTTTTCCTTTGACTTGAGATGTTACACTTTGTATTTGAGAATGAAAATTACGAGAAATGCATAGTTAATATTTTCTATTGATTTTTTGATCGATCTTTGTAGAATTTGCATCTGAACAAGGGGGATTATCAGTCGATGTGATAAAAAAGGCGTTTAGTGCGACCGAGGAAGACTTTTTACATTTGGTTAAGTTGTCGTTGCCAATTAGTCCTCAGATTGCTTCTGTGGGATCATGTTGTCTTCTTGGTGCAATTTCTAATAATGTGTTGTATGTGGCTAACCTTGGAGACTCCAGAGTTGTTCTTGGTAAGAGGTATAATGAGAATAAGAATAATCCGGTGGAGGCTGTGCGCTTGTCAACGGATCATAATGTTGCAGACGAGGAGGTGAGAAGAGAAGTGGAAGCTCTACACCCTGATGATTCACATATCGTGGTAAATAGCCGTGGAGTATGGAGGATTAAGGGAATTATACAGGTATACATCATATAACATATACAGTTAATCTCTTACTAATAATTTTTTTGTTAACTTTTAAACTTTGTGTTGAATATTTAACATATGATAATTGATAATACAATATATATAATATGTATGATTGTGACTGTGGTGTAGTGTTTTTTAAATGCTGTTATTTGCAATTATAATGTCTGTGTAAAATTTGTTCATTATGTATTTTTTGTGTTTAGTAAGAACATGATGATGTATTTCCAGCATTCTACAAAATGTCATAGAATTCTATGAGCCTTGTAATGGGTTATAATTAAGGACTCAGATGTTATGGCCTCTCTTGATCTTCTGATTTTCCTTCCAGATGTGCTTTCCCCCCTTATATAGAAAAGGTATCATAAAGGGTGGGAGCTGGTCTGGTTTATTATTGCCGCAGACAAATGGGGTGAGGGTATCTGATCTAAATAGTTTTGTTGTTGCAGGTGTCTAGATCTATTGGTGATGTGTATTTGAAGAAACCGGATTTCTACAGAGACCCCATTTTTCGTCAATTTGCAAATCCGATTCCTTTGAAGCGTCCAGTTATGACAGCTGAACCATCAGTAATTATTAGGGAGATAGAGTCCGATGATTTATTCTTGATATTTGCATCAGATGGCCTTTGGGAACAATTAAGTGATGAAGCAGCAGTTGATATTGTTTTCAAATATCCAAGAGTCGTGAGTATCTTCTATTACTTGTGAGTTGTGAGCTGCACAGAATAACGAAGTTTCAATTTGTTTACACAGTTTCTTGTTTGTGTTTGCAGGGAATTGCCAAGAGATTAGTAAGAGCTGCTCTTCAGGAAGCTGCAAAGAAAAGAGAAATGAGATATGCTGACATAAAGAAAATCGACAAAGGAATTAGACGACACTTCCATGATGACATCACTGTTATTGTAATCTATCTTGATCACCATGGAAGCTCTTCTAGTGATGGTGGATTTAGGCAAACTGCTGTTGGCTATACAACTGCCCCTGTTGATATATTTTCTCTAAATGCTGATGAAGCTGAGAAAAGTATGCTTGGTTCAGTTGCCTAAAGAGTGAAATTGCTTCAATGAAATCATAAACTGACCTTATTTTGGATGAAATTACTCATAAGTGAAAATGAATATTGTTGGTAAATTAAGTGAATTGTCGAGTAAAAGATGCAAATTAGAAATTACTACATAGATAGTGACTGCAAGTTGCTGACATGTTTTTCTTGGTGCTGATATGCATATGTATAGTATAGTTGTGAAGTTAATATTTTTGGGTTTTTGATGATAGTAGTTTCAATTTTGTTTATTTGGAAAGATAAAAATTGAAATTTGTATTTATTGGTTAGTGTTTGTATGGAGGGATCTATCGGTGATGTTGGTGAATGATAAGGTACGAGGTAAGCATCGGTGACATTTCACCAACTAACAAAAACTGCTGGGTGGGGCAGGTGGGGTGTTTATGATAAGCAGAGTGGTGTATGTATTGATTGCAATTTACAACCACACATGAAATAGGAGACAGATCCTTAATTGTGTCTTATCAGAAAATGTGATAAAGCGGTGGAGTGCTTTTCAGTTATCAGAAATTCAGAATCAGATGCTTTTATTTTTCGAGTAAGACTTCTGAGTTCTGAAATGAATGGAGTAAAACTTTTGAAAAAAATAAATAAGTGACCTATAGCACGAGTAAAATTAGAGTAAATGTAAAAGGAATGAATAGGAACTTAGTACCAAAGGATTGATATAGGAAAAGAATTAGCTTTCATATATGATATATGTAATTGGCACTTGGCAGGATTGTATAGGAGTATTTCTCAACAAAATACTGCATGTGTTTTATAGTGTAGTGGGGTGATCGTGGCGCGGTTTGATTCGGTTTTGAGCATAAAAGTTAACCTAACTGCGAGGTAAAAATGCATGCGGTTCGATTTGGTTCGGTTAGTTTTTGAAAAGTCATCCGAACCAATCCAAACCAAACCAATGCGGTTTGAATCGGATCGGTGTCCGCAGTTTATCGAGATGTAAAAAACATGACAATATTATCAACTTATTACAAAATAAATGTAAAAAATATTAATATTTTATTATTTACTTTTACATAAAATAATATGTATATATAGAAATTGCATATATCCTAAAACTTTTTTTATATCTTATAAAAATAGCTTATTTTTAATTACAACATTATAGTTCTTAATCGCATAAAATGATATATTTTGACAACCTACTATTTTATAGATTCAATTTGGATTGAACTTGCTAAGTTGGATTGTGTAATAGGTTAATTGTTTCTAGTTGATAGAGTTAAGTTAAGTATTGCGGTTTGGTTCGGTTTTATGAAATGAAAACCGCGAACCTAACCAAACCGCACGGTTTAGTAGAAAAATGATCCGTGCGGTTTTAACTAGAAGCGGTTTTTGCGGTTTCAGTTTGAATTGGTTGATATACGGTTTTACTTTTGGATTGGTTCGGATATGATCACCCCTAGTAGTGAGTGTTACTTGGAATAAACAAAAGGACTATTGTTTGACACTTAATTTTAAACAAAGAGAGTAATTAAGCTATAAGCTAAGCTCAAAATTTTGCATTGTCAAACAGAGTCTACGTCTCATTTTCCTTCATTTGTAAAGCAATCTCATCTCTAATGACAAAAAATTTCAAATCAACTGCTGAGTTTATATGTTAGAAAATCTAATTCTCACCACTTTTTGGGTTTTGGAGGGATGACTTGAAAGAGCTAAGTCTATATATATAAATTGGATTACTATGTTATTGGACGTAGTTTTCATTGTTGTTTAATAGGACTAATCTTTATCCTGAAATTTATGAAGCATACCTGGTGAATTTTCCCTTCTTAAAAGAAGACTAAGTCTATATTTTAAAAGATATTTGATATTTTAAAAAATTGCAAGAAATAACATGATAAATATTCATATAATACTTCATTATCAATTAATTAATTTTAAAAAAGAAAATTAAACTTTCTCCGTCTAAAAATATTGTTCAAGCGATTTAAGTTCAATTTTATTTTATTTTGAATTTAATTTAATTTAATTTATAAGTGAGATTTCTCCATCCGGAAAAATATGTTTCGAATTTAATTTATAATTTCTTCCGATCATTATAATAAGTAAATTTTATCTCTTGATACATTGGAATATATATATAGTCCATATTATTGACTAAATACGTCAATTATTCAATGTATTAAAGAAGTTAAATTTATTTATAATAGTAGTAATAGTTATGAGATGGAGTATTAATCGGTTAGTCTTGGTTTCATGGAGTAATTGTGAAGACGAAGTCAATCGTCATCTTCTACATGGAAGTCAATGTCTATCTCGATCAACCATTTTCAAACCAAGGAGTGACCATATTGAGTTAGGCATTAACCAAATATGTAGCATGTGTCACATCGTTATTATCGTATGCAACTTTTCTTAATTTTCAACATATAGAGGTGTTCCATGCTAGAGGTCTTCCTCAGACATATGAGATCAGAATATGTCTATTTTTTCCTTGCTACGTTGTTGCCTAGTGCCTCTATGTCTTTTTTCAACTCATAATTAAAGACTTCTTGCATCATCTATTGCATAGTTTTGTGAGATTGAAAACTATGGTGGAACAAATCTTATTAATTAATATTGTATTTTGTAATCCGTTCTATTTTATTTTTAGAATACATAAAATGTGAAATACTATACGGATAAATTTCTACAATTTTGTGAATTATCAACGTAAGCGTTTAATGGGATTGATAGTTTGAAGTGGTGCAACTAGGATACAAATTAAGTCGATGTTATTGTAAGAAATTGCAATGAGTTTGACTAAATTACACTGATATAATGTAATTTTTGTTGGAACAATTTTGTAATGGTGAAGTTTTAGAAGAGAAGAAGAGAGTTTTAGAGAAAAGTAATTTTGTAAAAGTGATTATTGAAAGTGTAAAATTGTTATTCATCCACATGGGGCAAATGATAGTTATATACATGTTGTTTCTTAACAACCAAGTAATTGAATAACTACCTAAGATAAACAAACTCTAACTACCTCATTCACCAACTAACTAACTAACTGTCAAATCAAACTAGAAATGACTTATACAATAAGCAAAAACTGTAAACTAAAACAGAAAAGCTTAAACCAGAAAATCACATGAACTGATCATTCTCATATCAGTCTCAGAGTGCCAAAACATGAATTACACTTTTAACAATTTTGTCAAAATAATTCTGATGATAATCTCCGATAAACACAAAGATAGTGAGAGGGTGGGAGTGATTATTAAAAGTTAAAAGACTCCAAATAAAGATGGAAGAAAATATTACTACTTTGTTGGGTTTGAAATTTGTCGGAAAGTCCTATGAAGAACAACTAATTAGGATTCTTATTGGATTTGGACTAAAATTGTTGAAAATTTAACTTTTATATCTTTTAATTAGCTGACTTATTTTGTAATTGTGATAATTTAGTTCTTTTTAGAAGTCTATTGTGCAATTTGGGCTCATAAGTTGTTTTAGTAATCTACGGGGTGCTTTTAACATTTAAATTGCAAGCATATACATACACAGTAACTAAAATTTTATTTTCGTTAATAGAATTAAACGAGTCGTGAGGAGTTTGAGTAGTATGATAAAAGTCTAAAACTAGTGTTGAGGGGTTTGAGTAATAAGAGGTTTTTTAGTTGAACAAATTGTGAATTTTATTAAGAGGTTTTTTACATCTCTTATATAATCTTTTAATCTTATCATTTACATGTAAGTGATGACAATTTTTCTCTAAATTAATCTTGTAGTTTAACTATTGTAATTTTTCAATTTCTGTATTAATACTTGTTTCTTAAAATATTACATGAAAAATTTGATTTCAGTAATGTAAAGATCATTTCTTCTTGGAGTTATTTCATTAGTGAAATATGAGAAGATTATTATAAAAATGTTGGTAACTTTTAGCATCACTGAGCGCAACTATTGTGTTTATCAATTTTGGGCTTTCAGAATAAAGTCCAACAATCTACCGTTTGCCCATTAATGGATCATTTCATAAACGGGACCATTTCATCCTAAACTCAGACATTGCATGCAAAAACTTCTCTTCCCACCTCCTCATATTTCTTTTATCCCCTTTAAAATTACATTTTTGCTAGTAAAAAAAATTCGGGACGTATTTTCTAAATTTTTTCTAGTTCAATTATTAATTTTTATGACAAAAATAGTTCGGAAAATATGTTCCGAACTTTTTTTTTGCCTGAGCAACAATATAATTTTCAGGAGATAAAAGAGGATTAAGGGGAAGTACATAATTTTTCATTGCAAAATGGTTAAAAAAATTTGTAACACATTTGTGTTTCTCCTTTCAATTAATTGTTTTGAAGCATTCTTTCTTTTTAAGTAATGTTGAAAATATCAAACTTTAGTTGGTTTTGTAATGATTGGCGTCTGACTTTCTAAAGAAGACTAGAGTGACTAATTTGACGGTGGTTAAAGAAATTATATCTATATTTCACCTATTATTCTCTTTTTTTTTTAATATTATTTCATTGAAGGTAATTCTATTCAAAATGTATAAGATACATTAAATGTAGAAGTACTTCTCTAAGCCATGATTCAAACTCTCGCCTATTATTTATTTAGAGTTAGTTTGCTCTGTAAAATATAAATACGTTACAAATGTTTAAAGTATTGAACAAATTTTGTTGTGTATGATATCTGGTGATGAAAATATTATTCCCTTATTTTATTAGCAATCAAACACACTCTTAAAGTTACAAATTTATTTGTTTACAGCAACAAAATATACTGATATATAATTTAGTTACAGAATATACCAATTTATAATTTAGCTGCACTAGTTTAATGAATACATTAACCAATTAACTAATTTAATATAAGTGAACAAAGACCACTAAATCTCATAATAGCAAATAAGGTATATCGGAGGATATTACCTATTTAAAACTTTTTTATGAACAAAAATTGATTTTAGAAAAGTACTATGAGGTTTACAACACTCGGCATAGTGAACATTAATAAGTTGCAGTAGACTCATGTAATATCTATTAGAGCTTATACTATTGAAGTGTGAATCACTACAATAAAAACAATCACACAAGCGAGTTTAACCATTACTTACTGACATTTAGAGATAAGGCATGTCACTTGTTCAACATCTAAATTTTTATTTAATGAGACTCCTAACTCATACTTGAGCACCAATATTTTCTCTCACAAGTGTAAATTGTTTGAGTCATTGATCAAACACAAAAAATTATTTATCCGCTCGCATCTATCAAGTTGAATCAAACTCTAATGTTACTGTTGAGACTTCTAAGGATGCCTAAAATACTGAAGCTGATCATCTCATCTCATAATAACAACTACCAATATAGTATCACTATCACATATTTAAATCATTGTCTAAAACAAATATTGAAATAAAAATGTGCAGATCTGCAACAGCTTAAATGCATAGGATCAATTACCCAAAATGCACACTACATTCAACTTTTACATATATTCCTATAAACCAAATACCCATATAAACCACTGTGCTACATGAACATGTACCACACTAGCAGCATTTAAGGAAGGACATACTACTGAGAGTGAAGTATCAAAGGTACTACAGTACTTCCCTATTGAAGTTAGAGTAGTGAGATATACTACTCTATTTTTTTCATTATAAATATTAAATATAGTCTCATGTAATAAATATGCATCAATTGCAGGTCCCTTGTGACACTGTAATAAATATGTCTCCATTTATGTGCAGACCAAGAAGGGGAACCTTCCCTCTGCCGACACTCATTTCATTATACTTGGACATTTTTACTAGTGTAATGTTGGACACATGTGTCATCCATCTCATGTTATGAATGAATGAATCTCTTTGAAGTGCTCAATACCAATAGTAAACTAATTAAATAATGAAAACTCCTAAAATCCTCTTCCTGTTTTCCAGGATTATGGTAATTGTGTCAGAGAAATTAGAGTCACAAAGTCAAGGCAATTGCCCTTGACTTGTGCATTTTGGAGTACAATTACATGTTGGCCTACTAAAATATTGTGATTTTTTGCAACTAGCTAATGTGGCCCAAATTATAAATGTTTAGATAGCATTGAATATACTTTTTAGGTATGTCTAGGTGTCTAATAAGACAAATTGGTTTTATAAAAAAAATTAGTTAAAAGTGAATTAAAGTAAAGTGATTTGTATATGTCTGAATATTTTCACATTAAAATAGATTGAATGATAAATTTGAAGCTAAATGACTTATTAATTATAAGAGATTTTTTTAAAAAAAATTTAAGTTAGAATCAATTCACGAGTATGGACAACTAAAGATATAAAAATCAATCATATACTTGTAATAATCACTATTATCACGATTAAGAAATGTGAACACTGAACACTTGTAGAAAGGAATCAATAAAATCACTTCTTTATTTTTAGTTTATAATTTTGTGATGAAGACGAGCATCAATTTATTTACACTACTAATGTTTGGAGGTCCTACTCCTTCTAAAAAAGAGCATAGTAGTAGTTAATAGTACTTAATAATAGTAGTAGTATTTTATACGGGACAAACTTGTTTGGTCCAAGGTTGCACGATCTATACAAACTCAACTTCAAGACAACTTAATAATCAAACATTTAACTCAATTTGAAAAAATAATCAAACATTTAACTCAATTTGACTCTTAGCAATAGTTCTTTATCTATATATAGCACCACACCATAAGAGATTCTAGTTGAGATCCTCTTGAAAGAAAAATATATATTCGAGATGCACAAGATATAATATATAAATACATTTTATAATTGGGATTTAAACTTTGATTTGTCACGTTTAGATAGGAGTTTAATCTCTTTCTCTAGATCTAATTCTCGTTGGCAGTTTTGTCAATTTTTCTTTTGACACCAATTCTATAAAAAAAATTAAAACTTCGTTTTATACAATTTTAACTATGCACATTAATTTTGTCAAAAAAAAAACTATGCACATTAATTTTATTTTTGTTACTTTTCACATATTAAACAAAAATCGATAATGTGCAACATAATGCGCATGAATAGTAACTTTCACTGTAATTGTAAATTTTCGTCAGTTTTGGGATCAATTTTTATATGGTTGCACCCGGAATTACTTTTGTTTATCCAAAAACAATTGATAATTTAATCAAAATGTCTTGGTTGTGATCGACATTTTTTTCACCTCTTCTAATTCTTAGGAGTAAGGGGTTCTATAGTAGTCTAGACTCTAGAGTTCGGAACAAATACTGACATCAATTGATTTCGGTTTATAGGTCCAATAGACTTTAAATACCAGTAAAACTGTTACTGGGCTGATTGGCTTTGCAATTTCTTTTCCAAATTTACCGTCTTATAATGTACAGCCTTCCTGTTTAGTAAATAAAAATGGTGTAGTTATGTAGTACGTAAGTTATAATAGGACCTTACTCAACAAAAAAATGGTTGCATAGTCTACATCAAAGAATTAATTAACATTCACATCTTGAAATAGTAAAATAGATGAAAAGAAAGCTACGTGGAGTTCACTCAAACGTGATTGGGATGGATAGAGATTGAAAATTAATGTTAAGCAAAGGTCAAGCAGCTATCATATCTCTTTTTTCTCAGCATACTGCCATACTCCCCAAATCTCATAATTTTTTGGTCTTCAAATTCGTTTCATATGTACTCCATTATATTCAATATTTCTACTAACCCAGTTAAATTTATAAAGACAAAATTGTGTTTTTCTAATCAAGTAAATTTGTTTTGACTTTTACTATAATCAAGTAGTAGTAATTTATTAAGCATGGGGTGGTGATGACCCTAAATGTGTTCACATCTGATTATGGCCACAGCATAAAGACGTAAGAACTTATATATACTACCCATGAAAATAAGGTTCATAAAACAAATCTACTACTCCCTCCCTCCATCCTTAATTATAAGCCTCTGTTTAAAAAAAATATAGTCTCTAAATATAAGCTCTTATTATATGAGTTATTAGGTGCATTTGTTATATTTTTTTCCCCCTACATATACTCTTAATTAATATACTACTAACTTGCATTAAAATGTAAAAAATCAAATTAAATACGCATACAAAAAAAATGACATTTAAAATAGAAACCATTAGTTTTCCATATTATACCACACAAATTTAAAAAAAAAAACTCTTCTAAAAGTGAGATTGTGTGACAAAATAGTATTAGATTTTTATTAGATAGATATATATATATATATATATATATATATATATATATATATATAGTGTAAAACTGTTTTACTATCCTTGGCTAAAATAGTGTGAATATGGAGTAATTTGATGTTTCTGTCAACTGAATTATGGTTACAACTCACAATACCATATTTTTATAAACAAAAAATATGTTTATTTCTGTATTTTATGGACAATGTCACTTTGAAATAACATGTTGCGAAGATTTTGATGTATTTTGTTTTATCCGGAAGGTAGGTTTCAAGATTATGAAATTGCTATAGACAACGTAATTCACATGGCATCGCCTAACAATAATATAAATGCACATACACAACATGATCCAACTAACCCCATCAATGAGGAAGAACAACACTCCTTTTAAAATTGTCGTCTCATTTGTGATATTTATGTAGTATTTTTTTTTGGTGCATGATGTTTATGTAGTATACTATCAAATATCAAATTAATTATATTTTATTAATATGAATGAAGTATATATTAATTATTTATGTTAATATAATTGTAATTTTACAACTATTTTTTGTATTAAAAATTTTACACAACATTTTTTTGTCATAACAACCTTATTTAACTTAATTTTTTATGATTTACAATGAAGTCGAAGATCGAGCTCATAAACTCTTATATACTATTCCAACCCTTCACCACGACTTAAACCTTGCTTAACTTAAATAAAACATTAAACTACAATAATGGTAAAAAGCTCGAATTAACTACTTTTAGAAAATAAAATTATTTGTAAGGATTGAGCAAAAAGGGAAACGAAGGTTTGTGTGTGGGGTTAGTAGTTACTGGTTATTGGTTACATCAGTTGGGGGTTTGGAGGCATCGTACCTCGTGGCCATTCCATCAATCTTACTTTATTACTATCTTTTTTATTTTATTTTATTTTATAATATACATTCATTCTGAATTCCTTGTGGGTTCCTTTCACTACATTAATAATAAAGTTATATTCCCAACTAGGCTCGCATTTTACTCCTACATATGCTCATTTGACCAAGATCGGTAAAAAGAGGGAAGTTCACACACATGACATGCATTTGTGGAGACAAACTATTTTAAAGAAGCCAAAGAAGAATCTCATTCCTTATAGTTATAGTTGTAGGCACATGATGAATGCATAACAAATTAGTAGTATGACTTTCATGCCAACTCTTAATTATATCACAGCCGGGACAATTCTATGTATAATAAAGATAAATATATGGCACGAGATATTTTCATAATTAAAATACTCTAAATTCTCAAATAATTATATTTTTAATGAATTTTATTCTATAAATAAAACGATAGAACAAATCATGTTAAAGTAAGGTGGTCAATTTGCCTTAATTTGTATGGTTTCTCTCATGTTGGGGGGAAAAATGAGGAAATAGTATTAATGATCTAGACCATTGAAATAAAAAGAGAGGATAGTACTAAAATTTGAAGAAAAAAAAAATAGATTAGTTACGCGTTTGATACGTGAAAATTGAGAGAACCGGAGAGTTAAAAATGGAGAGCCAAACTCTGAATTATAGATCTTCCTCCCCTTAAAATTGAAGATTTTTGTATATGATTTGTGAAATTTACTTGTTTTGGTATTATGCAGCAAACATTAGGAGTATTATATTGGTTGAGTGTTGTTAGCATTACACTTGGTTACAATTATTATATATTGTAAAGGAGCTTTGACTGATTGTGTTACTACTATTCCCATGTATGCACATGATCTTGTGCTTGTGGACATCAAGTTGAATGAAATGTTCCTATTTGCTTTTACAAACAAAACAAAAAACCACCGACCATAAAGTAAAATGGAGAATACAAATATCTCAATTTCTACACAGAAAGGCATATATTAAAAGAAATAAAACTCTCAAGTACATCACAGTTTTTTCTAAGAATTATAACTGATGACAAATGCAAAAGTTGAAAAATCATATTATCAAAAATAGAAAATATTATCTTCAAAAATTGTAGTATAATCAACTTTTTAAAAGTTAAAAAAATTTCAACTCAAATTTTATATATTTAGTACCGTCTCAATAAATGCATTTAAAACACTAATTAGCATGACCTTAATAAAATAGCAGAAAGATCAAAAGACAACATATATCAAGAGTTTAAGACCATTCATTATCTGACAGTTTCAATGTCAGGAGAATTGGCCAAATAAGACATTACTGATAGAGATGTTGGGTAGTACATCAAATGAAGACTGAGTATTGTCTCAGTAACACTACATTATCCATTCTCAGCTATCAAAAACACCCTTTGTTGCATTGCATTTTCAAACAGATAAAGAACTTCTACACCACATAGAAGCTAATAGCTCAAACTTGGCTTTGGTCAGTGGCAGACTCTTTAATATTACCACCACCGACACTGATGAACTTAGATAAGTTGCAAGTAACAAAAGTTTAATGGTTCTACTATACCAAAGCTTCATCACCTTCCCTCATTTATGGAAGGTAAACTAAAAAATTAACCTCCATTTTGCTCTATTCCTAAATGGAAAAACGAGCTCCAACTCCTTTGTTGGAATCTGCATCGAGTATAAATATTCACTCAGGCCTGCATAACACCTGTGAATTTTTATGCTCTATTTACAGACTATATATAGAGGCATAAACAAACTTCCACATGTAAATAACCAACTGAAACCCCTACTCTAAAATCTAAACGTTAGTAGTCAAAAACTAGTGACTGCTATGAACAATTGCCTTGAATAGATCCTACTGTCATCATTAGATTTCCATCTTCCATATCATCTTTTCAATGCTGCAATCGTGCGCTTTCTCCAGTGCAACAACTTTGGTTCGATGTACTGCAAGTGAGTTCTTTCCTCTTTCATCCTGAGGAAGTTCACAAGCTTCACTGACAGAACCTGTCTTCAAATCGGCTGGGGGAATGAAGCAATCTACAGAGAGACCTGGAACATTGAATGCAACCTCTTCAATTGTCCAGGCTTCTTCCATTTTTGTTTTGGTATGGCTCATGGCCATCTCCCCAAACCTGAAGAGGGTCACCACAGAATTCCCGGAGTGTGCAATCATGACCCCTTCCACAGGCCTGTAATCATCGAGGAATGAATTGATTGTGGTTTCCCAATAAACCGCGTCGCCTCCATTAGATTGGATGCGGGTCAGATGAGAATCCTCAATGTGAACAAGAAGTCCAGTTTTCTGGCTAAAGTAACCAAATAAGACATGGCGTATGATCTCGGCAGGACCCTCACTCCGAGCCTTAAGTGTTTCAGGATCAGTACAGTGCTTAAGGATGAAGCAATCCTCACCATTGATATTCTTCTCTCCTATGCATCTGGCATCAGCAAACATGCTTGCAGTGGTTCTAGGGTCAAGGCCCTAAATTAACAAATAAAAATGAATCTAATTAAACACTAGATAGAAAAAGAAAACAAGATACTAAAAAGCGAAACAGATGGTACATGTACAAAAACAACACTGAAAATCTAAAATAATGTTTAACCTGAAGCGCACGGCGCAAAGGCCTCACAGGTCCCTTAGCCGCATGAGCACCAAGCCAAGGAGTGTGCCTCCAAACAAGCTTTCCATTGCAGCCAGCATGAACCTTGCTTCCCCCAACATTAAGCTCTACATACCACATATCCGGATTCATCTGCCAAAGCACAAATCCACCAGACTCTGCACACCTAGAAGCATTCCGATTCTTCACAACCCTAGTAGCAGTTTCAAATTCAGAAGCTACCATTCTAACTTTCCCCATTGCATATGCATTTCTTATAGAGTTCTGCAATTTCTGTCCTCCAGATGCTGCTATGTACTGCTGCAATATATACTGTGCAGACGATGTTTCCTGCAACAGACAACAGTATCCATGAACAAAAAATCACTAGAAAAAATCCCATAAATTCTTATACTCCACCAGTATATATTCGTCACCTTGTTTTTTATCCCAAAAAATTCATAAAATGGAATCAAATAACCAAACAAAACATTGTGTAGGATCTAACTTTTTAATGGAAGGAGTAACTTCTACTAAAGTACTAAAACCCTTTTCCCAAAAATTAGTATAATTAACTTATCTTAAATCATGGTAAATCATGAATTTAATTTTCAGAGATTATCCCTTAACTAAAGTCTAAAAAAATAGACATCAATTGCTTGAGTTATACTATATACTAAAAAGTTAAAACAAGTTTCACTGTTCTAATGTGTTTTTTTTAATCTTTCGATAACCACTCTCTTAAACAAAAACACTATTAAAAAAGAAAAGGTGCACATGATTTTCAATTATTTCCCTAATTAAACATTTCTACCAAACAAACACCTACATGCACACAACACAACATCGGAAATAAACTAAAAATTGTAACATTCAAAATAGAAACCGAATCTTCCAAAAAAAAAAAGTGATGAAACTCACGATTGGAGTGTCTTTGATGCTGAGATGAGGAAGTGGGTCAGTAGAACAAACATGAAAAGGAGCCAATGGAGCACCCATTACACCAAGCAGAAGTCTCAGATCAGACCTCTTATACGAAACCGAAGGAGCACGTGAGAGCTGATCCTTCATCCAGTTACCGAGACCCGACCCAATTCGTTTTGGATCCCCGTTATCTGAATCGGGTCCTTCAATTAACGGCGTTAGTGTTTCACCTAACGGCCTTAAACCTCCGGATCTTGCGAGTGAAGAGTCGGAGTTCTGGTTCGGTTGGTTTTTCTTTCGGTTGAATAGACCGGAACCGGTTCGGGCAGGGCTAGTGGAGCGGGAGCGAGAGCGAGAACGAGAAGGTGAGAGACCACGAACTACTTCTTCTTTGAGTGTAGAGAAGAAACCCTGCTTCTTTTCCATTTTGTGTAGAGAAAATTTCTAAATTGTAATTTAAAGAAAAATGAAAAATCTCTCAAGAGAGAAAAAACGTGAGAATTTAAGAAGAGGTGAAGGGAAGGTTCATGTGAAGAGAGAGTAGAGAGAGTGTGTGTGTGTGAAATGTGGAAGGAAGGAAGAAAAAAAGGAAGTGAGTGAGGTGTGTGGTGTGTGAGAATAGAATAGATAGTGGAGAAACGGTATTTGGAGAGAGAGAGAGAGAAAGAAAAAGGAGAAACGCGCAGAGAGTGAAAGAAAGAGAATGGTATTTAGTTGCTTTATGGGAGGGATGAAAAGGCGTCACAATGTGTAGTACAGTACTTTTTTATTTTATTTTTTTAGATTATTATTGATACGAAGTTTTTTTTTTATCGATGATTAATTTCTTTCGCTAATCACTGTAGGGAACACAATGTAGATTATCTAATTTCATCCGCATTTTCTATATATATGATTGAGGAATCGAACTTTTAACCACACACTTAAGCAGATCAAGATTTTTATCACTAAAACTAATTTATTGTTTGTATTATTTATATATTATTTGGAACTATTTTTATTAATTGATTATATATTGTCTTTTTCTTTTCTTTGACTAGACTTCATTATTGATTAATACTAATATTTGATGTCTTTGATGTAAAATCTTTAGTTACTTCAATCTTTACTTCATTTTATTTCTATCTTTAATAAAATCTTTAGTTACTAATTATAGATATACCCAAAAATAATCTTTTAATACTACAGTAGTTTTATAATTATATAAGTACATTAAATTATCAATTTTTTTTACTATAAATTTGTTATTTTTTTGAGTAAACATAATTTAATTGATAACTTTATAAAAAAAATAAGTTGATAATCATCATAGACGTTATTAAAAACGTTGGAGTTTGAAACACGCATTTCATATTTTCACACAGCGATTTCCTTTTAACTCTTTAGTTTCTAATAAGGGAAATTAGTAGTTCAGAATTCGGGATAATTTATGATATAAATTAAAGTGGTTCCAATGCTCTTTAAAATGCAGGTGCAGGGATCGAGCTGTGGTTCTCCTTGCAAAGTTCAACACTAATCACTACTGAACTAACTAACATTCGGTAAAATATGCCAGTTTAATTACTAATTTTTTTGACAAAAAAAAATTATTTATCCTTTTAAAATATGATTGCAACATTCATTATTTTTCACTAAAAACTATCAATGAGGATATTTTAATAAATTTCTTCAAAAAGAAAAATGGATATTTTAATAAATAAAATTACTTTAATCGTTATTTAAAAAATGTATAAAATACAAACAATATGTTTAAAGTGTCAAAGTAGTTTAATGCCTAAAATTCCACTATTTAAAATTGAATAAATATGCGTATCGAAATTCGAACATCAGTCCAGTTCATATACATTAACATGAATAGAATAAAATATTTTGACCAAAAGTATAATAAACATAACAGTAGTATAAAATCTCACACATTTAAAGTTATAAACTCAAATGTTATTTAAAGTGGCATTTCAAGAAACTATAAGTATATTAATATATGTTGTATGAGATTTAAAGTGAATGATTCACATTATTTTCAATCAATAATTAAAGAGTAATTGTTGATATGAAAATAATCAGATTGAAAGAGGATATTCTATCTTATGTGATCTATAAATTAACTATGATGCATATAAATCATTATTGACGATAATGAAAATTTCATATATATATCATACTAATAAAAATATCAATATATTAAAAATGTAGTATAAAAAATTTACTCCCTCTAACCTTATTTAAATTTATTGAACAAATAATATATATAACTTTAAAATGAGATTAAATATATCATTTCTTTAATAAATCTAAAAAGCTAAATTGAAGGGAGTTCTATGTTATTAAAAGGGTCTTGCTAACCATAAGGAAACCAAAAGTTCGATACACAAATTTGAAAATAATTTTACCATTTTTGATTTTTTAATTAATCCAAGAAGTGTACTAGTAATATTTAATATTTGTCGTCCCATAAGTGTAACTCAATTGGTAGCTATCAGAGACATTATTGAAGTGGTTTGGGTTCAAATTCAGGATTCCACATTTTCTCCACATTTATATGTGTGATTGTCTAGCCACTAGACCATCTGACTAAAAAAAAATTTAACATTTGTCATATTAAAAAGAAACTACTCCCTTGTTTTTTCCTTGTTTTTCAAAGACCGTAGGGGCCATACAGTACTTGGTGGACGCTGAAAAGTGAAATGTGAGTTGTCCAAGGAGGGTTGAGAAGCTAAGTTACAAAGGGGCAATACAATACAATAGGCATTTGTTTGGGAATTAGGAAGAGTAACGGTCTAGTCTGGCTTCTAAGCCTGCCTGTGCCTGCATGCAGCACTCCGCATTGGTGCCAGCGTTTTACTTTTGTGTTTAACATATGCCCCTATTCGCTATCGTGCCACCCGAGGATAACGATAAGATAAGCGTGCACCCTCCATTCATTCTACTACGTTCCAAGCATATTAGTGTTAAACATGTATTAGAAATGATTTTGATACACTAATTCGATCTTATATACAAGTAAAATTAACTTTTTGAATTCATTAAAAATATATTATGTGTAGACTAAATATATTATTTTTTTAATGAATCTAAAAAATTATTTGTTGCTTATATATGAAATTAGAGGGAATAGATGTTACTATTAGTTACTTATACGAACAGATCTACTTGGTGGCATAGTGTGATTATAGCTATCATTCATCCTAAAAGTAAGGCAGATAATTGTTGTTCATTGGAGCGCCGGAGTGCAGGGGTTGTTTTTATTGTTGAAGTCAGAGTGTGAGATTGAGTCTTTTGAACTGAATTAGTCGACTTAGTAGACCAAATACTTGTGTGGGGAAAAATATTCAAAACAATTCATATGGAGATTCTGGTGTCTCATTGTTCATAACCATAACTAAAATCTATTATAATTCATGTGATAAGTCGTTTATTTTTTGCTTTCACCATCAGCATCTGGTCTACTAGACTGACTAATCTAGTTCTCAGTTTTGACATCAAATAATTTCAACCACCTCTCAAGTGCAACTGCAGTGATCAAACAATCCTCCCTATCAAATCAATCGTCAATCAGCACCGAACACCGAACCAACTAACATTTGAAAGATCGTGTAAGTTGGCAGGGATAACATATGGCTTAAATCATCGTGTAAGTTGGCAGAGATATTGCACAAAATGTGCAAAGATCAACGTTCAAATTCTAATTCGTCCATATTTTATTTTGAACATGTGAAATTATAGTCACTATAACATATAATAAAAAATAATATGAAAAAAATCTTAAATTCAACATCAAAAGAGATAAATATTGAAAAGAATTTATAATACAAGTAAACATTGTTCTTTTTGGTACGACAAGTAAACATTTTTTTTTTGACTTAAGTACGACAAGTAAACATGGTTCGTCTTGTAATCGGATTTTATAAAAATCCATTAAATTCAATATAAAATTTAATATAACATATTAATAATCTATTAATTCAGGCCATCAACTCATCATTTATTAATTATTATGAGTCAAAAAAAACATATCATTTATTATAGTAAAAAAAATCATCATTATTTTTTTAAATATCAAGTCTGATAATAAAACACTTTTTTCTTACTTCAATCTAATCTAATATAAAACACTTAAAATTTGTATTTTTGACACAAAAAATTTATGTCCTCATTTCTCTTTATCATAAAAGCGTGGGCCATCATAGTTACGTCTAAAGGAGATAATTACTAATTAGTGGGCCAAACTACTTTTCTTTATCTATGTGCAGTAAGCAAACTTCTTGTTCCTTATCGACAAAGGCTTCTCTTGCCATAAAAGTTTATCTTCTTCATTTTCTTTATATTTTGAGCATAAAAGAAATTAATATAAAATTACATTTCTTGTAAATAATGCAATTAATTTTTAAATATTAAAATGTTGTACCTTATAATTTAAAAATATATTTACGTAAAAAAAATATAAAAATTACATATATGAGTAGTATATCCTATATATGGATTTTGTGACAACATCACCCTACTATGATACCAATCATGCGAACTATAGAAAATTTCTCATTTCACCCCCCAATATTCTCTTTTCCCCTCCAAAATGATTTTTGTATGAGAGTATATTGGGAGGGGAAAAGAGAGTGTTGGGGGGTGAAAAGAGAAATTTTCCGAACTATAGCTGCTATACAGTAGTTGAATGAGTATATGTTGAAGAAGTGCACGTAAAATTGCGCATTCCATAGGCATAATAAGTTGCAATGCACCTTGTAATGGAAGTTCCTCAAAGTATTTTCACATGCATAGTACTGGGCAGCTACTCTTTTAATGCTAAACTAGTGAATACCTTGCGAATTATGGATCTGAAAAAGAAAAGAAAAATAAGTATAACATGTGTATTTCTCTCTCTCTTTCTCATAAGACATACTAATAGATAAATTGGTTATGGTTTAAACTTAAGATTCTTTCACCAAAAAAAAGAAACTTATGGTTATATCCTCTATTTATTCAATTTTGGATTTGAATCAGATATCTTCTGTGTACAATTGTAGAGACTAATCTTTCGAACCGGATGAGATTATATAGGCATCTCCCGCAATGCAAGCTGCATTGTTCAGCTCTTTAGCTCTGCTTGGGTCTATTGATCTAGAGCTCGGAGATTAAGAAGCGGAAACTCGTAAAATATATAGCAGATTTGGACGATCTAGCTAAAACGAATCCTATTTCAGGGCAATCCACATGTAATGAAAGCAAAAGGATTAAAACAGTCCACACTCCATGCGGGCTGGTGGTACAAAGTCAATTAATTTGATCTCAACTGAATTTATTAATTTTAATATTAATAATGGTAAGATATGAGATTTTTATAATATAATACTAATAATTTTTATGAATTTTTTTTAATTTAAAAAACTGATCAGACGATGATTAGGTGGATTTTCCTTTGAGTCAGATATGTGCAATGTGGGCATCATCATATTTGTTCATGATATGGAATGACAACTTGATCACAGTTGCAATTTAACAAAAATATAGGAACAAAAATATAGGAGTAAAAGATTACTAGTACATTTTTTTTTTTTTTGAAGAAAGATTACTAGTACATGTTATACTCTTATATTAACTAATTTTCCTCTTTTTTACTTTTTCAAATTCATGTTGTCACCGTCTCCAAGTTGTGAGAATGAGATAGCTTACTACATCCAAAAAAAGTTAATATTCTTGTCCATTTGTTGCTACTATGTTTCTTTGCGTTTGACTAGAACAGCAAAAAAACAACCATGTTCTACTTCTATTGTGCTATGTAGTAGTTTAATTATTTAAGAATAATCTAATTTAATGTACTCTATATTATAATAAAGCGTGGTTTTTTGGTTATTTTTGGGTCCCAAGCCATGCCAAATACTACTACTTTGTTTGGTTTTGGTCTACTAGCAAGCAACCTTACTCTTTACGCGCAAGAGCACGTGCAACACAGATTTGGGGTCATAAAGAAATATATCATGACATGGAGATATCAGAAATGAGCACTTCATATGTAAGAACATAGTTAAACCGAGTCATTTTCTTGATTGCTGTTTGTGATCGGTGGTGGGGTTCAGCTTTACAACTAATCTTACAAGATGAAGCACAGGGCCAAGAAGAAGAAGAAAATCTCATTTACAAAAGTAGGATGTGGTCAACTTTTTTTCATCATCATCTTCTTTTTTATACAGTACATTTTAAATTTAAAATTATTTTACACATATTTAATCAAAGTTCTAATTAAGCCAATACTGTTAAACCAATTCTAGTGTGTGTTTGACTAAATATTTTCAAGTTGTGTAGCTGTGAAGTTTTATTTATATGAAGAAACTGAGGGACCAACATGGTTGGGTTTTTGAGTGACATATTTCGTATGGTTTCAAAGTTTTTGTCTCGCATTCAATGATGGCTATTGAAAATAAAATCATACTAGTACAGTACTAGCTAGTATAGTTACTTGATGATATTTTTACTCCTCACTAAGGAAAATCATCATGCTACATGTACTACTTTAGTGACATTTTGTCATGCATTTCACACGGATTTTTGCAGTCACTGTCTGAATTAAGTGGACCTGGACCCTAACAACTAATAAGCCAGTGGGATTAAAACATCTTCACATTGTTGGCTAAGGATTGAGGTTTTAGTTTCAAACCAATAAACATATAAGTAAGTAATAGTAGTATGTTAATTAGTAGAAAAAAACGGAATATACAACTAATAACAACAATGTATTTTGACACGTCACTCTACTTCATCTACTTTTTATAATGATTTGTGTTTTATGTTCTTAAGCTAATATTTGTACTTTCGCTGCTTGACCTCATTTAAAGCCAGTCTTTCATTTTTCATGACAAATAAAACTAGACTTCATATGTTTGTTGGGCTTACATGGACAAATAAAACTAGACTTATGACAAATAAATGAATAATACTCCAAGGGTTCGATAACTGATGAAAATAATTTATATTTCCGATATACAAAAAAAATATGGATACTCTTCAAGATTTTATCAGCTAATACGAAAACATAATTTGTTGATTGTAGAATCCAAATATAATTTTGGATTGTAGAATTCGAAAATTGCTCTTTAGGCCCCTCATTTTGCTCCCACACCCCCTCATTTTGCTCCCACACCCCCCAATAATTCGAAAATTCGCATTTTAAAACGCATTCACCTTTAAAATGCGTTTTGTATGTTATACTGATTTCGTTTTGTATAATACGAACCAAATTCCATTTGTATTTTAAAATACGAAAACGTTTTTACCTACGACTCTTTTTCCGTTGGTACAAATTGCAACAGTTTTTTTCCTATCAATATTCATTATCAATTTTCATGGCTATATACACACATCCAATTCATGGTGTTTAATTATTGAAAATTTGTTTTACAAAATCAATGAAATTACAAACTAACTATGCAATCCAATAAAACATACTCCAAACAAAAAGGAAAGTTTAGTAAGGTAAATGAACTATGCTATATATACTGAAATTTAACATAAGGTCTTACAAACATGAAGTTAATAATGTCAATCCCAGAATACAATATAGCATTATAACAAAAATATAGTCTTCTGAACATATAATGTGCGTACAAAGTATTATATATAACAATGTAAAAAAATAAATTGTGTTCACTTGATAACCAAGTTTCCATCTTCAAGCCTACATATAAGCTTCGAATCTCCCCCTACAAGAAAAACAATAAAAAGAAGATGAATAATGACAACATAAATGGTTAAAGCACACAATACATGTTCTATGACTCAAAATAGGTGTAAGATCATTCAAATGAGTGAAGAAATGTTGAATTCAAGCTTGAACACACAAAATTCGCTCAAAAAATTGCAAATCTAAGGTCTGGTGTGAGATTGAGTGTTAGAGTGGACAATGAACATGTCAGGCCTGCAACTGTCATATAACAGAAGCGTTCGTATTTTGCGGTACGAAATTGAGCGAGTTCGTATTTTAAAATACGAACTGGATTCATTTCGTATTTTAAAATACGAAACCAAGTTTCAGTTCGCATTTTAAAATGCGAAATCAAGTTTCAGTTCGCATTTTAAAATGCGAAATAAATCAACATAGCTTAAAAATAAAGCACTTCGATTTTTCAAGGTCAATGCGTTTTGTATGTTATATTGATTTTGTTTTGTATAATACGAACCAAATTCCATTTCGTATTTTAGGATGCGAAGGGTATTTTTGTCAGTTTGGGGGGTGTGGGAGCATATTGAGGGGCGGGAAGAGCAATTTTCGTAGAATTCGAGTGCGTAAAATCTGTGGGCTTGAGCCATCTTAAATGGGCTTCATTCTCAGGCCCAATTGTAAAAGAAAGTGCAACGAAAAATTGAAGAATGAGTAAAGACAAGAAGGAAGAAAAACTGAGAAAACAAAAAAGCGAGAAAGAACTCTTTGAATCTGAATTCCAACAAACAAAAAAAATGAATCCGTGGTTTCCATTTTGACGTACTCTTCTTATCTCTTCTTCGTTGATTTTTCATTTTCAGCTTCGGTTTGTTGTAACCGTTGATCAAAGCGTTTTCGTAACCACTTTGTACGAAGCTCGATCGCCATGGCCGTCGATATCTTAACCTTAGAAAACAGGTAAATTTCATCAACTCAAAATGCACTATTATCCTTGTGTTTAATTTCTTTGTTATTTTCGAATCGCTTTTAGTTATACGTTCGAATATGTATAGTGATTAGATTCAGTTGTAGCTTATTCATTTCGATTGAATTGAAACGTTGCTTGTTAGAATCGGTTACTTCGTGATCACAATCGAGCTTGTTCTTATTGAAGCATAATTTTCAGAATTTCAATCTGTATAGTGCGTAGTTTGTTTCGTTTTTTTTTTTGTTTTTATGATTTAATTAATTGTCCTAGTTGCTTTCGAATACTGGTTTGAGTAGTTACTAAATTCACTGCTGCTTCCTTTGTGTTATCTTATTGAATCAATGGGAAATAAGGTCGTTTGCGCGCACGATATGTTTGATTAAGTTCATTGTGATCGTAGTTTGATAATTTATTACAGTTGCTAATATTTATATCGCTGATTACATTCTAATTATTTAATCTTGGTTTTGGTTCTAGGTATATTGATTCTTGTAGGAGACATGGTGTTTTGCCTAACGCTACTATTTTGTCAAGCTTTTTCAAGGTCTGATGTTAATTCCTTTACCTAATTTGCTGCTAAATTATCTCTGTTATATTCCTATATATAGTTTTGGGAATTGGATCCTCTCCTGCCGGTGTCTTGATAAGTGAGGATTTTCATAAGCTACATTATTTTTTGGAACTCTATCGATTTTATACTGCAGTTGAAACTGTTTTTATTTTTTTTGTAGTCTAGTTCTTCATCTCTTGACTCTGCCAGTACAAGGGGCAGTGAATGGATTCCATTTTGTATTTGTAATCTATTCTTTTCATGGGCTGTAAGCTAACCTGACCATCATTTTGCAGGCTGAGGTAAAAAAATCCCACCAGGAGCCATGCATCCTGGACATCTTAATTGACGATCTTAAGGATATTGATTTTGCCCCACTCTTCGAGATATGCACAAACCTTGATACTTCTGAAGTAGAAGCTGTTGATGTACGTAATGAATCACCATGTGTATTAAGTGGAGAATATGCATTACCATTGATGCGTGCTGTTAAACAAAAGCTTCGAGTAGTCGAACTACAAGATGTGTCATTTGCAAAAGACTTCGTACGGTATATTATGGTGCTTGTCATTGATTATATTTATAAAAATGAAGTTTTTGTTTCATGTCTAATCACCTTTATAGTTTATTTTCAACTTTCGCTCAATTTGATATGGTAACATTGAATTTCCAAGGGACATTATTGGGGAATTTCCAAGTGATATGGTAACATTCAACTTTCTGCTCAATGATTTTATATTAATGGGGATATGACATTATTGTCTTGATATTGGCTTTTATGTCACCAAGGGACTGTTTGATTTGCTTTTGAAGGGAGATTAGAGATGACAAAAAAAGTCGCTTGTTTGATATTAGAAATGGTCATAGAACAAAACAAATCTGGTTGTGTATACATGTTAAAATATAGAATACTATTTATTAGTTATTACTATTAGAAGTTAATTACACACTAATATGTTGTGCAAAATAAACGTTTCACATAACAAACAACACTATTTTGCATGCATTGTGTATTTACCACCGAACATGGTATGTTAGTATAACACTCTGTTTGTGGTGTCTCTTGGCGTAAATCAAACACAGCATAAGGACCACCTCTGGCATTTACTGTAGCCAATTAACATAATTACACTGAGGTGCTTCATTCTCATTGATGATATACAATGAGTTGGTGCAGTTTTTTCCCTATAAGTTTCAATAATGAGCTGTTCTTTCATTATTGGGAGAACGTGCCTCACTGGCTGCACTTTCTGGTGCATTTTGTTTTTCTTGCAACTGATGTTTTCATGACTAATTTTGGGTTTAATCACCAGGGATATCTCACAAAGAGGTTTGGCATGCCAAGTTTTGACATTGAGGTCTTGGCATTTCTGGAAGTTGGGCTTGATGGGGGAGTTCAGGCATATGCACACACTTAATCTTGATTTCAGTTCTTCCCTTACCAGTTTTGAAGAAGACTGTTTTAATTGCATGCCCAATCTAACGTCTCTCTCAATGTGTGAAACAATGGTTACAAATCTTTGGTCAACTGTTGCAGCTCTCTCTAAGCTTCCTTCTTTGGTTGAACTAAGGTTTCAATATTGGCAGTATTGTAATGATGCAGGAACATCTTTTACCTCATCCAGTGGGAAGTCAGATGCCACTGCTGATTTTAGTCTGCTTGATAGAGTTCCTTTAATTGGTGAATCCTGCATTGATACAAGGGAACTAACAGACGTTAGTGTTGAGGATCCACTTAGAAATTTTTATTCCTTTGACGAAGAAGCTATGAGTCGTGATGTTGAAAGCATGATTGAAGACTCGTCAGATGATAGTGAAATTGATCTGACAAATAATCATCATAGAAACTGGTTGTCAGATGTTTTTCCCAGGTGGAGTTTACAAATGCCTCTTCAGAGCGAGGTAGCCAATCTACTTATTACTTTGTAAATATATTTTTCTTCGCAGTGGTCGCTACATCAAAACAATAATGTCAACTCTTTCTCACTCTCTTGTTGAGGGTTTGATCATTTTTGTCTAATTTATTGCAAGTAATTTACTACTATTAATTTTGAAAACATAATAATTTGGGTTTTAATTTAAAATAATCATGAACATTGTAAGTGTAACTTCCAAGGCCACGGTGATAGCTTGCATCTTATGTTCTTGCAATTATCTTATAAAATGCTATAAGTTATTGCAAGGATTAAAATTTAAAGCTCGTATACTGTGGTAGTCAAATCAATTACTCCATGTTTTCTAGTTTGCGTAATTCTACTCTGTTTTTATGGTCATATCAGTCAAAGTTTAATATGAATGCTGTACTAAAAACATTGAAATGCTTGTTATTGAATTGCATAAAAGTGTTTCAGGTGATTGTACTATTTCTTACATCCATATTTTCCAAGCCACAATGTGAAAATCCAGTTTTATCTTTAACTTTGACTGTTTACATTACAGAATGAAGAGTCATCAAGAGGTTCCTTTACAGAGAATGGTGTTGATGTTTCTATGAAGTATATGTCTTGTCATGCATCACCAATATGTCAGGAAAAACATTACAGAGAATTCATGATAGCTTCACTACCAAAGCTGAAAAGTTTAGATAATCTGCCTATCAGAAATATTGACAAGGAAAGGGCTACTGGAATATTTTTTCAACACTTTGAATATCTTCCGTACAGATGGAAGAGCAAAGAGAATGTTCTAAGTATCTTACACAAGCGAGAAATAAAATCAGGCCGCATTAGGGAACAATCTTCAAAGCTTAGCCCGTCATATCCTCATGGAACGTCTCAACATTTTTATACTAGGTCTCTTTCTGCTGCTAAACTGGGGTCTTCAACTTGGCCTTTCTTACATCCCCTTTCTGTATCAGGATTTGAATTAGATAACGGCTTTCGTCCAAGGCAGTTTGAGTATCACCCATCTGACTCCAGGTTGATGGTCTTTGGAACTCTAGATGGTGAAGTAGTTGTTATCAATCATGAGAGTGAACGCATTGTGAGTTATATCCCATCACTTGGCGCAATGAATAGTGTCTTGGGTCTTTGTTGGCTTAAGAAATATCCTTCTAAGGTATGTTGCATGAGAAGTCATTGATAGATATTGTGTCTACCATGGGTATTAGTTTATATGAGAATTCAGAATACTATACTAACAGGTACCCGTACCAGCTACACACACACACACACACAATTATTGATGTGATTCTTCTATAATGTCACATCAACGGACATAAGTAGTGTAGTTGTTTGTCATACATGGTCAGATAGTCTTGTAGAGTCTAAAGTTGTTTTAATGAGACAGAGGTTACACTTTGTGATTTCCACAGGAAAATATGTAAAGTATTAGGAGTATGTTGGTAAATAGTAAATAATTAATGCAGGGAATTTGAAGAGGTCCTAGAAAAAGGGACAGAAATTTTTCAAGAGGATTCTATAATTAGGGATGTGGTAGATTATTTATCTAAGGAAAACATTGATTCAGTGAAGTATTCCATTCTGTTTAGTTAGGTTTAGAGCATTTGTTCCTCCAGTGATTTTTGTCTTAATAAAAATTTCTGATGTTTTTTATTGCATTGCATCTCAGCTTATAGCAGGTTCAGATAATGGTTCCCTGAAATTGTATGACATCAACCATATACCAAGACAAATTAATGGCTTACATGGGAACACTGGTTGTGTTACCTTTGATGAATTTGACCAGTTGACATCTGTTCATGTTAACTCTACGGATGAACTATTTCTTGCAAGTGGTTACTCAAGAAATGTTGCTTTGTATGACATCAACAGTGGAAAGCGCTTACAAGTGTTCACAGATATGCATCGTGGGCATATTAATGTAGTCAAGTTTGCAAATCATTCCCCGTCAATTTTTGCT
Source organism: Trifolium dubium (assembly GCA_951804385.1). Lineage (NCBI taxonomy): Eukaryota > Viridiplantae > Streptophyta > Magnoliopsida > Fabales > Fabaceae > Trifolium > Trifolium dubium. The sequence goes on from OX638064.1 coordinate 56,547,952, forward strand.
ACTTCATCATTTGATCAGGATGTCAAGATGTGGGACTTGAGACAGAAACCAATACACCCTTGCTTCACTGCTTCAAGCTCTAGAGGAAATGTGATGGTTTGTTTTTCTCCCGATGACCAATATATTCTTGCATCGGCAGTTGATAATGAGGTATTTTACTTTGTAGTGTGGTTAGTTAACATTTACTAGTCACTGCATGCAAACTGCAATTGCTGAAATAGGCTTTGCACTTCAGGCAAAATCTGCTTAAGCTTCATAGCAGCTTGGATTGAATTTTTGTAATATATGCACTACATTTTCAATTGATTACCTACAATTTATTTTTTTTGGCAATTGTTATCTTAAAAAACATTGTTGGTGTCCCGACTAACTTGTCAATTTTGACAGGTTAGACAATTTCTGGCTGTTGATGGTAGGCTTCACTTAGTTTTTGATATAGCTCCAACTGAAAGTTCTCAAAATTATACTCGTTCTTATTACATGAATGGGAGGGACTACATTATAAGTGGAAGTTGTGATGAACACGTTGTCCGTGTTTGCTGTGCTCAAACAGGGAGGCGCCTGAGAGATATTTCCCTGGAGGTATGTCAATCATGTAATTTACGGGCTTAACTGGCAACCATATAATTAATATATTAATATAATAAATAAATTAATAATACATCATGTAAGAGAAGAAAAGAGACAGAGAGAAAGAGGAGGGAGGGATACTAACAAACAAAATGGGAGTTGGGTAAATTGTTTGTTCCATACCTTCACAAATAATACGAAGGAAATATTTTATTATATGACGGGATTGCTCCCTATTTAAAGCTTGCTCACATTTTCCTACATTACATGTATGTTTATATTCCTCTATTATTTTTCTATCCCACAAGCAACGTCTCAATAGCCAGAATAGGAAGAGGAACATGTACAAATGATGCTTGAGTATTGTGGTTTTATTCGTTGCTCCATAGTATTGAGATTACTTGTTTACTTCTATGCAGGGCAAAAGCTTAGGAACTTCCATGTTTGTTCAATCTTTGAGAGGCGATCCTTTCAGGGTAAGTTCCTGTTTGGCTTATCCCAAGCCTTCTCTTGGTAAAAAGAAAAGGCAGCCCTAATTACAAGGTTAATGGAGAAGATGAACAATTTGGAGATCTTAATGGTTAAAAATCATCCGCTTTCATATTGAACATAAAAGATTTTTCATATTCATTTTGGGCTGACAGTTGGCTGTTTCTGTGTTGTCTTTATAAATTTCGAATATAGCTTTTCAATTGAATGTCTTCCTTGCTTTTCCACATAAATGTTTTTTGAAAGGCACGGAAAAAACTTACATTTTTATCTTTAGTAGTAAACTCGTTTGTTCGGCATACTGAAGTTTTCATTATTTGATTAATTTAAATTTAGTTCCCTGCATGCAGGATTTCAATATGAGTGTGTTGGCAGCCTACATGCGGCCTGGTTCCAAGTCTGAAATTGTCAAGGTTTGTACCTTCATGTATATGCATTAATCTATAACATGAAAAGCTTAATGATGTCTTTAATTGCTCTCTCACAATTACTTGATAGTAAAATGTTATTGTTTCCATAATCACTTTTCACTACGATTCCGTTCAAGCACGGGGAGAAAATTGTGTTCTTATTTACTATGCCTTTCACATTTGAACATTCAAAATGAATGAGATGAAACATTCTATTCTTACTTTGCTTAGCGGGTGATAAGATTTTTTAAAATTGTTTTATTTTTGCAGATCAACTTACTAGCATCTAGTGGACATGCTAAGGACGACTCTGATGACCATCCTGTATGCCCATCCTACATCATGGGGGCTTGATGTATGATTTTGTATGTATTATATGTAGAGGTGATTTTGAATTGTTTTTACTTGAATAAAAAATAATTATAGTCTTAGTTATTTAGTGAATTGAGATGAGCTGAACTTTGCCTACATGTAATGTAATGTAAATCAACAAATAGTATAAATAAAAAACATGTAATGACTTAAAAGTTAGAATTTAATTTAATAGTGATCAGAAATCAGAGTTGTAAAACTACTTTCGTATGGTGATATGAAGAAACTGGGCATTTGCTCGTGTAGTTGTTAAAATTCCTTTTCAGCTAAGGTCCTGTGTTCCTGTTAGGATAAACATTTTTAGCATGATAAAACAGAGCTTGTCCTTTTTTTTCTCTGTGAAAACTGAAGTTAAATGTATCAGTTGCAGCTAATAAATAAGTTCTCAATGAAACTCTTTTACCGCTAAGGGATGCATTTAGATTTGGTTCTTTTAATGTGTGAGTAATTTATTTTTTTGGGTTTACAAATGAGTCGAGGGGATCTCTAGCATACTACTCAAATCTCTAACTAATTGACCAAACACCATCGGCATCTGTGTTTAACATGGTGAATTTGAACACTTGTAATATTCATCAATGAAATGTAAATCAAATGGAGGTATAAGTATAATGAGTAATATCAACAATTGATCTTATTACATTACACTTGAGATGTTTTTTCTTGTAGTATTTCACTTTCAACAGATTGAAAATCACTTATTTAATGGTAAAATAAATGCACCCATAATTTCTTTTAAGTAACTAAAAGAAAGCAAACAACAATAGTGGGTGGGGAGAGGAGAGCCAAAACCGAGACCAATGCATGCTGTTTCTTCCTGGCTCCTGCAGCTCACCGACTCTTCCTATTTTATACTGCATCCGACATTATTACTCAGACTGATCCTTCTAGTTTTACTCATTTTATTGTCACCATCTCTATTAAGAATATTCTCAATTTGGGACCATCAATATAAATACACACTGCTATTCATGCAAATGCTATCACTAAACTCTTGAGAGTTACTGATACACACCCACAGCAATTTGAAGAATTCCTTTCTATAATTTCTTACCCAATATTAAAATGAAGGCTCTCTTCACCATTCTGCTATTTAGTTCCCTTCTTCTATGCTCCTCTTTCTTAGAGCTATCCATTGCATATGAAGATTTATGTATGATTTTCTTCACCTTTTATGAAACAAGATGATTCATTTTAAGTTGTCTTTTAATTTTTTATTGGGTGAAGGTGGGAAGCTTGGTGAATATTTTGAGCTTAGCATTTCTGTGGGTGTACTATTCAACTTTGTTATGATAGAACCGTTCAGTCTTGGTTTAATTCTGGTTATTACACTCTACTTTGGTAGAAGTGCACTTGGTTCAATTGATTTTATTTTTATTATAGAATTTTACTTAAAAATATTACTAATATTTAAGTTTTAATGGCATGCAGCTAATTGTGGCAACAAGTGTTCAGACAGATGCTCAAAAGCAGGGGTTGAAGATAGGTGTGTGAAGTACTGTAAAATATGCTGCCAAGAGTGCAAATGTGTTCCTTCTGGGACTTATGGGAACAAGCACGAATGCCCTTGCTATAGAGACAAGGTTAACAACAAGGGCAAGCCCAAATGCCCTTGATTGATGTCAACTTACTAGTTCATTGAGTTTGTTTGTGTTGTGCTGTTTGTGTCAGTAATGTTTCACTAGTCACTATATATGTTGGTTGGATTCTTGTTAATCCCAGTTTTACATTCTCCGTGGGTGTTAGATCTGAAGAGGATTAATAAATGAATAATGTCACGTATCTCAATCTAACAAATTGGATGATTATGTGAAAAATCAATTGATAATGTGATAATGTTCAAAGGAATACTCATGTAACAAAAGTTCAAAAATAGGAAAAAGATGTCACTCCGTCACTTATTTGACATGATAATTGATATGATGTAAATTTTCAATCTAACGATAAATTCTATAAAATTCATATTTGTTGGAATGATATTCAAACTTTTGCGCGATACAAGTCTTTCACCTTAAAATTCACCACTAAAAATAAGTACTAAATTTATTAGCTCTTACACGTCAACTTAGCTGTTAAAAGTCGTGTTAACATACACTGCCGATCCTGACTTTTTGGAGGTCGAAGATAAAAATTAAAAGTGAACCCCTAATAAAAAAAACAAATTTTTTATGTACCAAAAAAAATACAATTTTTATAATATCATATATCTACCATAAAAAAAAAAAACAACAACGACCCACAACCTTCTCCATCACAAGCAAAATTCTTAACATTGCACCAACGGCTAGAACTTATTATTAATGACGCACATGTAATATTTATTCCTTATTTGAATGATTGAATCACAAAAAAAATATTGAAGTCCCAAATATTTTGAGGTCCGAGGCTGTGTCCGAGCTTGTCCAACCTCTGGGCCACCCCGGTTAACATGGAAAAAAGTAATAACAATTTACATTGATGGTTGTTTATTGAGAATAAAAGAGTGTGACAAAATTAAATACAATTTACATTCAATTTTATAAAAATAAATAAAAAGCATTCTTATTTTTTTTTCTTATAATTTAGAAAAAAAAATTGAATTTTTATATTTTTGTTATAATTTTGGGACGAGGGAGTATTAACTTTTTCTTAAAAAAAAATGTAAATAAAATTCAAATGCATTGATTGAAATCTATCCCAATTCCCAAACCCATGAACTTAAAAACGGCGTCGTACTAACCTGAATTTGAAGTTCCCAGCGAGGGAAGAGAGAAAGAGATCTGAAAGTGTAAGATGGAGAGAGGAAAGATCGAAGAAGTGATCGAGAAGCAAGTACTGACAGTTGCACAGGCCGTCGAAGACAAGATCGATGAAGAGATCGCCGCCCTCGAACGCCTCGACGATGATGATCTTGAAGCCCTCAGAGAACGCAGATTACAACAAATGAAGAAAATGGCTGAGAAGCGTAGCCGTTGGATCTCCCTCGGACACGCCGAATATACCGAAATTCCTTCCGAGAAAGACTTCTTCTCCGTCGTCAAATCCAGTGAACGTGTTGTCTGTCATTTCTTCCGCGAAAATTGGCCTTGCAAGGTACACACAAATCTCACCTCTCTGTTGTTTTTTTCGATTGATTTAGTTTTCTTCGCGCGCGCATTGATCTTATGTTGTTAACGCAGTCTGCACTGAATTTTTCGGACCGTATCAATTATTTCATGAGTATGCTTTGAAATTGAAGTTTTAACTAATTATTTGACTGTTTTCTTAACTTTATTGAGAGCTTAAATTTAAATGTAGGAGCCTTTTGAAAAATAATCTTGACTGTGCTTATTGGACGCTTCATTCTATCAATGACGCTATAATAAACAATGCGAAGATATTTTGTTTAGAATTATTGTTTTATCGTCAGAGGACAAACAATTTAGATACTACATGTACCACAATTTGAATTTGAATTTGAATTCACTCAAATGAGGAGAAACATTTGTGCTCATAGTTCATTCGCAGGTTGTGGACAAGCATTTAAGTTTGTTGGCGAAGCAACATATTGAGACCCGCTTTGTCAAAATTAATGCTGAAAAAAGTCCATTTTTAGCTGAGAGGCTCAAGATCATTGTTCTTCCTACTATTGCCCTCATAAAGAATACAAAAGTGGATGATTATGTGGTATGTGTATAAAGGCCCTTACTTATACTTATTGATAAAGTTGATACGTATTGCTAGGAATGCTATACTGGACAGGGTTTCCCTCCTTATTTAAGTAATTTTACAAACATCAAGATGATAATGTTGTGTGTATTAGGTGGGTTTTGATGAACTCGGTGGTACTGATGACTTTAGCACCGAGGTTTTGGAAGAAAGATTGGCTAAAGCTCAAGTCATATTTTTGGAGGGCGAATCATCAATTCACCGTGCAAGGTCCAGTGCACAAACCAAGAGAAGTGTTCGGCAAAGCACAAAGGCAGACTCCTCAGGTTCAGAGTAACTTGTATTTCCCGTTGAGTTTTATTTTCGTTGGTCTCCTGGAAAGACATGAGCTCAGATCACTGTCTAAATTTTGTTTCATTGACCGTGTGTGTCTTTCTAAATTTAGTTTCATTGGCCACTGGTGTGTATTGTAAGTTTTTATTCGTTATTTGTATATCTAGTGCTTCTGTTAGAGTCTAGTACTGTTGTTTGGATTGGATCATCCTATTTTTTCTTCTTTCTGAAATGCTTTTTTAAGATTATTCCCCGATGATTCTACCAATGATACTAATCATTGTAAGTAATACTAAGAGTTTTGAGATGGACTCATAGCCTTTAATGTGTCTGTCCTTTGCAAATGTGCTAATGCCAAGAGTTACTTTATGCAGTTTAATGTTTCCTGTAGTTATGAAGTAAATGTTGCTAATGATAAACTATTCATCTCTATTGCAGCCTCTTCCATGTAGTTTCTAAATGAAAAATAAATATGGCTATGTTGTGTGTTGAATTTGTATCATTCGAAAGAGATTGCATTCTTTTCACTATTGCATGAGGGAGAGGATCACATAGTATTGTAGTGCTTAGAGATTAGATACTCTTCACGGTTGTGTGTGAATACTAGTCGCCGCCACTGCTAATTGTTCATTTGTCTGAAAACAAAAAAAAAAAACAAAAAATGCATGCTTTGGGTTCTGAAAAGCTGTATATAAGTAGGGTGGATTATTTCAAGGCCCCTGTAGTTTTGTCAATTAGCAATTAAGTTCCTGTAGACTATAGTTAATAGCCTTATAGAAAAGTCCTTAAAACTTTGAAGTTTGGTATTATATTTCTGCTCACTAACACTGTTAACAATCCATTAAAACACTGACATGGTATTTCTGATATGACAATTTTCCTTTTACTTTGTTCCCATCTATTCCAAAAGTATATGGGAATGCTTATTGCACGAAAGCTTGCTTCAGGCGTGTCCAAAGGACCTTTGAGAAGCATTGATCATCAAACTAAAGCTCAACTTCATGCCTTCTGTGTTCATCAGGTCTGTTTCATTTTCACAAATCCCAAATCCATAAACTAGTGAATATATCAACAATTTGATTGCTTGTTCATTTACACTACATGTTCATTAGTTTAGTTTTAATAAGATATATGTATTAAATTAGAAAAGTAGAAAAGAGGAATGCTAATGCCACAACCTTCTAATGCCACAACCTTTAACACACTCTTTTAAACACACTCTCATCTATTGGCCACATTACCCCATTTTTTTTAATCCTTTACCTGGTAACCTGTTTAACAAGTTTAGAGAAAAAACATAATTTATGGTATCAAAATATTTAGGTCATCTATTTTTCACTCTTTTGTTTCTTGGATTGTGTTCTACGTGTTTTGAATTGTACTACCATGATACCGTCACAAAGGCACAAATTTTGTTCTAATTTTTCAAAAAATCAGGAATTAGAACCTACCAGTCTACTACGTGTACTCAATGAAACCGCTCTATTAAAGTCAATAAGCCTCGACTCGACATTAGAACCAGAAAACAGAATAAAGTCATGGGACTAATTTGAAATCATGGGTGCTTACAAAAAGCCTCAACATTGAACTAGGAAAGCAGACGTATAGAATGTTGAAGTAATGGCAGCTAGGATCCAAAAGTCTTTGCAAAAGAAATTGAGTCCCACACAGAAAATAATATGAACTAAGAACTGAACGGTTGTTACATTAAATCTTAGTCTAAGTTTTGAAATTATATAGCAATAATATTTTGATGATGCAGTTGCATAAAAACAAAACTTAATAGGTTTGCTGTTATAAAAACAAAAACTTAATATGTTATTTATGAAAAGAAACAAACAATTGTACTTAAGTTGTTAAACATACACATTAGTGTCAACATACTTGGGATGTCTTAGTTGCCACTTTTGTAACATTTTGGCCTTTAAAACGTAAAAAATACATAAACATACATACTACACTACACTACATGAAATAAGTTCAAAAGTTGCGATCCATCAACGTTGAACTTTTTCCGCTTCAATATATGTTCTGGCCATTTTCAGCACATTTTTACCATGAACATGACTATGAAGTTCTTTGTGATTGAAATTAATGAGATTAGAAAGTTCTCTACGCAGATGGCCCTGCAATAAAAAGGATTAAGCAGAAAAACTTATAACAATATTAACAGAAACAAAATCTGAATCAAAAACTCAATAATCGTGACACAGAGTTAGAAAGCAAGTTATAAACCTCGGTGTATTGCAGTGCTCTCTGAGCAACATAATTCCCAAAGGAATCCTGAAGAACATCCAAGAACTTATGGCTTCGCATTATCTCCTCAACTATAACTCTAGCACCATTCTGGTCAGAAACTCTCAATAAAACTTCTACTACATTGCTGGCAAACTTGTTCATAGAAAGTCTAACAAACTTGCCACGAAGCTCTTCTATCGTCAGTTTGATTATTGTGGGAAACTTCAATTTAATTGCGGCTTGCAACACATAGTTTCTTAAGACATGAAAATAAATATATCAATTGTCAAATACTAGTTTTAAAACGAAGGATCATTCAAACTCGAAGAAATATACCATATATAAAATTCAAAAAATCATTCATTTATAGGAAACTAGTGAAGGACTATTGTATTCATAATCCCTAAGATATTCATCAATAGAATAGAACTTAATGTGTGTTGCTTGGCCCCTTATTTTAAAACTAGTTTTTTTATCCCCAAATTTATTTATTTTTTGGAATTTGAAATATGGGATGCAAATAAATTACAAACAAGCAGAAACAACAATAAGCTTAAGAACTTCAAAAGAAAAAACAGTTCAAAGAGTTTGAAATCAAACCCATATGGATCTTCTGCTAGGACCATGGCATTTGAGATGATATTGGCAATCAAATTGACTTTAGCAGTTATATGACCCTCTATAAGGCATTTTTGAATAGCTGAAGTTCCAATTTTGTTCGTTGCAATAGCAACACAATATCTTGCTACTTCATCCAAGATAATCTGAAAGAAAGTTTTCAGTTAATTAATTGATGAATATTTTTGCAATAATAATATTAAGATGAAGTCAAATTAAAGCACGCACAAAGGTCATCCATCATATCTAATATAGGCAGACACATTTTTATTCTTGTAAGAAGCTAAAAATGTTATATAAAAAAATCAATATTATATTAAAAAACCACTAAATTAAATTTAAGAATTTCGAACATGACAACTTGGCCAACATATATACTCATATACTCATTAGAAAGAAAATAAAAGACCATGACAATCCGATAGGTAACATCTAATTTGAACGTTCAATCTCTCTTTATAGATAACATGTCTATAAATAATATGTAGTAGTAGTAGTAATTATCAGTTTATATTTTTCCGATGTACCAAAAAAAAAAGAAGTAATTATCAGTTTATCACTCTACGAGTCAGTCTGTAGAGTTGATGAGTTTGATTCAAACCGGTGACAAACTCTGGTGTGATGATAAAGTGAAACTACCATTACTTACTCTTTGGACATGGGGTGGGAAAAGCTTCACACATTGCATAATGACATAACTAGCATTAAGATTCTTCATCAATGCAACAGTGATGGGCTTCATGGTATTCACAACCATATAAATCAAGAATGGAGACTTGATATTCTCCAACATTATCTGCACAACCCGGGTTCTGCAGCAACAAATTTAAATTACATTAATTATAATAACAAAAACTTCAAGAGAATAAAGTTTAACCAATAGTTTATAACTTTTGTATAGGATTTATTTTATTATAATTGCAATTGAGCCAATAAAAGATCGATGACGACCATAATTTAAAACCTTGTGTATATATATATATATATAGTATTTACATACCCGTGATTGTCCATGCACACACGTTTTAGCCTTTGTTCATCATAGATAATCAAGTATACCAAAGAATCCTTCTGCTCTAAGGTGACACTTCTTGCTTGAAAAATCTTCTGAATCAAGTAGTTGGCAAAAGGGTGTGTCATAAGCAAGAATAGGTTATCCTTTACTTCTGAGAGGATCATATCAATATATGTCGGGTTACCTTCTTCGATCACCGTCTGCAGATTATGACAATCATGCCGATCCATTGCCCATGAAACTACCAACCCTCTCCACGGTGGTGGAGAGATGTTGTGACCATACATTAGTCCTCCCATTGCAAAGTTAATCTCTTCCATTGTTGGAACATTATTATTTATTAAACCATATTGTTGGTGGAGATTTCTTTGAACATGAGTATTATATGGTTGTTGATTCATAGAATCACCTAGTTGATGAGAAACTTGATTGATTCGCAAGTGTTGAAGTTGAAGTTGAAGAGCATCATGTTGTTGTTGTTCCTCCATATGGGGCAAGGCAAGACGCGGCGAGTATTTGGAGAAAATTTATGAGAGACACAGAGAATAATGGAAAGACAATATTCTTAAAGATTTGATACAATTATTATTAATATTAGTTTTGTTAATAAGCACATGCACTTTTCCATATTTATATATATTCAATCTGTTTTTATTTTTATTTGAGTAAAAAAAAAAAAAGATAAGATATCAAAATATAATTGAATTGGGTATATTTGTTTTCAATAGTTTGTTACGGATTTGTCAACAAAAAAAAAAGTTTGTTGCAGATAACCTAAAAGAAAAACTTTTGAGTGATATCCTAAAAAATAACAAACTGAGTGATGATATTGGTTTGAATTTATTTTCAAAGAAGATTAAGAACACTCACTTTTCATTGGATGTTCACAAAAAAAAAGAAAAAGTGAACGCTGTCTTTTTAACTTCTGTACTCACCAAGTTTTTTTTTTGGATGCATCAGAAAGATAAATTGTTTATTCGAAAAATTATTCATTGAACTCACTCTACTTAATTTTTATATTCCTCAACTCATACAACTGCAAGAGCAAAATAAATAGTAAATCTAAAGATTTATTATCAAAATAAAATATCCAAAGATTTGCATATAATTTGTTGAGATATCAATGCCACAAATAAAATACTTAATGGATATTACCAAAAGTAATATATGTATTTTTTTTGACTAAAAATAAAATTCATTCATTCAAAATCATGTAGTACATCATCACATAATACAAATTCAAAATTGCTAAAAACTACTCCCTCCGTCCCATTATATAAGCACCTTTACTACAAAAGTCTAGTCCCAAAATAAAACCCCTTTATAATTTTTGTATTCCAATGCAACTTAGTAGTAATAATTAGGGGTATGTGTAAGCAAAAAAGTAATAAATTTACCTAGTAAATTGTAAAGAGGCTTATATTTTGGGACTAGACTTTTGTAGTAAAAGTGCTTATATAATGGGACGGAGGAAGTAAAAAGGATGAACCTGCGAACCAACTCACAGTTGCATCCGAGTTAATAACATATAACGGCAACAAAATGCCTACAAATATGATAAAATTAAAGTGTCTGAAATACCCATGCTTCTAGATCTGCAACGTTGAGGACGCAAAAATCATTGTTTGAATCTGCACTAGATCTGATATAATCTGAGAATTTGAACCGAACAAACATCGGAAAAACAAAAAAATGCCGCACAAAGACGACGAACAATCAAACGTCGCACTAAAAGACGACGAAATCACAAAACAGCAGAGCTGAATAGATGTGAGAATCACTTATTTTAATTAAAAGAAAGCAAAAAATGATTTAGAGGGGTGATTTTGGATCTAAAATTGATCCTAAAATCACCCCTCAAAGAAGAAGAAAAAATGGAAGAAAAACTAGGTTTAGAGGAGAGGGGGCGACTAAGCAAAGAATTATTTCCTAACAAAAACCACTCCTCGAGCATCGGCAAGGAGGACAAAGGACAACTCAACAAGAGATGTAACTAAAATTACAATAATCGAATTTGAAGAAGTTTTAATTTGGCCAAACAGTCTACACACGCGTTCCCCTCTCGAATGGTGTGGTTAATCACCATGTTCCAATCTTTATGTAACAATTGTGGAACACGTTGAATATAATGTAGTAATATATGTCATTTGTTAAGATTTTTTTTGGTCAATTATCTTTGTGGCTAAAAATTTTATCTTTTAAGGTTAATAAGTGGGATGATTAGAGTTTCAGCACTTATCCCTGCATATATAATACAATGTCAGACCAAAACTGAGCTAAGCTCACAAAACATGTTATTTTGTTAAGATATTTAAATTGAAATGCTGTTGTTTTAGAAAAGACCAAAAAGTTAAATTGAAATGGTATTTTTGGTTGTATTATGTTAGATAATTTTTTTAAAAAATACTCCCTCCGTCCCATTATATAAGCACTTTTACTACAAAAGTTTAGTTTAAAATATAAGCCTCTTTACAATTTACTAGGTAAATTTATTACTTTTTTTCTTACACATACCCCTAATTATTACTACAAGTGGCTTCTAAAGTGAGGGCTCTATTAAGTCCCTCACCGATGTACCACTCAATTTCACCATTAGATTAAATAAGTGCACTTGATTGAAAATTTTATCACCACACTGGATCTTTTTCTCTCGGTAGATCTAACACACCTTTTCCTTCTCTCTTTATTCTCTCTCTCCCTCGGTAGATCTAACACTCAATCGTAGCTCTTTTCTTTTCCCTTCCCTCACATGTTCTTTCTCTATACTAAACTTTGCAGAAGCAGATGGTTGTTTTACAGCAAAATAAAAGACAATTTTTGAAAATAAAAAAATTCTAAAATAAAAAAGGTTTCAAACGAAGAAAGAACACAACCCATTAAAATGGATAACAGGAAAAGGACATCGACCACTCCACTCATCTAGGAAGTTCAAAGTTATAATTTGGTGATCTATTTTTTTCATATATTCTTGTCATCGAAAATGTTGCTTAAATGGTTAAATTTATTGAAGGCCATTGCATATCCTCGTGGCTAGGTAAAACAATGATGGAATGGAGAAGAGTAGTCTTCTGTTATTGTCACTTAATAACTAAAGTGAACCAATATTGACATTTTTTTAGTGTAATTACTAGTAATTTTGTGCAGGCGGTGGTTTATAGAGAAAGAACATGTGAGAGAGAGAAGGAAAAGTGTGTTAGATCTACTAAGAGAAAAGGATCCAGTGTGGTGATGAATTTTTCAATCAAGTGTACTTATTTAATCTAATGGTGAAATTGAGTGGTACACCGGTGAGAGATTTAATAGAGCCCTCACTTTAGAAGCCACCATTGGAATACAAAAATTGTAAAAGGGTTTATATTTTACGACTAGACTTTTGTAGTAAAGGTGTTTATATAATGGGACGGAGGGAGTACTGTATAAACTTCAGTCCAGTCAACTAGCAAAAGACCCGTGCACACGGGAATTTTAATAGATAAATAAAGTGGATATAATAATATTTCAAAAATATATTAATGTATTGTTTTTATAAAAATATTATTTATAATTATTTGATACGTAACAATTTGTTAAATATTTGCACCGCACCCGTTATAGATTTTATATTATTATATATGCAAATACATTTTGTTATATATGTTTCATATATTTTTATTAGTAAAAAATATCTATTTCGTATTGATTTTATATGAGTGACATATTTGCCTAATTTATTTTTGTATTTATCAATGACATATTTATCCCGTATTTTATTTTTGTATCAATGACAGTATAATTGTCCCGTGTTATATAACATGTTTACATATTTTAAGATTTTCTTAATAAAACATTTAAGTGCGCTAGTTGAATATATTTATTATATAATATTTGATGTGAAGTGCTATTATAAAATGGACAAAAATCATTAAGTGATATTTTGAAATATCAATATTAATACAATATTTTTTTTGACCAATAATACAATATTTTTTATAAAATATTTATTTGTTTATAAGTGAAAATCTATTTAAATATTGTCCCGCGTCAAATTTTATATACTTATATCTTTGTGCACAAAAAGTATTTAATCCAAACATTGTTAAATAATGTCCTGTGTTAATTATTGTACCGAGTTAAATATTATCCCGTGTTAAATTTTATAAACTTAAGTCGAAAAGTGTTAAATATTAAATTAATCTCTCTCTCTCTCTCTCTCTCTCTCTCTCTATATATATATATATATATATATATATATATCTTTCAATAAATTAAATTCAAATATTGTCCCGTGTCAAAATTTATATACTTAAGCCGAAAAGTGTTAAATGTTAAATTAGATTAATTTTTTTTCTGTCTCATCTTTTCCATTTAACTTTTTTTCTCTCTAGATAAACAACAATCAATTTTTTTTTCTCTTCTTTTCTCAATAAACAACAACAAATAAAAATTATTTTTACATCTTCCCATGCAACTTTTTCAAGGAAATTAAAACCCACAAAAGCATAGTTTAAATTATCATGTTTTGATTTTTAATAAGTGTGATTTTATTTTTTTCCTTATAATATAGGACAGAGGGAATATATAATGATGGTTATATATAATGATGACTATATATCTGTTTTTATTAGTAGAAAATATAAGAGAGTAGTAAAAAAAATTTAGAAAAATAAATAATTGTATTTTTCTCTTATATTTTAGAAAAAATGAATTTTTTTCTTCATATATTTTATTTTAGAACGATAGGAGTACATAATACTAACTTCTTAAAATATTTTGAGTCTTAGTCAAAAAAAAAAAACTTCTTAAAATATTTTGAGTCAACAAAAAATATTGTTAAAATATTTTGATAAATATGTAGGCGTTAGAAATTTGAGCATAAGAATCATTTAAAGAATATAAAATGAATTATTAGTTGGAAAATGAAAAGACTTTCTTTTGTCATAAATGTTGTGAGTTATTATCATTAAACTCTTTTTAGGAATCCAAGTAAATGAGTCTTTTTTGTCCGATTTAAATTAATTAAAATAATTATAAAATTAATTAAACAATTAACATATGCAAATGACATTATAGTCCACAAACTTAATGATTTAATGGGATAATATGAGGGTAATGACGGAATTTTGTAGGTAATTAACAACAATCAATTTTTTTTTCTCTTCTTTTCTCAATAAACAACAACAAATAAAAATTATTTTTACATCTTCCCATGCAACTTTTTCAAGGAAATTAAAACCCACAAAAGCATAGTTTAAATTATCATGTTTTGATTTTTAATAAGTGTGATTTTATTTTTTTCCTTATAATATAGGACAGAGGGAATATATAATGATGGTTATATATAATGATGACTATATATCAGTTTTTATTAGTAGAAAATATAAGAGAGTAGTAAAAAAAATTTAGAAAAATAAATAATTGTATTTTTCTCTTATATTTTAGAAAAAATGAATTTTTTTTCTTCATATATTTTATTTTAGAACGATAGGAGTACATAATACTAACTTCTTAAAATATTTTGAGTCTTAGTCAAAAAAAAAAAACTTCTTAAAATATTTTGAGTCAATAAAAAATATTGTTAAAATATTTTGATAAATATGTAGGCGTTAGAAATTTGAGCATAAGAATCATTTAAAGAATATAAAATGAATTATTAGTTGGAAAATGAAAAGACTTTCTTTTGTCATAAATGTTGTGAGTTATTATCATTAAACTCTTTTTAGGAATTCAAGTAAATGAGTCTTTTTTGTCAGATTTAAATTAATTAAAATAATTATAAAATTAATTAAACAATTAACATATGCAAATGACATTATAGTCCACAAACTTAATGATTTAATGGGATAATATGAGGGTAATGACGGAATTTTGTAGGTAATTAACTTTTCTATCTTAGTAGTAGATTAGTAGTAGATAGTAGTAGATAACAGGCCAGGTTAAAAATAATTGCCTTTTTAAAAGCCCAAAACCCATCTCTAACCTTGCTAAACGGCAACTTCAAAAAAAAAAAAAAAACGCAGTGAACAACACGAATTTGATTTGTAAAAAGCTAAACGTACAAAACAGAGAAGGCAGCTTATAAGTGTGACGGCGGTGCTGCGAAAATATCGCGACGGAAAACCGCAGAAAGTTTCTCGGCAACACCGTGACGGCGTCAAATGGATGATGTCCCTACATTAACTTGTCAGAACTGTGGCCATGTGGGTGAAACTTATGAACAGGGTGGCTTTTACTACTGCGTTAATTGTGGAGTGCAGAATCTCGATGTTGTCGACACCGGTGCCGAAGAGGAAGATGCCTTTGGCGGTGGTATCTACATACCCAGTAACCAACGTAAACCATCTGCTCCAATTAATGTCGCACCCATCTCTCAGTACAATCCATCATCCCAATCTCAATCTCAATCCCAATACAATTTATTTCGGAATTTTGACAAAGTAGAGGATGTTGATCAATCTCAATTTGATGTGGAAAATTCCTCCATACCCGAAGATTTTGCCCCCAAACATTTGAACCATGATGATTACCACAAGGAGATAAGGTCACGGTATGTGTCCGGGTTGCAGGTGATGATTCAGCTTCAATGTGAAGCTTTGGTAAAGGAGTTTAAGGTTACTCCTTTAATATGTGGTTTGGTTGGACCTATTTGGTTGAGGTTTGTCTCTAAGACTGGTGTTTTTGATGATGACTGGGCTGATAAGGTCATTCAAGACTCTGAGATGAAGGGAGAAGAAGGTAATAGTTTCATTGTCTATATTTCTGCATTGTGTATATTGTATTGTTTCTATTAAATTTTCAAGAAACTCGATATTTATCTGAAGGTTGTACTCTCACTAGCATCTGATTGGAGCAACTTACCATGGCATTTATTAAGCTTGGATTTGTGCCCTTAACTATTGAATTTACGGTAATAACTATAAGATGAAAGGATAAGCTTGAAATTTGCCCTAATTTTCATGTTAATCAAGTGTCTAATATAGTTTTTTTCAGCAGGCAGGAGATATTGACTTATTTTCAAGTGTATCTTGTAATTTGTTTAGTTTATTTCTTTCTTGTTCTTAGGAGATCAAAAAGATTTTAAGAAGCCACGTGCCAAATACAAATCAGAACCCCAAAATCTGTTGGGTCAGCGAGCAGCATTTATATGGTTTAGGTCTTTAAGGAATAGGATTCCATTAGTTTGCACTGTTGTTGTTTCATATTTGGCATGTCATATTGCCAGGGAAGCAATCATGCCATCAGATATGATTAAGTGGGCACATGAAGGAAAGCTTCCATATTTTTCGGCTTTTGTCATACTTGAAGAGCGAATGGGACAACCACTAAATGCATGTCCTATTAGTTCAAGTTCTATGTTCAGGCCTCAGCGAGCTCTTTCGGTACATAAACTAGAGTCATATGCTTCATCGTTTGCTCAATTTATAGGCTTGGAGTTACCTCCAGTCAACTTTTATGCATTAGCTTATCGTTATCTTGAAAAGTTATCTCTTCCTGTTGAAAAGATTCTTCCACACGCATGCCGCATTTATGAATGGTCGATGTCTCCAGATTTGTGGTTATCCTTATCCAAGGATTATTTTAGACTTCCTACTCATGTTTGTGTTGTATCGGTTCTGGTAGTTTCAATAAGGATTTTGTATAACATTCATGGTTATGGAGAATGGGAGAAAGGTTTATCTCATAAAGGTAGTGCCAAAGATTCTGCTAAAGATCCAAAAGAACACAAACAAAGTGAATTGAATTGTACTGAGCTTCTCCAACACCTTCACGCAATATATAATGAGATTGCAGACACCCATGGTAAAATTGTTTACTTTCAATATATCTATGCTGTGTGAGCTTATATTCCCATTCCTCCTATTTCTGATACAAGTCAAATTACTATCTAGCATAACATCCTTTTTTGCAGAGTATTCCAAGGACTTACCTACATATCTCAAATACTGTAGGGATGTTGTGTTTGCTGGATTAGAACCATCTTTTGGGAATCATGAAGAACAAAATATGATGGAAAAGCTATGGAAACATTATCAGAATGAAGAGGTAATTGAAGACTTGAATGAATTATTCCACAGCATGCACATGCATTGATAATTAGAATATCTTAGAATTACTTTCGACTTCTTTCTATTCTTTCTTGGCGCGTGTCAATAGAGAAGTTGGATTACCTTGCTGATTTAGATTTTCCCAATGAAGCTTGAAAAACTAAATTGATTACACCACCATTTCTTGAAGTAACATGAATATTGAAATATTGTCTATGGGCTAATTTTCTGAAAATCGATTAAAGGGAGGAATTTTCTTCCTGCAAAAATGAGGGGGTTTCAAATATATATAACTTTTGTTTTGATGATGTTTATTAGGAAACCATACAACACATGTAACTTCTCCTCCTCTGCTTGTATAGGCTGAAAATTTTCCTATCCATCATCTTTAATAATTCATGTTGAACATATTATTTTATTACATTAAATTTTAACTCGAGTCTATCTGCTATGTTACGTATATTTATGTGAGTTCCTTTTTGTTTGTCGACTACATTATGAACAAGGATTGCCAAAAAAAAATTCAAAGTTAAATTTTCATTAACGTTACTCTTATTTTTTCTTTCTTTTTAGAATACTAAACCACCAGAACCTGAAAAGCAACACAATACTTCTTTTAGCCGAACAGAGTTGAGGGAAGAAGAATGTGTCGAGCGAATATCTAAGAAGCCAGATGAGAGTTTGTCAGAAGCCATTGCACAATTGAAATTAGATATGGAGGAACACAGATTTTGTTACGTACCTCCTAATGTCAAGCCGAAACAACTCGATTATCTTCACTATGTAAGAAAGAAGGATAACGGTGCCCTGTCCTATGCTGCTCATGCTGATTATTATATTTTGCTTCGAGCTTTTGCCAAAGTTGCATATGATGATGACATTAGGATTTTGCATATTGGTGTTCTAAATCTTGAAAGAAGACTTGCTTGGCTGGAGAAAAAGGTTGGCCAATGTTTGCGTTTGAAACCTCCCAATGTTTCTTGTCAGTTTTGTACTGTTAGAGCCACTGAAAATGAATCAGGGGATGAATTTTAACTATCAAACTTGTATATTTGAAAATTTATTTTTCCTTTGTTTTTGAGTTGTTTTCCTTGTGGTTTAATTTAACAATTATGAAATAGAATTGAGAAAGATTGTACTTCATTTCCATTTTCTTTTAATTTCCAGTAATTCATATAAGAATAACATTAGGAATAACGACATAGAATGACAATTAAGCACTGAAAAAAAATATATAATAAGACACTTAGAGACAGTTGAATTTTTATTATGAACAGAAATAAGGTCAAATAAAACAGATGTAATATACGGGTTTCAGGAAAGAAAACTCAAAATAGCAATAAAATAATTATGGTTTATGAATTATTTATTAAATACTGTTAATTTTAATTAGTCTTCATAACATATCAAATAATTTTTAATTTATGTAAAATTTTAAATTGATGATCTATATGATATTCATGTTTCATTCAACAGTGAATTTTATAAAATTTGTATTTGTTATAATGTTACTTACAACCAATGTAATGGAAAAATCTTTCATGTTAGACTTGGCCTAGTTAACATGTAGAATTGCTTGAATCTAAATGTCTAATTCAATAAGCCTCCTCAAAACCTCATGGGTCATGGTTAGACAATGGAGCAAAATTGGTAGACTTGTTGAAATACATGCAAGTCACAACCTTAATAACGTTTGTAGAAGGGTATTAATGATGATGCATCATCATCTTCATTGTTTCCTGCAACACCAATGATCATTGCAACTCTACCAAATTTTAGTACTAGTTAAAGATGTGGCGATAATTTGGTTTGGCACAATGGTACCTTTATGTCCTATAAAACATCGAGAGCAACTTTAGTCATCCTACATTTCTAAAAAACCACACATTATTTCAAATAATTTGGAATGTATGCACTTATTGTCATGTGAAAAAGATTTAAGCCCTCCACTCCACATCAGAATATACTCGTTTGGTGAAGAATCACCTCAATGGCAACTTCAAACCAACCAAAAATAAGGGGAATGGATTCTCTCTCATGAGAATTGACCCATTTAAATCTGGATCTTACAATATCATAGTTAAAATAAATAAAAAATGGAGAGGATCATTAAAATGGTTAGGATTAAAATGGAAGTTAAAAAAAAAGTGAAAAGTACAATGGAGAGGATCCCCTCCCAAAAACAAGATGTATAAAAAGAATGATAATTGTGTCAGGCTAATGTGTTCTTCATCGAACTAAAATAATAAAAATAAATAAATAGTAATTCTAGAAAACTAACATCCCAATGACACAATCAAAGTATTGACAGAAATTTTATTTGGCTACATATTTTATTGCTTGGTAAAGGCAAAAATAAATCAATCAAGAAATTTTTAAAATCTAAATACATCTAAGTAAACTGTTTTATTCAAAAAAATAAACTGAAATAATCAACTTCATCTTGCATCTATTGCTTATAAGAAAAAGAAAGAAAAAAACTCCATCTTGCGTCTCAGGTTGCATAATTCGGCACATTTACATATTCTACAAACTATAATACAATCAATCACCCAGCAACAAGCCAACCGCCTTAAATTCTTGTGATGATTTGACATTAGATGAGAATGAAAATTGTTATCTTTTCCAGGAAAGCAAGGTTTTTTCTGCTCTAAGAAATGGTATCGCCTCTGCAAAAGCGACTACTACTTGGTGTGTATCGTAATCTCTTTGTGTTGAAAGGAAATGTTATGCTGAAACCACACCTCTATACACAAATTGAACTATCAAAATTTGAACAGCATTCAAGCAATTTGTTCGTTCCCAGAAGTGCCATTCTCAGCGTCACTTGTCAAGGATAGCAGTTCCATCAACTCCATTCGGTACTCAAGACCTCTAAGATAGTGTCCCAACAGCATGCACCTTCAAGTATTATACATAGTAAGTTCAGAAACAGCATCAATAGGCACTGCATCGATACATTACCTTAAACATTCTAAATCATCTTTCAAGTATTATACATAGTAAATTCTGTATCCACTTTTACCATTATTAAATCCTAAATGCTCGTTCTTGCATTATAAGTAAATAAAATAAATTCAAGTACACACACACACACACACACCAAAGTGAAAAGAAATACTGACCAAAATAGCAGGCGGGCAAGATAATCCCGAGTTAATGAAATAAAAGGCTGAAATTGAAGTGAAGAATTCTCAACAACCTCGGCACAATCCTCACTCCCAGCATTTGCCGTTCCAACTGTTGCATTCTCTGATGTAGTTGACGGTTTCGAATGCATCTTAGGAGAAAGGGTAGCAAGGAGACCATGGACAACAGATAGGATGATGTCCTTAAGTTCGGGGGATGTAAATTCTGATAGCTGAGCTACCTGCTTATTAGCCACATACACACCCAACTAAAACACTGATATAAATAGACAATAAGATATAGTAATGTAAAACAGGCCCGCACAAGCGAATAATATCACACTTATAATATAAAAAAATACAGCAGAACATTTTCTTTAACACAGTTTGAATGAATATTTGGATGTCACATTTTTGGAATTTTCATGCTAATTAGTAATGATGGAAAAAGGATACAAATTATGCAGAGAGAAACAACCAAAAGTATTTTCCCATTAAGAAGGGTTGGTTCCACTTACAAGGATCGTCAAACAGCTTTAAGAAATCATAAAACCGATTTAATTTAATGTCAAGAAAAATAAATTAATAAAATATATCACAGAAAAAACAAATACCAAGGTCAATAAGCAACAGATAGACCAAAATCGTTGTTAGAAATAATATAAAACCATTGATGTGGTCTTTCCTAACAGCTTAAGCTTTTGGGATAATCGGTCATTTGACAACTGTTTTTCATAAAATTCAGATATTCTCTCTCCATAGTCATTTCACACAACGTACACAA
The DNA here is from genome assembly GCA_951804385.1 of Trifolium dubium. NCBI lineage: Eukaryota > Viridiplantae > Streptophyta > Magnoliopsida > Fabales > Fabaceae > Trifolium > Trifolium dubium. The sequence continues at coordinate 56,569,557 of OX638064.1, forward strand.
ATGCAAAATATAACAGCAAATACAAATTGTCAATCTTCATATGAAGACAACTCCGGAATAACAAACCAAGATCAGATAGAATTGCATCATGCTATTGCACAGCAAATTAAAAGCATAATTTACATTGTGAAAACATTTTCTATTTTCAATATCTAAACTTTGTGTTAGTTTTACTTGTTAACAAAGCGAAAAAAGACTCTTGAATGAACAAATTGTCTTGCATTTTTTTGGAAACATTGAAAATGTTTAAATAGTAATTTCATTATTTCCCAGAATGCAGCATTCGTAGCTAACAGTTTGTCTTCTCTCCATCACAATGACACACTTCTACTTGTTCACAAGTAAAACTAACACCCCTTTCTAGGAAATGAAAATAGAAAACTTTTTCATTCACAAAGTAAATGTGATTTAAGAAAATTGGTTCTAAATGAAAACACAAGCGAAGAATTTTCACAAAATGGCAAAACCTGTTCTGGCTGAAGCGATCTCAGGTAATCCAGTAAATCATTCTTTTCTTCTCCAACAAACTGTTGCATTTGAAGAGCAGCACTTTTCCTCTTCACTTCACGTAGCTCCTTTAGAAATGTCCCAAAAAAAGAAGAAAAAGAAACAACAATAAGTAAACAAGTTCATTGTAAAATTAATGCTAACCTAATTGCAATTGAGAAAATTGAAAGCAGATTGATAATTTCCAACAGACAAATAAGAGACCATAATCAAAATCGAAGGATGAAGCATTCCATGAGACGCGACAATCAATAACTACCAATGTCCAATGCAAAATTAATTTTACACATGCTTAAATGCACAATGAATCCAATTAATTCTACAGTTTACCTTTTTCATGGAAGACAAACGAGATTGCAGATTGGAAATATATTCCTGAGCTTCAGCGGATATTTGACCAAGTTCTTGAATGTCGATGTCCTCGTGAGAGATTTCAACTTTGGGAGACAAATGATTCTTTCTACCAAAGTCAATAACATTTACACTGTCACGTAAGAAGTCTTGTAAGTCGAACTTGGTAGTTTCTGCCTTTGGCTTATCGAAATCTCTTTCACACATGTCATTGATGTCAAGAGTTTTCTCGAGACAAAGCCTATATTCCGCATTACGCAATGTATACCTGTAAGTAATTCATTAAGAAAGCTTCTCATATTCAATTAAGATAGTGATAGACATTGAAGTAGTAACTAACTAACTAACTAACTAACTAAGTAAGTAACTAACCCGGTCATGATTGAAGAAATGAGTAATTTGGAGAGTGGGTCCCACAAGGCCTCAACGACGACGTTAAATTGATCAGATGGAAGTAAACCAAGCATACCAGAAATAGTTCTTTTCATAGCATCAGCTGTAGTTGGTGGAACATCTTTCTGAATGTAACTAACATCTAGAGGTTCAATTTCTTGTATCAATTCCGAAAGAGCCGATTTCTACAAATTAATTAAAACAACTCAATTATCAACAAATTCATACATAATCAATAGAGATGATGATGATGATGCAGAAACTAATTAATTACCTTGGAGGTAAAGTCGTCGTTGTTGTGAGTTGAAGAAGCTCGAACGAGAAAGGGGGAAGGAGGAGAATTAGGAGATAGAGATATTATTGTAGGGTTAGAGCGGAGGAGAGGAGAGAAAGAGAAAGAGAAAGAGAGGGAATTAGAAGGGCGGAAGCAGCGATGATGGAGAGGAGGAAGAGAGAAGGAGATGGAGGGAAGGGTTGCCATGTAGAGTTCAGAGTCGACAACCACAACACACACCAACTCTTTTCTCGTCTTCTTCTTCCTTTCACAGTGTTTGTTTGTTTCAGCTGTGGCCACAATAATGTAAAATTATGAGCGTGTGGGTGACAAAAATGTAAATTACGCGCTAACAGACGTACGGTCGATATGACGCTGGATGGATGGACGGAGGATTCCGTATGCTGTGCATGACAACCGGGTTGGTCACCAGATTCCAAACTGATTTTTTTTACGCAATTCTGTATTTTTTTTTGGGTCATGTAACCTATTCGCTAAAATATTAATCCATGTACTCTCTCCGTCCCAAAATGTAATTAAATTTGATTTTAAATACATTTGATTATTGATGTATTTGTTCCATAATATGAGATAGATACACCAATAGTTAAATGTACCTAAAAAATCAAATTTACTTACATTTTGGGACGGAGAGAGTATTTTTTTTGTCAAATAACCTATCGGTTAGAAATTTCACTAATAAGATGGATAATTGAGCTTACTGAAATTCAAACTTCCACCCCCTATATATATGTATATCTATGGGTATATGAAAGATCTCTGCCCAGTTTATATACCCATGCATTTATTTTAATCTCTTGATTATAATTATTTTAATTTTATTTAACCATTTTTCATAATATTCATATATTTATATATTATATGAATTATCTAAATTTTAATATCGGTGTTGTATATTTTTAAATTATAAGCTTAAATACAGTTTTGACCCACGAATTCGGAATTTCAGCCTCTTATATTAAAAAATTTATAATTTTTTTCACCCCTATCATATTTGACTTATTTTTGCTTATGTAGCAATGATGATGTATATGTTATCTTTTGTTTTTTTTTTGACACATGTGCATTATTTTTAACAACTAATTATTTTTTTTCAAAATTAATCAACAGAAAATTTCAAAAATACCATAAAATTAGGGGGAAAATTATTCTAAAAAAAAGCTATAAATAAATCACTATAAAAAATAATTAAAAATTCATGAAAAATACTAGGAAAACAAGAAAAATACCATAATATTTTTTAGTATTTTTCCTGATTTTTTTATACTTAAAATAATTTTTGAACGCATAAGTACTTAAATTAATTATATATTTTTTGGTCGAGATCGGAGTATTCACCGCCGAATGCAGTGATTAATTCTTCGTTAGATTTGAGGCACCTCAATGGTGGGATAGTTGGTCAAAAAATTTAAAGCGGCTTCATATCCAAGGTGAAGATCGAACCATCAATCGTTGATTAAGGAAGGATGAACCCCAACCGCTCAGCCACACCCCTTGGTTAATTTCCAAGCAAATATATATTTAAAAAAGGGGATTGCTAACTTCGTCCGTGAGTCAAAGTTAACAATGTATGACACACATGTAATTACTTAGTGCACTTCCATTGTCTTCGCGCACCCCAATTACTCATAAACCCCTCACATGCACCCCTTATAATTACATGTGGGTCATACTTGTTAACTTTGACCCACGTGGTCAAAGTTAACAAAGTTAGCAGCCCTTTAAAAAATACTCCCTCCGGTCTTATATATAAGAGAAAAATTGACTTTTTAGATTCATTATAAAATTGATCAAAGATATAGTCTAAATACATCAATTCTTCAATGAACCAAAAAAATAAAATGTTTCTTATATATAGAACCAGAAGGAGCACTAAATTAAAAAAAATAACGCAAGGGGAGTGTATAAATAAAAAGGATGGGGGGCAGATAATAGGTTTGTTACCCAAGCCCTAACATAACAACATGGACAAGAACGGTGGCCCAGATTTGCAGGAAGAGTAGCATAGGAATGAGTGTATAATCAATCGTAGCACCGCTTTTTTCTCTCCTTTGGCTTTGGCGTTGGCGCTGAGAAAGAAAGAGAGAGAGATTCACAAAAAAGAAAAAAAGAAAGCAACAACAACAACTCTCTCTCACAAACAACTCTCTCCTCGTTTCGTTTCACATTAGATCGAACCTTCCCATCTTTTCATTCATCTTCATCTTCGTCTCTTCTCTCATTTCCCGCGCAGATTTCTATGTCACTCACAATTACACCGTAAGCTTTCGTTTCCCTTTCAAATTTACGCTTCCATAACAACTTATTCTTCTCTACTTCTACATCTAATCTAATTATTACTATTACTACTTCTCTTTAAACTTCTCTTAACTTCACCTAATTATCCTTTTCATTTAGCTTCTCTATATGCATGTTTATTCGGAGGCTAATTTTTTTATTATTATCTTTTTATTGTTGTTGGTTGGTTACTTGGTGTTGTTATTCAAGTTGTAAACAAAATGGACTTCATAGCAATTAACTTGTGGAAATCTTGAAACTTTTTGCAACTGCAACTTATTTGCTAATTTCTTGTTTTTAAGTGTTTCTTTGTTCATTTGTTTAGTTGAATTCATTTGTTATACTCTAATGTCATGCATTAATGTTAAGTAGTGCTGAGAGAGATTGGTTATTTTCTTTGTAGTTTTTAGACTTGCTTTCGGGCTATGGTGGTGGATTCTGTGGTGTTGTGTGTTTCCGCTGACCAATGAGTTGTTCAACTGGAAATTTGGCAAGCCATAACGACTGTACCGCTGAGAAGATGGGAACTGAACAATGTGATTTGTCTAAAAAGACGGCTCAGGTCGGCAATGAATGTTTAAGCAAGGAACAAGGAGTGCTTGGTTCTGAGTTAACTAATTCTGTTATCGATGAAAAGTCATATGAAGTTTCTGAGAATATGACCGATAATTCTGTTATTCAACTTCCTGAATCTCCTCGTCATGGCGTAGAAAATGCTTGTCAGACTTTAGAAGGTTCGTGTCTTCAACCAAGTACCACCTCTGAACATGTCCCTGTTTGCTTATCTGATGATAAATCAGAAATCAAATGTCCTCCAAATGTTATGAATGAACCTGGAGAAGTAAGTGATACAGTAACTGCCCGTGTTGTTGAAGAGCAAACACAATCTGTTCCTGCGCAAGTGAATGCAGATACTTTGAATGAGATAATTGATCCACCTTCTGAAGATGTTACAAAAAATATTAAAAACAAACTTGGTGAAACGAGTGACGCAGTAACTGGCTTTGTTGAAGACCATACACAATCTGTTCCTGATCAAGTGAATGCCGATTCTGTGAACGAGCTACTCAATACACCTTCTGGAGATGTTACAAAAAGTATCAGTTCTAAAATTGAACCTGGTGAAACGAGTAACACGGTAACTGGCCTTGTTGAAGACCAAACACAATCGGTTCCTGCTCAAGTGAACACAAGTTCTGTGAAGAACGAGCTACCCGAAATGCCTTCAGGAGACGCTGCGAAAAATATTAGTTCTGATTGTTCAGAAAGAAAGTCTGAGAACTCTACTCAGTTGCGAGTGAAACATGCATATAAAAAAAACTCAAAATTATCGAAGAAGCATAAATTAAGGCCGTTAGGAAGCAGTGACAGAACTCTACGGTCAAGGACAAAAGATAGTAAACCTAAAGATCCTGAACCAATTGATACTGTTACCGATGTTAATAATGATGAAATGAAGATAAAAGAAAGGAAGAAGAAGAAGAAAAAGAAGACAAGAAAAGAGGGAATTAATGATCAATATTCTAGAATAAGAGCTCAATTGAGATATTATTTGAACCGAATCAGCTACGAACAAAGCTTGATTGATGCTTATTCTGGTGAGGGATGGAGAGGAGGCAGGTATGTTAATTGTACAATTACCTTGTGACTTGGTTAGCTTGTAATATATACATGGATTTGTATCCTGATTTATATTTGACCTTAGTTTCTATACGATCACGATAATATCAATTATACCGGTTAATTAATAGGCAACTGAAATGGAATAGTTAGGCCTTGGTGTTTCAGTGCCATTGTTTATATCAGGATAAGAATCCTTATCCTATACCTTTTACAACTTGTGTTTGAATTCATATTATGTTATGTGTTCTGGAGCAGTATGCTCATTTCTTACCATGTTCTGAACATGCTTTAAACATTTATTTATTGCCTCTAGATAAAAAAGATTAATGTGATCATAGATATTTTGATTTGACACGGTATTCTGATTATATTACATCTTATTTTGATCATTAAATCCTTTCCAAAAATAAATATGAGAAACTTAATATAAATTCATTAATTCCCTGTACTTGTCTTCAGTATCTAGCTGAAGAATGCATCAACCCATGCTACTTTATAGAATTCAAATTTTATTTCAATAATCCATTTTTGGGATTCATTTAATTTGGTCCCTTGCTGCCTTACCTCTTACCTTTCTATTGCTAAATTCAGAGCCAATTTTGTTTAGATTTGAGTCAGACCATGTTTTACCAAATTGGCTTAAATCAAAATTGGTTTTGTAGTTCCCCAATCTTACTACAGGATTTAAACTATTGAGCTAGCACATCAGTTGTTCCATGCTTATCCCAAGTATGCCACATCATATTTGTGTCGTTCTTTCCACTAACTATTTTTACTCTAAAATCCACATGCAGTTTTTGTGCTGCATCTTATTTGTGTCATAGTAGTTAATCCCGGAAAGTGTAGCGTAGCGACTGACCCCAAAAGCGAGATAGCGGGTAATGGTATGCCCGCTATTTGTTTTTTGTGAAGCTGAGACACATTCTATAGTTGTTGGTTATTTTATCTTTGACAACTTCAAAGCTTGTTTCACTTTTATTTGTTTTTGTGGTGGATAATTTGTTTCTGTTGTATGATTGTGATAATTTTGCAGTTTGGAAAAATTAAAGCCTGAGAAGGAGATTCAACGGGCTAAGTCTGAAATTCTTCGACGTAAATTAAAAATTAGGGATCTATTTCAAAATTTGGATTCATTGTGCGCTGAAGGAAGGCTTCCTGAATCTTTGTTTGATTCCGAGGGAGAGATTGATAGTGAAGATGTAGGTTAATCCTTTATATATTATGCTTTAATGAGGCATCCAGTTTTCCAGGATTCTGGAGTTGTGAGAACTTCAATTTTTGTTGTTGCAGATATTCTGTGCAAAATGTCAGACCAAAGTGTTGGGCACTAATAATGATATAATTCTCTGTGATGGTTCTTGTGACCGTGGATATCACCAGCTCTGTTTGGATCCTCCATTGTTAACTGAAGACAGTAATATCTGGTCCATCTTGATTAATTGATCACTTCATGCTTCAAAGTTATTTATCATTTATGTATTTTTTTTTTGTGGCTTACAGTTCCACCTGGCGATGAGAGTTGGTTATGCCCAGGATGTGATTGCAAAGATGACTGCATCGACCTTGTTAATGACTTGTTAGGGACAAGTCTCGCTCTTACTGACACCTGGGAGGTCGGTGGTAAAACATAGGGCCTGTTAAATTCCCTTCCTATTTTACTTTTTATAGTATTAAATAATTTAAAACGAAAAAACTTGTTTTGTAAAATTGTTTTATTAAACTATTTTTTCTTTTCTTTTCTCGTTTTTAAAACTAAAAAATCAAAACAAATAATACTTGTTTTAAAAACAGGTTCTCATAAACAGTCTTTGAAAATAAAACAAATAAAAAAACGAATCAAACATGTCCCTAGTCTCTTCTCTGTTACTCCCTCCGGCCTTAATTATAAGCAACTTTTCACTTTTTAGATTCATTGTATAACTAATGTATATGGCCTTGATTATAGACCATATACATTAATTATTCAATGAATCTAAAAAAGTGGAAAGTTGCTTATAATTAAGGCCGGAGGGAGTAATTATTATGTTTTGGATCTTTTCCCTCCTGATTATGTGACTGATCCTTGTTCAGAGGGTCTTTCCTGAAGCAGCTACAGCTGCTGGAAGTATCTTAGATCACAACTTGGGACTTCCTTCAGACGATTCTGATGATGATGACTACAATCCTGATGGTCCGGAGGATGTGGAGGTTGAAGAAGGGGGGCCAAGTTCTGAATCTGAGTATGCTTCTGCTTCTGAGAATTTGGAGGATTCACACCATGAGGATCAATACATGGGTCTTCCTTCTGAAGATTCAGAGGATGATGATTATGATCCTGACGCTCCCAACCTTGGTGGTAAAGCCACTGAAGAAAGTTCAAGCTCTGATTTCACATCTGACTCTGAGGATCTTGCTGCTACAATTAAGGATAACATGTCCACAGGACAAGATGGCGATGTCACATCTGCTTCGTTGGATGATGTTAAGAACTTCAAAGGTTCTAGCAGACAAAACCATAAGAAGCCATCTATAGCTGATGAACTTTCATCTTTACAAGAGCCTGGTCTTGGCCAAGAGGATTTGACTCCTGTTTCTGGGAAAAGAAATGTGGAAAGGTTGGACTATCAAAAGCTGTATGAAGTAAGTCCCTTTTTGTGTTATGAAGTTTAAAATACTATACTCTGATTCTACATGCATGGTATGCTTTTCTTATTTGTAGTAGGCTATAATTTTGTCAACCGTACTAGAAAAAATATTCTGCCATTTTTCTAACAGTATGAACACAAGACTACAAGAGTGGGTGCAGAGTCAAATTTATTTATCTTTCCCTGTTTTTTTTTCCTCTCCCGATATTTTAGACAGCTTTTCCCTTTCGTAGGAGACATACCACAGTGATACTAGCGATGATGAAGATTGGGCTGCCACTGTTACTCCAAGTAGAAAAAAGAATCTCACCGGCAAAATGACTCCAGTTTCACCCAATGGAAATGCCTCCAATAATTCCAGACATACTGCTACGAGGAGCACCAATCGGCATAAAGTTGAAAATACAAATAATTCACCCACCAAAATACTTGAAGGATGTACAGAATCTGGTTCCAGGAATAGCAGACGTGGATCTTCATACAAAAAACTTGGAGAAGCTGCTGTTCAGGTGATTGTTAATTACTGTTTGAATTTGGTTTTTTAAATTTAATTTCTGTTATAGGTATCTTTCAAGTTTCTAATTTGTAGACTGATTCCCCCTCTCTGTCTATCATTCAGTTTGTATCGTCTAGATATACTCAAGTACCTATATGCAAAATTGAAGTGCAAAAACGTATCTTTTGTTTTGGGGAAGACAGTTTATCTTTTTATTCTTATAGTTTATTAGGTAGGAGGTTCAGAATTTTCTGAAATACATAAAATATATTGGAATAATAGTAATACAAAAGACTTTTTTTTACTACACATAATAACTGGTCCATTTATGGGAATACCAGTTATCTCGCTTGATTTACTGTACATGGTATATTTATTGTTTTATAAAAGCAATATCAGGTTTGCACATGTTATCTATATATCATGATACATTCAATAAGTAAAGGAGTGAAATTGTTTCAAACAAGAGTACCGGAATTTGTTTTGCTTTAAGGTATTTTACTTCAAGTTTCATGAAATCCTTTTAATTGTATGATTGTTGTATTAGTAGTTTCAAATGTTTTGGAGAGAATATAAGGTTTTCTTTTTTGACAGAGCATATAAGTTTATAACCATTAATTCACTGAATAGAAAAACTTAGGCACTGAGAATAGCAGTTTCACTAGATCTAGTAGTAGCTTTTAATACACTTATTTTGAGATAATGAGGATGAATTTGACTACTTTGAGATTAGAGAATTACTAATGGAACTGATTGTACTAAAGTTGCATCTAAATTTGGTTAGTGTTCACTTTGCATTTCTTGCAATCATAGGAAGACTATAATACTAAAATTGGCTGATTGTACTAATTTTGGCTGGCAGAGACAGTTATTGACATCTTTTGAAACACAATCCAATCATCTAGATCATTCCTACTAAATTTATAGTAAAATAATAAAAACCAAGTTTGTTTGGTTGTTTGTAATTACTACCCTTAATCAACTGTTATTCTATGAAGTAAATCAAACTTTTTAAAATTTTGTGAAGTGCTACTAACTCTCAACCTTGTCTTTCTTCTAGGAATTTCTTTAATACAATCTCTACTATAGAATACAATTTGTGTGTCCTGCTATTTTGGATGAGGCCCACATTAAATTCTGTAATCCACATAAATTTTATTCAATAGTAGAGAATGTTGACATCCCTCTTAAAATTTAAATCATACTAGTTATTTCTTACTCGATTTAGTACCACATTATTCAAACCAATTTGTATTCACCCTTATCTTCTGTATGAAGCATGTACACATTACATAAACACGCTATCAACCCACAGCTTGGATAGCACCATATAATCTGCTACTGATTTATAAATTTGCATGCCTGGTAAACGGTTTACCTTAGAGTGAATATTCTTATATTTTCAGAGACTTTACAAATCTTTCAAAGAAAATCAGTATCCAGAACGAACCACAAAAGAAAGCTTGGCGCAAGAACTTGGACTCACTTTTCAACAGGTAACTTCCTTTAGAATTGCTATTACTGTGAACATGTTTGAGCTTCCACACACGATTCTCTCAGTTTATGATAGGAACCCAAAATTTGAATTCCAAAGAAAGAACATTTTATAACCACTTCAACTATAATCCCCATTTGTATTTTCTTCTATTTTCTAACAGTTTTCTATTCCTTTTTCCCCTATAGGTTGACAAATGGTTTGGCAATACACGATGGCAGTTCCGACATTCACCACGGAATCAGGCTAGTCAAGGTAGTAATGCTTCGCAGCAGGCCACCGACAGGGGAGATGAAAATAAAGGAGAGAGAGGTGATACTTCACAGCAGGCCACTGACAGCGGAGCCGAAAATAAAGGAGAGAAGGAACATGAATTAGTTTTCCAGGAGACTAGTGGGGAAAAATCAAAAACCCCAAGCTCTAAGAAAAGGAAACGTTTGTCTGAGCCGCAATCATCTGAAGCAGGACCCGTTCATAGTGGCCCAACCCCCGATTCCTTGCCGAAAGTTGATACAGGCAATACAATGAAAAAAAAGAAAGGGAAATGATACATAATTGTCTTTTTCTAAGGCAGCAAGATTATAGTATCCATCCTTTTGTGATATTGAGATTCTCAGATGGTGATCAGCTCGGATCAATCAAAATATGTTTCCAATCATGAAGGTAATCTTTCATTTGTGCTACTGTTTGTATTTTTAAAAAATAGCTATTTAGGCATTCATGTCAAGTGAGTTAGTTTTAGTGTTCCCTTGTGCAAACCCTAAAAATAGTTGTAAGTTGTTAGTTTTTGATTTATTTTTGTTTTCATTTCATTTATAGAGACCCTATTCTTTCCACCGAATGATGTTTTTTATCCTCTTTTGAGGGTGGTTACTAACAATACAAAAAGCCAAAAACAAATGGAAATGGAAATAGGGGAACAATTTATTTTAGGATTCAATATTCATGATGTATTGAGTTTTTGATCTGTGTCATGTTGCACCACTATAACATGAAATAGTATAAGCAAAATTTTGTAATATTATTTTAGAGACAAAATTTCAGTTTGCGAAAATCTAGGACTATCGGTGTTCCTACGGCTACTAAGTGAATGTACTGGCACAATTGTGATGTTAACAAAGATCTCTGCCCAATTTATATACCACGTTCTAGCAGAAAGGGAGCATTATATTATACACACACACACATATATATTGGGAACATCATATTGGAAATTCTCAATTAAAATGTCGTAATATACCCATATTTGTAATTATATGTGTTTTAGAACCGAAGTTTTGTGGTTATATTTCAACATGACATTTTCTTTATAAATTATAAGTATCTTTTATGCACAATTGCACATATGTAGATTAAATAAAGCGTCAAAATAATTACCATTTCTATTACTGAATCAAACTTTAATGAAGTAAAATTCTGGTGTATTCCCTCTATTATAATAACTAATATTGTTCTTTTTCACCCAATCTCTATTGATGAATCCATTTAATCTTATGTTCTTTTTAGCAAAATTAGCATATAAGGAAGTTATTATTAAAAAAAATTAGTTCGAGCAAATATTTTTTTATTAAGAACTAGTTAATTAAAACTTTGGTATATTTTAAAAGAATAGACCAAGTTAAATTATGCTTCCCAACATCTTTACAAGAACAGGTTTTAAAAGTGTCAAGTGTAAATGAGTTTAGGAGATTTTAATTCGATTACAATATTAATTATTATTTATTTTTTAATTTCACTACTAAACTTTTTCTAACAAGTTAGTAACCAATTAAACTTGACCCTTTTTTTTTTGGTTACCATCCATCGAGAATTTGTGGGGCTTATAAGGTGGGTTATCTCCTCCTAATCAAATTTTTTTTATATGCAAGAGCCAATAATTAAATCCTTGACCTAATGCTTAAGTGACTTAAACCCCTTATCATTAGATTAATTCATTGTTGGTAAAATTTGACTTCTCTAATTCTTAGTAAAATGAAGAAGAAAAAAAATAAGGGTCAATTTTACTCGTTTTACTTTCATGCTCTTTAAAATGAGGATGATTTCTCATCCCACCCCCTAACACTCTATTTTCCCCCCCAAAATGATTTTTGTATGAGGGTAAAAACTTTTTTTGTATAAACGAGATTGATTATATTGAGTGAGCCCATTTTGTTGAAGGTGCAATATAGGACGGACGGATGAAACAATCTCCCTCAATATATTACCACATTCGTATTAAAATATATCTCGTTTTGATCATATTATATAAATTAATAAATGTAATTAATTTTGTATGGAAAAAAGAAGTTAGTTTATAAAATTATCCTTAATTAATGGTATGTGAAAAATAAATTGTAGAATTAAAAGAAGAAAGAGAAACAAATAATTAAGGGTATAATAGTGTTCCCTTAGTACAATTTTTTTTTCAAAATAACATATATTTTAATACGGAGATAGTATGTATTAAATAAAATTTTAAAATAATATAATTCACACGATAAATCACGAATTTTTTGTCAGTGCATGAAAGAAATATCATATAATCACAAATTTCTCAAGTCATAATATTTTCTTATCTATATGTATACAAATTTTTAAATTAATATTATTTCTAATAATAAAAATTATTTTGAATTCATTAATCAATATCATTCCATAATTTTTTATTTTTTGTTATTAAATTATTTTTAAAAACTGATTTTAATTTGGAAATCATATCCGTATCCCTTATTTTTCCCCAAATTGCATTGCAACCCGACTCAATGACCCGACCCGCATCCATGTTTCTAAAATTCGATTATCTGTAACTCGATAAAATCACTGATCGAGTAACAATCTTTTTTCTTTTTACCAAAAATCAAAAACACGAAACGACGATGGAATTGGAAGTAGACGAGAACGACTTGAAAGCCGCCGGCGCTGAAGCCTTCGTCGACGGTGGCCGGAAAGGCATTCGCATCCACGGTTGGTTGATCGAGTCTCGTAGAAACTCCATACTCAACTCATCAACCGTTCAAGAGTGAGTAATTCTTGCATCACACATTCAACACAATTTTTTCTCTAATTTGAAATTGCAACTTTCCAAAGTTTGAATTTAACATTATTGTGAAATTGTTGTTATTGATTTTGCAGGTGGGAAAAGAAACTTGAGACTTCTCATTTACCTGAAATGGTTTTTGGGGGAAATACTTTAGTTCTAAAACACTTGAATAGTGGCACCAAAATTCACTTTAATGCATTTGATGCTCTTTGTGGTTGGAAACAAGAAGCTTTGCCTCCTGTTGAAGTTCCTGCAGCAGCTAAATGGAAGTTTAGAAGGTAAAAATTTGGAGCATTTTGATGTAAAATTGAATTCGTGTTACTTTACTAGGAAACTGAGGCTATGTTTGGTATCACGGTGATCCACCATGATTTTACAGAAGCTACAATCACGGCGGATCATCGTGATTCTGACACACGTACCTTGATACCAAACATGCAATGAATGCTAAATTGTTGATGTCTTTGCCATCTATGTATCCCTTCATTTGAATTTGATATAAATGACGTGGTTTTTAGCCTTACATTATCTTTGGAAAAAATGTGCAGCAAGCCCTTTGAGGAAGTAATATTAGATTACGACTATACATTCACAACACCTTATTGTGGAAGTGGCGCTATTGAGATTGATAAAGAACTGGTATGCATATCTTTTCATTTATTTATGTTGTTGCGCTAATATTATTTTTTGTAGTAAGAGTTTTTGCTGCATACTGTTGTTTATAGTGCATTGCCTACTTATACATGTTAGCGCTTTAATATGAAAATATTGAAAATCTCATTATAATAGTATTTATGCTGTTATTTAAGGTATTTAATTTTTTGTGGTAGGATGGGACAAAGATTTCTGAGGAAACCGGTGATCTCCGTTGGGAAGACTGTAAGGAACAAATTGATTTAATTGCACTGGCATCGAAGGAGCCTATACTTTTCTATGATGAGGTAGGTAGTGAGTTTCTTAAAGAATTACTCAGCAAGCCTCTGTACACAGGACTGTTTTTGTGAACAAATTTTCTTGTGTTAAAGCAATTTCTTTTTTCTATTGTTCATGAAAATGCGCTCAAGTTCTCATCAGTTTTTTTTTTTACTGTTGTGCTTATTTTTTTACAAGTTGACCATACAAGTATTTACCAGTGAAACATACATGCTATATATATTAATAATGTTTCAGAACTAGAATATAGGTATTCATGTTTACTTTTCTGAGTATCTGACATGCAGTAAATTGTCCATATTATCTTCTTTGCTGGTATTTACATTTCATCTGAATGAATCCTCATCATGAACAGGTGGTGCTATATGAGGATGAACTCGCTGATAATGGAGTATCACTTCTTACTGTAAAAGTGGTAAACACTAATTCTGTTTCTTCTGTTGATAGAGGGTTCATTTTTTGGTGTGCAAATTACTATGATCTTCAATGACTGATGTTGCCACTTTTTTGTTTTTTAGAGAGTCATGCCAAATTCTTGGTTTCTTCTCTTGCAATTCTGGGTGAGCTGCTCCCTCTTCATATACTAAATCAGTAAAATTCTTCATAATTTTTTTTAAGTGAAACTATGCAAAGCAGATTGCTTACTTCATTGTTATTGTTGATTTTGTGATTGTTTTTCATGTATGTATAATAAAATATATGATACTTAAGTCCTTTTTAAGGATCTATAATGCTTCTGGAGGACTTGGATATTAATGTCAGTGTTAGTACTCACCACATTTACTTGCTCCACCTCACTTTACCTAAACTTGCAATTTTTTCTGGTTGATCTTATACTAATACAGCTTAGAGTTGATGGAGTCTTGATTCGACTGAGAGAAACTCGTATGCACTGTATATTTGCTGGAAGCACTAATCCTGTTGTACTTAGAGAGAGTTGCTGGAGAGAATCTACATTTCAAGCTCTGTCCGCAGTAAGTTTATGCTATGCTCGTTCCCTGAATTCTGAATGATGTCTGTTGTTGATCCATGTAAAGATAGAAAGAAAGTGGGTGCATCCTTGTCTACTGCTCTCTATTCTGAGCTAGTCAATCATGGGATTTGTTTTGATATTCTGGATTTTGGTAGCCAAAATCATATTGGCATAGCAAAGCAACTGAATACTTGAATAGTTGATTCAGAAAAGGATTTGTTGAACATCTAGTTTTTTAGTACAAAAAATTTGTTAGTAGAGTAACCCATGAAAATATATCATTGATCAAGTGTATCTACCATTAATCAATTGAAAATATATCATGATCTTAATGTATTGAAATTTAAGTGCGAATACACTCATACTCATTTTGGTGAAGCTTTTTCATTCTGACGGATCTCTCAATTATTGCTCATTCTATCCATTACAATCTGTTCAACTCAGAAGTGTCGGTGTTCAAGCCTCATGGCAATTACAGCCATCTGAATGGCTGTGGTTGTGAGCTTCTGATCGACTCATTATATTTATTCTTATTTTTCATTATAAGGCTTTGGCAGATGTATTATTTACATTTACCACTACAACTTAATGTTAAACGTCTTTGTAATTGTACTTGACTATCTGATTGATTGATGCAGAAAGGGCACCCGTTTGATTCTGCAGCCTATAGTGATCCAAGCATCGTCAGTCAGAAGCTCCCCGTTGTCAAGCGTACTACCCAAAAGCTTGTAATTTCTTCTTAAAGTTATAAGGCTGTAAATGCTCTTCAGGGATTCTGAACAATCGTTATCCTGTTTATATTTTATTCTAACTTATATCAAGACTGTTGAAATCATCACACACTTCTTATAAGATGAGCTAAAGTTGAGATGTGTGCAAATTTATTTTGTACTTTTACAAAAGGTGGGGGATTGAACCTGTGGAGAAGAAAATGCCTGGAACTGAGCAGACACGCTCATGCTAATCATTTGAGGATTGTTTGTTTAGTTTATTGACGAACTTCACATCCCATAGTTTTAGCTCATTTTCCAGTATCCCTAGTATATTTTGTTAATGAAAAACGCTTTTATAGCAATTGAAATGTCTCTGGCTGATATGACATGCCACCCAGTTATATTGTTATTGGATAACAGAGAATAGTGTAGGTTTACCAAATCATGAATATCTAACACTCTTCAAATGCTCACATAATATAATGTTCATGCATATTTGACATTGGTCACTTGCTTAACTTTTACTGTCAAATAGCTATGATTATAGTCTATAGAGAATGCCCCTTATCGTTTTAATAGTAATAATATACTGACTTTGGAGTACTGAAGCAAATAAATCTTTTTCCTGCCTACAAACGGGTGGTAATAAGCATCCACTTGAAAGTTTTAATCGTGTTTATTATTTTCAATTGAAATCCCTTAGTTTGCTGATTTTAGATTTGAAGCCAATAAATAACTGTCAGTAATAATCTGACATGCAAAATGAGCACTGCGCATTAGGAATTACTACAAGCATCAAGGAACTACAATATAGCTAGGGTGTTATAATTTGGTTTTTATAGTGCTTAACATGTTCTCATGTACAGACAGTGGAAATTGTAAATCATTAAATCTCCTATCATAACTATGCAGTACCATTGCTGAGTTATTCGACACTTCCAGGTCAAGGGTCTCCTACCTGAGTAAGTTTCTTGCTTAGATCAATGATAAAAGATTAAAACTCTTCAGGCTGAAAAGGGGAGGCAAACAACTATCAGAGTCTGAGGTCTAAATCAAGCTTGAGTGTCTCTTGTGGTGGCTGGGGCTGTTGTGTAACCATGCGAAAGCTTCCTGGCCACACCTGAGTAGTATAATCCTCAGACGTGAAAGATGTACATGCCATTCCAATCCCTGCTGCATATGCTTCTTGAAAGCTTGGGGCCACCATAGTTCCACCTCTGCATGGCTTGTGCACTAGTGAATGGGGCTGGACACCAAGTGATCGAAGCATTGGATTGTTCATGGACAAACCCATTAGTGCCATTGCCCTCTGACTCTGAGATTGATATCTTCTGGCTGCACCCCTTTCCCTTTTGTGAGCGTTCTGATGACCTCCTAATGCTTGTGAACTAAAGAACTTTCTCATGCAAAAGTTGCACGAAAAAACTCTGGATGGTCTTGATTGTGAATCAGGGTCTTCATCTGTTGAGAGTGAAGTGCTTCCTAAGCTCAGGTTTAACCACTCTTTGGGACTGTCATCTCCGCTTCCATCATCGCCGTTCTTATCTCTGTCCATCACTTCACCGGGTTGTTCCATGGCTGCTGTTGTTAGACTTGTTTGATCTCCTTTGATCATCATTTCTTCCTATGTTCAAGGGAAGTTGAGTAGATAAGAAAAGGCTTATTAGAATCCTTTTTAAGGTTGATTCAAAAGAAGAAAAAGCTAACAAACAAGTGTACCAGAGTGTAATGGAAGTTAGATAGGATGTTATTTATTTTTTGTCATTCCAATCAGTAACCCCACCTAGTGATGCTTGGTTCTGTAGGGAACAATGCTTATGTCATCTTCACTGTTAGCCTCCTTTCAAGCTTACGATTCCCCACTAAAATCTTTTGTCCTTTTTCCTCTTTTCTCCTTACAAAGTCCTAACCTTTCTTGGCTAACTTAGGAATAGCCATCGAAATATATAGTTGACAATTCTAAATCATTTCATCCACTGTCAAAATCGAATCACAACTTATTTGAACTGCCTGCCATATATGCTTCTTACCTCATTTCACAAATCTATACCAGATATATACTTTTTGAGTAGGATAGATAGATATATCAAGATGGAGTCTTCATGTTTATCCACTTTGCTTATTGGTTATTGGAATATGAATTAATTGTTTATTTTTCACCTTTTATACTCCACTTGATAGTGAAAGTAGGATTGAGCTTAGCTTAGGCATATAAAGTAGGGTTAGGTTGGCTTTTCATTGCTTTTTGATATGATGCTTTGTGGGGAAGAAATGTACCCTGTTTGTAACCAATAATGTTGATGAAAAGTTGGAACGAAGATAACATGGTCTCTTACTATTTTAGAATAGTTTACACTGTCGAGCCAGAGCATATGCTGAGTGTTTTCTTGTTGGGGCATATTAGTGTTTCTCTTCAAACTTGTAGTTAGTTGGCAATGTCTACAGTGGAAAAAATGCATCAAGGACCCAGTCGCACGAGCATCTTCAAAGCTATATAACTCAAATATAGTTTATTAAGTTGTTTGAGTGAGACACATTCTGCCAACTCAACTTTAAGAACAGTTAACATAATTTTTTTTCCTTCTAATGTTAAAAAATATCAAGAACACTACATTCCACCTAGAAATAACTCCATTAGACTCTCTCACATGGGTGTTGGAAATAATATTTTTACTTGTATTGACAAAAACTTAGATGTGCTCAAATGCTTAAAACAAATTTCATGTTCTTAAATTTGAAGAATCAAGCATTGGGGATGCTATTAGTTTATCCATTTTAGTGGTTCTAGTCGTCTAAATGAAGCCACTTATACTTTGATTTCCCTTCATTAGCTGAGAAAAATTCCACAATTCCCCTGTTATCTAAAGGTTGTTCTCATCACATTTCCTATATCTGAAAAAGACAATAGAAAAGGACACCTCACAAGACACAAACCAATCACAGCATAGCTTGGTGGAATGTAAACTAGAGATAGAACGTGTTTGGTCAAGGAACGACTCATGTCATGTCTTCGATGTTGACACTAGTCAAGCAGCAAAATTGAATACATCCACAATTGAACAGTACTGTTGATAGTTATTTTTCAAAGGATTTTTCTAATGTTTGCAAAATTAACAATCATTTATTTTCTCTCTACAAACCGATTAGAACATTATTTTCAGCCTCCTGATTTTCGTCCCTGGCCAAGTTTTTTTGGTCTGGGGAAGGATTAAAAAGGAAACTAAAGAAGGCTATAGGTACTTGGTACTAGGAGACTATTTTTTCCATGTCGATCATCTAGAATTCAATCTCGCCAAAGGATGGATGCTATAATCATGCAGTCTTAAGTGTTAATAAGACATCATCACATAATATATAGACAATAAGTTATTCATCTTAAGATTATAGCCATAAAAATATTGATTTGTTAAAATGCATTTGTAGTACAATCATAGCGTTTATTTGACAATTGATTTATTTACTTCCCATTCCCAACCAACTTCAATAAAAACATGCCCTTGAAGCATGCCATGAATAACAATATCATACCCAGATAGTTGAAAGAAACACGATAACAAGAATCAATAACTAATCTTGAATGCTGTTGCAGTTTGAATATAAAAAACAGGTTCTTCGTTCCGGAGTCAAAAATACATAAGAAATAAGAGTCTCATTCAAGATTCCTACAACCGTAACATCCCAAACAATACTCCCTGTAATTATTTGCCCTCTATATTCTTAAAGGCAGCCATGAAAATCCAACAGCTTCCTCAGGGAACTGCAACAGCAAAGCATTAAAAAAATTTAGTATTACAGGGCATTATGATTTTAAACAATATCGCTAAACTTGTCATCAGATCACTACTCTTTCACAAATTATGTCCACATGAGCATGCAATGTAATTGCTACATTGAAATTTGAAGCCACCAAAAGAACATGGATTTCCAAAAAGGTCAAGCTGTGTTGATATAAGTTTTATTTTTATTTATGACAAAATACTTATAGAAAACTGAATATCAAAAAGGAATGCGAAGAGGTTGTAATCATCCTTCACATTAAAAAGACAGACTGTATAATTTGACTACCATGCCATGCTGCCTGAAGGTTTCAAATTGTCTTGGTAGGAAGTATTTCAACCAGAAAGCAAATTTATTAGCTCAAAAATCTCATTTTTCATAGTAAGGGATTTGGAGTTGTCAAAGAGGTCATTCTCATAGGATTATAAGTTTAACAATAATAATCAAAATCAATGGGAATTTAGAACATCACCTCAGGAATCAGGATCACCTGTGAAAGGAATGGAGTTTACCAATTAGTAGTATTAGAATAACTGATGAAACGGCTGGAAATACAGCCATTTCAAGGATGACTCTTGCATGGATTTTATTTGTGTGAAACGAGAGCAAATTTATGCATGGAATAATAAATTGAAAAGTGCCAAAAAAATTCCAATTCACATTACATTTTGTGGGAAGCTTCTATATTTATAGTTGAAAAACACAATTTTATATATTAATAGTAGCATTTCCAGAATGGTGTAGAAACTTGAAAATACAAAAGTTAAATACAGTTAATAAATGCAAACCTAGCAATGACAAAAAGATTAGGGATACAATGTTAGGTTTTGATTCAGTTTGGACACAGGATTACATCAATAACTTATAACTGGTTACTCAGCAAAAACTTCAACATTAACAATAAAATACCACATACAAGTGACATGCCCAAAGGAAACAAAATTGATTGTAAAGAATCTAGTAAGAAATGAAAATTTAACGTTCAGTTTTGATGTTAAGGAAAACCTGACTAGTATTCCAGATCATCGCTAAGAATCATCAACCAGTCACTCACTCGCTCACTCATATATTTGATTATTGAATTCATAATTTTGTATAAAGGGAAAAAAAAGGGAACCTACAATGCAGCATTCGTCTCTCCCCTTTGGTTGATTGATGTCGTTGCGCATCACCCATCTTTTCCATTCCCTATAAATTCAAATCTTAATACCTTAATACCTTATCATCATCAACCAAGCTAGACAGATTCACAAAGCTCTACCCAATCCATCACTTCACATGAAGCAAAACAAAACTAACTAACTTTTAATATCTAATCAAGCCTACAATTTAAGGATTTCTAAAGTCTACAATACGTTTAAAAAACTCGCAAAAAAGGAACATTTTTTCACATAGAACAAAAATGATTTGAACATTTTTCAAACATTTGACATCCTATAAAACAAACAAGACTCACAAAGAGAATATTAGCGATCTTGACAAGAACGACGGAAGGTACCATTGGTCAGCTCGCAACAAGCTCGTGCATTGACAGTAATGTGAGATGTGAGACAAGCTACAGCCATCGTGCTATGCAGTGGCAAAAGTGACTGAATGCTACCCAATTGCCTGCAACAAAAAAAAAACACAAAACACATTCAGAATATGCAATCAAATTGCTACAAGTAATTTCAATCAATTAAGGAAAAAAGAGTGGAATTGGGAATTAGGGTTAGGACCTGGGAGTGGTGGTAGGAATGGAAAAGAGGCGAGGCTGAGTGCGAGGAGTGGCAAGTGGCGGTGGACGGAGGCGGGGAAGGGGAGAAGGAGCCGCGGGGCGAAGGGAATTCCTGGCTGTAGAGATGAAGGAGCGAGAAAGAGATCCAGATCGCAACGCCATTTCTTTGTGTATAGGAAAATCACAAAGACAGTGTTTTTAGGGTTTTGTGAAGGTTTTTAGTTTCAGAATTTCACTTGGAATTGGAAAGACGTCGTTTTTGTTTTCCCTTTCAACTTGTTTTTTCTTTTACTTATCATTTTTAATCTCTTATTTTATCACCCACGGATAAAATAATTTTTTTATTAGATTTTATTTATTTTGCGATCCAATTTTATATTATGAGTTACTACTCTTTTTTTTAAGAATTAAATGATTAATACCAAAAAAATAAAAATTGATCATTTTCAAATTATAAATATTTGTTTTTATTTAGGTCGAATTTATACTTTTTTTAATTTAAAATTTATGTTTTTTAGCCTAAAAGTTGACATTTTCAGCTTTAGAAGTTGTATTTTCTCTTGAAATTTATAATTGGGACAATAAGTCACAATTTTTTTTTACCAAAAATTACAATTTTAGAGATAAACAAATTAGATTTTGATTAAGGTTACTACAAATATGATATTTGTGAGACAATAAAAATCGATTTCAAAAGATAAATTATTTTCTAAATATGCTAAAATAGTAAGACTTATAATTATATTTTGTAAAATATTTTAGAGAGTGTTGCCAAGCTATTTATTCAATGGTCAAGTTTTACTCAACTTACAAGTTACGAGTGATTCCAAATTATCAAGATTATTTATTCTCCTTAAAATAAGGTTATTTTTCTTAGAAATACAATATAATAAAACAAGAGTAGATATTTGGAAAGTATGACATTTGTCATCTAATGAGGATATTTACTATTTTAAAAATTACTATTAATAGCAATATTTCCTTAACTATCTTTCTATTTAATTTTAAATTATTATTTTATTTGATATGTCTTTTTAATATAAATATAATACATGTTTTCAATACTGGTTTTTCCATTTTTCAATATTTGCTCGGTATATTCAAATTCAAATTCCCTTTATCCATAGTTAAAAGTTTCATGGCTATTCCCAATCAATTTTCAATACCGTCTCTTTTCTCAATGCAAATCTTAGTGGCTTTTGTTTCTATCCTCACAATCCTCAATCACCTCATCAGTCATCAATGTCCTTTCATACATGAGACCCAAAATAATTTTTATCCCCTAATTCTAAATTAAAAACGTTTTTATGTATCTCCAGCTAAATCTTTTCAGATTTTTGTTGTTACTTATTCCATTTTTTTTCTTCTTGAAGTTTTGTTCATTCTAGCTCCTTCTATATTTTCTTATGATACCTAAAGCAAATGAAGAGTCCAAACTATATTTGTCACATATAAGGATACTTATTCAATTGGTGATAATTGTCATCATAATTCATAAATCTATTAATTTAAAAAAGGCATCATAAGTATCCTTCCGTAGTAACATATTTTGAATATCATTTTATTAATTAGTAGATTTACTTTTTCTTTGTGTGTTTATGCTGTTTATGCATGCATATTTTTTTAGTTTTTTGGCTTTTGTTGAATTTGCTTATTTTTACTTTTCGGATTCAGTCATTGAGAGAATTTTATTTTTCACTTGGTTTAATATTGGATTTCTTTTATATTTTTTTAACTAACTCTTACTAATTGAGTTTTTCAAAAATGGATTATTTGTTAGGGGATCCACCTACAAAATTTTATGATAGTTCTCATGTAATCTCTTGTGATTTTCTTTTGACAGAGTAAATCTCTCAACCATTTGAAGTAAAGCTTGCTTTGGAGATTTAAGCACAATATAAACAAATAAAGTATAACTTCTAAAAGTAAAATCACTTTGTATAGTATTCCAATTTTTTAATGCCAAGAACTACATGTTCAAATTACTTCATTATTATCAAATTTGCAATTCTAGGAAAGACAAGTTTTGAAATGGGAAGGTATTTTTGTGATAAATATATTATATTAAGAAACTAGAAATATTTGATAAAGATGTGTTTATACAGAGGAGCTATAAACATAAATTCCTATTATTTATTTTTGTTTGAGAGTTTTATATTTAATTGATTTGTATTTTCAAAGTCGTATGATGGATACAAAAATATTATTAGAACTGGATAGAAGCTTTAATTTACTCAAAGAATCGAACAGATTAAATAATTAAGTGTGATTTCAGCAGGTAAGCACATTTGCACAAAACTATTTCATGTTGGAATTGATTCTCAAATATGATTATGTATCAATCTAAATTTACTCTGTTGAAATTGATTCTTACAATATCATTTACAATAATATTTTTAAGTTGGACACTTTTTTTCGCAGTCTATTTTAAAAAAAGAAAGAAAATAGAAGTATCACATATAAATCACTTTATTTTAATTTAATTGAAAATTATCCCCGTGCCTTGCACGGGATATTCACACTAGTTAGATGTTAAAAGTTAAAACCAAAAGAATACACCAAATAGATTTTCACAGCCAAGGGTAGGCTGTTTTTCAACATTTTCCATTCCCTTTGGAATACAGGGACTCACCAAGGGTGGATTTCTTTCAAACAAACAACCATGCCACTCCAAAGACAGAGAACAAAATATAACCAAAACAACACAACAATTGCATATTTGAATTAACAAAATGTTTCTCCATTAAATTACATCTTTCGAGGCTAAATAACTCATGGAGAATAATTATAGGAAACAAGAAAACATATCATGATCCAATAAACTATGTTCAATAACAAATAGTAAAAAGTAATGCTTGTTCCTTAAGACTTTATTGCAAAATTGGAAGACTAGTAAAAATATTTAAGGATTCACTTCGTTAAGGGAGTATGTCTTAACACACTTCAACCGATTATTATATGAGTAAACTCTGCCTGCTGATAAATTTGCCACAACCATTCTCCCTCTGTAATGTAGTCTCATTCTAGAATTCTGGTTTTGTGACCAAAGGCCAACTTCATGCATATTTCCTTCTTTCCAACATATGTTTACTGTCACACCACCACGCGCTTTTAATCCTTTCACACAACCATTTGCCCATTTATCACGAGGCAACGCTGGAAGTAAGTAGAGATCCTTTGTTGTGCTCTGAACAAGCATTTCTGCAATTGCTGACGTAAAACTGACACCAAACAATGATGATTTTATCAGCCAAACTAAATCAAAATTATAAGTACTATTGCCTAGTTTCATCACACGCAAGATTTCTAAGGGTATATATTTCAGCTCAAGTTTTCATATGAGGAAGGTGAAACTGACAAGATACACAAACATTATAGTTAAAGACGAGACTTACCCAAAGTTTGCATCAATTTGGAACGGAGGATGTGCTGTGAACAGATTACTGTAAAGCCCTCCTTCGAAATCTTTTTCACGCTCAGGGTCCACCAAGATAATCAAGTGTTTTATCATGCGATATGCATGCTCACTGTTGTGAAGATGAGCCCATAATGCAGCTTTCCATGTTGTTGACCACCCAGGACCTTCGTCTCCTGTAACACAATGCAAGAATGGCAATTACTATTGAATTGTCTATTTCTAGTATTAAAGCTGGAAAAAAAGCCTTATGTCTTTTTGGTATACAAGGTTGAAACATGGAAATTCCTAATTTGAGAAGGTAATATAGTTGCTGGGAAAGTCTTCAACATTACATAAGAGGTTTTAATGCATATAATCACTTAACTATTCAAAACGAATATACATAGTTCTACTACTTAATTAACTATTTTTATGTCTGGAAAAAAAAATCAACATTTAAAGCTCTTGTAAAAGACCTCTTTTAGTTAGACTATAATCCACGGCTTTACAGAGATCTGGATTTTTCTCAAGATTTATTGTGTGCCCCGGAAACAAGCCAAACAGATGTGAAACATGACGATGATTTACATCTGGGTCCTGGAAATCTTCAGCCTGTTAAATAAATAAAGTGTTATATTTAACAAGGAATTGCTAGTATGCATCCATTTTGTTATTGCAAATCAAAACAAGATATTACATGACATAAGCTGGATAAATTGACACGGCAAATAACTCTCTTGTCTGGATAAATTAACATACCCATTCCATAATGGACCCATCCCTAGCAACTTTTGTAGGAGGAAGTTTAGACTGAGACGCAATAACTCTCTTGATAATAGCATCATCATGCCTTCCCAAAGCCTGTTTTTGACAAACTCAGTGCCCAATATAAATTTAGGATAACTAAAACTCAATGTCAAGTATTGGTTTGAAAACTAAGATTAGTATACCTCAGCAGCAGAAATGATTATAGAGAAAACTTCTTTTATAATTGAAATGTCCATGGTTGATGAGTAGCTCACACTAGCTTGTTTTTGATCTGGTGCAATGAACATATGCTCTGGTGAAGTCGATGGGTTAGTTTCCAATAATCCATTAGGACCTTCAATCAACCAATCCAACAAAAATAATGTACATCCTTCCAACAAAGGATATGCTTTATTTTTTAGAAATTCCTAATATAAGAGAAAAGGTAATCGTTACTTGCTCAATACCTGATATGTGTGTGTAATAGTAGATGATATTAAGGCTCATCAGTCAGATAGTTTATAAAAAAACCAGAACTTACCTTGTCCATTGTATAAGTGTAATGCTCCCATAGATGGGTACAAAGCCAAGCTCCGCCCATTGGCCATAAAGCCCAAACAGCCTGACCTCGATCTGGGGATGTTTTAGCCCATAAGTCAGAAACTTGATGCACAACCCAACCATTTGCTTCATAGTTCACCTGCATGCCACATCAAATGACTTATACAAATTTTGCTTATGGGTGGCAATATGCAAGATTATTTTCTTTTGCTTCCCCATAAGGGAGGGTACAAAGTTATGATATTGATTGCAGATATGGATAATTTAATTAATGGGTGGAGTATAGTAATAATACTGGTAATAATAATTCAGATTGCTCTGGGAATAACTTCCTGCATAGTTGGTTACATGAAATGATCATTTTCTTACACAAAATGTCAAGAATTATATGAATGAAAGAGTAAGCAAACAAAATACCTTTGCAGTTTTACTACCATTGACTGACAAAACAGAAATGTAATCAAATAGTGGCTCTTGACACTCACGTAGGTTGCAAGAAAGGGATGGCCAATAATTCATTTGAAGATTAATGTTTAAGTGCTGAGCCCCACTGGATGACAAAAAAAGAGGCACATTATAAAATCTCATGAATTCGTTAAAAATTGCGTCTAGATATTTATTTGATACAGAAACTCTAAGCCATCTTATAACCTAGAAACTATAGAACCCAACATATTTATGTATTGCTAGAGGAGGGATGAAAAATGAAGGGAACACGTACTCCCAGGCAGGGTTTACATCTTTGTTCCATATACCCTGTAGGTTTGCCACCTGAGTTCCAGGACGTGAACAAGCAATTAGCAGATATCGACCATATTGAAACAAAAGCTCCACGAAGGAAGGATCTTCATCATTTTGAAATGATTTGACTCTCGATGAAGTTGGAACAGTATCATCGCCTCCCAAAGTAGGTTTTCCTAAAACAGTCTTGGAACTTTTAGAGAGTTGCAATGAGACCCGATGAAATAGTTTCTGATAGTCATCCAAGTGACGTGCATAAATATCATTATATGAAAAGCTTTTCACAGACTTCATTTTACTCAATGACTCAGAAGTAGGATCTTTCTTAGAATCTTCGGGCTTAGTAAATGGACTGTCAAAAGATGAGGAAGCTGTCAGAAGCAAAATAGCCCAATCTGAACCTTCAACTCTAAGCTTCCTATCATCCAAAACATGTATAACTCCTTTGTCATTACTAATCTGCAAATCAAGAACTGCACAAAACTGAATTCCCTTTGTTTCATCGCTTGAATTCATGTGTGGCGGGATCCTTTTGCGAGGACAACTTCCTTCCATTATTATCTGATTTTGGCCACTTGCCCGTGAATTGTGATGTAACTTGCTGTCAAAAGATACTGTGAATGATAATGACCCTGGTTTGCTTGTGGAAATCTTTGTCACTAGTACTTGGTCCGGATTAGATGCAAAATACTCTCTGGTAAATTCTGCATCACCTATTTTGTATTTTATTTTTGCTGTTGCATTATCTAAATCAAGCTCCCTCTGATAAGACTCTTCCGAATATTTAAGATGAGAATCATCAAATTCTAATTTAATATCGCCAAGAAGTTGGTATACCTTCATTTAGAAAAAGAAGAAGAAAAAAAAAGGTCACAACTTGCCACGTTTCATACTAGGTTCTTTAACTCATGCACCAACACATATTAAGGAGTGGAGTGGGGCGGAGAAGTAAACAATCAATGAATGAGAACAGTAGTTGAATGAAAGTATGTGATTTATATTGTAGAAAAATATCAACTATTTATTTGGATTCCTTTGTTTATACTTTATATATAATGTTCCTTGGTTAAGTCTAATAAAATCAGTCTAATAAATAGCATAGTTCCTCATAAATTGCAGGAAGGGTTATATGAATTTGTAGTATGTTACATACTGCAGAAGGAGCTCCTGACAATTTGTCGGCTTCTGTTGTAGCTTCGGGATATTTTTTGTCATCAACAAGTTTTCGGACTTCAGCCAGCACTGCAGGAGCATTTTTGTCCGTGTAGTCGGCAGGTATCCCAGTCCACAGTGTGTCCTCTATGAAAAAATTAAATATTGAATCCTCATGTTAGAAAGCTTTTAAATGAGAAAGACTTAAAAACCATATCAGATTGATTTTGCTATGGACAATGCAATGCAGCATGAACTCATTCCTAATATCTCAATAGTATTATAAACTTGCAACTAGAAATGCCATGTCAGAGTTTTCTCCACGGACCACATTGAATCCAAGAAAGATCTTAAAGGAACTACAAAATGATTGACGGTATATTGAGTACACCACATTGTCTTCCCTTCAAATCAAAGCATCTACGCGTTATGTGTCACTCAGACATCATCATTGTCCCAAATAAATACCATTAACATAGTAGAGTCCTAAAGAAAATCAAGCAATACCATAATCTAATACTTCAAATGACCGCGTTATATTCAGCATTGCAATGAATCAATCAAATACAAAGGGATTAAGTTTCTATGCAGAAGTTAAGCTCATTTAAGTCACAAACTAAAAATTGAATTTTGACAACACTCACACAAGCCCTTTTTATAGATGAAATTAAAACAAAATGAGAATGAAATATTTGTATTTATTAGCAACATTTCTCTATTTGTAAATGCAATTACTAAGAAATATCCATAAAGTTTCAGATTCATTGGCATATGGATAAAAATAAACAGCAACTAAACTAAAAATGTTGAAGATTGATTTTACCATTGAGCTGAAGAACTTCAGATTGAACACCACCGGAAACCATGGCACCAAGACGGCCATTTCCAATGGGGATGGCATCAGTCCAGTACTTTGCTGGTCCAGAAAAAGTAAGCTTCAAGGGTCTTGAAGGTTCATCATTATCAGCATTTGGTGAAGTTGGGTTCCACAAGTGTTTGTGTGAGGGAGCGCGCACCAGAACCCATTCTCCATCATCTTCCATTACTGTATAGTGAGATGAATTGGGAATGAAAATAAGAGAAGAGAAGAGAAGAGAAGAGAGAGTGAATGAGTCGGTGGAAGTGAAGACTGAACAAAGAAACGTGATAGTGAATGAAGAAGTAGGTGGTTTTAGCTTGAGTAGGAGACAGACACAAACATTAACATTCAACTTGTGAAGGCCCACATTGTCCGCATATAGTCACGTACCAAAATCAAAAGTTTAACGTATACTATACTATTGGAAATTTAACATAGTTTTTGGTTCAGCGAGCGATGATTAATGCTGAATTTAGTACGGAAAATTACGGTTCGATCTTCTTCAATTGCGATTAGGAAGGGGCTGAAACTACTATGTCAGAACTGACCCCCCCCCCCCCCCCCAACCAGATTAAACTGGTGGTGGTGAAAACTATAAAAAAAATTAATACTAATGAGTTTAACTCGGTTCGTAAAAAAATCACGTATATTATATAGGGATCAACCGGAGTTCGAATCTAGTACGTTTATTTATTCAACTTTAAAAATTACGATGATCAGTGTAATTTTCCAAAAACTATAGTACTTCGTAGCTTCTACAAAATTTCAATGAGCCATCATTATTTTTTGAATATTCATCGTGATACTAAACATGCGGTCATTTAGTTGTTCATATTTTAAAAGGGGTAGATACAAATATGACAAGCTTTCAAAATTATAACACAAACAGTATTTGACAGTAATTTTGCTTTAAAAAAATAAAAATAGCAATTTTATTAATATTTAATGATGAAATGGAAGAAAAAAATAGTTTATTGGATACCTTTTTTCCTTTTCTTAATATTGAATATTGGAAACCTTACAAATTAAAGGATAAGAAAACCACACAACAGATGCATCACAAAATGCTTATCCATTAGTACATTACATCTTCAAGGCCAAATGACTAATGGAGCATAATAATTGGAAACAATAACATATACCATGATCCAGCAAACTACATTCAATAACAAATTATAAAATATAATGCATCTCTTAAGATTTTATTGGAAAATAGGAAGACATTTTTTCTAGGGAATGACTTCACTAAGGGAGTATGTCTTAACACACTTCAACAAATTATTATATGAGTAAACTTTTCCTGGTGATAAATTTGCCACAACCTTGTTCCCTTTATAATGTAGTCTCATTCTACAATTCTGATTTTGTGACCAAAGGCCAACTTCATGCAGATCACCTTCTTTCCAGCAGATATTGACTGTCACCCCGCAACGCGCTTTTAATCCTTTCACACAACCATTTGCCCATTTATCACGAGGCAATGCCGGAAGTAAGTAGAGGTCCTTCGTTGTGCTTTGAACAAGCATCTCTGCAATTGCTGCTGTGAAACTGACACAAACAATGATGATTTTCTCAGTCAATGTAATTCAAAATTATGAGTACAATTTGGTTAAGATTGGATTTTGGTATATATTTGAGATTTATAAAAATGAAAGAATAAGGCGATAAATGATCGTATTTATATTTCAATGCCACTTCATTCATTTTTAGAAACATTTTATAGCGTCCTAAAGCTAACAGAAAAACAAGTCAGCCCCTCCCCTCCACAACCCTTCATCCAAACATACCCCTAAGGGAATAAATTTCAGCTCAAGCTTTCATGTGACGAAAATGAAACCGGCAAGATAGACAAATATTACAGTTTAAGATGGGATTTACCCAAAGTTTGCATCAATTTGGAAAGGAGGATGTGCTGTGAACAGGTTACTGTAAAGTCCTCCTTCAAGTCCTATTGCAGTCTTAGCAGGGTTCGCGGGTATAATCAAATGTTTTATCATACGATATGCATGCTCACTGTTGTGAAGATGAGCCCATAATGCAGCTTTCCAAGTTGTTGACCACCCAGGACCATTTTCTCCTGTAACCATTTTCTAGTTATGTTATTTCTAGAATTAGTGCAAGAATGTTCATGTTCAACTTCTTATGTCATTCTTGCATTCGAAGTTGAACACGAATGTAAAAATAGAATTTAAAGCTCTCATAAAAGACCTCGTTTAATTAGACTATGACCAACAGCTTTACATAGCTCTGGATTTTTTTCAAGACTTATTATGTGCCCCGGAAACAAGCCAAACAGATGCGAAACATGTCGATGATTTATATCTGGGTCCAGGAAATCTTCAGCCTGTTAAATAAATAAAGTGTTAAATTTAACATTGCAAATTAGAACAAGGTATTATAAGATTACATAAGCTAGACAAATTGAATATAATTGCAATGCATACCCATTCCATAATGGAACCATCCCTAGCAATTTTTATAGGAGGAAGCTTAGACTGAGATTCAATTACTCTTTTAATAATATCATCATCATGTCTTCCCAAAACCTGTTTTCGACAAATTCAATGACCAATATAAATTTAGGATAACTAGACAGTAGAAACTAATTTGTAGTATTTGTTTGAGAACTAAGATCAGTTCACCTCAGCAGCAGAAATGATTATAGAGAAAACTTCTTTTATAATTGAAATGTCCATGGTTGATGAGTAGCTCACACTAGCTTGTTTTTGATCTGGTGCAATGAACATGTGCTCTGGTGAAGTCGATGGGTTAGTTTCCAATAATCCATTAGGGCCTTCAATCAACCAATCCAACAAAAATAATGTACATCCTTCCAACAAAGGATATGCTTTATCTTTTAGAAATTCCTAATATAAGAGAAAAGGTAATTGTTACTTGCTCAATACCTGATACGTGTGTGTAATAGTAGATGATATTAAGGCTCAGAAGTCAGATAGTATATAAAAAAACCAGAACTTACCTTGTCCATTGTATAAGTGTAATGCTCCCATAGATGAGTACAAAGCCAAGCTCCGCCCATTGGCCATACCGCCCAAACAGGCTGACCTTCATATGGGGATGCTTTAGCCCATAAGTCAGATTTATGATGTACAACCCAACCATTTGCTTCATAGTTCACCTGCATACTAGATCAAATGAAATTCTGTATAGAATATATAAAAATCAAAACATGGTTGTCAACTTCCATGTGGGTGGCAACATACCTTTGCAGTTTTACTACCATCGAAAGACAAAGAGGAAATGTAATCAAATAGTGGCTCCTGACACTCATGTAGGTTGCATGAAAGGGATGGCCAATAGTTCATTTGAAGATTTATGTTCAAGGTCTGAGCCCCTCTGGATGACAAAAAGAGGAGACAAATTATAAAATCTCATGAACTCTTTAAGAAAATACTGCTATTCCTTATGATCTAGACACTACTGAATCCAATTTCTTTACTTTCCTTTTTCATATTTATTTTTTCAAGAGGAGGAATGAAAAGTGAAGGGAAAACATACTCCCATGCAGGATTAAGATCTTTGTTCCATATACCCTGTAGGTTTGCCACCTGAGTTCCAGGACGCGAACAAGCAATTAGCAGATATCGACCGTATTGAAACAAAAGCTCCACAAAGGAAGGATCTTCATCATTTTGAAATGATTTGATTCTTGATGAAGTTGGAACAGCATTATCAACTACAGTTTGAGATATGTTAGTTTGACAGGAAACCGATTTCCTTTTGTCCAAAATAGGTTTTCCTAAAACAGTCTTGGAACTTTTAGATAGTTGCAATGAGACTCGATGAAATAGATTTTGATAGTCGTCCAAGTGACGTGCGTAAATATCATCATATGAAAAGCTTTTGGCAGACTTCATTTGATTCAAGGACTCGGAAGTAGGATCTTTCTTAGAGTCTTCGGGCTTAGTAAATGGACCGTCAAAAGATGAGGAAGCCGTGAGAAGCAAAATAGCCCAATCTGAACCTTCAACTCTAAGCTTCTTATCATCCAAAACATGTATAACCCCCTTTTCAGGACTAATCTGAATATCAAGAACTGCAGTAAACTGAATTCCTTTTGGATTGTCACTTGAATCAACTTGTGGGGGAATCCTTTTGCCACGACAACTTCCTTCCATTATTATCTGATTTTGTCCTCTTACCCGCGAATTGTGATGTAATTGACTATGCAAAGATACTGTAAACGATAATGACGCCGATTTGTTTGTGGAAAACTTTGTCACAAGCACTTGGTCCGGATTGGAAGCAAAATGCTCTCTGGTAAATTCTGCATTACCGACATTGTATTTTATTTTTGCTGTTGCAATATCCAAATCAAGCTCCCTGTGATACGACTCTTCCGAATATTTAAGATGAGAATCATCAAATTCTAATGTAATATCACCAAGTGGTTGGTATACCTTCATTTAAACAAAACAAAAACTAGTTAGTGATAACTTCCCACATTATATATCATGTTCATTGGTTGTCAAGCCCTAACACCAATCTAACAAATAACACATTTTCACATAAATTGCAGGAAGAGTTATATCAATTTGTTGTATGCTACATACATCGGTAGGACCTCCTGTCAGTTTGGTAGCTTCTACTGAAGCTTCTGAATATTTTCTTTCATTAACAAGTTTTCGGACTTCAGCCAGCGCTTCAGGAGCATTTTTGTTGGTGTGGTTTCTAGGTATTCCAGTCCAAAGTGTGTCCTCTATGAAAACAATTGAATCCTCATGTTACTGATGTTAGTATACTTTTTAAATAAGACTCACATAACAATGTGCAAAATTAAGCAATACCATAGTATAGACTACTATTTCTGACACTCTTGTTAATTAAAATGCTGTTCATATAGACGACAAGAAGGAAGCTTCTAATCGGCTGATAAACCAATTTAAGTAACCAAGTAAAAAAATTTATATGTTAAGCTGCACCTACATTAGATAATCATGATCAAGGGTATCAAAACAAAAAAATGGGAATGAAAGTTTTTCCATTTGTTAGGGTACATATACGAAATGGCAAGCCATTGAAAACTCACACACAAAGTGGAGGGACCGGAGTTCGAACTCTAGTCATGGCATCCGACCTACCAATATTGGCATTTTCTGCCAGTTGAGCTAGGATTTGTGGACGAAAGTTTTTCCTTTATTAGCAGCATTTCTCCAGTTGTTAATGCAATTACCATTTACCAACAAAACTGAAAGTCTTAAGATTGGAACTTAAATAAATATTGATTACCATTGAGCTGTAGAACTTCTGATTGTACACCACCCCAAATCATGGCCCCAAGGCGGCCATTTCCGATGGGAATGGCTTCAGTCCAGTACACTGCAGGCTCAGAAAAAACAATCTTCAAAGGCCTTGAAGGTTCATCATCAGCATTTGGTAAAGTTGAGTTCCACAAGTCCTTCTGTGAAGAGCTGCGTACCTGTATCAAAAACAAAATAACAAAAAAAGAGCTGCGTACCAGAACCCGTTGTCCATCTTCCATTGTAGAAAAAAAAATATAGTGAGATGAACTGAGAAGGAAGAAAATTAAAAATAGACAAGACAATGATTGAGTGAGTGGAACAGAACAAATCTAAGTGATGGTTGTCACTCTTAGCTTAAAATGGTGACACATAAATATTGAATTTGTGAAGGACCACATTGTTCACATTACCTTGAGGAGCAAGATAATGCCGTAGAATCTAATGAGTTGTTGCCATCTTGCCATTAAAGAGGATGATGAAATAACAAGGGAAAATGGAAAATGCTCCTTTTTTGTATCAAAGGAAAATTATCTCTCAAGAAACAATTTCTTAAGAAGTTACAAAAAGACGAAGTATATATATTTATTTCTAAAATAGTTTTTGTGTAGAATTATTGTGTAGAAGTATATTTATTTCTTTCGTATTGTCATGATAATGATAAGATTAGATGAGATAATAGATTTTAAGAGTCTTGCACTATTGTGG
The DNA here is from genome assembly GCA_951804385.1 of Trifolium dubium. NCBI lineage: Eukaryota > Viridiplantae > Streptophyta > Magnoliopsida > Fabales > Fabaceae > Trifolium > Trifolium dubium. The sequence continues at coordinate 56,604,176 of OX638064.1, forward strand.
CTATTACTATTATCAGGTCCTCACTTCACTAATAATTTCATTTAAATTAGGGATTACTCTATTTATGTTGATTTTTTTTTTGTTCAAGTTCAACTTCGAATGCAAGAATGACATAAAGGTATTTTATACTTTCTTCTACTTTACATATGGTGGTGAAAGCACCATCCATAAAAAAATTTAATCACTTTAATTCATTTCAGCTTGCCAAACACATAGTATTACATTTTTCTTCCCTAGGCCCTTGGAAACCAAAAAAAGAAGATAAATTAGATCATATATTCATATGTGTAAGCTAAGTATATACTAATATACATACATATTATAAATCCAATCCAGTACTTATATTATATATATATACATATTCATAAGCATTTATTTTACTAATGAACTACTAATGATGGCTTGCATACTAGTAGCTAGCTGTTGGAGCCTAAACCAAAGTACAATACAACTTATAGTTCAATATATAGTTATTTACATACATTAATCAAGGTAATTTTCCATGAATTAGAGGCAAGTCAACTTCATCACACCATTCAACATATCTAGTTTCAAAATGAGAACCTTTTGCTTCGTTAGGCAAATAACTAACCCAAAATTCACCCCCTATCCTCCACTTCAACACACTCCCTTCCATCTCTTTACTAACCCTCCACCCTACATCTTCTCCATATTCATCCCCGGCTATCACAACCGATCCACTCTTACTAAACGGTCTATTCGCCCCAGCACATCGCCCTCTCAACCCGTGAACCGGGTCATCACCCGTGGGCTTCCACGAGCCCACTTCTTGGCCCGTCATATTATCATGCAAAACAACATCAAATATCGCTGCATTCCCCTCCGCATCTTGATCCATTCTCCAACTCCTAGTCCTCATTCTCCTTGATGACCTCGCAGAAGCCTTCACCTTTGCAATTTGCGACTTCTCGAAATCTCCCTTCACAATCTTCTCAATTTCCACTTCTCTCTCATTATTCTCCGTGGACCGGCCCAAACTCAGACCTGCCACGTATGTTGCTCCGATCTCCGGGCCCACCCAAACCCGAGCTCGTGTAGGAAAATGTTTCTCCTCAACAAATTCTACATCATCACCATGTTTAAACCCGAGCCTCGCCACATGGAGACGTATATTATCAACACGTGCATTAACCTGAATGAATCCATCATAGAATCCAACAGTGTAGTCTAACTGCACATGTGCCTCCAGTTGGTGATGCGCCATACCATATTTGATTATTGACTCCTTAGCATCTAAACCATGAAATTTACTTTTTTGCCCATTGTTTCGCGCCAGTTTCATCGTCATAACCGGCGCGTAGCCTTTCAGAATCCAAAAACCATGAGACTCCGCCGCATAAGAGAATTTCGGATTTTCCCACGTCATCAAAGGAGCCAGTGTTTGTAATCCTACGCCTAGTTCTCTTATAATGCACCATTTTGCTATTATATACCCAAGGGTGCGCATGAAGCATAGTTCAGTGTCTACACCAACGGTTATAAAGAAGGTTCTTAGAACCGAAGCTAGTTTCCTAGACGACGCTGTTTCAAGAATTGGTGCGAAAAGTGAATGAAAATAGAGCGAACCTGCTTCGCTAGGCGCGTCACACGCGCATAGCCAAAAGAGACGAATGGTGAAAACAAGGTTGAAGAAAATGGATAAAGATTCCGGTGTGTGCGAGTCTATGATCCATGCAATAGGTTCAGGTTTCAGTTTTTGAAGCTGAGATCTCGGGCAAGTGCTATCGTGTGCTGTAGGTGAGTTTGTTATGATTTCTTGAAGTAGTTGAAGAAGAAGAGGAAGGAAGTTAGGGTTTTCAGAAGAGATTGTGCATTTTTCAGAAACCCAAAGTGGTTTTTGAGCATTGAATGGATGAAAGCCTCGTAAGAAAACCATGAAGGTAACAACTGCTTCTGAGTCTGAACCGGAAGTTCGTTCAGCTTTGAGTTGAATAGAACGAGTGTTTCCATCAGTAGCGAGTTGGAACTCGAGTGGCGAGTCGGACTCGTTCCACTTAACTGAGTTGGGGAGTTCAGATATCCATGACCAAATATCCATAATGTGTATGTATGGTACTAATGTGTTGAAAATTGAAATATGGATATTGGTTGAGGATTGAAGTAATGGGGTGTAGTTTTAAGGAGGGAATGAATGATAATGGGATTGCCAACATGGAAGAGGAACAAGTGGTTGTAATATGATTTTTCTGTCTTATTTGAGGCCTAGTTTGGATTTATTGATAGTGTACACAGTGGTTTTTTGTGCTTATTTGGATGAAGAATTGAAAGGAAATTGTTGTCGTATTCATGGAGACAGAGTCAGTTAGTTTATGGGGTATGAGGCATTACACGTATGTTGCATTAGACTTATCGTCGCCTAGAGCATGCAGCATGAATCACAAAATTTTATGTAGCTTTGTATGGTTCATGGTTCACTCGCTCCAAATTAAAAAAAAAAACTAGCTTGCATGGTTCACCACAAAAAATAGTGATAACTTGCCATTTTATTAATTCTTACCGATAATGTCTACTAATTGATTAGCATGATTATGTCATGATTATGTGTGGAAGGGAACAAAACTTATTTTTGCGTTTGTAAAATAAACATCAAAAGGTCTAGAAGTTCTAGCTCAAATGACAAATGTCGAAATTGCTAGACCAGACATCGTAATCCGAGTTCGAATCCGGGACTTTACAGTTGTGTAAGTTGTTTAATTTCAATGAATTACCACTTTATCTAGGATCTACAAAAAATCATTTTGGTACTAGAACCCAAACCTTGGGCGGACTCATTGGTTTTTTGTTTATTTCATTAGTTTGAGGTTTTGTTTGTTTATTTTTGTCGGTGGTGGTGGATTTTGTAGTTTTGTTACTTGATTTCACTAAATCTATTAATTTTTGGGTTAATATGGAGTTTAGTTTCTTAAACTTGTTGTTGGTGTTGTTGTTGTTGTACTTGTGCTACATCTAACACCACCCTCAAAAAACTAAACTCCACATCAACAAAAAAACTAATAGATCTAATGAAAGCAAGTAACAAAACTACAAAATCCACCACCACCGACAAAAATAAACAAATAAAATCTCGAACTAATGAATAAACAAAAAACCAATGAGTCTGCCCAAGGTATGGGTACTAGAACCCGAACTTGTGCCTACACACCCCAAAACCCTGCACAGAGTTCAGGTCCTATATCTCAAACCTTGGTTCGGGTTCTACATTTCAAACCTTGGTTCGGGTTCTAGATACCGAACCTTAATTACAACGATTTTTGTCAGTAACTCGTAGCAGATCTCTAGTAAAAAGGAGTTCAGGTTCTACAAACCGAATTTTTGTCAAATTTAGGTTCTAGAACCCGAACTTCTCTTAAATACCCTCTAATCTAACTATATATAAGAACAAAAACGATAGTTAGGAGGAAAGAAAATGTAAAGGACCGATGAGAAATTTATCCCGGCTAATGGCTTGGATAGGCCCAACCATATCATAATATAAAAAAATGAAAACGGTACTTTTATATATGAACATGAATTTAGGACAATGATGAGTATAATTGGGTAACTTATTTATAGGAGTTTAATTTTATAGACGTACTTGTGTAAGACTGTATTTTATTTGTTTCAAATTACTATAAGGGAAATATTTTCATTTTTTGTCCTAAATAATTTGAGACGGAGGGAGTATAACTATTCTTGTGGCAAAGTTATATTCATTGAGATTTGAATTCTCTAATTCAAAAATTATTACCTATATTTAGGTTATCTATATTAATCTTTTAACCGTATTGAATCGAACCTGAAACTCATATTATCAAGTATTTTATTTGTTCTTCCTTACTTCGTACCTTGATAAAATTTGGACTTATACTTTTTTAAAAAAGAGATGCAAACCAAATCACATAGTCTAAAATGAAATACAAACAAAAAAAAATTTAAAAGTCAAATATATTTGGTCTAAATTTTATATCAAATACATTTGACTATATGTAATTTCTTTTTAACTCCTTTTATACTTATATTTCATTTCTTTTTTGCCTATAAATTAAGTGTCAAACATTATCTGAAATTTATAGACACAACAACAACGGAGATTTCGAATTCAATCATAACCAAAAATGTTGAGTCTAACAGTATTATAATTTCTACATTGAAAAAAACAAAATATAAATGTTTGAAAAGTAAAATACACAATTTTCAAAATAAAGTTTTTACATTGGAGTCTTTAACACATGCTCTTCATCCAAAAAAAAAACACATGCTCTTATAACACATACAGTACTAACTTTTTCCTTAGATAAAATACCATACTTGTTTCAGTCTTTAAGTTACTAAATGCATATTTGGTTTTCCGTTCGCTTACAAAACTTACCATGTTACGATGTAATTTTGGTAAAACTATTAATATATTAAGGTTTTAGTACAATCATGTTTTTATTAAAGTGCAACTTAGACCGTAATTCCGATGACATTTGATATGATAGAATGCTAATCAAACTCGAAATATTTCACTCTTTTATTTGGTCCATAGATAAATTGACAAAAATATTATAACTCACACAACGTAATATTCAAACTCAGATGAAAATATTAAATATCGTCAATTGAATGAAGATATGGTAATTTCGTCTAACTCAATGTCACGGGAAATGTAAATAAGAGTATACTTATACTTACTACTATATCCTAAAAACGAGAATCAAACCTCAAACTTGATTAAAACAAAAACTCGAAAACCAATTACGAGTCTAAGTTGGTAGAAGTGATGTCTGGTGTGATGATGATAATAGGAGGAATTGAAATGATGCATTGAAGAACACAAAGAAACAAACAAAGAAACACGGTTTTCTCGGGCCAGGTGGGTTTGACCATTCTTTCATTACCAAAAACCGAAACCATCATCCTTTCCTTTCCTTTCCTTGGAAACAGCCCATTCACCCAGCCCAACTCTCTTCTTCTCATCTCATTTACTACTCACTTTGATTTTCATTTCACTTTCACACACAAACAGAAACAGTGACACAAACGTGGTTACAAATGTCTCTCACCCTCACTGCCACTTAACACAGACACACTTGTTTTGTTTTTCTCTTTTAAATACTACTAACCCTCTTTCAAACTATTCATATCCCATTTTAACTTCTCTTTTTTGTTTTTAATGGAAACCAAAGATGATGAACTTCATCAAGTACTTGAGGACCATTTGACCACACCAACTACTGGGACCAGTTTCTCTCAGTTACTATTAGCAGATGATAATAATGATCATGATTTTGGTCTTGGTGTGGACCAAACCTTTTCAACCTCTCTTTTCTCTCTTCATAACACACCAAAAATGCTATGTTTTGGAAACTATCAAAATGAAATGGAAATTGAAACCAACCTCTTAATAACTCCTCAGAAATCTGTCATCACTTCAAGTGATTCTTCATCAGCTTCTTCATGCAACCACCACAACAACACTGGTTTCAATGCCTTAACAACAACTAAACCCAATGTATGTGTTGTTTATTTAAGAATGATGTTGGTGTTGATTGTTTTATTTATTATTTTCTCTCTCTTAATCTTATTTTTTTATTAAAGGGTTTGCAGAAAAAGCGGAATGGGTCTGGAGGAGGACAAGAACTTGGGACCAGAGCAGGTGTTGGAGGGCAGAGAGGTCCTAAGAAGACCAAAGGAGAGACCAACAACCCCACTTCAACCGGACATGCAAAGGTTAACAAAATCAACTATGAACTATGATCAATCAATATATCATTTGCATGTCCCTATCATCAACTCAGTATTGTTCGCACTCGTCACAATTATAAATAAAATTTTGTTTTTTAGATTCATTGAATAAATGTTGTATGTATTTGATCTATTACCGATGTAAGTATCTGAAAACAAGATAGACCGATTATTCAATGAATTAAAAAATGAAATCTTGTTTATAATTATGGCCGGAATGAGTATACTATTGTCAAACAAACATATGACCTGTCTTTTTCTATGATAAAAAAATGTAACATTTAATTTTTGTATTATGTTATTATGATTTTGTAATAGCAGAAAAAGGAGAAGCTTGGTGAACGAATTGCAGCATTGCAACAACTTGTTTCTCCTTTTGGCAAGGTAAATTTGATTTTGGGAAAATGGGAATTTGTTATACTAATTGAATTTAGATTTTGGAAATTGTAAATTGAAATTGCATGTGCAGACTGATACAGCTTCGGTGCTTCACGAGGCTACTGGTTACATAAGATTCTTACATGATCAAGTTCAGGTTCTCTGTTCTCCATACCTGCAACCTTCACAAACTCAATTTCAAAATCACCATGTAAGTCCCATCTCTCATCATAAATCTCATATTATTTCGTTCAACTCACATTTAATCAAAATCAATTTTCGTCACATGTAATGGTAAGAATTTGACCTTTTATGCTTGTAAATATTATCAGGACAATTATAAAATGATCATTAATATCATCTTAGTTAACACTAAAGATTTCTCTATTCTCTAATTGTTTTAAACAAAAATTAGTCTTATGTCAGATGACCGATTATCCCAAAAACTTAAGCTGTTAGGAAAAGCCAGATCAATGGTTTTATATTATTTCTAACATGCCCCCTCACGCAAGACCCCATTGAGGTCGAAGCGTGGATAATGCATAGACACACCTACCATATGCTTAAAATTCCACTTTTTTTAATTAGAAAGTGAGGGGAGCGAGAATCGAACTCTTGACCACTTAGTCATAGAGGCTTTGATACCATATCAGATGACCGATTATACCAAAAGTTAAAGCGGTTAGGAAAGGTCAGATCAATGGTTTTATATTATTTCTAACATCTTAGCCCAATTTTAAATCATTAAATAATTGATGTATGTGAAGGTCTATTTTATGTTGCTTTTTATATAAGCAAACAAAATGTGAAGTTTTGAATGAGAGGGTAAGTTGAAGGGATGGTCCACTTGATAAGGACAATACTAGCATTGTCTTACTCAATATGTTTACATTGAGCAAAGTCTTGTTGTGACAGTTTATCCATTTAAGGTAACTCTTGATGACATAAGTTTCTTAATTGTGTATCCGTTATTTCAGGGGGACGGAGATAACAATGGAGAAAAAGTGGAGAAAGATTTGAGAAGTAGAGGTTTGTGTTTGATCCCTGTTGGATGCACCCTACACGTGGCAAGTACTAACGGTGCTGATTATTGGTCACCTGCTACAATAGGGAACAATGTTTCACCCTCAACTATTGCTAAGCAGTAATAATCAAAGATGAATCAATGAATCCATTTTTGAGAAAAAAAATTGCATCTTTTGAGAATTGGATTCTTATGTCTGCTCAAACTCGAGCTGTATCGTAGTCAATATGATGTTGACAGCTTATTTGGAGAAGGAAAGAAAGATGAGAAAGGTAAACTTTTGGAAAAGAGGTAAAGAGAGATTAACAATTAACAAGAGTAGTTTAAAGTTTACATATGGGGTACAAATGAAATGTCATGATTTTGTCCTTAATTATGTAACATCTGATTTTTGGGGTCACCTTTATATTATAGAAAGAAGGAAATATTTTGTGTAGGATTGATTTAGCTATGTGTGGCCTTGAACTAGGATTATAGTTATTGAAGTCATATTATTTTGTGTTTATACAACTATTACTATATGTTTTGTCTATGTAAACAATTACATGAAGTTATTCCAATAGTGTTCTCAACTTTTTTGCAAGTAAAAACAATACTATACTATAATGAAGTCTTGAAAATGTTGAAAATTTCACTTCATGTATGTATAGTACTAATTGTTCTAGTAAAATATAATATCAAAAATGAATGTGATAAAATAAAGAAATAGTAGTAGTATAATCAGCTTATTGGTGATTAATAAGGTCATGTTAAGAATGAATTGTTTTGGAGAACTCGAATTCAAATCTTTCTTGAAATAATCTCGAGTAAAGTCTTACTTATTTTTCGACTGAGTTTCATGTTACTTTGACTTTTTTTTGGTATACGACTTTTTTGTTTTCTGCTGGAAATTGAAGTGTTAAGAGTATAGTTATTGAAGTCAAATAATTTTTGTTGCTGTTGTCCTTATTGTGACGGAGGTTTGCCGTGTATAACGTTGGAGTCTTGTACAAATTAATGTTGTGGGACAAGATCAATGACCATAGGTGCATTGTTTGAATACGCGTGCTCTTATGACCCCATTAATAAGTTTTCGTACGAAGGTGTTCTTCACTTCATTGATATGAAATTGGTATATTAGATAGCAATTTGCTTGGCACATTATTGAAATAGAAAAATCATCATTTTATGTTTAGTTTTGTTTGATTATTAGTATTTCACATTCCATTTATAGGTTGTTTATAGCAACTTAATCTTATTACTCCATTCATTCCAAAACATTAAACTAAACTTTGTTTTTATCAAAAAAAAAAATTAAACTAAACTTTGTTGGATTTTGCATCATATTGATGAATGATTGAATGTATAAACGTACTAAAAGTGTTTCTAAACGTATATTTCTAAAACACCATTGTTTTGATACCAAAAAAAAAAGTTAAAACAACCAAAGATGAATAATGCTTGTTTGCACGATAAATTCAATCGTGCATTAGTGACGACTAAGCTACACACAAATTATTTTAAAATCTCTCCACCACAAGATCATGTTCAATATATTATTTTACAAAAACTAAAGTCAATATTCATAATTTCATAATATAATTACAATTGCAATATTTCCGTAGCCTTTATAATATCTAATTTTTTTTGCTTTCACCCGTAGTTCATACTTCATAGAGAGAAGGGGCCTTAGTAGACCAGAGTTTGGAACGAGTTATAGCATTAAGTACTTTTAGTCTTCTCTCAAACGCAGTTGATCAAACCATAGTCCTACCTGTCATGTTCAACGCAAATTACGACTGAATCAACTAATGTTTGATACTAATATCTAAATTTAGACTCTACTTAATTTTTCTTTTTGAGTACGTATCTACTTAGATTAAATCAAATGAAATTTTGGAATGTTGCGTTGATTCATACTCTACGGGAAGGAAACTCTTATGCAGATTGATTGGCTAAATTGGATACTTCTCTCTCTCATGAACTCAAGATTATTCCAAATTGTCCATCTTCATTATCAAGCTATTGCTTAGCTGATAGTATAGGAACTCAGTTCCTCCGTTTGTAATTCCTCTTTGTTTTTTTTTTTTTTCTTCCTACTGATCAAAAAATCAAATGAAATTTAATCAACAATTTAAAACTCATTAAAAATTATACAACCATAACCTTTTGTTTTCAAAAAAATACAATGTATACAAAACTAAAACGCATCACTTCAAAATCAGTCCAAAAATTCCGCCATAACAAAAAAAAAATAATTATTGCATTTCCATATATAAAAATATTTAGTATTTACTAAATAATTTAAATTTCTATTTATAATAATTTATTAATATTACTTCCATTTATAAAACGCAGTAATATGCGGGAACTGAAAGAAAAGTACCGAAAAGTTAGCTAATTAGCGAAAAAAATTCAACTTCCCGCTCCCACTTTGAACTTAAAAACTCAAAATCACTTTTTTTCTCTTTCTCTATTCTGCATTCTCTCTACGGCTTCTTCTGCTTTCTTTGTTCCACAAACCTAAAAAGCGATTATTCTCTCTTTTCATCAACAATCAACAATGACTAATAAGCGCGTTCTTAAATCATCTAAACCCTCAACTAAAGCTAACAAACGTGCTAAACAAGCACAACCAGTTGAAAAAGCTGCTTTTCTTCCATCTGAACGGAAGAAAGTGAAACAATTTTCTGTTAATGCTGATGATATATTCTTCGTTGGAAATCCAATCACTCCAACCGAGGCACATGCCGAATGGCCGCGTCGGTACTCGAAGAGAGAGTGAGTTATTATTATTTATTTTTTTATAAATATAAACTTTTTGTTCGGTTTAATGAGTTAAACTCACTATTATTTGATTAATTGTAGTGGATCTCGTGAAAACGAATGCTTGAAAGCTAGATTTCATTATAGAGAAGCAAGTATTGATGGCATTGTCTATAAGCTTAACGATACCGTATATGTCAAGGTTTTTATTTTATTTCGTGTTGTTGAATTTGTGATTTTAGGGTTTATCTGTTTTGATTTTAGTTTAGTTTAGTTTTGATTTTTGAATGATGATTGTTTAGGCTGCAGATGATAAACCGGATTATATTGCAAGGATTGCTGAGTTATTTGAAGGTCCTGTTAAAAAACAATATTTTACTGCTCAATGGTTTTATAGAGCGGAAGATACTGTAAGATTGATTTTTGAACTGTTTTGTACTTTCTGTTTGTTTAGACTTTTAGGGTTATTGATGAGTTTGAGAGATTTGAATTTGTGTGCAGGTAATTAAGAATCATGGTGATTTAGTTGATAAAAAGAGGGTATTTATTTCTGATGTAAAAGATGATAATCCTCTAAATTGTATTGTTCGGAAGGTCATAATTGCGCAAGTTTCTCCTAATGTAAGTGTTTTGTTGTCCTTTTGTTTTGAATGGTCTAGAAATTTGCATTTAAGTTGAAGTGTTTGAAGTATTGTATTTTTATATTATAGGTGGATTTGGCAACTAAGAGAATGCCATCTTGTGAATTGTATTATGATATGAAATACACAATTCCTTATCTAACATTCTCTAACATAGACAATGGTATGAGTTTGGTAATTTTTTAATTTTGTTTATGATGATTTGTCTATAGTTTCCACTTTATCACTTTGTTAATTTTTTTAATTTGATTGTTGTTTGCACTGATCGGCGTAGAAAATGCTAAATTGGAAAGTGGAACTTCTACACTTTCAATAGAGTCTGTGACCAATGACTTTTTTGCTGAGAGTAATGTGGTTAATGATGAGTTGAGTCAAAATAAAGAATCTGAGAAGTCAGAGTGGACATTATTAGATCTGTATTCTGGGTGTGGAGCCATGTCTACGGGTCTTTGCTTGGGGGTTTCTAAATCTGGCATCAAACTTGTCACGGTATTTATAATTATTTGTGTAAAGTCTTTTGGTTCATTTTAACTGTCTTTGCTTGCAAGGAATTTATTTTTACTGATTTACAATGTTAATTGTTTTTGACTCCAAAGAGGTGGGCTGTTGATATAAATCAATATGCATGTGAAAGTTTGAAGCTCAATCATCCGGAAACACATGTATGTTCTTATCTTGTAGATGCTTGTCATTTTAACTCTGTTATAGTTCTTCATTCTTATTCAACGTTAAAATACATTTATTGCTTCTCAAATTGTGAAATTCAGGTGAGGAATGAGCCAGCAGAAAACTTCTTAAGTCTACTAAAAGGGTGGGCTAAACTTTGTGAGGAGTTTGTTTTTAAAGGATCAGAAAAGTTAGAATCTGATCAAGATGTCGATGAAGAAGTTGATGATGAAGGGACAGATAATAAATCTGACTCTCAGATTGATTTTGAGGTGGAAAAGTTTCTTGCCATTTGCTATCGCAATTCCAACGAAATCGAAGAACCTGGACTGTACTTCAAAGTATGTTTGCTTCAAACTTGCGCACCATAACTTGATTGGTTTACATGATTAAATCTATTATTAGGATCACTTCTAAGTTGTCAGTGGAGTAAATCTACTGTATTCTAAGTTGTTTTTTGCCTATTAAGCTGTTGCACAAAAATATGGCTACTGCCTACTAGTCTACCATATCTTTGACCCTTGTTTGTTGCTAAAAATATGCATAGATACTTCTTGCATAATATTTTTTTAGTAAGTGGTCATTAATTTTATGTTATCAATTTACAATCATTCAGGTGCAATGGAAGGGCTTTGATTCTAGCTATGATACATGGGAGCCAATAAGTGGCTTGAGGTATTCTCAAGTGATCAAAATATTAATTTATTGTTTTCTTTACTGAAGTTTTGTCTGTTATTGAATACTGATAGCTAAATCTATGCAAGGTTCTAACTGTGATTATAATTGTAACAGTAAATGTACAGATGCTATGAGAGCTTTTGTAACAAATGGATATAAGGAAAAGTTACTGCCTCTTCCTGTGAGTCTCACCACTCCTCATTATTGGCTTGCACTTAACTCCTTTCATGTCTGATGGTTTATCAACTAGTTTGTGCTTTATGATGTTTTAGGGCCAAGTTGATCTTATTTGTGGAGGACCACCTTGCCAAGGTGTTAGTGGTTTCAACCGCCACAGAAACACAGCTGCTCCATTAGAAGATGATAAAAATAAGCAATTAATTGTTTATATGGACATAATTGAATTTTTGAAGCCAGATTATGTTTTAATGGAGAATGTGGTGGATATTTTGAAATTTGCTGGTGGATTCTTGGGTCGTTATGCTGTAGGCCGTCTTGTGGCCATGACTTATCAGACTAGAATGGGAATAATGGCTGCAGGGTCCTATGGTCTCCCCCAATTTCGGATGCGCGTTTTTCTTTGGGGAGCTCTTCCTTCTCAAGTAAGGCCATTGCTTGTAATACTGAGTTTTTATTTTGATGTTGTATCTATGGTTTTTCAAATGGAAGTTTAATGACTTATCTACTATTGTGTGTGTAGAAATTGCCTGCATATCCGTTACCAACTCATGAGGTTGTTTCAAGAGGCGGCATACCCACTGAGTTTGAAGTAAGAACAGATAGATTTAGAGGCGATTGTGCATTTTTGTAGTTGAGGAATGTCTTTTATGATTGTAAAGTTTTAATCAAAGGGGTCTGGCTATTGTCAAAATGCAGGAAATTGCAGTTGCATATGGCCCTAAGGACAAGTGTCAGCTGGCTAAAGCAATGTCTCTTAAGGATGCAATAAGCGACCTCCCTCCAGTATGTTTATTAGTCTCGAATACATTTTAAATATAGTTTGTTTTATTCTTTTAAAATTTTGATTCCATATCTTTTCTTGATTTTTGTTTATTAAACAGGTTAATAATTATGAGAAGCATGATGAAAGGAACTACAATACTTCTCCTTCTACTGAATTCCAGAAGTTTATTAGATTAAAGAGAAATGGTGTGTTTTGTATTTATTTGAGTTTTGAAGCATATCATGTCTTGGTTGTCTACTTTTTGAATACCCTGTTATCATTGCAATTAAAGATTTTAGCAGTTGTATTAAGAATGAATGTTTCATATTATAATTATAATCTATTCAAATTAAATTTCAAGCTCACTTTGTAAAAGTCATACTAATCACTATTTATCAACAAAATCCCACTTACTGCAGATATTTGAGTTGTGTTTTGTCTTGCTTTGCATTTTTTCATAACTAAAAATGTGTATTTAGTAATCGCATGTTGCATATAAGAAATTTTTTTCACTTCCTTCTTCCATGGATTAACATAAATTGATAATGGATCTTATGTTTTCTGCTTTGTAGAGATGGTGAATAATTCGGTAGACGCTCAAAGCGCATCAAGAGGAATGCTTTATGATCATGTCCCCTATAGATTAAACACAGATGACTATGAGAGAGTCTGTCAGATTCCTAAGAAGAAGGTTCTTATCTCTCATTGATGTTACACGTCGTAAATTATTTTGTTGTTGCTCCATGTTAATTTTAATCTTGTCTACTTTTCTTTTTAGGGGGCAAACTTCAGGGACCTACCTGGATTGCTTGTTGTAGATAATATAGTGAAATTGGACCCTAATGTTGAGAGAGTCTTGCTTAAATCTGGGAAGCCTATGGTATGAATATTTTCTTGTTTTTGGGACACATTTATTTTGAAGCTAGTTCTTTGTTGACCATATATGTTTCTTTGTTTTTTTGCATAGGTTCCTAATTATGCATTGTCGTTTGTTCAAGGGAAATCTTCCAAGTATGTATATACACTCATTATATGTTGTCATATTTTTCTGGTTATTTCATCTATATCAAAATTCTTATGTCGTTGCTGATAAAAAACAGGCCATTTGGTCGTTTGTGGTGGGATGAGATTGTATCTACAGTTGTGACAAGGGCAGAGCCTCACAATCAGGTATTATTCCAAATTATATCTACAATTCTACATTATATATGTGGAAACTAATGTTACTTTTCAATTATCTCATTCGAAAGTCTCTTTTAAACAATGTTAATGTTATCTACCTAAAGGCTATTGTGTTAGCATTTTTTGGACTTGTTGTGTAAGTGACAATTTTTATTCAAATTTGTTATCCATTTCTTATATCATTATGTAATATCTCAATCCAAAGTAATTCTCTTTTTAGGCTATTCTCCACCCACTACAAGACAGAGTGCTTACAGTTCGAGAGAATGCAAGGCTACAAGGATTCCCAGATTGCTATCAACTTCGCGGTCCTGTTAAACAAAGGTATGTATTAAAGAATTACCAAATTTAAACAACTAAAGAAACATAGTTAATATTCTCCATCTCTTTCAATACATTTTTGTTTTCCATTATGATTTACTTGTCACTCACCGGTTCTTCTATCTTTAATGCAGATACATGCAAGTTGGAAATGCGGTTGCAGTTCCTGTAGCTCTTGCCCTTGGATACACATTAGGTTTAGCAATTCAAGGACTTTCTGATGACAAGCCTTTGACTACTCTCCCGTTCAAGTACCCAAGTTGTCTTGCCCTTCCAGTTCCACCTTTAGCTATTGATGAAGATGATGATTCAAGTTGATCTGGTCCACTTTCTACCGTCCCAATCTCTTCATTTTATGTTATTCTCTTCCATTTTTAGATGGAATTTTCATTTTAAGTTTAGAGCACTATGAGATGGAAGATTGTATGAATGAATGTTTGTACATATATTAACAGTTATTATACACTAGATGCCGCAACACAATTCATATGGAAAGTGTTACAACAGAAATGCATTCGAAATTATTTGTATATAAGATTATTTGAGATTGAAAGCATGGTTATGATGTTACTGCTTGTTTTTTGGATTATTGTGACAGTTTGAGAAATGGGTTTGTTGTAGAGTTGAATAAGATTGGGAATGGTTATAGTGACCAATTCTTTGTTCAGCTGTTGGGAAAGAAGCCCGATCAGTTGTTTACTGAGTATAAGGCAAAGTATGGCAATATATAGCCTAATTAATATAGTGTACAAATAAACTATATAGTAGCTTATTAATGCAAGAATAAACGACTATCTAGGTTGATATCTTTGTTAGTTTGTATGAAGTTTTAAATAAATATTTAGTATGCAAGTACAACTTATGAGTTAATTAATTTATGTTCTGCTATAAAAAAAAGAACTTATAAATACATTTTAGAGATGTAGTATGGGTGGTGAGTGTGAATGTAAACCTCAAGACACTGAGCATGTTGGTTCCATCCATCTCATTAACAAAAGACATAAAATGTCAACACTTTGAACTCAATGGTTTGTACTAGTTTGCAATGCCAACATCAAAGGAGTAGCAGAGTGAGACATGAATATTATATTGATGCTAATTTTTTATAATTAGTAACTAACAATACAGAAGCTGAGAGAGATGGCAGTGAACCAATAATTAGAGAGCTAATGATGAGGGAAAATCAGTACCACCACAACCAATTTAAAATATATTATTTAAATCCGAGAACATTAAAATTACAGTACTGAACGAGTAGAAGTATCATCTTATCCATCACGTTTGATGATTGAGTATCATAACAAAATATAACAAATAATTGCACAATGTAATGCTATCAGCACCATCTCCCAGCCGACCATAGGGAAGAAACGAGAAAATTCATTCACTATACATAACTTGACAGTAGCACTCACTACACCAAAATCTACGTGATGATATATTGCGAAACAGATAAATGAGGTAAAGGTATTGCTATAGCAAATGCCCTCCGTTCTCAGGTTGCTCGTTTACAAGCGTCAGCAATAGATTCAAGATCCTCAACATTCTCCTGTGTTAAATAGTTGCAATGGCAGAGTTAGTCGTAAAACATTCTCATTCTTTTATGGACACAAGCTATACAAAATAACTTGTGAAATTCCAACTAATGTTATTCAACTAAGATTAGGGAAGGACATGATGATACTCTGGACTTGACACCAGCAAGTTTTTGGAATCAATTTATTTTTCCTTTATACAAAGAAATATAACACCAGGACAAAAAACCATGGTTCAATAGAAGAACACATGGGAATGAAAAAAAGTTTTAAGATGAATTAAGTTTTATTATAATGTATCATCTTTTATGACGGATATGCTCCAAACCCCAACTGAACATGACTAAAAATTATCTTGATTGATATTGAGCAAGCTTGTTTCAAAATCAATTTGATGAAAACTTTTAGAATTTGATGAAAACTCTTGAAGAACATGAGTATCTAAAAAGCATAAACAACTAAAGAAAACAATATTGTCTTAGTGAAAAATGGGTTTTAGATTCAATAATTCAAACATAATTTAGGAATATATAATCCATACCGTGTAGAATTCTAAAATTTTATTTTCAAACATGTAAAATTATAAAATCTTAACATATAAAATAAACTATTTTACACATCAAAGCAGGGGTCGCGATAGTTGTGATTTGTGACGGACCTTAGACCCAATACTTTCTACTTATGTTTTTTTTATAATTTTCTTTCAAAAATACTTTTGGCACCCTTCTATATTTCTCGTGCACCACCCAAAATGACCAGAATACCCCTAAGTTTGCTACTTAAGTAGTGAACGGTTTTTTTTCATGACCCAACAAACCTCGACGCCCCCCATGAACGAATTTCATGAAAAAAATAGTTCGCTAGCAAACTACAAAAGGGAAACAATGATTTTTTCACCATGAATTCAATTCAATTCATGGAAGCAAAACTCACGCCCTTCACCTTCACACTATGTTTTGCAATGTTTGCATCCTAAATAGCGAATTGTTTTTGAGTTTGCCGAATACATAGCAAACAGTGAAAGGGTAAAAGTGGAAATTGTGAATAGTGTAAAAGTGGAACTGTTTTTTGAGTTTTTGAGTTTGCCTTTCTCATTTTGATTATGTGATGTGGATGTGATGTGAAATTGTGAATAGGCTTGAAAGTTAGTAAGTTGGCTGTTTCAAAAAAAATTCTTTTAAATCTCTAAAATATATTGTTGATTGTGGTTGACTTATGTATCATGTACGAGTATAAGGACCCTATACATGGAATTGGAATTATGAGACTTTACTGAGTTTGAATCCCCAACAGACCTCTGAGTGAGTTTACCTTAGACACTAACTTGGACTTGGATACGCATGCCTAGTATTAGTGCAAAAATACTTATTACTCCATTCATTCCAAAATAAGTGTCACAGTTAACCAATTCAAAGTTGTGCGCTGACAAACGTAAACTGAGAAACTGTGACACTTATTTTGGTACGGAGAGAGTAATTGATATATCAAATCTGCCATATATATTTAGTCTACTTGATATATCTGATTTACCATATAAATATCACTCATTCAATAAATTTAAAAACATAAATTTTTTAAGAATAGAGTAAAGACTAGAGTGTGTAGATAGCAACACTGATTCTATATTTTTTAAGAATAGATCAATTCAAACGCAGTTCCCGGTCTTTATCAATCGCTGCTCTCTTAACTAACTAGCTAGTTGTACAAGTAACTAAGACCTTGAATGCTTGAAATGTCATGCTTATACTTAGAGAGGAAGATATATAGTATTAATTAGTATAAGATACGTTTCAATTTCTTCAAGAACTTTTGGACATTGAAACAAAATTAAAATAATCGATTTGTTGGTATATTCTTTTAAGCAAAAAATTAACATATAAAAACTCATAATATGTAAATCAAATACTCACTTATCGAATATTAGTCTTATTAGCCATCAAACGTTTGGTCATATTGGTAAAGAGTTGTCTCATACTCTTAGGGCGTGAGTTTAACACTATCGGCGTTAAAACTTAGTTGATAGACAATTTGTAAATATCTACCCTCTTTAAGGTCATGACTTAGATAAGTCTTTATTAATTAGGACAAAACTCACATGAACTTTTATTCATAAAAAATGTTTTATTCAAACTATAAATTCAAAGCACTTAACATAGACACATAATGACCTTATAATTCCGCTATCTAGGTTGCCATAAAAACTAAAGTCAAATAACATATAGCATGCTTTAGTATCAATTAATTCAATTGACTTCCCTACACAAACTGCATATAAATACTATTACATTCACCATGCACCATTCTGCAGGGTTGCAATACAATCTTTGTTTTTTTTGGCTTTTCCCATCTCTAACATTTGTCTTCATTTCTAACTTGAAAGAAGCTTAATAGCTGCAAGACTGCAAAAAAAAAATGAAGGGTTACTCTTTTATAATAGCCCTTAATGAAATTTCTCTCATCATCATTTTTCTCCTCTTGCTCACTTACTCCATCAATGTTCAAGGCATGAGACCTCTGAAAGATCAATCTCCTCCTTCATTCCTAAGTTTAATAATCAACCAGGCTTATTCTGGACCGAGTCGACGAGGACGCGGTCACTGAGAATATTTTTAGACTTTTAATTAAAATATTGCTCAAGTTATGATTTTAGTTTCTCCATAAGATACTACAACTACAAGCATGCATATATATATATTGCAGTAGTTTTGATAATTCTGTTCAGTATTGTTACTTAATATGGTTTCAGATTTTATGTGGTTGAGCTTGAAAGTAAGTTCAATAAGGGATGGTGTATTAGTGTATTTTTCTGGTTAGTCCTTGTAAAATAGTTTTTGTTTAGTCCTTAAAAGTAGTTGTGAATTATGTTTACTTAGTTTTTGGCTTGTTGCTATTATTGGATTATTTAGTTAATCCATTATTTCTATCAGGCTATAAAAAGCCAATTGTTAATGAAGTGATTCAGTGTTACAAAAATAAAAAAACTTCTAGTGAAATCTTATACAAAATTATAGGTGGCTCATGTTCGTTTTAAAAATTGAATTGGAACAATTCAACTGGTTGAACAGTTGATCAATATTATCTATGATTTGATTTATTTGAACGGTTTGATATCAAGCAACTAAAAGTAGTTGAACCATGATTTAGAGACCTCACCAGTTCGGTTCGATTTTTAGAACATCTCTTAGATGAACCATAAAATTTTAGTCGGCCAGCTTTAAAATTGCAAATTGAATCAGTAGAACTGTGTATAAGCAGAGTCTTATTTAATAATAAAGTTTCAATGGAACATTATGTTATCACAAAATTTGTGTATTACACTACACATTTATTGATGTGGACACTGATAAGAAAGTGTACAAGTACTACCAATGACCAGGGAGAATAAAGACTAAAATTCATCCTACATAGTAATAATTTGTCAGGGAAACAACCACTAACTAGTGTTCACTCAGCCAAATCTAAGAGGTAATATCTTGTAAAGAAAGATACAAAATATGATATGATATTTGATACAGCAAAACTCTTTTTTGTCACAACTAAATTTTCCGAATTGCTAAGACAATTTCAGAAATGCTGTCAAATTTTCTTCTTTCTTTGAGAAGTATCTTAGCAAAATCAAGCGCTCGTTTTTCACAGGTTGCCCGTTTAGCAGCATCGGTAATTGATTCAAAATCCTCAACATGTGCCACACCAATAATTCTCCTGTCAATCAAATAAGTAAAATAAAAGAGTAATTGGTATTGCATATGTTTATTTATCTGAAGTTCAAATTCTTTTATCAAAATTATGACGAAGAGTCTGACCTTATCATTTTGGCAGCGGCAAATCCAAGACTATCATGAAACAAATCTGTCATGTATTTCTTCTGTACAAGCAGCTGAACCTCAGGATTGTTATAGATTGCTGGAAGATATGCCTCACCAGCACCATTTCTATGCTCATCCCAAAGTGCAGTGAATTTATGGCGGAAAAGATTCCAAGTGTTTTCAATTGTCTTAAGAATCCATTCCTTATATCCCTGCATAACATTGTGTGCTTTCATTTACCATTCAATGTAATGTAAAATACCAAATACAAAACTCTAAGGTAAAATACCAATTATGAGATGAACATCATAAAAACAACAGAGGGAATCCTCCAATATTCATTTAAGTTTTGAAGTTAGATTATGGAGAAAATAGGCCGCACAAAAGACGTGTGAGAAAAGAGGATATACTTTTCGATCGTTTGTTTCATTAGCATGTCCATCCTGAGAATAGAAAGCCAAAATCAAGTTTCCAAGGAATGCTCCAATATCAAAACCCATTGGTCCATAAAATGCAAATTCAGGATCAATAACTTGAGTTGATTCGCGAGTAACCATGACAGAACTAGTGTGTAGGTCTGCATGTAGTAATGCTTGAGCCCTCTCACAGAACCTAAGGGAACAAGAAAATTTTAGAAATAAAAAATCTGCAATAAAACTAGTTCATGAAAAGAAGAAAAAGTAAGACTTATAATAATACTTTGATTTCAGTTCAGCAATTTCAAGCTTCAGTAGATTGTCTTCTCGAATAGCCTCAGCGTCGCGATCAAGATAAGGAGAAGTCCAATGATTATGTTCAGAAACTTTATAAGGGTCTGAGAAAATGACCTGCTCAGTTAGCCTGCATAACTCCACGTTCCCGCAAAATTCAGCAACTGCATCAAACCAGCATGAATTGAAGCAAATGGTAACATGTGTCATAACTCTTAAGGTAACATCGATATATAATATGTCTTCACGAACCTTATTTGGGGTTTTGACTGTCAAAACTAGGGATAATTTAGCTAAGAAGGGGTGATCATATACGATAGCAGCGTATTGAATCTGTGGTGTTTGATAAAAATATTAGTGCATATAATCAGTTATGTCAGTTAATTCAGTTTCTTCTGTTATATTGAGTTTGTTATGCATAGTTAATTTGTTATCTACTTTATTTATTTATTTTGATAAATTGTTATCTACTTATCTTGTTAGTTTCCTTTCCTGATTGTGTATAATATACTCATTTTCAGCTTATGGCATATATTTAGATGATTTTATACAAAAGATCTATAATTTTAAAATTAGTATCGTCGATTAACAGAGAGCGCAAAGTACATACATACCATCCCTTTTGTGATCAGTAGTAGACCGGAAAAGTAGAGATGAAAAGAAGAGTGTGCTTGCAATGAGATCAGACATATGCTCAGCTAGCAAAGGATACTCAACACCAGCAACCAATCCTTTTCTTAGGATTATGTGTGGCGGCTCCAAATAACGCATACCGATCAAAGACATGGTACGATCAAAGTGATATACTTCTGGTACATGTTCTGGACAAAGTTTACCCTTTTGTTTCAATGCCAATGACTCAAAATATGCTCTCTCTTTCGTCATCTTCCATGATTCGCCTATTAATCGAACGTATGGAAGAGCCTAACATCAATTCCAATACCGAATAAAGTAAAAGATTAATTCATAAGTCAGAACTTTGAAACACATCAAACATAAAAATCTGTTATATCAGTTAGTTAGTTATACTAGTTAGTTGTTCTTCCTTCGTAATTAACTAAAAAAATGGAAAACTAAATGGAGAAACCAGATTTTTGGGATGATACATACCTGTTTGATGACAAAAGAACCATTGGAATTGGAAACAATGAAAACAAGATTAAGGTTGCCATCTCCAACTTCTTTAATGGATAAGTTGGAGAAATTATTGTCTAGTTTGGATGAGAGGACAGGGACGGTTTTTATGTATTCAATCAACGTGTGCTCATTGAGTGGTCTGAACTCAGAGAAATTAGCCATAATAGTAATAGTAACGTGGTTTGAACTTTGAAAGTGAATGCAAAATGAAGATGTAATATTTGCAGTAGTAATAATCACTTTAATTTTGCTTTTGGAAGATAGACGCTAGTATTTTGCTGCCAGAGGACAGTTGTCAGAAAATTCTATGCATGGTTGGTAGTTGAAATTGACAGGAAGTGAATAGCAACGAGAGTTCAGTGAACCTGGTCAAATTTTGATTTGGAAAATGGTGTTGCACTCACATCATGAGTGTGAGCAAGAATCATGCATAGGATAGGAGAAGGATATATAAAAAATTGAAAAAGGAAATAACATATAGGAAAAAATTGGAGAGTTATGTTTGATTGATTTGGACCTAACAAGACTTGGATGTAGTTTATGTCGGTCGACAAATTTATTCTCACATGTACAACGACATTGTGTGGTAATGACATTTATACTACTAACCAATAGTACTTAGGAAAATATTTTTTGTTCATCTATTAAACACATTGAGAGAGGAAATGATACGATAAATGTGATAAGTCGGTGATGTAATAAGAACACGAAAGGAAGAAAATGAAGTGTTAAATAAGTGTTGAAGAATTAAGTTATTCAAATATCATTGTTATAAAATTTAAACTACTGTAACTACAATGTTCACTTTAACACTCCTTCATGTTGGAACATTTCTGGGGTCTGCTGCAAATACTTGAAAAAGAAGATGAAGATGATGATAACTGCATATAAATTCCAAAGCGTGTAGGAACACTAACCTTTAGGTTCGATTCACCCCCACCAGTTTATGCAAACTGGATGCAAAAGGGATAACCGGCGAATCACAATCAGGATACTATTGGAATCCTTGATATGAATTGCACACTCATATCTGTTAGGTTATTTTGTTATGTATTTTGTATTGCGAAATTTGGTGAGATATAGCTTATGGAGAAAACTCTCCTAAATATATTGATATATGAAGAATACTCAAGTTCTTATTTTTATTATGGTTATATGACTCTATATATAGAGCTACAAATAAAATAAATTTTTAAAGCATATCTTCTAAAAATAACAAACTAATCCTATAAATTCTAAACAAAAATATAAATCTTAGATCTAATATTATTTTATTTTGAATATAAATCTAAACTATATTTCTATCTAAAATCTTCAAAGGATATTTGGGCATATTATTCTCAACATTCCTCCTTTGAATATCTTTTGTGTGTATCCAATATGAGCTTCTTGGAAATTTATTCTTCTTTCTTTTATTTCGGTTGTATTTCTTATCAATATCTTTCTTGGATGAGTATGCATCTTGATTTACCTTGAATTTCTCCATCATTGAAATTATTCCTTTTTCGCAAGCTTTAGCGTCTTTGTGCTTTGTGGACTTCATGGTAGAAACATTGCATTTCATATGACTTTTAAGTGGTTTTTCACAAGCATATTTGTTTTCCTCCTTAATTTGAAATCTCTTCAAAGCACATGAATTTCCACGATGATCTTTGAAATCAAATTCTTCTTTTTTCTCTTCAATAGTACGCTCATTCTTCATCAAATCTATAACAAATCTCTTGTCTATCATATGCGATGTGATCACTTCTTTATTGTTTTGATCTTTAATCACACAACATTTGCTTTCAAATAATACTTTGTAGCCTTTCTCTAACAACTGAGCAACACTTAAAAGATTTTGATTAATTCCAGGAACATATAAAACATTGGAAATTCGTTTCATACCTATATGAGTTTTAATTGAAATTGTTCCAATGCCTTCTACTGCAAGTTGTTCTCCATTCCCAATTATGACTTTGGAAATAGAAGTTTTATTGAGCTCTTTGAAAAGATCTCGATCATAAGTCATATGGTTTGTGCAACCACTGTCAATAAGCCATTCTTTTGATGGTTTGTTGGTTGTAGAACCTGAAATTGCAAGTAGTAATTCCTCTCCTTGTTCATATTGAGCTTCAACAAAATTAACATCTTGTTGTTGTTTTTGTGATGTGCATACTTTCTTCATATGACCTAATTCACCACACTTCTCACATTTTGCATCAGGCCTCCACCAACAATAATTTGGTGAGTGATTAACCTTTTTGCAATAAGGACATGGTGTTTCATGATTTTTGCGTTGGTATTTCTTTCCAAAATCTCTGGTTAGATACATACCTTCTATTGTTCTTTCTTCTCTCATAAGTCTTCTTTGTTCTTGTGCCTGCAATGCATGTAACACTTCTGCCAAAGTGATTTTACTCAAATCTTTTGTGTTCTCCAACGCGGCTATGGAAGCTTCATATCTTTCAGGTACCGTTACTAGAATTTTTTCTACAATTCTAGAATCAGAAAATTGAGTTCCTAGTAATCGTACCTTATTAGCAATACTCAATAATTTATCTGAGTATTTCTTTATTGTTTCATCTTCCTTCATTCGTTGTAACTCGAACTCTCTCATTAAATTCAAAACTTGCATGCTTCGAATTCTTTCATCTCCTACATATTCTTTTTTTAGGTAATCCCAAATTTCTTTTGCTGTTTTGAGAGTCATGATTTTTATAAAGACAGTTTGTGAGACACCGGCAAACAAACAAGTCTTTGCCTTTGCGTTATTGGTTTTTCTTTCTTTATGGATTTTCTTCTCTGCTTCTGTTGGATCTTCTGGTAACGAAGAAAGATCGTAGCCATCCTTCACTACTTCCCACAAATCTAGAGCATCTAAGAAGGACTCCATTCTCGCTGCCCATAAATCATAGTCTTCTCCATCAAAGATGGGAGGAGCAACCTTTGAAAAATCCATCTTCACAGGTCTGAACCTTAGCGCTCTGATGCCACTTGTTAGGTTATTTTGTTATGTATTTTGTATTGCGAAATTTGGTGAGATATAGCTTATGGAGAAAACTCTCCTAAATATATTGATATATGAAGAATACTCAAGTTCTTATTTTTATTATGGTTATATGACTCTATATATAGAGCTACAAATAAAATAAATTTTTAAAGCATATCTTCTAAAAATAACAAACTAATCCTATAAATTCTAAACAAAAATATAAATCTTAGATCTAATATTATTTTATTTTGAATATAAATCTAAACTATATTTCTATCTAAAATCTTCAAAGGATATTTGGGCATATTATTCTCAACAATATCAAGCGTATCGATCAATAATAGTTTATAGAATAAAGTTTCTGCAATTCTCTCGTGCACTAGAGAAAAGAAGAAGTGATTTAGATATTTTAGGCAGAATATATTCATACAAGAATGATATTGGTTGTCTTGTTTATGCCTATAAGTGTCTCTATTTATAGAGAAACTTACGCCAATTGGTATAGGGACACATCCTTAAAAGGTTTTCAGCAATGTTGATTAGAATTCAAACTAACCATTGCAACCTTTCAAATATATTTTGAAAATTTTCCCACACTTCACACAATTGAATAAGATAAGGATCACAATATCACATTCACATTCACAAAGATCATGGCAAAAAAAAGTTATAATTAGGTAGACCAAGTTGCCATCTTCCCCTTGACATTTCTTACTAGAAGACTTGACTTAGTCATGACTCATGAGTCATGGCCATATGACACGGCAATTGCTTGGAAAATTCAATATGTGGTTACTTAACAAACAAAGCATTCAAAACAAAAGAAAAAAAATGGCTTCTGTTGCATCATCATAATGTTACAACCACACTCAACCACTTGCTTACCCTTTTCTATATAAACCACTAATCTTTGTGCACTAAACCACAAACTCGTTCTCCAAAAGAAACCTAAGTGTTCTAAATATAACTATAATCATGCATGCTCTCTATTTTTTCTTAGTACTCCTTGCTACAATGCATGGAATACAAGCAGTTGATTACAGTGTCACCAACAACGCCCTATCTACTCCAGGTATGTTTTTTTACACGAAGAAATACAATAAGACTTATATAGTCGATGAGAACGATTAATTAGTCTAAGTAACTAATTAGTGTAAGTGTGTAACTAACTAATGTAACTAATATTTTACATCTAATACTAGGTGGAGTACGTTTTCGCGATCAAATTGGAGCGCAATACGCGACACAAACACTTGATTCCGCTACACAATTCATATGGAATGTGTTCCAACAAAACAACCCTGCCGACAGAAGAACTGTGCAGAAGGTGA
Source organism: Trifolium dubium (assembly GCA_951804385.1). Classification (NCBI taxonomy): domain Eukaryota; kingdom Viridiplantae; phylum Streptophyta; class Magnoliopsida; order Fabales; family Fabaceae; genus Trifolium; species Trifolium dubium. The sequence goes on from OX638064.1 coordinate 56,629,974, forward strand.
ATTTATTTATAGATGACATGGATGGTGTTGCATATACAAGCAACAATGAAATTCATCTAAGTGCAAGATATGTTAATAGTTATAGTGGTGATTTGAAGAATGAAATCACAGGAGTTTTGTATCATGAAATGACACATGTGTGGCAGTGGAATGGGAATGGTCAAGCTAATGGTGGATTAATTGAAGGTATAGCTGATTATGTGAGGTTGAAAGCAAATTATGCACCTGGTCATTGGGTGAAAGCAGGACAAGGAGATAAATGGGATCATGGTTATGATGTTACTGCTAGATTTTTGGATTATTGTAATGGTTTGAGAAATGGGTTTGTTGCAGAGTTGAATAAGTTGATGAAGAATAGTTATAATGATCAATTCTTTGTTCAGCTGTTGGGGAAGACGGTTGATCAGCTGTGGACAGAGTATAAGGCAAAGTATGGCAATATAGCCTAATTAAGGGGTTACACAAGTTATATACTACTAATTTAAGAATAAGTGTACTTTGTCTTTATGTGATTATGTCACGTAAGTTTGTATGAAATTTTAAATATTGAAACTTGTGAGTTAATTTATAATCTATAAAAAATGTACGGGTTATGGTGAATTGTTACACATGTTTACACACACAATCTTACACTAAATAAAAGAAAAAGGAACACTATAAATATGTTTACAAATTCTAACTCAACCGATAATACATACTCCTTAAGTATAGATATATCGTTAAGTTAAATGTTCTCATTTCATATATCTAAGCAGTGGCGGAGCCAGCAAAAAAAATTCAGATGAACGACTAAAGTATATTAAAATATTTAAATGAAATATGAAAAATATATAGCATACAAAAAGTTAGTTATAAAAAGTCAAAAAAAGTTCATAATAAGAAAATTAAACTACATAAAATAAATGAATCATACATTAATTTGCTTCTATAGATTCATTAATGAATCGATTCCGAGAAAATAGTAGATCTCTGTATTTGGATGGGTTTTCTTTGATGGTAATATTAGATGTGATAATTGAATTTTAAAATTGATTTGGTTTAAAGAAATATAATATATAAAAGCACATTCAATGGTTGTTGTTGACACGAGAATAGTCAAAACAAGTCATAAGAGTCGATCAATCAATGAGTATAAATTTGATTTACTTGCCTCCACTAATTTTTGACATAAGTCAACAATAGTGGACAAATTCTGAAAGACTATTTTTATTTGTTTTATCATATTATTACTACTACTACTTTTATACTTGACATAATTAAAAGATTATTTTTAACAAAAGACTCAATATATATTAATATGTATATATAGTATCTAAAAAAAATACATAATAGTACATGATAATACTAGCTAGCTACTACTAGTATTAAAAAAAGTTTGTAAAAAGCAAGGGGGCTACATCCCCTCTTGCCTTTGAGTGGCTCCGCCACTGTATCTAAGTACGTTTCAAAGACTCAAACGAGTATCAAAGTTAGAGTATATTAAATGAAATTTTGTTATCAAATAACTTAATTAAGAGTTAAACTTGCATATTTTAAATATGAAAAATTCAAAGTTCAAATTTCGACTTTTACAATATAATAATGACTTTGATAATTATCTACTAAACTACATTTATAGATGTTATTGAAAAAATTTAGTGGTGGAGAAAAGATAAAACATTTTGTGTTTACCTAAAATTGAATCTCTAAAATTTAAATTAATCACCAAAGTCGCTTTTACACTCCAACCCATAATTGAAGAAGGATCACATAATTGGCAATAACAGAAACAAAATTATGTTGTCCTCTTTCCTTGATATTTCTTACTAGTACTAGAGAAGACTTGATTTGGTCACTACTCTAGTCAATGACCATAGTCCATATGACACCACAATTGCTCGGAAGATTCAACATGTGGTTACTAAAACAAACAGCATTGATGACAGACAAAAATATAGATGATACTAAACGGCATACTCCCTCCATCACCAAATTACAAGTAATAACTAGTCAAAAAATTGATGACTTTTTCACAGTAAAGAGATCAACACAAATGCACCATATAATATTCTAAACCAAAATTGAAATATAAATAGAGAAATATTGTCAATTTGTGTTTACTTTGTTTTGAGAATGATTTTTTCATTTTTATATTTAGAATATGTTCTGACTCATCTTAAGTTCCGGATTGTTTGGAACTCGAGACTAGTTTATATACAACATGATACACTTTTAAAACCAACAAAGACACATTTTCTATAAAGGACAAAATCAGTGTATATAAACTACGTTAGTCTTGAGTTTCAAGCAATGTGAAACTTAAGGTGAGCAGAACAGATGTCTCTCAATCGAACCTAAGAGGCTGTGGATTCTTTTTGCAGGCACTTACCACACATCCACATAAGGGGATCCGTCCCCACGAAGGGTAAATTTTTTTCTATATAAAGCACTAATCGTTCGTTTTGCACTAACCAACCACAAACTCATTATCAAAAAGAAACATGAGAGCTCTAAACACAACCACAACCATGCATGCTCTCTCTTTTTTCTTAGTACTCCTTGCTACTATTCATGGAATACTAGCAGTTGATTACGATGTCGCCAACACCGCCCTCTCTACTCCAGGTATTAATATTCTCGATAGAAGTCATTGATAAAAGAATTATATATTCAATAATGAGAGAATTATATGATCGACGAGAACAACTAACTGGTGTAACTAACTAACTAATGTAACTAACATTTTACATGTAATACCAGGTGGTGTACGTTTCCGTGATCAAATAGGAACACAATTCACAACACAAACACTAGACTCCGCGACACAATTCATATGGAAAGTGTTCCAACAGAACAATGATGCAGACAGAAAAGACGTGCAGAAGGTGAAATTATTTGTGGACGATGTAGATGGAATTGCACTTACATATCCAAGCACTAATGAAATTCATTTGAGTGCAAGGTGGATTAATACAATCCAAGCAATAGATGAATTTACAGGGGTGTTGTATCATGAAACTACACATGTTTGGCAATGGTTTGGGAATAACCAAGCTCCAACTGGATTAACTGAAGGTATAGCAGATTATGTGAGATTGAAAGCAAACTATATACCCAGTAACTGGGTGAAAGCTGGGGAAGGAGATAAATGGGACCATGGTTATGATGTTACTGCTTATTTTTTAGATTATTGTGACAGTTTGAGAAATGGGTTTGTTGCAGAGTTGAATAAGAAGATGAAGGATGGTTATAGTGATCAATTCTTTGTTCAGCTGTTGGGAAAGACGCCTGATGAGTTGTTTACTGAGTATAAGGCAAAGTATGGCAATATATAGGGGATAAATAAACTACTATATAGTAGCTTATTAATGTAAGAATAACTATATATATATATATATATGTGTGTGTGTGTGTGTGTGTGTGTGTATGTCTTGTAAATTTGTATGAAGTTTTAAATAAATATTCAGTATGCAGGTTCAACTTATGACTTAATATATTTATAATCTGCTATAAATTAAAAATGAACTAGATCAGAAAGGACACAGTGATACTTTGGACTTGACACCAGCAGGTTTTTGGAATCTATTCTTTCTACTTTATTATACATGATTCAATAGAACAGACGGGAATGAAAAAAGGTTATAACACCAGGACAAATAAGCATAATGGTATCGGCTGTTAAAATACATGATTCAATAGAAAAACACGCGGGAATGAGAAAAGGTTATAAGATTAATCAGTTCTATGATAATGTATCGTTTTTTATAACCGGTCTCACTATGGCCAGTCTAACTAAATATATTATTTAAATCCGAGAACATTAAAATTACAATACTGAATCAGTAGAAGCATCACCTTATCTATCACATTTGATGATTGAGCATCATAACAAAAAAAACTTCAAATGGAACCTTATGTAATCACACACAATTTGTAAACAAGAGTGTACACTAATTGCAGTGTTATGCTATCAGCACCATCTCCCAGTGGGCCACACAGAGAAGAAACGAGAAAATTCATTCACTATACATAACTTGACAGTAGTACTCACTACACCAAAATCTACGTGACGATATATCGGAAAACAGATAAATGAGGTAAAGGTATTATTGCTATAGCAAATCCTTGACATGACTAAAATTGCTGAATTGCTGAGACAATTTCAGAAATGCTCTCAAACTTTCTTCTTTCTTTCAGAAGCAACTTAGCTAAATCAAGTGCCCTCCGTTCACAGGTTGCCCGTTTACCAGCATCAGCAATAGATTCAAGATCCTCGACATGTGCCACACCAACAATTCTCCTGTGTTAAGTAGTTGAAATGGAAGAGTTAGTCGTAAATCATTCTCATTCTTTTATGGACACGGGCTATACAAAACAACTTGTGAAATTCCAACTAATGTTACTCAACTAAGATTAGGGAAGGACACGATGATACTCTGGACTTAACATCGGCAGGGTTTTTGAATCAATTTATTTTCCTTTATACAAAGAAATATAACACCAGGACAAAAAAATGCATAATAGTATCGGTCGTTAAAACCATGGTTCAATAGAAGAACACATAGGAATGAAAAAAGGTTTTAAGATGAATCAAGTTCTATTATAATGTATCATCTTTTATGATGGATATGCTCCAAACCTCAAATGAACATGACTAAAAGTTATCTTGATTGATATTGGACACATAACACCAAGGAATATAAATACTCTCAAGTAGGACAAGGTTGTTTCAAAATCAATTTGATGAAAACTCTTAGAATTTTTTTGGGAGTCGGGTCTAACTCAACCCTACAAAACCGGATTAAAGATGAGGATTGCCTCTACTTATAAACTCGCATTCAGGCCATCCCACATTTGGGGGATTTCATAAGAAAAACTAAAAAACACTCGAACTTCAAAAAGAGAAAAATATTACAAGTACTAGTGATGAGAGAAGACAAGGAGGTGCAGGAGATCATACTAGTATTTAGTCCACAGGCACATGCACACCATATTTACACATATACAGATAAAATGCACTAAAAGAACCCATGTCAAATATCCAATTAGTTCCAATTAAAAAAATGTGTACCATACTTTGACATTAAGTTTTATGACATCAGCCACAAAAGAGGTCAGTAAAACTTCTTACGAAGATAAACTACACACATAGACACATCGATTTTCCACTAAGATAAGAAGTGCGGCAGATGGAAACAATGAATGCAAAGGAGATGATACCAGTTTGGTTGGTGAATAAATCAAAATACAACTAGGAGAAAAAAACATCACTAGAGCACTTTATCAAATTATAACAAAGAATAGTTGGTCACAAAAACATTATTCTTAATGAGTGAAAGAGAAAATTGCAACCTCATCTTATTGTTTTTAATAAAAGAAAAAAAATATATTCAAGAGAAAGAGGCACCTTATCATTTTGGCAGCACCAAATCCGAGACTATCATGAAACAAATCTGTCATGTATTTCTTCTGAACAATTAGTTGAACCTCAGGATTGTTATAGATTGCTGGAAGATATGCCTCACCAGCACCATTTTTATGTTCATCCCAAAGTGCAGTGAATTTGTTGTGGAAAAGATTCCAAGTGTCTTCAATTGTCTTAAGAATCCATTCCTTATATCCCTGCATAACATTGTGTGTTAAAGAAAGATATAGAAACGTAAAGATTAGAGGATAAGAAAACCTCAACAAAGAAAAAAATAGAGAAAAAACTGAAACAGAGAAAGGGTACTCCTAAAAACTAGTCAATGTAGGAGAGATGCCAGATGTCAAATCTCTTTACATATCCAACATGTCAAATCCCTAAAACATATCATATGCTGAACAGCAAAGAGAAGCCATGAATTGAAAACTATTCTAGCCTGTAACCAAGTCTTTCATTGTTGCTAATGTTGGGCTAAGAAATCTTATATTATGTGAAACTGATGGGTTACCCGTAAACAAATACAAGCCTAAATCCCACAAGTCTATTCGCACAGACCTACAGCAGCCAGTAGAGCAAAAAAAGTTGTAAGGAAAGCAAAAATGTATTCTAAGTACGGAGTTTGTTATGAAAGAGAGAATGGTTCTATGGCCTGTACCTTTCAAGGGTTGTTCATGTGAGGCATGAAAGGTACAGACTAGTTTGACTATAGAGAACCACCAGAATATATATGTATAGTAACAAATACAGAACAAAATGAAAGGTACGGGCCAATAAAGACATGAAAATAGGGGACCTACTTTTCGATCATTTGCTTGATCAGCATGTCCATCCTGAGAATAGAACGCCAATATCAAGTTTCCCAGGAATGCTCCAATATCAAAACCCATTGGTCCATAAAATGCAAATTCCGGATCAATAACTTGTGTTGATTCACGAGTAACCATCACAGAACCAGTGTGTAGATCTCCATGTATTAGTGCCTGAGCCCTCTCACAGAACCTAAATGAACATAAATTATCATCAATGAAAAACCCGAACAATAAAACTACAGCATAAAAAGAAGAATAAAGTGAGTCATATAATACTTTGATTTCAGCTCAGCAACTTCAAGCTTCAGTAGATTATCTTCCCGAACAGCCTCAGCATCTCGGTCAAGATAAGGAGAACTCCAGCGATTGTATTCAGAAACTTTATAAGGGTCAGAGAAAACAACCTGCTCAGTGAGCCTGCATAACTCCACATTCCCGCAAAATTCGGCAACTGCATGAAGACGGCGTGAATTAAGGCTAATAGTAGAATGTCTTAAGAGTTAAGATAATATCAAGATATAATCATGTGTTTTAAACCATATTTATAGCTACAAGAAGAGGACATCATATAGTCCATCCATTTCAAAACAAAACACTTAATAAAGACTCACATTCAGGGCATTCTTTGGATTGACTTTTTTGAGTTTATCTACTAGCATAAGCACTCGTGAGGCTGTTTAAGAGAGCTTATGCATACAATTTATGACGTCCTTAAGTTAGAATAACTTATGAAAACAGCTTATAACTTATATGAAATCAGTTTGACTTTATTTTATCTTTAATCATAGAAATGCCTTATATATAAGCACTTATATGATTGTGTTTATACTTTATACTATAGTCGCTTAATTAAGTTGTTTATCCAAGGACAGAGAAGCAAAGCACAGACAAATGACAAACACTACAAGCTCAATTGAATTTCAAGTAAAGTATCAAATTAGAAAATACTAATACTTTCAGTTACAAATAAATATGTTGAGTGTGTGAAAAGGAAAAGTTCATACCGTCCCGTTTATGCTCAGTCGTAGAACGAAAAAGCAGAGAAGTAAAAAAGAGTGTCTTTGCCATAAAATCAGACATATGTTCAGCTAACAAAGGATACTCAACACCAGCAATCAACCCTTTTCTGAGAATTATATGTGGTGGTTCCAAATAACGCATACCAATCACAGACATTGTACGGTCAAAATGATAAACTTCTGGAACATGTTCAGGACTCAATTTACCCTCTTCTTTCAAAGCCAATGACTCAAAATAAGCTCTTTCTTTTGTCATTGGCCATGATTCTCCTATGCAACGAACATATGGTAAAGCCTAATAGTAATAACAATGCAACCCATTAAAAATCTCAAAAAAAAGAAGCGAATTTTGAAGAACCCGTGATTAATTGGAACATACCTGTTTGATGACAAAAGAAGCGTTGGAATTTGAAACGATGAAGACAAAATTAAGGTTGCCATCTCCGACTTCTTTAACGGATATGTCGGAGAAGTTGTTGGCGAGTTTGGAAGAAAGAACAGGGATGGATTTTATGTATTCGATGAGCGTGTTTTCGTTCAGAGGTTTGAACTCTGAGAAATTATTAGCCATAGTAATTTAGTACTTGGTTTTTGAGCGAGCGATTATTCCACAAAGATGAAAATTGGATATTTATGCGCTTTAGAACTTTACTTTCGGAAGAAAAACGCAATAGGAAAATCTAATGACTAAAATTATGAACTGAATAATCAGGAGTTCACTGAACCTGGTCACGTTTTACTTTTTTTTTTTTTTTGGCTAGTGACAGAGAAGTAAAAAATGGAGCTTTGAGTGTTTCCACTCTATGTTACAACTATCAATTGACTCAATTTATGGGACTTCTCTATATCCGAATTTATGGGACTACTATATGAATTTTTATGTTTTGTTGCATAGTTATTTTCTTCCCTCAAAGGGCATGATTCTTGTATTTTTTCATTTGATAAAGGCATGATTCTTGTAGAATTAAAGAGTGTGACTTACACCAAAAATAATTTGAGTCAATAAAAATTAGTTCAGTTTTTTTATTTGAGTCTGATATGAATTTTTTAGATTGAATTTGATTCCTTTTTTTTTTGGTATGCGATTCGTTTAAAATATACAAACAATATAACATGATTTAATAAACAAAAAAGCATTATTTGGAAAAAATTTGTAACAAAAGTAAAAAATCTAGCACTTTTAATCAATTTAATTTATAGATTTTTTTAAAAATCAATTTGTTTTATTTGTCAAGATTATGATATTTAACGCCGAACGCAATGATTATTTCTTTCGCACTGATTCAGAAATTAAGTTGGTCCGTACCTATCGACGATGATAAAATTAGTTTGTTTTATAGTAAAAAAAAAAGTTAATTCAAAAAAATTAATAATATACTAGGTTTTAATTAAAAAAAAATAAAGGCTCTGTCAAAAAAAAAAAAAGGCTGATAATAGGTTTTAATTAAAATAAAAAATAAAGGTGGCTCTGTTTCCGTTCAAGTTTCGTCATTCGTGTTAGTGACCTCCCCAACCCAAACCCTAAAATCAGAAACACGAGTCCCTTCTTCTGCTCGCATCATCATCATCAGTGATTCATTTCCTCTCACCGTACTGTAAGTTGATTATGCGCTTCTTTAACCTTTCAATCTGTTGCTTCTTCATTTTAGTTACACTTTTGCTCACTGATTTTATTCTATATTATGAATGAAAATGTTACTGCATCTCAACATCAACATATTTTGTCGTCGTGATTTCATTCATTACTTCTTTAAGCTTCATAATCATCCATTAGCAAAAAAGTGAGTGATGCCTCCCTTAATTCACATCTCGCCATTCCTTTGTAGCTTTTCATTCATTGTGCAGTCAAAAGCATACCATAGGTATCTTCAACAGGTATTCCAACCTCGTCCATAGGTAGTAAATAGTAGGAATTAAATAAGCTAAACAACTATTTGAGGGATGTAGAAACGAGCCAACCTATCCTGTTTCACCTGTACCCTCATTAACTTGTCGAAAAAGGTGCACTGTTGCAAATATCATCCCGCCTCTTATTATGGTGGCCTGGCGGCTCGACCTGTCAATGTAAATTTAAAATTGAAGCGCATGTTTCGAGTAATAAATAGAGGATTTGCTTTTAAGTATTATAAGCAATTAAGCATGATCTATTACCTCATTCAATGATTATTAGATCTCAAATAATGTAATCGTTTTGGTTTTGTTGCAGGGAATTCTGGTTTTTATTGTGACTGACTTTTGTTAAGAATAGAAAGCACAAGACACAATCTTCAACAGTGTGATTGTTTTGGTGGTTGCAGTTGTCGAGGATGGCGGCTGCAATGGTGGCGGAGCCAAAAAAGGCACCACGGCCAGGGAAGGGAGGTTTTGAAGGCCACGGCCTTAGCGAGGAGGAAGCGCGTGTGCGAGCCATTGCAGAGATCGTCAACTCCATGGTCGACCTATCCCATAAAGGTCACAAAGTTGATCTCAATGCTCTCAAGTCCGCCGCTTGCCGTAAGTATGGCCTCTCACGTGCACCCAAACTCGTCGAGATGATCGCTGCTTTACCTGACTCTGAACGAGAGGTTCTCCTTCCCAAACTCCGAGCCAAACCTATCCGAACCGCATCCGGAATAGCCGTTGTTGCCGTCATGTCAAAGCCTCATCGTTGCCCTCACATCGCCACCACCGGTAACATTTGTGTGTACTGCCCTGGTGGTCCTGACTCCGATTTTGAATACAGTACTCAGTCTTACACTGGTTATGAACCTACTAGTATGCGTGCAATTCGAGCAAGGTACATTTCTTAGAATTTTTTAGAGAAATGAAAATGTAATTTGTTAAATGAACTTCTATAATAAAATTGAACACACATTAACTTTGATGACTCTGTTTGCTTTGGATTTAGGTATAACCCTTATGTGCAGACAAGAAGCAGGATAGATCAGCTTAAGCGTTTAGGTCACAGTGTAGACAAGGTTTGGAGCTCTATTATATTTTATTGAGTGATCAATGTGTTGATGTAGTATTCTGTGATTGTAATTTCCTTGTGTGTGTGGTTTATTGTTTTTCAGGTAGAGTTTATATTAATGGGTGGAACTTTCATGTCACTTCCGGCAGATTACCGTGATTACTTTATAAGGAATCTTCACGATGCTTTGTCTGGACATACTTCTGCCAATGTAGAAGAGGCGGTGACGTACTCTGAGCATAGTGCAACCAAGTGTATTGGCATGACAATTGAAACGTGAGTTGCCTGCCTTTTAATTATTTGCAAGTTGCAAAAAATGTTAAATTGAGTTATTGCTGTGTAAAGTTTTGAATGGAGGACTGCTCTGGACTTTTTTTGGTATTTGGAGTTTTGGACACATGGGGAGCAGACTTGTATAAATTTTTACAAAGAGAATGGATCATATGGATGTTAATTACATATTTAGAACTAGAGTGAGACCATGAAAAACTTCATATCAGGCTATTAAGATTAATTTTGGTTTAAATGATTTGTCATTAGACATGATTCTCAAGAACTAGAAGACTTTATGTACCAATTGATTCACATAACTAAGCTCCCCTTATTAAAGAAGACTTTTTTGTTGTAATCAAAATATACTACTTTATAATTTTTTTTGCTGTTACGACAACTATGACCATGACATAACTGAGTTACTTATAATTATATAGGTTTTTTATGCATTTCTTGTTTGAGTAAATGTTAAATGGTAATAGTTAATTAACACATCAATGAGCTCTTATAAAGTTTTGCATATCTTAAATTTCTCAGGAGGCCAGATTATTGTCTTGGGCCTCACTTGCGACAAATGCTTTCTTATGGTTGTACACGATTGGAGATTGGAGTCCAAAGCACCTATGAGGATGTTGCCCGTGACACTAATAGAGGACATACTGTTGCTGCTGTAGCCGACTGTTTTTGCCTAGCTAAAGATGCCGGTTTCAAGGTTTGTTACCATCGTATCAATCTGCACCTTCAGTCACAGCTCCGTCCTGTCAAACATTCTCCTATGTGCTTAATCTATGTATAAAAATTGATATATATACATATTCTTGCACTCAAGTTTGTAATGAACTTAATGACCTTGTGTGCCGTCTCATTATATTTGTCTTGACAAGGACAAGATTTGGATAGATTCATCGGTATAATAAGCAACTTTGTATAGGCATATTACTCCCCAGTGGTTTGGATTTCCCTAACTGTATCCCTTTAGAATACAAACTAGGTTGGTCATGCGAGTTATAAAATAATCTCTCTGTTGTCATTTTGTTTATGCTTTTCTTTTTCGGATTTTTCTATAGGTAGTTGCTCACATGATGCCTGATCTTCCAAATGTTGGTGTTGAAAGGGACATGGAAAGTTTCCGAGAGTTCTTTGAAAGTCCTTTGTTTAGAGCAGATGGGCTTAAAATATACCCCACTCTTGTAATACGTGGAACTGGGCTTTATGAGCTCTGGAAAACTGGCAGGTACCTATCAAATGTGATGTGTTCTTTCAAACACTTCTTTCCCAAGCTCTTGAATCTCTATCTGATTATTCAGCATGATTAAAAGGCACATAGAAAATCAAATTGTTTGTTAATATCATTGTAGGTATAGAAATTATCCACCTGAGCAACTTGTGGACATCATAGCAAGGATCCTTGCAATGGTACCTCCGTGGACACGTGTTTATAGAGTGCAGCGGGATATTCCGATGCCTTTGGTTACCTCTGGGGTTGAGAAAGGGAATCTAAGAGAGCTAGCATTAGCTCGAATGGAAGACTTGGGATTAAAATGCCGTGATGTCCGGACCAGAGAAGCTGGAATCCAGGTAATTATCTAGAACCAGTTTCGTTTGTGAATTTTATTTAACAAAGATTTATAATTCTTGAGACGCTTTGTTTACTAGTATTTTTTTGGAGCACCAACCGATATTCTGCATTTCCTTGTAGGATATTCATCACCAAATTAAGCCAGAAGAGGTGGAGCTTGTTCGTCGCGATTATATGGCAAATGAAGGCTGGGAAACATTTCTGTCATATGAAGATACACGGCAGGTAATTTTACCCTTCTTCCCTCAGACTCTTTTGTTAGTGGCTATCCTTGTGTCTATCATCACTTTGTACTTTTAAGAGTTGATGTGAGTCCAGTTTGTAGCTGGCATTGTTCCTGTTGTGCATATTTTGCCTTCTTTATTGTGAATCAAGGGGACAACTCTTAGCCTATTCTTATCTTTAGTTTATAATATTTCTTGTTGACGAAGCATGGCCCTGACATGGTTGTGTTGTCTTCTCTTGAACAGGATATCCTCGTTGGTTTGTTGCGACTGAGAAAATGTGGCCGAAACACTACCTGTCCAGAGCTTATTGGGAAGTGCTCTATAATTCGTGAGCTCCATGTTTATGGAACTGCTGTGCCAGTTCATGGGCGGGACTCTGACAAGCTACAGCACCAGGTAATGCTTTCATGTTAACACAGATGACATGGACATCAATAAGAATCATCACATGATCTTAGTGTATATAAAATTCTTTAGTCGTGTATAATATCCAAGAAAAAGATACATATGGACATTCATGATGTAGCTTTTCAAAGAATATACCGATAACATCTCCCTTTGTGTCCTCTAATTGACCTACTTTTGGCCAAAATTATTAACAGGGTTATGGTACGCTTCTAATGGAGGAGGCTGAGCGGATTGCTCGAAAAGAACACAGATCAACTAAGATAGCTGTAATTTCTGGGGTTGGCACACGCCATTACTACAGAAAGTTGGGATATGAGCTTGAAGGACCATACATGGTGAAATATCTAATGTAACAATAATAATTAATAATAGTTATTTGCCATGTAATTTGGTAGCATGTGTTTGTGATTTGTTTTTTATGCTTATGCTTATTATATGGCATTCATATTTTTGCTCAATGGTTCCATTACCTCCCATTCTCTCTACGATAGTGCACTGCAAATTAAGATACTGATTTTGTACTTTGTATTCCGGTCCTTTAATAGATTACCTTACATTCACTCTCGTATATAAAGCCGTCAAATTGTAGGGCTTTATCAATTTGGGCTTTATCAAGTTGTATACACGAGCTGACTGGTGAGATTGTCCATTAACATTGTTGCAACTTGCTTGACTCCGTTTCTTTCTTTCTTTCTTTTCTTTTTTTACGAAACTCCATTTCTTGTTAAGAAGTCAACAACACAACTTTTTTGGATGAATAACAAGTATTACAAGACTAGATTGAATAACATCACACGTTCATGGCACAAAAGGCTGTTAGTGGCACCTGTATTTTACACGGGTGGGATAACCACTAACCAGACCCTCAATTTGGTCTCTTACACATTTGGTCTCTTACGAAGGCTGTTAGTGGCACCTATATCTCCGTAAAGAAATTATTTGTTCATAAAATTAGAGCTGATCATGCACTTGTTCTTGATATTGATAAGTGAAACACATTTTTTTGAAGCTTACGTTTGGTTTGGGTGAAACAAGAGAGAGAAGTTGAGAAGAGAGAGTTTGAAGAGAAATGTTCAATTTCTCTTGTTTGGTTTGAAGAGATATAGGAATGAGAGAAGTTTAAAACATGGTATCCACATATTTTTTTATTTCTCCTTAAAGGAAAGAAGAAAGAGGGGAGAATTGTTTTTTTTATTGTCATTTTATGTTTTTGCTCTTGTTTTGTTCACGCTCATATATTCTTAAAAATAGCTTAATTGAATAATAATTTGTTGATAATGGATATTTTTATCATTTCAAAAAATGAAGACATTTCTTTGTCTTCTATTTCTCTTATCATTCTCTCATATCAAACAATACATTAAATCTACTCTATTTCTCAAATCATTATCTTTTCTCATTTATTTCTCTCTTCACAACTTCTCTCCCAAATCAATCACACATGAGAAGTATGAATTTAACTAATCACCACTTTATTTAGACTTAATTATTGACATTAACGCTTGCGCATGAAACATAGAAACTACTCGTAAAATACACTCCTAGTTCAATCAGACACTCCTAGTTAAATTTGCTTCATTGTAGCAACTGTAAATTGTAAATGCGAGATTAACTTATCTTTTTGACAAAATGTGAAATTACCTTGTAATCGTATTTTATATTGCAACATTCTAAATATATAATTCTAGCTGGACTTAAAAAACAAATAATTGTGTACCATTTGGTCTGGGTTCGATCATCTACCTGCGCCACAGAAAAAAGATTAATTTCTACAGTTGCGCGTAAACCTACTTATACTTTTGATTAACTAGTAATAATTAAAGTAATTAATAAAAGAGAGGAGAAAACCATCTTTCCTGTAACAAAAAAAAAAACCATCGTTTCTACGCTTGTTTGGTGGCGGCGGCAGAGGTTCAGAGCGGTGAGTCAGAGAGAGGAAGAAGAAGAAGAAAATGGGGAAGAAAACAAAGAAACCTGGCAAAGGAAAAGAGAAAACAGAGAAAAAAACCGCAAAAGCCGATGTGAAACGAGCTCGCAGGGAGGAAAAAAAGCTTTCTCCGGAGGACGACATCGACGCCATTCTCGTAACTAACTACCTTATGCTTCTTCTTTCTACTTTCTCAGAGCAATCCAAAACCTAAAATTGTTTTTGAAACAGTTGAATATACAAAAAGAAGAAGCTAAAAAGAAGGAAGTTCACGTTGAAGACAATGTTCCCGCACCTTCTCCTCGCTCCAATTGCTCGGTAAATTATCGCCGTTAACTAACTTCATTTCTCACTCTTCACATTTTTAATTTGATTGTTTTACTGTGCAGCTCACTGTTAATCCATTGAAAGAGACTGAGTTGGTTCTCTATGGAGGTGAATTCTACAACGGGAACAAGGTTTGGTTTAGTTAGAGTGGTTATTTATTTGTTGAATTGAAGCATTATGATTTTGATTTAGTGTATGTTTGATTATGTGGTGGTGAAAATTGATTTTGGTTGAAAGTGATTTGAATGCAGTGGACTGTGTTTGGATGCATTTACTTAAAAATGATTTTTGTGAATTCATGTTGTTTGGATATTTTAGATCAAAATTGGTTTTGAGTGTATAATCATCAAAAGTAGGTTTTTTGCAAAAAGTTAGAATTGATTCCTGCTCCACGTGAAAGCTACAAATAGACTTGCTTCAGCTCAGAATTGATTCTGGAACCAAATTGATTCTCATAATAAAAATTGTACATAAAAAAAATCTGGTGGAACCATGTTTGACCTTTGCAAAATCAAGTTTGGGAGTTCCCACCATGGAATCAAACAAGCACTATAAGTTGCAACTTACCATCATGATTTGAATTTATGCAGACTTTCGTCTATGGTGATCTTTACCGGTATGATGTTGAGAAGCTGGAATGGAAACTGATTTCGAGTCCTAATAGTCCTCCTCCGCGTAGTGCTCATCAGGCTGTTGCTTGGAAGAATTATGTTTATATTTTTGGTAATTTGTTTTGGCTTTGTCTTGATATTTGTGTGGATTTGTGGATCACACTTGATAATTCACGTGCTTTTTTTTGTGCTTTAGGTGGTGAATTTACATCTCCAAATCAAGAGAGGTTCCATCACTACAAGGTTAGAGCTGTACTGCCTTTCTTCGGTTTGTGTAAGGAAAATGTGGTTAGCTTTACTGGGTTTTGAATTTTGATCTGTGTAGGATTTTTGGATGTTGGACCTGAAAACTAATCAGTGGGAACAACTTAATTTAAAAGGGTGTCCTGGCCCCCGCTCGGGACATCGGATGGTATGTCTAGTTCTTTTATGGAACCGTATACCTCACTGAACACATGTTTCTGATCGCGTTATTTGATTCATTTGCAGATATTATACAAGCACAAGATTATTCTTTTTGGTGGCTTTTATGATACACTTAGAGAAGTGAGGTTGTTGACACTTCTTAGTTCCTTTTTATTTGTATTCAATTTTTCTTCTGCATCTGATGAAAAACTTGCTAGGGAAGCAGAGATTGAGTTTCTTATTAACAAGTTACATGATATCTTTGGATGTTTTCTTTGCGAGTGAATTAGCTTGGAAGCATTGATTTCTATGTTTTGGTTTTAAGGGATGGAAATCGTTTTTGCTTATGCCATATTTTTTGTGTGTGGATGGTTGTTTATTCATAGCATTTGTGGTTGAGTGGACTGATCTTATGAATTTTTTTCCCCTCCTTATGGTTTGTAGTAGTATTTGGAATGGTTGAATTCACCCACACAAATTTAAGTTATTTAGTAGCAAGCATGATATGAATAAGGGTCAAGATGAGATTTTGAGTTGCAACTAGAGACCAATTATTGGTATTGATTCACTTAATGGTCTTTCTATGCCACTTCTTAATTGGTTTTGCAGATACTACAATGATCTATTTGTATTTGACCTTGATCAATTTAAGGTAAATTTATTTTAATGCATACTATACTGTGTTGTAATTATGTTAATGTACTATTTGCGATTCCAAGCACAGAACCGAAATGTCAGGCTGTGTGATTAATCGTGTTGATATAATTTTTTTCTGCAATTAACATCAATCTGATTTTGTGATGTAGTGGCAAGAAATAAAGCCTAAGCCTGGAGCAATGTGGCCAAGTGGGCGTAGTGGTTTTCAATTATTTGTTTACCAAGATGATGTGAGTAAAATACTAATCTTCTTATAGCTAATTTTTGTTTTAAATTACTTATAGTTATGCTTTTGTGTATCAATTAGGGTGGCTACTTGAGGAATTTTTGAAGTTTAGAAGCTGTCTTCTTTTAATAGAGTTCCTTTTACATTGCAGATTTTCTTATATGGTGGCTATTCAAAAGAAGTTTCATCTGACAAGAATGCCTCTGAGAAAGGAATTGTTCATTCAGATATGTGGTCCCTTGATCCTAAGACTTGGGAATGGAACAAGGTTGTGGTTTGGAGTTTAATATTATGTGAATTTGTATATTCTTCTTCTTAGGCTAGTCTAAGATGTCTTTTGGCTTAGATTTTTACCCAATAATTAAAACGACTCTAGTAAGTTTTGAATATAAGATCAAACTTCTATCTCGGAGCTTCAATTAATTATGGGATGTTATTCACTCTTTTTTTCCCTTCTCTCCCTGTTCTCCCCCTCACACCCGTTGATCCCCAGAAAAATAATGTATGTTATTATTTAATAGTTCAACTGTTTTTTTTAACAATCCTTTCTCCCTTTTTGATAGGTTAAGAAAAGTGGAATGCCTCCTGGTCCCCGTGCAGGGTTTTCCATGTGTGTTCATAAGAGGAGGGCTCTGTTATTTGGTGGTGTTGTGGATATAGAAGTTGAAGGTAGTTTTTTCTGTTCATGATTATTTTTGCAATTTGTAACTATCTGCATATACTTTTAATTAAATTAACTGGACTTACTGCTTGAGATCTCATCAATGAGGCCTTGTAATGTTTGCAAACAATTAGTATGATCAGACATTCAGCTTAAATTATTTCCTAAGGAAGTGTGTTTGTTTGTTTATGCTTGCTGTAAGGTTAGTTTTTTCTAATTGCACTAGAATCAAGCAGGTGATGCAATGATGAGCTTGTTCTTGAATGAGCTTTATGGCTTTCAGTTAGACACAAATCGCTGGTAAGTTTATATCGGTTCAGTGATTAATACATTGTTTTCTTAAGATGTGATTTATGCAATCAATTCTTCCATTTGCTCTTGACTCTAATTTTCCATTTGATCTTTCCTGCATATGCTGGTTAGAGTTAAGACGTGCTCTCATATTAAACATTTCTCAGTTGGCTTATTATTGATGCTGTTTGTGTAACAGGTATCCTCTCGAGTTAAGAAAGGATAAATCAACAAAAGATAAGGTAGATTTGACACACTGTACATTTATACGTTCAATTTCTTGAATTTTTTTTACTATTTTGTATGCAATAATATTGTTGCCTAATGAAATGACTCTTGCAGTTAAGAAAGATTGAACAAAATTGTACCAACGATGTTGACAAGAAGGTAGAACCACTATGTACTGCAAGAGATGAAATTGAGGATTCGGAGTACGAAGAAAGCAGCATCGATGATATATCGCAGAATATTGCGTCAAATATGGCTATTGCTGACAGTGAAACACTTACCAAACCTGAAGGGAAGTCCAAGGAATCTGGTGCTAAATTGGACATTCAGAATTCTTTGCCCGAGGTTCTCATTTGGGACCAACAATCTTATGACACTGCTTTTATTTTTGCTCATTTATTTATTATTGAATTTCTCCAAACTTTCTAGGTAGTGAAACCCTGTGGACGTATCAATTCCTGCATGGCTGTTGGAAGAGACACATTGTATATATATGGTGGCATGATGGAGATCAAAGATCAAGAAATCACTCTTGATGACTTGTATTCTCTAAACCTTAGTAAACTTGATGAATGGAAGTGCATTATACCGGTTTGTGTTCTTTCCTTGACTACTACTTTTGGCTGATAGATGCATACACTCTGCTACTAAGTGAATATCCCGTAAAGAGATACTTTGATAGATGAACTTACTTGCCTGATGTTCTTTAATTTAAGGACTAAATTGTTATGTCGCAAATTTGAGACTAAATTACCAGACCCTTACAAATATTGACTACCAAAATGCTGATTTATTCTTTATAAATTATAATGAGTTTGGGGGACAACTCTTTTACAGTATCCTAGGTCGTTGGATACTTGGATTGGATGTAAACTGTGCTGACACAATTGATATTGTGGTCTCACTATTTCAGTTTTCTTAATCTATAATGTTTATGCATGCAGCTTTATATTTAAATACACATTTTTACTTTATTTGCTATAGTCTGAATTCTTTTTTCTTCCCCTCAGGCATCAGAATCTGAATGGGTGGAAGTTTCAGAGGATGATGATGATGATGAAGAAAATGAAGATGACGATGATGAATCTAATAGCGATGGTACAAGTGAGGAGAACGAAGATGATGATGAGGAGATGGAGGAAGAGGTGCCCATTCTAATTTCATAATTCCAACAATATAAATGTGAATTAAAACCCCAATTTTACATTTATGTAACAGTGAGAACCCAGAGAAAACCCTTTGATTCATTAATGAGTCATATCTCGTATGTTATGCTTGAATGCCATCCCTTATTTAGCTTTATATGTTTAGACTTTAGAAAAGGGGAAGAAAGCACTCATTTGGTTTGGTGTGGCTGTAGTTAAGGTTCAAATATTTGACCACCAAATTGAATATTCAATTCAATTTCACCAAATGAAGCGTTCTTCCCCTTTTCTCAAAATCAAGCCTGAACAAAGGTTAAAAAGTGACATTTGATCACAGTCCTCACAATGTGCATGAGCAAAATCTCTTATTACAAGTATATTATTAGTGCAATAGAAATATAATTTTGAATTTTGAATTAGTTGTAGTTTTTCTATAAAGAAAATAATATTCTAGATAGGTTTTTTATAATAAGGGTCATTAAGCACAAAACACAAGGAAAAGGAAGATAATTTACTATATATAAGCCACCTGTTATGTTATGGAAGAGACTAAGAGAAAAACATTAGATGGTTCATACAGTTTTTTAATGAGGTTATATGCAATAATACATGGTGAGCTTGCGAAGCACCTCTAATGCCTAATAATTAGAATAATTTTAGAGGTAATGGTCTATCTGTGAAGTATGAATTGAATACATGATAGTGCTTTATAGTGTTGATTGATCTCTGTATCGGTCTCCTCCTAATGGAAAAAGGCCTGACTGTTGTTGTTGTTGCAACTTGCAACACACCATTATAACAAAGAAAGGGAGATAAAACAACAAAAATATACTATCTTTTTGAAATTCTGCCTTAGGTCTTCATTTTCCTTTTATTATTTCAATTTACTTGGTTGCTGTTGATAGCTTTCTTATTGTTTTTTTTAATATTCTAAGCATCAACTCTTTACACTATGTTACCACTCAAAGGTGTACAATGGAAATACAAAAGGGTTTCTCTCCAAGACACAGTTGATTTTGCTACATAATGACGCTGTAATATTTTGATATTTTCATTTGCGAAGTTTAAGATCCATGATAGACACTGAGCATTTCTTAGTTATTTTTCTTTAAACTTGCAATAGCTATTCTACACACATACTGTCAAACATATGTTCGATCAACTCTCCATAACCAGGCAGTTTATTTTCCCCTTTTTCTCTGAAACAAGTGACTTTCTGCATTACTTATTTGGCTTTACGTTCTCGTCACTAGGTTCAGAATGCATCAGATCAGGTGGGAGATGCTGTTGCTTTAATCAAAGGAGGGGTAAAAAATCTTCGAAGGAAAGAAAGAAGGTCACGGATAGAGCAAATCAGGGCCAGCCTTGGCTTGTCAGATTCACAGAGAACGCCATTGGTAGTTTATCAATATTTACTGTATTAAAGACAATTTATACAGTTGATTATAGATTGAATCTAACATATGCATGAATTTTTTATTTTATTTTTGTTCCATTGAGTTCTATACCTTTCCTTATTTTTTGTCTGGTTGTCTTTTTGCCTTAAAAAGCATCTCTGAGCTTCAGTTAATATTTTTCTTCGTTCCACTGCTTTCTTAATTGTTTCTTTTTGCATGTAAAGGCAGGTGAATCCTTGAGAGATTTCTACAAGCGTACAAATTTGTATTGGCAAATGGCAGCCCATGAACACACCCAGCACACTGGAAAAGTAGGTTTAGTTCCTTTCTTTCTTTTGTTATATTCCTACATAATTTCCCTGTAAAACTATATGATCTGCAGTAGTTTCAATTTGAAATAATATTGTGTTACTCATCTAGCTCTATTTTAAGTTCCTCTCTGTACCCCTTGTCCTTTTTGATATGTCAAGGCACTTGTTCTTATAGAAAATTAGAAATACACACTGATGAATGCCTTATGTTTGTGGTGAATTTTTTCTGGGTGATAGGAACTCCGCAAGGATGGTTTTGATCTTGCGGAAGCTCGATACAGGGAGCTAAAACCTATTCTTGACGAGGTAATGTTTTGTGCTCACATCATTGCCTCAAATTGGCACTTAAAAATCATTTATATCATTACTATTTATTTATTTTTAAAACTTCTAAATCTTTTCTTTGGTCACTGCAGCTGACTTTATTAGAAGCTGAGCAGAAAGCTGAAGAGGCTGAGGGGCCTGAAACTAGTGCAAAGAAAATTAGAGGCAAGAAGAAAACTAGAAATTGATAATTTGAGGCCACGGTAGGGTGCTAGAGGATGATGCAATTTACAATTTTGTTTGTTTGATGTCACTATATGTAGAAATGGTGTTAAGAACTTTTTTTTGGGTACAAGGTGTTAACTTTATGTCCATACCTAGTACGCATTGATCATTCCACATGTTATCAGTGCAAATACTGTATGTTTGTGCACAAAAATAAGTTACACAACAAATTTTATTGCTAAAATTGAGGATTTAACCCATATAAAAATGGAGAGCTAAACGAGTTTGTAACTTGTAAGGCACTGATTTTTTCTATGCCGTGTTGTCTATTTTTACCTGTTTACGTGTATACTTAACGTATGTGCCTATGCTTGAAGCAAAATACTTCTCTGCAACAAGAATCAAGCAAATACACTACACTAATCAAGTGTTGAAGCGTGGAACCAAAAATCCATTGCCATTTTGCGATGCAAAATAGAAGAAACTAAAATATGAGAACAAACACTCAGTGGTGTAAGTTGAAGCAAACAACCGCATAAAGGAAAGATGGGAGATTCGGCTTGCAAGGCAGAATGACTAACTTGCATAAGGGCAGAAGGAATGATGTAGGCCCATTTCCGCGTCATGCAACTTTTTTCTTTAATTGTCCGCTGCAATGTGTTAGTTAGTCCGCTGTGCTTTGTCATGCATGGTGGCCAATCGCCATGATGCATCCTATGTTGACATCCTTTGTAGTTCTCTAATGCGCGAGGGAGTACGTCAGCTGCCCATGCCAAGATTCATCGGGACACTATTTGACCCAAGGCCAAAACATATTCTACCAGTAACTATGTATGCATATTTTTTTTTTGGTAAGTAACTATGTATGCGTATGTCATGTCTACTTGTGTCCCATGCCATGAAACTTCCTCCAACCAAACTGTTTAGAAGGTGCACCAAAAATACATAAAGAAACTCATCCTGTTCTCAAGGTTTTTTTTGAGTGTGCTTGAAGTAATTACGGACGTTACAGAGGTGTAGTTAAATGCAAGTAGAGATTTTAACAACAACAAAAATGCAAGTAGAGAAATTTAAGAAAATTAAATGGAGTACAAAGGGGATTTTAACTTTTAAGAGATTATTTAAAAAAATGTTGTAAAGATTTTAAAAGACTAGGTAAGAAAAAATAAAAGAAGATGATAAAATGAGATAGGATGAATTTCATCACATTGATTTTCTTTTTGTCAGATAATTTAGTGGGTAGAATTTCACCCGTAAATAAACGAGCATACGATAGTTCGAACCTCAGTTCTTGTACGTTACGTACATATATCATCATATTGAATTCTATTTCACTCATTTTTTTTCATTATCCAACGACAACTTATTCTATACCATTTTATTCAATTTCATTCTACCCAACTAATTGTTCCTACATCAATCCAAACAAAACTTTCAAAGATTAATATTCATTTTTTTATTCAAAAAGTAACTGAAATTAAAATCATACCAATAAATAATTTAATTAATTTTATCTTCAATAAAAAAAAAAGCAAAATGATAATTATAAAAAAAAAAAAACCAGATAACGGTAAACAGTTGTAACGTAAGCTTACAGTTGACATCTTTACAAAGCACGCGCCAAGAGACGCGTGGTATAATCTGTTGAAGCCGCGAATATATTATTATCAGATTACAAATAATGACGAGTGTTGCTTGCAACTATCATCATCATCATTTGCAATACAATTGGTGAAGAAGAGTCGAGAATTTGGGGATGGGAAGTGTTTTATTGATTACGACACTTGCCATAACCATCTCCATACTCTCACTCGGAAACATCGCTCGCGCCTTCGACGGCGGCGGCACCAATCCCAAACCACAACCAACTCTCTGCGATGAACTCATTCTCCCCGCCGGTTACCCTTGCTCTGAACACGTGGTATCAATTCACTACGTTTTTCCAATAATACCCTTATTAATTTGCATTTTAATTTATATCGTTGAGTTTTTTCTTGAATTTCTTTATAGGTTCAAACAAAGGATGGATTCTTGTTAGGTCTTCAGCGTGTGTCTTCTTCTTCTGTTCGTATTGAGAATGGTGGAGAAAGAGGATCTCCGGTTCTGCTTCTGCATGGCCTATTCATGGTTACTTTATTATTATTTGCTCTCATTTTACTATATACTAATAATAATGTTGTGAATTGATATGTTTCCACTATTTCTATTTCACTATAGTATTTATGTATTATAATAATTTATAATTAATGAGGCTTTGATATATTGCTATTTTAATCTAGGAAGTTTAGAGATTTGGTAATTAAGTTTTGCGTGTGTATGTATGGTTCTACTTTTGGATTTGGTAATACAGAGGTGTAGAAATGATTTTTATATGTTTGGTTGTTTACAAGTACAATTGATTTTGCTACATAGTTGATTTTAACTTGAAGCTCGAATTTGGAGCTTTTGTCTCTATAATTGATTTTTAGCCTCGAATTTATTGTTCAACCTGCTTTTACATGAATGTATCCAAATATAAATTAATTTACATTCAACTCACTTTTAGTTTAGATTTTAGAATCTATTTTTGTTACTATTAGTAATATTTGCAGAGTTTTGGGTAGTGTTTGAATTGGTGTTTAAAATTCACTCTTGTATATGCATTATATTTTGTCCTTTTCTAGGGGAAGGAGGGTTTTTAACTCTTTTTAGTGTCAATTGTGAAATACCTTTTGATGAATTAAAATAATTGACTGAATCTCAACATTGGTTTTGTCTTTTATTCAATGCTGTTTGATCCAATCAGGCAGGTGATGCATGGTTTCTAAATATGCCAGAACAATCTTTGGGCTTCATCCTTGCAGATCATGGTTTTGATGTTTGGGTAGGAAATGTGCGTGGAACACGTTGGAGCCATGGCCATATATCTTTATCCGAGAAAAGTAAGGTCAGTAGTTTGCTTTATACTTCATGTTATTGAACTTTTTGAGTGTCAGCTGTATGTGATAGTTTTTACTTCTTTTTTTTTTCCTTTCAATTTTTCAATTAATGGAAAGGAAAATATCATTTTGTGATGTTTGAATATATTTATAATACATGTGCTAAATGTATTAACAGAAACAATTGACATTTGAATTAGGCTTCAGCCCCTCATTTTTTCACAAAGAAAATGTGATAAAAGTATGACTAATTGAGCTTTCTTCCATTTGTAGAATTTTTGGGATTGGAGCTGGCAGGAATTAGCCCTATATGATCTTGCAGAAATGATCAATTATATTAATTCAGTGACAAACTCAAAGCTATTTGTAGTTGGGCATTCACAGGTATTTATGATTTCTGTTAATCATCCTTTTCACCTTCTATTAGTATTTGCAATAGCATACATTTTATAATTTTATCGTCCATCTTAGGGGACAATTATATCTTTAGCGGCCTTCACTCAACCGGAGATAGTGGAAAAGGTTGAAGCTGCAGCTCTTCTTTCTCCAATATCATACTTGGATCATGTTAGTGCACCTTTGGTACAAAGAATGGTCAAGATGCACCTTGATCAGGTATTTCTTGCTGCTTTCTATTATTTTTCACAGTTAAAATCAATATATATTATGAAAATGATTGCTGGTTTTATTCAGATGATCGTTACAATGGGTGTTCATCAACTGAATTTCAAAAGGTTCCAATTTTCCTTCTGTTCTGTTTTTCTCCTTTTCATATCCATATGTTCATCAATGTATTTCTACTTTAGCAAATTCTCACTGTATGTATTTTTCTTAACTCATCTTCAGCGAATGGGGAGCCAGTCTCTTGGTTTCCTTATGTGATACTCGTCTAAGTTGCAGTGACTTGCTGTCATCCATTACAGGTTCATGTCTCTCAACTGGCTCTGTGTCTATGTCTGCGTTTAGAAGGATTTGACTGAGTTTACATGATAAGCTTTGTAGAATTACAATTATATGTTTTTGATAGTGCTTATCTGTCCAATCCAAATAATACTCTCCTCATAATGACTTTGTTCTTCATGAATGCCAATGCAATTACTCCGCTGGCTTTATCTGAAACATATCAAACTGTTCAGTTCAGGTTACATTGAATGCCTAAGCATGATTCAAACAATGTTGTCTCTCATTTAGATCAATTATTTAGCAGTTCTTTTGCCACTTCCACGTTCTTTTGCCACATTCCGCGTATTTCAATAATTATGTATTTTCTCTTGTTTTACTTTCTTTTCTGGTTAATGCTTCTATCCGTGACATTAAATTACATTACAGGGAAGAATTGTTGCTTCAATGATTCACGTGTGGCTTATTATCTTGAACAAGAACCTCACCCATCATCCTCCAAAAACTTGAACCACCTTTTCCAGAGTATGTTCCTTATTCTATTATCTTCAATTGGTTGCCTTAAGTGACAATTTGATGTTGTTGCCTTTCTTTTGATCATGTCTCTGATAATGTTTAATGCATTTGTGTGATATGCTAAATTGACCTTTGTAGGGATGGATGTGGGTGGGTGGGGTGGGGGGGTGTTCAATAGGTCTGAAATCTAAAGGCAGTGTTTTTGTGTATGCACATACAAGCCAGGGGAATAAATTTTACAACATGTCTGCTACATGTCAAACTTAGTACTTGTTTGTTTATTCTATTTTGATGGTTGCTACCTGCTAGTAATGCTTTATTGCTTATTACAAATAAAGTTTAATGGGCACACACTGTCAGTGTAATGACGTTTAATATGAGGTCTCCATTTTTCAATGTTATGCCATCATTTCAAATTGCAGTTACAAAAATGGAATTATATGACAAAATAGTGAAATTGATTGAATGCAGATTAAAACTGATTTACACTAATAGTGCATATCTTTTAAACGCTTACGAATGTTCTTTAGGACAGGAGTATGCAATTGGTTAATTTCCTATAATGCCATTGTAGTTTCTTTTTCTCTTGGTAAATATATTTCATTATCAGCATAGGATGTATGCTTATGTTGTGTATGACATGGTTTTTCTTCCCAACGATATACAAAGATAAGTTACTAGTTAGCAACTGCCATCAATTACCGGTTGGTGGAATGAAATTCTGTTATTCATTAAATATCTAGCTATTTCCAAGAGACTGTATTTTGAATTCCATTTAGAAAATGCTAAAAGGACATTTAAAGTTTGGTTTTCTACTTTTACTGTGGTATATGCTTTGGCTGGCCACCTTTTATTTTGTTTTTGATGGTTTAGAAATCAGTATTTGTGTACTATTGTTCTTGTCAATGGTTCTGTTTCTGATTACCTCATATGTTCAACAGTGATACGCAAAGGTACTTTCTCCAAGTACGATTATGGAAAGCTTAAAAATCTGAAAGAGTATGGAAAATTCAAACCACCAAAGTTCGACCTGAGCCGCATACCCAAATCACTGCCTTTGTGGATGGCTTATGGGGGAAATGATGCTTTAGCAGATATAACTGATTTCCAGCACACACTCAAGGAACTTTCGTCCACACCGGAGGTGGTTTATCTTGAAAATTATGGTCACGTTGACTTCATTTTAAGCTTGCAAGCAAAACAAGATCTTTATGACCCTATCATCAGTTTTTTCAAGTCAATGGGGAAATTCAGTAGTATTTAAAGCTTGCTTCCTTCCATTAAGATGATCATGTAATATAACGATTTGATTAAACATACAAAGGAGTCCGGTCCAATTTAATCTTCTGTCTGTAAATATGATGATAACAGATCCCAAAAGTGTATTATTTACTATCTTGGTTTACTATTAGCTGATTTGTTGAAGTTAAAACCATTGTTTGGAAAAACAGATTACAACCCATTCAATGAAAAGAAGAAAAAGTTAAAACCACTCGGTGAAGACGTAGAAAGGATGGAGTGCGTCGTGAATTTGAAGGTTATTGCAGCATTACTCTGGTACTTTTCTATATACTCTTTTCTATACCATTAGTCCATTCCTATGCTGGTAACATATAGCACTAGCTATTAAGTTAAGTAAGGCATTTTATTTTACTTTTTATCTTAACTTCGATCCATACTTCTTAAAGTACTGTATAATATTGATGTAAAGTAAAAATCCTAACTACCTAGTCAAGAGGCGTCAAATGAAGTTAAGTGTACGTAACTTTGACCAATTAATGATGCTAGTTTTGGTACAAGCAACTAAAACCCCTTAAAGAGAAGTTGGTACAGAATGAGCTTCCTAACATGGCGTTATAAGAAAAGTTAGGATAATTTTAAAATACTAAATCGATTACATAAAGAGCTAGGTAGCATTATGGCCTGTCAAAGGACCAAGCAACCTAAGCAAAGACTTTAAACTTCAAAATTATTTTTAATATAAAAAAATGTCTCAAAAATTCAACTTAATTATAAATATATAATAAAATAGAATAAGTATATATATATTTGCCTAAGGGTCTCATTCCTCCTTAACCAAGATACAGTTATCTTGGTTCAGGAGTTCCACTGTTGGCATTTCCAGCATTTGGTGACCACCTTACAAATGCAAAGTTTTTTTATAGATGTTTTTGGTGTAGGGATTAGGTTGGGTTATAGTCTTTTGGCATTGTGACACTTCAACATTTTTGCCTATTAAAATGGGTGGGGGACCAAAAGTAAAAAAAAAGATCAAAATAGAATGGTAAGATTGTTTGATTTTAAAATAGGAGGACTAATTTTGCAAGATAGATAAAATAGGGGACCAAAAGTGCAATTAAGTCTTAAAGTTTATATATACCATTTCTACATGTGACAAACAAAAAGCATCAAATCATTAATACTCACGAAAAGGACTAAACGATGAATATCGTTCATATTTCCATAATGTCTAAACAGTTTCCATACATAATTATTGTGCTTCTAAAACTAGAGACGTGCTCTCTTTAATTGAAAAATACTTAAGACACTTTCTTCCTCCACATGTTTCTGTTTTGGATTTTTTTTAATACAAATGTATCACGACTTTGCTACCATTAGTAGTATTAATTTATCCTTTTCATGTAGTAAAACAAACAAGGACAAGGCAAATAATGATACCTTATATTTGATATCACAAATATATTTGATATCACAGTGGATATATTAAAATCACCATGATCTATTATGTTTTTACATAAACTAACTATAAAGTGTAGTTTTTGCAAAATCTCAAGTGCATCAATGATTCTAACATATCCACCGTAATAGCTAACATACATTGCATTAAATGTTTCCAGCTCCACGTTTCTTAATGTCTTCCATAAACTCATCAAGATTCCGATCAGAGGACCCACCGACAGTCACTGCTGCCTCAGCTGCCTTTTTCCACTTGATTACATTTTTCTTCAATTCCTCTGTTTTGTCGCCTGAAATTGCTTCCAATAAGCACTTTTTCAAATCATCTCTTGTTACCAATTTATTTTCAAGAAGACCATAACCCAATCTAATCCCTACACCAGATACATCAACCAAGAATTTAGCATTTGTGACTTGATCACCCCATGCTGGAAATGTCAACATTGGTACTCCTAAAGTAAGTGCTTCCATTGATGAATTCCAACCACAATGTGTTATGAAACATTTCACTGAAGGATGAGCAAGTACTTCTTCTTGTGGACTCCATTTCACCACTTTTCCTCTCTCACTTGTTTCCTCTAAAAACCCATTTGGTAAAACATGTTCCTTTAACCCCACTTTAGAAGGTGGTTTTATTACCCATAAAAATGAAACTTTAGAATCCAATAAGCCATATGCAATTTCATTCACCTGTTCTTGTGGAAGATACACAATAGTCCCAAATGAAATAAAAACAACAGAATCATTTGGCTTTGTGTTTAGCCATTCTATAATATTACAATCCTCACTCTTAACAAAATCGCCGCGAATATTGGTTGCATCTTTAATTATTGGATTCTTGAACAAAGGACCAATGGGTCTCATGAGAATTGAATTTTTTGAAGTATAGTCAATGAAATCATGTTCTAGTTCTTCATATGAATCAACTAGTACACAAAAAGCTTTTGATAAATTCTTAAACTGTTCTAAGATGAGTGTGCCAAGAAATGGATATTTACTAAAAGGGTGTAGAAAATCTGGAATTTCATTATATTTAAGAACCTCAAAAGGTAATTGAACATCAATATAAGGTTCTGTTTCTGAAGGAAAACGTACCAGTTTGTGGAAATAGCTATAGTAAGCAGTGAAAACAGCAGTGGATTGAATCCATAACAATGCAGAAGGAATATCATGTTCATCAGCAACATCACAAACCCATGGAAAAAATGGATTGTTTATGATACATGAAATTGGTTTGTTTGATTCAACATGATTCTTAATCATTTGAGAAACAAACTTTTTTCCAACAAGTTCAAGGTGTTCTGAATAGCCACCAAGACTTATTAAAATAGGATCATCATCTTGTAAACCATCATCAAAGAACTCAAAAGTGAGAGAACCATCACCAATTGGAGTGAGTGATTTTTCAGTGATCTTATTAACAGTTCTAATGTCTTTGCCAGCTCTTTCTGTTGTGATGAATGTGACAGAAGAACCCTTTGCAGCAAGACATTTTGCTAGTCTAAGAAGAGGGTTTATGTGTCCTTGTAATGGATAAGAGATAAGGAGAATGTGAATGGGAGCTTCGGATCCCATTTTCTTTTCCTTTGGTGAATTTCTTGTTCAGAGTTAGAGAGAGGACTTTAATATACTATGGGGCAGCGGGAGAAATATCCTTTTTTTTCTTTCTTTTTTTCGAATAGTATTAGTAGTTACTAGTTAGAATTTAATTTAAATGAATGGTTGTGTCATTAAACTTTCGGTTTCTATATATTAATATGTCATGCAATGTTTCTATCAAACGAGTTGTTTTCATGGCCCATGGTCAAGGCGATTCTTCAGCCGAACATGTCTGGTGTCGCCAATTTTGTTGGAGTAAAATTGAGATTTTCAGATGTTAGTTTAGAGTAAAATTGATATTTTTTCTTCAAAATTCAGATAAACTGAGATTTTTAAGGTTAATTTAAGACAAAACTGAAATTTTTTATTCAAAATTGAGATAAATCAAAATTTTTAATAGTTAATTTAAGACAACTTATTTATTTATTAAACTAAAATTTAATGCATATTTAAAAAAATTCTGGATCCGCTGCAGCCGTGGGACACATGGGAATATACTTTTACTTTGCATTACATATATAATAATCAACCCCAGTTCATATATAATAGTCAACGTTGGTCTCGTGGGAATAAATTATTGGTATATATTTTCCATACTCAATCTCTTCCCACTACTTATAATCAACGTTGCTTAATTTCATGAGTGAGATCTTTTAATACTTAATATTTGACTACAAAAAAATATTATATCAGGTGTGACGAGAGTTCTGAGAATTAAAAAGGAGTGATAAAATAAGAGATAAAAAATAGCAACGTTGTGGATGGCTTATGGAGGAAATGATGCTTTAGCAGATGTAACTGATTTTCCAGCACACACTCAAGGAACTTCCATCCACACCGGAGGTGGTTTATCTTGAAAACTATGGTCACGTTGACTTCATTTTAAGCTTGCAAGCAAAACAAGATCTTTATGACCCTATCATCATCAGTTTTTTATAGTCAATGGGGAAATTTAGTACTAGTATTTAAAGCTTGCTTCCTTCCATTAAGATGATCATGTAAACTTTAATATATATATATATATATATAAGATAATTACATATGTATCGAAGGTAAACGGGCAACAAGCTGCGCCACTATTCCTTTTTGAATTGCAAAATCAATTCGCTTAAAGACCACATTTATAGATTTAGGAGACACAACATTATCATGTAATATAACGATTTTTTTTTACAACAAAGATATTCATTCAAATTGGTAGAGTATATCGAATACAAACACAAATCTAATATTGTAAAAAACGAAGAAAAAACAAACTCACAGCATCTAAGTAAATAGCATAAAACAGAGTCAAGTCTATAGATAATGACAAAATAAAAGTAACCGGAATATTCATGACTTTAGATCTACATCATTGACGACCTAGTCATTGTTTGAATATGTAGTTGATTGAAGTTGACATGTTAATCTGAATCAAACAAACATCATAACAAGATGGTAATCAACCAAACACCGCAGCAAGATGGAAAATCACAAACACTGCACTAAGACGACGAGATCAGAAAAATAATACGAAATAAAAAACTTATACAATGTGAAAGCCACTTATTGAAAAATCAAAGGAGATGAAATAGATGCACCGGTGTGGAAACCACTTATTGAAATCAAAAGAGATGAAAACGATGCACATGCTGATCTCAAGTCAAAAAATGACTCAAAACCACCCATTTTCAATGACAAAGAAAATGAAAGCTCTCTTGAAAAAAATTAGGTCAAGAGATATCAGTATGCAAGTATTTAAAGAAGAATTACTATGCTACTTATCAATATACTCTTCTTTATACTATGCAGGTAGCATATAACTGTAATTTTTTGATATTTTTTGTCACGTATTCTATTGGGGTACATGAGTTCGAATTCCAACTGAGCATATAGCTCTAGTTACTAGGGCATTTTCTTTTATTATTTTATCTTAACTTTAACTTTGTTTCATACTTTTTTTTTTTTTGACGAAATTTGTTTCATACTTATAAAAGTATAATATTTATGTAAAGTAAAAACCTAATTACAGTACATAAGTTTAAAGGATTTGGATTAGGTGCATTCAATGTATCATAGTCGTCTGATTTAAATTTAACAGTTAAGATTTGAATATAATTTTAATATTTTAAAATATAAAAATTCTGATATTTAAATATAAATCGTCCGATCTCAAGAACAAGTGAATGAAATTGCATGTTGTTTATTGAATTTCTCCTCAACTCTCTTTTTTGCGGGCATTAATTAAAACAACAAAATTTCCATGATGGGTTTTTGGAGGAAACAAGTGAGAGAGGGAAAGTTGTGAAGTCTTTTGGAAAATACTAAATTGGTACTTAAGAGATGAGGTGAAGAAGTGCTTGTTGGAAGCAACAACAGGGGAAAAAGCAGAGGAGTTGAAGAAAAATGCAATCAAGTGGAAGTACACGGAGGATGCGGTGGCTGTTGGTGGATCCTCTGACCGATATGTTGATGCATTTATCCAAAAACGTGGACAATCACTGACAAACTTGTCACACATTTAATCATTTTCTCTATGGAGTATACTGAAAGGTGTTTCAAGGTCTTAAGTTGACTTGTGGTTGTGGTTTTCAACAAATCCAGCTTATGCATGTTGATTCTAAAATTGTTGTTTCCTCTCTATATATTATCGTGAAAAGGCGGGACAAAGTCTGGATGGAATAAATTAGTTGAGTCAAAAAATAATTTGATTATTAGTTATTGGCTTTACAATTAATTGTACTGTTTTATTCTTTGCACTATTTCATCCAATCTTCACAAGAAAGAGTTAAAAGGCATCAAATGATCTGAACAATGAATATCGTTCATATATATTATCGTGCTTCTAAAACTAGAGACGTGCTCTCTATAATTGAAAATTACTAAGAGCACCACATCCATACCACTCCTTTGAGTCTCGCGTGTTTTTTGGCGACAGAGAATATTCGGTGGTGGCCAGGCCACCTCCAAAATTGGGTTGGATCCGTCTTACGTCTTAATATGGATGAGCTTCAAAAGGTGGAATCGAATGGTAGCAGATTGTGGAGGAATGTTGCCGGATGAGAAAGGTGAGTGAATACGTGTATGCATTAAATGTTTGAAAGTGTATTTATAATGCTTATGTGGTAGAGCTTTGAGGAGTATTTGAAGGTCATAACTTGTCTTGTGGCCGCGGTTTCCGGCGAATCGAACTTCAAATTGATTTTAAAATTGCAGTTTTCTCTCTGTTATCTTGAATAGGTAGTACATTATATTATCAAAAATAATAATTTTATTGTTTTATTCTTTGCACTAAAAGCATTAAATCATTAATACTCACGAAAATGACTGAACAATATAATGAATGTCGTTCACTTTTCCTTAATGATGTCTTAAACAATTTTCACAGAATATCGTTCTTATTAATTATTGTGCTTCTAAAACTAGAGACGAGCTCTCTTTAATTGAAAAATACTAGACGCTTCCTCCACATGTTAGTGTTTTGAATTTTTAATACAAATATGTCACGACTTTGCTACCATTTATTAATTTGTCCTTTTCATGTAACAAACAAGGACAAGACAAATAATGATATCCTATTTGATATCATGGTGAATATATTAAAATCATGGTGATCTATCATGATTTACAGAAATTATAAAGTGTAGTTTCTGCAAAATCACAAGTACATCATCACAAATACATCAACGATTTTTATATATTCACTGTGATATCAAACATAAAGATAGTACTGGAACTTTATCCATTACATTACATTAAATATTTTGAATGTTTACAGCTCCACGTTTCTTAATGTCTTTCATAAACTCATCAAGATTCCGATCAGAGGACCCACCCACGGTCACCGCATCCTCCGCCTTCTTTTTCCACTTGATTGCATTCTTCTTCAATTCCTCAGATTTTTCCCCTGTAGTTGCTTCTAATAAGCACTTTTTCACATCATCTCTTGTCACCAATTTATTTTCAAGAAGACCATAACCCAATCTAATCCCTACACCAAATACATCAACCAAGAATTTAGCATTTGTGACTTGATCACCCCATGCTGGAAATGTCAACATTGGTACTCCTAAAGTAAGTGCTTCCATTGATGAATTCCAACCACAATGTGTTATGAAACATTTCACTGAAGGATGAGCAAGTACTTCTTCTTGTGGACTCCATTTCACCACTTTTCCTCTCTCATTTGTTTCTTCTAAGAACCCATTTGGTAAAACATGTTCCTTTAAACCCAATTCCTTAAGGGGTGGTTTTATTACCCACAAAAATGAAACTTTAGAATCTAATAATCCATATGCAATTTCATTCACTTGTTCTTGTGGAAGATACACAATAGTCCCAAATGAAATATAAACAACAGAATCATTTGGCTTTGTGTTTAGCCATTCTATAATATTACAATCATCACTCTTAACAAAATCGCCGCGAATATTGTTTGCATCTTTAATTATTGGATTCTTGAACAAAGGACCAATGGGTCTCATGAGAATTGAATTTTTTGAAGTATAGTCTATGAAATCATGTTCTAGTTCTTCATATGAATCAACTAGTACACAAAAAGCTTTTGATAAATTCTTAAACTGTTCTAAGATGAGTGTAGCAAGAAATGGATATTTACTAAAAGGGTGTAGAAAATCTGGAATTTCATTATATTTAAGAACCTCAAGAGGTAATTGAACATCAATATAAGGTTCTGTTTCTGAAGGAAAACGTACCAGTTTGTGGAAATAGCTATAGTAAGCAGTGAAAACAGCAGTGGATTGAATCCATAATAAAGCAGAAGGAATATCATGTTCATCAGCAACATCACAAACCCATGGAAAAAATGGATTGTTTATGATACATGAAATTGGTTTGTTTGATTCAACATGATTCTTAATCATTTGAGAAACAAACTTTTTTCCAACAAGTTCAAGGTGTTCTGAATAGCCACCAAGATTTGTTAAAATAGGATCATCATCTTGTAAACCATCATCAAAGAACTCAAAAGTGAGAGAACCATCACCAATTGGAGTGAGTGATTTTTCAGTGATGTTATTAACAGTTCTGATGTCTTTGCCAGCTCTTTCTGTTGTGATGAATGTGACAGAAGAACCCTTTGCAGCAAGACATTTTGCTAGTCTAAGAAGAGGGTTTATGTGTCCTTGTGCTGGATAAGAGATAAGGAGAATGTGAATGGGAGCTTCTGATCCCATTTTCTTATCCTTTGATGAATTTCTTGTTTTAGAGTTAGACTGTTAGAGAGGGGACTTTTATATACTATAGGGGTAGCTGGAGAAATATACTTTCTTTTTTTCTCGAAATAGTCTAGTAATTAAAATTTAACGTGAATAAATGATTGTATAAGAATTTTTTTTAGAATTAATAAGTGTTGTATAAAAGATATTAATTACATACGTATCAAAGATAAACGGGCAACAAATTGTACTGCTACTCCTTTTAAATTGTAAAACTAATTCGTTTGAAGATTGTATTTACAAACTTGGGAGACATGACATTCATGGTTATGCTATATGAAAATATACTATATGATTCATATAATAATCAACGTTGATCTCCTGTGCATATATTATTGGTATATATTTTCCATACTCAATCAGATCTCTTACTTACTACTTAATATTATAATCAACTTTGGTGAGTTTCATGAGTGAGATCTTTTCCTTAACATTTGACTATAAATATTTGTTTTTAAAAAATAGAATACCCAAGTTCTAATAGTTTTTATTTTATCACTTTTACTTTTTTAACCATTATTTTAAAAGCACTGTTTAAATTTTTCTAAAAAATATTATGTCAGGTGTGACGAGAGTTCTGAGAAGAAAAAGGAAAGATGAGGTGAAAAATGAGTGATAAGAGGTTGAAGAGGTAGCAAATTAGTAAATGTATTGTTGTTAGACGACAAATCAAATCCAACAATTAATAATAAACTGTAATACTGTATATACAGACAATTAGACAAGTTGTTTGTCACTTTGTTGGCGTATAATTATAAAATTGAAGACTACGATCAGCATTTTGCACCTTTCAAATTGTGTGGTGTGTGAGATTAAGTTCGTACAACAGTTTGATTGTTTTACCATTTGTTTGATTTAGGAAAGAAAAATATATAGAAAAAAGAAAGTTAGAAGAAAAGAAAATGATTACTTGTTTTATTTGTAATTATCTGCTTCTCAATTTTTTTTTTGTGAGCGGAATCTTATAATCTATAGAGTTTAGTTGGATAATAAATATTAAGGATTTCTAAACGGTAGACTTTCTCAAGGCAATTAAAAAACTTCATTAGACTAAAAAAAAGAATAATCATATGCCAGTGGGTGCAACAATGACAGAAGTTTATTTTTTGTTTCATGTAGTTTAATAGTTAGAAAATTTATCTATAAAATAAATAAGTGGGATGTTTAATAACCGAACACTCTGACTCTTGAATATAAAATAGATGTCTATACCAATTGAGTTATACTCTTAGTGACGGTGACTAATTTAGTTAGAGAAATGTTATTGGCACAGATAATTCTTGTGGACTCCATTTTACCACATTTCATGTACCACTTGTTTCCTCCAGGACCAGAAGCAAGAACCCATATGTGAGGTGAACATGTGGTATTGGTATTCTGCGGGAGTTAGGAGGAGGAGGTAGTACAACACAGTACACGACACATTAATTTATGTATTTATTTTTTATTTAATTTCTTTTTTGGTCCTTTAATATATTTTTTAATTTTATTTTGATTTTTTAATTATTAAAAGTTTTGTTTTGATCCTTTAATTTATTTTTGATTTCATTTTGATTCTTTAGTTATTAAAAGTTTTATTTTGGTCTTTAATTTATTTTTTGGTTTCGTTTTAGTTTTTTAACTCTTCTTTATCAACCATTGTAGTCTTCCGTTTCAAAAGATCAAAACGAAATCAAAAAATAGTAAAGGACCAAAATGAAACTAAAAGATAAATTAAGGGACTAAAACAAAACTTTTCATCATTAAGCGACTAAAATAAAACTAAAAAATAAATTAAAATACCAAAAGAGTAACTAAGTCTATATTTTTTGTCCAAAGCATTGGACACATTAATTCATCAGCAGTATGAGTAGCATTCATATAGATTGAAAATGAGCTGCATTGATTGACTGATACTATCAACTAGATCTTGTCATAAGACTTTAATTAATGATCCTAAGTCTTTTAATATTTGAATAAACATTGTTGCTTACATAACTCTTTTAAGTTTTTAAGATTTTTAAATTTTTAGTTTGTACTACAAATATTTTTTAAATTATTTTGTAATATATAAGTTTTTTAAGTTTTTTTTGTAATATATAGGTTTTTTAAGTTTTAAAATTGTTACGCATATGTCCTTTTAAATTATACTCATCATCTAAATCTTCAAATATAATAATCCCTCCGTACCAAAATATAAGTCGTTTTAAGAAAAAAAATTGTACCAAAATATAAGTCGCTTTATATTACCAATGAAATATTTAATGCTACTTTTCTTATTATACACTTAACTATTTATTACTCTCTCTTCTTTTACTTCTTCAATTTATCTTTTCCATACCATTAATGAAGGACAATTTTGTAAACTAACTCATATATATAGTATATCTTTTCCATACAACAATGATTGCATTTCTTAATTTGTGTAATTTGGTCAAAATGACTTTTATTTTGGTACGGAGGGAGTAGCACTTAAATATCTCTTATTACTACCAAGTTTCTCAACCGTTGAAGCAGTGGCGGAGCTAGCCACATCTCAAGGATAGGGCCGGAAAAAATAATTAGTTTATAAATAAAAAATGCAAATCATATTATTCATATTATATAAGAAAATAAAATTGTTATTAGCACACAAAAGTGATTGTCAAAAGAATTGAACTACATGATTTAAAATACATTAAAATATTAATGAAATATGTAAAATAAATTACTAAAAAAAATACATATTATATTAAGGGTGTGTCTTTTTATTTTTCCTACATATTTTTCATCACGATGTTTAGTTATATTTTTAAGCCAATTTATGTGTAAACTTCATATTTTTTAACTAGTTCATGTATTTATATTTATTATATTATGTTAAACTCTCCCATAATTTTTTTTGACAAAACATAGATTAAAAGGAATTTATATACATTAAAATAAAATTCTATTTTAAATAAAAATATATAATTATTTTTCTCAAAAAAGAAATATTTGAGTAGTTTGACAAAATAACTACACATTTTAAAACATTAATAAATTATTTAACAAACAAGACCATGATTGTTAATTATTTTGATGATGAAAATTGCAAAGTAAAATTGATAGTAATAACATTTTAATAAACGTATGTGCTACAACAATGTTGGCTGGGAACTTGTTTAATTTAATTATGGAGAGAGGATATGTGTTCAATAATAATAATCTCTTTCTACTTTTTTCCTTCAAAGAAAATTCAATGAATTTGCATTTTTATTAAAATCAAAATTAAAAAAGAAAATGTTGGCCGCGGGTATCGAACCCGCGTTAAACTCTTCTGAGCTGCTGTTACTAACCACCAAGACACGCCCTATAATTGTGAATATTATACAACTAGTGTATATATATATATATAACAAAAGCTTTAAGTAAAAATATGTATATATACCTATAAAAAATCGAAATTTTGAGCTAAGGGCCAGGCGGCGGCCCGGCACTGTCCTTGTGGAGCTCCGCCCCTGCGTTGAAGTCTCATCACTGAAATATCATTTATCAATTAAATTCAGATCATGAATATAACTTGAAAGAACTATGTGTTATAATTTTAAAACTTAAAGGACACATGTATTATAACAAAAAAACTCAAAAGACCTATGTGTTATTATAGTTTTAAAACTTAAAAAATCTATGTATCTATACTATTATTATTTGAGACATATTTTTCAAAACATTTTGTACACATGTCATTCTCACATTTCTTCTCTTCTCACATTGTTTTAACAT
Source organism: Trifolium dubium (assembly GCA_951804385.1). Taxonomy (NCBI): domain Eukaryota; kingdom Viridiplantae; phylum Streptophyta; class Magnoliopsida; order Fabales; family Fabaceae; genus Trifolium; species Trifolium dubium. The sequence continues at coordinate 56,668,887 of OX638064.1, forward strand.
TGAATGTTCCTCAAAGAATTTTCACATTAATTACAATTAAAGTATAAGGTAAGAACAAAAAATGTTAACAAAATTAAATTAATGATTTTTATTTTGACGGAATCATTAATTAATTATTGTTTATAAGGCAAATTAATATTACCTTTTTTTTGGTAATAAGATAAAATTACTATTACTATTCCTATCATTATACGTTTAATTTTATATAAGGCAAATTACTATTACTATAACTATCAATGTCCATTTAAAAATAATTCTATATAAGGCAAATTATTATCTACGTGATTCTCATTTAAATTGATGTTGTATATACGTTTGTATTTCATTGTTTTGCTTACCAACAATTCAAATCCATCAATTTGTATCACAACCCATTTAATAGAAAAATCAATCATATCAATTAATATTTAATACAATAAATTATTATCATTATTTTTTATATTCTATAAAAGGGACATATTATTTGACATTTCATTATTCATTGGTGTTTCTATTCTCTTTAGCACAAATTGAAGATCACTAAGCAAATTATTTCTTCTCATTTATTTTTCAATATGCCTCTACGTAGAGAAACTTGGAATATATATCCACCATTAGTTTCACATGATATTGCAATTTGTTTAATTTTTTCTCCGTTCAATTTGTTATTTGATATGTTTCTTTTATGAAAATAGTGTATTGCTTTTGATGTTTTGCAACAACAAATGTGCTTTCATATTAACACACTGATTTTTTCATATTGAACCAAAATAATGCTCTTCAATATTATTTTTTTAGGATTTGAGGCAAAAAATAAAAATGCTCTTCTAGGATTTGTTTGATCAATTTTCAGGGTATGAGATTTTGCAAAATCACATGGGATGAAAGGAAGCTATCATTTTATATGGCATACATGCATAAGATCAGGTTAGCTTTGTAGCAAATATGATTTTTCTCTATTTTATTTTTAATCTCTTTGCTTTTTTATGTGTGAAATTTTGAGTCAAAGGCTTGATTGATTTTGTTTTGCCCTTTTTTTTCAAATTGAAAGGTGCCAAAAGATTCAAAAGAATTATACGGAGATGAAACAGAAAATAGAAACTCCCATGACATCTGCAACAACTAAAGACTTAACCTCAATTATTGATAGTAAGATTGTGGTGGAAAGATTGTGTTGATGATAGAATTTAAGCTATATGTGAAAAATAATGTGAGATAAAAGTATCAAAATTGATATAAAATATATGTGAAAGGTGCCACATTTCTTCTCTTCTCACATTATTTTTATGTAAAATATCCGTTAAAAAATTGATATTCGACAAAAGTATCAAAATTAGTGCTTTCATTTTTTTTTGATCAAGCACGTTCAAGTTTTTGTATCAATAATTTTAATGCAAATTGTTTTGAAAATTGACCGACTAATGGTTTTTGAAGTTGATTTTAAAATTTGATTTTTTTGGTTACAAAATAACTGAAATTTAAAAAAAAATTGGCATGAATTTTTTTGAATGCAATATAGACAAAAACGTATGATATTTATACTATTATTATTTTTTTTTTCTTTTTTTGGTTACTACTATTATTATTCTATTTGGCATAATAAAAAAAGAATATTCATTTCTAAAATATTTTTGTACAGTAAAATTTGAGTAATATTCTTTTAATTTAATATAAAATATTCCTTTTCCAATTTAAGAGAATAATTAATGTGATTATTGACTACCTTTTACTATAAATATTGTCATTGATCATGATGATTTTCACACCATTTTAAAATTTAAAATGCAGTATCAAACTTCTTCTCAATTTTTTTTATAGATGTATGCTTCATATTTTGATTATTTTCCATCTCTACTCTATTCGATGTATATGTTGTTGACATTTTTGTTAAGTTTTGGTTGAGTTCATTGTTTTTTAGTATAGTAGCTTGCAATCTAATGATTATGTAATATAGAAATTTTGTAATATGCAATGTATATATTTTATTTGTTTATATTTATATAATTAGGATGCACTTTATTATGAATTTTACTATTTTTTTTTGTCAATTTATTGTAATAAGAATGGATGCCTTTTACGGGTGTTTTTACAGTTTTGTGTGGTTACTGGGTCAGGTTTATATGTTTCCACAACTTTTTGCACTTGTTATTTATTTAATATATTTTTCTTTGGTTAAAAAATATAATTAATACATGAAATACATAATTATATACCTAAAAGATAATAGTAGAAATTGTAAAAAGAAAAAGTTAATAGTAGAATGAACACTTTGGTGATCATTATATATTGGACGGGACAAATTCAATGGATATTCATATCCTAAGCCGGTGTATTGATATCACTTTTGATTTAGCGTGTGAGCCTAACATGTTATATTTAGTGTGGTGTTTAACAAAGTATTTTTCGCACCGAATACATTATTTGTTTTACTAAGGGTTAAATATATTTCTGGTCTCCATAATATTATAAAATTTTGTTTTTAGTCTCTATAAATAGTAAATTTTAGTCCATATAAAAATTTTATCCATGTAAATTAAGTCTCTGTTAATTTTCAAAATTTTAAAGATTAATGTTATTTTTGTTTCGTATTTATTTTACTATAAATATTATGAGATTATTTGACTTTTTTTTTGTTTCTTTAGGGTTTTTTTTTACAAATATATAAGAATGTTCATTCATTCAAATAGATAGAGTACATCAAATATAAGTATAAATTCAACACCACTAAAAATATACAGGATGAATATGGGAATACATGTGTCTCTAGATCTGCATCATTGACAAACTTGGTCATTGGTTGAATCAGTAGTTGATCAAAGTCGTTCTCTCAATCAGAACCAAACAAACACTGGACAAGATGGGAAAAAAAGAATATCGCACAATACGGGAAAACAACAACATCGTATAAGACGGGAAAACAAGAACATGGTACAAGACGGGAAAACAAGAACATCGCACAAGACGGGAAATCAAGAACACACCGCACACAACGGGAAAACAAACTAACGTCACATTAAGATGACAAAATCACAAATAAAAAACCAATAGAAAATCTAATAGATGTGTAAACCTTTTATTTTATATAGATTGAAAAGGAGAATAAAAAATATGCACATGTGCTTTTTTATTTATAAAGTGCATAAAAGTATAATTTTATAAAGTATATTTAAAAATTAATAAATTTATAAACGTATTTTTTCCCGTGCATGACACGGGCTCAAAAACTAGTTTCAAAAAAAACTTAAAAGACCTATGTATTAGTGTTGCCAACCAAAAACTTAAAGACTCATAATTCTTTATTTTGAATGTGATATCTATATGTCGTTAAATTCGTTTGCTCTTTTATAATTAAAAAAAAACTTTTTTGCAGCTTAACACAAATATTTATCATGATAATTGAATTATGTTTTTTATCAAAAAAAACTCATTATGTTTAAACTTATATAAGTTATTTTAATTTTTATAGAAAAATAGAGTTAAATTGGTTTTCTATAAGCTTATAAAACTACTATATATATAAACTGTTTTTATAAATTCTCCTAAATAGTTTACAAATTATATATGTATATTGAATCAAATCAATTCAATCAAATATACAGTAGCTAACACTATTAAAAAATTCATCTTTAAAGATAGAATTTTAGACACCAAAAAATCCATTGCTACACTATAATTATTGGTTTAGTGGTGAGAAGATTAAGTAGTATATTAGAGTTCATGTGTTTGATCATCAGGTCTATTTAAATAAAAAGAAAATAAAAATTGTAAAATATAAAAGATTGAAGTTACAAACTCTCTCATTTAATAGACTAATTTTTTAATTGAGTTATCTTCTTGTCCTTAAGTCTTACTCAAAAGACAAATATAGTAGGTGGGTTGAGTGATCACAATTATTTTGAATATGTTATTTGGAGACCGCCATTGAAAAATATATACTCATTTAATTATTTTAAAAGTATATATTATCCAACTATTTAATCAATCTTTTTATATTTTTTTTAAGAGTTTTGCTAATATAAATTTTAAATAGTGTAATATTTAATTTTAAAAAAATTAAATGTACAACTTTTAAAACAAATTATTTTACCTCAAAAAAACATTTTTTATTAAATTTTTAACATGTGTCAAACATTATTTTTTTATATATGAATAGGACTAACTCAAAATCTCAAATAGTTATGATCATCTCTTACCAAAAAAAAAAACTCTACCCTTCATCTCTTATCTATTAAAATTTGATCACTAGTTTATCAATGATCAATATAAAAATATCTTGATGGGTGACAATGACATGCATTCATACAAGAACAAGAATATTCTAACAAAAAGGTATAAGTTTTATTATTGCTGATAAAATATATTCTTGTATGATTTCGTTTGACAAAATTGCATTATTGATTTATCATGTTTTGACTGTATTTTTTTAATACTATATAGATGTAAATATTAGTATATAAGATCTTGTTTAATTTATTTTGACGAATACTTTTAAAATATCAAATTTTTATAATTTTTATTTCTAAGTAGTTAAAAATATTTGTGATCAAAATTATACATTAACGTACGTGCAGTGGTCAAACAAAGTCTTATATTTAGGGACGGAGTGAGTACTAAAATTACCATGATGGCAAAATAGAAATCTTATAAAAAATTCAATAACGACAAAATGATGACTAATTATTTCTGTGGTGGTAACAATGTCCTATGAAGTAATGATCTCATCTCATCAATTATCATCCACTGCTACACTACCAATAATTTCATCAACGAATCTTTGGATATTCCGGTCAGAAGAACCACCATCAGCCACCGCCTCCCTCGCCGCAACTTTCAGTTCCACCGCATTTTTCTTAAACTTTTCTCCTCCAACAATCTCCACAATAGCTCTTTCAACTTCTTCACTCTCAACAAACCCATCACTGTCCTGTTTCAACCGAATCCCTGTACCAAAAACATCAGAAATAAGTTTTGCATTTGTTGGTTGATCAGTCCATTGTGGATATCCAATCATAGGTACCCCTGCTGTTATTGCTTCCAACGTTGAATTCCATCCACAGTGTGTTAAGAAACATGCTATTGCAGGATGAACCAAAACCTTTGTTTGTGGACACCATGACACAACCATTCCTTTCTCTTTTGTTTCCTCTAAGAATTTCTCTGGTAGTGAAACTGGTACTTCACCTTCTTTACTCTTCATCACCCAAAGAAAATAACTGTTACTGTTTTTCAATGCTTTTGCTATGCTCTGCATTTGTTTTTCTGATAAAACAATGAGACTTCCAAATGAAATATATATAACTGAAGATGTTGGTTTTTGGTTAAGCCATTCCATGCATGAATCTTGTGGCTTCCACATTTCAATTCCAACGTCTTGTTGTTGATCTTGACCGAGTAACGATGGTGGAACTAATGGCCCAACGGATGTGATTGGGAAAATGTTAGCCATTGAATCAATCACATCTTTTTCCAATTCATGGAATGAATTTGCTAATACCCATTTGAGTTTCTTCATGTCTTGGAACATTTCAGCTAAGACATTTGATAATGCTTTTGAAGTATTTGATGGAAGAACAAAAGATGGTAGGTCTTGTGGTTTTAACAATGGAAGACCAGGTAATTCGACGTCAATTTCAGGGTTTTCGAGGGATGGAAACTGGTTCAATTTGTTGTAGAAATGATAGTAAATGGAGTAAAGAGTACAAGGTTGAATCCAAAGACAAGCACATGGGATTTTGAGTTCAGAAGCTACATTTGTTACCCAAGAAACAAAAGGGTTGTTAATAATGCAAGCTAATTTTTTGGAAGGGTTGTTGAGGAAATTGTTTTTGATGAGATTTGTGAGACTAGTAGGTCCAAACTCTGCAATGAGGTCCATGTATTCATCTAGGGATTTTTGTCCTTCGGCGGCGTCGAAGCCATCGGAGAAAAATAGAACGTTGATTCCATTAGTGGTGTGAGAAGTGGGGATGGTGTTGTCCGTGGTGGTCGGAGTGGTGGTCGATTTAAAGACACGGTGGTAAACTAATTCAGTGGTGGCAAGTGTGACATTAAGACCTTTGGTTAATAGTGATTTGCCAAGCCTAAGTAAAGGATTTATGTGACCTTGAGCTGAAAATGCTACCAACAGAACATGAATTTCTGGTTTGATTTTTGTGTTCTCTGAAGACATGGTTGGTCAAATGAATATGGATGAGATTAATGTTTGATTTTGTGTGGTTGAAGTTTTTGTTATATAAAGTATGAACTAGGAAGAATCTTTGAGACTGCACTTACAGACAAACTATGTCTGTCCATTGCATTCGTATATGATTACGCAGGGATGATTTTGGACGGTAATGAATTATTGAATCATATAAATAGTATTTATTTATTATTTTGAATGATTCTAATTTTTCCTTAATAATGTTTGATTTTATTGATTAAAAAGTGGAAATATGTTAAATATTTTTCATTCTTTTGTTTAGAAACACCAAATGTATCTGGTTTTTAATGATAAAATCTCAAAATTAAATATTATATGTTTGGCTTTTTCTTGTCTACCCCCTCAAGATTTGGGGGTATATACCCCCAATCACTTAAAAAAAAATTAACCGATATAAATTTTTATAAAATACATCGTTGGATTAAAAGTTTATATCATATAGATCATTTGTGTAAAATTTCAAACAAATCTAAAATCATTTGATATGTTATTGAGATGAATCAAAATTAATAGTTTCTATGATATCTTAAACACCGTTAATTTTTGTGTGTCTCAATAACATATCAAATGATTTTAGATTTGTCTGAAATTTTACACAAATGATCTATATGATATAAACTTTTAATCCAACGGTGTATTTTATAAAAAATTATATCGATTAAAACTTTTTATAATGGTTGAGGGTATATACCCCCAAATCTTGTGGGGGTACACAAGTTGTCACCTGTATGTTTTTATTGACAATGTTTTTATTAAGGTGAAGAATATAACATTTTAAAGCTTTTGAAACATTGAATGCAATTGCGTCAAAAAAAAAAATTGAATGCAGTCAAATTTTTATTTACTCCTATAACCGATTAAAAAGATCATATCAAACTTTAATTTGTTCAGCTGTAATTGACATTGAACTTATTAGAGAAACTGCAATTGGATCTAGTTGGTACATTGGGCAAGAATGCGAGATATGTGGTTTAAATAAAAATAAAATAAAAAAGATCATACAAGAAATTTGTTTTGTTAATTATTCGATTCTCAAAAGAAAAAGGGAAATAAACAGCAAAATCATGTGATGCACATGTGATAATCGCTACGTACAAAATAATTTTTCATTAAAAAGAACAGAATTAGTAACCAACATAATTGAAGCTAACTTGTGAGATCACCGAGATTATATTCAACCACAGGACCAACTAAAGACAAAACGAATGAAACATTATTTTTCCTTGGATGCTTTTTTGTCAGATAAAATATTTCCTTGGATTTTTTGTCTCCCTAACGATAAGACTCCAATTTTCACATGGCTGAGTTGTATGTATCCAAGGGCCATCTATAGTTGTATTTGAATTGTAGATTGAATAAACCTTTACCAAAAGTAGTGTTATACTAAGAATTCAAGTAAATTCATTTTGGTTATGTAAATTATTTTGGTGTTCTATGTTTATTGGACAAATCAAATGATTTTACAAGAATATCAATAGACTAGGAGATTAATTCGCTAATAAGTACCATTTGGTCACTTGCATGGTAACAGTCTGTTTTTATTTCATTTTTGGTTCTTGCCTTTTTTTCCCTCAAATTAATTAACTATATATGACTAATTGTGATCATGATTTTTTTTTTTTGTGAAGGAGTACGTGTTCATTTACATATAAATATGAGCATATGAAAACACTTGTGTTAAGCAAAACAAAAACTTGTAGTGCAAACAATAATGCTACTTAAAAATTCCAATTATTAAGAAGGGCTAGGAGACAGAGTTAAGATCCCAGTCCATACATCACATTTGAAAGAGACAAATTAAAACACATTCATTTATAAAAAAAGATACATATGAAGAAAATGAGAAATAATTTTAAGAGTGTATGCATGTGGTAACTTAATTTCTTGTTATGATATGAAGATAGATTGAAGGGTCTAATTTGTTGATTTTAGACGTTAATGCCCTGGTCCATCAGGGCTAGGACCAGAGTTATCAATTTCAAGTTTCCTAAGTTTATGACCTTTCAAAACTGAGTTCCTCCTCATCACAACCATATTGTGTGGTGACTTCACAAAGATACTCTTTAGCTCCATAGTTTTGAGTGGCCTTGACAACCCATTTTGGATGCAGAGCAAAGACAGAGAAAGAAATATAAGGAATAAGTTAAAGTGTTGGTGCTTTCCAACCATGACTTGTGGTAATAGCTTCAAGAAAATTGTAGTAATATTTATTGAGGTTTTGAGGTGTATATACTATGATGTTTTTATTGTTGAGTGAGAATAAAGTAGCATGTTCAATGCAATATTTATAGTATTATTTGGAAAAAGTGTAATATTTGACTTAGCTTGGCCATGGAGGAAAAATTTGTATATTGAATATTGATATAAGTGATATCACAACCTCTCCAATTCATCCATAAATTAAACTAGCTAGGAGTCCACTAAATTAATTTAGCTAGCTAGTTACTTCTGCAATCAAATTAACATTATGCAATATATTCACTGTAAAATTATTTGACATTTATAATTAACCAAAATTTGCCAATGCAACGTAACATGCAGATTAAAAAGTTGTGATTAGATTAATGTATGTCTATGTAGTTCATCTTTTATAGATTTTTGTTAGTCTTTTGCAAAAATCTATTTATTAATAATATTATATTTACTATTAAAAAAAAAGGATAAATGTCAGTGTAAAGTTAGTCGTATCTATTACTAATTTTTATACTAAATTATTTTTTAGAAATTAAAGCGACTCAAAACAACTTTTTATTTGAAGTTGTTTTTCAATTTTTCTTTAATATTTTTTTTTAATTTATAACAAATGAATAAAAAATTTGTTTAATTTTTTTTCTTATTTTTTTTTTTGAAAAAAAATCAAATATTCTTTTACCGCAACAAGATTGTAACAAATGGATTGGTAGTGCAAATTTATTTGGAATTTTGAAACAAACTCTCCATTAATTAGGATATATGGAAGAAAGTGACATACATAAGGTACTTACTTGAACAATAGAAATTATTCAAACGCAAGTGATATTAGTGTACGAACAGGTCCACATTCATCTTAGGCATTGCTGAGGATGGAGAAATTAATGCAGTCTCAACCATATTTACACTGTATACCTTTTCCAGTAACATGCATGCATGCATGAGCTAAGTCATTTTTACTTTCTTCATACGACAAGCCACCACAGTTTGGTAAATAAGCAAAATCAAACATATTTACATACATGAATTACTGTACACAACAAGGGCCTTTTTACGTATTCTTTTTCTTTATTTTTCAATTTTTGGGAGTTTTTTTTTTTGTCTTATACCTTGAGATAGAAGTGATCTTAATAATCTGAAATTAAACCGAGAGGTAAGTAATGTCTGATTACTCCAGAATCGGAATTTATTGCTGGTAGCCGCTGCAATGTTACATTTCATATTGTTATGTGATTTTTAAATACACCAAAATTGTGTTGTGATGTACCTGCGGATACTACAATAGTTAGTACTTAGTATATATTATGTAGTTGGTCTATTATTTAAATTAAAGTTATAATCATGTTCATAGTCCATCCAAAAAGTGTAGTGGTAGGGAGGAACTGAAAATTAAGACATACTCACATACATAGCACATATAATATAAAAGTGTTTTAAAAAGTTTACGATTGGGATAGTGATTGTTGTGAATTGCCTACATACCAATACCATATGCTATTTCCTATTTTGCAATAGTATAAGACTATAAAGTGAGTATTATAAAGTTTCTTTTTGAAAATTTGTTTTTCTTGCTTATGAAAATGAGAGTTTACCGGGTTGTTATAGTTTATTGTCTTAAAATTTGAATGTTTATTTGAGTGATGTTAGTCACTTCGATTAAGACAAAATAATTAATTTTGTGTGTCTATATATATTTTATACCAAACCAAAATTAACTCTTGTTATAGAAGGTGTTCATGTTACATGATTTTTTTTAAAGTTATATTAAAGAGCTCATGTTAAAGCTTTAGACTGGCCAACTATAATAGCTAGTTTTTGTATTGTAATTATTCTAAGGCTTTGTTTGCGAGTTTGGAGGGGAAGGGAGGGGAGGGCTCTGGAGGGAGGGAAATAGAGAGAAAAATAGAGAAATCTTTAACATTTTTTGAGAAAGTATTTTTTATAGAGAATGACAAATAAATACTTATGATTAATATATTATGAATTTAAGAATATTATAACAACATTAATTAAATTTGAAGAATTCATATAAACCCTCCAAACTCCCACCCAACACAATTTTTGAGTTCCACCAAATTGGGGGGTTTTTGTGTATGAAGAAAAAATAATCCTCTAAACTCCTCCCCTCCCAAACTCCTCTATTCCTTCCACTTGTTTCTTCCTTTTTTTCAAAACCATTCCCTCCCCTCCCCTCCAAACTCGCAAACAAAGCCTAAGGTTCTTATCAATTGGATTTAAAGCCTAACACCTTTGTCTCTCACCTTCAACGTGTGAGTTAGGTGGTGTGATGGAGGTTTAGTTGTTTTAATCTTTGGACTAGGGGTATGACTGTAGGTGTTGCTATTGTTTCTGTATTTGTCCTTTTGTACTTTTCCTCACCATATGTATGTCTTATACTTATGGTTGAGTATTATAATATATTTGCTGATTCAAAAAAAAAAAAAAAAAAAAGAGCTCATGTTAACATATGTCATTAGAAGCGCATATTAACACAATCTTTCCTTTTTAAATTTTTACTTTTACAATTGTATTTTTTCCCGTGCGGCTCCCGGACTAGTATATTTTATACCAAACCAAAATTAACATTTGTTATAGACGGTGTACATGTAACATGAACCTAAGTCCCACATCTTTTCATATGTTAATCCGTATTAATTCTTCAATACAAAATTGCTCCACGTACCGTCTAAATCTATACAAAAGATTTAATTGACAAGGATAATTATAAGAAAAACATATTCAATTTTACAGCTCCTTCTACTTTAATTCCAACAATGAGGTATCAACTCTCATAAAAAGTTTGGCCATATAATGTCAAAAGACTAAATTTAAATTTAATCTGAATGTAGTGTCACTTTAATGTTCTCCATGTTTTTTAAATCAAACTATCAAGTTAATAGTAATACCCCTATTTCTTCTTAGTAAAACATATTTTTATCATGAATAAGTTGGTTGTTTGAACTCTAATTTAAAAATGATTTAACTTATGCGTGCACAAGAGTTGTAGTAGAGTAATAATAAAGGAATATACTCATTTGGATTGATTTCCACTTAAAATTAGCACACCACTAAGGAAGTACTGATATGTCACTAGTTCATTGTATATAGCATACTTTATGTAGTCAATGGTGTTACTTGCATTGCATGAACTAAATGAATTTAACTTGTTTCTAAGTCACTCGTGCATACTTTGGATTGTCACTGTCTTGTGTTTAGACTTTAGATATGACAATAAAACTCGTACTTTATAGGCACTCGAACGAATATGCTTCAGTTTTGACGGATAAAATTTGAATAAACTGTGTTTGAGTTTCTGTCTTTAGTTTGAAAAAACAATAATATTGCATTTTAGTTTAATTTGGTGTCAAAAGCTTAATTGCATTTTTCTTATAATAATTTGGAATATTATGTATAGCAACTACAAATAATACCATTATTGAAGAATTTAACTTTAAGGAATCCAAAAACCTTAACATCTAAACTTAACTCAATTGGCCAGTATAATAATCACAAAGGATCATGAACCATGCATTTGAAATTTGTTAGGTTCAAAGCCATCTCACCACTTTTATTCATTGAAAAAAATTACTAAACTTACTTGACACTTCCAAAGTCAAAGTATATTTTCTTTTGATGTATGCAAAGAGTAATTGAGTTGATCTTAATATTGAAAAATTCTGGTAACAATTTCAATCACAGCTTTAGGCTGCTTGAGATATTACAAATTAATCTGAATTTTGCTCAAATATGTCATTTTATATCATACTACTTTATTAGTAACATCACTTTCATCAGTATTAATTTTCAAATCAAATGAACCTGCCTTGTGTGTTTCCTTAGCAAATGTATAACTTAAGTTACATCTGGCTTAGTGTCACATGGTTTTAAAATTTACCTATAAATAGAAGCTCTATGATGCCACTTCATGAATCAATACAAATACAAAACAAGACTAATAAACCCTTCTTTTGAGTGTGATTACTAAATAAGCCTTGATTTTCAATCAACATAATGGATACAAGACTCAAATCCTCAGTCACATTCCTTACTCTTATTCTTCTTGTTTCCTTGTTTGTTTCTTTTGTTCCTAATGTAACAGAAGCTAGGCCATTGCTTAGTCCATTACCAGGAAAAGAAGGTGTAATGGGAGTGTTTAGAACATTGAAAGATGCTGGTCCATCCCCTGGAGTTGGACACAGGCTTAAAAAGCTTCAAAATCTTGAAGGGATGAAGAATTCTGGTCCAAGCTCTGGCGGTGTTGGACACAAGTACAACACACTTCAAGCCATTGGTGTGATTAAGGGTTCTGGTCCTAGTCCGGGTGAAGGGCACAAGTACATAACCAACAGCAACAAGAACCACTCATAAAGTTTCCATTTTATTTGCACAACACTAATAATTAATATTAGTTCCTAATATGAAATCAATTATATATAAATAGTCCTGAAGTAGTACTTACTAAGTTACTAGTAGCTACTGAAGATCATAGTGAAAAAAATGCACATTGTAATATATTATCAGAGAAAAGGTCCGGAGAGTGTGTAGGAGGAGTGACTGCACAAGGCCCCAAATTTTAAGGGGCATAAAATTTATTTTCTCCATAGTGTATGTGTATTAATATAAAAAAGTTATACAAGTAATATTAATATTTTTTAGGCTAAGCTTTTTTTTTTTGTAAGGATTTTTTAGTCTAAGCTTGCACTCCAATAAAAAAATACCTAAACTTAAATAATATGAGATTTGTGGATTTGCTACTAATACACGTTCGGATCGATAGATATGTGTAAAATTATCTTGAACACCAAACTTATAATTCGCACAAGGCACTTAAAATTTTAGGATGACCTGTTTATTATATACAGAGTAATTATGCTTATTTTTTATCCCTGTGAAGCAAATTTTTAGATTGAAAAAGTTGTATATATGTTGGAGTTTGGAGAACAAGTTTCATAATGAACTTGAAGAATTCCAAATGGCTGCAAACATGTGATCCAAAGAATGAATGTTTTGTCAATTCATTATTCATTACTACAAGAATTAGAACATTATTCTCATTCTCATGACCCACACATTATGAGCAGGTACTATAAGTACCAGCGACCCAACAGTGATGGCCGGGCTTTTAATATATAAGTAAGGATAGATTCATAAATTTTGAAAGTGATGCCAAAACTATATACCATAAATATTTATATAAAAACATATTAATTATTTATAAGTAATAAAACAACGACATAATTGTCCCTATGAGGATGACTCTATTTGTAAGAACATTACATGCAGATGTTCGAACTCTGATACACCACTTACATTACATAATATTCACATGTAAAGCTTGACAAAAAAAAATGACATAATTATCATTAAAAAGTCGTCAACAACTGGTAGTGGAAAAAGATAGCTTTGAATAAGTATGAAAGGAGAGTGCTAATTTAGGATAGCATCAGTGAGTGCAATATTATCATATATTTTCATTGTTTGAATCTTCTCTTCAATTCTATTATCCCATTCATCAATTGAAAGTAATAGAGATATTCAGAGAATTATTCTTTTCTCAAATTTGTTTATCAATCTTTGTTCTAATTAGAATCATTCTCTTGTTTTATTCAATTCCTTTTTTTAACAAAACTTGTTAATTCAATTCTGCCCACTTTTGTAAATTCTTTCCATATATAGAAAGAAAGGCTGCTAACAAATTATAAAGGGAGTAAGACTTTCATAAAGTATTTTTTTGAGGTAGACTTTCATAAAGTATTAAAAAGTTTATGATTGGGATAGTGAATGTGGCACATTACCTAATATATGCTATATTGCAATAGTGTAAAGGTGTATTAAAGTTTTTTTATTTGAATGAATTGAGCAAAAGTAAACTCTGCTATGTTTTTCTTGCTTATAAAAGTGGCCAACTATAAGTTTACCAGGATTTATGTTTTTTCAAAATGGCTAAAGTTAATAATTAATTGTTAATGTTAGTATTTTTCTCACTTTTATCACGACTGGAATTTAATTGGTTCTTTAATTCTTTTAACTTTTAGCTCAAACTAATTGAACTACTCAACCTCATCTTATTTATCGAGATTAATTAAGGACCATTTTGTCACAAGTTTTTCTTTTCTTAAAATTTTTCGAAAGTCTATATATTTTCTACTAATGTTCTTAACATTCATTCTATCACAGATTATATTGCATGGTTATTTTAAGCTCAAGAATCCTTGATAATGAATCCAAAATTGTGGGTTCGAACCCACACTCCAACATATTAAATGTGCATGCGGCTATTTACCATTTGAGTTGTACTCTAACGGGAACAATCGATCAATGTGTTAATACTTCATACATTTTGCAGGAGAATCGTCGTAGTAACAACCATTTCTCTGCTTCTTGCTAGCACATGATGGAACTAAACTATCAATAAATAGATAGCAGTACTAGTGTTCAGTATTGACAAATATAATTGCACATTTTTTAAAAGGCCAAACAACTATTTAGAAATGATTTGATTGTACTAGTAGTAACAACAAAAGGAATATACTAATTTGGATTCATTTCCACTTTCCAAGTTAGATATTTATTACTATTGGCATACCACTAAGATCAGTGATCTGTCACAAGTCCATTGCATACAACACACCTAGACAGACTATATATAATGAAGTCAATGGGGTTACTTGCATTGCAATCAATGTACTAAATCAATTTCACTCTTTTATAGCCACTCTTTTTCTCTCACTCTCATGGTTATAAATTTTTTGAATACACGTGTGTAGAA
The DNA here is from genome assembly GCA_951804385.1 of Trifolium dubium. Lineage (NCBI taxonomy): Eukaryota > Viridiplantae > Streptophyta > Magnoliopsida > Fabales > Fabaceae > Trifolium > Trifolium dubium. Next base: position 56,684,027 of record OX638064.1, read on the forward strand.
ACTAAAAGATACATAATTGAAGAATTTAACTTCTATAAGCAATCCATAAACCTTAACATCCATACTTAATTCAACTGGTTAGTCTAATAATCACTAGCATTTTCCCTGAATTAGGCATTTGAGTTGTTAGGTTTATAACCATTTCATGACTTTTATCCCTTATTAGCTTGACACATCCAAGGTCAAAATCATCTATGAAACACGAACACTTCTCGAATTATGCATCTTTCAATTTTAGACACATGTCACGTCAGTGCTTGACACCGTCACAATACTGATACATATAATAATTATAACTACACTGAATTATGTCATTTTCTCAAATTATTATCAGTATCGACATCATGTATGTGTTCATGGTTCATAGATTAAGATATCTTTATATGTATATAAACAGTGATTGAATTCTTTACATTGGAAATTTCTAGTAGGAATTTCATTCCCAGTTGCAAACTGCGGTGAAGATTAATCTGAACTATGCTCAAATATGTCATTTTAAGTCGTACTTTTTTATTAACATCACTTTCACACAAGTATCAATTTTCAAATCAAAAGAATCTGCCTTGTGTGTTTCATTAGCAAAGGGTATGAGTTGAGTTACATCTGATAATGTCACATCACATGGTTATAGAATTTACCTATAAATAGAACCTCTATGATGCCCCTTCATCACCAATACAAATCAAAACTAAGATACCCTTCTAAGTGTGATCACTAATAAGTAACCCTTGATTTTCATTCAACATATATAATGGATACAAGACTCAAATCCTCTGTCACATTCATCACTCTTATTCTTCTTGTTTCCTTGTTTGTTTCTTTGGTTCCTAATGTAACAGAAGCAAGGCCATTGCTTAGTCCATTACAAGGAAAAGAAGGTGTAAATGGAGTGTTTAGAACATTGAAAGATGCTGGTCCATCCCCTGGAGTTGGACACAAGCTTAAAAAGCTTCAAATTCTTGGAGGTATGAAGGATTCTGGTCCAAGCTCTGGTGGCGTTGGACACATTAAGATTCAAAATCTTGAAGGCAAAAAATTGAACACGGTTCAAGTTGTTGATGTGATTAACCATTCTGGTCCTAGTCCAGGTGAAGGGCACGAGTACATAACCAACAATAACAACCACTCATAAAGTGCACATTCTTTTTGCTTTTATTTGCTCCATATGAAATTAATTAATGATATACAAATAGTCCTTAAGTATCTACTGATCAGTGATTAATATATAATGTCACTAAACATGTTAATAATTGAAGATCATAGTGAAAAGATTGAGGTGTGATTAAAGAGAATAAGGTTTTTCATAAAAGTATAAAAAAGTTTATGATTGTGATAGTAAATGTAGCAAATTGCCTACCATATGCTATTTTGCAATAGTGTAAGGTTTGTAGTAAAGTTTGTTTTTGAATTGACAGTTTGTGAAAGTAAACACTGGTTTGTCTTTCGTTTGCTTATGAAAGTGGATAACTACAAGTTTACCGTGATTAATTAAAGATTGTTGTCGCAATTTTTTCTTTTCATAATTTGAATGTTTCTATGTTCTCCTGTTTCTTAAAATTCTGTATTAGATCAATCTTGTGTCTCTTTTTAATTGGAGTATACATGATTGATGTACGTCAACAACGTGCCACATCTTTTCATGAGTTTGATCTGTATTACTATTACTATTACTATTACTATTAATTCTTCATTACGTAAATGCTTAACATGTCTTTACAAAAGATTGTTTTGACAATGAGAGTATGAAAAACAGATTTAATTATGAAATTATTTCACTTTAATCTGAACAATCACTTGGTATTAATACTACTTCTTGGGGGCACATAAATAACACACATTATTCCGCACTTAAGTATGTATGTTTAATCAAGCTATTTGATAAATTTTTTTGAAAATACTTTTAAAACCTCACATTGAATGAAGAATTACCTAGAGATATGTTTTAAATGGAGACAATTACTATCACTTTATAAGTCAATTTTATAGGATTGAATTATATTGAACCCAAAATTGAAAATTCTAAGAAATATTGACATTTTTTCTCTGGAGTGGAATCAATGGCCTTATGAACTAGTGTTAAGAATTGGCAAAAATATAATCCACTTTCCCAGTTAGGAATTACTCCTATTAGTATTAGCACACCACTAAAAATAAAATGAGTGATATGTGCGAGACCATTGCATACAGCACACCTAGACTGTGGTGGCTTTTTGCTATGAAGTCAAATTGGGTTACTTGCATTGCATGCATGAACTATTCTGGCCACTTGTGGAGACCTTGGATTAATTGTCACGTGTATAGAATCCAAAAACCTTAAGATCCAATCTTAATCAATTGGTAAGCATAATAATCACTAGCTTAGGACCCTGAACTAGGCATTTGAAATTTGTTAGGTTCAAAGCCATCTCATGTCTTTTATTCCTAACCTCATATCCAAGGTCAAAATTAAGATACTATCTTTTTATGTATATAAACAGTAATTGAGTTCTTTACATTGGAAATTTCATGAATCTTAGCTATAGGCTGCGTGAGACATTAAAAATTAATCTGAATTCAGCTCAAATATGTCATTTTAAAATCAGTTTACTTTATTATTAGTAACATCACTTTCACACAATTATCAATTTTCAAATCAAAAGAATCTGCCTTGTGCGTTTCCTTAGCAAAGGTATGAGACTATGAGTTGAGTTACATGTGGCTGCACCTTAATATTTCTATAGTGTCACATTGTTTTAAAATTTAACTATAAATAGAACCTCAATGATGCCACTTCATGAATCAATCAATACAAATACAAATCAACATAAGCCTTGATTTTCATTAATTCAACATATAATGGATATAAGACTCAAATCCTCTGTCACATTCCTCACTCTTGTTTTTCTTGTTTCCTTGTTTATTTCTTTGGTTCCAAATGTAACAGAAGCTAGGCCAATGCTTAGTCCATTACCAGACAAAGAAGGTGTAAATGGAGTGTTCAGAACATTGAAAGATGCTGGTCCATCCCCTGGAGTTGGACACAGGCTTAAAAAGCTTCAAAATCTTGAAGGGGTGAAGAACTATGGTCCAAGCTCTGGTGGTGTTGGACACAAGTACATCACACTTCAAGCTCAAGGGCACAAGTAAATAACCAACAATAACCACTCATAAAGTTCCCATTTTATTTTATTTTATTTGCATATATAACAGATAACACTAATGATATGTTGTTATCATTTTAACTATAGTCAATATGAAATTAGTTATATGCAAAAGTCTTGAAGTACTCGGTGAGATAATAATATCACTAAACTTGTTACTAATTAAAGATAGTGGTGATCAAAAGAATGCACATTGTAGTATGGCTTTGATTTGATCTATACTAGATTATTTTATTTCTTGTTAATGCTATAGTGAAAAGAATAATGCACATTGTTACCTTTCAAAATATTGAGGTACAAAGTTTTTAGATAGCTTAGGAGTAATTAATCTAAAGAGCAAATTGAAATTGTGGAGATGTATATAATATAGGGATAAAAATAGCTTTCTATTTTTAAACAAACAAGGTTTTTAATCTGACCCAATAATATAAGAAGCCCATTCGTGCGGTCCAATGCAAGCCGGGTAGCCATTTTGCTGATCCAAACCAATTCAACTAGTGCTTATCAAAAACAAAAAAAAATCAACTAGTATTTGTCCGACTGTCAAAAAAAAAAAAGTTTGGATCTAACTCAAACAACAGGTTAAAAGTGTATCGATATTTTTATTTTTTTGGTCAAGTAATTTAGTAGCTTAAAGGTGAATAAGTGAATGTATTTAGGTTCGAACTCGAATTCTTGCATTTTCGTGTAATATGCTCAATCAATTGAGTTAAACTCATGTGACTGAGAAAATTTTATTTTATTTTGATTAGAGAAATATTATTTTAGACACATCTTTGTAGGTCTATGTAAGATAGCTCTAGTAGTAAAAGTTGGAGACATTTGGGTAGAGGAAAATTCAATGTTTAATTCCTAATTTCTTTGTAGTAATCTAGAGGATGTGGTTGAGCGGTTGGATTCATCCTTCCTCACTTCAACTTGTAAAACAAGTAAACTAACTTTTTTTTTTAAAATAGCAAATTTTATTATAACCGCAACTTGTAAAATAAGTAAAATAACTAACTTCACCTAACTAACTAATTAGGTGCAAAACTAACTAACCAACTAGATTAACAACCTAGTTGAGAACAAAGTAAAGTAGTTATGAAATTACAATCTATCACCTCATCCCTTAACTAAAGGTCAAAAATTTGATGGTTCGATTCTCGTCCTTTGAGAATTTTGTCATTCATACATCCTTTGAGGGTGTTGTTGACCAATAGCATGTGTACGGAAGAGTGTAAACATGGTCTCAATTCTCAATTGATGCTCCATGTATAACAACGAGTCTGGAATTAAGCCGTCACCGACCGACGGTCTTTTGTAGGTTGGTACATACCGTCAGTCATCACCTACCGTTTAAAGTTTTCATGGCGGACTAATTTGCCATTATTTTTGGAAAATTACAACTTACAAGTAGTACTTCACGTCAAATCAAATACCTAACGAGAGAGAAGCACAAGTTTTTTCTCTCAGTGTAAGTGTAAACACGTAAATGAACAAATAGCATCAAAGGACATGTAAGCAAGCTTTTAAGAATTCGTAGTAGTGCTTCTCAACCACTCCTACGAAAAGTCACAAACATATTGACAAATAGACCATTGACATATGTATCATGCATTGTTTTATTTATTAATATTGTATACTTGTCATAATTAATGAAAGTTTAATTAAAAGGTAAATTAAAATTTATTTTAATCAAAATTTGAATTGATTTCTTCAAACAATTTATCCTTGGTGAAAATCATCAACTATTTAAACAAAATCACTTAATCATTTTATCTATGATGCCATGGCTGATCATCTAGTTGCCTAAACTGATAAATCTTAGAACCAATAATTCTCTATTACAAACTTAAAAAGTAAAATATCACCGTAAAATGATAAAAACTCATACCGCGCGCGTAATCACCAAACTTTCTATAATCTCAATTTCTATTACTATTGAAAAGTATTGAACTAGAATGTCGTATATAACCACCAATAACAAATTAATTTAAGTGAGAAAAAATTTAATTTTTTTTTTCAGACATTGAACTTTATAAGGAGGTTAATAGTTCGATTTTCCCCAACTGCATTTTGGATGAGACTGAAACCACTTGATATTAAAATTCACCTTGAACTATGTACTATTAAATTCCTTCCCCTAGGAAAAAAAAACAAAAGAACAGCTTGTTCGTCCTAAATTTATAACAAAAATAACAAAAAATTAATAGTTTATACTTGTCGCTTCTTTCACTTGATTACTCCTAAATTGTGAAATTAAGTCATTCCTTTGAACTTCAATTAACACCAAGTTATTTCCTAGTGGAAAATATTTCACCAGGTAAAAACTAGCCAATACTCATTGATTCAGTATCGGTCAAATTTAGTTCATGTTCAAGTAACTCACCCACTTACTTACTAATAAGAAATTGATCAATGAAGTTTACACAAAAATGAGATTTTTTTCATATTAGATATCAAAACAAAGTGGTGTGTCATTGTGCAACAAAACAAGAGTTGGTCTTAATCTAGGATATGCAAAACAAAACTAATAAGAACATTAAAATACTAACAGAAAGCTAATTTTCCCCATGTCATTTGGAAAATTTGACAACAATTCTAACATGGTCTTCAAATCAACATTCTCATCAATCTCTGCAGAGCTTGTGAATTTCACATCCTTCAAGTCATGCCACCAACATTTGGTATTGATAGAATTGCAATAACAATCATCATCTTTTCTTTTCATTAGCGTCTCATAAAAAATCTGTATTTGAAGATAATTAACAAATAGAGTTAGAAGCTCCACGTTACATTTATATTTTATATATATTGACAAAATGTAAAATCTTTTAAGCATAAATGCATATGTCGACAATCACCATATGTAGGAACCATGGTATGAAATTACAAAAACATGGGAGACAATAACATACCTCAATGAATGCTCTGCATTTGCTGAAGATATTAAAGTCAATATCAAACGAAATAGTTGAAGGGACACAACTTGAAAGTAAGATGTCGACAACGGGCAAAAACGAAGTTTCATCGGAAGGAATACAAGATAGGCCCAAATGTAAATGTTTGATCCTTGGTGGAGGGGATGAAACTTGCAAATCAACAAAATTCCATGCATTCTACACAATTCAAGGGTAAGTATACACAAAATCAATAAGTAATTAATTAAATTTATAGATTGAATTAACCAATAAAGTAGCTAATTCATACTCACCACATCTGACAAACTAAAGACTAGAGATAGTGATATCAAAACATTGTGAGGTTTGATGTTTTGGACAAATTCTCTCAAGTTGCAAAGATCCTCACGACCAACCCCATTAATCTTAATATTGACTTCCAGTTGACTAGAACTAGTCAAAAAAAATATATTAGGTTTTGAATAACCATGAGCACCATAATATTGACATGACAATAGATTTGGAGCATCAATGTTCACCTCCTCCAAGTTAGAGCAATGTAACAACTCCAACACCTTGAGTCCAACACTTGAAATATTAATCCTCTTGGGCATTGCACAATAGTTTAATTTCAAACTCTCAAGAAATGGGAATTTTGAAAACAGTTTAAAAAACCACATTTTTGTAAAAAATGTACTCATTACAGACAATATTTGTAACCGTTTCAAATTTCTGCACCCATCAAAATAAACCTTACATGGCTTGTACAAAATACGAGGAGAATAAGAAACATTCTCAAGACATGGGGCATCAACAAAAAAATCTTGTATTCCATAAACCTGAACTCCTTTGAGCTTTTGTAAACCACTCATTCTCAAAGACTTGAGCGCCTTTTTTGTGCCACCACGCGGTCGAGAACTCAACACATAACAACAATTCAAAGTTATATATTCAATCAAAGGGCACCAAGAAATGATATGCTCAATCGTTTGTTCGTCTTTGAATAATACATAGGACATTGACAACTCCCTCAATGATAAAAACTTGATTGAATGATTTATGAATGATGATGCTGGTTCAATCCTGCTGATAATCACATTCCCCTCCAACACCAACTTAGCAAGTGATTTGGCTTCAACGACACACATTGGAAAGACATGTTGGCGATCTTCCAGACTTACTGATACATGATTGGAATACTCTATTATCTCAACACCACTTTCACAAGCCAATTTACACCATAAATCAACCTCCTTTGAAATGCGGCTAAGTCCAATTCGGTTTAAGTTGAGCTTAAATTTTTTGATAACTAAGTTTTGGTCACAAAACCTTAGCATTCTCTTGTTCACATAATCACGAAATTTTAAGATATTTCTTTCTCTCACAATATCTTCCATTGGTATGATTTCAGTATCACAAAAAGATAAGATGGGAAAAGTATTCCATGTATCTAACCAAGTTTGGGACAAAACACTTGTTCTAACCGCATCTTTCCTTGGCAACCTTGACAAAATCTCATGAAGAATTATCTTTGGCAAACTTGATAATCGATCTTGTTCATGCTCCATTTATATACTTTACCTTTCACAACTTTTCTGCCTCCATTTCTACTCTACGTGAAAAATCGCAAAAACCCTACTATCAATCAATCAAGAGGTTTAGGGTTTATTATGTGTAACAATATCATTTTTGATCAATCAATCAATAGTATCAACAGTATAGTGTATATATAAGGTCTTATTTTTAACGTAAAAAAAAACATAAGGTCCTATTTTTAATCCTGTTTTTAATACAATTTTTAAAATATAAATTAAAGATTTAGCTTTAAAAATAATTTCACAGAGGCCAATTGTGTACGTGAGTCGGATTGAGTTGAGTTTGGCCAAAACTAAAACTCTAACTTGTGGGTTGGGTTCAGCAAAATAATCATTAGAGTTGAGTATATGGGCTGAGGTCCACGGACCAACCCGTTTAACCCACAGCCCGCACGGACTTAAGTCCTTTTTTTCTTGACTCGTTTATATTTTGGCTCGTGTGGGTTGGACCGTTAAAACCGTGGGTTATGCGGGTTAAATCCGCGGGTTTGTGGGTTGGCCCGTATAACCCGCATTTATTATTATTTTTAAAAAAATTAATCAATCGTATACAATATATTAATACAATGCTATTTTATTTTTAAATCGGTTGATATAAATTTTTTTGTTGTACTTTTAATATTGGTTTGAACTATTAAAGTTATTTTCATTAATAACTTTAACAATACTATTGAAGTTCTTATTAAATATAATTTGTGTTTATCTTATGGATTTGAGAACTGTAGTGTGGAGAGAAAGAATGATAATGTGAATTAGTTGAATTTGATTTCGATTTCATTACTTGCAAAAAGAAGATAGATAAATTTAAAAATGTCTCAAAGAATTTTTATAATATCAAATATTTTAGTTTTTTTTAATTTTTTTTTATAAATGTAATAGTCCGCGGGTTAACCGTTTAACCCGCGGGTTTATGCGGACCGTATTCGGGCCAACAACTATAACCCGTTTATATTTAATGACGGACTTGTTCGCCCCGTTTAATATGCGGACTTATGCGGGGCGGGCTAGCCCGTACAACCAGCTCTAATAATCATCCACTTTAGTATTAGGTTGATTTGAGTAAATCCATTAATTTTCAGATTGAATTGGGTGGGTTAGTGGGTTATCTAAATTCAATTTTTATTTTCTTAATTTAAATTATTATATCATAAATATCCATATTTTTTCCCGTAAAAATAACTCAACCTTTTTATTTTCTTAAAAAATAGCGTAACTTATTTTCGTTATTCTTTTCTCCCCGTAAAGAAAACATCATAGTGTTCGAAACATTTCTTGTATTTCCTACCAACATTTCCTACAAATACGTTTCATACGATACATTTTCTACGAAATTTTGTAGGAAAAATAAATTCAGAGTTTCACGCTTTTCTATGTACATTTCCTACGAACCATTAGTAGGAAATGTTCTTTGACCATAGAATCTCTACACAAACAGGAACACAGCAGGTGACTTTAATTTTTATTTTTATTAAAATACATTTCCTACAAAAATTTGGTAGGAAATGTCATATGAGCCAGAGGTCACTCACCTTATTTTATCTATTTAACATTCCTATATATATATATATTTTTCATATTTAAATCATATAAATACATAATCAATTTCACTATTAATTGAAAAAAAAAATTCATTAATTAAAAATAACATTTCAAAATTAAATTAAAAAAAATTAATATCTCAACTAATCTACTGTAACTGTAATTATATATACTAATATAATTTGAATAATAAAAAAAATAGGTTAATTATAACTGCAATGCACGGGTTAATTAGTTATACTAGTTTCATATTATAATTATAAAAAAATGGGTTGATAGGCTTTTAGCACTTGCAAAGTATGCGAATTTTACTTTTCTTCTTTGTAAAATTATTTTTTTAGATCGATTACTCCTGTAAAATTATTTTTTAAGATTTATTCACTATGTTGAGTTTTTGGTGAAGTGGCAGGAAAAGGTCAACGTCCACGTCAACAAAAAGTATATTGTTACATCAACAAAAGTTGATTTTTTGTTTGTCACATCACTAAAAAAAGTCAATAAAGAGAGTAAATCTAAAAAAAAATTACAGAAAAATAATTTTATAGAGTAAGAAAACAAAACTCATTATTTTACAGGAGAGTAAAAACGTATTAACTCTAAGAAAATAAAGTAAACTAAAAACTAGTACTCTTTTTATCAACATTTTTCTTATAAAAAATTAAAGTAAAATAAAAATTGGTCTGCAACCCACATTTGATGAAAAAAATAAAGTTTATAAAATGTTTTCAAAACTCTTGCAGTTTGGACCAATATATTGTTGGGAATCTCTAATACATCTAGTTAATTCATCTTAGAAGAATCAAATATCTATAAAAAAAACTATGTTTTATGAGTTAGGATCCACCGACATCAACTAATTTGACACTAATTCTAACAATTTTTAATAATATTTTAACTGATATAAATTTTATAAAATTTACTGTTAAATTAGAAATTTATATCATATAAATTATTAGTGTAAAATTTCAGACAAGTCCAAAATCACTTCATTGATTATTGAGACATATAAAGATTGATCGCGTTTAAAAAAACACATAAACTGTTAATTTTGATGTCCATCAATACAATATCAAATGATTTATATTTGTCTTGAAAATTTTACATAAATAATTTTAGTTGTATAAATTTTCAATTTAACAGTAAATTTATATATATAATTTTATATGAAAATCACAAAAATATAAATGTGACATCTAAGGTATTTCAATAATAATGTTGACAAGTCACCAAAAAAATGATACTAGTGAAATATATTAAAAATAGAAAGAGACACTATGCTGGGAAAGAATATAAAAAATAGATATATGCTGTAATTTGCTTTAAAAAATTACAAAAAATGTCAAATGTTATTTTTATAAGAAAGGAATTTTATATTTCCACCTAATGTCTTTATTAATGTTAAGATATCAATCAAACAACGAGTAGGCAAGTTTATATATTTTTTTAATTAAGGGTTGAGTATTCAATTTTATTCTAAATACGGAATAACTTTAAATTTTTGGATCAACTATCTCATCTTTTAAGGTATCTCTAACTTAACAAAGAAAATAATCATTAAACTCGACAGTGGATAACAAAGTCTCGACAAAAAACAACTAGGTGATCACGATGAATCCATAGAAGGAAAAGGTGGATCGAAAGGATAATATAGTTAATAGATAGATTGATCATCCTGAGAAAGAATTTTAACCATTAGATGCCACCAATTGAATATTACCCTTCACTAACCTTTCCACATCAACGGTAGAGATTCCCCCAGAAAATACGCAAATTATGTATTGATTCTATTCTATAATAGCCAGCTGGACTCACCTACCGCAACAACAATACCAGACCCCACAAACACAATGCTTAGGAAAGATGATTAACGTGACTTTCAACTTTTCTTTCAGCAACCTTTATATATACGCATCTTCTCAATCCCACTAACCAAAACCTACTCACCTTTCTACTGTTTTCATTCTCTCTTTCTCCATTCCTTTCTCATTCAACATGGGTAGCGTTGAAGTTGCTGAAAGAACAACAGTAGGATTGGCTGCTAAAGATGCTTCTGGAATTCTCACTCCGTATAAGTACACCCTCAGGTACGTAATTCAATACAACAATCAACTTTTTTAATCTCCGTGTTTTCCTCAGTCTTATATTTAGGTACGGATGTACTTCCTCCGGTCCTAAATATAAGAAACATCATGGAATCATTGATGTATATGGTCTATATTATGAACCAAATACATCAATCATTCTATGAACCTAAAAAGTAAAAAGTTTTTTATATTTAGGACAAGAGGTAGTAATTATTTTTTTTGTGACCCGTCGTGATAATTGATGAATATTAATTAATGTGGTTGTGATGAATTATAAACATGCAGAAACACAGGACCGGATGATGTTTACATTAAAATTCATTACTGTGGTATCTGTCATTCTGATCTTCACCAAATCAAAAATGATCTTGGCAATTCCACTTATCCCATGGTACCCGGGTATGTATGTATGTTCATCTCTTCGGTGTCCAACACGTGTCCGTGCAGACACAATTATTGTTACAGTTACAGGGTGTGTCTGTTGTCGTGTTTTATTTTGAGATATTAATGATTGTTTTGTAAAAACAAACGACAGGCATGAAGTGGTTGGTGAGGTACTAGAGGTGGGTTCAAATGTGACGAGGTTCAATGTGGGAGAAATCGTGGGAGTTGGACTTTTGGTTGGTTGCTGCAAAAATTGTAGGGCTTGTAATTCTGAGATTGAGCAATACTGTAACAAGAAGATCTGGTCTTACAATGATGTTTATGAAGGAAAAACCACTCAGGGTGGCTTTGCTGAAGCCACGGTTGTTGAGCAAAAGTAAGAATCATTATTCATTTCTGATTTTTTATTAATTTTCTCAGTCCCCTGTTTTATGCCATTTTGAAAACCCACGTTGATAATTTGGGGATTTGAATTTCCACAGTCAACAATCCACTCAGTAGCATTGGATCGAAATCTGATGATTTAGATTTGAATATAATTTTTGGAATAAGCATTTTGCAAGACCACTATTTAGATTTTAGAATAGTTTATAGAGATGTTAATAACATACATGATACATGTCTGTATGTAGTTTTTGGCTTATTTTGACAGCTCTGCAAATTAGCTTACCAAAATATCTTATACTACCTTATATTCAATCTGTTCATTTTTATTTTATAATAGGTGATTATTCTATAAGTGCTTAATTAAGTTCTTTATACACAAAAAAGAATTGATATAGGTAATTTTGTTTTTAACTGATTGTGTGTATTTGGGGGTATTATTGTCAGATTTGTAGTGAAAATACCAGAGGGACTAGCGCCAGAGCAAGCTGCACCATTGTTATGTGCAGGTGTGACTGTATACAGTCCACTTGCACATTTTGGGTTGAAACAAAGTGGACTTAGAGGTGGAATATTGGGACTTGGTGGTGTAGGACACATGGGGGTGAAAATAGCAAAGGCATTTGGTCATCATGTCACTGTGATAAGCTCTTCTGATAAGAAGAAGAAAGAAGCACTTGAGGATCTTGGAGCTGACAATTATCTTGTTAGCTCAGATACTGTTGGGATGCAAGAAGCTGCTGATTCACTTGATTATATCATTGATACTGTTCCTGTTGGTCATCCTCTTGAGCCTTATCTTGCATTGCTTAAACTTGATGGAAAATTGATCTTGATGGGTGTTATTAACACCCCTCTTCAATTTATTACCCCTATGGTCATGCTTGGTAAGTAAAAGCCACATTCTTCTTACTCATCCTTCATTTTTTGAACTAATTAAATTGATTAAACCATGATTTTATTTGATACTTTTGGTTTTTCAATTTTAATGAGATTTGTCCTATTGATGTTGTGTTGTGTAGGGAGGAAGACAATTACTGGAAGCTTTGTTGGGAGTGTGAAGGAGACAGAAGAGATGTTGGAGTTTTGGAAAGAGAAGGGTCTAACCTCCATGATTGAAATTGTGACTATAGATTACATTAACGAAGCCTTTGAAAGATTGGAGAAGAATGATGTGAGGTATAGGTTCGTTGTGGGTGTCAAAGGAAGTAAAATTGAGGAGTAATGTATACAAAACAAAACACATACTATGTCATGAAGAGTGTGGACACAAGTTGTAGTATTAAACAACTACTACTATTTTCTTTCTTGTATTTGTATTAATTGAGGATTGCTTTCTTTTTCTATGCTATGGTTTCACACATGATGTCAAATTCTCATGAAAGCAAAAGATGACAATTTTTCCTTATTTTGTTGTTCGAAGATGTTGATTTTGTTGTGTCTTATAATAATAAGAAAATTAGAAGGAAAAAACAATTTGATCTGATCTGTGGCTCACCAACTTTTGAGAATGACAGCCATTTTGTTTGCTTGAGTTTTCTTTACCAACTTGACCATTTCTTTTTGACAAATCGTTACTCTATAGACTATAGTACTACCTAATCTTTGAAACTGCCAAGTGCCAAACTGGGACATTCTCTCAGCCATACGCGTATGCCAAATACTATATGATGCTTCATTTTCACATTGATTTTTTATTTTAACATAAATCCCATTTCTAATATATATTAAGATTAAGATAATAACATAGGAATAAAAGCTAGACATGCAACAAGCTGCGCCGTCAAATTTATTTATATAGCAAAATTTAGCCTTTGAAATTACTACATTTCTAGACTTATGCGACACAATGACTATGCATGACAAAAGGTTTATAGAGTCTGGTGCTAGGAAATCAAAATCGTCAAAAACAAATGGTATTAAAGCATCTTGATTATTGGAGTATGATTTTTCATGTTTGACCCTTTTACTTGAGGCAGCTTTGACTTTGAAAGTTGTCCGTCTTACTATAAAATCTCCAACCTCCAATCCCACATGTGGAGAAACTCCATTTAATTTTACACAAGCGATATTGAAGAGGTGACAAGACAAGATATGAGAGGGGATCAGAGCAAATTTCTCCTAAACTAATTTCTGCTCTCCTAAAAATTGGAGAAATTTAAAAGAAAGATAATGTTTGATTAAATTTTATTTTTTTGAAAGGAATGTTTGTTTAAATTTAAACTTACAAACTTATATTTAACGTGACTTTAAATATTATACGGATGAAAATACAATTTTATATATTACTTCAATTAAAATTTGGTTTCATGCCCTCAATCCCTTGTCAAACTAAACAACATTTTAAAATGAATCATCTTCCCTCATTTCCTCTCCCCTCTATTTTTTTTTTTATAATCAAAATTTGAATTATAAAAAGTATAAGGGTATTCAACCTTTACAATTCAATACATCAACATCCTCTAGAAACTTTATAAACAAACTATAGAATTTACACACCAACTATCAAAAGTTACATAGAGATTATTCCTCGAACAACCAACGCATCAAAACTATGACATATATTTAATTTGCTCAAAGATAGAATTGATATTAACCTGCCTCGCCACTCCCCTCCCCTCCCCTCTATTAAAATATCTTCCTCTTTATTCCATTAGTTGAACTTGAACTAAACCATACAGAATCTTGATGCCCTCTCACATGGAAACCACCCAATACCCACCACTACATTGTTTATTCTATAGACCGGTAAGCAATTTTTATACTTTAAAAAAGTTCATTATTCTAGTTAATTCAACTACACCTAAATATTTTGGGCAAAAAATAAAACTACACCTAAATATTTAGTTTTTTTTAAAGGAACAAACATACCTACCTAAATTATTTTAGGTAATTCAACTACACCTAAATATTTAGTTATCCACTTATCTGTTATCTCGTAGTCCACTTAATATTTAATTTTATCAAAATGACAAAAGTTATATTGATTATTCATTTAATTTTGTTTTTTCTTCACATCAATTTTCTATCCACGCAATCCACTCTTCAAGAATGGATATGACTTTCTTATCGGTATGTGGCTTGGCTTCTAATGAGTACTCAAAATTTAACCGTAAATCTTAATTCTTATCCATATGTGATGCAGAGATAGGGACAAATGTATAGTCCACTTTTTTCCATTCAGATAACAAGTATAGCCTCATGAAAGAATACATTGAACAGAAAAATTTCTTTGTTGGGAGAAAAGATGCCAAATTGACAAAGAAAATTCATTACAATGTGTATTCATTTGAACAAATTCTATTCAATAACTGTAAAAATACACTAACTACTCTGATTTACTACAGTTCAACTTTCATTGATAGTAGTAGAAGGCCGATAATGATTCATTTCCGGGCTATTGCACTCGTCAAACAAACAATCAAACTTTCATTAAAGCCTTCTCATGTTGTAGTCTCCATTACTTCACACAGACTGGTCAAAAGTTTGAGCTGGAATGATCATATTTGTCGGCTGAAGTATATGTTCATAAAGTATCTAGAAGGATTGAAGCCACTCAAAATCACTGGAAATAAGAATTTGGGTTTAGACTTTAGATGCAATATTAACATCACCTAAAACAGAAATGGAATGAACACTAAATACTTACAAATGGGAGAAAGGACAATTACTACACCGATTGGATACAGGAAAAAGGTGGTCCTCTCCAAAAAGGGCAGAACTACAGCCAGAGATGTCAATCAATTAATTTTAATTTTATTCAACAGTTCTAACAAACTAAACCAAACCTTCAAATTCAGAGCTATAGAAACCCATCCTCTATAGCCAGCCATAAGACATTGTTTATGAGGCAGCAGACACACCCAAGGATACAACACTAACAAGATATTCAAAGATCCAAATGTGAAGAGAGAGTGCAAGTCTTACCGTCATAACCTAAGAAATTTAGATAATGGTAGTATGATGCTCCCACCATGAATAATAGATTTGATAGCAACTCTGGAATGAAACCATGAGCCACCAATAGAGGAGATAGGAAATAATGGATCACTGCCAAAAGACCAGATATCAGTACCATTTTATTTCAAGATACTTTAGCTGCCAATATCATAACAATTCATACTAACTGAGGAGTCAGAAATTACCATATAGCAAAACAAACATTGGAAAGAAAGAGTTGCAGTGCACATCAAATGCATACATCCTTCCATGGAAAACCAAAAATATAATCAGTTTGGAAATTAATCATTAAATGGCAAGAACATTTAAGAGAAGCCTTGCCTGAATAACATTTAACCAAATAGTAGTGCATGCTCTGAAAATTGAACATGCAAACAACTAAATTGAGTCAACATATAGAAAAATGGCAAGAAAGTTCTTGATCTTACCATTCAACACGCTGTTCAACCACATAACTGTTTGGAGCCTCTTCTCGAAGATAAGAATTAGTTAGGAACCTGCAGAATATATAGTTCAAAAATATACATCAGCTTTGGTATCAAAGGCTAATGACTTGAAGAAAAGGGTGAATAATTTACAGTATTAGCCTTACCAACAAAAAGTTGCCAGAAATATGCCAGTCAATAGAAAATGGAAAACCAACACAGAGAAAACAACAAAAAGTGCATGGCCAGTACTATGGTCATACCTGAAAATGAATTGGAAAAATACGACGGTGTAAAAAGTTAGCAGATGACCAGAGGGGCACTAAATGAACTAAATAGGGCATAATTTTTTTAAAACAAAATGTAAATAATCAGTCAATTTACACTAAAACCATAGTCCATGATTCGGTTTTAATAAAATTCACACGTTCAAAAGTTTAAAGTAATAGCAATATAGCA
Organism: Trifolium dubium; assembly: GCA_951804385.1. NCBI lineage: Eukaryota > Viridiplantae > Streptophyta > Magnoliopsida > Fabales > Fabaceae > Trifolium > Trifolium dubium. The sequence continues at coordinate 56,700,879 of OX638064.1, forward strand.
TGTTTCTATAAGAGATCGTTTCAAAACAACAACCCTACCGCTAAATAGATTCAATACAAAGAATCACATTAGTGATTAGTTATATATTCCCATTTTCCAACCAATGTAAATTAATATTTTTAGCTAGTCATATATCTAATCATAAGGAGCCATCACTACCAAAATGCATTAGAAACTTACGCTGCACAATACGCCAAAGTTGCAACAGCCAAAAGAAGGCTGCAGATCACAACAAATGCAGGGTCATCACGTGCCCATTGATTCTTGGTTTCTAATATCAAATAAGAAAATCAATTAAAAATCCGTTGAAACTATCAAATGTCTCAATGATATAACAAACTTGCAGCTCTTTTTTTTCTTCTTGAAAAACTACATAGTTACATATCACCAAATTAAGTTCATGTGCATGCCTAATTTAGCCAGAGCTACTTAGAGCTCGTTATGAAAATAATTAGCCGCAACATTACAAAGGATCCTTTTTCTTGACATAAAGGTGAACTATATCAAATTATTAAAGTGCATCCCATCATTTTTACCATCTATCTGTGTTTCATCCAATTTATGCAAGATAGTTCTCTAATAGACCAACTATTCTGACTAATCCTATAGTTCCCCTTTGTTTTGTATCCTAACACACACTGCATAAATGATTAAATGTAACTAGCCTAGTGCACTGTGAACAATTACAGATAAAAACTACTTAAGTAACATGGCCTAGTAAACATAACCTCCTCAACAGACATCCATGGAACAAACGCATACCAATAAATCAAAAGAATAAGGATATTCATGAGAAGTGGACTTACGCTTGTGATATTTTGTGTGCTGGTAGCTGCATCCATTGTAAAAATCCATATAAAACACACCAAAAACCCAATCAGATAAGCAGATATTCAAAATTTGAAACACATACACAACCAAAGGGGTGAGTAAAAACTCAACCAAGAACCATCTGTTTATGCCCATATGTTCGGTAGTACAATTTATCAAATAAAATAGGCCTCGTATTGTTTTGCGCCTGATCACGGTAACAATGTGAATGTTTTTGTTCAAAGGAAAGAAGATTACTTTTAAATACTTACACAACTTTTGGTGACGTACATAGATGAAGCATTTGCCAAAAAGTGTATTCAATATCCATTTGTTGCCACTACAATGAATAATAAAATTACAGAGAAAATAAAAAGATAAGTGAGGCAATCACCTGACTCAATAAATTCATTGAATAAATTGTAAAAAAATAACTATAGCTAAATTGGCAAGTTCAATGTCAACACTCTATTGTATCTATGACAATATATGTAGTACCAATATCGCTATCAACAATAGATCAACACTCCTCCATAACAAATTGAAATAAAATAAAATGAATTATGTTGGAAAACTCAACTTGTAAAACTGACACCAGCTAAGTAGTGATTTTCCTTATGAGACAATTACGTTTTTCATTTCTACATTATGTTTTTTCTTCATCACCCAATATTCCATGGTATTAAATTTTCAGAACATTATCCACCACACACACACACAAATCATAACATTATAATCCAAAATATTAAATTTTGAACTAAAACGCCAAAAAGATTAAGTGCTCAAGCAATCGGGAATTTAGCCTAATCTAAAAAGATTTGATTTACTTGGTGCTAGCGGTTCTGGGTTTCACAGTATCCAATTAATTATAAGGGGTTAATCTAATCCTATGGTTTATAATCTTACACTATAGCAATGCCATTTTATTTCTGGCCACAATTCAAACGGCATTTGCAATGAAATGTTGAATTGGATCTTGGACTATTATGGATAGAAAAAAAAATAGCAAAATTAAGAAAGAAAATGTCGAAACGAAGAGATCGGTGGTGTGGTACCTTGATAATTCTGCGGAGGTAGGGAAGAAGAGTGGAATTAGGTCGAGAAGAGGATGAAGAAGATGAGGAAGAAGAACGTGCTTTGGAAACTGTGGGTAACATCTTTGCTTGTTCGATTCGATTCGTTTCAGCTCTGGAAACGATCGACGAATTATTATTCTATTTTGATTTCTTCGTTTTGGTGTGATGAGTTGCGATCTGTGTGTCTCTCTATCTCTCTCACCCTCTCTCCGGTAGCTTGCTACCGAATCAGAAAATCAGAATCAGATGGGAAATGGCCAAGGACTGAAATGTAAATAACCACTATGATAACTTGGGCCTATTATTATAAACTAATTTCATAATTGGACTCTAATCGCTTTATGACCCATGTTTGTTTAATTACTAAAATGAGTTTTTTTTTTTGTCGAGATCAGATTTCCATCGTCGGCGCAGTGACTATATTACTTGCAGGGTTGTAGTGTAGACACTTCAAAGGATACAACAACTGGGCTAAAAATTTAAGTTTTTTTGGTTAAAAAAGGATGAAATTCACCCACTGATTATTAAAATGAGTTTCAAGCTTTATTATTATTATTATAAAATAAAAGAAATAAAAATAATTTTTTAACTACAATTTGTAGGACAAACAACCATTTTGATCATCGAAAATTTAACTCACTATTACATTCGTCTCTAAACGTATTAAAATAACAAACACATGCATGTCTCGTGAGATTAGCTCTATTGATATGGCATTGCGTCTTATATGCAGAGTTCAAACCCGGATAATCCCACTTAACCACCTTTAAGCGTGAAATTTTTAGCTCTTAAACTACTTGATGAAAAAAAACTACTTTCTAGCCCTTATTTTAATTTTAAAATTAACTTTAAAGTGGTCAATTTAATTCTAAAAAAAAATACTAACAAGGCCTTAATTTTTTTTAGAAGACTGGACCTTTATCTTTTAGCCCATTATTATTAGTCTATTATTATTAGTTAGTCTTTGAATCAGATACGAGTTAAAAAAAAAAAAATAGAGAATAGCTACTCCAGCACAGCAAATAAGAAATACACTCGACTGAAACACAAATAAAGAGGGAATCGCGTGCCCCCAGTCCAATTTGAGATTTTGAAATCAGAACCTATAAATTGCTGCAGTTACACCGAAGAAAATCTGTTTGGAATAGTGTTTGAGAGATTAAGAGGTAGTAGAACTCAACCGGTTGTGTGAGAACCTGGCGGTTTGGATTTCAATTGAAAAAAGTTAGGGTTTTGTTAAATCCCAAAATGTCCACTGGTAAACCCAAAGACCGCGAATTTCAGATGGTTCCAGCTCCGGGAACGTCCAAACCTCCCCTACCGCCAGCATCAAATGCGATAGTAGAATATACTCCGCCTGTTTTTAAAGAGGAAGAAGAGGATTTGGAAATCAAGCTCCGACGTATCATCGACAATGTCCCTGTTCGTGTCAGCAACACTTCCGGTAGTTCAGCTGGTTCTGGCTCCGGTGATTTCCACCAGGTAAAACTGCTGTTTTCTACAACAATGATTTTGAATTGAAAAAAATAAGAGATTTCTCATGGATTTGATTTAGAATGCATTTTACTGTTTATAATTTACCAATTATGAATATGTGTAGGAATCAGTTTGTGAAGTGATACTGCAATGAAATCACATTAGGTTGTTCTTTCAATTATATACATGCTTATTCAATTAGCTACCACAAGGAGTTCAATTGATTGTTTCTTTATAAGCTACATATTGTAGAGTGTTTTGAAAAGAGCTGAAAATAACTTGTGAGATATTATAGAGTGTTTCTTTGTAAGCTAGTATAAGTTAGTTTTATAATAGTTTAACTATCACAACACTCTTTATGTTATGAGATGAATCTAAATGAATTCTCTAAGACATTCTCGTAGACTCTTAGTAGAACTATCATAGTTCTATTAACTTAGGTCTGTTTGGGATGTTTTTTGGAGTTTTGGAGTTGGAGGGCTAAGTCTATATTTTGAAATATATTTGGTATTTTAAATTTTTTTGAAACAATAGCATGATAAATGATCGTAGAATACTTCAATCACACTTAACTTATTTTTAAAAACATTTTCTAATGTCTGTAAGTTTTAATAGAAAAGTAAGTTCTTCCATCCCCTCCCCTTCATCTAAACATACCCTTAAGGTCTATGTGTAGGAGGTGAGGGGAAGACGGGGTGTTGTTCAATGTGTTATAATGAATTTAGCCCCCGTGATCCAGGAAAAAAATCACAGAGGTGTTTTTCAATGTGTTATAATGAATTTGGACTTGGATGCAAACTGATTGCCAGTAACATTACACTCTAATGTAGCAATGGCTTCTTCCATGGAAGGGTTCTTGATTTCATGGCTGAACTAATAATTTGATTTCATGGGTAACATTACACTCTAATGACTGCAACTGTTTAAATTTAATGCATAAACTTGTTAGAATGATAAGGAGATTATCCTTGTTATATTTGATGTTAAGTTGCATATCTTTGATCGTCATTTGTGTTAAGGTATCCTTTCTTGCACTTGAGTTGACTTGTCCTGAATTGTATGACTTTGATTTAAAATATGTATTCATGGAATTTCTTATCATTTGGGTGACATGTAATAACCTGGACAGTGGGCATGCATACTAAAGTGTTTTCTCGCCCACTTAAGTAGAGTTTGAATTGACCATGGGACAGAACAGAATAGGACTGCTCACAGAATAGGACTGCTCACAGCTTGTTCTTTTCTCATCTCTTTGGTTTTACTTTTTTCAATGGAATCAAAATGTATAACTACTTTGTTTTATGTCATTCTCTGCTCGCCTTTTAAAATTTCATCAAGCATAAAATAGAACTCATGTATTATATGCTGTCCTGTTATATTTACCATTTTTATGGTAGTGTTTTTACTTCTTTTTTTTTTACAACATGGTAGTGTTTTTGCTTAACACATGATGTTTGCCTTTTTTGCTTGTTGAGTCATTTGTTCTTCAAATTCTTTTTCCAACAGTATCGGCAGATGAGGCGCAAGGAGCAAGATCGACTCGCTAGGATGGAAGTTGACTACCAAAAAAGGAAAGAACTGGCAGAATTTGCTATGAGAAGGGAGGAAAGATTAAAAGCTGCCGAAGAACGTACAGCAAAGAAGCGAGCAAAACGTCAAAAGAAAAAGCAAAGGAAAAAGGAGAAAAAGATCAAAACAAATGATGGAGAACAGCCGCAAGAGAAACAAGATTCTTCAGATGATGGGGATTCTGATAACGACGAGGAGGCAGCCACCTGAAACAAGCACCCCTTGTAACCCAAATTTTTTAAATTTGGTTGAAGCTAAGTGTGCTAAGTTGGCATATCTGACCCTAGGTAAAACACAGTCATGACTCGGGTTTCTATTATTTGTATCCTATATGTGAGTTGAGGAACTGTGTTTGGAGGCAATACAATCAAATCATTCAATGATGTTTTGTTTAAAGAGAACTATGTGCTTGTTTGCATTCACAGTAGAATGTTCTGTCATTGTGTGCTTGGCTGTTCCTACAAATCGGAGTGTTTTAAGTTTCACCGAGTTTACATTGGGATGTGATTAAATGTATCTCACGGCCGCACCAAAAATAGGCCAAGTGTTGCAAGCCTTTTATTTAGAAGAAATAATCCAATGTCCATGGCTCTCAATGTGTGGAACTGTGTGATATACAAGTAAACGGGGTAAACTCACATAAAAATATTTTTGTTGTTTCAATGTGAGCTCTTCCAAGAAGTACAATTTAAGTCAAATGTTAGTTTTTAATCTACCAACTTACAATTGATTGATAACATTAAAATAATATGTATACAAAAATATTATATTATTTTTATTACAAAAGTTATGATAAAAAATAAACACAACTTATTATTATTGCCTCTGATTTTTTTTAAATAATTTTTTTTTTTGTGAGATCATGTGAGAGGACTTATAATAACAGCTTACAACATTTTTTATATGCTTTTTTCAACTTATTTTCATAAGTCATTTTTTTTTGTTACATTTTTTATAAATGATAAACTCTTTGTTTTGTCAAAAAAAAATGATAAACACTTTGTTCTATAAGTTGGATATACATTATTTATCCAAACATGGCCTAAACCTAAACAATCATATATGACAATCTAGCGAGAGATTAGTCATTGCGTTCCGCAGTGAATACTATAGTTTCGATAAAAAAAACGATGTCATTCAGCATGGCCTACAAGAAATGGGCCTGAAAAGCCCAGTCCTTAAACAAGCAGGGTCGCGAAGGCATGTGTCATTGTCACATTTCAGTTTTCTCTTTCCTCTTGTAACAGCGAACAGTAGATGACCAAAACCGAAAGAAGAAAGAAATAGCCACCGTAACCGTAATTCTAACCGTACTTCTTTTAACATCTGGTTGTTACTCGCAACTCTTCACCCACCACAATATTCCCCCAATCGCCATGGTAGAACCTAAACGAATTTCCGTTCATCACGCTCTCGGCGCTGGCTCAGGTTCGTTCCTTCTCTCTCTTTCCGATTTCGTTCAATCTTCTATGGATCCTTTACTTCTCTTACTCACAGTTAACGATTGATCTTTTTTATGATTCGATTGGTTTTAACTATGAAATGATCGATTTCTATCTAGAAAATAAAATCGGAGTTGACTATTGTTTATTTGATTTGCTGTAGTTGCCGATGTGCTGTTATGGAAGAATTGGCGCGGCGGAGTTACGGTGCTGAGTTCTGCAACTACATTGTGGTATCTGTTTGAACGAGGCGGTTACAATTTCTTGTCGTTTGTGGCAAATGTGATATTGCTTCTCGTCGTGATTCTGTTTCTATGGGCGAAAGCTGCTAATCTTCTTAATAGGTATTTTACTTCTTGATGATCATTTTGCATCAATGAGTTTCTTAGTGAGAATTTTTTATAGTTAAATTTGTTCATATCAAACTTATAAGGAATTCTTGTTTGAGGTGCAAATAATTAGTAAATACAGATGATCTGTTAAGTGTTCTTAGAATGATGCATGTTTAGTATCAACGTAGATTTGTCAGAATTAGCTTTTGCAATATAATTGTGGTTTACATCATTGTGATACCAAATATGCACTTAGTGTCGTGCGAAATTGTAATTTGTAAAATAGAAAGAGAGATTTTAGATCGGTTACTATAGAGTCTATACTTTCCATGATTGAAATTATTTTATTTTTATGTCACAGGCCTCTTCCTCCTCTGCCGGATCTGGAGATCTCGGAGGAAACTATTGCCAAGCTTGCTGATGCGCTGCAAATTTGGATAAATCGGGCTTTGTCTGTTGCACATGATATATCAATTGAGAGGAATTTGTTTCTTTGTCTACAGGTACAAGGCTGTTTTTTGTTCTTGTATTTGTTTATGATGAGTTCCATTTATTTGAGCAGCACATAATTTTTTGACATTGATACTTGTTTGTGTTAACTTGGTGAATCAGGTTGTTGGTGTATTGTTGATAATATCTTATATTGGCAGTCTGTTTAACTTCCTGACTTTGATCTATATATGTAAGTTCTATGCTTCTGTAGCCCTTAGCCTCTTACATGCTCTAATATTGTTTTTTACATTCTTTACATAATATTGGTTTTAATATTACTGTAATGATCTTGTCAGGTGTTCTTCTTAGCTTGTCTCTTCCTGTGTTGTATGACAAGTACCAGGATCGAATTGATGAGAAGATGCATGTGGTACATGGGGTTATTCACCCACATTATCAAAAGATTTGCAACATTGTTTTGAGCATTATTCCAAAACGTACAAACAAAGAAAAGAAGGTGCAATAGGTACGTAGTAAGAGCAAGCTATTCCTTTATGTGTGTGTTTGATGAACATGGTTGCTCAAAAGCATCTCCTGATTCCTTACATTTACAAGCTATTTGTCCATAGATGTACCATCTATGTAATCTTATTTTAGTTCTGCTTGCAGTTGAGAGGCATCATATTAGGCAGGTATTTATTTTTCAGTACTGATAGGAGTGTGTTTTCACTTGACATCTTGCTATTTAAGACAGTCATTAATTTACAGTTGAAACCGAGTATAAATTAACATTTAGTGTTATGTGTTAGCTTGTGAAGTTATCTATTGTGAAACTCAAATAACTATTAGTTATTGGCAATCATAGAAAGTTTAAAGAAGCTTAGAGCTGCAGAAAGGGTGTATTTATAGGATATAAATTGTGTGCATATGGATGTCTACTTTGGATTTTCTGTTATTTATATCATTTTTGTCCAATTTCTAGTTACCTCCAATGATACCAAATTCAAGTTATGCAACAGATGTTTTTTCTACAGAGACAGATTTTGTCTAGTTTTTCCACTAATAATTTGATTTGAGTTTATATGCAGTTGAATTTGTACTGTCATTCTTTGAAAGAAATCCTTAAATGCTTCCATTGAAATTGTGTCAATTTATTCCATTTGAAATTCAGAGTGCAGATGGTTAACTGAAGTCTAGTTAGGAGCGTACTGATGGATGCTTAACATTTGGAGTACTTGAGGTTTTCCTTTTGTTGGGAAGTTAAAGCCATTTTAATTTGTGATTAGTGTGGTATGCTAATTCTTCAGAAGCCAGATTGAAAAAGACCTTTGATGTAGATGACTATTCTCTTGTGATTTTCAGTGTACCCCATTGGAAGATGCTTTATGTGAATTTTGATAAATAGGTATGTACCGTTGTTAAGTTTCACTTTGGATTAGACTACCAGACTGGGAGGGAAAAGAAAGGACGTGAGAACATGCGCATCGATTTGTTTTTTAGGATGGTAACATGGCACAGTTTTTGGTTACAAATAGATTTTGGTTGAGATGGTTTTATGATGTATTCCTGAAAGTGTTTAATCAGTAATTACCACTATGTACTACAATACTTTTATTTTTTTAAAATAGGAATAGGAATGCAGCAACGGAAATATAAAAGAAACAGAATATCAAACCATCTCAAGTTCCCTTGTGCTTGCTTCTAATATGATTGCAATTGCTAATATTGTGTCTGTTAATAGTTTAGTTTCTGTTCTTTTTTTTGGTCAGGTAGCCTAGCGGCTTGAAAATCACCTTTTAAAGGTGAATAAGTGGGCATACCGGGTTCGAACCCCGGTCCCTGCACAAATGTGCACAATGTCCAACAAATTGAGCTAAGCTCATGGGACAGTTTAGTTTCTGTTCTAATTCTTTGATTTATTTTCTTGTTTTCACTTTTGATTAAAAAAAAAATACGATGTACCAAAAAAATAATTTTGATTAAAAAAATCACCTGATTTTTATTTTATTAGTTGGAAACCTCAGTCCTGTCATATGGTGTCACATTGTTTTAACCTGATTTTTTTATTTCAAAACTGTAAAAATTCAAATAGAAATAACTTTCTTTTAGGAAAGGGTCACTTATGGCATGAAACATCTATATTTTGGTCAATGATTTCTTTTTCAAACACACTTCTGATCCTATCTTTACCAACCAAATAGACATATGGTTTAGAACGTAGCTTCCAAACCCCTAAAAGATGAAAACAACATCAAATTTAACTTATGTAAATCCAATTTTTTTTATCACGGTCTAACCATACTTGGATCATACAAAACATAAATTAAATTAGAAAAAATAAGCATGGTCGAATAAGTTAGCTTATTACTCTAAGGTTCATGCTAATATATGTCCAGAGAACATGTGCTGAGAAATCTAAATAATAAAAAATTCATATAAAATAATGCATGATTTAATATTTTTAAAATTGAATATACAAGTGTTTTAAAGAATATTTTTAAATTTGACTGCTTAACATGTCTTCAAGTTACAGATTAGCATTTTTTTACTACAATTTTTTATTTAGTTTTTCGCTTCAAAATCATGACATGCTTTAAATTAAATTGGAAAAAATGCATATACTCTTTTTACACCTAAATATCAAACAGCCAAATTTTAAATAATCTTGCCCAATCCTACTTACTACGCATTTTTACTTTTATATACATTATTAATATTAATAAAAACGCTTCTAGGTCTGAGTTTTACAAAGATGGATCAAATTATAATGTGAATCCTGCACATGAACCGCATTGATCCTGCACAAGATTTTAAAGTATGATAAAGTGATGCAAATGGAAATTTATTTTCAAAATGCGACTCAAGCAGGGTAAAACTGCTCCTAAGATGAAAACTCTCCGCATCCCTTATCAAACAGGCAGAAACGTAGCCATTATTTCAAGTTAAAAAAATATACAAAAAAAAGCCCTTATATTGCATGACAATTCTAATTCTAATATACAATAATTCCAAATTTGCATTTTGAGTGTTCTCCATTTGACACTTATGAGGGTCATAAAGTTAGAACCCAAACATGTCCAAACTGTAGATAGTGCGGTAAACTCCTGCTACTGTGATAATCTGCCCATGGATCTTGAACTGTTGAAGTGTTCTCATGATTCGTGCTTATTAACAACATTGCACAAGGTTCTTTTCAACTTGGGAAGATGTCAACCGGCAACAAAGAGGGCCTTGAAGTGCTGTATCAAGACTCAACATAATTCATTAAGAAAACAACCACTAGAAACGTGTACAATTTTGTGAGCATAAATTTATTCTACCAGATTTGAGGCACACCTCATGCAAACTTTAGAAATGGAAGAGCTTCTGAAGGCGGTAATGTGACTGATCTTAACAATTCCAGTGAGAAAACAAGCCCAAGGAAATGAGAAAGAATTGTGTTCGCTGAAGCCTGTTAAACAAAGAATAATTAATAATATTATACTTATTAATTGAAACCTGACACCATATATTATATCCAACACAATCAATGTTACTCAAATTAGTTTGTGGTTGAGGTTTTCACTTTGAATTTGATTGTTCTATATTTCCTAATTTCATGATTTCACAAAAGCATTGGAAACAAGATTCTGTCATTCTCACCAGTTCCTTCAGAAAATCTTGAAAATATAATTCTTATTATTAGTGAAAACTTACCAAGTGAAAATGAAAAACATAAAATAAACCACACACCAGTTTTCCCTATTGTTGGAAATCATTTTCATTTCATACCCTTTAGCATGTATCTAAATCTAATACTACAGAGTTTTGTAAGAAGTCCTTTGTATTATGGGAATTCTGTTATTTATGCTCTCAATGCAACTGCCGAAAATTCAGCTCCACCAATCCACACTTTCCCCAAATAACAATAGTCAAATGATGTCCTTATTCCTTAATTTACAACTTTAAATGGAGAACAGCAACAATGACCAATGACAAAAAACAATACTGATAGAGTTGTTATCGAGAATGGCAAAATGACAGCCCTATACAAAGTTTTACTACTGGGGAATATAAACGTTTTATTAGCATTATTAGCAAAGAAAGCCAAAGTTTGCAAAACACAGGAAAGAGAACAGCTGAGAATAACATTGATAAATAACTTAAATTTCCTCTATAGAAGGCAACTTTATATTGACCAACCAATAAGATTTACCTGCACCAAAAAGACATCCAATGCGAGAACAGGGCTTGAACCAGGAGCAATTCCCTGGTAATATGGGTTGGCGGCTGAAGTAAGAGCCTTTGCAACTAAGAATCCAACTGTAGCTTGCATCCCAAGAATAGCAGCTCCCATCCCCAAAAGGTTCAATACTATACCATTTTGCAAGCTTTTCACTACATCAGATCGAGGCGGTGCCTGAAACCACAACTAAAAGCTCAACCTACATCCTAACAGTTACTAAATTAGTGTACTGTTCGGTGTTAACAAACAATGATTTCGCACAAAAAGCTTGTTTGAATTGGCTTATTTGAACTTATCTACTAACATAAATACTTGTGAGTTGATTTAGAAAAGCTTGCAAAAACAGCTTATGACACATTCATAATTTTTTTTTACAGCTTAATTTCATAAGCTCTCCAAAATAGCTTATAAGCTTTTAATAATGGAAACATTAGAACAATCAACACCTTTATCTTCCTACACAAATTCAATTAAGTATTTAAATGAAGGGGACAAAGCACCTTGGTAGGTTCATTTGCAGTTCTACGAAGCTTCTCAGAAAGCCGGATATAGCCAAAGGACCAAAACACTGAAATGAATGCAGCTGCTATTCCACCCGCAGTTGCATAAAACGTGGCCGGCGATGTCACTCTTCCGGTAACAACAACGGAAAACGATAGTATCACAGCTGATACAACAGTACACACTAGTTGACCCCAAAACCCTAAGCTACCTAAACGCTTAAAATACCTCGCAGTTTTCTCCAATCTCTTCGCCACCTGCACAACAAAAAAAAACCTCAATCGTCACTCTACATTGTCAATTTCACATACTTAAACCCTAGAAATTGAATTCAATATCACAATTAAGTAATCTACGAGAGAGTTTGTACCAGATCGAGTTTTGCCTTTTCTGATTCATCGTTGGAAGGAGTGAATGTTGGAGAGGTTTGAGAAGAAGCGGTTACGGTGAACGGAAGCTTCCATGGTCGATGAGAAATGAAGGAGCTATTGAGCTTGAGAGGGAGTGATGGAAAGGAATTTGGCTGTAGAAGTGTTCGGGGAAGACGAGGGACGGAAATGGCGGAGAGTGAAAGTGGAGCCGCCGTGAACCTGCCGGAGAATGGTGCCGGCGGTAGAAGAGTTTGCATTGTTAGTGTAAGAAAAGAGAAGCGTTGTTGTTGTTCGATTTCTGTGGTCTGTTTTCGTCTTCTTGCTTTCTCTCATTCATTTTCAGTTCTACTACTGGTTTGGCCTAATTTTATAATTGGGCTTTTGTTGGGCTTTTTTATTTTGGGCCTTACTGCTGAACTAAACCGAAAAACTAGGCCTCAACGGAAATAATTGTTGATTTTTTGTCATCCGAGAAAGAATGTAGAATTTTTTGGTCAAGTGTTATTACTTTGATGAATTTGATCAAGCATTGGCCAAGGGATGGAGGTTTCTTGGTCTTATTTGATATGGATATACTCCAAGTATATAGAAAAAGGAAGCACATTGGTGCGTCTAGATGTTTTGATGCCGAGATGAGATGATATTTAGGGTGTGATCTTGTGTTGTGTCATTCTTATATCCGAAGTGGTCACATCATATATACATGATGATGAGCTTGTTGTTTGGGTTGAATGATTCTTCCATTGTGGGCGTCCTTAATAGAACGTCCATAAAATAAATAAATTAGGTCTTTTTAGTGTTATGATGACAATTAAAATAAATTTCAACAACTTTTTTGGAATTATTGAATAAGATACAAATCACTATAATTCAACAAGATTCAAACTATGCTCACAATATAATCTTAAACACACCAATTTAATCCATTATATAAACATATAAGGAAGAAAAAAAACTTAGTGAGAAGTCGTACTTTGATGGGAGGATACATATACCCGTGAATTTAATCCTAAACACACATCTACATATGATCCACACACACTATAATTTATTGGAATCTGATCTCTCCTAATATGTATTTCCTCCTATAAATAATTAGTACTCTTTATTGGTTATGCCCAACCCATTAGAGTATAGGTATGAAATAGGTGGATACTACTATAGCATCCAAACCAAACCAACATCCATATATTACACAAATATTTAAGGGACAATTATTCCTATAAATAATCCCACGAGCTTTGGTTGGTACTATGTTTAAAAAACTTGTCTAGCAAGCCTCTTTGAATTTTTGTCTACCCAAAACCTTTCTTAATTAAATTATTTTTGTCCATACATTGGTAACCATGTGATGAGGCGTATATATTTGTCATTAACTACCCACAATATTTAAGTAGTCAAAATATAATGGTAATAACGTGTACTAAGTATAGTTTATTTAAATGGCCTCTCTCAACGCTAGTGTTGAGATAACAGTAAAAAAGAAAAGAAAAAGAAAGAGCAATAACACCTGACGCAAAGAGAAAAAAAGCTAAAGTGATGAGAAGATAAAAGTAATCACTAGCTTTAGACAATTTTGAACAAATCAAGGTTGTGTTTTGGAATTTTATTTCTTCACATGCTTTTTTGTTAATCCTTCTAAAGAAATACTACTAGTAAAACTATGTCACTTTAATTAGTGGCCAAGCTCCAACTTAGTCATTGTTTAGTGTATCTGTAAATCACTTACTTAGAACTGTTTGCCATTTATTTAGAATGAAGGCTACATTCTAATATACTAATATGTAGCATGCATTAATAAACCATCTCAAAAGCTTTAGTGATGGAGTATGTATAGATAGATTGAAGACTTACCACATCATATGGTTAGATAGACACATTTGCAGAGCCTGAAACAAATGTATTTTTCCAGAATAAGGTTTTTGATACTTATCAGGTGTTAGATTAGATCAAAATTTAAATTTAGTGGTGGTTTAAAGTGAAGCGTCGAGATGTTATTTTTGAGTTTAGTTTGTTGTATACAAATTCATTGCCTTGTTCAGAATGGAGGGGTGTTTAATCTAGTTGTATTTTGGTGCTTTTGATTAGTGATTTGTAGCATTGGCTTTAGTCTCTCTGTAACTTTTGTTTACATTTTACTCTAAATGAAGTACGTCTTGTATTGGTCTAATTTGTTTTAATAAAGATTCTTTTTTTGTTGTTTAAAACAAAAAAAACTAGATAGACACATTTGCAGCCCATTGGTAATTATTGGCTATAACCACAATAAAGTTTAATTTCTCTCCTTGCAATATTTTATTCGGTCACTTTTATAAGAACCAATGCACAATTTAAATTTATCGAATAATTAATGTATTAAATCCACATATTGAATATATTACTTAATTACTTAATCAGATACAAATAGATATAATAAACTGAAAATAAATTATTTTTGATAAAAATGATTGGGGTGAGTACTATTTATAAACAGTGCAACTTGTCACCCACCAAGATAGACTTTTTAACAGTCTAGCTAGATACCTCAAATATTTTGTAAGAAAAAAACAAACATAAAAGTGGCATTTTTGTTAAAAAAGATAAGTGAAGTCAGAGCATAAACAGAGGATACTATAGACTCCTAATAAAAGTAGTATATTCTTAGGTATTTCCATCTATAATCAAAATTAAGATAGACCAACCAACAGTTTTGTAGAAATAGTTGCAAGTTCTTTGAAACATTTCTAACATTGTTTTCACACACTACATATTGCAGCATTTTTACAATATGTACTAAATTTAAGTATGTATGTTTTGTTTTTTTTTTTGGTACAAATTTAAGTATGTACAGTTGTACACAACTATGTAACCTCGTGACATATATTTTAAAAAAAATGTACTTTGGGATTTTGATTTTATGCTTCCTGTTGAAATCTACATTCATACCATGAAAATTCTTTTAAGAAAATACTACTCTGTAAGGTTGGAATTAGAGTCAAGATATAATCGATGAAATGCCTTCAGAAGCATGTGTCCCATTATTTAGAAAAGTTGTACAAAAATAAATTAATGGTGCAGTTAAAGTGGCAATAATGAGTGACAGAAACAACTAATGTTCTGCTGCTATATATGCTATGAATATGACATTTTTATTTTACTTATAGTTTTTTTTACACCCCGTGACCAACACTAGGACTAGTAAGTTATATTGTACGGGATCAGTTGAGAAAGCACATGTGTCCCAATGGAAATTAGTGACTTTGGTGCTGATAATTAATATTTACAGTTTACTACTTGTTACTGCTAGTAATGATAACGATTGATTTCAACCACATTTTCCAACCCTACAAACAATTTGTTTTTGGTCATGACAGGAACTAAACGTAGATGTACCAAACCCATTATTAGAAACAAAACTAGGCAAACGGAAACACAAACAATAAGTTAATTAAATAGAGGTCCCATATGCATGGAGTTTATTGTCTCATAATTTTTTTCCTATTAAGTGATAGGGAGAATGCTAATCTGTCTATTAGTATTATATATTAGTACTGTTAAACAGCTAAACCTCAATCCCTTTTTTTACACAATTATTGTCAACCTCATATTAAAGAGTTTGAATTACTCTTAAAATTATTATTATGTAATTGATTTTTGATTAGTTTGATGGTTGTTTTGAGGTTCAGTTCTAAGTTCTAACCAAATATCAAAGTTGATGATTTAAGTTACAAGTGACCAATTCTTTGTATCAAAATCTTTCATCTCAGATGAGCTTATTTGATGAGTGAATGAATCTTACATTAGCGGCTGAAAATTTGAAGTCGTTCCACATTAAATAAAAATGAGAGCATAAACAATATATACAAGTGAAATAACTCTTACACATTTTAAATTCTCATATACATCTTATGTTTTGAGTGTTGAAATTCTTAACCAAGTGAGATAAACTCACTATCACTATAGTCTTAGCTCCCATAAAATATAAATAAAAATTGAATTTTTCTTGACACACAGTAGACCATGTGTACTACTCAGCAACCGCAAGTAAAACATCATAATTTTTTTTGGTTTAAACCGAATATCATTTACGCACAACTGTAAAGATTAATCACTCGAGTCAAATAAGATCATAAATGATGACAAAACTCTCCCTCAACTCAAGAGAACTTAAAACATCATTAAATGTTTTAAAAACTTATTTGTACCATATAATATATAAGCAATGAGCAATAAATCAAGCAAGTTTGATATATATAGAAATATAACATAAGCGGTGTGTCTGATATTTTTCACACATGACTCGTGCTTAGGACAGTACTACATGAAATAGTTTATTCCACATGTATTTAAGCTAAAAACAATCATACACCCTGTTGAAAAATTAAGAAGATTGTCCTGATACCTGCAAATCTTGCTGTTTTAAATAACCTTAATTCCTAAAAATTGGTGCATTTCCTTCAGTCTACAGACCATAAATCATATGTCAGAATTTTTTTAAAATGAAATAGGAGTAATATAAGACTTTGCATTGGTTACCAAAATATAAACTTTACATTATAAAATAAAATAAAAAATCAACAATAGTAGTAATAAGCACTAGAAATTTCATTTTTGATCCACACACAAACAAGGTAAACTGAATTCACGGGGATGGAACTGGAATTGTGAATGTGAAGGATTCTCACAAATTATGGTCTCCAACTCACTTGGGTGTCTTGTAGTATGAATTAGATTCCTTTTCTGTTTCATTTTCCAATTATTTCTATAAATAAATTTTTGTTTGTTTTCTAATATGACATAGATAGTTGGTACAGCAATACCATATATCCCACTTTCATTATCTTTACTTACTTCAATTAGGTTCATTTCATCATTATCAACTGCACAAAAGAAGAGAACATAAGCTTTACTTTCTGCTATCTTTCTTTTCTACATACCCTTTTTATTCATTTTTCATTCCTCCAACAGCTTCACAAAGATTTGGTGAACAGAACAAACATATTGCAGTTGTTTACCATATCCTTTTTCTTCTTTGTTTTACTTTGTCTCAAATGTTCTCTTTCTACACCATATGAACTAGTACTTGCAACTTGCAATGTGTCAACTAAGTGAATAATCATGATGAACCTTAACACCCTCTTGAGAGTTTCATCTTTTTTTCTTCTACTGCTACTTAAATATTCAGTTGCTCTTAACTCTGATGGAATTTTCTTGCTTAAGTTCAGATACTCAATCCTTAGTGACCCTTTATCAGTCTTTGATAACTGGAACTATGATGATGCAACTCCATGTTCATGGCAAGGAGTTGCATGCAGTGGATTAGGCTCTCCTAATACACCTGATTTCTTCAGAGTAACTAGCTTAACCCTTCCAAATAGTCAACTTCTTGGTTCCATTGCAGAAGATTTAGGCTTAATCCAAAACCTTCAACACATTGATCTCTCAAACAATTTCCTCAATGGTTCATTACCAAACTCTATCTTCAACTCATCTCAGCTACAATTCCTTTCACTCTCAAACAATGTTATCTCAGGTAAACTACCTGAGTTGATTGGTTTATCCACAAACCTTCAAATTCTCAATCTTTCTGATAATGCCTTTGGTGGGTCAATCCCAGAAAACCTTACTTCTCTACAGAATCTAACAGTTGTTTCTTTAAAAAGTAACTATTTTTCTGGTCAAATCCCAAATGGGTTCAACTCTGTTGAGATTCTAGATCTGTCTTCAAATTTACTCAATGGTTCTCTACCAAGTAACTTTGAAGGCCAAAATCTTCAATACTTGAACCTCTCTTATAATAAATTCTCAGGGAAAATTCCACAAACATTTGCTAAGCAAATTCCTGAAAACTCAACAATTGATCTCTCCTTCAACAATCTAACAGGACCAATACCTGAATCTGTTGCTTTACTCAATCAAAAACCAGAATCACTCTCTGGAAATTCTGATCTATGTGGAAAACCACTCAAGATTCTTTGCACCATTCCATCAAGCATCTCTACTGCACCAGAAAACATCACAAACACATCTTCACCAGCAATTGCAGCTATACCAAAAACAATAGATTCATCACCAGGAACAAACACAACATCATCATCAACAGCAACTAGTGATTCTTCTCAGAATGGTCTAAAACCTTCTAGAATAGCAGCCATTGTTGTTGGTGACATACTTGGCATGGCAATTTTAGCTCTTATCATTCTTTTTGTCTATCAACAAAGAAAGAAAAGATATCCAAAATCAAAAAACACTATACTTCAAGAAAAAAAAGTGTTAGAATCTGTAGCTAAACAAGATCAAGAAGCTCTAAAAACACACTCACTTCCATGTTCTTCATGTTGTTTAACAATTAAACAAGAAGAAACATCAGAAGATGATCCAAGCTCGGACGAAAGCGACCGCGACATTAACAATATCGCGGTGGACAACGGGAATCTTCCGAAAGAAGGCACGCTTGTAACGGTCGATGGCGAAACAAAGATGGATTTGGAGACATTGTTGAAGGCTTCAGCTTATATACTTGGAACAAGTAGAGTGAGTATTGTGTATAAAGCAGTTTTACAAGATGGAAGAGTTTTTGCTGTAAGAAGGATTGGTGAGTGTGGTGTTGAAAGAATGAAGGAATTTGAGAATCATGTGAGAGGTATTGCAAAGGTTAAGCATCCTAATTTGGTTAAGATTCGTGGATTCTGTTGGGGTGAAGATGAAAAGCTTGTAATCTCTGATTATGTTCCTAATGGCAGTCTCTCAACTATTGGTTACAGTAAGTTAATTCACATTAATTTTTCTTTGGATTTTACTCAAATTTGTTCAATTAATGTTCATAATCCATGATTCCTTTTAGAGTAAACTCATAAGAATAGTAATTTTAACAAGAGTGATTTAGAGACTTTGTATAAGATGTTGGTTATAATTATTTTGGTATTAACTATAGTGCATCATGTGCACTCGTTAGCAAGACCCTAACTATTAAGCCTCTAGGTCTTAGGGAAGAGATTTTAGTAGTTCAGACTTCATAGTTTGACTATGAACTAAGTAAAGTTTGGTCAAGACACAAGATTTATTAGGAATCGAACCTGAATTCTTCTGGAATTCATCATTTGGTGAAGTCCATAACTACTTGAATCTGATGTCTTAGTTGCATGAATGAACACTTAAACGCATAAACATTTAGATTATTAACTTGTTTTCATGCGTTGAAATCTGAATCGTTCAATCTCGATCCAACAACCGCGATCACTGATTTTCTCTAACCGCGTGTTTGAGTGAACTAAATTGAGAGTTTTTTCATTTTTCTTATTAAATATTTTTTTATGTTCATGTGAATTAATGAATTGCTTATGTTAATGATGTTTAGGAAGAGGAGGTACGTCCCCAATGAACTTATCCTTAGAGATGCGTTTGAAGATAGCAAAAGGAGTAGCAAGAGGACTAGCATTCATTCACGAGAAGAAACATGTGCATGGCAATGTTAAACCAAGTAACATCTTATTAAATTCAGAAATGGAACCCATCATTAGTGATTTTGGACTTGACTTACTTCTATTGAATGATATCAACCACAGAGGAAACGGTTCAGCTAGACAACTAGTGAACCAAAAAAACCAACAACAAGAGCTTCTCATTGGTTCAACAACTCCTAGTCCATATGCTACATTGGGTTCATCATCATCTACTAGTGGTGGTGGACAAGTGCAATATCAAGCACCAGAATCATTTCAAAATATAAAACCAAACCATAAATGGGATGTTTATTCATTTGGTGTTGTTTTGTTGGAGCTTTTAAGTGGGAGGGTTTTCTCAGACCGGGAGTTGGACCAATGGTCTATTTCCGGTTCGGTTGAAGAAGAGAAAAACCGGGTTTTGAGAATGGTTGATGTGGCAATTAAGCATGAGATTATTGAAGGTAGAGAAAATGTGGTGTTCACGTGTTTTAAGTTGGGGTTGAATTGTGTTTCACTTGTCCCACAAAAGAGACCGTCGATGAAAGAAGCACTACAAATCTTAGAGAAGATCTCTGTCGTTGGTATTAATTGATTAGTTAATTGTTTGTATGTAATGATAATGATGTATCTTGACTTGAACCATGTTTTAAGATCAAGGTTTTTAGCTTTTTCCAACTTTTGTTGACTTGAACTTAGTATGAACAAATTAAGGAAAATATTATTGAAAAGATGTGTTTGTTTGTGAATGGAATATTTGTCTGTATAAGTTGCTTTCGGTGGAGAGTGACTATGGGTACTTGGCATGCATTTGGTGTTCTCACTTATGCTCCACAAAATTTTGGAAAGATAGTACAAGAATTTGATTGTTTCTTTTGATATTGAAAAGTAGTTGATAGTTAGAACTGTATAATCTTAATTATAAAACTTGGTATTTGGATGTTGTTAATTTATTAACTATTTGAAGTAATGACTTAAAATTTTCTTTACTTTATCCTCTTTGTTAGCTCATTTTAATTTGGTAGGATGCACCTATAGCATTTTAGGATTAACTACTACTTGTAAGTTGTAAAGTAAGCTCATATATGCATTGACCATTTAGAACTTTCATATTCTCAATCCTCCCTCCTCCTACGGCCTACAAATTTTTCCCCAAATATTATATGAACCTTTCATTGTCATAATTGCTTGATTAGGAACACTAAGCTCGTATGAAATTTCTACAAATTTTCTCAATCGCACACTAAGCTTGGGATAGGGACAATTGATCATAGTTATAGATGCTAGCAAGAGATGACCGAGCTATAATGTAATCATACATGCAATAGATTAAGTACTAGTAGCTTTACAAGAGTACAATTTCTTCCTCATTCTATCAAGAACATCTAGAGAAGGCTTGGAAAATGTGTTGGTGCAACATATATAGGAGCTTCTACATGAGTTTTGAGTTATGGTAAGAGTGTGAGTCAAAATATCTGCAGTTGCAAAATATAAAGGACACCTTAGATTTCAATATCATATCATATATATAAATATTAAATCTATGTTCTTTTATATTTATTAATTTAAGTAAAAATGGAAACAGCACAAAAATACGAGAAGCTAGACTAAAATTAAGTAATATGCCAATAATATGTACTAAAATTACATGTTATAAGTTGGGCCATGAAAGACCAAGACTCCATTGTAATTAGGTAAGTAAATAAATAAATAACATGTAAATAAATAATGTTATTGCAAAAGGTAAATAAATAAAAAAGTGCATACAATAGGATGATATACAATCACTTCCAAATTCATATTTTCTTGCAAGTTTTGAAAAAACCGCACACTACCCAATTCATAGTATTAATCAATTAATAATGATCATGATGAGTTCATTAAGCTTCCAAGCTCCACTCTCCACTAAACAACATCTCATGATGAACCCTAATTTGATCACAAGGGTAGTAAATTGTTTGACAGGTGTAGTTGAAATACACGCTATAGTAATAATTCTTTTCCATGCGAATCTTCTCGCTAATGATTTCTCCTACCCACCAACCATCGTTATCAAAAACATCAACTTTTTGGTTGAGTTGAAACTTAGAAGGATTACAAACACGTGGTGGTGATGGACGAAGATCCTTTGGTAAAAGTGTCTCGGTAAGAAGTCCAGACTCGTCATCTTTGAGAAGATTCTTGTAACGAACAACATATTTTCCATCATCAAGACAAGAAACAATTGTAGCTTCGAAATATGATCATATAAACCCTTCTTCTTTACTACACACTTCTACTTTGTCACCTATGTTGTAGTCAACTCTTTTCATTGGTGGACGCATGATTGCACAAGAACTAACAATTCTATATGAACAAAGAAAAATAGAGAAAGGGAGAAATCAGAGAGATGAGAGTTGTTTTTGTGAATATGAAGTAACACACATAGTCAATACTTATATATATAGTTGAAGTGTGATAAGGTTTGTATTTGAAATCAATATCTTTTTTGATATGAAATAAGATAATTTGTTATTATAGATATGATTGAAAGATTTTGATTTTATCTTAATTTGATTTGTCCCAAAAAAATATTTTACGGCCAATAATTTTCTAATGTTGGAATTTTTTTATTCGATAACCCTTATATTATAAAACTATTCGCCAAACAACAAAAAAAAAAATATTTGCCCAACGTGTGAGATAGTTTGTTAGATAATATATATTTTTTTATTTTATAAGAAAATCTTTCTCTTTTTACAAAAGAAAAGTAGATTTTTTATTTCATTTAAAAATTTGATTTTGGAATAAAAACAATTTTGTTATTATTACTAGCGGGCCAAACGGGCACGTTCTGATACTTATTTGTGTTATTAATAGTTAGTTTTTGAAAAACAACAAATTAAGTTATAAACATAAAAGTTAAAGAGATAGAAATTATAGAAGTTAATAATAATATTAAAAAAATCATAGAATTTAAATTTTGAAAAAATAGCCGTTAAGGGTGTTTTAGGTATTATTAAAAAAGGCTACATCAAACAAAAAGTTTTCCCTTTATTATATGTATAGATTATTTATTCATTTTTGAATAAATCGATAGCTCTTTTCCTTACCAAAAAAGAAGAAAAACAAATCGACGGCTATTTTTTTTTATCACACATACATGTAGTATTGGATGCTCTCGTACCTCCCAAACTATTAAATTTATCCTTCGATTTTATGAAAGAAACACGTTTTAAGAATTATTCAGAACACTCACTTTATGTACCAAAAAAATATTATTCGGAACATATTTATCATTTCGATCTATTAATTGTTAAGAGTTGGGGGACATATGAGTTGGGTAGGAGAAATTCAGGGTTCGATATAACTAGCGGGAGCAAATATATTGTCCATTGTATCTTCACTTCATCTTCAATTAGAATGAAATTTCTAAATTTTAGAGCATCTCCAACAAGGGTATTGAAGAGAGTTTCATAAATTATCATCCGTATCTTTATTTATTTTTTATCATTGGAGTTTCATGACGTGACATAGAAGATATCGAAATTGATAGATATTGTATCATCAATTAATATTATCTTTTTGTGTATATCGAATCAAATATAATTGATAACTTGTTAATAATGTATAATATCCAAAATAATATCACCATTGAAGATAAATATATATGAGTTGCATAAATATTACTTCATCCGTCCCTAGATATAAGACTCCGTTTGACCACTGAACGTACGTCAATACATAATTTTGATCACAAATATCTTTAATTATCTAGTAGTAAAAATTCTAAAAAAAAAATTGGTATTTTGAAAGTACTCATCAAAACAAATCAAACAAAATCTTATATGCTAATATTTACATCTATATATTATTTAAAAAAATACTGTCAAAACATAATAAATGAATAGTACAATTTTATCAAATAGAGTATTATATCAACCACTTTAAAGTGTGGTATTATTAGAGCTGTCAAAAATGGGTCGAGCTGATGGGCCGGCCCATGAGCCCACAGGCTTGGGCGAGCCTGGACTGCAAAAAGCTAGCCCAAATATACTCGGACCTTTTTGGCCCAAGCCCACTAAGCCCTCTAGAGGATCGATCTGGGCCGGGCTAGCCCGTCGGGCTTCGGGCCGACCCATTACCTGAACTTTTATGTTTTTTTTTGTACAAATTTTATCAATAAATACTTAAAATAATATCTTTTAATTGAAAATTTATTATAAAAAATATAATTTAATGTGTAAGTTCAATAAACATGGTTATAGTATTTAAATTTAAATTATTTACACTTACATACAATTATATCTCAATAAAATTAATAATTACGAAGAACTAATATATCAAAGTTACTTTAAAAAAAGATAGAAAAATTGAAAAAAAAAAAAAAATTAGATCGACAAAGCCCATTAGCCCATCGGGCTAGGCCGGGCTTATACAGAGCTGGGCCAGGCTCGTTAAATTGGCCCAAAAAGATATGATCCAGGCCGAGCTAGCCCATAAATAATATAAAGCCCTTGTAGGCCAAGTCAGGCTGGGCCGGGTCGGCCCATTTGACACCTCTAAATATTATCATTGGAAATGCTCTTACTTAATTGTAGTATGAAATTTTATTGAATATAAAGATGAATGTGTCACAAATTCAAAATAAAATAACATAAATAAAAGGATCAAAATAAAGAGATAAAGATGCTTAAAAAAAAAAGAGAGACAAAGAACATAATTCTCACATAAAATTAAGTTAAGTGATCACTAATAATTTTGCGATGAAAATAGTACAAAAATATTCTTGGCCATTTCGTCTGTTAGAACTGGAAAGTGTGAAGAGGCCATGGAAACTGACAAAGATCCAAACGAGAATCCACCCAAAACCAAAAGACAGATCTTCATACTCTCCGGTCAAAGCAACATGTCCGGTCGCGGCGGTGTCATCAAAAACCCTCACCACACACCAAACAAACGCTGGAACGGCGTAGTTCCGCCGGAGTGTACTCCCGATCCATCCATTCTCCGCTTCAGCTCTGCCCTCAAATGGGAACAAGCACACGAGCCCCTCCACGCCGACATCGACAAAAAGAAAGTCTGCGGCATAGGTACCGGAATGTCGTTCGCAAACGCAGTACGGCAGCGCGTAACCGGAGAATTGGGACTCGTTCCCTGCGCTGTTGGCGGTACTGCAATAAAGGAGTGGGCGCGTGGAGAGCAATTATACGAAAACATGGTGA
Source organism: Trifolium dubium (assembly GCA_951804385.1). Classification (NCBI taxonomy): domain Eukaryota; kingdom Viridiplantae; phylum Streptophyta; class Magnoliopsida; order Fabales; family Fabaceae; genus Trifolium; species Trifolium dubium. Next base: position 56,725,738 of record OX638064.1, read on the forward strand.
AGAGAATCAAAGAAAGCGTTAAGGGAGATGAAAATTCAGAGATCAAAGCTTTGTTGTGGTTCCAGGGAGAAAGTGACACATCCAGTGAACATGATGCAGATGTTTACAAGGTCAAGATGGAGAATCTCATCAACAATGTTCGTGAAGATCTCAATTTACCTTCTCTTCCAATAATTCAGGTTTCGTAAATTACTATGTTCTCTTGATTCTTTTATTTATTGGAATGAGATAATGAGATGATCAAAATTAACAAACTTAGTTCATGTTTAATATCACAGCTTCTATAAAATTATAGTGGATCATCGTGATTCTGACACTTTACCGTGATAGCAAACATAACATAGCATAGAAGTTAGAACTATGATGACTTTATGTGACTGTGTTATTAGGTTGCGTTAGCATCAGGGTTTGCATACATTGAGAAAGTGAGAGAAGCGCAGAAAGGGATTAATATTAGGAATGTGATTTGCGTTGATGCAAAGGGATTGCAATTGAACGAAGATAATCTTCACTTGAGCACAGAAGCTCAAATTAATTTGGGTCATATGATAGCTGAGGCGTATCTTAGTCATTTTCATGCTTGAATTATTTTGGAAAGTTATGTAATATGTATACTCTGTGTGACAAAAGAAAATTAGTTGATTTCATTAAAAATCATAAGATCAATAATATACTAGCTAGTATGCTGGAACATATCAAAATAATGATGAGAACAGACATTGTGTGGTGAGGAAATAATTTAGAAGAAATGGAGTCCAAATTGGTCAACTGCGTAAGTCCAACATAAAGAGAATCTAAGGGTCCGTTTAGTTAAAAGGAAAGAAAGTAGGGAGGAAGGAAAACACGGAAACCAATGCATGTATTTAAACTATTTTATAATCCAAATACATCCATCGAATTCCGTGTTTTTCTTCCTTCCTACTTTCGTTCCTTCAAACCAAACGGACCCTAAGTGTATGAAGCGTTGCCCATTTACTTTGTTGGTAAATGTTAATCGGTGCATCCAAGACACTGATTAAGGTAGCAAATAGAATGATATTGGGTTGAAATTTGTGCATTCAACTCTTTAAAAATAATTACTTTATGTAATGAGGATCAATATGATAATATTTTGTCAAAAATCATACATAAGATTTTCTTTTCGGAGGCATTGGCATGACTTTTATTTTATGTAACGAGGATCAATATTATAATATTATTTCTTCGGTGAATTTTAATGTAACAATGTTTTGTTTAGATATTTATATTTATATGGTGACAACTTGTGTACCCCTACAAGATTTGGCGGTATATACCCCCAACTACTATAAAAAGTTTTAAGCGATATAATTTTTTATAAAATATACCGTTGGATTGAAAGTTCATAACATATCAAATGATTTTAGATTTGTCTGAAATTTTACACAAATGATCTATATGATATAAACTTTTAATCCAACGGTGTATTTTATAAAAATTTATATCGGTTAAATTTTTTTAAAATGATTGGGGGTAAATACACCTAAATCTTAAGGGGGTAGACAAGAAAAAGCCTATTTGGTGTATTTATATTGCTTTCTTTTGGGATTGTATGATGCTCTTTATTTGAAAATTTCTTTTAGCTCCCCTTGACATTATGTCGCGCTCCATGCGTTTCTACATTTACCCCTTGCTCTATAGACAGCACGTATGTTAAATTGAAAAGAATTGGTTGATAGTCTATTTTATATGAATATATTCAAATAAAGGGTCATATTAAAAGTGTCTTGAGACATTTATTAAGCATACTACAAAAAGAAATAAAGAGAAATATTTAAAGCATTGAAAGCACGTATTTCAAAATAAATTTTCTATATTAGTATTCTTAACAATTGCCCTATTGACACTTTTTAACATTTTCCTTAAATAAACACTCAAAATTATATTTAAATCTCTCAAAAAAACCAATCAAGCTATTACACAACTAAATGCAATTATAATTGAATTTGTACTCCCTTGAGAGTTCAAATCACTGCAACATATTGTATATATGGAGGAAGGATAGCTTGGTTTTGCTTTTACACCCCTAGTCGCATTCTTATATTAGAATGTGAGACATAACAAAGAAATTGTTCAGACATTGTGAGAAGTGCTACTTAAGAGAATAATTTATTTTATTTTGTAAATTACTAATAATTTTTTAATAAAACATTTCGTCGATGAAACATATATAAAAGACATGAAGAAAAAAAAACAAAATACTTGTGACGTTTTACGGAGGGGATGAGGCTTCTAAGAAAATAAAATAATAAGAGGGGGTAGATTGGTAGATAATTGGAATTTAACGTGGGGTAGTTGTGAAATTTATTTTATCTAAATGGGTAGATTGGTAGATAATTTGAAATTTTGGAGGGGGGTAGTTGTGAATTTTATATAATAAAGGAATTCTCAATAAATATATTTTTTTTTAAAAGCTAAAGAATATATTAATCACTAAAAAACTGCTACTGTATGTTAACATAGTAGACAGTCAAAAATCTAACGAGAGATTAGTCACTGTGTTCGTTCGGCGGTGGATACTTCAGTCAAGACCAAAAGGTAGTATTTAAGACAGTCTCTAATGATCGGTGCAAATGTAAACATGCAATAAATTTTATAACCTGTTTGGTTTGAGAGAGATACTGAAAACAGAAAGAGGGAAGGAAGTGTTTGGTTTGAGAGAGATACTGAAAACAGAAAGAGGGAAGGAAGATCACATTGGATTGATTGAATCCTTTAGCTACCAACTACACATCCTTGTTTGGTAGCATATTATTTTTGTTGATATGTATAATGCTTGCTTATGAAGACAATCATTCCACACCTTCTACGTCACTTGTCTTTATGTGCTTGGCTAAAATCACATCCATTCCATATGAGATCTAACAAACAAACAATGGATCTTAGATTTCTTACCAACCCCCAAGAGTCAATCCTGCCTCAGGCTGCGCACCTCTCTAACAATTAAATAATATTATTTGCTCTTTAAATTGCAAATTTGAATTCATTCAAAAAATCCTGCCTCAGGCTGCGCACCTCTCTAACAATTAAATAATATTATTTGCTCTTTAAATTGCAAATTTGAATTCATTCAAAAGATACCATTGCTCTATAAATTGCTTTTATAGATTTTTTAATCAAATATCTTCTGTGCGTAGCCAGTGCCGTAACCGATATTTTAGAAGTCTCAGACAAATAATTAATATGGATCTCTAATAAAAAAAATTGTATAAAAAAAAGTCTCCCTCTTAGTATTTTTTGAAGATAATTCTTCAATCAATTCCTCATAGACTCATATTGTATATTCTTCAACAAATCATTTCAATTGTTATCTTTGTTAATCTATTGAGACTTTTTTTGTTAGGCTATTGTGTTTTAGGCCAACTATTGATTGAACATTTTATTTCAACTAAGTAATATAACTACTACAATTTTTTATTTTGAGGCCCCTACTTTTTTGAGGTCCTGGGCTATAGGCCTTGTTGTCCTTGCTCGAATACGGCTCTGCGGACAATTGTAGAGACTAATTTCTCGAGTCGAATAAGACTACAAAGAGCTTTTATAGATATCTAATAAAAATATAATAATTTATCCATATAAATTTATCTTTAACTCAGTTGGTTGAGACATTGCACATCGATGTTCTAACTATGGTACATCAATTTATTCACTTTTAAATGATGAAATTCTAACTATTAGACTAACCGAAGAAAAAACATAATTAATTTATCATATTAGTACTATATATTTTCTGTTCAAAAATAAAAATGATCATATTACTCTATACTCTTATCAAATTATCTTAAAACTAATAGTTTCATTTTTTTTACTATGTCATTGAGTTCAAAAGTAATATAATAGTGCAATTGTAAATTAGTTTTATGTGACTTGAATGATTTTTGCAGAGAGTTGTTGATATGTGGGTCGATTTGTGTTGACACTCGGTTCATTTACCGCTTTTTAAGGTGAATGCTTATATTACAATGTGTTTTGCTTACTATTTAGTTTCGCGCTTGTACGTGGGTTTGCTGGGTAATACCTGTGGTGTGGGTAACTTTTGTTTAAATTAAGGCAACTTTTGTTGTTCTTGCTTGATTTATAAGTACATTTATATTGATTTGTGGTCTGACTGAATTTGGTTTATTTATGTCTTCTTAGTATTTTATATTTGTTTTTAATTTTATCTATATATATAGTATCAAACAGATATCTCATTCAAATTTTGAATAACAAAAGTTCAAATGTATTTGGTCTAATTTTGAATAAAATACATTTGACCATTTATTTCTATATATAAAAATGCATTATTTTTTATATTTTTCAAACTCATCTATTATTTATCCCTGTAAAATAACTCAAGTAGTAAAAATTAAAAGACATGAATTAGATAGGAGAGATCCAAAATTCAACTATTTAAAATATTTATTTTTCCGATATAGCAAAGAAAGATTCATTTATTATTCAATAAATTAAATATTTTCTTACATGAATAGAGAAACTAGAGGGAGTGTATATACGAATTAAATGGAAAATGAATAAATAAATATCTATCCCAAATCCCAATGCAAGAGAAAGTAAAACCTCATATTCATACATTCATCATAAACCCTGTGAGGTGAGTGAGTGTGTAAGCATTAAGCAAGCATCATTGATTTGATTCATTTATAAGTGCCCCCATTCTCCACTTTATGACTTGTGTTTGATTTCATTCAACAACTTCTTCACTCACTCATTCACTCAGTCATTTCATCAAACACCAACCAACCATGGCCGCCAACGCTACTTCCCAAACCCTCAGAATCCTCCCTTCACCAACCTCCCTCTCTCTCTCATCCAAACTCCCTCTCTCCTCCACCTTCTCCGCCGTCTCTCTCCCTTCCAACCGCCGCCGCTCCTTAGTCGTCTTCGTCTCCTCCTCTCTCGACGCTAAACCCACCGTCCTCGTCGCCGAAAAGCTCGGCGAAGCAGGTCTCAGCCTTCTCAAAGACTTCGCTAACGTTGATTGTTCATACAATCTCAGTCCCGAAGAGCTTTGCACTAAGATCTCTCTCTGTGATGCTCTCATCGTTCGTAGTGGGACTAAAGTCTCACGTGAAGTCTTTGAATCTTCCGGTGGTAGACTCAAGGTCGTTGGAAGAGCTGGTGTTGGAATCGATAACGTGGATCTGGCCGCCGCTACTGAACATGGTTGTTTGGTTGTTAATGCTCCCACTGCTAACACCGTCGCCGCTGCTGAGCATGGGATTGCACTCTTGGCTGCTATGGCTAGAAATGTTGCTCAGGCTGATGCTTCTATCAAAGCTGGTAAATTCTAAAAAGTTCTTTTCACTGAAGCATTTTATCGAACACCTTGTTTGTTACATTCTGTTTAGATCCTTTATCTTTTCATTTCGTGCTTTTTATATTAGATTTTGGGTACTTTTTTGTGTTTTTGTTTGTATTCTTTATGATGTATACAATTAGTTGACTAGGTAACGTCATTGCAACATTTTATGCTAAAAAGAGGAAATTTTCATTTCCTCATATATCAATTTGTGTGTGGCTGACCCTTTTTGTATACATGTTGAGAATTGAGATCTATTTTTCTATATGGGATAAGTTTTGGTTTTTTTATTTTTATTTTTTGTATATAATATTTTATGGGTGTTGTTAATGTTGTGGATTTGTGCTGATTGATTTATACTTGTTGTGGTTGATATAGGGAAATGGCAGAGAAGTAAGTATGTTGGAGTTTCACTAGTTGGGAAGACACTTGCTGTATTGGGTTTTGGAAAGGTTGGTACTGAAGTTGCTAGGCGTGCTAAGGGTCTTGGTATGAATGTCATTGCTCATGATCCTTATGCTCCTGCTGATCGTGCTCGTGCTATTGGTGTTGAGCTTGTGAGCTTTGATGAGGCTATTGCTACTGCTGATTTCATCTCTTTGCACATGCCGCTTACGCCTGCTACCTCTAAGATGCTCAATGATGAGACTTTTGCGAAGATGAAGAAAGGAGTTAGAATTGTTAATGTGGCTCGTGGTGGAGTCATTGATGAGGATGCTCTTGTTAGAGCATTGGATGCTGGAATTGTAGCTCAGGTTTGAATCACTAATAGTTTACTTTAGAGGAATAATTATTTGGATTGAAATAATGACATTTTGTATCTCTTTGTTTCAGGCAGCTCTTGATGTTTTCACTGTGGAACCACCTGCCCAAGACAGCAAGTTGGTCTTGCATGAGCTAGTTACTGCAACACCTCATCTTGGTGCTAGTACCAAGGAAGCTCAGGTAAGTTACTTGAAACAATTGCTTATGATTATGATTTTTGAGTGTTACATGTGTTCCCTCTTTTGTCGTTATGGTGTCTAATAACCCTGGAAAATGATGACCAGGAAGGTGTGGCTATTGAAATAGCAGAAGCTGTAGTTGGGGCTTTGAAAGGGGAGCTTGCTTCTACTGCAGTAAATGCACCAATGGTTCCCTCAGAGGTACTAGAGAAAAAAAATCATCATTACCATGTTACTAGTACTAGTATTTCATAATAAATAACCTTGCTTCGTAATGTTAATATGCTGCAATTTGTCGTGAGAAAATCATTGTGAGTTCATTAACCTATTGTGTATCCAAATTCAAATATTGAAAATGATATTTGGAATCCAATGGTTGTCTTGTCGTAAACTGTTAAATTTTAATTGCTATTTGCTGAAGTGGTTCAATAAATACCACTTAGGTAAATGTATGTTTGATTTGAGAAATATATCACATGATTTAATGAGTTTTTATTGCTTGGCTCTATCTTTTAAAATTTGAAACTCTGGCTTTATCTCAAGCTTATCATGATACTAAATGATTCATGGATTGGAGTTGGTGATCAAATTGGAGACTGGAATTGACCTAAGTCTAACTCATGTTTCATTCCTCTGTAACTGCAGGTGTTAACAGAGCTAAAACCATTTGTTGATCTTGCCGAGAAACTGGGGAGACTTGCTGTCCAACTGGTAGCAGGAGGAAGCGGTGTAAAAACAGTGAAAGTGACTTATGCTTCCGCTAGGGCTCCCGATGATCTTGATACACGTCTTCTTCGTGCTATGATAACAAAGGGTCTGATTGAGCCCATATCCAGTGTTTTTGTGAACTTAGTTAATGCTGATTTCACTGCTAAACAAAGAGGCATAAGAATAACTGAGGAGAGAGTTATTCTTGATGGTTCACCTGAGAATCCACTTGAATTCATCCAGGTCCAGATTGCTAACGTGGAATCTCGATTCGCTAGCGCCATATCAGATTCAGGGGAGATCACAGTAGAGGGCCGTGTGAAAGATGGTGTCCCTCATCTTACAAAGGTTGGATCTTTTGAAGTTGATGTGAGTTTGGAAGGTAGCATTATACTGTGCAGGCAGGTAGATCAACCAGGTATGATCGGAAAGGTGGGAAGCATCTTGGGTGAGGAGAATGTGAATGTGAGCTTCATGAGTGTTGGAAGGATCGCTCCACGAAAGCAAGCTGTGATGGCAATTGGAGTTGATGATCAGCCACGCAAAGAAACTTTGAAAAGGATTGGAGATATTCCTGCTGTTGAAGAATTCGTTTTCCTTAAGTTGTAAGATTGATCAAATGTTTGTGTTGTGTTTTATTTTGTATTTTTTTAATGAATTGGGCATGACTGGATGATGTGCCCGGTTTTGATGTATTATCATGAACAAGTGAGTAGTAGTGAGTCTTAGAGGGACGAGGAAAAAAATAATTCTATTTTGGAATTAATAGTGTGGTTTATTGGTTTAGTCAAATTCCTGCTTTGTTCATTTTTATTTGAATAAAAAAAGAATAACAGTATGTTGGAAGTTTCAAAGAATCACTCACATTTTCTAAAATTTAATTATACTTTTATGTTTGATTTTAGTCTTTTGATAATTTTTTGAGCCATTTTTTTTATCATTACTTTAAGTTTTATTTATTTTTTGTTTAAAACTCTAAAATCTCTGCTTTTCTCTCCAAAAAGTTACAGACTAAATTGAATCATTTCAAAGTTCAAACTCATTTTAAGAACGAAATTAGATTTATTGCGTTGGATTTTCAATAAAAAGGTTGAGAACCAAAATATTAGATATATGTAATAAAAAATACAAGTTTTTCTATTTAATTGACTAGTTAAAAAGAAATTTCGACAGAAGAAAGATGGATGTTTCTTGGTCCCTCTACTTTGTGTGTGAGAATTTTCAATAAAAAAAGGTTGTCATCGTGTCGTGAGATGTAAACCAAAAATAAAACATTAGGACAACTTGGCGTGAATCATTTCACCCGCAAATAGGTTTAGTGTAGCTGGATTTGAATTATCTATCATTTGGATCCAAAGCTAGATCTAAATTTAATGGTTTTGAACTGTTGCTCACCATGTACTAGTACAACGCTTTAGATAGTTTTACGATCAACAATAGTTCATGTCTCTCGTTCTAATCAAATGGTTAATGAATTTTTCATAAAAACGAATCGTTGAGAAGAATTTAAACTCAGTGCACTAATTTTGTGCTCTTGGAGTATGGGTAGTTATATATGAGGTTACACAAGCTGAGTAATCTTCTTGAGTTCAGAAAGTCTTTTTTTGTGTGTGGTGAGTTCATAAAGTCTAGCTTTTTAGCCTTCATGATGCAGGGGGATCATTCCCCTATTCATCTTAGGCACTACACTTTTCAATATGCATATTCAATAATGTATATCCCTCTAATAAACGTCCACACATTTTTCTTGAAGTCATAGTAGAACTTGTAATTATTTGATATAATGAATACTTGTTGGAGCATGTCCATAGACAAATAATATATCCCATGCATCACATTTAAGGTTCTATATATGTAAAGAGGTCATTTGCTGGGCTGTGGTTCAAATGTTGAATCCTCATGATGCAAATATTTCAGGTCATTTTGACATGATATGTGGTGCATTGTATTAACAATATCCAGGGCGAGCATGCGAGGAATTATTCTTGACCACTAAATCTTACATACATGGATGGCTAAGACGAAGCTTATCTCACCTCTCAAACCCTTAGCCGATACTCTCCCTATGCATATATAAGTACATATATAACCTCTTGTCATGAGAAAATTTATAACCTATGGCTTGTATAGATGATTCTGAGACAACCCTGCTTTTGATGCCATCAATTGACTTAATGGAAGTCTAAAATCTCAATTTAAGAACCAGAAAGAAAAGGAATCTCGGCTAGAGTCGTCGGTAGGGAGATGTTGAGGTTATGAACGGCTAAATATGCGGCAATACCAGCAGCATAACCTGCAAAAGCAAAGCCACTAACCTGCACAACAGAAATAAAAGACCTCGGTCATGCAACATAAATAAACATTTTACTCTGTCAGATCAAGATTATAAAGCAAAGTGTGAAATACCTTTTTAAAGTACCAAAAGAAGTCCACTTTTTCCATCCCCATGAATGCAACTCCAGCAGCTGAGCCAATAACTAACATGGATCCACCTGTACCAGCACAAAATGCAACCAATTGCCAAAACTCAGAATCTTGAGGGAAAGCAGTGACGTCGTACATTCCCATCGTTGCAGCAACCAAAGGAACATTGTCTATTATTGCAGATATGACTCCAATAGCACTTGCGATTAGTTCACTATTTTGGACATGAGCATCAAGGTAATTTGCTATTTCCCGAAGAATACCTGCTGCCTCCAGGCTGCAAAAAAGTCACCGTTTTGATTGCAAAAGCAATTAGTTAACATGAGTACCCAAGAAACATATGTCATGTCAGGGAAGCATATTTTAGAAAATAAAATTGGGAAAGGAGAAATTTTAATAATAACGGTGGCACTAAACGGATGAAACACGCATGGCTGTTGTGTTGTCTGAAGTTTACTGCAATGGAGAAAAAATAAAATTTATTTCCTTATTACCTGCTAACAGATAATAGAATTCCAAGGAAGAATAATGCTCCTTGAGTGTCTATCCTTGATAGTGCCTGTGGCACTTTAAGCTTCTTTCTCTTTTCAGATTCACCATAATGGATCGCATCAGTAAGGATCCAAAGCACGCCAAGTCCAAGCAACATCCCCATGTACGGAGGCAAACCTGTGACAGCCTTGAACACCGGGACAAAGATCAAAGCTCCTAAACCCACCGAGAAAACAAGCTGTCCCCGTGGAGCCATCTGTTCAGATGCCAAGACATTGGGAGAATCCTGCCCCTTGCCACTAACTTCACTGAACAGAAGAAAAACCAGCATGATCATGTAAATTATAGTTATAAAATGTTAAGCTAAATTTGACTACTCAAATCAGCTTTCTTGGTTGACTTTTGAAGTACAATAGTACCTAGTCAAGGACATTAGAGCCAGTGGAACAGCCAGAGAAATGGCTGAAGGCAAAAACAAACCCTGAAAATAAAGAAAACGCAATTATGGACACATTTTTCATTTTGACCAAGGAAATCGTAATTTAGGACTTTAAATTATGTATTTTTCATCACTATATCAAAAGAATATTTCGGGGTGTCAGTAGTGCTGAATCCATTATACATTTATACCACTATAAATTACTATGTAGTTTCAGGCAAAAATATTTCATGATCCAAGTAGTTGAATCACGTTGGAATAATTTTCTATTGATAACCTTCATTGTTTGCACTGTAGTTATTTGGCCATGTATCCACAGCATAGTAGTTGTGACATCACCAATAGGAGTCCAAGCACCACCTGCGTTTGCAGCTATTACAACAACAGCTCCAAGAATCCTGCAAACAAAATCCAAAGCAACTTCTTAAGGATTTTGTAAGGTGTAGCTAAACCTCAGAATAGTTGGAGATTAGAAAACATGGCATTTCTTTATGCTGATTTCAACTTAAATGAAAAGACTAACAACATTTCATATCATTTACGAGCTATAAACACTAGCAGGAAGTGATGTATTTAAAAGATAAACCGTTTCTAGAGGAAAATTTGTTAAAATAGGTATTCAGATTTTATGAGAAAATGAAAAAGTATGGGTAAGGTAATATAAATTGCTCCAACTAAGGAGTGGTCTTATCAGGCTAAAGAGACCAATAGACAAAACCTTATTTAATGCATGAATGTCGCCATGCCAGAGACCAATAGACGAAACCTTATTTAATGCATGAATGTCGTCATTCAATCATTATTGTGCTGTTTTAGAAATTATGGTCATACTGAATACTAGTACTTCAATGTGTGGGAAGTACATTACACTGAAAGTTAATAACATAACGACACACATACTTTCGATACTCAGATGGAGGTACTAATTTCCGCAACAGAGAAACCATGACTATGGTCGATGTAAGGTTGTCCAGAACTGAACTGAGAAAAAATGTAATAAATCCAACCTGCATTTTCAACTTTAATTTGTCAAATTCAATTATTGAGGCACAAGAATAAAATCGGTCATGCAAACTACAGAAGATTTAGAATTTCAGATTTGAAGGGCAAAGAGACATTTGGTTTAGTCCGCTCATCATTTTATTATCTCTTTCATTCTTTTAAAAATTGACTTTTCTAAGTATCAAACATCAAAATGTTAACTGTCATTTATGCACAGACAAAATAGTACTACACTTCATTGTAAGAATGAGCTCTTGAATCAAAGCCCCTTCTGTTTTGTATATTATCCAAATTTTGATCACGCTGTAATGAATGATAACTAATGTAATCGAGTTTCCAAGAAATTTCAACTTGAAAAGAGTTCACAATGAAGCATTCTTAGTATGGTAAAAATTGCATTGAAGCAACAAAAGCACTTACCACCCAAAGGAGAAGGCGTGGGTTTCGGGTTTTTATATTGTCAGTAACTATCTTAAATCCTTGATGAGCATCAACTATCTCAACTATGGTCATTGCACCAAGCAAGAAGAACACTATTTCACTGACTTCGGCAGACGCGTGTGATAGCTCTGAAACAGCTATATCAGTTGATGGAGCCTACATACAATTCATAAAAAATAAAAGTAAATGCCTTTGGAAAATCCAATCAAATGATACTTGGTAGACAGTAACTGTGAGATCAGGAGCGACTTATTTTCCACAGTACCATGGTATTTTACAACATATTATGTGCATTGGTAGCAGCCAATTGTCGGAAGAAAAACTACCATAAATTTCAAACCCACAGTTTTGTTCTTTACAATACTAAGCCCAAATCTATTTGTCAAAAACAATCATAAATTTCAAAGCAGCCAAGAATCATGCTGCCAAAACATATAAAAGATAGATATTTACCCCAATACTCCGTATCACCCATAAGCTTACAGCCATCAATAGTCCTACACCACTTTTGTTAAATGCTAGAGATTCTTCAAATATGATGCCTGCATATCCTATTACAAATAGCAATGCCATAGCAAGATCCTGCAGTGAAACATCACATATCGAGCTCCCAACTTTCAGAACAGAAAATAGAGCATATCTAGAGATATTTTTGCAAATGCATATACTTTATCAGTTTATTGTGAAACTAAACTACCATAAGTGAAATAAGGTATTAATGGACCTGATTTGCAGCGACCCAAGAATGGTTAATTGCCACTGTCCCAGTTGCAGCTGCCGCAAATACCGCAACTGCTTTGAGCAAATCAGTCTTGGGTTGGTAGTTGTCTTCAAAATCTTGTGAGCTTGTTTCATCAACTGAACACAAGGGATCACAAGTTCCAGATTCTGATGTCAAATCCTGTTACCAAATTAAACCCCTTAGTATATAGGTAGCAGATTCTGTAACTTTGTAATAACAGTACTAATGTAATGAACACATTAACTAACTGAATCACCAAAATTAACCCCTTGATCTTGTATTATTACTAGTAGAGTAATAAGCTAATTTCAAATGAAAATGTTTGAATTCAATGAATTAAGCTCAAATTTTGAATCTTTTTTTGATTATTGAGGTACCCTTAACATGCAATTATGCAAAACAGCATAAAAAAGCAGAAAGGTTAAAAGGGTATTCATAAAACTTGATTAATGGTTACACAGAAGAAGAAAAACCTGGAACTGTTGCTGTGAACTTTTTGGAGGCTGAAATGAAGAAGAGTTTGAATCTCTAGCTTTGTCTTCAGCACGTGCCAATACATTATTGCGGAGTAGCTTAGTATTGGGAACTCCGAATCTGATTCTACAAGAATTAGAAGAAGCGAAGAAAGGTTGAATTGTGTGATTGGCAGCATGAGATGAAAGTCTAGAATTCCGTGAATTTTGGAACATAGACAAGTGTGTTCCAATTGAAAACGTAGCCATTTGTTTGTTCCAGCAACAACAACAACAGTGGATGGGTGTTCTTCGCAAAACTATGATAACGTAAGAGAATATGAATGATTAATTAATTAGTTTCATTCATAGTACTAAGAAATGAAAGACAGCACATGTCATTTAGATTTGTTTTTTTACTTCAGTTTGTTCATGAACTCTGTTCAAGTCTTCTTCTTTTGCGGTCTTTCTATCCTATGTGTTCTACAAATTTTAACCTCGTAAATGTCAAGAAATGAATTTGGTTATTTACTCAAAATTCTAGAAATAAGTGAAGTTTATTCTTTTATGGTAAAATTGGTGTTAATAATTCTCAAAGTGTCGAAATATGAAGTTTGATCCATACAAGGTAAATGACTTGTCATCTTCGGATATTAAAACAATTTTTTTCTAATAGTATCAGCGTTATCATCTGTCATACAATTATAACTTATCTCTATTGAAAGAGGTTATTAATCTCACTACACGCAAAATCCTCTTCAAATCCGTTTTAATTTATGATGACTATAATTTTTAATGTCCTCTTTTTGTTGAATTGTAATGGTTAATCTGTTTTTGGTTTAATTAAATAGTTATAATTCTCCTTTTAGAAAAAAAATATATTAAAAGGAAAAACACATAAGAAGCCACGTATGCATTGATGAGTCGAAAATATATGAATGGACATGGTTGGTTTCATTACATCATCACTCACTTTGTTCAAAAGAAATAGAAAAAGAAAGAGATAATAAAGGATTGCAATTCGATTAGTACAATAACTTGAACATCATCAATCAACCATGGCACTTGCTCAAGCTCAATCCTCTGCTTCTCTTTATGTCTCTATTCGCGGTAATCCATCTCACTCACTTTCTTATTCTTTCTTCGTTCTAACTTTCTCAATTGAACTAAACTAACTATGTTGCAGATGCACGTGTTTTCACCACTAGAAACTCCCCTGCAGCCTCTGCTCAATTTCCTAAACCAAGTTTGGTTCCTGCTCGAGCATCCTTCGCCACTGGTTCCCCACTATGTAACATTTCTAATTCTTCTCTTTTTCGTAGGTTCATTATTCATATAATCAATCTTATCCAATGAGATTCAGCTCTTATTTATGCTGTATGGTTTATATTATATGCTTGAGATTTATAGAATTATAGTTTAACTTGTAAGTCTATGAAGTTAATTCATGATGCTAGTTATACTTTGGGGAGGGTGGAACCGTGGAACTAAACTACTAAAGTACTGTATTGTTGAATTAAAGATCATATTCCTAGTTATGAAGCTAAGATATTTTTTTACCTGTCTCAAGTGATTCGGACAAGTCATGAAAGGAAGGCCGTGTGCAAAGCAATGCCGGTTTCGATAAGATGTGAACAAAACACTAATGATGGGAATGGTTTGGATGTATGGCTAGGGCGGGTAGCCATGGTTGGTTTTGCAGTAGCCCTTACTGTTGAAATTACTAGTGGAAAAGGACTCCTAGAGGTACGTTTACGCGCTAGACAGTAAATATTGAGTTACTTGATGCATGACTTAGATTGCAATTATTTTTCCTCATCTTTTGAGCCATGAAACAAATTATAATTTCCATCAAATGATTGATAATTGGCTTATGTCTTCCTTTCTCCTTTACTTTATTAGTGTTTATGGTATGTAGTTTCAAATTAAGCAATGTATCTGTTTATGATCTTTTAAGTTATTCAGTTAGTGTATGTAGTGATTAAGCATATAGGTTCATATATATAGTTATTATTAGCAGAACTGTAAAAGAATAACAGTATCCCTGTACTTTGATTTTGCAGAACTTTGGACTCACAAGTCCACTACCTACAGTTGCGTTGGCCGTAACAGCACTGGTGGGTGTCTTGACGGCAGTTTTCATCTTCCAGTCAGCTTCAGAGAACTAATTACATATTTAGGCTGATTGTGTTTGTTGTAAATTCTGTAGTTTCAAATGGAGTTCCATTTTTCAAGTAACATTTTTATCATTTCTGTTGTTGTAATATTAATATTCTTGGTGAAAAGAAATGGCATCATTATTATTCCTGAAAGGTTTGAGTAATGGAAGCCTTTATTGGCTGATTCCAAAGCAAGTGTTTATTTTTCATATTATGTTATGTTTATCCCATTGTATTAGTAAGAAGTGAGTTAAGCAGGGATTTATTTTCGACCAACAAGCATGAAATTATCCCTGCCCATTTTCCCTTTAACAAATATAGCATTCCGATTTTATAAACCTTGTATACAAATAATCAAATATGAATTTAAAGCTGTAAACGCCACAAATGATGTTAATCATAAGTTACAATTCTAACTCTCTTATACTACTATTTTCTCTTTGAAAAGCCTTGAATGTTCATCAAAAGTTGATTTTCTAATAAATACTGATATAAAAATCAGTGACTAACTGCCATGGAAATCACTGAGTATTTTGCTTAATAAATTGAAGATGTCTTCATTCACAAGCAGTGTAATGCTTCCTAGAAATAGTACACTTATAGAGAGCTATTTAAAAAAGGGGATCATTATAGCATATCATCCATACAAGAGGCATTATATATCCATAGACTGCAGTCCAAACCCAGCCTTTGATTTATTCTTCCTCTTCTTCGACCCATTTATGTTCGCTCTTTTCTTGGGTTTTTGTTCCTCAACTACTGGTTGTGTGTTCCGTAAGTGTTGATAAATGGCCGCCAAGGGATTCACTTGGGAGGAATGATCCTTAAAAAACTCAGACAATCTTTGTCCTTCCTTCAATCTGATGAATAAAGTAATAAGGGTTACAAATACTATTTTACATGTCAAATATATAGTTGCCGATATAATTGAATTATGATAGGAAACACTCACACTAATTTCTGTCGAGTTTTACAATTAAGCTTGAAGTTATCCTCATTGCTTGGTTTCCGTGGTTCCTTCAACTCTGGAAGGTCCTCTAAGAGTGAAGAGAGGTTGTATGCTTTCAATTTTTTCTGCCGTCTTTGATGTTTGCTCTTGTTCTAACAGAATACAACAATTTCACACAATCAACAACAGTGATGTTTTGCACATAAAATAAGAGGGGCATATATATTTAAAAGAACTTTGATCCAATTAAGTATAAAATTGCAGCAATTGTGTCATCATTCAGGACTTCACCTATCAAGATTTGGATTAGCTCTTAACTAGTGGGAATTTTTTTTAATGTTTCTAAGTGCTTATGAACAAATTAAAGTGAGACAGCTTCTGAAAAATGAGATGCATGATCTAATTTCAACTAGCACAAGAGTCTGTTAATGTTTAAACACCTGCAATTGTTGCAACACTCTTTTCATATTTTCTTTCACGAGCACTTCTTAAAATTTTATCAAAATGGTTCTAAATACATAAAACGTAAAGTTTCAGTTCAGACATAATCACAAGTTTACTGTGTTGCCTATTTTGTTTAAAGAGCAAGAAAAATATGGTATGCTTCTTTGCAACTCCAGTCAAGTCAGTATACTAATGCATCAATCACATACACAATATTTCATCAAGATCTACAAACGGGTAGCACATAAATGCGTTTATCAGAATAAAAGTGAAAAATCTCAGATTATAATCTTTCTAGAAGCAACAAAATCACAATGAACATCCAGATATGACTATCAGAGCAGGCACGCGTATTAATCATGACAAATACCATGTCCTAATCTGAAACTGTTGCAAACCATAACAAACTCAAGTGATGAAAGAGAAAGTACAGAGCAGAGAAGTATTCAACATCTCCAGCAACAAGATAACAATTCAAAATCAATACTCAAACAATACTTTAATAACCAGCATTTTATTAACTGCAGACACTGAAAATGAGATTCTCACCTTAGAAATAGACTTTTGGGTGGTCAAGGAAGCAACGGCATTTTTCACCTCTGCAATAACAGCAAGGGTTGGAAGGAGTTAAAAATCTAGACAGATTCGTGTAACATGAACCAAACCACAAATCTTCATATACATGAAGATAAAACAGATACATAAAAATCCTTAATCCTTACATAAAAACTAACACACATGACCAGAAATTATAATTTTGTGATTCAAAAGATGAAAAACTTGATCCCACAAACTTACTGGTATAAAACTGTAGTTTCTTTTCAAACTTGCGGTCCGACTTTGAATCTGATGATTCTGACCTGCAAGCATGAAAAACTCGACCTCAGACTTGTTGCATAAATGCTAAGCAATCAGAAATAAAGTAATTTTAAGTTTCAAAAGAGAAAAATGATTAACCTTGTATTTGGCTTGCCCATTGCTGTTAAACTTAGGGTACGAAAGAGGCAAATCCTATTATAAAAGATTACACAAGCTAATTTCAAAATTGACAACAAAAAAATCTCTAATAAAGTGAACGGAAAAACGAAATTAGAATTGCAACAATACAAAATCTTAATTGGATCAACAAGGTACTATAATGTACACTTCCGAGTAAAAAGGCTAAAGGGGATAGTGAGGGAAGAAAGAAAAGAACATACCTGTGCACCGAGAAACGAGAGTGAGGTGATGGCGGAACGGAGGGCGCGGCAATGAAGGTTACGGTTACGGAGGTCGCAGGGAAGGGACAAGAAGGGTTCTCTATAGGTAGGGTTCAATCTCAGTTTTTTTTTTTTTTTGGTACATCAATCGCAGTTTCTTATTTTTATGTTTTTTTTTTTGATAAAATTATTTTTATGTTTTTTTGTTTATCATGTTTTGTCTCTAAAAAAAGTATAAATTACACTCTTACCTCTTAATTTTCGGATATTTACTTCTTAATTTATTTTCAGAATATTCAGTTTTTCACAAATTTGGTATATAAAATTTTCAGAATTGTGTGTAGTGCAAAAATTTGGCCACTAAAAATAAATTTATATACTTTAACTTATTATTTTAACACCATATAGAATATTAATATTTTCTTGTACCAACAAAAAAAAAAGACTATTAATATTTTCAAAAATGTGACATCAAAATTTTCATAAATTTTAAATTGTTCGCAAATTTTGAAAGTTAATTTCATTGTGAAATAAGCAAATCAGGTTTTTTATTTTTTAAAAGATTAAATTACTCGAACATTTTTATATATGCAAACTCCAAAAATATGTCAAATATGCACTTTTAAAATTCACGGAGGAGACTTTAAAACAAACATATTAAAATAGTCTAAACATACCAAAAAAATATTAAAATAGTCTAAAGAGATGTTATAGTTTGCAAACCAATTAACACTCTTATTTCTTTCGCGTCAAGTATGATTGATTTGTACGAATCAACTCAGGTTTAGCAGCTTTCAGATAAGGTGAACTAACATAGGGATACTCCTATTAAACTTATAATTGTAGGAAATCATGTCAATTAGGATTTTAAAGTCGCTTTCCACTATCATATGAGAAAAATGTTCCTTCAAAGCCAAATACAAACCCAAATACAAATCTCCCATTTAACATGTAAGACATCACGAACTCCAATCTTTTTAGTGTGGCCCTTTTTTTTTTGATAAGTAAATAATGACATTATAATGAGTACAAGGGTACTAAACCTTACAAAGCCAAAATAAATAAATTAGATTCATCAGAAGCAATCTAACAGATTACAACACCAATATGCAAATGTGATATTAGCCATAGAACAAGAGCGGCCTACCAACCAAAATCAAATACATACTTAATCTAATCAAATAAAGACACAACATTAATCAAATCTTTTTAGCGTGACCCTTAATCCATCTACTGTCAAAATCACGAAAAAAACCCGCCACATCTAACAATATCTCCTATGTTCTTACACGCAATGTCACTATTGAGTTTGATCCAATTCTTTTGTGATTAAACCCCATTGTTTATACCATTGTATAATTAATTCTTTATATGTTTATTACTTTCACGAGAAAAAAATAATTCATATATCCTTGATAAAAAAATGCCAATCACGTTGAACGTTATGATTGTTAGATTATTAGACTTAGGTTATTGGGCTTTCCAAATTAGTATAGCATAGTCCATTAGGGTTTTATATATATTCTATTGTAACTATTATTTTAGTAAGAAATGCTATTGTGATATTATTGAACCCTAGCCGTCTTCTCTTTACATAGCTATTTTGTATCTTTATCAGAGCATGGTTTGATCCGCCTTGAATCACCTATTGCTTCCGCCGTCGAGTTCTCAAAAATTTGGGAACAAAATAGAGAATTGAGTTTGTGTATTTAAATTTTTGAGTTACGTTTGTTTTGTGTAGTTGTTGTTGCGGTTCATGTTCGGTGCATAGCTATCGGTTGTGGTATCTTTTGGATTTTTATGTTGATTGTTGTGTGGGGTTGTTTGTTTTCACATTCTATTGGTTTGTTAAGGTATTATCCATTGATTCAAATATAATCGTTCTTTGGATACGTACACCAAAACATGTTATTGGTCATTTGCAAGGCTACTTGGATTCATGTGTATCATGTTATTGTGTGTCACGTTGTTTTGATTGAATTTGTGATTTGAATATTTTGCTAGTTGGTGTTTCAATTGTGAGTTTTCCAGCGATGTCTCCGTTCTTGATTTTATGTTTGGATTGGTTGTTTGTTTAATCGGTTCAGTTTAGTTCTCTTTGTTCGTTTGGATTAATTAGAATTAGTTTGATTTGTTCAATTTCGCTCTGTTTAATTTTGTTCGGTTGGAATTGGTTTGTTCAGTGGGTGAAAGCTCACAATTTGTTTGTTTGGTAGGTTTGATTTGGTTGTCCTCTCTGTTGATTTGATTCCTCCCTCTATTGGTTTCTTCTGTTTGATTGGCTTCTCCCTTTCGATTCTTCTGTTTGGATACTTTTCTATGATGATTTCTCCTTCTGTTGAATACTTCTCTCTGATGATTTCTTCTGTCTGATTGCTTCTCCCTAATGATTTCTTTTGTTTGCTTCTCCCTGATGATTCTTTTGTCTGAATTTCGTCTGATTGCTTTTCTCTGCTGATTTCTTTTGTTGGATGACTTCTCTCTCTAGTTGTTTCTCTCCCTCTTTGGTTGATGTCTATTCTATTTGGTTGTCTCTCCCCCTATTGATTCTATATGGTTGTTATTTCTCTCTATTGATTCTATTTGTTGATTCTCCCTCTATTGATCTTCTGAATGGTTGATTCCCCCTCTATTGTTTCTTTTCGTTGGTTGTCTCTCTCCTTATTGGATCTTTTTGTTTGATTGTTTTCTTCTCTATTGATTATGTTTGGTTGTTTCCTTCTCTCTTTTGATTCTTCTATTTAGTTTGGTTCTTCCTTCTGTTGGTTTGGTTTTGTTGATTTGGTTTGGTTTAGATTGGAACAGGTTGATTTGGTCTGTGGATTAGTCTGGTTCGGTTTGATGTTTAAATTGGTTTCATTGTTGCTTCTCACTGTGAAGGTTCTTCTCTTTGGTTGATGCTCCTCTTGGTTACTCACTTTGGATGCTTCTCTTGGTTGTTGACTACTCTATTAGTTAGTTTCATTTATGTTAAGGGTAAAATTTGTAACAAGCTTAAAGCTTAGTGAGCTTGAGCTTGAGGGTGGTATTAGAAATAAAATGTTTTGAGTTTATATTATTAAATGTGTTTTTCTTGGCAAACTCTCGATGCTTCTTGTTGTTGCATCGTGAGTTTGAGGGAAAATGTTAGATTATTAGACTTAGGTTATTGGGCTTTTCAAATTAGTATAGCATAGTCTATTAGGGTTTTATATATATTCTATTGTAACTATTATTTTAGTAAGAAATGCTATTGTGATATTATTGAACCCTAGCCGTCTTCTCTTTACATAGCTATTTTGTATCTTTATTGTTAACAATGATTATTATGATTAAAGTTTGAATTTCAATTCCTTTATTTATTTTTTTGTGTGAATTTTTTAAGTTAACATTCTCACATACAAATTCAAGTATTATAAGTGTTTCTCATAATGATGATAGAATATTATTTGACTTGAAGTCACATAGTTTGGATTTGGTACTTACAGATAAATCATTGTTTTCTTCTTTTTTTTTTTTTTTTTTTTTTTTTTTTCCTGTACACGCATTGCTTTAGATTAATACCAGAGAATTTCATAGTTCATTATCATCTATAACAACAATCATCTATAACAACAGAAGAAACACAATTTCACATAATTCTTATACACTGATTTTATTTTTATACTTATACAAAGAACCTAAATAAAATATAGTAGAAATCTATTTACTTATATTTCTTCTTCAACTGTTAAAAGTTAACCACAAAAACCAATGTGGTCTATGATCTTCCACGGTAGGCTCGTTTGCAAACAGAGTTTGGTTTCTGTGCAGGCGCACACATTTGCGAAGAAACTGGACACCCCTGCAAACAATTATCTCCCAAGCTACCTGAAACCGTTGCTCCGGTAACTAACAACCCCGGCGGCGGCTTTCCGACAAAGAAGTTTCCATCCAAAAACAACCTCTTAATAGACTTGATTTTCCCATACTCCAATGGTATATTACCACGTAACGAGTTATGACGTATCGACAAAAACGACAGTAACGGATACGCAGCGAGATTCGCGGGCGCGTAACCTTGAATTCTGTTAAATCCGAGGTTCAATGCTACAAGATTGTTCCCTCCACCACGCGCGGGTTTCGAGATCTGAATCCCCGTGAAGCTGTTGTTTGCTAAATTCACTTGCTGCAGCGACGGTAAAAGTAAGAACCATGATTCAACCGTTCCGGTAAGAGAATTCTCGCTGAGTTCCACCACTTCTAACTGGTTTGATCCCTCAAAGGTTGTTTTTTGAAGCGACCCGGATAAAAGATTGTTCTTGATTGCAAGTTCTAGCAAATTGGGTGGTAGTTTTGGGATTGAACCTGTTAGTTTATTGAAGCTCAAATCAATTCTATGAATGTTTGTGAGAGAATTCAATGAATTTGGGAGAGACCCAGATAGTGAATTGTGTGAAAAGTCAAGAGATTCAAGAGATTTGAGTGTGGTTATGGAAGGAGGGATTGAACCGGAGAACGAATTGGATCGGAGGGTTAAGGTTTTGAGGTTGGAAAGAGAAGAGATTGAAGATGGAATTGAGCCATAGAAGTTGTTATCAGAGAGGTCAAGTGTGACGAGTTGGGTGAGTTGAGAGATGAGTGGAGTGAGTGAACCTGAGTAGCTTGCAGGGTCGAGTGTGATTTGGTTGATGTGTGTGGAATCAAGGGTGCAGGTGAATCCACAGATGAAGTGTGTGCGACGAGGGACGGAACATGGATCAATGGTGAAGTTCCATGATGCTATACATGATGAAGGTGGGATGGAAGATGGTTTGATTGAGGCTTTGAATGCTTTGAGTGCTTCAATGTCTGAAGATGAAGTGAGGGATTGTACAAGGAAATTGGTGTGGAAAATTGAAAGACAGATAGTGATAGTTAGGCATAGAATTAGGAGGTTTGGCATATTGAAGCCTTGGTGTTTTTGGTTTGTTATGATGTTGTGTTGTGTATGAGATGCTAAAATAGGTTGTTTTGCTGATGGTTCAGAATTTGTTTTGCATTATTGTCGGTTACTGGTTAGTGCTTTGCTGGTATTTTAAGGAAGAAATTCCCCTAACTCAGATACTATTTCTGATATTTTAAACAATAACTACATGGTTGTTCCTATAGATTTTATAGGAGTCATCTCTAATCATTATATTTAATATCACTTTTTTCAAATATATTTTTATTTTTTTCACATTCTCACATTCTCATATTTGTAACATTTTGTAAGACAAAAAATAGAATAAAATTTAAAAGAGTGTATGACGTCAATATATTTAGCCAATGTTTAGCTATTGTTACCACTTTCACATTTGGTCAAAATCACGACACAAATTCACGTTTGCTGTGAAGCTACAAATAATAGTTTCTCTAAATCACGGCAAAAAGGCCAGCAAATGTGTGTTGAAAAGATAAACCAAACACATGTTTAGTCATTTTTTTTAAAGTAATAACTTTTTTATAAATTTCAAGTAGATATTTTTACAAAAGTTAAAAAAAAATAAAATAAAGCTCACATAACGTCCAAAACACACAATTCATCATAAGTTTTTTTTTTTTAAGTACAGTACAAAGTTGTGACAAATGCTGGTGCAAATAGAAACGGAAGGAGAGGAGGAAAAATGGCTTCTATTATGTGGTGGGACTTAGGAGACAATAAGCTTTAAAACAAGAAAAAGAATGGGGACAAGAAAGTTGACTAAAAATGTTTGATTACAGGTGCATTGCACTCAAGATCTGTGTGTGATGTGAAAACTGATCCGCCTCACTTTCTTTATCCGAGTACCACTGTCCACTACAGTACAAATCATACCAACAGCTTTTCAAAGTTATTCGATTCAGTGGTTGTAATTACACGTCGACAAAAAATAAACCTGTGTCAAGAAACATAAACTGATATATCTTGATTATCAGTTAATTTAATTAGGGCAAAGGGTTTGGGTTTTCTTATATCAAAAGGGAAAAAGGTTTGGATTCAACTTGGATACTGGATAGATAGCTTTTTACGGTGAGTACATCAGCTTTATGAAAATAAAATGATTTTTTTTTGGTAAAACTGTAAAATGATTTTATTTACACAACTTAGTAAAAATATTACTCTCACTGTTTTTTTTTTAACTGTCATCACTTCATGTACTTATGCATATTTTTTATTAATAATATCTTTAATTATGTATTATCAAAATTATAAAAAATTTATATTTTGAAAATATGCATCGAGACGAATTGAAAAACATCTTATATGCTAGTAATATTTATTTTTAAATATTATTAAAAGATATATGGTTAAAGTAAGTTACATGAATATTGCGCATGTAACTCAAACGTCAGCTAAAAAGGAACGGAGAGAGTATTTAATATACTAATTTAAAAATATGTTTGTATATGTAAACAAAAGAATTGCTTGTATAAGCTGTACTTTGTTAATTAAAATGAATGAATGAATATTTTTTATTTATATATAAAACAATCGAGCTATAAATTTGTCACATTTATTGTTTGATTTTTAAATTAGACTTTGTTTTTGGTACAAAAAAAAATATATATTAATAAGGGTTTTCTAATTTAAACCGGTCCAAATTGAAATTGGAAACAGAATGTTTAGTGAACTTAGTTTAATTAGTAGAAATATTGTATATATAATATGTAGAAATGAGCGTTCGAACGTTGGTACATCCGAAAAATAATATGCAAATTGAACAAAAAAATTGATAATCACCAAAAATTAAATATTTTTGGAATTGTTTAGATTTCCTTTCACGAAAATGATTGAATCAGGTCATATTTCAATTTCTACTTTAATTTTTTTTATTGGTAAAACAAAGGTATATTCCGTTCGCAAATGTGGAAAATATTTCTCTCGATATAATTGAGATTGAACACATAACCATGAGGCCCGGTATCTATCATTTGAGTGCCACACTATGTTGGCTAGTCCATTTTTTGCGGGGATAAAGTCGTTCATTTGAAACACGAGGGACAAAGTAAAAAATTTGGAGGACCAAAATCGCTCATTTAATTAATTATAACGGGCCAAAATCGCACAATTAAGAAAATTTAGAGAACCGAAACTGCAAATTAACCTAATTTTTTTATTTAATACATTCTTCATGCATAGGTTTTTTTTTTTTTTTTTTTACAATCTTCGTGCATATATTTTTTTTTTAACAATCTTCATGCATATGTTAAAACTATTTTTTACAACTACTTTGATTACATATGAATTCATTCTCCTTCATTTTTCATGCACATAATATGACTATTGTAGTCATGGATCACATGTGAGAATGAGGGTTATAATGTTGAAAATTCAAAGTGGATCCAATGTTTAACCATATATATAAGCTGACAGAGTAAAATAAACATTATAATACAGACTTTTTTTTTACTAAATAATATAGACTTATTAAATACCAATAATATTTTTTAAACAAATAAAATTTATTTGTTGTTTAAATGAGTTTAACTCAGTTGATACGTATGTACATACATTGCACAATGTATATGGACTAAAGTTTGAATCGTGGTATGTTTTCATATTCATTTTTAAAAGTGAAATTATAACCTAAACTATCTGACAAAAATAAAAACAATATGTACATCTATTTGCGAGCATCTTACTTCAAACTATCTATATCCAAATCAACAACAATCATTTATATTAAAAAAAAAAGCAGTCAATCCATCAATATATATATATATATATATATATATATATATATATATATATATATATATAGAGAGAGAGAGAGAGAGAGAGAGAGAGAGAGAGAGAGAGAGAGAGTTACCACTGTAATTGATTGATGTCGTCCCATATCTGAATTGAAATAGAGTGGAACCATAAGGCTAATGTCGCAATCACTTAATAGTTGTATTTCGGGACACAAGTACATATTTTAAGATTGCATGCATGGCATCTTCAATTCATTTGAATTATACTTACTTTAATTTGGTGGAGTTATTATTTATTTATTTTGAACAATTTGGTGGAGTTATTGAATCAACTCGGTCATAACACATGTTGATCAATAGCGTGTTTGGTTGTAAGACGTCGAGTCAGATAAATATTTATTTTTCTCTTGCAAAAGCTTCGATTCTATTTAGCCATTAGTTTGACTGTAGATTAACTTTTGGTCGATAAATTATCAAAATATTTGTTGCTGAACTTTGTTGCATTTCATCAAAAAATATTTTGCTAAAATTATGGCGGCATTTAGGGTGTGTTTGATTTGGAAGAAAAGTTGAAAAGAGAAAAATATGTAAGAAAGAGTGTGAGAAGAGAGAAATAGAATAAATTAGATGTATTGTTTGATACAAGAGAATTGTAAGAGAAATAAAAGAAAAATATCTTCATTTTTTGAAAGAAAAAAAACACCCTTTATCAAAAAATTAGTATCCAATTAAACTATTTGTTTATCAGTACATTTTATGGAATTTATTTTAATTTAATTCTAACAAAACTCAGTAAAAAAAAATAGATTGAAAGTTTATATCATAAAGATCATTTATGTAAAATTTCATACAAATTTAGAATCATTTGATATGTTATTAAAACACGTAAAGATTAACGGTCTTTAAGAAATAACAAACATCGTTAATTTTGATGCGTCTCAATAACATATCAAATGATTCTAGATTTG
The DNA here is from genome assembly GCA_951804385.1 of Trifolium dubium. Lineage (NCBI taxonomy): Eukaryota > Viridiplantae > Streptophyta > Magnoliopsida > Fabales > Fabaceae > Trifolium > Trifolium dubium. The sequence continues at coordinate 56,752,077 of OX638064.1, forward strand.
TCTAAAATTTTACACAAATGATCTATATGATATAAACTTTTAATTCAACGATGTATTTTATAAAAATTTACCTCCATTAATTTTGTTTTTAAACGATTGGTATATACCCCTAAATTTTGAGGAAGTACACAGAAAAAAAAACCAAATTAAAAATATGTTTTAGTCAAAAAATAAAAATGAAAAAAATGTTTTCATCTGGAAGAGTATTTTGTCGTCTCCTCAGAGTTAATGAAGCACCGTATACCGCTCATGTTTCAGTCAACAAAACTACACAAATCAAACTCCATCAAATATAAAACTAGCCTAAAAATTCACGATCATAGTTTCATTGAGTAGAAAAGAAACGGTAGGGGTGTTGCAAGTACGGACTAAAAACAACACGAGCATCGGAGCATGACGACGATGAAGTCTCTATTCATATTCGCGTTTTTCTGTGCAATTTCCGTCGCGGCAGCCTCCACAGCTTATCCTTCCATCCCCGGTATCGATTCCGGCGACTGCTCCCTCACCGGCGACGAGACTATTCTTGTTCCTCCACGGCGTGAAGTCTACGATGACGGACGCATATACGATATTTCTCACAAGTACGTCCCTAACTTGCCGGTGTGGGAATCCGAAGAAGGATTAGGTCACTTCCTGTGGCTCGCTGTTAGCATGAAGAATGGATCACGCGCTAATGGTTCGGCTATGCAGCTTGGTGCTCACACCGGTACTCATGTTGACGCGCCTGGTCATTTCTATGATAATTACTTCGACGCTGGATTCGATGTCGATTCTCTTGATTTACGACTCCTCAATGGTAGTTCTCTTCTTCATTTTACTACTTTCTGCAATAATATATGAAAATAAGATGTTAGAAAACTAAATTGACTGATTTTTGTATAATTTAGAGACTCTGGTGCGAACTCTAGTCCCTGCATATTGTAATGTTCCTGCCAACTGAACTACGCTCAGAGTGATTATTAAATAATTATTAATAATGTTAATCACTTATCTAGCACAAGTGGTTAGTGGTTAGGGTCCTAATAATTAGTAATAGTACTAGTAGTAGCAGTATTAATAACTACTAGTATTTTGTTTTTAATCCATTTTGGGAATGCATTGTTGATTATAAATCAATTAGATGTTGACAACTGAACTAATACGCCAATTGTTCTGTTCTGTTCATAGGTCTTACCCTTTTGGTTGATGTTCCACGGGACACAAACATTACTGGTATGTGCAACTGATGCTCTAATTTGAATAATTTTATCTGTTGAATTGTTGCATATCTCAATTTCTCAGCCATGTAAATGCTAAAATCTTCCGACAGAATGAATGGGATAGAAGTTTTTACATTTCTTAGCAATTTGCAGTGCTGCTCTCAAGCATGAAATTTGGCGGATGATCTGCTTTCCCAATTACAAACTGTTTTCTGAGCTGTTTCATTTTGAATTTTTGTTACGAAAATGCAAACTTTTCCCTGTTAACATTGGTTATATTTAATTAAGATCTTGAAAAAAATATATTTTTTCAGCTGAAGTTATGAAGTCCTTGAATATCCCCAAAGGTGTAAGCCGTGTGCTCTTCAGAACATTAAATACTGACAGGTACTATAAGTTACATGTCCTACTGCCATGTCTGTTCTTTTTTAAAAGATTTTTTTTCTTATTTGCTCTGGAAGTGCTTCTCTAAGGCAGCTTCATAATTCTTGCATATACACCAAATGTGTTTTGTGTAGTCTTCACATAGTCACATAATTCTATCTCTTGGCAACATTTTTTATCACCCAGTTTCAATTTTTGTGTTGCATTTTCTGAGTCACTGTAATGCGGACGTGGACTGTTGCACATAAGCAACATTGCTTCTTCATTTCATCTGTATGGTTTAAGATAGACAGGCCATTGGATGATGGATTGAGGGTTGGCTGTAGGCAGAGTTTATGCTTAAGAACAAGACTTGCTAAGTACCAATGATATATTACCGTCAAAGGGAGCTTGAAAACAAGAACAGGGCTTAGAGCTAGTAATTTCAAAACAAATTTTGTAAGATGATCATAATTTTATTTATTGCAAATATTTAACATATAAAAGAGACAGAAATGATTAGAAAAAGATCTATGACTCTATGCATTTGAAAATTAAGGAACATAAATTTAGAAGGAAAAAAATTGGAGAATTCTCAGTAGTTGTCTAGACTCTAGTTATTGTAGTTTTGTCGATGCAATTTACCAAACTTTTAAGGGAGGGGAAAGTTTTAATAAAAAGATTTAAATAAAAATGTTCATAGATAATCTTTCCCCTTCATTTTACTCCAATATAAACTTAAGTGTGTTTGATTTATCTTGCTGTTTTAACCTCCATGATCCATATATCAATATATAATTTTAACCTTGCAATTTCAACCTTTAGCTTAGTGATATGTATTTGTGTATTAGAAGCTGCTTGTGACTTGTAAGCAATTTTTTTGTTGAAATGTTAGGCGACTTATGTTTAAGAAGGAATTTGACACAAGCTATGTTGGGTTCTTGGAGGATGGTGCAAAATGGCTGGTGGAGAACACTGACATCAAACTTGTAGGTGAGATAAAAATCACTATTTAAGATTTGGGTCGCTTCCTCAAAAAATAGTTCTTCTGTCCCCTTTTTACTTGAATAAGTAGTATCCATTATCCATAGTTTGAATTTTTAATTTTGTCTGTCACATTTATCTTTTAAACCAGTCTTCAGTATCTAATAATGCGGGGTCATTAACTTATATTGGTCTCATTGCACCCTTCAAATTCTGGCCATTTCTTCTGTCTTGACTTTGTCTATCTTATAGTAATTAGTTTCGGCTCATATCCATTTTTAAGCATTTGATTTATCTTTATGGTGCCTTTAAAGCAGAATTTTATTTTAAACGGACTATATGGTTGTTATAATATTTTGTTGTTGTATAGAGGAGCCACAGATTTTTTTGTTATATAGGAGCCACACTAGTTGACTTTATGTCCATTGTGGTCAAATGTGAGTGACAACACAGTTTTTTCTTGTTTGCTTGTTATCTTTTCATTTGATTTCAAAATATAAAATAGCTATTGGCATGCACTTCTTGAGATCCACTACCCAGTGTGGATATTCTATATGACATGGAGGAGGCATGGCTCCCCAATTTTTTTCTCGTTCTCAATTTTCGGTGATGTAATTTGTAGGAGTTGATTACTTGTCTGCTGCGGCTTATGTTCACTCGGTTGAGTCTCATCTTGTTTTTCTGGAAAGCAGGGTAAGAACGTTTTCTCCCTGGTGATAATTTATGCATATTTTACTCCTTCATTATGATAAGTTAATTATTCCTACTATTTTGAGTTGAAAAAACTAAAAATAAATACAAATAAGATACTGTGGGATGAAGTATATTAGTTATTGCCGTAAGTATGAGACTATTCTCTCTTTGAACTTTCAAACTTTTAACATTGATAACGGCGGGTTCTATGCTCAAGTGCGGATTTTGGCACTCATCATTGGCAATAAATTTCACTGGTGTATAATACAAGAGTGATGCTATATGTCCTCTTTCATTTGATGTCTTGTTTGGGGAAATACCAATTTATTGGATCGCTTCATACCTCTAGTCATCAAATTGAGTCTGACCAGTGACAATAGGCCTAGAGTCTTAATAATTTATGGAGTTTGTGAAGTTTTTTTTCTCTATTCATCAGTCCTAATAGAATTCTATAGGTGATAAGATTTTATCAGCACTTCCAAAGCTCTACTCAAAATGCTTATTTCACTTGATACATCTTTACTTTTAGGTGAAGGTTAAGATGACGAACTATATGTATTGGTCATCACGGTGAACTGAAAAATAACATTGATTTAATGCTAAAAAAATACAATAAATAGTTCACCATGAACCAACATATTAACCTTCACCCTTTACTCAATGCTCCATCTTCCATCCTCCAGCCTGAATTCACTCATTTGGGTTCAGCTGCTGAATGCTGATGAATCAATCCATATTAGTGGTACATTTCCATTCTATTATTGGAGACTGTTGTCACCATAATGTTCAGTTTATTTGGAGCGATATTTATAGTTGGTTGAAGAGAGGTTGCTAGAATGCGTATGTTGATTTCCTTTTTTGAAAAGTCATCAGTGAGCTATGCACTAACAAACTTCAAATGCATCAGGAAATCATTCTCGTGGAAGGCCTTAAACTAGATGGTGTCCCAGCAGGATTATATTCACTCAACTGCTTGCCTCTCAGGTTGGTTGGTTCTGAGGCATCACCAATACGTTGCATTCTCTTCGGATGATGAAGTCCACGTGAGTTCCATGGTATGATTGTATTTATGCTATCGACTTCAAACTCTTCAAGTCTATTATTGTTTTATCTTGATCCTTACCAAGTCAAATGTTGATATAGCGGTAGAAGAATGAAACGGCTGTAGGAAGCAACGTAGCATGAAGATAGTCAACGGTATCGACAAGGAGCATTTTGATGTAAACAAATCCGATAGTAAAATCTCAAATTGTTGTGTTTTATGAGCTTAGGTTGGAAATGCTACTGGGTGCTGGTCTAATGTATGTACTAGTAGTAATCTATTATTGTTGTGAACAATAGTTGAGGACTTGTACACCTATAATAAACTTGTGTTTTCAACGTTTACCTCACAAGTCCTTGTGCACTCTGTGCCCATAAATTGTTGATATTTACATACTTCTCTTCAAATAATAACGAAACATTTCTCTCTTTGTAAGAGTTTACTAGACGATTTAAACAGTTTTAAGGATATCCCGTCTAGCTATTTATCAAATAAAATTGGTTATGATAGACATTCGAGTTACATTAGTACACAACATACAACAAACAAAATAATGTATATGATATTGTAAAGGGATATAAAGATGACTTGGTGATCAGGATTAGTGATAATGTATAAAGATGACAAACAAAATAATGAAAATGATAATGATAATGTATATGAAGTTGTAATTTTATAAAATCAATAAAAATAATTTTGTTTCTTAATTTTATTTTTTTTGAAATGTTTTTTTTTTTACAATTTTGTAGAAATACTTATTTAAGAAGATTATTGGAAATTAAACACAAGGACTTATTAGTACGATTTTTATAAAAAATGAAATTGTGATTTTTCTTATGAGATCATGTTTTCTAAAATATAATAGTGAATAAATAACTTTTTAATTTATAAAAACAATTGTTTATCCATAATAAGTTATGTTTATTATTTTATCATTACTTATATGATTGTATACATATAATATTTTATGGAAGTTGTTCTTTTGAAAATGAATAATAAATATGATTTTGTTATCTTAATCAAAATTAGTGAAATTATATGTTATAATTTTTTTTATGGTTATTTCGTTGAAAAAGTTTATAATTTATTTTGATTTATATCCATATGTTTGCACCTATGACGAGAATCTTCAATGCCTTTACTAAAACTTAAATATCGAAGTAGATTTAACGTATATTCATAATACATATACAAAATATAATATAGAATTCCATATTTTAATAGGATAAAAATTATAATTTTATTAAAAACTATTTCAATATCCGTTCTTGGTGACTTCTACCCTAAATTGACTTAATTTTGATGGGGATATTTTTCTTCATATTCCTCTTTATTTGTCATTACATACATCAATTTTGCCCATCCAAATTAGTTTTTCCAATTCTGATATTAAATTATGTCATAAATCAAACATGCATATGCATCATAGTTTTCAATATTTATGTGTATTTACAAAATAGCAAAAAATAGTCATGCACTAAGACTATAGTGTAGGACCCATCTCAAACACTGAAGTAGAAAATTGCTAATTCTAATTTTGCAATTAGATTAGATTTGTGGAGCTCAAACTATCACAATCATCAAATTGCTAAGTATGAAGTACCAAGCGGTGGTGTTAGCCTTAGCGGTGGTGGCAGTTTGTTTGTCGGCGGTGATCGGCGACGATAACCTGATCCCTCCTCGTCGGGAAGTCTACGATAATGGAAAAATCTTCGATATTAGTCACAGGTATCAACCTGACATGCCAGCTTTTGAGTCTAGCGATGGTATCGGTCAATTCCTATGGCTTCCAAAGAGTATGAAGAACGGTTCCATTGCTAATAACTCTGAAATGAAGCTTCCAACTCATACCGGTACTCATGTTGATGCTCCTGGCCATGTCTTCGATCATTACTTCGATTCTGGCTTCGATGTTGATTCTCTCGATTTGCATATACTCAATGGTTTCATCTTCTTCTTTTTATCTATGTGTTTTGCTTTACTTGTTTGTTTGGTTGTTATGTTAAGCTTGTTTTGTTTATGTAATGAATTTTTTTTTTCAGGTCCTGCTCTTTTAGTTGATGTTCCAAGAGATAGTAATATAACTGGTATGCATAATATAGCTTAATTAAAAGCTTGTATCGTAAGTGATTATTACACATAAGTGCTTGTTTGGAATAGCTTATGAAAATAAGTTGAAAACAGCTTATGGATATGTCATAAGCAATTTTCATAAGTTCTCCCAAACAATCACAAGTAGTTATGCCGGTAGATAAATTCAAATAAGTTAATCCAAGCACCTTGCATATTTTAACTTAACTTTCTGATACCATGCCCAGTTCGGTGTTTTTTCTGCTTATGATAAAATGAGTTGTTATTTTGTTTTGGAAAAACTAGAGGGCTGGATTTTCTACTGCTATTTTTTCATTGTTCTAAACAATTGTTGATCAAATGAAATTATGTATTTTTCTTTTCCAGCTGATGTTATGAAGTCGTTGAAAATTCCCAGGGGTGTAAAGCGTGTACTTTTCCGAACATTAAATACCGACAGGTAATGTGTACAATAGTTCAAGTTAAATGAATGGGGGGTGGATGTAAACCAAAATAAACATTTACTATGATTTATGTTCGATGAGATCTTGAATTTTTTTTCATTGATCTTTTAACTTCATAGCTCATTTGAAGCCTAATTAGAAACTAAAGCTTGTTGAACTTTTAGGCGGCTTATGTTTCAGAAGGAGTTCGACTCAAACTATGTGGGATTCACAGTGGATGGAGCAAAATGGCTAGTGGAGAACACTGATATCAAACTTGTTGGTAGGCATATTTTTTTTTTTTTTTTTTATTTTTTTTTTTTTTATATTTTAACTAGTTTTACCCATGGCATCTGTGGCCGGGTCTAGTTTTGCACTTGTAAATTGCATCACTTTAAGTTGTTTTTCTTGACTCTGACTCCTCCGAAGGTTACATGTTGTGCAATAATTATTAGTTGAAGATAATATTTGGCTCTGTTATAATCAATAGCAGTCGTAGCGGCCGCTACTGCGGCACCTAAGCGCTACGTGAAAACCTGATTAGTTGCGCTTATGAATAGTGGCTGCAGAGGACTAATAATAGATGTAGTTGCAGATACAGGAAAGCTCTTGTTGAAACCCAAATATGCCATAAGCTTTTAGATGTTCTCTCTGTTTTTTTAGTGTGGCCTTTTTGGTTATTTAACTATAAAACTCATTTGCTTTATACTGTGTTTATAACTTCGATTCCTAGTTATAAATGTCTTAAATTTTATGAATTGTTCTATTTTTTAGCCTTTCTATGTGCATGGTACTATGGAATAAATTTCTGTACCGTTTCCATAAACCGACATTTCAGCCGTACTACTACCTAATACGCCATAGTGCTTTGGGGGTTGGCCGCCACACAGCGCTATCCACTATTGACTACAAAGATATTAGATTTCATGTGCTCTTCCATTGAATGAGTTGAATATGCATTTTATTTTCTTGGTGAAGATAGGACAGCATTTTAAATTTCTTGTCTGAACAACTAGTGGTCTGAAGTTGATTTGACCTCATCTTTATGGTACCTCTCTCTATTAACATTATTTATTTGCAACTTGGAACATAAAATTGCTATTAGTTTGTACAATAAAGCGTAGAAGAGTCATTCTAAATCTTAACAGGTGACTGGATGTTTCACAATTTCATTTTCTACCTGTATTCAAGATTATAAATTATAATGGCAAGTGATGTAGTTTCATAAAATCACTCTGCACTTTGATCTTCTCCCTTTATGACCAGACCACTACTGTGATGTACTGTTTTTATCATCTCCAATGCATATTTAGCTGGAGATATCACCCCCAATTTATCTTTCTTTCAATTCTTTACATTTTTTGTTTCAATTTTGTGGGCTGACATATATTTATGTAATGTCATGTAGGTATTGATTATCTATCTGTGGCTTCTTATCAATACTTGATTCCATCTCACCTTGTGTTTTTAAAAGACAGGGTAAGAAAAAGAGTCTCTTATTTCTAAGAACTAATGTGTTTTGTTTTACTTTAGTTAACTCATAATTCCCTAACCCTTTTTGAGTTAAAACAAATTGCATCTCAAGGCCTTTAAGGTCATTGATAAGCCTGGAATTTTTCTTTGTAAATCTTGGTAAGTAATTTTTTATGCTGGTATCTTTCTTTTTGGTGGGTCCAATGTTCCATACACAACTGTGAGCTTTGGTTTTCATCGTTTATGATTTTGACTGTAGGGATAGTTAAAAATTATTTTAGACTCATACATTTGATTATGACCATGAAATGTTTAGGTGATGTTGATTTAATTTGATTTGCATTTGTTGATTCTAACTCAAAGTTAGGATTCATAGCTTTTGACTCCGAATGTGAATTTTATACTCAAATTTTTTATTCAACTCATGTTCGCGTGACTGTATCCTAACATAAATCACTTCACATTCAACTCACTTTAATGACAACCAATTTTAGAAAATCAAGTAATTTAAAATAAATTTATGTTGCCGCAGAACCAATCATACACTTAGTAGACACCAGCTCTCGCTTTCTCACACACACACTTGTACTATAATATCCTAGTTCTGAATTCTGATAGCATACTACTTGAACTCTTTGGAAAGTTGTTGAAACTGAGTGACCAGTTTATTTGCTGTGCAGTCTTGACTCCACATCAATCTCAAAGATTGGTTCATTTAGTGTCTGTTATGATAAAATACTTAACTTTATAGTTTGAAAGATATTTTTCAATTCGTTGGTGCACATGTGCCATTCTAAATGAGACTGCTAGTGATGTTTTTTGTTCCTTTGTTCCTTTGTATAAATGAAGATTGAATATGCTTAATTTGTTGCTTGAATAATTACCAGAATCAACATGTCATGACCTAACTACTTCAAAATCTTCAGGAAATCATTCTCGTTGAAAGCCTGAAGCTTGATGATGTCCCAGCAGGATTATATTCAGTCCATTGCTTACCTCTTAGGTTGGCTGGTGCCGAGGGATCACCAATACGGTGCATTCTAATCAAGAATTAGGGTATGTGTGATTTTTTAAAAATTTCTGGGCCGAAAAGGGTGTCTGCCGTGTGCTCCACATTGTTCCTGCATTGAATTCTAACAGAAGAGTTTAATTATTTTCACTGAAATACTGAATCAATCGCTAACACAATTTGAAATTGTTGCAGGAAGCAGTGCTGTTTGCCTGTCTCAAATGCAATGGCAGGAGGGGATCATCAATGATGTATGTATGTTTAGAGCAAGTGGTAGAGGTACAGAGATGCAGCAATCTAATAGCATGAGTTTGAATATAGTTTTACTTTGCCTGCTAGGTCGATCTAAATAAATTGTCGCAATGTTGTCCTTATGGAGCTAGATAGTTACTATACTGCACTTCAACTTTAGTAGCATATGTTTATATTATACTTATAAGAAACATCAAATATGGATATAACATTCCAATAAAGCTATGTTTGCATTGCAGTTTGGTACGTAATTTTGTTATTTCCGTTTGTGCCTCGAATTTCATAAAATTCCACTTTGAACAGCAATGCAAACAGACACTCAACATAAGTTTGGTTTTGTGGTGAGATTGCGGTGACACAGCATGGCAATCTAAAAGTACCAAGCTTCACAAATTCTGCAGTAAAAGTGCACTGAAAATGCGGGAAATTGAACATGAAACCAAACATATTCTCAGTAAATATTTGACCATAGCACTATAGATCATTTTTAATTACTTAGAATAAAAAACTGCACAATTCTGGTCTATGGCTGGTTTGGCACTCAGTACTACTAGTGACAACAAAGGCTGCAGTACGTTGCCTTTGAATTCACATGAATCCGATGACTGCTAGGGGCCTGATTGCTTGAACAAATGCTGCTGTAATTGGTGCATGCATGCCGTTTCTTTTTGGCATGTGTTTCAGTGGTTGCATGCCTAAAGTTACGCTCTGATACCCATACACTGGCCACAGTATGTCAACTATAATGCATGCATTGATTGGTGCTTGCACCTTATTGTTTTAAGATTCCACTACCAATGCTCCCAATGTAAAGTTCAAAATTTCATCATAATAAATCAGTTCACGCCCTCCTCATCCCTCTATCAGTGATGTCAGGCCTTTTACAGGAGGTGGCATGTAACAATGATAGAGAAGCATGGACCAAACAACATACTTTCAGGGAAATAATGCCAAACAACACAAAAACATACCTATAAGGCTATAACTCCTTTTTATCATCTGCTTATATTGTTGTGACCCAAAACCAAGACAATTCCATATCGCCCATAATCTTCATCTACATGCATATTTAGATATACGGTAACTTTGACGAAATCATAGTGACACAGTAATGTTGTAGTTTTAAACTGAAGATTTTGATAAAATTACTCTCATTTCGTAATTTTAACAAATTCACTGTCAATTCAAATATTAAAACATGAATGAATGTGAAGTATTTAAATAACATGTATATCATTTCTAAATGTATATCAGTAACACGCTACCCCAAGCATCTCAAAATTTGGTAACCATCTCAAAATGATTTTCATAGGGTGAATGCATAAGTTGATTCAGTAAGGAAAAGGATACTGACTAGTCTACAATCACTCATTTCTCAATCTTGTTAAGGAGGTATAAAGTGCAATTCCTTTGTGAGACAACATCTTAGATGTCCTAAATCTTCTTCTGAACTTTTCAACGAGACAAAGATCTTTTTGGCCCAATGTTGCTTCTAGATTTGTATGAATAATGAGATCCAATTAACTTAACATAAAGGTCCAATTAAGTATAGTATAGTATCATATAATGTAGATGAACATAATCATATGATTAAGCACAATTTTTATCCAACTATGTTAAGGATGGAACAAATATAATGAAGTTATGTAAATAATGGTTTGATTAGGTATTTAGGCCAATGACAGTGAGTCTAAAAATGCTAAACTGTTTTTTATTATTCAATTCAACCGTATGGTAACTTCGGTTACAAGAATAAATACAAGGACTGCAACATTTGTTGCATATTTTATTATCAGAATGAGAACTCCCAAAAAGTATGAATATTGAGTAAGCAAAAAAAATGTAAATTTTTAATCCTCTACATCAACATTTGTGGCATATTTTACTACCATAGAAAAGACTATATGTAATTTTCAATAGTAATAACCAAGTCAATATAAAATACTAAGCTAATGCTACCTCATTTGTTCAACCCTCAACTTGTATATTTTATGTACGAATGTTCATAGGATACTCTTGGGTTATGGGGCATAAGCTAGATGTATTCACTTGTGAATTATGAATATTGAAGTGAGAGCTGAAGTAATATGCAAGCCTGGCTTGTTGAAAATTGAAATCAATGTAAAACAAATCACTTTCATATTTAGAGTTTAACTAGTGAAGCAATTAAGGCCTCTTATTAATTAATAGGAGATTCTGTTTAGATAACTTCATTGTTGACCAAGTAAGTCATTCATGCTTTGAACCAAAGTAAAGATTAATTATACAAAAGGACAATACAAAAAACAAAAAAAACAAGTTGAGTACTAAACTTAAAATTCTAATGAACATTATTCTACATTAGTAGTAACACTTTTCTGGCAGTGAAGTAGAGTGATCTAGTACTGTTTAGGATTAGAGTACCTTGTTGCAGTGACTTTAGAGGTCATCATTCATAGATCATATGTAAAATCTTTATGTTTCAAGGTGGAAAATAAAATGAAAAATGAAACAAAAATTAGGAAATCCTTTTACTTTTAATTGTGTGCACTCAATATTTACCCATTTATTATGGAATTTGTATACTGACATACCGTGATGCACAAGAGCTAAAAATGTACAATGAAAAGAGTCACGGGTTTATATACATTTCTTTGATGATATGTGCCATGTGATACGACCCAACAGATGATTGTATGAAGTGCCAAACTTCAAGCTCCAAACTATGGTTCTTAATTAATTCTTGGACCATGTAACTGAACATCATTCTTCTATTCTGATTTCTGAACATGTAAAATAACTGCTTTTCATGATTACATTCATTAGAAAAACTTAAACTTACACAACATTTTTTTTTCTGAGGTAACAAAATTTACATAACTTTTTTTATCATCCAGTAAACCAAAACTTTTGCTGGCCATAGTGCCATACTAAAGTCTATGCAAACACAAAATATAAGGTACTAGTATATGACAAGTTCCTATGCCTTGTTTTATAATCATGGTCACTTTGGCAGAATTACGGTGTTTTGGCGTGATTTTGGCAAATTTTGCACTTACGGGTATGAATAAAATTACGGTGTTATTGTGATTTTATTTTTGATGTTGTTGTGACAAGTTTATTTTGAAATAATTGGTTCTATAATTGTTTTATTTTTGTATTTGGTTCTATAAAATTTATCAAGAAAAATATATATCTCTCACAAGGTTGACCGAACTTTGTTATCAAACATTGTGTGTTTCGCATGTTTATCATTTCTTTATTGTTTTGAACTGCAATGTTGTTTGAACAATTTGAATAATTAGAGTCGAGTTAAGAATGACAACGCAATAATTGTTCTCAAAACAACATTAGGCTCGATGATGAGTACAAGAGTTGTATTGAAATCATACATTGTTAAGGTTCCCAAACTAATTGACGAAATAGTATGTGTTTGGACATCCTCATCTTATGACCTAGCACTAATAGTAATTTTTTAAGAATGAAATGTAATTGGTACAGTAGTAAATTAGAGATGAACAAGATCACACGGTACATACAGAAAACGAGATGAATTGCATGGTTATCGGTGCTAGTTACTGTCCCATGCATTTATGATTTATTGTTTTCTTCATTTGTCCGAATAGAAAACAAAACAAACCTTATGTCTAATTTACTAACTACCGTAGAATTTGACTTTTCACCATAACACAACACAAACACATGCATTCTTTTGTTTCATCTATTTGTTCTCCTCCTCCTCTATTTGTCTCATTCTTATTATACAAACAATGTTTTGTAGCTAACCAAACAGGAACTTAATTAAGGTGATAATTACAAATAAGGTAATTTTAAGATGATGATTAAGATTCATTGGTCAACTATATAGACCCGTTTACTATTAGAGAGTGTTTTAAGCATTGAAAAATTGATTGCAAATAGGGTCAGTCTTACCTGTCAAAAGATACCCAAATCTTTGTCTGATAAGCCAGACATGCTTGCAGCATGGCAGCTAAGTTTCACAGATTTGGGACACAAAACCATACTATGCTTTAATGCTGAGAGCTTCTTTAAAACATCAAAACTATCATATCAAAAAAATAATCAAAAAATGAAAAAACTTCACTTGTCCCTTTCTTCTGACTTGGTAAAAAGAGACTTAAAGGGAGCCTGTTTGCTTAACAATGAATAAAGTTTGCATTGTTATAAGAGATCAAGGAAAGAGATTTAATACTTCTTGTTTGGTTTTATGCATTGATAGCAAAAAAGTGATTCTTGTGTCAATATTAAAATTGATTTTGAAATGTCCATGGGCATTCATTTTGATTATAATTTACTTTGTTTTAATTTTTAGTTAGAATTTGTGTGTTTTATAGGTTAGGTATAAGAGCAACTGTTGGAATTTAATCTAGATTGTGTGTAGTCACAATCCTGTAATTGTATGTTGTCACACATATCTCAAATCGTTCGATCAAGATGGTCAAGACATTTTGACTTGTGATGTGTTTGGTTTGGCGGTGAAATGCTCAATAGTACGTTGAAATGATAATCTACCGTGGAAATGGAGAAGCTAAGAAAGCAAGCTTCCACATTAACGCGGTTTTGTGGCACGGTTTTGCAAAATGCGACTCCATTCCAAACACACACTTGTTATAAGAGAGCGAGAAAGACTTAGTTTCTGTTTGGTTTCATCAGTGAAAGCAAAAGAGATTCTTTACACATATTAATTTCACAATGTTGAGTGATGTTGAACTTCAAATCCAAATTCATCAAAATCACATGAGCTATCATGACTTCGTAAACTATACAAAATATATTTCACAAAATTTAGTACATGTTTGGTATCACAGTAGAAGTGTCAGAATGATCACAATGATCACTGATTCTGACACTCCACTATAATACCTAACATAGGCTAGTAGCATATTTTAATATCATTTTTACTCTTAAATTTATTGTTGAACTCTTACAAAAACATATTCAATTGTAAAGTAGTTTATATTCAACTTACTTTGAACTAACTAAGCGCCTATATTTGATATCACGGCGGATGTATTAAAATTTTGCTAAAATTATAAATTGTAACTTCTACAAAATTACAGTAGATTGCCGTAATTCTGATACACACACCGTTATCAAACATGCACTAAGTTAAAAGAGACAATTCATTGATAATCAATTTTTGTGATAGTACAGTGAAATATACAATTACAGTATTTGGTTGTGTAGTTTATTGGGTGACTCTTTCCATATATTGGACCACTTAAAGAGAGTCTTAAACCCATCACTGTTTCTGCCTTTTTGCATTGGTATTCAATGCTTGTTTTGTCATACTCTTTCTCGCGTATAAACGTTTTCGTTTCTATATAAGACATTACGTGAATTTTGTAGGGTATCCGTATCCTACCCTATTAACTATTAAGGCACACCATGAACTTTAACCATCCTACTAACAAGTTTTAAATAAGCTCTACAGTACTAACTTCAAATCAAAGGCCTTTTCTCAATTTATTATCTTCTGTATTGTTATTATTCTATTAGTTAATACTCACTCTAATCCTTTTTATAAGAAATTAAATTTTAAGTTTAGTTCTTAAACTATAATTGAGTAGAAAAATGTGTCACATGTCAAAGATAAATTATAGTGTATTATTGTATATGTGTCACATGTTCAAAATAAACACGATATTATGTGATTCCCACATCGTCAAGTTTAATTGGGTCCAAGGTCGTATATATATAATTGAGTTTAATTTTTGAAATGGTCAAAATAAAAATCAATATATTGGTGGCAAGTGTGATTACAAATTCTAGGTTTGATAGAATAGTGAGTGTGATTCTTTGGTCAAAAAAGAATAGTGAGTGTGATTCAAAAAAAGAATAGTGAGTGTTGAATAATAATATAAGTGAGACCACCTATATAATTTATGTTTATAAATTTTGAATAAAAATTTAGTATAATTTTTCTTCCAGCGATTATTCTTAATCCATATTGAATGAACTTTCAATCTCCAATTATATTATCCAACTTTAGTATGAAAGTCACTTGCTCTTAGTCTAATATATATTGATCTCCTAGTCCTAGGCTCCTTCATATAACCCAAACACATTACAATATAGAATAAATATAACTTGTCTTAGTTCCAAACAAAAAATATATAACTTGTCTTAACAATTCCATTGAATATCTCAAAATCTTTGGTTACAAAAGTTTAGTATGTTTGGACTATATTTTTTAGTATTATTTTATTTATATGCAGAGACTTGAGAGAATGCATAAGAACTACGTACATATGTGATTTTAAGTATAAAAAATTCAAAGATATCATATGCTAGGTTTGTTTAGACAAAAGATTTGAAATATAATTATATAAATAGAGGTTGTAGACGAGAGATTTCAAATCTTTTGCCCCAACAAACCTAGCTCAATTCTTTTGTCGAAACAAATCTAGCATAATCGACTAAATTGTGTAAAAAATTGGCAGATCTGTAGTTCAATTAGGTCACATATTTTATAACCAGTCTAATCCAACTCACTAGGTAAGGCTAATACTACAATTCTATTAAGCAAGATATTTTTTCCCATGCAAATTTGCATAAAATATGGCCTTAGTGTAAACAATGAACTCAAATCCAACCTAAAAATTAATGCAATACTTTTTCCCGATCATATATATTATTAACAAACTCAGTCCAACCTAAGAATTAACCGATCGAATTAGGTCAAAATCGACAGATTTAAAATTCAATATATGAATATATAATAAGCATGCTCCATGCCAATGTAGATAAGAATTGAATTCAAAACTTATGGTGTTTAGAAGTGTCTGTAGTTTAAATTGAAGTTCATACTGTAGTGTTTGTACACATTCATAAATGTACATGGTCATGAATTTTCTCGTACAATTTGAGCACAACATATCCAAATCTAATTGTGTTTCTAGTGTTGGCATTTTTGTCTCTGCTTGGTGGCCACTTAGAACATGATCCATTCCTAACAACACAAACACACACATTGGATGC
Organism: Trifolium dubium; assembly: GCA_951804385.1. Taxonomy (NCBI): domain Eukaryota; kingdom Viridiplantae; phylum Streptophyta; class Magnoliopsida; order Fabales; family Fabaceae; genus Trifolium; species Trifolium dubium. The sequence continues at coordinate 56,768,589 of OX638064.1, forward strand.
CCCATTGTTGGTATCAAATATGAAATATGAACTGTAACAAATTAAATAGATAAAAAAACGTTGTCATGTATATAATAATTTGATTCACGCATATTAGGTGTGGAAATGCTACTTGACAGTTTTTTGGGGCCTTCATTTCTGATTCATTGGGGCCATTGAGAACAGTGATGCATCAATTTAGTTTGAATCCCATTGGTATTTGGGACCATATCAATCTTGGATAGTTCTTTCAGACTTTCATATTCATAACATCAACAACAAATATGTCTCTATAATTGAAGCAGCTTTACTTCAACTTGAAAATATCATTATGTCAATTGGAAAGAATCACAAAAAATATTTCAATTTTTTTCTCTTAAATAATTAAAATAAAATGGAATATTTGAAACCTATTAAGTATTAAATCCAAAGTGCACCATTTGAAACTTAATTATCATGTCAATAATACGAAAAGTTTTGTGATGCACAAGTGACATAAGTTTTGTATATGATGAATAAGTTAATTTTTAGCATTTGATTAATTAATTCTACCATTTAATCAAATGAAATACGATAAAATTTATTGGTGTTGAAGTTAGTTTTTCCATCGTGAATAAGTTAATTTTTATCACTGAATCAATATATTACATCAATTAATCATATTAACACATGCACATAGGCCATAGCTAATTTCATTGCATACATACAAATGAGATATGTCTAATGGAAAATAATTATTATAAAAAAAATAAATCAAACCTTGTTTGGATAAAGTAAAATGGCTTGTTTTGAACTCCTCTAAGTAATAACCAAACGTTGGAAACTTACCATAACAACACCACGGTGGTTCCTTTAAAAAATAAAAACACCACGGTGGTTTACATGTTCCTTTTCTTCCTTACATTATTGACGTTGAAGTTTGTAAATTATCTAATCTCATCCATGATCCTTGATTAATTAACTAAACAATGCAATGACTTAACGTGTGTTTAGATTCAATTTCGGAACAAACAAAAGTGATTTTACAATTAGAAAATTTGTGTGTCAAAATATTTTGATCTTTGAAATCGTAAAAATATCAAAAACACAATTTATTCCTTAAATTAAAAATATCAATCAATTAAATACATTTGGTAAGATATTTCGATAAGAATCATTCATCAAAATCAATCACAGATGTACATTTTATTTATTCAGCTAAAGGCTTGCATAATGTCTTCCATAATCTCATAAAGAAAATAAAACATTACAAATTGTGGTGCTGAATTTTGAATGAAAAAAGAGACTAAATTGTTTGACCTTTAAATTTCAAGAATTAAGATGCAAATGATCAAATTATGTAATTTTGAGGTATCGGGTGTTTTTACATAAAAATAAGGAAAAAAAGATGTTGAGTATTCTCGGGACCGGCCCAATATTATATGAGGTCTAAAACAAACTCTAAAATAAGAAGTTTTTCTTTGAGACGTAAACCAGATTTTATTTAACATTTCTTTAAGAGTTTTAAAGTTGTTGTTTCATTTTTTATAATTTTTTTTCTTAAAAGGCCTTTATTTATTTTTTCAAATTCCTTTTTCCCTTGATAAATTTTATTATTTTTCAGGGTCTAAAACTCTTACTTGGGTTGCTTTACCCTTGGACTGACCCTAAGTGTTCTTGAACAAATAATTGATGTTAAATAAAATTGATTTTGAGTCTCAAATTTATTTATTTTATTCATTACACATAAATTTATCTAAATATGAACTATTTTTTCTATATAATTCAATTTTAAATATACAATAATTAATTTTTAATATTTCATAATCAAACACAAATAATTTGGGAGTTTTTTTTTTTGACAAATAATTTGGGAGTTGATGCATGAAGGAAATGATTACTAATGACAAAAAGAAGAGGGAAAAATTTCAAGTGTGAAGTAGGTAAAGACATGAATTTCTAAACTTTTCTTCAAATTGTTGAAGAATATAAATTTAATTAATTTAAAATGTTGTCCTCATTCTTTAAGTTGATTTTGCACATAAAAAGCAAAGTTAGCATAGTGATGTGACATATTACCTTATTATAGAGTGGATTAACTCTGCCTGTCCTAATTGTCTGTCTTGGAAGGGTCAAATTCTTCCATGTTTCATCTACCTTAGTTGAAAAACAAAAGTTTTGAAATTTAATTATATTAACACCTAGAAGTTGTTTGGCTTAGATTTCCATCCCCGCAAAATGAAAGAGATAGTACAATTTAATGAAAGGGATGATGTAGCTTTTAAATATAGGCTCGAGAAGCAAAATTTTGTAGTTTGTCTCAACCAAAACCTTTAACAAAATATATACTACTAGTATTGTATTTTTTGATTATAAGATTTTGGCTAGCACAAATAGGAAAATTGAGTGTCCCAAGTAGTATACATTAATGCATTTGGTTCCATCACCATGGAAATTAATTAATTTTTCAAAATTTAGTATGGTTAAAATAATATAAATTTGAAGGGTTTTATAATAAAATATGTCCACTTAAAGGTAAGTTGGGTGACAAAATTGAAGTTAAAATTGTACTTTGAGGCAAGTTTATAAAACTAATACTCAATATAAGATGTTATTTAATTAGGCCATAAAAAAGATATTATTCAATCTGTCTCGATGTATATTTTTCAAATATATTTTTTTTATAATACATAATTAAATATATTAATCATCAAATATATATATTGACATATATGTATTAATCAACTGTGACAATTGAAAAAAATTGATGAATGAAGTTTTTTAGTATAGAATTTAAAATCCTTACTTTAAACCAAGATCATTTTATTCAAGAATACTCAAACATATAAAACTAATTACAATCTTTAATTTCAATAGACGTCTCAATAGTATCACACGACTCAAGTCATTTGAAAACTACTATGAAATTAATCTTTTTTTGGTTTTTTTTTTTTATATACATCTATGAAATTAACCTTTGAGTTGATTGGACTAATTTTAACTTATTTTCTAATGATATTTTGATGAGTTGGTTGGAATGGTTTACAGTGAGAATAGTCTCACCAGCTTCAGCTTTTCCAGCAGTAGATACGGCTGTATCTATGAAGAGGCATTTTTATTGTATGCTTTGTTCAAGAAGAGAAGGAACCATAGATTAAAAAAGAGTACTAGTATGTTTTATTGTGCAACCTAAGCATTTGTTTTCATTTACTCTACATGAACATTTTGTCATGCAAAAATGTAAGAGAGAAATTGAGACACACTGAATTGAGAGGGATGGGTCCACAAACATATATGGTCCTCTTTTTATTGTTCTTTTAGACTTTACAGCTGTAACCAAGAAAAGACCATATCAAAATTACATTGAGGTCTTAATTTATGTAAAAAAAAAATTCTCTTATATTAAAGTATTTTAATGTATAATTATAGAGATCAATCTTTTAAAATAATTGATATTTATTAAGAAATTGATCTCTCTCAAAAAATATATTTTTATATATATATATATTTTCCGTCTAAAAATATAAGAAAAAATTGATCAACTAAAATTAATGTATCTATTTTAAGTTTTTAACTAAATATATCAACTTTCTTTGACATTTTTTTTCTTATATTTTAAAACCCAGGTAGTACCAATTAGAAACTGAATTTTTTAACCAAAAGATTAAATGATTTAAATATCTATATAGTTGTTGGTAATTTGTGTAAATTCATTAAAACCTAATTAATAGTAAAATAATGGATGGGACTAGGTCAACAAAAAAAGTGGAAAATCATCAAGCTTATAGTCCCCAATGCATCATATTATTCTACAATTATTGGTGTGGGGGCATACATAACTAATTTAACATAATAAGCTTTGGTCCTCCTAAGTCCTAAATAAGTTATTTCCAATTAGAAAAACAATTTTCTCTCTATAGTTTTTCTGTCCGACTCATGAAGTCATAATCCATATAGTACTAGTAGTATCTATATAATGTACCAAACTTAAAGTGGAGAAAAATATTAATAGAACCAAGGACAATCTTCCTACAAAATCAGATTTTGTCCCCCATAATAAAATCCATTGCCTTTATGCATTATATCATAATTTATGATTAGATGGGTATTTTGTCAAAGACACCACAAAACCAAAAGCATTTTAATTCTACTTACTCCTTTTGTTTTTTTCTTCATTTCTTGCATTACTACCCGCACTTCACTTAATAAAAACAAACAAATATGGCATTCTTATGCTTTATAACTCCTCCAAGAAAATAAATTTTTTAATTATAAAATACCAAACCAAAATATATACATAATAATTCTTAATCCATTTTGCTCCATACAATGTGTTTTAGATTACAATATCTTTATAGAAATTGTGTATACACGTGAAAAAAGTAGAATGAACTTTAATTTTTATTTTTATTTTTTTTCACTCAAGAACAAAGACCAAAAAAAAAAGGTAAAGTTAAACAACCAAAAGGTGAAGCATGCACTATAGTGAATCCACTAGAATGATGATCATGATGAATCTTTGCACCATAAAAGTAAAAGTTATAGGAAGGAAAAACAAAAAGAAAAAAGAAATCTCAACACAATTTAGAGAAAGGGAAAGTCTACGGAATGTTAACACCACATGGGGTATGGTAACTTTCTTGTTTCTTTAAAAAGAGTGTGCAATTAATCATAGTTAGTCTAATCCAACTAACTAGTACTCCAAAGCAATGCTTGCATAATAACATAAGCTAGCATTGAAAAGTTAATTATGTTATGTTGTATGTAATGTATCCCACTATACTATACTATGCTTTGAATTTGTTTTGAAATTGTTTGTTTCTCCGTGTTCTTCGGTAATGTCCTATGCTTGTCATTAGTACTACTATTAACCATGATTATTTAATTGTCACCTTCTCTTGACCGCTAAGTTGTTGTGCAATAAGACTTGATAATAATTTAGTACACTAGGAGTGATAAAGTATGACAACTAATAAATGTTTGGAAACCAACAAAAATAATTCTATATACTCCCTCCCTCCCTTCTTTTTTAAATGTTGATTTTTTTTAACTTTTTAATGTTGTCTTTTTCAAAGTTAAAAATTATTTGTAACTTAATTTGCAAATTGTTCTCATCTCCATTCTCTTACAAATATTAGTACAATAATTAATGTACTCTTGATGAAATTTAGATTACGTTTTATGAAGTTATTAGTTATAAAGTCAAACTCTCACGATGATGATTTGCTATTTCGTGTAACTTCATGTTCATCAAAGTACAAATATTAGATTGGCTATTGAATTCAATATAATAATTATAATTAAAAAAATTAAATGTTTAAACTAGAAGTCTATTTTTTTTAAAAAAAATTTAGACATGAAACAATAGGAAAAGAGAACTTGTATATCTCTTCATAATTTAAAGACCTTCTATTAGTGGTTATTAATTTTTTTAAAACATGGTATCCGACCTTATGACCTATTAATATGATGGGATCAATTTCACCGTCCGCTTGTGAGAGTCTCGTTCAAAGCTATAGTTTTTATTCTGTGTGAATTAATCCACCGAAATTGATATCATGAATGAATCGAACTTGCGACTTTGTAGGAAACAAACTCCAAAGTTCCAAACCAACATCGACCAAAATGGGTTAATGCTAGTGGTGATTAAGTTTGAAAATTGAATTTCATGATCTCAAAACAAGGGTCAACAATTGAATTTGAATTATTGAACTTAGTAACATTAACATCTACATTAAATTGTGCTTAACATTATTGGATTGGCAGAGATGTACATGAGCTGACCATAGTTTCATTGAAGAGTTATATAAAGCTCATAGTATAATATTAGTCCTTGCTCAATGACAATTTTCACCACAGTAAGATTTTATGGAATGAATAAAGGGATTTGCAATGCAATTAATATTGCACAATAGTACTCCTACTAACAACTCATTTGAAGGTTCCTTCCAACTAGTAAAAGGTTTAATGTACTATAGTGTAAGTACATTATTTAATTAGTGCTATCTAATTCTAATCTTTAGATAATGACATGCTAATGCTAATGCAACTAATTAACTACTATATGGTGGAAAATACTAGTACAACTAAGTAGGAGTATAATAGTATGTGTCGTACAAAGCATGGTGTAGGAGTAATAAATGAAGCTCAGTGATAGAGGTAAAACATAGCTGGTGTTTTCAGTGAATAGGTCAGTGGTTAGGTTTATGGAAGAAGAGCATGGATTAAGGTCATTTGTTTGTAGTATAAATAAAGACCAAGTGTTGTGTTGTGTTGTGTTGTGTTGGTCCTTGTTTGTTACGAGGTCAAAAGACTCAATCTCCCAATCAAACACCAAACCAAAAACTCCACTGCCCGACAAAACACTTCTCCTTTCACATGCAAACAAACATATCCTTCTTCTTAACCTCCACAAAAAACCTTTCTTTATTTGTTCTGTCTCATTTGTTTCCTTTCTACTTAAAATAAAGAATAAAAGACTTAACTCCTCATAATTTTCTTGTAGTCGTTAAGAACTAATACTACTTTGGGTATTTTTTCTATTGAGCATCGAGGATAGTTTTGGAAATTACTCATAGTATTAGATTAGATTAAAAATAATTGGTCTTCGTATGATAGCTCAAGTAATAAGAATTAAAAGACACACATGTTAGATAAAAATTTTTAGGGATCAATTCATAGAAAGAACATATTATTTTAGTGGGCCGTCAACAATACATACGACTATTGTCTACACAAAGAGTCAATCTCTCTAATAAGCATCCACATTGAGTTTAACATTAAGTGAGTTAGACTTCACACTTTTCCTCAAAATCTTAAGACATTAAGTTTATGAGTCATCTCATTTATAAAATGTTCAACCTCTACTTTCTTAGTAATATGAGACTTAATTCACCTCAGATTTGTCACAACAGCTTTGGCATCAAATAATTCTATCCCCTTCAAAACGCAATTGTAGGCGATCAAATCGTTATTCTCTCTATTAAATTTAACAATAATCACTACCGAACAAACTAATGATCTAACATTCACTTTTTAACCTAATATAAAACGTCTAACTCACATCACTATACCGATACTTATATGAGAAGCTAATTTGGAAGGATAAAAAATAATGTCGGCCAAATTAAACATTTAGTAAAAAATAAAACTATATGATAAAGAAAATGTAAAAATATTTGAGTGGACCAATTGGGTCAATCGCAAATCTCTATGTTACTGTTCAACAGTTTCCCACCACCATCCATCTAAAGATTGAATTTCAAACAAAGGAAGTGAATAAAAGCACATACATACACATATGAACAAAAATTATTCCCAATTTATTTATTATAGAAATATAAAGATATAAATATGTCCAAATTTGGTATGGTCTAGAAAAGATCCATTGAATATAAAAATAAAGTGCCTTGAAATGAAACATATCATCATCATAGCATAGGGTGCTTTCTTGCTCATAGTAATAATAATCTTCATTGCCAACTTTGTCCTCTCCTCTTTAATCAATTCCCTCAGAATTTCAACCATTATCTTATTGCCTCAGCCTCTTCAAGAGATTCATATAAATGAACTTTGGGACATTGTTGGAAATGAAGAGATTGAAAGAAAGACACTACTAAACTAACTAGATCAGTTTAGTAGCAACATGAACATAACCATAGTAGATAAACATAGATCTTTTTGGGGGGTATTTTTTTTATGGTTATTTGTTTTTTTTTTAAGGACATAGAAAATGCTTAAGGAGAGGTAGCAGTAGCAAGAATTCCAACAATGACCCTGTTAAGAGGTGACAAATTCACATTTTGTCCTTGAGTTTTGGTTTTCTTAAACACAGGCTCTGAGGTTGAATATGTTGAAGTTGATGACCCCACTGTCCATGAATCGTTGGAACCATCAGAACTAAAAACAGCATCAATTACGCCACTTGGACTACCAGGGATTTGTTCATACTTTCGTTTATGGCCATAATAATCATCATTAGTACAATTTGCATTTGTAAGTTGGAGAATTAAATTATAACATTCATCTACTTTCTCCTGTTAAAAAAAAAAAACATGCAGAGAAAAAATAAGTACTAGTACTAATCATGTGCTTATTATCATGTTCATTAATTAATTAAAAATACCATTGTCAGCATTTATTTATTTATTTTAAATCTAAGATGCTCATGGACACATTATATGGTCTCATTGAGTAGTTCTATTAAATTAAAGTACTTGAATTAAATTAAACAAAAACATAACATATGAACATATATTCAGCTACTACTATACATACACTGACCTTGCTGATTTTGAGAACATTAAGAAGCTGATTTTTGTAGTCCACACCATCATCATCACTCTGATAAATCTGATCTATAACATGCAACATTGTAGCAGTGGCCAACACAGAAGGAACACAACCAACAAATCTTGAATCTACACACAAACAACAACATGCATATTACAAACAAATCATAACAAAATCAACATTTTGTCTTTCTTTATTATTTTATATATTATTTTGTACTTTATGTATAAGGTAAAGTTTTTCTTTCAAACAAGTACTACTCAATAGTCAATAGTAATAATGTTATGTAACTGAAAGAGTACTATTATTACTACTATTGTAAGAGGGTTGGAAAAAAATGTTACTCACCTAAAAGTAGTGATAGAAGAAGATTCTCACAACGCCTTAAAAACTCCCAATGAAGATTAGTTTTCAATCCAAGCCTTCTTATAATGTGATCTAGAAATGAGTGTGGTGTTACAGGATGCATCTTCCATTTCAGTGTTGTAAGAATCAAAAGCTCCATTCTCTGAATAGTCTTTGCCTCAAACACATATTTAGTATCTTGCACCTTCAAAAACAAAAACAGAACATCATAAGAAAAAGAAAACATAACTGATAAACATAAACATAAACATTACTAGAACATAACAACATACTTGAAGGTCTAAGAGAAGAGGAACTTGAGTTTCTTCAACTTTAGCAGCTAAAGAGATGCAAGTAACAGCAACAAGCTGAATCATCCATGGTTTATCCTTTTGAAAATGGAAAGTTAAAAGGAACTTATCAAAGTAAGTAACAGCAAGTGTTGCAGTGAGAGCAGAGAAACCATAATGAGCATTCACTTTAAGCATCCATTGAACTGCTTCATGACGTGGTTGAGAGAGTGATTCATCAAAATTCATCACATTTTTCAGATCCTTAGAAAATTGTTCATGTTGAGTCTTTTCTTTGAAGAAAAGTGTGTTGAGTTCTTCATCTTCACAGAACAAATCTTGTTCTAACAAAAGTAGAGGAAAAAGGGAAGTAGAGTCTAAGATATCATTGTTTGTTGTCACATCACTTTCTTCAGATGAAGAAACTCCACTATCTTGTTCATCTTCTTCTTCCCATTTTTCTTCATCACAGTAAAGAGCATCTAAAAGAGATGAAACGTTTTGATTGAGCTGATTATGATGATGATGATGATGATGGATGGCCATCTTCTTCAGTGAAGAAGAGGGAGTGTGGTCCTTTGTTCATTATAGAAAGAAGAGAACAGAAGCAATGAGTCTCATACCCATGTCTCTCTCTTTTTCTCTTTGTCTGTGTTCTCTCTCTGTGTTTGTGTGAAGAAGTGAAAGGGAAAGAGAAGAAGTGAAAGCAGAGAAAAGTAGTGAGAATAGGAAGGGAGGGAGGGAGAGTAGAGAAGGGAGTGATATGATTTTCAGCTTAGTGGGTGTCACGCTTGTCTTTTATATATTTATATATCAATATCAAAATATATCAATATGATAATAAATATAGAATTTAATAGAGATTTAAGAATTATACAAACAAAATAGAAATATAAGAAACAAATCAATAAATCAACTTTGAATTTAACTTAGTTGGTAGAAAACATCACAGTAATGTATATGAATCGTAGTTAAAACTTTGATACATTTATTTATTCATTTTTAAAAGTTGAATTAAAAAAAAATTAATAATTCAACTAACATCTAATCTAAACCAATTTGTCTTTCATCAATTTAATTTAGTTCATAATTTATGTGAAAATATTGAATCAAATCAAATTAAATCAATCCATTACATTCTTAGTATTTTACATCAATAATATTGTTTTTCTTTAACTTTTACCTTCAGTTCAATTTGATTCAGGATGAGTTATGACATCAACTAATTCAAATCTTCTGTCAAACGCACTGTATTCATCAATAATCTTATTTAAAAATCATAATACAAATATTGTTTGTGCATTTTTTTTGTTTCTTATTTATTTATTTTTCTATGACTTACACACTTTTTTTAAATTTTATTTTAGGGTTACAACTTATACACTTTATTAATTACTATAATATCCACAAAAACTTAGCTCAGTTGGTTAGATATTTGCACGTAATTTATTGGACAGAGGTTCGAACCTCAGTACGTATTATACGGTGATAGACATTAGAATTTTGATGTTTTAAAAATCATTCCTCGAATAGTTTTTTTTGCCCTTCTATTTTTGTGGTGATTCTCCACAATAAAATGAATTTTGATGTTTAAATACCATAGTATAGTATTAGTATGGTATTTTGAGTTTTGTTGTGCTTTCGGTGTTTATGTATAGTTGGCGGGCAGTAATGCATAAATCTAACGGCACGCACATCAAGCTGGTCCCATGAAAACAACCTCTCTTATACCAAACTACCTTTCAATTTCATTTTCACACTTTTTCATTCATTCATTCCTACTTATTTATTTATAGTTCATACCCAAACCTTTGAGTCTTTACCCGATAATTATTTCACTATTTATTATTCCAATTCCAGCTTCATGAATGGGCTGGGCTAACACCAATTACACAAACCAAAAACGGCCCATAGACTAGTTAGTTTTTAGGAGGTCCAACTTATTATTTAGGAAAATGCTACAAAAATGTCACAAGACTATTGGTTAGTGCATGTTTATAAAATTGTAATTTTTATAAAATTATATTAGAGCACTGCAATTTTGGCACATCAACCGTGATACCAAACATAGATTTAATCTCTATGATTTAGCAGCTTATGTTCTTAAAAAGGAGTTAATTATTGTTTTGTATAGAAAATTCATGGTATTTAAGAGAATGTGCTTGACCACATGGAAATTGGCACGTCTCTGATATTGATATATTTATGATTACTGGCGTTATTGTCTGCAGATCGAATATTGATAATTTAAAACTTATTGCAAATAGTCACTAGCAATCAAACAAAGAATACAAAACAGGAGCGTATATTAAAAAATTTACCATAACAAACGCATAAACTTGTCTTGTTAGAGACAATCTCAACTTATGTTATTTATTTGTGAATTGTGACTGTCTTTATTCAATACAAATAATGATTAACAAAACTCACTTAGTTTTAAAATGCAGTTTGATTTTGATGATCAATTATTAGGTACAAAGTATGTAAAGATTATTATTTATTTCATATGCCTCTCATTTCATTTGAAATTTCAGCTAATCATATGACATAACTTTTTTTATAATAAAAAACAATGTTGTAGAATTCTAGAAACTAAAGTTGCATACGCACACAGTTGAAGTTAAGTGATTGATTGAACAACTATTTGTAAAATGATGAATACTAGAAGGTTAAAAATTTAAAATATAAAGAAGAAATTAAATTTATATCTTTCTTAAGATTTGGACTTCATCAAAGGTACAGGACTCTTATGTTAATACTAGTAAAAAGGAAGGGAAGGCACCAAACACTGAAAAGTGTGGCAAGAGTGAAGGTGCAGCAGTTCCACTACCAGCTACCACTATTAACCCAACCAACATAGACAGCATCGCCTCTGTTAAGGGTACGTTTCCCTTTGAAGATCACTGGCGTGCACATTGTAACTTTCTAGGCTTTTCTTTTTTACTATTTTCCCACTTCATTTAAACTAGTTTTATTTGTAATTATATATGAAAAAAAAAAAATCTATGTTAATGTTTCTTGATTTACAACTTTATAATTTGTCTTAAAGGTACACTCTTTTAAGTTGAGTGATATCCAACCACTTATATGTCATAATATCTTATAGACATTCAACACCAAAAAGAGGAGAAAAAAAATTATAGAGACTTGATTTAATGTATGTGTTAAATTATTATAATATTGGTGTATATAAATTAAATGAATTATTTCAATTGTTACTTTATTAATCACAATAGATGAGATATGGGCTTAAAATTTGTTTATAAATGAAAGGCAGTGGCACCATTCAATAACTAGTACTCCCTCCGTCCCAAAACTATTGTCTTTTTAGAGTTATGCACGTAGATTAAGAAACAATAAAGATTGATAAGATAAGTCTCTTTTACCCTTACTTTATTAAAAAAGAGAAAATATATTTAATTAATACTTTAACTTTTGTAAGGATACAAATGGTAAACTAACTTTAATTTTACATTGGTTTCCGAAAAGGACAATAGTTTTGGAACAAAACTAAAAAGCTAAAAAGACAAAAGTTTTGGGACGGAGGGAGTAATTCATTAATCACATTACATGATTGAAGGCAAACATTCACCTTATAGTCAATTTTGTAGGGTTGAATTAAGCTCCACAACACTTTCAAGCACACAAGTCATCTACGTGGGCTCCATGTCAATTTGCGTAGTCTTTGTATGCTTCAAACAGAGCACTCTAACAGACATATTGGAACTGCTCCATCATAACTCAAAGTGTGCTGGTAGAAACATTATACCTTGAATTCATTTTTTGTATGGGTTCAAAACGTAAATAAAAAAGGAAAAGTGAGCAATTTATTATTTTCAATTAGTGCATTGCCAGTGACTGTCGCCAGAATTATCATTTTACAACAAACAAACAAACAAATAGATGAACATGATGTTGTAGAATACGAAGTTGCAAGCAATATTATGTACAAATATCAAGGTATAAAGACAGCATAGGGTAACCTTGTTGAACCTTTAATCACTTTCATAGTCTTCATCGTCTCCAAACGTAAAAACAGAAGCATCTGCAGCCATGGCCTTAAACTCACTTTCTGAGCTAGGCCCGTCAAGACTGGACGCTGTTCTTCCACCATCACTTTTTGGCTCACCCGTAATATGACTTGGCGTAGAGATCTTACTACCCAAAGAAACTTGTTCTGTTGCATGCGTTATATTTGTGATTTGATTTGAATTTTTGTTTGCTTCAGCCTCTTTGGTGGCACTTGCAACTGTTTTTACAGCTTCAGAAGGTATCTTTGTTTGCTTGCTTCTTGAAGAAGCTGGATGCTCTGCCTCACCATCTGAAAATACATCGTCTTTGTCCTGATCTCCATCCCCTGACCCTTTGTCTGCATTTGGTGCTGGATTGCTCACCTCAACTGGGGCAGGAGTGGTACTTGAACTCTCATCTGACTTCTTTGTAATTTCAGGTTTGGAAGCTACAACATCGCCATTATGATCCACCAGCACAATCTCAACCATGAATCCTGGAGAAGGCAACTTTCTCTGCCAGAATATTCCAATAAAAATATTTAATTACAAGACCCAATGATTTTGGATGATAAAAATGGAAACACAACAAAGAAGCTGGATCATTCTCTTAATCTTAAAAAGAGGGTGAGGAGGGGATTTTTATTGGTAGAGTTAGCGGGAGGCAGTTAGGCCTACAAACTATCTCCAAAATAATATGAACATGGTCCATTGGGATAATACAGCGAGATAGTCACCGCTACATTATCATCCTCAGATATAATCGTGAGATATTAAAGAGTTAATCAATAAGTCACAATAGTTTACCTTGTCAAAGCCATCAAGATCACTGGTGTTCAAAACTTTCCTGTTTTCTGTCATGGTTGTGTTCAACCAACTAAAAGAGAAAGATATGTCAGTTCAACATGAGATAGACAGAAGAGGCAATTAAACATTGATGAAGAAAATTAATTACCAGTAAAAATCTCCTTGGCGGTCATGAAAATGGATTTTGAAGTCCCCAGCCAACTCTGTGAGACCTGGCTCTCCAGGCAAAGCAAAGACCATCACTCCCTTTTTTGGTGCAGTAAACCAAAAATCTTCTGGCTGCAAATAATGAAAGGCTGTATCTAAGAGAAATTCCCACACTTTAAAAAGAAAAACGGAGAAAAAAAGGCACAGCTTTAGCACAACAATTCAATCAATATTTTGATAAACTGAAATCAAATTAATGAGACGCACCAAAAGATCCTTGGTTCTTGGATGCTTTTTGGTTGAGAACAAAACACCTACATATTAAAAAAGAGAGTCAATAGCAAATTGAGCAACCTCTCATCTCACACTCTGCCCTTTCAAAAGGGTCAGCTGTGTGTCAACTCTTGACATAAACATAATATATCATGTAGAAATATGTATCAATTCATCACTGCTAATAATTGAGTAAGATAATATCACGGCTAATAAAAGTAACAGTGCTACACAAATAGTAAAAATAACAGAACATCGTAAATATGCCTGAGTTCAATCATAGCTAGTGGATTAAAATTTTAAAAAATTATATGGTTAAACGATCCGAGTACAGACAAAACCATAAAAAAAATAAAAATTAAGTAAACTTAAGCAGAGAGTCAAGAAAAGAAATAAAAAAATTCAACACTAGAGCTGGAAATAACATGACATTATAAATATACCAACAGACTGGACATGGACTATAATTTATAAACAGAAGGGCAATATTTAGTACAAGAATTTAAAGCACACCTCTATGATCTGAGATGGTTATAGATGGTCTGATCCAATAAGGACATCTGTGAAGCCGGAATCCCCTAAGCATGCACCTGCACAAAATATCATGTCAGCACATGAAAACAAATATATATATATATATATATCAAACTAATGTTTTCACTGGTACATACCTGCGGGGAGGTGGGCATTCACCATTGAAGTAAGTCAAGACCCGTTCAAAATACTTGACATACCTCTATACAAAAAAGAAAGAAAAGAAGTAAAACATATGACAATAAGATCGCATGTGAATAATAACGCCATAATCCAATTTTGCACTAATAACACATTACAAAACTGAACTTACAATCTGACTAGGCAGAACAAGTCCTTTTCCATCAACACATCTTTTCATATTATAGTAATCCATTGACTCCTCAGCGGTTGGGAAGAACTGCAGTACATTTAATCAAAATCTAAAAACAACTAAGCAGCGCGACAAGACAGATGAAAATTATCAGGCACATGCATCATACTTTTAAGAAAATGATTAGAAACTATTAACCTTTAAGAATAGTAGAAGACTAGAAATCATCAACCCTGTCCTGGCCATTCCAGCCTTACAGTGGACAACCACCACATTCTCAATGTCTTCTTTCAACCATGAGTAAGCACTTTGGCAAAATGATATAATCAGTTGAAGCGGTGGGCAATTATGATCATCAAATGGGAAGCTAGCAACCTGAAGAAGGAATTTAATATTTCAGATGTAAGAAGCAGCTCAAACAAATTCTATCGAAAGTAAAATGGCATAAAAACATAAAATTCAAGTTAAACAGAAACATGACATAAGTAGTATAGGGTGTCTAGCATCTTGAACAAGACTACAAACAGAAGGTATGCATAATAGTTAATTTAAGAATACATAATCTGAATAAGCTTTATAAAATTAAAGGTTATAACTTGTATTCATTTTAACAAAAAGGAAATTTCCAATAATGATTCTTAAAGTTGCTAAAAAGAAATTGACAGCAGCGTTAAACTATCCTAATACAGTTGTCCTCTCCAAGACTTATGGAAATAAGAAATCACCTTCCCCTCAAACAATGATGCATCATAAAGCCGCTCCAAACAAAGATTATATACTTTGTATTTATCCTGCATATCAAAAAACAAGTCAAGTGCAAAATTTGACGAGAAAATGGCAATGGTAATGGCAAAGACTCCTCAAGTTTCAAAGTTTAAGGCATTGCAGGAAGGGGGAAAAAACATGTAAGATTTCTCCCATTAAATTCAACCCTGCATCAAACTACAAAAAATGCAAGCAGAGTGGCAGGATAACAAAAATATGAAGCAGGTGCTCATATTACACAAAATAGGTTATGATAACCAAACTAAAGAAATGAAAATAGCTCAAGAAAACTGGTTCAGCAATTCAACATTTCCTTTTGTTTTTCATGACTTAATATATGCCTTGCAAAAAGGGAGGGAGGGAGGAAAAAGTTGAAATATGTACAAGAGTAAACAGGTTTGCTTTACATGTCATAAATTAAGAATATGATAGAACATTATGGTTTCATTTGACCCTGTAGCCGACCCCACTTAGTGCGATAAATCTTGGTTGTTTTTGTTGTTGTATAGACACCCTTATATAATACAACACAATGTTGATTTTGACCAACAAACAAACTACAAAAAGACATAGGTTTGTAACATCACATGTCAGAGCATGCCTCTTACCTTATGGTGAGTCTCAAAAAACTTGATCACCTCTTCCATATGATTTCTGTAAAATCCCTGCATTGCATATACAGAAACTAGAAAGTCAGAAGACTTATGTTAAAGATGAAAATAACCAGAAAAACAAAGTGCTTCAATAATCTACAAACTCACTTCAACATAACCAAAAAACCCAGAGCTCATGTCACCAGCAGGGAACCCCATTGCAATAATGTTTTCTGTGATATATGTCATATCTAAATCAAAACCTCCTTCCTGAAAAAAGAGGTTACAAAAGTGGACAATAGCACATGTTAGCCAAAAATTACTAAAGTGAGAGAAAACGCCACTTAGTGTGAAACAAAGAAACATGAAAAACAAACTCAATCTATCACAATGCACAAGTCACGAAAATAACTATGTCCTGAATTTCTAAGAGATGTTCTGAACTGATGCAGATAGAATGTTCATCAAACAACACCAAATCTTGTGTGGCATTTTTAATACTAAAATGAAGTAGGCAGATGTTAACAAAATTCAGGGCTTTATAAATCCATTACCACCTATGAGATTGAATGATCTAGATAACCGGGTGGAAAAAACACAGCTTAATTAGGTAAAAGATAATAAGTATTACATTACAACAGAGATAAGCTTCAATTTAAACTATTGTACAAAAAGTGAATACAACAGAGAACGGGGGATTAGAGCAAAAGTTCAAAAGAACAAATAATAAACTGTTCGGATGTGTAAGAGTAAGACACTATTGGGAAAAACATCTAATATACTATTAGAGCCAATTGATTCAGGCCACCTGCCATTTATATCCACGCACCAAGCCTAATAGTGTTGGGCGTGAGGGGGTGTATTGGGAAAACTGAAGTCCCGCATAGATTGGGAAAAACCCAAGTCACACAGAGGATAAAAACCCAGTTTTGTAAGGTTGAGTTTGGCTCAACCTAAAATTCAAATAGATACTATCAGCTTTCCAAAAATAAAACACGAAATAAATCCATTTGAATAATAACAACACCTGGTATCTGCGTTTATTTTGAGAAACAGCATGCCGTGCTTTAACCTGCACAGCTTTCACCGCATTCTTCGAAGTGTCTACCAGACCTTTTGTGAAACTTTCAAACAAATTAGATTGTCCTGCCGGCTCATTGGAACTGTCTTCTGCCGCAGGAGATTTTGGAGACAACCGCAATCCCAAATTACTTGTAAAGCGTGCAAACGTTGATTTCCCGACATTTTCACTTGAAGATTCATCTTGGTTGCCAGAAAATGACTGAGAAATTTTTAAATTTTTGGCCCAAGAAGATATGCCTGTGGGAGATAGCCTAGGTGGCGCTTCACGGGAAGTATTATCTTGTCCAGAGACTACAGCAGCAGAATCTTGACCATCATCCTCTTTAGCAGGAGGTTCCGTAGATGGTATTTTCAGATGAGGTGGATTAGACACATCACCAGGCACTGGATCCATTCAATTAAATAGAATCAAACTTATGCAGAAGTTGGAAATCCTATCATTAGTCGGCCCTGTCACAACAGTGTCTTTCTGTTTGAGACTACAAATACAAACATAATGTCAGTTAGAAAACTTAGTGAAAAATGTAAATAACGTTACTTTATACATTACGCAAATTCATTTGATCATTTCTACATACTTAACTAAACGATATGTCATAATTACTTCGTCGAACATTATAAGCAGACACAGTACCCTTAAAATGTTAAACCAATCAAGTCATTACAATGCAAAGCTAACTAACATACAATAGTTTTTGTTACTCGTCTGTTCAGCTTTAAAAAAGTTTAAACAACATGACATGAAAATCTAACAGCAATATCATATAAGCAAATAAAAAAAAACTAAGTTTTTATTAGTTTTGAAAATTATTATCATAGCGAAAAACTTACAGGGTAATGATTTCAGTAAACTAAACCTGGTGAGTTTCAACTTCAATTTAAAATTAAAAAATAAACAATTAAAATGGAAGCATAGAAATTAGAAAACCTAAGTATGAATCAGAAATATGCATAGATTGAATTATATGATAATGAAAGATGAAATCGAAATTATACAGATCTGAAGATGGGAAGTGATGTTACCAAATCAGATAAATTGGATGAAGAAGAGAAGTGAAGGAGCTGATTAGGGTTTCGAATTTGGATGAGGATGGATGGGATTGGGAACGGAGTCGTTGAATTTGGTAACGTGACTAATACTACTGTTTAACATCAAATGAAGGATGAAGTTTGATGTTATGGATATACATGATCGAACGGTTGCCGCTAGTCTTGGAGTTATTGTCTGTTGTATGGTATACCCTGCACCCTCTTTGTGTTTTTTTACTGGAATATAATATTGGTACAAAATTTTCATCGTCGTCGTTACTGAATAATATCTTTCAAAGAACCTATTAGCACGCAAGGTAACCGTCTTATTATAAAATAAAAAATTATAAAGTGTTCTGAATGGGCAGAACTACACAGCTCTGATAGGAAAAGATTAGATCTTAATAGTTGATTTGTGGTGACGTTGTGGGACCAGTCTCATCCCAAGAGGAAGGTACCTGCAAAAAAAATTAACATTATGACGTCCAAGTCAATATTTTGTTGAAAAATAGTGTACGAAATGGATAATAGTGTGTGTATCTTGAGAATTAGGGTATCAAGGGTATGTATAAGACAAATGAAAGTGTCATTGCATGGGAGTGACGATTCTACTAACGGAAGTGAAATGTACCATTATATCAATTTGTACTTCTATGGCGAAATAGACATTTGCTAGTTGGATTGGATTTTAGTCGGGTCTAGGACATAAACATAAATTGACACTGATATTTAATGAAAATAATTTAAATTTAATAAAAAATAGATAAAATAGATAACATAAAAAATTGACAATATTAAATTATATTTTA
This sequence comes from Trifolium dubium, assembly GCA_951804385.1. Lineage (NCBI taxonomy): Eukaryota > Viridiplantae > Streptophyta > Magnoliopsida > Fabales > Fabaceae > Trifolium > Trifolium dubium. The sequence goes on from OX638064.1 coordinate 56,787,837, forward strand.
ATTTTAACTAGTAAGATACCCGTGCATCAGCACGGGTTGCGCGTTCTGCGCAATTTATTGCATTGGGGACATTTGGTCACGTTAGTTATAATTAAATATTTTTATGTATTAATTTTTTATTTTTTCAAATAAGTATTATTTCATATAGTAATATTTTGTTTCAATTGTATTGATAACTTGTTTTTTTGTGTTGTTTTGAGTTATAATAAAAATGAACAAATTTGTTTAAGAATTTTTTTTTTTACGTAATTTAAGAAATAGTCTTATACTATATAATTTAGAAAAGACTCGCGCTAAACAGTATCTCTGGACACTTGCTAAACATATCATAAAATGAAATAAAGAGAAACATTTAATATTGAAGAGGCAAACATTTTATATTTTCAAAGTATCAAATGCACATTTAGAGAAAAATTATGTAATATTTGATTTTATTGAATTGTTTTTACACAATTGCAAATATTTTAGGTAATGATATACTCACTCCGTCCCAAAATATAAGAGAAAAATGGTCAAACAAAAATGATGCATCTAGCCCAAATTTTTAACCAAATACATCAACATTCTTTAACCATTTTTCTCTTATATTTTGAGACGGAGGGAGTAGTTAATAATTCTACTCCCTCTGGTCCTTAATATAAGAGGATTTTTACTTTTTAGATTCATTGAGAATTTAATGTATTTCTTTTTTTTGACAGAAGAACCTAATGTATCTAGTCCACATTATTGACTAGATACATTAGATTCCCAATATATCTAAAAAGTAAAAATCTTCTTATATTAAGGACCGGAGGGAGTAAAAAATTAACTGACCTAATGAAAGAGTTAAAATGATCATATCTCTCTATGTATAATAGTGCTTTTAAATATTTTTTTTTTTTGGTAGAAGTGCTTTTAAATATTTTATTAGAGATGAAATCAACATTCTCCTTGTAAATCTGCTATTAAATTTATCAATAATAAAATTAGTAATTTTCTCATTAATATACTATAAAATTGACAATTTCCTCCGTCAAAAAAAAAAAATTGACAATTTCCTCGCGTGAATTTATTCGTGCATAAGAAATATTATTTTTTTGGGCAAAATAGATTTTATAAAATAGGCAAGTTTTGGGCAAATTTTGATTTTTTTAGGCATAATAAGCTTTTATTGTCCATAAAATAAACGAATTTCATTTTATTCAAAAAAAAACTTAGGTAATCTAGAATAATAATTTTCAAATAAAACAACATTCATCTCTTTGATGAAAGGTAAAATCCTATTAATTTTCCGATATTTAAATAGTACTTCATCCGGTCTTTATTATAAAAAAAAATTAACAGTTTTGATTCGTAAAATGTCTCATGTATCTTGATTACATTATAATTATAATTTAATTATAAACTACATACATCATACATCAGACAATTTTACAAACTAAAAAAAAACATTTTCTTATAGTAAAGACTTGAAGTAGTAGTTCACTATGTATCCATTACTCAGCTCCGTAAATTATGTTTAATGAAGCCATAATATTTTATAGTTCGAGCATTCTACTTTTATTCCGTTCCTAACCGATGTGGGCTCTAGAGTCTAGGCATTATACACATTCGCTGACTCAACGTACTTCAAGCACCTCAACAATCAAGATCAGTCTATATTTCACAACGCTCCCTTAACCACACACCCGTTGAAATGCTTAATATTTCCTTCCACTTTCACATGTTTTGAAATCATTTTAGATTCTTTATCTGAAAGCCAGAAAGCCAGAAAGCCAGAAACACATGTTTTAGACATTGGAATGTAGGTGGGATTGCACCTGATGAAGGATTGAATATTGAGGTCTCAATGTGTAGGTTGTGGCAACATAGATTGCAATGTAAAGTAACCAAACCCCACCCATCTTAGTTTAGCACTTGAACATGTATGTATTTGTTCACAAGTCATCTCATCATTGTCAACATCAACTTCATTAATCAGTGTCCAATGGTCTTAATTAAAGCTAACATACATTTTTGCTTTCCTTTACAACTACAATAAATTTTTCAGGATTCTATATCTGTGAAAGATTCTGCTTTGTATGATGTCATCTGGATTATAGGGGAAGAAGGCAATGAGAAGCATAAATACTCTAATGTTGCTGAAATCTGGTGTCATTGGAATTTACTTTGACAAGCAGAAGGATTGTTTATGCATTTGACAATGGTGAAACTCAGACAGAAGCAAATAAACTGTCACACATAGGCATAACTAATAGTTTTTTGCCTGTGTATCAGTTGTATGTAATGTGCAGTATCATGTAACAATATTTTTAGGCTTTGTCTAATTATTCACACGTAAGACAAGTTTGTTCATGGTCAAAGACTGGAGTGGTTATGATGCATAAACTTTTTCCTTATACACCGTGCATAAGTAATAAAAATTGTTTATTGTATCTCTAAATTGCTTAGTACACCTTTCAAATTACTTAACGCACCCCTCAAATTTCTAGTACACCCTCTAAAAATTTGAGGGGTGCACTAAATAATTTGGGGGTGCGCTAAAAATTTGGGAGGTGTGCTAGAAATTTGAGGGGTGCACTAAGCAATCTAAGGTATTTATGCACGGTGCATAAACATAAAGCTTATGTACCATAACTTGTGCCGTCAAAGACTTGTATCACTTAACCCAAGGGGTGTGGTTGAGCGGTTGGGGCTCATCCTCTCTTAACCAAGGGTCGAGAGTTCGTTCCTCACCTTGGGTATGGAGCAGCTTTAAATCCTTGGGTCAGCTATCCCACCCATCGAGGTGCCTCCGATCTAGCGAGGGAATAGTCACTGCGTTCGGCGGTGGATACCCTGGTCTCGACCAAAAAAAGACTTGTATCACTTGTGCACCATAGACTTGGCCATATTTATATTTTTTAACATCAAATCAAAGCTATTCATTAAAAAGAAAACAGGGAATCCTTACAATGATGGTAACAATGGATTCAGGGACATTTCTCAACCAAGATTTAGAACCACAGTTTCTAGCAACCTCAACTAAAGCATGAACTGCATAACTCTTTCATCTCTGAATAAAAACTACTCTAGTGTTTGGTCTTAAATATAATAGAGCATATCAGTACAATCTAAGATAATTGGCTGAATAGCTACAAGAATTAGTTCATCCGTGGTAACAATAATATTTGATGAGCATTATTTAACTACAAAAGTTATGTTAAGTTTAAGGTGTATGTTAAGACAGAAGATACTGAAAGGAAGTTATAAACCCATTTTTTGTTTCCATTTTCAAATTCTACGCGAGTATGCGACTAATGAAAGGAAAACAAAGATTTTTTTTGTCAAGGAGTTCTTTGATATGATGGTTAGAAGGCTTTTTTTTTGGTACATCGGAAAGTAAGATGGTTAGAAGGCTTGATACTTACAAATGGTGTGCAGATTTCGTCAAGAGTATATTAAAAAAAAAAGCATCACAACACATATGCTAAAGTTGTAAATAGAAATTAAAGAACACGGAAAATCAAGAATTTGCAAATATATACAATCTATTAACATAACTGCTCGAGCAGTTCTGGAAATATTTACACCAATCAGTTTAAAATCCGTGAAAAAAAAAATTATGCTGTTTGGTTATATATACATAATAGATTGTTGAATTGTTATGCATTAACCAGCCATGAGCATTCCATTCTCTTCTCTCACATATAGTGGCCTTTCATGGCAGTTTTTCGTTGAGTCCAACTCCAAGTACTTGTAGCAGGTGTCCTTTTCAAAGCTTTCACTCCAAAAGGATTATCTTTGCTCTGTTGCACACACAAAGAAAATGAAATTAACTTCAAACTAAAGAAGTGTCAAGTCAAAAAACAAGATAATGATTGTTATTTGTGATTAATAGCAAAACTAATAGCAATGACCTATGTTGCAACACAAGTTTTGAATCATTCGGGAAGAAATAGACTAATGAAAAGGAGTGATTACCAATCGGCAAGTTCCAGCATCAGCATCACAGACAGGGTACTCATGAGGACAACAACTGGAACCATCGTCGCAGCAAGTTGCAGACTCCATAGGACAGCATCCCCAAGCAAAGCAGAAGTTTCCATACTCAAAAAGGCAACAACATGTGGTTCCAGCTGAGCAAGTGTAGTATTCATCACAAACAGTTGAAGGCTTAACAGGTGATGGAGGGGTAGGACCAGGGTTTGGAGGGTTCTGACCCTTCTTGATAGGATATGATGCTTGCATTGCAATCCCACACTTACCAGTTTGGGTTTTTACCACATTCCTCTCCATCTTAATGTAACCACCCTCGCCCCATGATGAACCCCATGAGTTCCTCACTAACCAGTAATCTGTACCGTTCTCAGTTCCATATCCAACTGCGATAACACCGTGATCAAGTTCTGTTCCACAAATGCCGGTAAAAACACCCTACATCGACCAAAATCAAAATTAGAGACATTATTCATCCGAAATCAAGTAACACCATGGACATTTGAATAATTAATCACTTAATCTTATGCTAATAAAACAAATAATTGCAAGAATATCTTGTACTAACAATCTACCGATTATGATATATTTACTGTTACATTAGATGAGTTAAAAATAAAGTTAATATTAGATAATTATCATCATAAAAAACTAATTAAGAGAAAGATAGATATATTACTGATTGGTAGAGTTGGAATGCCCTGCCACCAGCTTCAATGGCAACGCTAACGGGTTGATGTGCAACAGCCTTCATCAAGGATTTCTCATCGTTCTCAGGAACATCTTCATATCCATCAATAGTGACAACATGAGCATTTTTCTGGAAAAGAAAAACACAAATCATATAATTTGTTATACCTATAGTACATTTTTAAGGTGTAATACTTAGCTTTGTTAAATGAAACGATCATTGTAAATGTAAATCTATGGTATATATACCTTGTTTACATCACAAGTATTGTCGCGAGCATGATAAGGGTAATCCTTTTCAGTATCAATGCCTCCATTATGCATTATAAACTCAAAACCATTGTCCATGAGACCTCCATTGCACCCCATGTTGTAACCTCTATCACAATCCACCAACTCTTGCTCCGATAGAGATATGAGATCACCTGTTACAATTTGATTGATCCCTTCCACAGCTCCAACTGTTGAGAATGCCCAACAACTCCCTTCACAAAATCACAAAGTCAATTCAATACCCATACATTCACAAACAAAATCATAATATAGATGTGTGTTTGGTTCTGCGGTAATATAATTTAATTTTGTATAATTGATTTTGTCTAAAAGTGTGTTGAATATAAAGCGGTTAACTTTTGGATACACATGTAAAAGTAAGTTGAAATATAATTCAAAATCAATTATCTAGCAAATTCTAGCATCTAGTTAAAATCGATTCGACTAGTTAAACATGTCAAAATCGATTCTACACCTCTATAATTAATCGCATATCCTCCAAAAGTTGAACAAAACATACACTAAATTCAATTCAACAAAAAATAAACAATAAAAAAACTCACCACATTGGCCTTGATCTTTGACATCAACAACAGCACCTTTCTCCCTCCAATCAACAGACTTGGGCAAATCATCGGTATCGCGAAAAGCATAACGAGTACTTTTCTTAGAACCAGACAACAAACCCTTCGATTTACGAGATCGAGTACCCAAATACATGGAGCGATATTCCTCATTGGTTAAATCAGCAAACTTTGTGAGACCCAATTTAAAGGATTGATTTTCCTTATTATTATGGCTTTTGATATACCTAAGGTTGTCTTTAAAAATTTCAAATCTACGTTCTTTCTCACCTAAAGCATTATAAACCTTGCCATGTTTCACCAACCACGATTCATATAACTTCATGAGACGAGTTTCTGTTTTTGCAGCGTCAAGTTTTGCATCGTAATCGATGATGGACATGTCAAGAGAAAACGCTAGAGAGAGAAAAGAGAGAGAAAGCACGATGGCTAGAGAAATATACGATTTATGAAAGAAACCCATCGTGATTACGGGATTGGGAAGAGAGAAAAGATTTGGAATTGGACTGGTTTTTGAGGAAACGGAAGGGTTTGTTTATATAGGGAGAGGGAATAGTGATAGGAACGAAAATAGGAACAAGAATTTGCTGAAAATAAGGAAGGTGCGTTTTTGGCTGGATTTTGGATATGGATGATTTTACGTTAACTTGAATTTGTTTTGACGAGGAGGATAGATAACGCACGCAGTGCAAGTGCAACTTCCTGTTTTTTCGAAACAAATAACTATATTTTTGCTGTTTCACCGGGAATTAAGAAAGATTTTTTTTTTGTTGGAGTATTTTGGTTTTTTAATGAGTGGGCTGAGTTAGGATCTTAGCCCAACTTTTAGTAAATTACTCTTTAGACCCTTTGATAAGTTCGCATGTGTTCAATATGCTTTTTTTTTTTATGATAAATTGTGCTCAATGTGGGATTGATTGAGTAAATAGTCATTTTAGTCTTTGAAAGTGTCACTCGCTGTTATATTAGTCTCTGAATCATTAAAAAACATTTTAAAGTCCCTGAATGTTAATTTTGTAAGTCAAATTAGTCCAAAATTTTAAAAAGATGTTAATTATGATGATGTGTTTTTTAATTTTACAATAATATATGCTTATGTGTGACTTTTTTGTTAGCTAGAGATTAAAATGACCGGTATCTATTTCATTTAACGAGAGCAACAAATTGGTTTATTATGTTTTTCTTTTTTAAAAAATATGAAGGGTTTCTCTATTTGTCTTTCCTTTTGGTCCATTGTGAATGTAGACATATAAGCATCTAATTTAACCAAAGTAAGAGACACATCATCATAATTAACACCTTTTGACTAATAAAATCAACATTGAGAGACTTTAAAATGTTTTATGCTGATTAAGGGACTAATATGACAGTGAGTGACACTTTCAGTGACCAAAATGATTATTTACTCGGGATTGATTGCTACATAATTTTTTTATGGCAAAATGAACTCTTGGCCCCTTAAAAAAATCTCTCATTTTACCTTCGGTTTAGTCTTTCAGTTTAACGTATCACGTAAAAAAGTTAACATGCATTGCACATGATGACTAGATTAGTGTCGTGTGTGCTTTTATCGCTGACTTGACACTTTTTTCTTCTAACACATCATAATTAAAAAAATCATAATTAAAAAGAAAAGTGACAAAAGACCATAAACAAAATACATATTATATTATTATCTTTGACGGAGACCTCAATTTTGTAAAAGATCATGAAGTATTTACACACAATCATGGTTTTACGTGAGCTTGTCAACAACAAGACCCTCATGCAAAATCTTAAATCTTATACCTCCATTATCTTTCGGAGATAATAGAGCGTACATTACACAATTTGCAAGAATAGAAGCATCTATTAATACAAAACACTATATAGACAAACCAAAACCAGAAACTCTCAAAAGATAAATTGAACATTTAGATGCACAAGGTTCAGTGGCACACGGTAAAACACCAAATGCGTTGAACACAAAAGTGCCGAATGCACAAAACCAAGAATACCAAAAAGGGCTGAATGTGCCAACACAAAGAACTGCCGAATGTTCAGGAAATAATGATCGACCGATTTATTTGAATGTGTATTTCAATTTTTGTTTTTTGGATTTTTCACCCTACAAATAATCATGTTCAGCGAGTAGTAATTGATTACAACAGTTACTCCTATGCCCCCTCAATTTTTTAGAATTCTAAAATATATATTGTATTCCTTTTCTCTTACGCCATGATATTAATTGTTTGCACCATTGCAATTTAAAGTTTGTTCACAATAGCAGTTTAATTTTTAGTGTACTTTTTCTTGATATGAATTTAGTACTAATTTTTAACACTTGAACTATTGCTACTTCTCGTCCCTGCTTATAAAACCTTTTGAGATTTTTCTATCCCTTTTTAAAAGATATCATTCAAAATTTTAAGGGCATTAAATATTTATCTGCCACGACATATCTTTAATTAAAGTGTATCTTCTTTCTACAAACTATAACGAATACACTAACAAATATTAACTACTTATCTCTATTAAAGGATAAAATTATAAAAGTAATATCAATTATCAACATATTTACTACAATAATCAACTTTCTTAATTTTTGTGCCTATCTCAAAGGAGTCTTATATTTAGGGATGAAAGTAAATATTGGGCCTATTTGTTTCAGCTTAAAAAAATATTTTTTTTTTTGTGTTAAATAATTTTGTGTAAAAAAAAATTTACAAAGAATTTTTTTATAAAAGCTTCAAATAAAAATTTGGTTGAATAATTATTCTTAAAATGTTATTTTAGATATTTCATCATTTATCGAAAAAAAATTTGGATATCAAAATTTCAAAAAATCACTTAATTTTGAAGCTATTTCAAATAAATTTTCATAAAAATCATTTTTGAAATACTACTTTTTGAAAAAATTGAGATTTTAACTATGTTTTGATCTCAATAATGTGTGTTTATGTTATATGATGTCCAAATTAGTGTTTCAATTTAGAAAAAACAAATATAAAAAAACTTGTTATATTTTAAAAAATGATTTTATAAAATCTATTTTCAAAAATATAAAGAAAAATCTATTAAAGCTGAAACAAACGCACCCATTAAAACTTAGTGTATTTTCTTAGGTATTTTTCGTATGATACTTAATGTAAAATCACTTTTTATAGTTATAACAAATTTTAAAAAAAATCATGAATTTGAATTAATCATAATTTGTTATGATAAGGACCATACGAAAAATACCTAAAAAAACACATGTAAATTTGTCCATTATATAATACTTTCTTTTTACATTCTTATTAAAATGACAGCTAAAAAGAAGTATATACTCCGTGCACTGTTCTATTTTGACGCAAAAACAAATGCATTTAATCTCACTGCACTGTTCTATTTTATTCAATAATAATATAAGTAAATACTTCCTTGTTACTCCCTCTGTCCCAAAGCTATTGTCCCTGTTGACTTTTAAATTTTTTTTTGACCGCATTTTTTATTAATGTATAACGATAAATATTAGCAAATAAGATCTTGTTTGATTAATCTCGATGAATATTTTCACAATATTAAATTTTTATAATTTTTCATGAAAGAAAATTAAAAATATTAATGATTCAAATTATGTATTGGTATGCGTAAGAACAATAGTTTTGAGACGGAGGTAGTAATGAATTAAGGAAGTGCACAATGATAGGCACCATCATACACTTTCCTGTGTATGTAATTACTTATTTTGATATGAATCACACCTATAAACTGTCTAGCTCCTGAGTGCATACAATAAAGTAACTGCATGATTACCGCATCATATATGTCATTTTCCTACAATAGTACAAATTCAACATGTGATCTGAATTCATGAAAGCATGATCACTTGATGATCTTCAAGGGTCTCATCATAGCATTGTCTTCATGGTCCAATATCTGCAAAATATTAAATCACATATATATGTAAAGATTAAAAACTATTTTATCTTATTTTTTAGAAATGAGAAAAAGATGAGCACTCACGTGACAATGATACACGTAACCAGAATCTGAGGTTGCATCAAACCCATACGATGTATTAGTGTGTATGTAACCAAACCTCACAACAATCTTGGTAACAAACCCAGGTCTCATCTTAAACACATTCTTCCAACCTTTCTCGTACTCTGGCACCAATACTTTCTTCCCACGTGCATGCTTATCCACGTGGCACTTAACAGCATCATTGATTTTCTTCATACAATCCTTAAACTCATCAGATTTCACCAGCTCCGTTTGATCCAAAACCTTAAACAAACCCAAATGAATATGAAGCGGATGATTATCATCCGTTAAGTTAATCACATACCACACCTCATTGGACCCCTCTTTCGGAGTTTCCGTAACCGGAGCTTCATAAGGTTTCCCGTTCAAATACAAATGAGTTGGTTCATCAATATCACTCGTGTACTCATACATAGCAATATACCGTGTGCGCGACACACGGTATGAATCAGCAACCGGATACTCCACAAGCTTCTCCGGTATCCGTGACGTGTCAACTACACGATCCGGTAAAATAACAAACTTCATAACCTTACCACTAAACTCATCAACTGGATCACCGGATGGGTAAGGATAAGCTGCATCATTACGTAAAATCGCTACGCTGTTCCTCGATTGAGAAAAATCAACAATAACATCTGTGATCTCAGATGGCCCCACAAAAGTTTCATTACTCACAACTGGTTTACCAATATAAGCTGAATCAGACGCCACGTGTACAAATCTTAAACCGTTCGAGAAAAGCAGTCTAAAAAATCTAGCGTTACTCGCGTTGATTATACGAAAACGATACTTACGACGTCGTACAGTTAAACGAGGCCAAGCTTTTCCATTAACTATAATTGCGTCACCAAAATACTCTGGTTGCCATTGTGGATGAATCGAAGGGTTGTTACCCGTTGAATTCATGAAAATCGAACCGTCAGTTTTGAAGCTACGATCAAATAACATCAATGGTAGATCGAATTCGTCACCGTGAGGTAAACCTAACGGTGATTCGATTTTAGGGTTTCGAATGATGTAGGAGCCAATTAAGCCAGCTAAAAGGTTGACTCTAGTCAACCCCATAGCATGATCATGGTACCATAAATTTCCAGGGTGTTGATTATTGGGATAGTGATAGGTTTTTTTAGTCCAAGTGGGTCCCTTGATTTTGAATCTAGCGGTAAACCATGAGTTTGGGTTTCCATCGCTTGATGGTTCGTGGATTCCACCGTGGAGATGGACTACGGTGGGGATGCCCTTAGTGGATTTTGTTAATGATGTTGGGATTGTTGGGTCCCATGGAAGTATGTGATTTGGAGGGAGACGATTTTGCCACGTCACTTTGGTGGTGATTCCGTAGAGCGCTTCGATTGTTGGACCAGGGACTGTTGCTGTGTGCTTTTTTAATCCATAAGCGTAAACGGTTGTTGGTGGTAGGTCCCTGTGGAATTTCTGCAAATAGAAAAAAGTTGTGGTGCATTTAGATTTCATAAAGTCAAATAAATTTTAATGGGATGTAATAAATTCAGATAAATACAATTGAATGAAACAAAATGAATCAATTGAAGACTAGGAACAACAATGTGAATAGGATTAAAAAATGCTCCAAAGTGGAGACGGAGTTATCACTATCGGTGTCAAAGACTGAGTGGATTATTACACTTACAAAGTTTATGGGGGACCAATTCTATGCTTAATAATTTATCAATAATATGAGATCTTTTTAGAGCATGTGGTCCACTAAGCTCAGCGAATAAAATTATAGGACACATATATTTTGTGATTAATATCGTATTCGTGGATATAATCTTACATTAGTTGAAATTTTGTAGTTTATCTTTACAACAGATTATTTTCAGAGCATTTATTAAAAAATTGATAAAGTTATTCTCATTCATTTTATACTATACTACGATATCATGATAGTTCATTTTTTTCCCTTTATTTTTATGTGTCTTTATTTATCCACAGCCAATGACTTGTATGCCATGTGAGATATCACTGCAAAGAATATTTGCAACATCATTTATGTTTAGAAAAGTAAGGGACCCTGAATTCATTAGAAAAATGTACATGGCCTTAGAAAGATTTAGATCATATTTAACTTGATTATTGTGAGTTTGGGTGGAATCATATATACCACCACCCACCATGGTTTTAATTACTACTTAATTAAGCATCAATTAGCATGTGACTATGAGAGCATGCTTTATTACAAACTGGCATTTGGCCATTTGGGGAGGTAAGGCCAGGGTCACATGCACAAGACAGTTAAAGAACTCTAGTTTAAAAAGGGTACACTATAATTTGTAGCACTTGATGGGAAAGAAGTAGTAAAACATGTATACTAGATTTCTTGCATTTGTGATAGATCATAGAAGACTAGTTTTAACTTTTAAGGCAGTAGTATGTAAAAATTGTAAAACAATACTAGTAAAGTTTTGAATAATTGACTACTAAAATGAAAATTTATTTTAAAAATATTTAATCATTTATAAAAAAAAAACTATTCAAATAATTTTATTTTTGTTGGTTTTCTCTTTTTGGTTCCTATAGAAAAGAGGCTAGTAGTTGAGAGTTCCTAGACGAGTTCTAGTATCAAATGATTTCAATCACCTACCAAACACAGTGGCAAGATCAAACTATCCAATTAATTTAACTTATGATAAAAAGTTTATTAAAAACAATTTCGTAATAAGAATACAAGATTTATTCATAAATTTTTGTTCAATTGACAATGTTTATTAGGTTAGATGATTCATCCTCGTTGTATGTGTGAATTTTATATCTAATTGACAAAAACAACAACTACAAAATTTTGTTTGTATGTGAACCGTGATATACAGCAAAAATTATCTAGAAGTACATATATCACACACAAAACTTCAAGATAAGAAAGAAAAGTTATGTAGATTGTACAGCGAAAATTCATGAACCATGTTGGCCTAGTCTTGGAAATTATCGAAACAAAGAAGTTTGAAATGGTACAAAAAGACACAACAAAAAGCGGCGATTCACATGCAAAATTTGTAACAATGAAACTAAAACAAACAAAAAACAACACATAGTGACATACCCATTTCTTCTTGAACATGCCAATCTTGAGAGTTTTTGATCTGGGAACGCCATCAACAACCTTGTAGCCAAGGATTCTGGGTATATTGGGAAGCTCATCAACAAACATCTTCAGCTTAGATGCACTTATAAGTTTGTCTTTAGTTGATGATGATGGTGTAACGGAACAACATAGTAAAAGTGCTAAAAGAGTGAACAAATCCAAGAACAGTGTTTTCTCCATTGTTGTAACTTGAAATTGTGTACTGAATTGGATTGAAATTGAGTAACACTGTATATAGAGAAAAAAAAGGAGAAAGTTGCGGTCAGAAATGAAGACACACCAAAAAAAAGAATAATGGAATCTAATGGTTTATATTCATTTATCAGAATCATAAACTTACGTGAGTCGTTGGATATCTATTCCATGATTCTGATTATTGGCAGATTGCGTTTTTGGAGGATTTGGAAATGGGAAAGGTAGTTTTATTGTATTTTTTTAGCAAAATGGGAAAGGTATTATTACCTTTTTTACATAAGGAAAGGTATTTATTTGTAAGAGGAAAATTGGTCAATATTTGGCGTGTGTAAATAGTGTGAATTCTACCTGGCTTTCGACTATTTGCACGGGCTGGAGCATGGTTTGGACATTTAGCATGAGCCAACTGGAAATTAAAATTCATTTGTGTGAAATTAAGATTCAATTAATGTCTAGCTCAGTGAATATAACTCAAATATACTAGAAACTTACGGTATATTAGTTGATTTAGTGGTGACTGATGATACATTTGATAGAGAGAATCGCAGTTCAGTTCTTTACAACTGTGTTAAATAGAGTGTTAAAATCATTTGATGAATTCGGAAGAAAACTATAATTATTTGATGTCAGAACTGACTCTCAAATTAGATTATATTCATGATAAGAAAAAGAAATGATATGTCTCATGAGCTTAGCTCAATTGGTTGGACACCTTATTATATATACGTGGGGCGGGAGTCTGAATCCCAACCACCTCACTTCTCCATTTTAAAAGTGGAACTTCTATTGCTAAATTAATTGATAAAATAAAGGGATGTACTAGAAACTTAACTCACATAAAAATATTATATTCTTACTCGAAATCATTAACCAATATCACCGTCTCCGCAGAAAAATAATCCGCTACTTCGGATCTTCGTATAAATAATTGAGTGAAATACCAAAAGCCCCCCTAAAATTTCAACTTTCGTCAAATACACCCTTGAAATTTATAAATAGGCAAATACCCCCCTGAAATTTAAAAACGTTAGCATATACCCCCCTGGTCCGTTAACTCCGTCAATGACAATTTTAGTAGTCAAATACCCCCTTGAAATTTACAACTTATTGTCAAATACCCCCAAAAATTTATAACTTCAATGCGAAATCCCCCTTAAATTCGAAAAAATAAGCCAAAATGATCTTTCTGAAGTGTATAATTTTCACTTATAATGGAATCAAAGCATCATCTATCCTTAAACACAACGTAGAAATATAAGTATTTTTCAACCGTCATAACTATAATATATGCAATTGTGGATGTTGAAAACAAAGTGAGTTGGAATTTTTTTTAACATTGTTGCATGAAGACTTAGGTGATTACCCACAACATGGTTGAAAATTCATTAGTTTCATTTGGTTTAAATACATGCTACAACTGTTCATATCTACAAATTATGCGCTTTAGTAACGATTGAATAACACTTACATTACTACGTTGTGTTTAAGTATAGATAATGCTTTGATTCTATTATAAGTGAAAATTATGCGCTTAGAAAGGGCATTTTGACTTCTTATTTTTTCGAATTTTAGAGGGGATTTTGCATCGAAGTTATAAATTTCAGGGGTGTACTTGACAATAAGTTGTAAATTTCAAGGGGGTATTTGACTATTAAAATTGTCATTGACGGAGTTAACAGACGAGAAGGGTATTTGCTAACGTTTTTCAATTTTAGGGGGGTATTTGCCTATTTCCAAATTTCAATGATGTATTTGACGAAAGTTGAAATTTCAGGAGGGCTTTTGGTATTTCACTCATAAATAATTTATACGAATAATCCGCTATCGTATACAATTTGACATGTCTAGCAATAACTTAAAACCCTCTCAAGGAAAGGACAATCACAATCAACCAACAAAGAACAGAAAACCTATGAGCAAAATTAAAGATAATCCATGTTTCGTTAGGAGATCCTCCATCACTTGATTGATCTCTCTAATAATATAATTTAAATCAACCAAAACAGATTGATTATGAATTAAATGAATATTCCCACAAGAGTAAGTTGAGGATGGTTCTCTTCTTTACAATCACTTTAATTTGAAAGAATAAATTTTTTTAATTATCCACTTCCTCTAACATATTTCCTAACTTCAACCTTTTGGTGGAAAATGTGGTGTCTATTACTCATTACCCATAAAAATATTCTATTTAAATTTTGGCTTTTTATTGTCTACCCTCAAGATTTGGAGGTATATACCCCAAATTACTTAGAAAAAATTTAACCGATATAATTTTTTATAAAATACACCGTTGGATTAAAAGATTATATCATATAGATCATTTGTGTAAAATTTTAGACAAATTTAAAATCATTTTATATGTTATTGAGACGCATCAAAATTAACAGTTTTTGTGATATCTTAAACACCGTTAATCTTTGTGTGTCTCAATAACATATCAAATGATTTTAGATTTGTCTAAAATTTTACACAAATGATTTATATGATATAAACTTTCAATCCAACGGTGTATTTTATAAAAAATTATATCGATTAAACTTTTAATAGTAGTTGAGGGTATATACCCCCAAATTTTATGGGGGTACACAAGTTATCACCTAAAATTTTAGGTACAAGATGAATAAATAATTATATCAATATTCGAATTCTGACTCTATATATATTATACAATGTTCTTACAATTGTAATACCTTCACCACCAAGACTTTTTATTCTCTTCACTTCAATACCAACAATTTAAAAAATAATTCTCTCATTTGAAATATTTTTATAAATGCATCAAATGAAAATTGTTTTTTATTATTAAAAGTTAATTGATTAAGTGACAATGAACGTTCGATCTAGTTGAAAAGATTAAAGTTCAATCCTCCACAACAACGTTTGAAAAGAGAAATGAAAGTAAAAAAACAATTTTTTATTCTATGAAATACTAGAGAGTGAAAGTAAAAAACAATTTTTTTTATTAATTAAACAAAAAAAGAAAGAAGGAAAGAGAAACATAAAAGAGTGGTTAAGAGAGATCTGAATAATCGATTCGGTTTACCCGCCAACTTGTTCAAAACGTCTTCCTCCATTCCCGCACTTATTCTCTCTCTTTCTATCTCTATTCTCTCTACCCCATCACCACAAACAAATAAACCATAACCATAATCACTGCACTTTACACAACTCTCAAAATCAACAATGGCAACTCTCTCTGAAACCTACGCATGTGCACCTTCCACCGAACGAGGCCGTGGCATTCTCATCTCCGGCGATCCCAAAACCAACAACATTCTCTATTGCACCGCACGATCCGTCATAATTCGTAATCTCGACAATCCTCTACAAGTTTCCGTTTACGGTGAACATTCTTATCCCGTCACCGTCGCTCGTTACTCTCCTAATGGCGAATGGATCGCTTCCGCCGATGTCTCCGGTACCATCCGCATCTGGGGAACTCACAATGATTATGTTCTCAAGAATGAGTTTCGTGTTCTCTCTGGTCGAATCGATGATCTTCAGTGGTCTGCTGATTGCCAGAGGATCGTTGCCTGTGGAGATGGAAAGGGGAAATCATTTGTTCGCGCTTTCATGTAACCATTTTCTTACCTCATTGTTTTGTTTATATTATTATATACTCTGAATTTTTCTATTTTAATTCTATAAATTTTTAATTATTTCATGCAATATCAATTAGCATATTGTGAGATTGATTCCTCTCATCTTAGAAGAATTGGCTAATTGCATTGCATGCACGTGTGAGTGTGCTTCCATCCTGTTTTTTTAACTACCTTAACCCTTTATTTTGTATTTGAAGGTGGGATTCAGGTTCCACTGTTGGTGATTTTGATGGCCATTCGCGGCGTGTTCTAAGTTGTGCATTCAAACCAACAAGGCCGTTCCGCATTGTTACATGTGGAGAAGATTTTTTAGCAAACTTTTATGAAGGTCCACCGTTCAAGTTCAGTATGTCCATTAGGTAAATGTTATTATTTGTTGTAGCATATTTGTCTCTCTAATTAAGCAGTAGATCATTGTCACATTTGCATTTTTTTAATTTATGTCTTCTCTTTTAGGGGGTAGTATATTATCATATCCTGTAAATGTATGTTTGAAGCACACATTGAATATACAGCAAACGAATGTGCCTTTATATAATTTGACACGAGTTACAAGTTTTAACATGGTCTGGAATTTTGTGTCAAAAAAAACATGGTCTGGAATCTGGATAAAGATAACTTCATTTTTATTTTAGTTTTATAGAGTTGTGGCATTATTCAATTCTTTACATCTGTTCCCCAAAAAATTAAAATTTCCTTACATCTGTGAATAGGGTCAAAATTTAGCACGAAATAAGCATTTTTGGTTGAGTAGGTTTTCATTTCCTTATTCAGGTTGTCATAGAAGGCATTCTATATCTGCAGGGACCATACGAATTTCATCAATTGTGTTAGATATTCTCCAGATGGGAGCAAATTTATTACAGTCAGCTCAGATAGGAAGGGTATTATATATGATGGAAAGACTGGGAATAAACTCGGTGAATTTTCTGAAGAGGACGGTCACAAGGGAAGCATATATGCTGTTAGTTGGAGTCCTGACAGTAAACAGGTGAACTTGAGGTTGTGTTTGAATGTTACCGTTTTATTATGTTGGCTTGAATAAAATTTTCATCTTTGTGTTTGCCAGAATGGCAGTGTAAGATTGTTATGTGAAAACAATTTTGTACTGGTCTAGCATTGTCAAAAGCTTAATCACTATATACACATAAGTATAATACACACATAGATGTACATATGCGTGCATGTATGTAAGGAGGAAAACATTTTGATTTTATTTCTGCTATTTTAGAAGTTAAAGGCTTCTATTTACATTCTAGTTTAAATTATGCATAAAAAAATTACAGGTTCTTACTGTGTCTGCTGACAAGTCTGCAAAAGTATGGGATATTGATGAGAATGGTAGTGGAACAGTACATAAGACATTGGCACATACTGAAACTGGTGGGGTGGAAGACATGCTCGTTGGTTGTCTTTGGCAGAATGATCATCTGCTTACGATCTCCCTTGGCGGCACAATTTATTTATACTCTGCTAAGGATCTAGATCTTAGCCCAAAGTCCTTATCCGGTCACATGAAGAATATCACCGTTTTGAATCTGCTCAACAAAAGTGAAAAGATGCTTTTGTCCAGCAGCTATGATGGAGTGATCATTAGATGGATTCCAGGCATTGGGTACAGCGGTAAGTTTGATGGTAAACAATTTGGATTAATCAAATTATTAGAAGCAGCCGAAGAAGAAGTTGTTACTGCTGGATTTGACAACAAGGTAACAATTAGATATGCATCACGACCTATCATTATCGTCATATGGTCTCTTTGATTTGCAAGCACAAAAAGTAACGTGTAGATACATTTTCTGTTTTTCTGATATAGGCCTCTGATTTTTGCAACTGTTATAATCATATTTAAGATTTTGTTCTTGAAGATCTGTGAACCAATACGTTGCTAAACTAAATAGTGCATTTACTATAGGACAGGTTCAACTTGAATTGGATGAAATCTGATTATGACCAATTCATTGACCAGAGGACATGTGAACAGATATTCAAAAGTCAGTTGTGAAGTAGAATAATAGTAGAGAAGTTGTTGATTTTTTTGTTGTGAAATTTAATCCATCAACCGAGAAGATTATCATTTGCTGTCACTGTCAGTCTTCATAAATGTGAATGAAAATTATAAAAAAAATTATTCAAAACTCTAATGGCTTTTGCCATCAATTGCTAGTACTTAAATTTACATGTATAAAATGCAGGTATACAGAGTTCCCCTTCAAGGGGATAATTTTGGTTCTGCTGAGCATGTTGATGTTGGGAGCCAGCCTAAGGATTTGAGCCTTGCACTTAATTCCCCCGAACTTGCTCTTATTGCAATTGAATCCGGGGTTGTCTTACTTAACGGTGCAAAAATTGTGGCCACTGTAAACCTTGGCTTTGTTGTGACGGCGTGTACCATTTCACCTGATGGCAGTGAAGCAATTGTTGGTGGACAGGATGGTAAGCTGCATATTTATTCTATCTCAGGAGATACACTTACAGAACAGACTGTTCTTCAGAAACACCGTGGTGCAATCAGCGCAATCAAATATTCTCCGGATGTTTCCATGTTTGCATCAGCTGATCTAAATCGTGAAGCTGTTGTGTGGGACCGTGTTTCCAGAGAGGTAACTTGAGCCTGATATGACTGTTACATGAAATTCAAATGTTGTGTCTGAATGCTTTTGTTTGTCCTATACCAAATTTTCTGACTTATTCTCTTCATGATTATAGCATCATTGCTTTAACTGTCATAATGTATACTTGTTTTTGTAGTAACCTACTGAAATTATGTGACCAAATAGATCTCCTTTTCTCTTTCAGGTGGTGCTTAATAATATGTTGTTTCACACTGCACGTATAAACTGCCTTTCTTGGTCGCCTGATAGCAAACTGGTAGCTACTGGTTCACTTGATACATGTGTCATTGTATATGAAATTGGAAAGCCAGCGGCAAGCCGCAGGACCGTAAAAGGTGCTCATTTAGGTGGAGTCTACGGGTTGACTTTTATTGAGCCAGAAACAGTGGTCAGTTCAGGAGAAGATAGTTGCATTCGTGTTTGGAATTTGATTTCAGAATAAACTAATCAGAACCTACCAATGCATGTTGCAGCAGTTTTGTGGTAAGAAATTGATTGCTGTGCTGTATTATATGATGATGATGATGATGATGATGATGATGATGATGATTATCTTCACTGTTCTGCAATGGTTATGCAGTTGGAAGAAAAGTTGAGATTGCAATAGTATCTAGGTGTCTATTTTTGACAGATTTCTCCCTGAACTAACAATCTTATTTTTTATTATCCAAGCTGATTTTGATCTGCTGAGGTTGGGTGTTCCTAGTTATTTCCATAAAATTGGCAACAATTGGTCTTTGTCTAAGCAAATTACTTCCTTTATTTTGCCTATCAAAGCAATTTAATTAATTTAACAATTGAATTTTTTCATCTAGGCATTTGATTAGAGTAATTTAGTACACTCCCTAACCTTGTTTCTATTAATACTTAAGTAAGAAAAAAAAGTTCCACTGTAAAGAAAAAGAACAAGAAACAACAATTGTTGCAGTCTTATTTTGTATGTATAGTTTAAATTAGCATGTCTGCTATCTGCAACTTGTGAGCAATATTGGACACTTCATCTCTCTCACACCTTCAGAAAGGGTAATCTGGTGGCCAATACAAAGGGTTATACAATAATCATTTATTAAAAATTTATACATTTTATATGTACAAGTTTCAATATAAAGTATAAAGTTACTATTTTGAACTTTTTAACTAACATGTGCAAATTTGCACACGATAAAAAGAAAACCAAAAAATAATACTTTTTTTGGTTGAAACCGATTATCCACTGCCGAATACAGTGACTAATTCTTTGGTGGATTATAAGTATCTCAAAAGATGAGACAATCACCAATAAAATAATAATAGTATATGTAACAAAAAAAAATAGTATAATTTGTTTATCGTGATATATTTTGATTTTTTTTGACAACTGATATATTGTGGTTATTTTTGTTTTGTTTTCATGTTTATTGTATAATTGACATTGTTAATTTTTTTTTTATAAATAAGTATATTCGAGCAACTTTATAAACTAATTATTCAAGATCTCCTTACCAAAAAAAACTAATTATTCAAGATCTCAAATTAAATTGGAAAAGATCTCTTACTATCTCATTCAAGTGCTATTATGTAGATTTTTTTATTTATTTTAATGATAAATATCATATGGATTTTGAGGGATTAATCTTCTTAATTATTGAAGGAAAATATTTTTTTGAAGTTTTTTTTAGTATATTTTTTGAAAAGGGAAGTATTTGGTTTTAAAACACTCTCTATATGAAAAAAATTAAAAATATGTTGTTTTTTACATTAATCACCAAATAATATCAAATAAGATCTAAAAAAAATATTACAGTCGGAAATATTTATTCATTAAATCTTGATTTTGGATGCATGGGAAAAATCTAATAAAAATTATTACAGTAGGAAATACTTTTTCATTAAATTTTTATATTTATTCATTAAATCTTGATTTTGGTTTATGCCATGAAAACAATGCACACGATAATAAACCTTGAGCTTATATAAAGTAGTGCTTTAACATAACCTCTGTCTTGTATCACATATTAAGCACCTTACATTATGTCTTATCCCAGTACAATTCTTCCATGCTTAGCCATCTTATTTCTTGCGTTCCTATTCTCAACCTTTGAAGCCAGCAACAACGGGTTCAATGTCAAACTAATTCGAAAAAACTTTACTCGTGTTTCTTACAATCGAAACATTGTGCAATCACCTATAATTATCGATAGAATTGGTTATCAGTATCTCATGGAACTCTCTATTGGAAGTCCGCCCGTAACGAGCTACGCTATAATAGACACTGGTAGTGACCTTATGTGGTTTCAATGTGTTCCTTGCACTAACTGCTACAAACAACTCAACCCCATGTTTAATCCTAAAAACTCATCGACATACACCAACATCGGATGTGAATCCGAGTGGTGTGGTAAACTCGAAAGCGGAGTGACCTCATGTTCTTCTGATCAGACGAATTGCAACTACAAATATTCTTATGTCGATCAAGCCGTGACACAAGGAGTGTTGGCAAAGGAAACAATTAAATTAACATCAACCACAATGGAACCCGTTTCCCTTGAAGGCATTGTTTTCGGATGCGGACACAACAACAATGGCTCTTTCAGTAATCAAGAGATGGGTATAATAGGACTTGGAATGGGATCTACGTTGCTCATTTCGCAAATAGGTTCTTCCCTTGGAGGGAACATGTTTTCTCAATGTTTGGTTCCATTCAACACTGATCCTAGGATTACAAGCCACATGAGTTTTGGTAAAGGAAGTGAAGTAGTAGGGAGTGATGTTGTTTCTATACCTTTAGCTACTAATGATGCTTTCAAGACACTATATTTTGTTACCCTACTAGGAATTAGTGTGGAAGATACTAATTTGCCCTTTAACAATGATCCTTCTTTAGGGCCTACTGCAAAGGCTAACATGATGATTGATTCAGGAACCCAAGGAATTATGTTACCTGAACAATTTTATCACAGATTGATGGAAGAAGTGAGGAACAAGGTTACTTTAGAACCCATTCTAGATAGTGCAAGTACTACGGGTTACCAGCTATGCTATCGAACAAAAACTAATCTTAATGGACCGATGCTAACCGCTCATTTTGAAGGTGCAGATGTAATTTTAACGCCCACTCAATTATTCATTCAGGTACATGCCGGTGTTTACTGCTTCGCAGCCACCAGCAGTTTGAGTAACGAATTTGGCATTTACGGAAACTATGCGCAGTCAAATTATTTGATTGGGTTTGATTTGGATAGGCAAGTGGTGTCTTTCAAGCCTACTGATTGCACGAAGCTTAAACAACAACAAGGACAACAGATATCTTCTGCGTCACGCTCTCTGAAAGCACACAACTCAAATTATCCTATAGGGATTTTCTTCCTAGTGTTGGCCACCGTGCTTTTTCTCCATTAAGTGGAAATTGTTTTTTCTTCACCTCGAAAAACTAGGTTCTTCTCCTCAGCTGCGATCATGTTTCCCCCCCTTGGCTGGTCCTAGATTGCACCTTCAATGTTGGGTGGTGGCAGTCTCATATATATATATATATATGCTGACAGAATTTATATTAATGATTCTTCAATTTTTTATGATATTTTTTATTAGCCTGTGTATTCAATCTGTGTTGCTATTCACATATATATTATGAAAGAAAGAGATTGCTACCTTCACATTTGCATTCAAGTCTGACTGTGTTTGGTTTTGTAGAAAAATTTAAAAATTATTTTTAAGAAAAGAATGATAGAAAATATGTGGGATAATCAAGATGACAAAATGAAGAGAAAAGAAAAACTTATTTTACTAAAATTTTTTGTTTCCAGATTATAAGTTGAAACTAAAATCTATAAACTTGTTCATTAATCATTATTACCCCTAAATATGCAAAATATAAAGCATAAACAAAAGAACCTACTAACACATTACTCAATCAAACACTTCGATAATATAGTTAACAAAGTCATAAACAAACATGTCAATTACACCATTTTCTCCAAATCTCATAAACCCATACAATTCTATATACTTAGAATTGAAGTCATACTTTCACCATGATTTATACTTATAAAGATTAATATAAATTACATAACCTTCAAAGTTCAAACAGAAATCTTGGCATAATCACACATCAAACACTTTGCATGCACTCCATAATTCTCTAAACCTCAAATCAAAGAAAACATCAATTCAAAGTCCAATAAAACTTATAAAACTATGCATTCCAAGAATAAAACAACATATGCAAACCATGGGAAATTAAATTACTCATATCATAGACATATATTATTTATACCAAAAAAACTAGAATTTTTCACATGCACAAATGATAAAGTGTTGTATGATGCACAACTGATTTTTATCATTGGATCAATGAGATACACCAACTGTTATGGTACACCACCCTTCACACAATTGTTTTCTCTCTTTCTTACTCTTCCGTGAAGAGTCTTCCCCACCCTTTGTCCCTTAAGTCCATGTCCATGGATGATGGATTCTCCTTCTCGTGGCCGTAGCGTTATGCATGCTTTCCTTCCCTTTATATCAAACTGTTTTCTTTTCTAAAAAAATAAATCAATGGATCATCTACTCATCTCAATAATCTCCTCATAATGACAATGAAATTCCATGGCCCTCTTTTCTCTACACACAGTGACGAGTGACCCCAAGGACCTATACATTTTAAAACGGCTTTCGCATATAATTCCACCGTGTGTCAAAATCACGGTTGTAACTTGTACAAAATCACGGTAGTCGGTAGGTCACCGTGATTTAGCATTGTTTTTTTCGTCAAATAATTTAGTAGTTATAAATCCATATGTTGAAATGAATAAACAGAGAATATAAGATTTAAACTTCAACTCTACAGTATAATATCTCTTTATCAATTGAATTATACTTACTCCACGCCCATCTCTATCTTCTTTATTAATACTCCAAAATAATTAGTAGCGGTTCACTTCAATAGTGTAAAATTTTAAACGATCTATATCAAATAGTTACAATCTCCTTTCAAACACAATTACAAAAAATTGAACGATAGTCCTCTTTGGTTCACTTCAATAGTGTAAAATTTTAAACGATGTGACATCAAATAGTTACAATCTCCTTTCAAATACAATCAAAAAAAATTGAACGGTAGTCCTCCTTACAAAATCCAACATCAATTAGTACAAACTAAATCAATTTCTGTCCATAATTAGCATTCTACTTCTAGTAAATATAATGTCATTCATTCATCACCAACGAACACAAAATTCAATTTTCAATAATGTGGTCCCGGTTAGCACTGTATCATTACACACGTGACATACGCGTGCTAATCTATCTAACGTGCATAACACTACAACAGTCAACAATATTCACACTTTGTCAACCAAACTGTTCCTACACACACGCACAGTGTCATCATGTTTTTGTGCACAGAAAACAGTAATTTATGTCACCTTGTCTACTTTCAGTAACTAAGAATGTCCCATATCCAATTTAATTAAACACAAAACCCATTCATTATTGTCCCATATCCAATACTATAATTAAACACAAAACCCTTTAATTAAACTCCTCACTTAACTTAGCACTAGTAGCATGTGTAGTACACACACTTACCAGGCATAAACTTCAATTTAACCTCAATAGTTACTTATTAATGGTGTTTTAAAAACAGAAACAAAATCAAATAGAACAGTTAAACCAGTTGAACATTGTACAGTTAACAAGACTCGATTACTTTCAATTTTTAAAACATTGCTAATTAGGATAAGAAACACAAGTCATGAGACACAAGCAGAAACATTTTTTCAAAATAAAAAAGCCAACATCATCTCAACAACTACACACTCACATTCACAAACAAACAAACACATCCTAACACAAATCTGCCCCACCAAATTACAGTCAAACTACTATACTGACTTAGAAAATGGGACTTTAAGGTCAAACACAATCCTTTTTGCATCTTTTTTTCCTTCACTTTTTTAACTCTACAATCACACTATCATTCATTACATTACATTATTGAACAGCTGCTGGTAGCATTGTCATCACTGAACATGTGTGCTGCAGAGTGATCCTCGGTTGGATAACTAGGCAATGCATAGGAGGAGGAGTAATTTGCATTTGCAGGAATGTAATTATTGTAATTGTAGTAATAGCCAGTGTTAGAAGGAACAAAAGGTGATCTGTGATACATCATCTGAGGCTGTTGCTGCATAGCATGCCTTGCCTGCATGTTCATGTTCATCAATGAAGATGGATGGTTATTGAAATTATTCATGTTCATTAGCATAGATGATGGATATTGACCAGTAACAAAACCACCATTTGGAATAGCTGCAGAGGTTCCTTGAATCATATTATTATTATTGGATTGAACAGGAAAACCTCCTAAACCATTGGAATTTCCACCTAGAATAGTAGCACTACCAACACCATTGTTGTTACCATTAAAACCAGCAAAATTCATCATAGCACCAATGTCACTAACCCTTTTGGATTCTCCAAGATTAAGGCTTTCATTACCAATCAAATGAGCATTGTTCAACTTCATAGCTGCCATTGTTTTTTGATCAACCCCATTAGCACTTTCCTTCATTCCTCCCATGTTATGATTTGAGTTTCCTTTCTTCCCATTGACATTGCCACCATTGTTCATCTTAGCTCCAATAACTTTCTTAACATTGTTTGCATTAGCTACTTGTTGCTGCCTCACCATTACCATGTGATTGGCTTTCTCCATCTCCTTCATGAACCGCAGCTCTTGATCCTCCTCCTCTTCGTCATCACCAAATCCGTAGTATTCATCGTCCTCTTCGGAACTAAAAGCAGAAAATTTCTGCTGGTTTTTGAAGGCTGCTTCAAGTTCTTTGACCAGTCCTTGCTTTTGTCCTTTGTTCTTGTCATCTTTGACATTATTGTTGTTGTTCTTCTGCTTTTGATTCTGATTGTTATTAGTTTTCTGAGACCAGAGCTCAGCATATTTGCCAGATCTTACTAGTTTCTTGATCAAAGTTGCAGCATCCACACTACCAGAAACTGTTACCTTCTGCTGTTCTGCATCTATTTGAACTTGGTAAACACCTATAGAACAAAAAGGGGCCAAAAATATCAAAACATCAACAGATAAACTCTAAAAAATCCTCTAGGCTACAAAATAAAGTGACATTTTTATGAATTTGTTCACATTA
Source organism: Trifolium dubium (assembly GCA_951804385.1). Lineage (NCBI taxonomy): Eukaryota > Viridiplantae > Streptophyta > Magnoliopsida > Fabales > Fabaceae > Trifolium > Trifolium dubium. The sequence goes on from OX638064.1 coordinate 56,814,009, forward strand.
ACCATATAGTATACCAAGTTCAAACTCTGAGATTTTATTAGAAAAAAGGTAAAAAAATCTAAATACCAAAATTTTTACAGGATGAACTTTTCCATTGAAATTGTGAAAAGTAGCATTAATGTTTTGTTTACTTAAATGGAACAAATTAGTTCAGTATAGGCATACACATACAAAAAAAAAATTCCCTTTTTATGTTTCCCTTTAACTCTCATAACTTGTAAAAGGAACAAGAACCCCTTTATTAATGTGAGTAAAGTAAACAATGTAACTACACTGAGTTTGAGTATGATTCTGAAATTATAACAAAATAAAATGCAATAATTTTAGGACAATAATGAATAAAAAGTGAGTGTATAATAAGGACATAACAAGAAATAAAAATAGAGTAGAGAAAAGAAAAGAAAGTGAGGACCTTCAATTCTCTGAAGGAGTTTCTTCACTTTCTGCTTACAACCATCACAGTGAATGTTCACTTTGAGAACACAAGTCTGTAGGCAAAAAAAAAAAACAAAGGAAACAACAAAAAAACATAAACATAAAGATTCTTAAGGAAAAGACCAAAAAACCAACTTCGTTGTGCTTATAGGAAACTAAAACAAAAAGGGTGTTAAAAGAAAGAACATAATAAGTTAATAATAAGGGGAGAAAGAGGTACCTGGATTTTAAGGAGCTTAAAGTCTTCTTCTTTAGTCATTTCTTGAATGCTGTTTGGAATGAAACAAAGCAACCTCTTTTTTCTCTTTTTTGTTCTGTTTGCAACCAAAAGAATAAGATTAAGCAAATGGTAAAACTAAAAGGGGTTGCATGTGAATTTCTACAAGTTATATACTACTACTAGTAGTGTACATAGATTCTAGTTAGTTTCTCACTCTTTCTTTCTATGCTATGTTATGCAAATGCTATAGTACTAGCTGGTAGTAGTGGCTATACAATACTCTTGTTTCTTCTTCCTCACAACTCTCAACAAAGTTCTCAAAAGCAAACAAAACAAAGGCACATGGGTTTATCAGAGTAAAAATGAATATAAAAATGGTGTAGAAGAAGAGTAAGAAAGAAGAATGCAAGGGAAATGAAAAGGTTGAAGGAAAGAACCAATAAAAAATGCAGTGAAAGAGAGAGAGAGAGATTGAAAGTCAGAAGGAGAATTTTGAAAAATGAAAAGGTTAAAGAAAGAAATTAAAGAGAGAGAGAAATGCAGGGTCTGAAATCTGAAGTGATGTGATTTAACGTTAAAGAAATAAATATAGAGAGGTGAGTGAGGTGAGATGAGATGGAAAAAACAATAAAAGAACAACAGCGACTTGACATGCCGAATACATATTCTGTGTACACTTTGTCACATCTCAACGTACTTCTTAGACTATCTCCAATGGTATCAACACCATTTTTTCATTCAACATCATTTTTTACACTCCACATCATCATTCAACACATATTCAACCCTTAACCTCTCCAATGGTTTTTTTTCATTCAACACTCTACCCACCACTTTCTCTACCCCATCACTTTTTATTTCATATTCTTATTTAAATTTAAATTTTTGTTTTTATAATTAAATAAAATTACAATTATCGATTAAAATTACATTAAAATTATAAACACTTAACAAAAATACTTAAACTTCAAAATTAACACTAATAAACACTAATAATATAATTAAGGTAGTAAAAAATTCGATTTTTTTTCTGTGTCCAAATTAAATGAATCAAGTCTCTATTTATTGAGAAAAAAAATTACGAATTTTGGTGAAAAAATAAAAAAATAAAAAATTAATTTGCAATGAAATAATTGAGTTTAAAGATAAGGATTTAATTAAAATCGCGCCAGCCAATCAGAACTTGCCACGTGTCACGCTTTATTCACAACATATTCTCTCTCTGCACAACTTTGCTTTCCACGCGCCTTGTCCGCGCGTGTATTACACGCGCCGGATTTCGGCGAATACCAGGCCGCCACGTGGCCTGGCGTGTCAGATTAATAAGGGTTGAATGCATTAAACTTTGTCCTCCTTCAAGTGACCCTTTTTCTACTTTTTCACTGAATTTTCTGTCATTTTCTGCCATTCAACACCCAATTAAATAGCCACTGGAGTTAGTCTTACATTTCTTGTGATCTTTCAAACTTAGTTTTGTTGATTCGGATAATTCAAGTTAGTAAGAATTGAATGACATATAATTTGGTAAAAAAAGATCTATGATCAATTCAGGGTGGAAGTAATTTAATTATTAGATGTACATATAACAAAAAATTAGTTTTGTTCAAAAACAATATTTTTTCAATGAGTTGATTGACTTTGTTAAATTTTGAAAAAGGTCATACTATTAACTTCTGTATCTATGTACTCTCCCTTCTAGAGCTGTCAAAGCGGGCCGCCCGGCCCATTTTGGCCCGGCCCGGACGGACAGCGGGTTTTATCGGGCCGGGCTAAAAAGCCCGGGATAAAATTTAAGTTGGAATTTTAGTGCCCGAGCCCGGCCCTTTGCGGGCTAGCCCCGGCCCGGCCCGGCCCGGTTATTTTTTTTCTTTTTTTTTTACTATCAAAAAACAATTTGTTGGGGAAAAAAATTAAACATTTCAAATATAATACAAATAAGTTTATAATATTCAAAATAAATTATCAATCAACTAAATAACATAAAATAAATTCAAATAATTTTTTAAAACAAACTAAGTTCATGCATAATCAAACAACACAATTATAATTTACAATCAAAATATACCACAAAACAATATAAACGAGTATAATCAAACATAATTATAATTTTATGACTATTTTGTAAGACTTGGACTTGAGTTTTGTCTAAAAAAAAAAAGGAAAAAAACATATATATGGGCTTTCGGGCGGCCCATGGGCCATTCGGGCAAGCCCATATTTTCAACGGGTAAATACGGGTCGGGCTAAAAAGCCCGGATGCTAATTTAGTGAGTGTTTTTGCAGCCCAAGCCCGGTATTTTTTCGGACTTGGCGGCCCGGCACATACAGCCCGGCCCATTTTGACGGCTCTCCCTTCGGCCTTGAAGATATAAAAAAAAAAATTAAGTAGTCAGATGGTAAGAAATTATAATATTAAAAAATTCAATCATATGCGAATATCGGAAAGATAAATTGTTCTATTTAAAAATTGATTCTTAAACTTTCTTTTACTCAATTCATATGACGTTCAACTCTTACCACTTAAGCTATCATACGGAGATATATACAATACATTTTTTACTCATTTTCATGTGCAAGGAGGACTTTATGAACCCAACTTTGAATTTCACATCGGAAGTCATGACCACGGTGTGAGGCTTATACGAGATTGAATATTCTTCCATTTTAAATCATGATTTTGAGGTGGAGTTAAGTTCAATTTATATAAAATCGTATTTGAGCAGGTTCGATTATTGGGCGCTGCGACTGAACAGAAAAAATGAACGCTATAAAAGAAATGGGACGCCAGTTGTTCAACGTGCAGATTTGTTACCAACTGTTGTGTACAAGAAGGGCTTCATGAACCCAACTTGAAGTCTAACATCGAAAGTCATGACCCTAGTGTAGGGCTTACATAAGATTGGACAATCTCGTCATTTAAATCACAATTTTGTGATATAATTCTTATGTTAAATATAAATACAATTAATCTTCACAAATCTCGATAACTTATCAAACATTTTATTTTCTTTAAATTTTCACATGAACGATCTATTCATTCATAACTAAAACCTTGTATAAAAGAGATATATTTTCATAGACCTAATTGTAAATTTACATTTAATGTTGAATGTATCAGTTAACCAAAAAATACAAAACATCAGTTGGTCCAATAGCGACTAACGTTGTACTTAATAGATAGAACTACAGTTTGATCTCCTATAACTGCATTTGGAAAACTCGTAATGTATTCATGACTATTAGGCCCCCTTCTTATAAGAACGGATGGTGAAAAAAATAAATGCGATATAATGGTTTTATTGAATCAATATTCTAAAATATTGTTTTTCGTTTGAATCAGATATTCTCTACGTGCAACTGTTGAGAATAATCTCTCGTGGGAGAGAGCCAATTTTGTTCTCATAACAATTGGTTAAGCTAGAAGAGATTTCTTACGATCTCATGAGCTCTCGTGTATTTTAAAATATTATTTTGATAAGAAAAATCTTGAGATTTTTTAAAAACTTTATATAATTATTTTAAAACTTTTTATAATCATAATTTTTTTGTTTTTTTTTTTGGTATGGAATCATAATTTTTTTGTTTGGTTACGTATAAAATTTTATTGGATTATAAAAATTCTTTTTAAAAAAATTTAGTTAAATCTTTTTTTTTTCAACACAAAAGATTCGATTAAAATCTATAAAATCACAGCTCTCCATATAGGGTGTGTTTGTTTAAGATTAAAATAAAATAGATTTTTTTAAAAAAATCTATTTTTAAAAAATAGATTTATTTTGTAGAGATTTTGAAAAAAATCTAAAGTTGTTTTGTGTTTGTTTATAATTAAAAAAATCATTTTTTAGAACAAATACATGGTTCATGTTCTTAAAAAAATAGATTTTGAAAAAAGCTATTCAAAATAGCTTTTCATTTTGAAGAGAAAAATGATTTTTTTAAAAAAAATGATTTTTATAAAATCTGAAACAAACACAAGTAAAATAAAAAAAATAATTTTTTTATGAAAAAAATAGATTTTTTTCAAAAAAAAGCTGAAACAATCACACCCATAATTATACCGTGAAAATTGGAAGTCCTGTTTTTAACTTGACGTTAAATCAATTTTTGACATAAGAATCGATTTATCTCAAAAGAATCCAAACACTTTCTAACACTGTGAAATTACGTTAACCCATCACAAGTCACAACACACGTTTAGGCGCCCTAATCCCCCAAATCGATTCAACCCCAATTTCTCTGCCGTTATCGTTTGCGTCAGTGTAGTGATTTCAAAGCAGTGGTGATCATCCAATTCAGTGTTGTCTAAGCCCCAAGGTATTCATTCAAAATCAATTTTACCAATTAATTCAAAATAATTTTTGTTTTCATAGCAGAATCAAACACACACTTAAATCTATTATGTATGGCTTCATTCATCTGATATCTATTGTTTTTATCATTATTGCATTATGCAGGTATTGTATTTGGTTAGGTTTTGCAATCTAAGATGCTTTCTGGAGTGAAATTCATTCCTCGTGACCAGGTTTGTATATTTATCATATCAGACTTCTATTATCTATTAGTATAGTGTAACTGTTGTTATTCACTCTTAATTTATGTTTGATTTTGTTGTTTACTGCATTGTATTAGGTACAAGACGACGAATTGGATTCTGTTTCTAAAGATAGGAAAAAATCAGATAGTAGTAGGAAAAAGGATAGGAAGAAAGGGAAGAGATATAGGAATCAATCTTCTGATGAGGATGAACTTGATAAGATAAAGAAAGGTTCTAAAAAGAACAAGTGGTATTCGTCCGATGAAAATTCTTCGTTTTATACTAGTGAAAGTGAAAGTGACCGGGATGATAAGAAACGGAGAAGGAAAGGAAAAAAGAAAAAGGGTGATGGTTCGTCTGATGAAAGGTCAAAACGAAAGACGAGGTCAAGGAGTGGTAAAAAGGAGTATACATCTGAGGAAGACTCTTCTTCTGACGATGGCAGTGATGGTTCTTTGGGTCGCAATGGGAAGCATAAAAAGTCACGTACAAAAGATGGGAGTCGAGAGAAAAAGAGCAAAGGTGAAGCTACCGACATTGCAAGAAAAGAAATGGGGTTGGATTGGATGCTTAGGTCTGAAAGTAAGAGGCCAGCAGGTTTAGAAACAAAGGAGATATTGCCGGAAGAAGTTCCGGTTGAGGAGGTATGTCTTAGTATTAATTCCATTTCCCCTTGGCTGTTCAAATGTCTAGCTCTTATGCCAAATTTATTTATATTATTTTTCTGTCCTCAAAGGATGCCTCATTGTTATCTGTTTTTTCTATGAATTCTCTCTTTATTTTACCAATGTCTGCTGGACTGCTGGTTCCATATACAAGATATGAAAAATAGATTAGAAGGGAAAATAAAAATAGTTAACGAAAGAAAGCAAAGAGAAACTGATTTTTTTACTCATATGGTTGCTACTTAACATTTAAATAGAGCATATGGATTATGGAATGCCAGAATTGTAGAATATACCATAGCATAAGTCTTAGAATTTAAGTTATATTTGGATACATCATCATACAAAAAAACAATGAGATAAAAGATGTAAACAATTGGATCCAAGTAGTGTAGATGAACTAAAGAAGTGCTTTAGGTATGAGTTTTGATAGAAACGACCACTCAATATTAAAGGAAACTTGTAGGAAAATGCTAACATGTGTCGTAAGGGCATACATTGTCATTAAGGAGCCAAAAGCAGAAACATTTTTTCTTGTAACTTGTGCATTCAACATTTAAAAATATTTTTTTTTTGTATTATTTAATGCAAAATGTCTATATTTAGTTAACTCATCTTGTGCCCTTAGGGCACATGTTAGCATGACCCGAAATTGTATTGTAGTATAAGACCTGTAACACAATATAGAGCTTAATGTTAGGCATTAAAGAGTTGACAAGAAAGTAAGGCCATTACAAATGTTAAAATGTTTCCAATGAATATGTGGTTATACAAGACAAGTTGGATTGCGAATAAAATCATCACAGATGAAGTTCGGGAAGCCCCTTATTGTAGCAAAAATGATAATTTCCCATTATAGATGATTTGGACGTGTTCAGAAAGATGAGAAGCAGTAGTTAGGAGGATAGTCCACTAGTTAGAGAAAAGCAAGACTTTTTTAATGACAATTGGGCAAATCATTAAGAGAGATTTAGATTTAATTTTGGTCTTTGGACTTGATTCAGGATGGGCAATTATGATGTTTGAATCATGTAGCCAATGCCACTGATTTTAGAAAAGGCTTTGGTTGTTGTTGTATTGTCATTCTGATGCTGTAAAGCTTTTGCCATGGCGGGGTGTGTGGGATGGTCAAACCCAATGCAACTATATTGTAGATAATCTTACCTTCTATATCTCCAAGAGGTTAATTCCGCTCAAACTTGTAACTTCCTAGTCACACAACAACGACTTCAAATCTTATGCCAAACCTCCCCTTCTGCTGTTGTATTGTCATCATTCACCGTAATGTTTTTTTGAAATTAATGAAAACTAAAAGATAAAAAACTAATAAGTAAATGGAAAAATGACCAAATATGCTATGCAAAAATTGAGAAAAAGGTATCCGATTCAGTGGTTGGCTTTGGTGAGCATTAGCCTTCTGAAGAATGATTTATCATGCATCTTTGTGTATTTTTGTTTGAGTGACTAATGAGTATACAACATTCCCTGTTGATGTTTCAACAGGTGAGGTGTATGTTCATTTATGGTCTATCTTAAATGCTTTCGTTTTGTTTGTAGCTTGTTTTGATCTTTTAATCTCATGGCCAATATAACATGCTAAAAAGACTAAATAATTTTCATTCTTTCAGTCAAGGAAGGCAAATCCTAGGGAATTGAATCCTTATCTAAAGGATGATGGAAGTGGTTATCCAGAAGAAAATGATGAAGTTAAGGTTGGTGCAAGCCAACTTCTATCATCTTCTGTTGTTGGGGATGGGGGAGCAAGTTGGAGACTTAAAGCTTTAAAGCGTGCACAGGAGCAAGCAGCTCGAGAAGGACGAAGCTTTCAAGAGGTTTTGTGTCCTTGCTTTTTAGATATTCTTTATTTCTATTTTTGTAATAGTTTTTCTGTCTCCTCCTTTAAAAAAATTGTAGTTAGGGAATGTGTAAGAGTTAGCATTTGGCAACTGAGCATTTGCTATGTTTGTAGAATGATGAAACCCATATAAGGAGAATTGTCTCCTCCTGTTCATATTATTTCTCTCTCCGATGACAGATTCATTATTGTTCTTTCTATTTACTGTTATGTTCTTTAATTAAGGTTCAATGGTTCTTAACATACTCACTATATGAATATGTGCAGGTTGTGGGAGAAAGGTGGGGTTCTCTTGGTGAGTTGACTGCATCTGTTGCATCAAAAGCAGCTGCCCCAGCTCGGGCTCATCTACGTGCTATAAAAAGTAGACAAAGAGGGGTAACTGAAGAAAATTCACCAGATTCTGATAAGCAGCCTATCCAAAGGGATTCTAAAAGGGTAATTTTGAGAACCAATAGACACAATTGTATCTTTCTTGTTTTTTTGATGGATTATATTTTTCAATAAATGATTATGGGTGTTAATCTCATTTATGAAGCATATTCGATTGCACTTCACTGAATTTTGCTAATGAAAAACACTTGCAGGACTACATAAAAAATGCTTCTCATCGCCACCATGAAATGAAAGCACCTAAAGTGCAAGATTCATTATCTTGGAGAAAGCGCAAATGCCAGTTTGTTGGAGCTGAGGGTGCTGAGATCATCGCTGCTGCAGCATCTAGCTTAAATAAGTTTGCTAATGATGGAAACTTTATGCGTGGGTTAGTTAGTAAGGAGAGTGGCAACTCTGATGGCACTGTTTTGGATAGTTTTGGGACAGAAAAGGTTTCTTCAGATGTAAATGCACTTGGTGAAAGAAATACAGTTGTACAAAATAAGATGAGTGCAAACCAATTGGCAGCTAAAGCTATGCAACTTCGTTTGAAAGGAAAGAATGAAGAAGCTGACAAATTATTGGTAAGGCCATAAGATGGGAGAGTATGCATTCTTCTCCAGACTCTGTCTCTTAGTATATTGTCTACAAAAGCATATCCTTCTAGTCTCATGATTATTTTGATTAATTTGTGCGCTTTCCATAATTGTTTTGGTGGGCAGGAAGAAGCAAAGGTTTTGAATACGAAGCAAGGGAATGAAGATCTTGCAGTTAGATCAAGAGCTGAGGGAAGTTCTAAAAGGTATATTTCTATCTTGGAATTCTGTGCATATGTTTTTGTTCTCCTAAATCCGATACACATCTGTTTCATGTATTTCGGATGTGAAAACATTGTGGATAAGATGGGTTTTTTGTATTGCAGATAAACATAGTGTGACTTATTTGTCTTTGTTTTATTGTTTATATTTCTTTTTAAGTTCATAAACATGTTTGATGTGTTGCATCAGTAGTATTGGTTTCTACAACTTTATGCACAAAATTTCACTTTTCTTATGATTTCAATGTTGATATTACTTTATTGAAGGTATGCTATGCAGAGGATATCTGCCGAACAGAAGAAAGGAGAGGATGACGCTGATATGCATCTTGCTCGCAATATAATGCAGAACAAGCAGTTTAAGGTGTCTACTCGGGGGGATGATGAATATGACTTCGAAGATGGTCCAAGCAGAAAGAGTAGAAAGAAACAAGGGGGTGAAGACCCCAAGAATATCCAAAAAAAGATGAATGCAAATCGATTCTTGACCCAGAAAGAACGTTGCCTCTTTTGTCTAGAGAACCCAAATCGGCCTATGCATCTTGTTGTGTCCATTGCGAATTTCACATATCTTATGTTGCCACAGTGGCAGCCTGTGGTGCCCGGTCATTGCTGTATTCTGCCAATTCATGTGAGTTAAATTTCTACTATTATTGGTTTTTCTTTAAGAGTTGATGCCATTTGAAATATTTTTGTTTCATAGGCAATCCTTAATATGACAGCATCAAATATTTTTGTTTCATAGACTCTTAATTTACAAGTTTGTCTTGTTCTTAATATGACAGCATGAATCAGCTACAAGAACCGTGGAGGATAATGTGTGGGTAGAAATTCGAAACTTCAAGAAATGTCTTATTATGATGTATGCAAAGCAAGATAAGGAAGCAGTGTTTCTTGAAACTGTGATGGGATTGGCACAGCAACGGCGCCATTGTATGATTGAGTGCATTCCTTTACCCAAAGATATTGCTAAAGAGGCTCCTTTGTACTTTAAGAAGGTCAAATGTCAAACACTGTTATATTCCGTAGTTCTGCATTGCTATTTGCTCATCTCTGTCTCTCTTTCCAGAATCAGTGCTTTTCATTTATGCATCCTTCATGTGATCTATTCATCTTTTAGGCTGCACATATATGTATCACTACGTTGTGTTCTAAAAGTCAGCATGAAAACATTACTATCTTTCCTTTCTTAGTTTCTTGAATCTTTGTCAAGGACAGGGATGATAGTGATACTACTTGTTAGGATAGGAAGGAATTCATAATTCATGTGGCAAATTGCTAGTTTGACATGCTACCCAAGTTGACTTTGTTTGAATTCCGGGGCTTTAAACTGGTTCAATTTGATTAGTTACAGTTAGTTATACAGTTAAATTAGTTGTGCATATAGTGAACACTTAACGACATCATTTATAAAACTGGATTAGTTTCTACCAGTTTAAATGTTTTTGTTTTTCATTTTATTTTTGGGTGCATAACTTTGTCTGCACCCCCCCTTATTATGCTCTTCTGATTAGTGCACCATATGTTTCTATTTTATGACCTATGTAGTATGTTTCTATTTTATGACCTATGTAGTATGTACTCAGTTTTCACTTGAGATCATTTTTATTCTTGACCCTTATGGGGAAAAATCTGTTAACTCATGATTCTTTGTTGACTGCACTTTTCTTTCTATCCATTATTCCATTTCTGTTTTTGTTTCAAACCATAAACTCACTCTCTGTTTTTAAACTGACTTCAATCACAGGCAATTGATGAAGCAGAAGATGAGTGGAGCCAGCACAATGCCAAAAAACTGATTGATACAAGCCAAAAGGGGTTGCGCAACTCAATTCCCAAGGACTTCCCATATTTTCACGTAGAATTCGGCCTAAACAAAGGTTTCGTACATGTGATCGATGACGAAAAGCAGTTCAAGAGTAGTCTTGGCTTAAATGTCATTAGGGGCATGCTACACCTCGCAGAGGAAGACATGTATAGACGCCAAAGGTACGAAGCAATGGAGGTACAAAAGCAGGCTGTTGCTAGTTTTTCCAAAGATTGGGAACAATTTGACTGGACAAAGCAGTTACATGAAACATCTTAACAACATTAACATTTTTTGAGTTATCTTCATAGTCTGATGGAAACAAATTATGTATTGTAACACTGACCGCCAAGAGAGAGTAGTTTCTCCTCATGTAACAATATAACATGTTATGAGAAGAGCAGAGATATTTAAACACAATTTTGACACCATATAGCCAAAATCCAAAATCAGCATATCCTACCAACTTTGATGTCACTTCATCCTTTTCACTATTTGATGGAAAGAATGTAATAATTGCCATGTAGATACATACAACATTTGTTTTACATTTAAATTATGTCTAGACTAGAAGATATGAAATTATTTTTCGGATAACACATTATTTTTATGTCAATTTTTTTTTTTAAATTGATTATTTATGTTTAAACGAGTCACTTTATCATGTTTCATTATAAGTATCATATTTTTGTAAAGGAAAAAAGTCTCAAGAGTTAGAATTCTCTCCGTTTTATCTCTTTATTTCAAAAAAAAACTAAAATAATCAACAAGATGAAAGAACAAGGACCCCAAGACTGACCGGATCTAAGGCATGATGAGTCCAAGGACCTTCAAAAAATGAATTTTCAATTTCATCTTAATTTTGACAAATTATCGCTCAAAGATATGAAGTAGTATTATCTAAAATTTGAATTGGTTAATGCTATATGGCGTAAAAAACTTGTATACATCCAATCTAATATTTTTTGCTCAAAATATCAATAATATATTTTCAATGAATTATATGAAATTAAGTAAAAATAATTTAGTCAAAGACTATTGTTAACATAGTGAACTTCAATAAAACTAGTAATGATGTAGAAAATGTATTTATGTAATATGTATACATTTGTCTCAATGTCGTAGTATTTGTCCAGTTCATAAGCATATATTTCATATTCCACAGCAATGTGAGCTCAAATATGATTAATAACTCAGTGAAGTAAAAGATAAACTAGAAGGTTAAAGTAGTAGTAGGCCAAACATAGAGTATGCAACTCTACCATATCAGCATCTCTTCCTTCACATGAAGGAGTGACCTCTTATTTCCCATTGAAGTCAATGAATCATTTAGATAGCTTAGTGTGATTCAGATGGTTCTATTGGCCTCTCAACATGTTGGAATGCCTTTGTGTAAGAGTAAGTCAAGCAATTAATCGAGTATTCCTCATTTTATCAACTTTCTGAGCAAAATGTATTACAGTATTCTCCATTCCCGCATCCTTTAGAGCTTTCTTGAAAGCACCGAACATATTGGCAGTAGGCCGAATGCCAACATCTAACATTTGTTGAAAGTATTTACACGCTTCATCCAACTTATTTTCATGAGACAATGAAATGATCAACGTTGAGAACATGTGTATACCAGGAAGAATTCCCTTGTCTCTCATCTCATCCCAAACCACCATTGCCAAATCCAATTGGTCTTCATTACACAACATCCTCACCATGATTTGATATGTGCTTGCACTCGGCTCACACCCCACCTCACTGCTCATTCTCTTGAAAACTGCGTAAGCTTCTTTCGTTCTTCCTCCCTTTATCAAGTGAACAAGTATTATATCATACGTTCGAGTATTCGGACCAATCCCAAGTTCTCTCATCTCACTAACAATACTGCAAGCATCATCCATCCTCCCTGACCAACAGTAAGCTCCAACAACAGCATTATAAGTTGGTGCTTCAGGTGGAAAACCACAAACCTTAGATTTTTCAAAGAATTCAAGAGCTTCATTCAATCTATTCCCATTACCAAGACCAATAATCAAAGTACAATATATATGAGGACTAGGACTTAAATTCTTTGAGTGCATCTCATGATAAATATCAATAGCCTCATCATATTTTTTAGCTTTACAATAAGCATTGATGATTATACCATAAGTAACAACATCCGGCTCAAAACCCTCATCTCTCATCTCTCTACAAACCTCATTGATCTTCAATAAATTCTGCTGTTGACTCCAACCTTCTAACATAATAGTATATGACTTAAGATCAGGCTCTAAATCCCATTGCCGCATTTTATCAAACAGTTCTTGTGCTTTCTCGACATGAAACTTCGACTTACATAAAACATCAATTAACTTGTTGAAATCCGAAATTTGAGGCTTCAATCCATATTTTTCCATCCTCTCAAAAGTTTTCAATGCTTCCTTGATGATTCTAGCTCTTACATAACGACGAGCAATGAGGGCAAAAGTGTCGCCATTCAACAACTTTCGTTGTTTCATGTCCTCAACCAAATTCCAAATCATCTTGAACTGTCTGATCTTACCCAATGCTTCAATCAAAGCATGGAAAATCTCTGTATTATGCTTAAACCCTTTCTGTTTCTCCGCCCAACGGAAGAACGAAAGAGCGAGAGTACCAGCATTGCTGAGCTTGTTCAAGACATCAACAACCAGCTCCGGCGATACCTCCACCGGAAAATTGGCGAGAGAATCATCGACGGTTAAATGAGGTGTGGTGGATAAGATTTTGCAGATTGTATCAGCATCTGGGTTGGTGGTTTTTGGTTTGACACGTGATGTGTGAAATGGAAAAATGTGGAATTTGAGAGACCCAGATGGATTTTGGATGAATTGGATGGTGGGTGTTGAATAATTGTGATCAAAATGTGAACTTGGTGAGAGTTTTGAAGAATGTGGGTAAGATTTTGAGAGTGTAACAAGATTTCTGAATCTTCTGAATGATCGTGAGAGTATCATACTTTCTTGTGATGAATTGAATGTTCTGTGTTGCAACTTTTATATGGCATCACTCTCAAAGTTAGGTCTAGAAATTTGAATTTGTTTCGTTTATTGGACAGATAAATTGCCCTTGAATTTTCCTCTACCTAACACATATGTTTCTCGACTCATTCTTTACTTTTCATTATTTTTTTAAAATAAACTAAAAAGAATGAAATGACAAGATTTTCTCTCATTCACATTCACATTGACATAAGCATTTTCATTTAAAAAATAATTTCTGATTTTGGTGAAATAAAAAATGTGAATGACAAAAATGCTTATGTCGCATTGTAAATTTTTTTATTAAAAAATCAAAAATTAGAATGTTTATTGTGCATTCTAAAATTTTATTTCTAAATTGTTTTTTAAGTGAAAATGCTTATGTAGCATTCTATTTTTTATTTTTATTTCTAAATTTTTTGTAAGGTCCACAGGTCAGTATAATACTTTATCCGTTTTAAAATAAGTGTCGTTTTAGCAACAACAAAAAATTTGTTTTAAAATCAATGTCGTTTTCAATTTATAATGCAATATTTTCCAACTATATCCTCTAATTATTACTTTTGTATGAATTTCAAGAAAACAAACCAATAAAGTATGATTAATTTAGTAAAATTGTTAACGTTTCTTTTGACATAATAATTGTATCCTTAATATGTGCGTAATAATCTTAAATGACATTTATTTTAAAAAAATGCAGTAATAAAATCGGTTACAACAAGTAAATTTGAGAGGACTACGCAAGGACCCAAAAATTTGGGGACCATATTAGTCCACCGTAGCAAATCCATTTTTAAAAAGAGACAAAATGTGAGAACTAATTTTTTTAAATAAGACAACTAAATTGATCACCACAAATTTTAAATATGAATTAGAGGTGTCTTTGTAGGGGTAGTGACGTATTTTGTTGCCCATTTATCTTCTTTTGAGTTATTATGATATTGATATGAAGTTTTCACTATCGTTAGCGATGATTAATCTTCTCCGAGAAATTTGTGAGATACACAACGTGGGTTCTCCTCCTAACCAAATTTTCTGCATATACATGAGTTAGAATTCGAACCCCAGACCACATACTTAAGTGGACTAAAACTCTTATTAATTAGATCAATTCATAGTTGATATGTACATTATAAATAGAAAAAGAAGCATTAAATTGAATAATTTTTCATTTTTTTTTTTTGACATCGAATAATTTCATTTTGATGAATGGTAAAATGGAGTATATAACATATCTGAACCGTGTGAAGATCCAAAGCCCTTATGAAGATCCAACTCATCAATTCGCATGAAGATCCAAAGCTCCACATCAGCTATCCGTGTGAACCTTCAACAGCCGATCATAAAATGAAAACGTTTTTTATATATAAAATTCACTTCAACCTTGTTTGCCATACTCATCTATCTTCAAAGCTTTTTAGTTCTCTCCTGAATTCAAATATATGTAATTCTTTCACCTTGGCATTTTCTTCGATGTCTCCTCTATTTGAGTAATAATGTAATATCATTATCATTATTCCTCATAGAGGAGATATCGTGGAAGGAGCTAAGAAGAAAAGATGAACATTGCATCACCTACCAACAATCAAGAAGTTGGACAAATCACAAATCAAATATCAAGCACAGTTTGTGAGAATCAGTTATGAGATGGTGCTGATTTGGGTAAGTTTAATCTAACACGTTCTTATACTGTTATTTTTCAAGTAACACCTTTTTTTTGTTAAGCAAAAGGGAAGAAGGAGAGGAGAGCCACCGGAGGACGAGAACCACCAACTCCGAACCGGAACAGAGCAAAAACTGACAGAGTCATCGTTGAAGGTTAGAAAATACGAGCTGAGACAAAGCTCTGAACGTGTGTGAGGAACCGGAACCGTCCACAACCAAGGATTTTCCGGTGGCGGCTGAAACTGCACTGAAACAAATATGACATAAAAGTTTGAAATGTAGAAAAAAAACATTTAAGTCGACTAATGATAAAATCATTTACAACATGAATATAATGAAATGCAGCATGAGAATTATACTAGACATTGTTCATGGTGAAAATGTCTGTAATTTGATATCTTGAGGGAACATGAAGAACTCGGACTTGACCTTGAGCTACCTTTTTGCGGACAAAGTGAATGTCCATCTCGATATGTTTTGTCCTTTGATGTGTTTCGTCCTTTGACGTTGTTACGGTAAACTAGGGTGACTTTGTGAATGAGAAAGTGTAACTCAAGAAGAAGGTTGTGTAACCATCAATATTAAGAAACTACATTGACACTCAGGTAATGTAAGAAAGTCAATTCCTCATTCATAGATTGTGAATAATATACAACTATTGTCGAGTCTTATTTTGCAAACTAATAATTATATATAAATGTAATTTCTATTTGCTTCAAAAAAAAAATGTAATTTCTATTTGACTTTGATTTAGATTATCATACAATGAATATAGACATATTTTAATAGAAAACGATGGAATGAAATAATATTTCATTGTTTGGATTTTAAAAATTACAATTGAATAAAATGGAATAGGATGGAATAGATTCCATCACAAACTACTATTTTCCATCAATTTTGTTCCTCTCCAACTTGGAAGGTAAGAGATAGAACGAATAATATTCAAACAATAGAGTGAAAGATTTATTTCATTTTACTCTATTCCACTCCACTTCATTCCATTATATTTTGTCAATCCAAATGATGCCATGCCTAGTTGATGTTTATTTGGTATTCCGATAATTATATCAGAATCACTATAATTTTGACATACTCACCGAGATACCGTGATATCAAAGATACATTTATTTTACCACCGGATATAGCACAACTGATTTGTACATAATAAAGTGCCTTAGTATTGTAAATTTAGGATGTCGAATCACTCATTTTATTTGGAATAGAAGGAGTATTATGAAGTCGATATTAACTATTTATAAAATTGAGACAACATCACACCAACCTCCAGAATGTGGTGATTTACTTTTAAAGTAGTTGAACAAAACCTACGGTTGATTGGTTAGTTAGCAACACAACAGATGACAGTGAATTGAGTGGACAGTGTTCCACTTGCCAATATCCATTCATATCAAACTCAACTCAGGAAATTAGTAACACATGCATGTGTGGCGTGCAGGTGCAGGACCATCAAACTGGTAGTATCCTATAGTTGTTTTGTGACAAAAGGAAAAGATGGATAGGAGAATGGAAAATGACAATCATATTCATAATCCAAAAAGAATGAGCTATAGCTATCCAGCTCGAATCATCCCATGAGATATATAGAACATACAACATTTATGAAAATGAAAGCAAGAGGAATTGAATATCCTCCCACTGATTCAAGGCATCATTGGAGGATCCACCATAATATATCAAGCCTCCAAAACAATACAGCCATCCCCCCCAAGGCTCATCAAAATTCATTTTCCTTCCCATTTCCAACTCTCAACTCTTGTTTCTTATGCACAGTGTCCTTCCTTTCAAGATTGATATTACACTTTGGTCACCAAAGAATGTATTTTTCTGTTCTTCAAATAAATGGCAACTTCTACTGGTCAGTGCAATAGATGAACTGCACAGCTTCCTACAATGGTTTCTATTCAAAGTTTCTATAATATGATCATTGGCACTGATTCGTCTGTGCCGTCCAGTCATCAAGAAGACTAGAAACAGAAGCCTCAAGCTTCTTAGCCTGAGGACCCGGCTTCAGAATATTGACATCACCCCACTGTGAGCACGGATCCACCCACCAACTCCTCCGCCCGGTGCACCATGCTCCTGGTGCGGCTCGATTGCGGCTGCGTTGGAGAATTTTTTCGTCTATCATATCCAGCACGCGGTTATTGGCCTCAAACTGTCTTGCAAAAGCTGCTCCGCTTTCTGCCATCATACCATAAACTGACGTGTTAAGGAAGAGAGGTTCCATCTTCGGAGGATTGTCCCATATCATGTATCGTAAATCGCCATTTATGGTTGTGTTCTTGAATTCTGGTGCGTTGCAAATGACCGAGTGAAAGTAGCCTTCTTGAGATAACTTAACATTTGTAAAATACATCAGTAGCGTTCGTGGTAAATTGTCCCAACCAAAAATGCAGAACTCCAGAAAAGGTCGGCTCAGGGTGACCCATGGTGAACCTGCACGGCATGAAAAGCATTCAATATTAAAAAGGAAAAAATAAATAAATCACAAGCATATATATGTTGCAGCCTGGAAGAGACTTACCAGTGAAGAGTTTGAATGCATCAGGAGTTTTTCTCTTTTCTGTAGCTTGAAAAATTTGACTTCTCCTTGCTAAATATGTTCCTGGGTCAACTACAATTGGCTGAAATCTATCACCCCTGCATGTGCAAATGAATATATTGAATATATAGATAAATAATCTGGGACCAACTGAATAAATGCCACAAAGTAGAAGTTTGACTTAGCAGTGGTTTTCATACTCTTTCCATCCAAGGTCACTGGTGTGATCGATGAAATTGAGGTCTCTATTTACGGAGGAGAAAACATGGGATAGATCTGAAAAAGAATACAAGCACAATATCAGCGCAAACATTAGAAAGGTCTTAGAAAAGAAGATAAACATCAAACTGAGATTTGTGAATATGGAAGAGACATGAGATATATAAGGATCTTACAACCAGCACAATTTAGTGAATAAATATCACAAATTCAGAATAATATGAGCACCAAGTAATTCCTCATTGTCACCCATAAACTGTTAAACAAAGTGTATAAATGCCCTTGTACTGCCGATTTTATTAACATTATTCATGCCTGCTTTTTCAGCTTATACACTATTTGTGGCACTTAAGCATGCCACCATATCAGTTAAGACTACCATTAATTTACCACTAGAATCTTTATTCTACTTAGTATGGATGCTTAAAAATCTCTACAATTAGAAGCCCATGCCTCTAGTTTTCTTAGATCTGTATAATTAGATTAGTATTTCAATTAATCAATTCATTAGCAAGTAAGAACAATCGCAAGAAATCACATGCAATCAGAAGAAAGTATCACGGAAATTGGGCTAATCTTCACAAGGGTAGACAAACGCACATGCATAACATGACCTAAAATATTCAATAAGCAAACTGAAGAAAATCTCACGGAAAGTTTCATTGAGCTCCTTCAGCATAGAGAGGTGGTTTGATGAAACCACACCTCAATATGTTTTATTTAGATAAAAGGATATGTATTGTCGGTGTAAAATTGTTTTTACAGCTGCTTTTATTTAAAAACTGTAAAAAATTATTAGGCAAATTGAAGGGTTGCAATTGAATATCTGTGTAAAATAACTTTGCACTGACAATGCATATCTCTTAATCTCTAAATAAAAACAATAAATTATTTCCTTGTTTGTAACCAGCAAAGAGGAACATGCAAAGGGGTCCAAGGGAGGCAATTGAGCCCTACCTAATTCCCTATAAGCACCCTTCTACCATCTAAAATATCCTTCCCTATTAAATATCCGTCTACCATCTCTACCTCTTCTCCCCCTATTTGTGACTCATGTTTCAACTGGATACCTTTTTACCCTTTGCATGGCCCCATCCCAACTATTGTCTTAGCTTCACCTCTAAACCACAGTAAGTATCAACTATCCAGTAAACTGTAAAATTTATTTGGAAATTGGAAAACCAAATTATAAATCAAAGTACCACATGAACAGGGCTCATTGTAATCAAACTCTAGCCACTAATCCAATGTTATAACCTGAAGACATTTTAGTATCATTCAAAGAGTATAAACCTTATGCTTCAGGATTTCAAAATAAAAAAGCAAATCGAAAAATGATGGCAACTTACAGAAGCTAAGAAAGTTTCATTTTATCCCATAAAAGTAATATTACAAGGACCTAAAAAGAAAAGCATCTATGAATACTTATAGTCTTAGACTGATATACACAAATTCAAGCCGATCACATCAAATAATCAATGATAAGAAACCACTTCTAGATAATACAGCCTAGTAATGATAAGTGAAATGCAGCACATGCAACTTTGGAGCAAGCTTATCGATTTGAACATTAATTCTAAGACATCACATTTCCAATTCTACAGCATTACAAATTTCCTAAAACAATCCAATCTGATCAAGAAAATGGTGAACAAAAGGAACAAAAACTGAAATAGAAACAAAGCTCCTAAAAAGTGGCAGAAACTTTCCAATGAATACCAAACCACCATACACATAACAATTTTAAAACAAACAGAACAGAAAACACAACATGTTCAAATTTCCAATTTACACAACACTCATCTTTGTATATAAAAAAACATCCAAAGTCAAATAAAATACACAAATTCACAAAACAAACAGAAATGACCAAAACCAAAATTTGCATACCATCCTGTGTGATAAGAGGATAATCACGTGCACTCAAAGTGATAAACCAATTCCATCCACTATCCAATTTAAGCATAATAGCAGCAGCACGGAGTGTAATAGCAACATTGGAAGAACCCAAATAAGTGATCCAATCAGCTTTACCAACCACATCAACATTCCCAAAAGCCCGAATCGCCGGAACAGAACTAACAGCATCAGCCAAACCCTGTCTCTCTTCACTCCTAGCATCCATACCAAGATGAAGCAAATACCGGTTCCTCGGATGATAAACTGCCAACATCAAACGAAAGATCCGGTCTTTATCTCCATGCCCACCAGAGATAAAGTAAGCAAAAGCAGGAGGATAATGAGAACCATGTTGAACAAGAGAAGGAAAAGGCTTTTGAGAACTAAAGGTAGAAAAAGAAGACATTAATAAAAGCATTAGGGATAAAACCGCTGCACTGAATAACGTAAAAAGCCATTTTTTCTCAGCTCCCATAACTGCTTTCACTATGAAAGCAAAGATTTTGAGAACTGGGTATGGTTAAAGTTTGGATTTTGTAACTATTTGCGTTAATGGGTTGTTGAAGATCTTAGCTTTTTGTTCTTTGTTGCTGTGATTTGGGAGATTGGTGATAACGATGTACATCGAATAATAGATGAATATAAAGATGGGAAATTGAAAACCCAGATCAGAAAGATGAAATTTTTTGCTTCTGAGTAATTGAATTATCGAATTTTAGAGGGAATTAGGTTAATTAGGAAAGTGGGGTTTGTAGAGAGGATTAGGGTTTTTTTGTTTACAGGTGAGATTGGTTGTTGGGAGTTACAGAACAGAAGAAAATGGAGATCACGGATTTGTATTTTTCTTCCTCTCTTATGTTATGTTCTCATGCTCATTCATTCAAGTCAAATTTCAGGTTTTTTTAATTAACCCAATTAAATAAAGATTAAGTTAAACAAAATGAGAGATACTGACATCATAGCCTAGAAGAGCTCATTAAAAAAGGACATTGCCTGGAAGAAATACATCAGTTGTCCATATCTTCTAATTCAATGTGTTTGACATTTTTAATTAAACTTGAGATTTTGATAGGTATATGAATTTTAAGTTAAGTATGACACTCGATCCCGCAATTCTAACATATTTACTATGATACTAAATATGTATTTAATGTTTTATAATAAAAAAAAACATGTATTTAATGATATTTGTCACTTCAGTAAAAAATGTGTATATGTTTTTTTTTTTTGACGAAGTGTATATATGTTTATATGCAACGTGTGAAACAATTTATTTAGTACAAATTATAAGTTAATTCAGTAGTGATTAACGCTAAATTTAGTAAGAAAAATCATGCTGAAACCACTTGATATCAAAACCGACCTTCAAACCAGATTAAACTAGTATATAAACAATAATAGTGTCATTATAAAAAAAATATTATTTAGTGTCTTTATTTCTTTGAGTTTAACTTATAAGAGTTTTTACCCAAAAAAAACTTATAAGAGTTTAAATCAAGGAAATTGGGTTAATGTAAGTAACTTTAAAAGATATTTGTAATTAATATCTAGTATGTTTAAAAAAGAGTTATAAATCTTTTTTTTTTTTAATTGAAATGGCTAAAAATATATGATGGTGGTTCTCCGCCTCTTTTGAATTGTTCACACTAAAAAAATATATTAATAAAAAACATTTCATGATAAGATTTGTATTATCATAAGATATCTTTTAATAAATTCTAATTAAATTATATGGACACAAAGAGCAAACATCAGAATATATTAAAAGTGAAAATTTACTTAGAAATTCTAATTCAGTAGATAGTAAATATAGAAATTGTTAGATAAAATATTCATGATCGCAGTTCGATCACTCCACTTTGTATGTATGGGTTTATGATATTTTTGCTGTTTCATCTATATAAAAAAAATATATTAAAATCTGATGTAATAAATTCACAAGTGCAAAATAAATACGAACAGATTGATACAAATTACTCCCTCCGGCCTTAATTATAAACAATTTTGCACTTTTTAGGTTCATTGGATAACTAATGTATCCAGTCTTAATTATAGATCAGATATATTAATTATTCAATGAATCTAAAAAGTGGAAAATTGCTTATAATTAAGTCCGGAGGAAGTAGTACTAATGATATATCTTTGGCAAAACACCCAACTAAACCAACATAGTTAACTACACGGCATCACCCAAAATTGGAGCAGAAAAGCAATACAAATTCAAACATTGCTAGGGTCCATATTACAAAGACAACTGTTTCAAAAATAAATATAAATTCTAACACTGCTAGGGTCCATATTACAAAGACAATTGTTTCAAAAATAAAATCTTAGAAAAGCAAGAAAATGAATTTGTCCACAAATGACTAAAGTCATATATTCAAACATTTCTCCCTTCATTTTGAATCACCACCACAATTAAATTTTGATTTGTTCAATAGTGAGTTTAACATTAATTTCCTTATTACAAAAAATACAAATTATTACGACTCTTCCAAATTATTTAAATACTAATCAACTAAATGACATGAAAGCATTATTTTGTCTTGACAAAGGTAACTTCTAGATCGCAAAGAGTTGAATTAAAAGAAGCATGAAGTATATACTACCAGTAATATGAGAGTTTGATGCACAATAAAATAAATGAGATTCAATAAAAAATTATATTCTTTTTCACTATTAGACTTTAGAGAGACCTATATTTGTTGATGTTATATTATCAATTTTGAACTACACTTACAAAATTGAATATATTTGAGTTATATGGTAAAATTATATATATTTTTTGTGCGATGTGAATTCACACAAAACATCACACATACAAAAATTATACACTCCACCGAACGTTAATTGATTCAGTGGTAATCGAAGTTGAACTTAGTAAAAATGAACACGGTTCGATTACTGCAATTGTATTTAATATGAGACTTAACTATTAATCTGAAGGTTTTAAAAGGTTGAGAATAAAATACACGAAACTTCTACAAGAAAAAGTTTATAGTCCATAACGTTGGCCCATGGACTAAGACCATTAATAGATGGACGACGACCGCATCCTCGTCATTAACAATTGTCGGAATAATGACTAAAAAAACTATAATTGATTGTAAATATCAATCATTCCGATGCCGTATGTTAAGTTTTGTGAGACTCTATTGAATGCTTGATGAACCGCTCTATTGGATGCATTATGGGATTGTTTTGGCTTGTATTGAAATGAAGTAGTAAAGATTAATTTGAGATTACGATGAGGAAACGATAAAAAAAGACAAATAGCGTCCCTTTTTTCTACTCGTCTTATCTACACAAAATTGTACACGTGTCACCCATGCTCTTCACTCACAAAACGCAGTCGTTTTTCCCGCTGATTTTTTTTTTCTTCTTCCTTATTCTCATTTCTCTGTTCAAACCTCAAACTTCACTTCACATAGTACTACTAGATAGTTCAATTCAGACGAAACAATAATGGTGGTTTTTGGCGGGAAAAAGGCTCATCAAATTGTCACCGGCATCGGCGGCAACGGCCTTGCTCAGGTAGTCGCCGCCGTCGCTTTTTCCTTCCTTATTCGCATCTTCTCCGCTCCCGGCCCCGCTCTCTTACCGGAAAACAACGATGACGACGACGACGATGTTCCAATCAACGATTCCCCCGACGGTGAAACTCCTACTCCATCCGGAAACGTCACACCGGTCACAATCAGATGGAACAATATCAATTGCTCCATTTCTGATAAATCCTCCAAGTCCGTGAGTTTCTATTTCTTCTCTTTCTCTCCTTCTTCTTTCACTTCGTAAATTCTGAAGAAGTTCTATTAGCTTTGGATATTTATTTTATCATTGCATGCACATGATATGGTTAAACTATGAAGCACGGACACTGAGACTCCGGACACGACACTGATACTGATACGTCGACACAGATATTTTATTTTTAAAATGATATAATTCAATGTAATTGTAAATGTTAGTGTAGTGTTGGAGTCGGACACTACACGTGTCAGACACCGGGATACGCCTAATCCGAGATTTTTTGTTTTTTGTTGTATTTGGATTTTGTTTAGCATCTAATTTGTGCACTTCTTGTGCCATTTTAGTGCTCTTTTTCTAATATAATTGGTCCTTTAATTGTTTCAAAAAAAAAATAGTTATAATTCTGTTGCTTTATGGAGATTTTGATTTTTTTGAAGTTTGAATTTGATGTTGATGGAGATTTGATCATTGATGTGAGTTGTGAAATGAATAGGTGAGATTTTTGCTTAAAAATGTGAGTGGAGAAGCAAAGCCAGGAAGATTATTAGCCATAATGGGACCTTCAGGTTCAGGGAAGACAACATTGCTCAATGTTCTTGCTGGTCAGCTGGCAGCGTCGCCTCGACTTCATTTGAATGGCCTTTTGGAGTTCAATGGAAAGCATAGTTCTAGAAACACTTACAAGTATGCTTGTTCAGTTGTTTGAAGGAATTATGTGAGATTAATTTGTACTTTAAAGTTTGATTTGAAGATCAACTGAAATGCTGGTTTGTTGTAGGTTTGCTTATGTGAGACAGGAGGATCTCTTCTTCTCACAGCTTACTGTCAGGGAAACATTGTCTCTTGCTATAGAACTACAGCTTCCCCACATATCTTCTGCCGAAGAGAGAGACGAATATGTCAACAATCTCCTTTTCAAAATAGGCTTGGTGGGTTTTTCTATATCATGTGTTTTGTTTCAGTTGTAGAGTAGTTTCTGGTTTTTAAATGGGTTTTTTCAAGAAACCTTTATATCACCCTTGAAGATTGAGTTTTGGTCCATTCAATTATGATTGACTACTGCTGTTATATTTGTTTATGCCTTCCATATTTGGATGCTTGCCCACCATTCTTACAAGTTCCAAAAATGAAAATCCCTATCAAAATTACTTGTGTATCTTGTGTAATTATTTTTAGCTTTCCTATTTCAAATTCACGATTTATAATGTGTTAGTCTCATTGGGTAGTCCTATGTTACTGATATCGCATTCGCACATGTGTTCTTTTTCTTCTAAAGGTCAGTTGTGCTGATACTAATGTTGGTGATGCAAAAGTTCGTGGAATCAGTGGTGGTGAAAAGAAACGTTTATCCTTGGCATGTGAACTTCTTGCAAGCCCATCTGTTATATTTGCAGATGAACCCACAACAGGTAAGCATACACATGTAGAATTTCTTTGCTGGATTGAAATTTGCTTATGATATTGGGCACATGTATGGCTGATATAGCATTAATATAAACTTTGTGCACAAAGTAAATTCCTCGTATGCATTTCTTGACTGTTAGTTAATAAACAAAATGAATTGAAAGTATCTCGAATTGTTTCTTTTTTCACAAATGAGCACTTTCCGGGTCCTTTGAATGATCAAACTCTTGCCTTTTCATATTTGTTTATCTAAATAACCCCGTTTGACTCCTTACAAAGGGGTTTTTCCTGCATACCCAACAGGGGTTGATATTACACTAAGACTGCACCGTTTAATTTGTTTAGGGAGTCAAATTTTTGTGTTGAATCACAATAGGTCTTTCTAACACTGACCTATACTGGAGGTGTGGTTCTTTTGTATTAGCCTATATAGTGTAATAATATATGCACAGATAGAACATACTTTCTTCCTTTGATGGTTTTTCCTGCATACCCAACAGGGGTTGATATTACACTAAGACTGCACCGTTTAATTTGTTTAGGGAGTCAAATTTTTGTGTTGAATCACAATAGGTCTTTCTAACACTGACCTATACTGGAGGTGTGGTTCTTTTGTATTAGCCTATATAGTGTAATAATATATGCACTGATAGAACATACTTTCTTCCTTTGATGGTTTTTATTGCAAAACTCTTGTTTTCTTTTATTAAGTGCTAATGCATATATGGCTTCTCCTTGCCATTAAGGGATGCCATGCATAGTCAATTTTTATAGAGATTTATAACCTTTCCCTCTCTCTCTCTCTCTCTCTCTCTCTCTTCACTTATTTTGTCATAAAGTTACTTTCAGGACTTGATGCCTTCCAGGCTGAGAAAGTTATGGAAACTCTACGACAACTCGCACTCGATGGTCATACTGTAATTTGCTCTATACATCAGCCAAGAGGTTCAGTGTACAGCAAATTCGATGATATTATCTTGCTAACTGATGGTTCACTTGTTTATGGTGGTCCTGCCGGTGATGAACCATTGGCATACTTCTCGAAATTCGGGTCATTGTCTTAACCTTATTTACGTTTTTTTCATCATACATTCTTACACTGGAAATCCTCTCAAGTGCTGTGTACTTACGAAATTGTGGCCCAATTAACTTCATATACTATTAAATAATCTATTTCATTGTGACTGAATTCTTTAGAACAAGTTGATAACATATTTTTCTGTCTATTTACTTGCGAGTCTTGCTTTGAATCAATAAACTCTAGAAAAGCTAAGAAATTTTGATTATAGTCGTTTGTCAGAAATTCAAATATGATGTTCGCATTCAACTTATCATTCCATCAAGAGCATAATTGGAATAAATATATTTTTGTGCAGTTGGTAAAGATTTCTTTTTAAAATTTGATTTGAGAGCATATCAGAAAAATCTATTTTACATTAGTCTGGTGATTTTTTATTCATTGTCTCATAATTATTCAAGTTGAAAATCCTTCTGCATTTGTTCAGTCGACCTAAATGCATAATCTCTTTCTCCATGTTGTTTATTTGTTGTTAATATCTTCTTAATAGAAGTAAGGAATAGTACATTGAAATGGTAATTTTGTTTAACAAACTTTTGTCTCGACTTCTTGACTGTTAACCCTGAACAGTAGGTTGATATTTTTTTTGAAACAGGTACAACTGCCCAGATCATGTTAATCCTGCAGAATTTTTGGCTGATCTTATATCCATAGACTACAGTTCTTCTGATAGTGTCTATTCCTCTCAAAAAAGGATCAATGGGCTTGTTGAGTCATTCTCACAAAGACTGTCTACAATAATATATGCTACTCCGATTACTCTAGACGACCTCTCAAAAAGTAGAAAGAGAATCAGCAAGAGGACTGTAGCAAAAAGAAAAGGGAGCTGGTGGAAGCAATTCTGGTTGCTTCTTAGACGAGCATGGATGCAGGTCTTCCTTTTTCAATTCATTATCTTTCTACTCTTGGAATGGCTGAACTTGGGTATATTGCATGATAGGACTTGTGTGGTTTTCCTTCTTTCCCATGAACAAATTTGGTCTGTCTTAAGGAAAGACTTATGAGGCTTGATCTAGTCATATGACAAAGATGTAATTACAAAAGTGGTATTACTGTTTTATTGTTTTCATATTTTGTATTCTGTGAAGTAAAAATTATTTTATTGTGCAACAACTTCAGCCATATCGCCTACTGTCTTTATATTCTTTACCCCTGGTCACTAGATATTAGATAGCCTTGTAGTATTAGAAAGTAAAAAAGGATGATTTTTATCTTGCACTGTGTAAGGAGAATTAAACTTATTTCTCATTTTTTGATTCATGATTCTGTGGCTGACTAGGCTTCCCGTGATGCACCTACCAACAAAGTTCGGGCAAGGATGTCAATTGCATCAGCAATTATCTTTGGGTCAGTTTTTTGGAGAATGGGGAAATCTCAGACTTCAATACAAGACAGAATGGGATTGCTTCAGGTTTGTGATGTTCTTGATTCCTGCAAGCTTATTTCTCATAGGCCTGCTGCTAATATGCATTGTGGAAAAACTTTCAACTGTTTTTGTGCTATATATTCAATTTTGATCTACTATGACCGTAGAAAATAATGTCTATATGCAGACTCGTATATCATTGGCTGTTGTGGGATAGTGGAATTTATCATGCTTATTAAATTGTTCTTCTATGAGATAATGTTCTAGAAGTCGTCCTCAGATACCGTGCTTTGTGGCTTTTAACTATGGCAAATGCTAATAAGTACCCTAGGGGTGCTTGTTAAGAATTCAAATCTGGAAACATTTTCTTAAGACCTTTAAAATTTAAATTTTTGTTTTTTCAATGCATAACTTTCCTTTTATTTCCTTTTGTAGTTCCTTAACATTGGTAGCAAGGCCCTTAAACTATTTATCGTTTGATTTTTTGGATATAGACACCTGCAAGTATGTGTTTGTATTGTGTGTAGCTCAGACATGTTTTATAAGGCTCAAGTTCTTAAAGTATTACTGAATTTTCAGTTATTAACCCAAGGTAAATCTGAAAACAATCAAATACTATGGGGACCTTCAACTAATTGTGCTGTGATAGTGATATCCTAATCCAGTAGACTTGATACTTAAGTTTCATTTTTATTGTAATAACCTCAACAACCATTTTATGGTTTAAACTCAAAAATCTAAAAAATCTTGTTATTAGAAGTGACAGCTTCAATTGGCTATTTGGCTAAAATTGCTTCCTGAATAACTTGGATGGCATTCACAGGTTGCTGCAATAAACACAGCTATGGCTGCTCTCACAAAGACTGTGGGCGTGTTTCCGAAGGAAAGGTCTATTGTTGATAGAGAACGTGCTAAAGGCTCCTATTCCTTGGGCCCCTATCTCTTTTCAAAACTGTTGGCTGAGGCTCCCATTGGAGCAGCATTTCCATTAATGTTCGGTGCTGTTTTATACCCAATGGCACGACTCCATCCCACTTTGATGAGGTTAGTTTCCTTCGTTTGTCCGTTTGAGCTATATAGTTTGATCCTGTTCTCAAAAAAATTTCATTTTATTTTGCTTGTTTTTTGGGTAGATTGAATTTTTTTTAGTACTGCTTTATACAATGAGGTGCATGATTTTATAAATTGTCCGTGAAATCCATAAATGACTGGGTTTTCTTGGGTAGATTGACTGCCATTGTTTCATTGCCAAGGATTATTTAAATTGTTCAAAATCCCAAAGCCATAGAGCTATATACATATAGATAGGCGATGAATAAATGTTCTATATAAGCAGAAATTACAAATTACATATTTTTCATTTTTCTCTTGATTATTGTTGTCTTCAGTATAAAAGAACCAAAAGAGTAAAAATGCAAGGGATATAAGTTCTTTCTCTATGCCGCTGTCTCTTCACTCACACTTGCTTTGTGTCTTGAGCATCATAAGGGCTTTCTTAATTATTATTGTTAATTATCCCCTTCTCATTGTATTATAACTAATGGTTTTGACATTTTAGATTTGGGAAATTCTGTGGAATAGTTACTGTGGAATCTTTTGCTGCATCTGCAATGGGTCTTACTGTTGGTGCTATGGTTCCAACCACCGAAGCAGCAATGGCAGTAGGCCCCTCTCTTATGACAGTTTTTATAGTATTTGGTGGCTACTATGTCAACCCTGAGAATACCCCAATTATCTTCCGATGGATTCCTAGTGTTTCTCTGATTAGATGGTAAGCATGGTTTTGATTTATTAATAATCAAACGGAGTTAACTTTCAACTAAATAACCCAAAATACAAAACAGAACATTATTGATTCAAAGTGCTAAGCATCATTATAAACTTTAATATATGTTTATGAGACTCTCGTACTCATGAATACCATTGCATACTTTCAGGGCCTTTCAAGGACTTTGCATCAATGAATTTCAAGGTCTTCAATTTGATCACCAGCATTCATTTGACATTCAAACTGGAGAACAGGTGAGAATACGGAGCCTCTTTAATTTCACCTGGAACTAAGATCGTTTGATTAAACTATGTAAAGTACTAATATATTATGACCAGGATCATTTGATTAAACTATGTAAAATACTAAACGTCTAAACCTGTGAGGCTATGGCATCAGTTTTTACTCTACTTTTTATATTTTACCTAAACATAGTTGTTCCTGGAGCAGTAATGAGTTTGCTCTTGTACCATCAAATAAGTGATAAATTTAGAAATTAATATACCAATCAACTGTTTGTTTGAGTTAAATTAAATTAAAATTGAATTATGATCTACTGACTACTGTCAATGTTTCTTGTATAACATTTGTAGAAGATACATCATCACAATCATATAAGATATTTTTCTGGTTTTTCATTGTCAGTATATGTGGAAAGATTAGTTGTTTAATTGAGCATGCTTTCATGAATGCTGATATGTTTCACTTTCTGATCCCTTTCTCTCTTTCACAGGCACTAGAGCGTCTTTCCTTTGGAAGAAGTACGATTAGGGATACACTGTTAGCGCAAAATAGAATATTGTTATTTTGGTATTGCACCACATACCTTCTCCTTGAGAAAAACAAGCCCAAATACCAGCAAATTGAAACAACCCCTCCTATCCACGGAAAACCGCATCTAAAACTCGAAGAGTTCAATTCTGATCAAGTTGATCAGACATATGAAGCACCCGAGGTCGGCCAAGTTGATTCAGACGAGCGCCTTGAGTCACCTGAAGTAGACCCTGTTGGCTCTTTTATCCTAGAAGGTTTGTAATCAGCTGGGCACTAGTGTTGTTCTTATCAGACATACATCTATTTATTAATTTATCTAATACAGGTGCTCAGTAGAGTGATATATTTGCAAAGGATGACCTGCAATTACTGAGAAGTAAGCCGTTTCCTATAAGACAAGACCACAATCACTGATATCCACGATGTCGTTATTGGACATCCAAAACATCAGCTTATGTTAACATATTCTTACCTGCTGTAATAATAAACAGTGACAGTGGACAATTTTTAGAAGATTCATGTTTGGTTCACTTAATTAAAGCTACTATTTTCATTCACTGATCTGAGCATGTGGAAATTGTCTATGCAATCAGTTTTTCTTGATTGTGAATAGTGTTATGACCAATGATGCAAGAAAATTGGGGCAGGCAGAAAATTTCTTTTGTATGAGCCTACTTTAAAATTGGCCTAGTGACACTAACTTTCTAGACCTTGCTATTTCTTGCACAATGTTAATGCATTTTTAAGTCATGTTTGGGTTGGTAATTGAGTTAGAAGCTTACCTTTTCAATTTAGCATTATTATTTTTTTCCAATTTGTTCACTTTATTGGCTTAATCTATCATTCGTTACATATGTTTTTCTTTTGGTAATTTTTAAAATATTTTTTTATGTAAAGTGACATCATGTTAAATAAATTAAGCATGGCTTCTAGCAATTTGGCTTATCAACATTGTTTTTATATTGCATCGTAGCGTTTGCGGCTTTGCCTCATGATAGTTGATTTAAAAAATTATATATTTGTCTTACAATTAATTATATGGTGATGATATCATTGATTTGGAGTGGAAACAAATCCAACATGATGCAAATAGTAAGATTAGACAAGAAGGTTCTTTCTTGCTTTGGCGTAAGGAAGATTCAAATTAATTGACACGCTTCCAAGTATATGACGTGACCGTAATTAGTCCCCAATCTCTCTTTCTTGGAATTAAGCTCTATTATACCCCCTCAATTTCCACTCCACCGTCCTTAAAAAGTTACAATAACTTAACCTTGGTAACAACAGAACACACGCACAACCATTGTCTTATATAGGTGGCAGTGGCACCGTCTTATACATACATACACACAACATAATATTCCACGATATCTTTCCAAACACAAATTTAAGTTCAAAGTTAACTATTGCTTCCTTGCATTGCAACCCTTAAACACTTTGAAGCCTTTTCAAGTCCAAGAAAATGCAAGCAACATCTCTATACTCATTTGTGCTTCCATCAATCTCTCTTTCAGGCAGAGGCAACTTAAGACACCGAAGTGCACCATTTGATTCAAATAATAACAAGAGAATTATCTATGCATCAAAAAGAGACTCATTTGGCCAACATTATGATGGAAAGTTGGTGGATGAGAACATGATAATTCTTAGAATGAGAATCCGTGAGATTGAGATGGTAGAAACAAAGAATGAAGCTCCTTCTGATTGGTATGAATGGGAGAAGAAGTATTTTGAGAATTATGATTCGGATGTATGTGATGGTGTTGGATTGTTGCAAAGAATGTTGATGAACACTAGACCTGGTTTGGTTGTGGGCATAATAGCTCTTATTATGTTAAGCATGTCAATTTCCATGTCACAACTTGTGTTTCAACTCGTTGAGTTGGCTAAGGGAAACATCATATAAAAATACCATAATGCTCAATCTAATTTGGAAATTTAGTACCAAACGGGTCCTTTTTTTTTATATCATATATCATATATGTAATGTTCAAAATTTAAGCATTACAAAAGAGAGCCTAAGTTGGAAGGAAGACTATGTATCTTTTGGTAGAATTTTGTTCGTTTATATTATTGATAAGGTTGTATTCATATTCCGTTTACAATACCTTAACATGTATCCTACCCATCTTAGCATGTCACAACAAAATTTATTAATAACTCCAATTCTTTCTACTTGTCGTATTAGAAAAATTTCTTTGTTCTTTTTTACTTGTCGTTTTAGCAATTTATGTTATCTTTTGCCTATTATATCCTATTTCCTATTATATTTTATTGACTAAATTTTATATTTTTTTTTGTTAAAACAATATAATCTTTTTATTGTATATAAATTTTTTAGGAATAGATAATGTTTGTGAAAAAGTAAGAAATTATTGTTATATAACTCAAGGAGTGTAGTTGAGCGGTAGGGGTTCATCCTCCCTAAATCAAGGGTCAAGGGTTTGATCCTCATCTTGGGTATGGAGCAGCTTTAAATCTTTGGGCCAGCTATGTATGGAGCAGCTTTAAATCCTTGGATCAGTTATCTCACCCATCGAGGTGCCTCCAATATAGCGAGGGAATAGTCACTGCGTTCGGCGGTGGATACCCCGGTCTCGACAAAAAAAGAAATTATTGTTATATTTTAAAAAAGGACAAAATATGAAAATAAAGGACAAAAATAGTAGTAAAAAGGATAGGAGAGGTAATAGTATTTTTCAATTGAAAAACTTTTTGATTTCAAATAAAGAACTATAAACTTATCGGCATGACCCTGGCACATGCGTCACTTCTATAATTTGACAAAAGGATCATAACACGTTTTGATGAAAATTATTTGAAGCTGAGATGTTAACTTCATTATTTGTAGCTGAGATGTCATTTAAAAACACGGTTCTGCCATTTTTTTTTATTTTGAAAAACCACATTCGTTATTATCTAGATAACTAGATAATTTTGAATTATTTAGACAATTTTACATAGATTAAAAATATATTATTAATTTTTTTTTGAAAGAAAATTAAAAATATATTATTAATTTTGTATGGAAAATAAATGATGAATTATTTTATAAAATTTTGTTAGATTTAAATCTAAGTGATTAATCATAACAAAAAAATGTGAGTGATTAAGTCTTAAATTGACTATGAATGATCAATTCGTTGTTAAATATAATGAGATGACTCAAATTCTATTTTTAAAATTTTATTGAAAATGCAATGCAACGTGTCTCTCTTATTTTTTTTGTACATAGATGAAATGATAAAGTAATCATAAATTCAACATACAAAGAGGAAGGAATATAGGTCGAATCCTGGCCATAGACGTCTGACCTAACAATTTCAAAATTTTCTTCAGTTGAGGCAAGACTTCTGGACATGTCTCTCTTATATTCTTCAAACATTGACACATTGTTATTCTCAATGCTCCTTCAAATTTTTTAACAAATTACCGTTTGTTAATAATATGAAATTAAAAATAGAGAAATAAAAAAAATTACGGTCCAAAAATCTTAGCTCAACTAACAGGAAATTACTAGGCTGAATGTCGGATTTGGTATCTAATCACTCCACTTTTATATGTAAGTTTATACTAATTTTGTCATTTCATCTATTACAAAAAAAAGCTAGTAAATTGTGTGTCAAGAAAAAAAAACTAGTAAATTGTATAATGGGTTTGGTCCAAATATTTTTGGTAATTCTTTGGTCCAATTTTGAACTAATACATTACACCTTTGTTGTCAATTTTGTTTTATATTTAGAAACGGAGAGAACACTGATTAATTAATTATTGACAACATATTTAGAAACGGAGAGAACACTGACTAATTAATTATTGACAAGAAATAGAACCTTCCCTAAATGCTTTATAAATATGATACATGATTGCTCCTTCCTTTACAAATAGAACCAAGTCACCAACCAAACCAATATTTTCCTAACAAGACAAAAGATAAACCAACATACTATTTTCAAATCACAGCAGTATCAATATGCAATCCAATTCTTTGATAAATTCTACCCAATTATTCCATCAATTTTCATCAACCAAACCAAGTGGCTCAATTTACAGAAAAACCAAATCTTTTGCTCCAATTATGGCTTCCAAAAAAGGATCAGCTGACCCAAACTTTGGTGGAAGATTGGTTGATGAGAGCATGATAATCCTAAGGAAAAGGATCCATGAGATGAACATGATTGAGAATAACTATGAAGCACCTTCTGATTGGATGGAATGGGAGAAACGTTGTTATACAAACTATGATTCAATCATATGTGAAACAATGGGAGTTTTGCAGACACAATTGATGAATACTAGGCCAAGTGTTGCTCTTGGGGCTATTGCTTTTGTTGCAATTAGTGTCCCAATTTCTTCTGGTCTTGTTTTTCTTCATCTTTTGGAATTAGTTAAATCTGTTTTAGCTGGGATTCATAATATTGCTTAGCTAGTTTTATGATGTGATTAATTTAATGTTTTGAATTAGTGGTTTGGTATTTGGAAAAAACCATCTAACTTGTTTCAAATTTATAATTTGATATACTAAATACTAATTGTTGTTACTTTTGATTTGAGAAATATAGCATATATACAATCTTTTTTCTTTTGCTATTTGATTATTTATCTTCATCCCAGCTCATTTTATTTGGCAAATTTTTGAATATACATAAATGAAGATAGGTTAACAATGTTTAACAAAGATCAAGGGCAACTCTTTGATACTGTAGTTGATTTGGTTTAACAACTAACTATTTTTTATTTGCTTAAAACGAAATAATGATAAAGAAAGGAAGTGTTATCCAAAAAAAAATGTCTATAACAGAGTAGTAGATCATTTGTTGCTGAGTCAAACCAAAAGCTTTCGTAGAAGTTAGATCTTCTAGATTTTAGAAATTGAGAGTATAACAGCCAATTAATAGCGTCATAGTTTTCTTTTGTTGATAAATATAGCCTCGTAGATTTCTTTTTTTGATTTATGGCCTCGTAGTTTTCTGATCAGAAACAAAAAATGAATCTCTTTTTTGCCGTTTTGATATGGGTACTATACTACTATATGTTATTGTATCATGTATGTATGGCACCACCGCCCTAAAACCACTTTAGTTTATTCAAGTCATTGCAAAATGGCGGTGTTAAAAGTTAATGTGAAAACATAGTGTGCATGTTACATTTTGATAGAATATAACAATGTTATGAGAAACTGTTATACTTGTCAAGCACAAACAAGAAAGTATACAACTTGGATAGTTCAATAGTATTTCTTAAAATCCTAAGTAACACTTATCATCCCTCATGACATAGTAGACCATCAGCCTTCATCTATGAAAAAAAAGTAATAAAAAGAAATCAATTAAATGTGAACACAAAATTAATTCAGGATATTCTGCAAAATCATCTGTTTTGTTACAAGTTGAAAAGCAAAAGTACATCCAAAGAAACATCAATCACAAGTGCACAAAATATGCCAAGAGGAAAATGGATCCTTCCATTAAAATTTCACTTGACCATTTTGTGTTGATACTCTCTCTTTCAATATTCACTAATGGCTAAAGGAGTTTGCTTTTAAAAATCTAAAGACGAGAAATACACATAAAATTTCAACAATATTAAGTCATGTAAATGTAATCATGAGAGGATCCGCTCTCTTCGCTGAGGTAAAACATCATCAACACACAAATGTGAACATGTTACCTACTCAGTCTTCAAACTTTATCTTCTTTGGAGCAGGCTTGACGTTACCGACCTAAACAACAATTAGACAAAACATGAGAAAATTCACGACATGGACTATCAGAACTACTAATCGGTCAAAGAAAGGTAAAAAGCTCACAATCTCAGGACATTCATAATCAATGCCTGCAGCCTCTATCTTTTTGCGTCGTTTTTTGTCACGTTTCATAACCCTGTCAACCAACTTCCTGTGTTCTTCCAATGTTCTTTCCTGGAATGACAACAATAATGAATGAGCTTTCTTTTTAAACAGAGCACCAGACTACCAAAATACAAAAAATATACTTCCTCATCACACATTCACACTAGATACCTTGTCATGTCGCTCTCGTTCAATTTGGAGAGTGTCCTTGGGTTTGTAACGGTAGTTGAATCCTTCCCATCTACAGGAAAAAAAGAAGCCAACAGTTAACCTCACCTTTTCATGTAAAATTATTTAAGCTCGGGCATGGCATTCATTTATTTTTTGAAAAATATAATTCGATTACACGCTTCTATTGTTTTAGAAATTCTGTTATGTTTATAACTGTATTCTGCACAGTATATTATTCTATGGCCTTCTGCCCTTATTTGCATAACAAAACCGACTGCTGATTGCTTTAGGAGCTCCAAGCAGCCAGGATTCTTTTATTGGCAGAATTGAACAGTTTAAAGTGTGCTCAAAGTTAATCATTGTTCCTCTTAACTATAAAGAAATAGTTTATTCCACTTATTTTATGACAATATTGAACAATTTCAATACAAATGAAGTTTTTTGAAACTACCCTATAATATTTTCCTTCTTAATGTTTTCTAATGAAACTAAACTGATGGACTATATATGTCATCTTACGTTGTGGGATATGATAGTTTTCAAAACATTGTGGGGGTATTTGAATAAAAGGCAATGCTAGAAATTTCCTTCTTGAACATTGTGGGATATGATAGTTGTTTTCCTACCAACTACTATTTGAGTATGGTATCCGTTTATTCCATAAGTCTCTAATTTATTTGGGGGAAGGGGTCAAAATATGCATCATTGGATGAAATGTGATAACAAACCTAAAAGCCTGGCAAACCTCCAACTGTCACACAATGTAACCATAGTCATAATCATGTTTATCTGATATCTAGAAGAATAGGTAATCTTGTGCTCTGATTTACCACCCAAGGATTCTTGGCCGTCCAATAGAATTTCTTATTTTTCTCATAATGAAATCTCTCATTTAATACAAGAAACAACTAGTAGTAAATAGAAAAGAGAATATAATAGTCTGACATTAACAAAACTTGTGATGAACCTTAAACTAAAAATTATAGATATGGATATGAACGAATGATTAACTTACAATCTGGGATGAACTTGTTCTAAAGGTATGACGTAAACCTGAAGAAGGTGTTCAAAAAGCAAATAATTGTGCATAGTATCGGCTACAATTTTCGCTACCTACAAAACAAAGAACTATTAGCACAAACAAGAGTTTACGATAAAAATAATAGCCAAAACCCAAAATCACAATACAATAATCAGACAGATGAAACAACTATTACCTCGGGAGATTCAAATTCTATGAACCCATAATGTCTTGATTTTCCAGTCTGTTAAACAAAAAAAAGGTATGATTAATATCAATCGACAAGGAGCAATATAAAATTATATTTTATAATACAAATAAACAAAGCAAGCCACAAACCATAATCATGTGAATACAAGAAGTATAAGCAAACACATGCGCAGTTAAAAGAAGTTTACGAACTTTACCTTTTTATTTCTGGCAATTCTCAATCTCTTGATAGTACCAAATTGTCCAAAATAAGCTGCAAAAATCAATTCATAAACACAGATTCATTCGAGCTAAATTAAACAACAATCGAGAAATTAAAGAAACAACAAACATAAACAATAATCCAAAAATGTAAGCACCTTCCATCTCCTTCTCATAGAACCCATGTGGAATCCTACCAATATACAAAATTGGGGAAGTGTTCTCCAACGGTTTAATTTCAGGAAGTTTGCGACCAGGACCGCCTTCCAACGGCTACAAAATCATCGGCGAAAAAAATAATAAGCAACTAAACAATCAAATAAACAAGATAAAAAAAATTGAGAGCAAAAGTGTTATATCATCAACAATGACATACCAAAAAATCAGCACTTTCAGATGGTTTAATAGCATTGACCTTTTTCAAACTCTTCTTCATAGCTTTCTTTGCCTTTGTCCCCATCTTAATTTTCACACAACTGTTAAACAAAGAAAATTCAATTACATTTACATACTTAGCCATAATAACGAATTGAAATTTAGAACAATCTACACCCTAAGTGAGCAAAGAAACCATAAACCCTAAGTTTATAGCTTTTATTATTATTACTTGTTTATTTGATTTTATTGAAAATACACTGTGATACATTGATCTGCTAATAGTGATTATTATAGAGAGTTTCAAGTCTCAGCGTGAATGAGAAGTGAAAGGGGAAACGGAAACAAGAACCAGACGGAGAAGTGAAAAACGGCACGCACCTGAGACGGAAGACGGTGGCTGAAGGTGCTGCTGGAAGTGGTGACTGCGCTATGGCTCGTTCAGTTTTTAGGATATTTTTGCAATGAACTGGGCTGGGCCGATCGATTACTCAACCGGCTATTAAGTGGACCGAAACTAATTTTAACAGAAAAAATTGTTCTTTAGGCCCATTAAGGGTGCGTTTGTTTGAGATTAAAATAAAATAGATTTTTTTAAAAAAAAATCTATTTTTAAAAAATAGATTTATTTTGTAGAGATTTTGAAAAAAATTTAAAGTTGTTTTGTGTTTGTTTAAGATTAAAAAAATCATTTTTTAGAACAAATACATTGTTCATGTTCTTAAAAAAATAGATTTTGAAAAAAGCTATTCAAAATAGCTTTTCATTTTGAAGAGAAAAATAATTTTTTAAAAAAAATGATTTTTATAAAATCTGAAACAAACACAAGTAAAATAAAAAAAATGATTTTTTTTATAAAAAAATATATTTTTTTGAAAAAAAAACTGAAACAATCGCACCCTAAATTGCTCTCAGCACCCTAAACTAATGAAAATATCATACGCATTCTATAATACGAAATTGATTGCAGTTCGCATATTAGGATACAAATGCGTGTAACATACAAAAACACTTACAAGCTGAACCAAATTAACATTGATGTATTTCGCATTATATGATGCGAATCGAATTAAGGTTTCGCATTATAAGATACGAATGTGCACAGTTTTGTATTATATGATGCGAATTGAAGATGTGTTTCGCATCTTAGTATGTGAAATTACACGTATTCTCATTGAAGGATGCAAAATTCTTTGGTATAAATGTCAGCTTAGATGAGTTTCAAATTTGAGGGCATTTTGAGATTTTTAGGAATATGTTGATGGACCTAAAAAGCAAAATTCATTTTAACACCTTATTGTTTCTTAAAAGCCACCAAAATCCTTATTTTTTCTTTGTATTGTTGGGTAGGGTAACTTGAAGGCAAAATTGATTTAAAATATAAATTAATATAAAAACATGATGTGGTATTAATTTGTGTCTACAACAACAATATAAATTGAGTATGAGAGTGTCTAGAAGTTATAGTTCAGCAGGTAGAAAATGTTGAAATTGTTAGATCGAATATCCATGACCGATATTCGATATGTGGTTTTTCATTTTATTTGTGTGTGTTTATAATGACTTTATCATTTCGCCTATATACCAAAAAATTAATTACCAGACTTGAGATTGCAGAATTTAAAGATATCTATCTGATGATCGATTATCCCAAAAATTTAAACTGTTAGAAAATAACACATCAAAAAAATTAATTATTTCTAACAGTATCAAAATCTTAAAAGAATTGAAGTGAATAATTTACACCTCGAATTGTACTATTTATGTGTGTAAAAAATTCTAAATTTTGTAAAGTGAGTCTTTTTATGCCTCGGGACATAAGGTTTGAATGTGTATAAATTTTGAAATATTTTGAAATGAACTTTGTACACAGTCAGACTGTATGATTAATATGTGAAAATTTTAGAGTGGACATTTTACCCCTTCGAATTGTCTAGGATCTGAATGTATAAAAATTCAAAAACAAATTAGATGAGCATTTCACAAGTTTGAAGTGTAGCTAACAAAAAAAATATATAATGTGATCAATTTACATCTTAAGATTATAGGATTATGAAATATAAACAAATTGAAAAGAAATTAATGTTAATATTTTCCATGATCATAAAATTCAAGCAAATTTTCTGTATTTTTATACAATTCTCATGACTTGTACTGTTAATCCGTGTACGTGTACGATTGGGTATTACAACACAAACAGTTAACCTATTTTTAACTTTATAGAGAAATGATAGAGTTTCTATTTAATTCACATAACTCAATTAGATGGTTTATACAATCTATAGGATTGATTGTCGAAGAATCTCCAATCACTTTCTCTAATCTTCTTTACCGTACTTTCTGTATATATAATGTATATATAACAAACATTTTTAGTTTGGTCAATCTACCAAGATATAATGTATTTTAATGTGATGAACCACAATGTTTTTGTGGTGGAACTTTCCCACACAATTGGCTTTACCACAATATTTTTATCTCGACATTTCTTCGAATCATTGTTGTCTATGAACTCTAATCGTAGTTGTTTATATTTTCAAATTCCATTTCTTATTTATTCGGACTTACCAATTATTTCTCATTGTACGTAAAATATATATTTTTTTATTCAAAAAGAGTCTTTATAAGCTTGCAAATGATATGACTTGTATATTATAATATAGGGATGACTCTAAATATGTGGCAAAAAGAATTACTCCATCTGTCATAAAATTATTGTACTTTAATTTTTTAATTTTGTTCCAAAATTATTATTTTTTTAAAAATCAATATAAAATTAATGTTAGTTTATCATTTGTACTCTTATAAATGTTAAAACATTAATTAAATATATTTTCTCTTTCTTAATAAAGTAAAAATAAAAAAGTCTTAACTTATCAATATTTATTGTTTTTCAATCCACATACATAATTTAAAAAAGAAGGGAAATGTTAATACGTGCCATTGGGCACTTGTTAATATACTATAATAAAAGAAATTTAACATTGGAACATGTGCATTTCATACTTTTGAAAGTCAAATTTTATTAATTTCAAGACAGAATTACTATATTAAGTATCATTAAAATGTGTCATTAGGGCACATGTTAACATGACCCATTTTAAAAAGACAATAGTTTTAGAACGAAGGGAGTAAGAAAGACAAAAATACAAAAAAAAAAAGAGAGATCAAGGAATAATTAAATTTGATGATGTTCCTCGTTTATATTCAAAATGTAATTATTTAAAAAGTTTTTTTAATTATTTGATATATAATAAATACATAAATTTATTAGAATTTAAATTTTGGAATCAATTTAGATTTTAATCACTACAATACTCACTCTCATTGGTAATTAATAATTTTTTTTTGGTGTTAACCATCAGTTTAACCTGATTCGGGGGTCAATTCTGACATCAAATGATTCTAGTCCCCTTCGATCGCAGTTGCAGGAAATCGATTGGTAATCAGTTGGTAATTAATAATCTAAAGATTTATATTTAAAGCAAAGTAAGAGAATGAATTATCATGATATATGTAAAGCAAAGTAGTTGTAACCACAATATTTAACATATGCATGAAGAATGAATTGAATTAAAAGTAATGTGAATTGAATTTGATTTATATAATACAATCTACTACAATAATAATAATACGGTTCTAAAAGGTGAAAACTGGGTACTAATATTATTGTAACAAAAAAAAAATACAACATATTAACGGTTAAAATCATGAAATCTTTTTACTGACTGCTAAAGTTATTCAAAAATCTTGCTGCTGTACTCACACGACCAACAACAAATCATTACAATCTAATTAGACCTATTCCATTATTAAGTATATGAAACAATCAATTAAATTAAAGTTTCATAAATCTTTGTAGTTTAATTTGAAGTTGTTCAGTGTGAGATCATTTAAATGTTACTCCGACAAAATTTAATTAATATCTTTTTTTTTTTTTTTAACAAATTGGCTTAAACAACCATTTTGGTAATATAATAAGCAACTTTTTATGTCTGTAATATAATAATTACGTATGAATAGAAGGTAATCGGGCAACAAGCTGCGCCGCTACCCCAAATTTCAACCTCCTTTAAAATTTCAACCAGATATATTTTTGTTGAAAAATACAGTGTATTTAGGACAGGAGGTTGTAACATCAGAACACAGATTGTATCTTGACAGTCCAAGCAAATTTGTACCAATTGAAGGTTTCTCTATCCCGGCCAGCCCAAAACTTTTGATCCGCACAATTCAAAATGAAAGGATGTTTCCCGTTTCCTGCCAAGATTAAATTAAATTTAAGATGTACTCCTATGATTAATTAATATCATGATTGATAAAAAATAAATCATGTAGGTATAGCAAAGAATACTGATAACTAAAAGTAATATCATGTAAAAAGTAATATCATGATTAATAAAGAAAATAAGAAACTAATGACTAACTAAGCAATACTTATACTATATGAATGGCAAAAAATTATTCAGCAATTAACTATACAGTTAGAAATGAAGATATATGTAGTAGAGATTGATGCATGAAGAGGCCCCTTCAGTCCAAGACATGACAGTGACGACTGGAATGCAGCTCCCGCATCGTTGGATCAGAAGCACACACTATTGTTCAAGGGTGAGCTATTGAACCAACGAGTCAGCAGCTGTGTCTCAGTCATCTTCTACCGTCTCGGACTGGACTGAAGTGAGCCCCTTCATTTCTCTTTCATTCCATAATTACACCTCCATGTAAACAAACGATAATTAAGCCATGCACATAGCAGATAAGCACACCAATAGACAACTCAAATAATTGTATTGTATTAGGTTGCAAAACCATCATAAATATAACATTTGTGTAGTAAGAAACTCTCTTGTTTGCTATTCTTATAGAAAGAGGTAGATATATGTGCAAGGTATGGTGTGAGAAGAAGAG
Organism: Trifolium dubium; assembly: GCA_951804385.1. Lineage (NCBI taxonomy): Eukaryota > Viridiplantae > Streptophyta > Magnoliopsida > Fabales > Fabaceae > Trifolium > Trifolium dubium. Next base: position 56,856,939 of record OX638064.1, read on the forward strand.
GTGAATTGGGTTTGTTTAATGATGAAAATAATACACTAATAATAATGTGAAAACATGAAAATCTAAAGGCAGGGTGAGATAGAGATTTAGGAGCAGATATGGAATGATAGTGGTTTTGAAATTAGTACTGCTAGTATTTATTTGAGTGAAGTGAGGCCTTTTCATTTGAAATGGAAATTTAAGAAGACATGTCTTATTGAGCTAGGTAGTGCAGTAGCAAGCAAGGTATAGTGCTATCTAATCAATCAAAACAGCTGTATGCTTAGCATTATCTGTGCAGCAATAGGGTCAAGCTAGCCCACCTGTCTCACTTGAATTCAATTCAATTTCCATGATCTAGTACTACTACACTACCTACCTAGCTACTACCTCTTGCTTGCTTCTTCACACACACCCTATACAAAAAATCTCATGTACTTTTCCACAGTCATTTAACTAGTACTAGTACTATGACTGAGTGAGTGCTAGCTGCAGATATGCTTTGGTAAATCCTACTGTATATCCAATTAATTGTAGTTATTATGGCGATTGTTAAGGTAGGAAGAAGGAGATCTCTTACAATTAAAACGTGTGCAATCTCAACTTAATTTTAAATTATATATGGTTATTGCCATGCACAGTGGTGCATCTAAAGTGTACATATAAATTTTTTTTAATTTACCTTTAACAATGATTAATCTCATTAAAAAGAATATATGAAATACACAAGATAAATTCTATTAACTGAACTTTTTTAGTATACAAAATAAAAATATAATTGAACTTTCACCACTTACTAAAACTTTCAGAAAACTTATTGCTTGATCCTATATTCCTATTCATTTGTAAATGCACTGTGCACATGTCTCCCAATTTGAATCTTATGATTTCTTTATCAACGCACTCATGTAGTGCCCCATATCACATTATATTTTACTCTCACATGCAATATTTTTCATCCATTTTCATTTTCCTTTTTTTTTTTTGTAATAGTGACACTTGGATTAGGATTACAGGCCACTTTCACTTATATACAGTTTTCAATATTAGGATGTTCTTTTGTCAAAAAAAAAATATTAGGATGTTCTATTTATACAAATTTTGATAATTTTACATCTCAGTGGTTCGTTTTAAATTGGACGATTCACATCAATTACCTCATCATGCACTGCATGAGTGGTATCCAAATCCAAGATGCTTATGTATGAGTATGATACAGTAGTAAATTAGTAATGTTGCATTAATGAGACATGTTAAATTACGAGGGACATATAAATAATTGAACAACAAATGTAGAACATAAAAAATTGTGCAACCTCAACTCAATTCTTACACTTCTACTTATCGTACCTTTGCACAAAAATGTAGCTAGTTCCTTCCCAACCATATACTTCATCATAATGCCATAGTTGGCTAGTTTCCTTTTAGTACTGTAATTTGTAGTAAATGGTACTTATAAGTCCCGATGCCCTGATTAGTAATATAACATGATGTCAAAAAAAAAAAAGTCAAGTTCTATAACATACTTCTTCCATTTTAAAATGAATATCGTTTAAAGTTTTTACACAAATATTTAAAAAATACAATCATGATGTTGAAAGTAACAATATTTTTATTAAATTAATTTTATGATATCAGTGTAATTTCTTGAGAATAGTGTATAAATTAATACAACACTAATTAAAAGATAAAATTGAAAAATATTACATTGAAAATTAAAAACCACGTTCATTTTAAAACAGTTAAAAAAGTGAATTGTTGTTACCTGATAAAAAGTGAATTGTAAAATAAAAAAAAGTGAATTATTGAATAAGAGATCAAAAGAAGTGCAGTACTAATTAATGCAGTTTTGATAAAGGAAAAAGAACAAGTACATTTTAGCCTTGTCGATAATTTGATGTTATTTGTAGGCATTGATGTTGTAGATGACTTGTGAGGCAGTGTCACTCACTCACTCAGTCTTTTTATGGTGAAATTTGTACTTATGATTGATTTAAGAATTCAAGGGAATCAATTTTCGTGCACACGACTTGTCTTTTCACCTATGCATAATGTACTGTACTGTATCTCCCCCTTCATTCATTCACTTGCTTTTTCTTTCATCTTCCTCGATTTCTATTTTTATGGCATTCATTCATTTTCATTTCAGAACAAGGTGGGGTATACTACTTTAGTATTTTTTTAGTTACATTACGAACTAGGTACGCTGATCAGCAGGGGCGGCCCCAATGGGCGTGCAAGGTGTGCGACGGCACAAGACCTCAAAATATCGATAAATTTTTAGGGTTTCAAAATCGTAAATTCTTATAATAATACTTATATATTTTAAATATTCATATAATATCACTTGTGCAATAATAGACTAGTGGTTAATGATATTCAATGATATTCATAGTGAGTATAAGGTCAAAGGTTCAAAACTTAGTTTTTACATTTTTTAATGCATAGTTTTTATTTTTTAAGCTATTAGACTAAATCATTATATCATTTAAAATCTTTGCAATAAATTTAATTATTCTTAGGATATGTTTCTTTTGTATGATAATTATTTTTTTATATGTTATTTATAATTTAAATTATAAGATATTTTATTTTTAAAAATCATTTTTTATAAAGGGTCTATTTTTAATATTCGAACAGGACCACTTAAATATCTGGGCCGGCTGATCAGAGTATACACTATCCAACATAAATTTTCATTTCTTTGGTGAGGGTACGAAAAATGTATTCTTGTCGGCTTAACTCGGTTGATAAGTACTCAATGTTATGTGTAGGGATAAAAATTTGAATTTTGATAAGTTTATTTATTCATTTTTAAGGGTTAAAACTACTGTGCACAAAATAACCAAGTTATCTATGATGCACAATATGTCAATATATCTACTTTTATCTTACATAGCTACATTAGGAATTTTGCAAAACTTATCGTTATATTAAAAGTTTATATCATATATATTATAAATATAAAATTTTAAAAAATTAAAAATTATTTGATATGTTATTGAAAATTATTTGTGTGAATGGTTTATATGATATAAATTTGTAATCTAACAGTGTATTTTGTAAAATTCGTAATGTGACTATGTAATCTTAGGTATTGTGGTCATGGACCATTTGAGGGGTTTGAGCATAGTCTAAAATATATAAAAAACAAACGTTAGTCGGTTCAGTAGTGATTAACGCTAGACTTAGACCACTTGATCCCTCTACAACTACAATTGGAAGGAGATAGAGACCACTTAATGTCAGAATTTATCTCAAACTAAGGATTACTATACTATGCTCTCTTTCTCTAGTTCTAGAAGGTGAAAACCAAAAAAAATAATTAATGTAATCAAATTAATTTTATGGAAACTAAAAAAGTTTGTAGAGGTTGGTATGTAGAAAATTTATTTCATACCTCCAATTTTTATTTTTATTTTCATACCTCCAATTTTACTCCTATAAAAAAATACATGAACTATCTAAAATACTCTTAAACATCATTATTTTTCCGGGCATTCATTACGGAACTTTCATTTTTGGAAAGATCAAGTAATTTAGTTGCCTGACCAAAAAAAAGTAATTTAAGTATGTTGGGGGTATGTTATTTTTAAAAGAAATAATGTGTTTTATTTTGGGTAGTTAATGTGTATCTGAGGGGTGTGAGTAAAAATAGAGATATGATTTTTTCTATAGTAATTATGTCATAGCCCAGTTCCTCATGTTGGGTCACAAGCCCACACCAATCTACCCATACGCAACTTATGACTCTACCGTTTCTATTTTTTTTTTTTATAAATTCAATCCAATACTAAACGTCTAAACCTAAGCATTTTTTTTATACTTTAATGATCATCTAGTTCCTTGGAGAGAGAGGTTATACCGTTATAGTAGTCCAAAATTCAGAATGAATTCTGACATTAAATTGTTTCAATCCTTCTCTCACATGCAGTTGCGAAAATCGAACTGTGGTATTTCTCTATCAAGTCTAGCGTCAATCACCACTTTATCGATTAAACACTTTTTATTAAATAATGGATGGATGTCCCAAAATAGTGTACGTTTGGTTACAATTAATGTAAAAGATTGACTTCAACAACAACTTTAAGCATAAAAATCAATTATGTGTAATTAAAAACTATAATTTTTAGTTTTAAGTTGAATATTTGTAGCTGTAAAATTAATTATACTCCAAAAGAGTGAAACATGTCAGATCAATTTTCACTTCTACATGTATACTTGGATTATAACGTACGTACCACAAATTACTTAGGCACAATAGCACTGTCACACACAAATAGAAAAATGTGAAAGTAATTTAAATTTGTATGTGTGTCTAAGTGAGATTGGAGACATGAACACAATGACACTCACAGAAATAGAAAAAGTTGTATGTGAGTGATATACTGATATCAGTTAATTAAATCCCAACCGAATGATTGTGAAGACATGAACATATGGCAGACTCAGATCAAATTCTCATGCTGCAGTCGTTAAGATTTTCGTGAATTTAAACTTTAAAGTTGGCCACAGCAGAACAAACGTGAAAGCTTTATTACCTTTTTCCACAAAAGTGGTTCATAATATGATCAAAGCCTTACTATATTAATCTTATCACAATCTTCCTCAATTAGTTTAATCTTTGTTGTAGTAATTCATAATAAAATGAGGTCTAACAGTGAAGATATTCGAACTGCTCTACCACCTTTATTGAAGTTAATCTGCCTAACACTCATAGGATTACTTCTTGCAAATCAAAAAATGCAATTAATTCCCAAAGTCACATTTAAACTCCTAAGTAAACTTGTATTTGCATTATTTTTACCCTGCCTAATATTTAGTGAACTTGGTTCTAGCATTACTCTTGAGAATTTTAAGGAATGGTGGTTCATACCAATTAATGTGCTTCTTAGTACATTTTTTGGATGCTTACTTGGATTCATAGTGGTAAAAATATGTCAACCACCTCAAAGGTTTAATAGATTCACAATCATAATGACGGGATTTGGAAACACTGGTAATCTTCTCATCGCCGTAGTTGGATCTGTTTGTCATACTGAGAATACCCCTTTTGGAAAACAATGTAATTCAAGAGGTGTTGCTTATGTTTCTTTATCTCAATGGATTTCTGTGATTCTTGTTTACACTTTTGTTTATCATATGATGGAACCTCCTTTTGAATATTATGAGGTTGTTGAAAATGAATGTGAAATTAGTGAAGAACAAGAAGAAACAATACTTAATGATATTAGTAGACCACTACTTGTAGAAGCCGAATGGCCCGGAATTGAAGATAAAGAAACTCAACATTCTAAAACACCGTTTGTTGCTAGAATCTTTAAGAGCGTTTCTGGTATTTCCTCCTCATCTGCTATTCCTGATTCTGATTTTGCATCAGGATCAGGAATAATGGACGAGGAAGAAAGTGGTGAAAATAATCTTATGTCTATTAGGTGTTTGGCTGAGCCTAGAGTTGTTAGAAAGATAAGAATTGTTGCTAAACAAACACCAATTCATCATATACTTCAACCACCAACAATTGCATCTTTGTTGGCTATTATAATAGGATCAGTGCCTCAGTTGAAAACATTTTTCTTTGGAAATGATGCACCAATGTCTTTTATGACAGATAGTTTGGAAATTTTAGCTGGTGCAATGGTTCCTTGTGTAATGCTTATATTAGGGGGTATGTTAGCTGAAGGACCAAATGAATCAACACTTGGAATTAGAACTACTATTGGGATCATTGTGGCAAGACTTGTGGTGCTTCCTGTTATAGGAATTGGAATTGTTGTGTTGGCTGATAAGATGAATTTCTTGGTTGAGAATGATGCTATGTTTAGATTTGTGATTTTGTTGCAATATACAACACCAAGTGCTATTTTGCTAGGAGCAATTGCTAGCTTGAGGGGCTATGCAGTTAGTGAAGCTTCAGCAGTTCTGTTTTGGCAACATGTGTTTGCTCTTTCCTCTCTTTCTTTATACATTATAATTTACTTTAGAGTAATTGATTACCTTTAGTGTTTTAGTATGTTTTAGAAATATATATAAGTTTTTTCTAGCTTTGCATATGATATTATTGCTAATTATGGATGCAAATATTATTATACTTAAGTCATAAATCCTACTGTTTTTTGAACTAGTTATCTCATGTCAATGAGATCTATCTCCTGAAAGTTGGTTCAAATTTATAGAACCAATAGTTTTTTTTTAGATCAAAGAACCAATAGTTGTACTGTGTTTTTTTTTTTTTATCTTAGAGTGTGTATTCAAAAGAACAATATTTAAAATTTGAAGAATAACACACAATATTTCTACTGAATAGATATTTATTGAACTAACACAATAAAGTGACATGATGATATAGTTTTACAGAAGTATCTGTGAAACGATCACGGTCTAAGTTTTTAGCATACAACGAAACCGGCTAGCATCGACCTAACTCGTATTTAAAAAAATGTTAGGCCCAACTTTATCTCCAATTGAGGGAAAACATTTTGAGTTTTTTGTTTTTCACTGTGTTTTCAAGCCACATTTTTACTCATATATTTTTTTTATTGAAGGTCTCCAGATATATTAAAACCAAATGATCTCTTGAGCAGCGCACAAGGTGTACTCAAAGAGACCGTAAGAGTTTACATCATCTAATACAATAGAATTGAGTGATCATTTAAGTTTTACTACTCCGTACCAAAATATAAGTCATTTTGACCATTTCACACAAATTAAGAAATGTAACCATTGTTATATGGCAAAGAGAAGTTATGAGTTAATTTACAAAATGTGACAACTTGTGTACCTCCACAAGATTTGGGAGTATATACCCTCAACCAATACAAAAGGTTTTAATCGATACAATTTTTTATAAAATACATATCATAATATAGATCATTTGTGTAAAATTTCAGACAAATCTAAAATCATTTGATATGTTATTGAGACACACAAAGATTAACGGTGTTTAAGATATCACATAAACCGTTAATTTTGATGGATCTCGATAACATATCATATGATATAAACTTTTAATCTAACGGTGTATTTTATAAAAATTTATATCGGTTAATTTTTTTTTAAGTGATTGGGGGTATATACCCCCAAATCTTGAGGGGGTAGACAAGAAAAAACCTTTACAAAATTGTTCTTCATTAATGGTATAGAAAAGATAAATTATAGAAGTAAAAGAAGAGAGAGTAATTAATAGTTAAGGGTATAATAAGAAAATTAGCATTAAATGTTGCATTGATATTGTAAAACGACTTATATTTTGGTACAAACTTTTTTCCCAAAACGACTTATATTGTGGTACGGAGGGAGTACAAAATTTGAAGAATTTTTCACTATAATTAACATGTTTAATTGAAAAAATGATAAAAAAAATAAATGCATCTCACAATAGTTGTTGCTTTGTTTCTGCATGATAAATGCCAAAAAGTAGTTATATTTCACATTTAAATAGGGCATTTGTTAACTTGTTTTGTTAGTTATTTGTACATAAAGTCCCCAAGATCTTGTATATATTTATTTAATGATCTTTTGTCTTATGTTATCTAAATTTAAGCTTATTTTGACAGGTTTTTGTGCTTAGAATGAATTGTTGGCAAAGTGGAGCATTTTTGGAGTGTCAGGAGCTCGCCAGACCTCGCCAGCCAGCGAGCTGCCCCCTGTTATGGTCGCCAGCTCTCGCCAGTGCTCGCTAGCCAGCGAGCTGCTCCTGTTTTGGTCGCCAGCTTCTCGCCCAGCGAGCTTCAGCGAGGAAGGCATGAGTCAGCAGTACTAATCCACGTGTCAGCAAACCCATTGGTGAAGAAAGCTTAGCTCGCCCAGCGAGGATAGCTCGCCCAGCGAGAAAAACAGAGCAACTTATATAAATAGCTTTTTGAAAACAGATTTCATTCTTCTATTCAGTTGTTTAGATCTAAATCAGAGAGAACGCAAAGGAGAGAGTATTAGGTGCTTGAAGGTGGATTCATACAACTTGAGACATCAAGTGTTGATGTTCATCTCTTGTTCTTCTTATCATCATCTTTGTAAGAACCCCATGACAATGGGTAGCTAAACTTCTCTTTGTTGGGATTAGATGTAACTTGTTCATGACTATGTTTCTATTTTGATCTTAATATATATATGCTTTAGATTATTCATCAATATGAGTGTTATCCTTGATTTTCATGTTTATTTTAAGATTTGAATGATGTAGACATATGTTATTTGAATCAAAGATTTAGGATAATACTTGTTAAAACTTTAAACTCTAGACATAGATTTAGGTTTTAATATTCTCACTTAGTATCGAAACTTAATGCTATTGAAGTGGTCGGATCGTCCGAGACATCGGAATTTGAGTAATTCAATATAGCCGTTGTATTGATTGATCATCCGAGACATCGGAGGTTAATAGGTATAAACGGGTTTTTCAACGTTCTCTGGACACGGAAACGTTAGAGTAGCGATACGTGAAAGTATTGATTAATAAGCTAAAGTGTATGTATAATTGATTAAGATGGTGCATAGGAGTGAATGAATAAGTCTAATCCCGACAATTTTATCTCTGAAACTAAATCAACTTTTATTTGAAATTTTATGTTTGAACACTTTACAAACGAAAACCATTGAAACCTTAACTTGAAATGAGTATAATTGTTGAACGGTATCTAATATCACACTAGTCCCTGTGGATACGATATATGCAAAATACTTGCTTTTGTACTTTAACAAAATGGCCCCGTTGCCGGGGACTGGCGTTTAGATATTAGAAGCATTGCAACAATTTACATTGTTTTAAGCAATTTTGCACTTTAAATTTTTAGTTTATTAATCCTTGAGCTGGCTCACTTGTTTGTTTGTTGTTAGCCTTTGTTTATGCGAGGTAAGACACCGGAAGATCAGTTGTTATTCGATCCGGAGATTGAAAAGACTGCACAGAGAAACAATAGCAAAACAAAGAAGAGAAAACAACTAGCCAAGCAACAGAGACAACAAGGGGATACTTCTAGCTCTATTTCTTCAACACCTCCACCACAAGAAGAAGTAGAAATGGCGAACCATGGTCAAGCACCATGCCAAAACAGTCCAAGACGGATGGCACACATTGCCAGGCCGTTAGCCAATACCAGACAAGCAGAGATGAAGACGGGACTTCTTCAGCTCATTTATGCTAATCCTTTCTCTGGTCTTAGTCATGAAGATCCTTACACCCATCTCACAAGATTCTATGAGTTGGCAAGTACAACAGGTGCACCTAAAACTGAAGAAGAAGGTGTGTATGAAAGATTGTTTCCGCATTCGTTGATTGGTAAAGCAAAGGAGTGGTACTTGGATCAACCGAATCAAACCATCATGAATTGGAATCTGCTTGAAGAGAAGTTTCTTGATCGTTTCTTTCCACATGCCAAGTTCATGGATGCAAAAACCACAATTGCGGTGTTCTCTCAAGGAACAAATGAAACATTGTGTGAAGCTTGGGATCGTTATAAGTCTTTGTTGAGGAAGTGTCCTAATCACGGGTTCGATGAGCTCACTCAGATTCACATTTTCAGAAATGGACTTCAGCAACAACCGAAGCTTCTGTTAGATGCAACAGCCGGGGGTTCATTGTTATCAAAAAGTGCCGAAGACGCAATAGCAATAATTGAGAGAATGGCACTCACTGATCATCAAGGAGAGTATAGCAGAAATCCGACACAAAAGAAACCAGGGATGTTGGAACTTGGTACAGGTGATGCAATGTTAGCTCAGAACAAACTTCTTACAAACACTGTGGAAGAGCTTTCAAAACAAATGTCGAAACTGATTAGTCTACAAGAAGAATTGAGTAAAGCCAAGCAAGTTGCATACTGTGAGCTATGTTCAGGTGATCATCAGACTGGTCGTTGTCCCCCGCCAACTGAAGAAGTGAATTATATGGGGAATTATAATCAACAAAGACAAGCACCATATCAGAATAATGCTGGTTATCAAAGAGGGGGAGGATCAAACTACAATCAAGGTTGGAGACAAGATGCTGGGTCTTCAAACAGACAAAATCAATATGAGAACTTCAACCAACGCCCTCCTCAACAAAGCCAACAATCTGACTTGGAAGCAACTTTACACAAGTTTATGGAGATGCAAATGAAGCAGAACCAAGACACTCACGTTTACCAACGCAGCAATGATGCAGTGCTCAGAAACCTTGAAACACAAATTGGCCAAATAGCTAAACAAGTGGCCAGCAATAACAATCAAGGAGGATCTTATGCAGCCAACACCGAAGCCAATCCAAAAGAAAAATGCAAGTCCATCACAACAAGGAGCGGCAAGGAGATTGGTAAAGGTATTGGTGATAACTTGAGGACAGAGGAAGCAGTTGTTGATAGACGAGAAAAATTTGAGGGAGAAGCTGAAGAAAGTGAGAGAGAGTTAGAAGAGAAAAATAATGAGGAAGAATTAGTCGAAAATGAAAAAAATCAAAAAAATGAAAAAAGAGAGTATGAGGGAGAAAGTAGTGAGGAGAGGAAGAACAAAAATCAGAAGAATAAAGAAGAAAAGAGCATTCAAAAGAGTCCTCCCGCTCAACACTTGCCATATCCGCATGCTCCGACAAAGAAAGACAAAGAGAGGCAATATGCAAGGTTTCTTGACATTTTCAAAAGGTTGCAGATCAATATTCCCTTTTCAGAAGCCTTGGAGCAGATGCCCACCTATGCCAAATTCATGAAGGAGATCATCAACAAGAAGAGGAGATACACTGATGAAGAGACTATTCAGTTAGATGCCAGTTGCAGTGCAATCATTCAGAGAACCTTGCCAACAAAGGAGAAAGATCCTGGGAGAGTTACATTGCCGGTCACTATAGGTAATGTTAATGTGGGAAGAGCTCTCATTGATTTGGGTTCAAGCATCAATCTTATTCCATTATCTGTTGTGAGAAGAATTGGTGATCTGGATATGCAAAAGACAAGAACAACACTACAGCTGGCTGATAAATCAATTGTACGCCCATCAGGGGTAGCTGAAGATGTCTTGGTGAAAGTAGACAAATTTTTATTTCCTATTGACTTTGTTGTGATGGACATTGAAGAGGATGATGATGTTCCTCTAATCTTAGGACGATCTTTCGTCAAAACAGCAAGAATGATGATCGACACTGATGATGGGGTGATGAAGGTTAGAGTTCAAGATGAAGAAGTTAGCTTTAATCTGTGGGAAGCCATGAAACATTCAAAAGATAAAGGAGTCTGTTTTAAAATGGATGATACTGATAAAGCCATCAATGATGTGAAAAAGCTGTTGCACACACCGTCTCCTTTAGAAAGAACTCTAACAGATGCACTCCATGTTCTCAGCAGAGAAGAAGAACAAGAAATTGATGAGTGTTTGAAAGAACTAAACACTTTTGAAGAAGTTCCTCCTCTTGAAGCCACACTTGAAGAATTGAAAGATGAACCAAAGCCGGTTGATGACAAGCTTGAATTGAAAACCTTACCAGCACATCTGAAATATGCGTTTCTGGAAGAGAATGACAACAAACCAGTCATCATCAGCAGCTCATTGACAAATCAAGAGGAGAAAGAGTTGATCCAAGTGCTGAAAGATAATAAAGAAGCGATCGGATGGAGGTTATCTGATTTGAAAGGTATCAGTCCATCTTATTGTATGCACAACATAATGATGGAAGAGAACTACAAGCCTGTTGCACAACCTCAACGTCGTTTGAATCCTACGATGAAAGAGGTTGTGAGAAAAGAAGTGGTGAAGTTACTTGAGGCTGGCATGATTTACCCGATTTCAGACAGTGCGTGGGTGAGTCCAGTCCAGGTGGTTCCAAAGAAAGGGGGGATGACGGTGATCAAGAATGACAAAAATGAATTGATTCCGTCAAGAACAGTTACGGGATGGAGAATGTGTATCGATTACAGAAGACTGAACAAAGCCACCAGAAAAGACCATTTTCCATTGCCGTTCATGGATCAAATGCTTGAAAGATTATCAGGACAGAAGTTCTATTGCTTTTTAGATGGTTATTCGGGGTACAATCAAATTACAGTCAATCCCGAAGACCATGAGAAGACAGCATTTACATGCCCCTTTGGTGTCTTTGCCTACAGACGGATGCCTTTCGGGTTATGTAATGCTCCAGCAACATTTCAACGGTGTATGCAAGCTATTTTTTCTGATTTGATGGAGAAATGCATTGAAGTATTCATGGATGATTTTTCAGTGTTTGGTCCCTCCTTTGCTTGTTGTCTGATGAATTTGGACACCGTTCTGAAGCGGTGTGTTGAAACAAATCTGGTTCTGAATTGGGAGAAGTGTCACTTTATGGTAACTGAAGGCATTGTCCTAGGTCACAAGATCTCTTCCAAAGGCATTGAGGTTGATAGAGCAAAGGTGGAAGTTATTGAAAAGCTTCCACCTCCAATAAATGTCAAAGGAATCCGGAGTTTTCTTGGTCATGCCGGGTTCTACCGGCGATTCATCAGACTTCTCAAAAATTGCAAAACCGTTAAGCAACCTGCTTAACAAAGATAAGTCTTTTAACTTTGATCATGAATGTTTACTTGCTTTTGAAGAATTAAAGAAAATGTTGACAACTGCACCCATAATCATTGCGCCAGACTGGACATTAAATTTTGAACTCATGTGCGACGCAAGTGATTATGCTGTTGGTGCAGTTCTTGGCCAAAGAAAGAACAAAATTTTTCATGCCATACACTATGCAAGCAAAGTTTTAAATGATGCTCAAATCAATTATGCAACAACAGAAAAAGAATTGCTTGCAATAGTGTATGCATTGGAAAAATTTCGACCTTACCTCATAGGTCAGAAAATTGTTGTTTATACTGACCATGCAGCTATCAAGTACTTGGTGAACAAACCTGATTCCAAGCAAAGATTGATCAGATGGATGCTGTTGCTCCAAGAGTTTGATTTGGATATCCGGGACAAAAAGGGAACAGAGAACTTGGTAGCTGACCACTTGTCAAGGCTGGTGAACAATGAGGTGACCAAACATGAACGTGAGGTTCTTGAAGAATTTCCTGATGAAAAGTTACTCATGGTGCAAGAAAGGCCGTGGTTTGCTGACATGGCCAATTACAAAGTATCTGGATTAATACCGGATGATTTCAATTGGCACCAGAAAAAGAAGTTCCTCCGTCAAGCTAATCAATATGTTTGGGATGATCCTTATTTGTTCAAGATTGGTGCGGACAACTTGTTGAGAAGATGTGTCACAAAAGAAGAGGTCGCAAGCATAATGTGGCATTGTCACAATTCACCATATGGCGGTCATTACAATGGAGAGAGAACTGCTGCTAAAGTTCTACAGTCGGGCTTCTTTTGGCCGACTTTGTTCAAAGACACTTATGAGTATGCTCAGAGATGTGATAATTGTCAAAGAACTGGGGGAATTTCTAGGCGCAATGAGATGCCTCTGCAAAACATTCATGTGGTAGAAATTTTTGATTGTTGGGGCATTGATTTTGTTGGACCATTTCCCTCATCATTCTCCAATGAGTATATTCTTGTGGCGGTTGATTATGTGTCAAAGTGGGTGGAAGCAATTGCATCACCAAAGGCCGATGGCAAAACGGTGATCAAATTTCTCAAAAAGAACATTTTCACTCGCTTTGGAACTCCCCGTGTGCTTATTAGTGATGGAGGATCGCATTTTTGCAATTCACAACTCGCAAAAGCACTTGAGCACTATGGAGTCAAACACAAAGTTGCATCACCATACCATCCACAGACCAACGGACAAGCTGAGGTTTCGAATCGTGAGATAAAGAAGATTCTTGAGAAAACTGTGTCCGCTTCAAGAAAAGATTGGTCATTGAAGTTGGATGAGGCATTGTGGGCATATCGGACAGCTTTCAAATCACCGATAGATCTCACACCTTTCCAAATGGTCTATGGTAAAGCTTGTCATCTCCCAGTGGAGTTGGAACATAAGGCATATTGGGCTTTGAAGTTCTTGAATTTTGATGAAAATCAAGCCGGAGAGAAAAGGAAGGTTGAAATGCAAGAATTGGAAGAAATGCGGTGTCAAGCTTATGAGTCTTCCAAGTTGTACAAGGAAAAGGTCAAGAGCTATCATGACAAGCGGATTCTCAACAAAGAATTCAAGCCAGGGCAAATGGTGTTGTTGTTCAACTCAAGGTTGAAGTTGTTTCCCGGAAAGTTGAAATCCAAGTGGTCCGGTCCTTTCAAAGTTCATGAGGTTAAGCCATATGGTGCAATTGTGTTGGAGGATCTAGTAACAAATGATAGGTGGACTGTGAATGGTCAGAGGCTGAAGCTCTATTTTGGTGGTGAATTTGATCGTTTCACCACTAAAATTTCACTCACCGATCCTCATAATTAAATTTTCAGGCGTCGAGCTAATGACGTTAAACAAGCGCTTGTTGGGAGGCAACCCAATTTTGTAAGTATTTAATGTTTTTGTCATGCATTAAGAGAGTTAAAAAGAAAAGAGTGGTTCGGACTAGTTGCGCAGAAGCAATTCTGCAGAAAAGCAGAAAACTCTGTTCTGCTCGCCCAGCGAGCTATCCGTCGCCCAGCGACGCGCGCAAAATTTTGTCTGCCTACGTGGCAGACACAGCTGTCCCCCACTTCAACAAAATTTAATTTCTTTAACCTCCCTCACCCACTCAAACACGGTTTCCCACTCTCCAAACCCTAGCCTCCATTTTCTCTTCTCCAAACTCACCTCTCTCACATAACCCACTCAAATCCAACCAACATTCTTGAATCCTTGGACTCTCTCAAGTTCATCTTCATCATTCTAAGTTCCATTAGTGCATTCAATTGAAAAGGTATGTGATTTATGGGTTTTTCTAGTTTCAAAGGAAAAGGGTTAAAATTGGAAACAAAGTTAAGAACTTTCTCAAGAATCTTTGTTGAGTTCATCTTGGAATCACAACAACAACTCATCTTGTGTTCTTCTTTTTGATACACATTAGTTTGTACATAGTTTGTTTTGTGATTAAATAAATTAGGTGTTTTTGTGAAGAACAATTCAAACAATCATGCTTTTTCAAAGTTGTAGTGTGATGCCAAAAGTGAAAAATGCATTGGACATGAATTTTATGCCTTAATCTGAGGTTTGAGTAGTTTAAGGTTGTTAAAACTTGGAAAAATTGTGTACTGGGCGCGTGTTGGTCGCCAGGGCTCGCTGGCCAGCGAGCAACCACTGTTTGGCTCGCCAGGTCTCGCCAAGGCTCGCCAGCCAGCGAGCAACCACTGTTTGGCTCGCCAGGTCTCGCCAGCCAGCGAGCCACCACTGTTTTAGTCGCCAGCAAGCTCGCTGGAGCTGGCTGGGCGACCATAACTGCACTGCAAATCCTTTGTTTATACTTATGTGTAGTTTTGGTCATGAGGGTTGATGTGTCACTGTAATAATCTTGATAAATTTTCGCAGTTTAACTTGTTTGGAGCATATTTGTGTTGTCTGATCTTGTAGGTATGGCTCCTAAGAAACAAACAGTTGAGAAAAAGAGAAAGACTGATGCTGGCACTTCACGTGCCTCCTCAAGCGGGGCCCGTTTCAATCCAGATATTTTCCTTGGTCCTGAACAGTACAAAAGGTATCAATCCTTGGGAAAGAGGACAATATGGCATGAAAAGTTCTTCCGTATTGATGCTGATGACAAGTGGGGCAAGTTTGTGGAAATAATTGAAGCAAGGAAGTGGGGGAAGCTGATCACTCCACCTGACAAAGTTAATGATGACTTAGTAAGAGAGTTTTATGCAAATGCAATTCCTATGGAGGATCATGAAGAGGTGTCTTTCAAGACAATGGTTCGAGGAAGGGAAATTCGATTTGATAGAGATGCCATCAATGCATACCTCGGCAATCCGAGTCGACTCTCTTCAAATACACTGTGTGCTTACACAAAGATGGTGAAAAGCAACGATTGGAATATTGCAGACATTGAAAAGACGTGTTTGAGAAAAGGACGCCATGTCATAAAAGACAATCTCCGTCGTCCCTTGAGAGCCCTCAGGGACGACATGAACAAATTCAGTCAACTCCTCCTTCTACTTGTGCTTCACAACATCATTCCAAGAAGTCACACTTCTGACTGTATCATGCGTTCACTAGGCTTGATTTATTTCATGAAAAAAGGTATGCAAATTGATGTAGCCCGTGTGATTTCCTTGGAAATGAAGGAAATGGTCATCAGTGGTATCCGTAAATCATCCCTGAAGCCGAATTGCATCCTTGGCTATGCTGGATTGATAATGGGACTGATTTTGCAAACTCGACATCCCATTCCACCAAATATTCACCACCACACAGGAACAATCGATGATGGTTATGCCAACCGCCACTGCAAGTGGAGCACTGTCGACGAAGGGGAGCAAGACCAAGGACAAACCTCAACACAACCCCCCACCACTTCCACAAATGATCCCCCTTTCCAAACTTTCTACAATTACATGTGTGACCAGAATGAGGCAAACTTTCGGGCGATGACTGCAGTGCATCAATCCATTTATAATACCCAGACCATGCAGCCCGTGATGACACCGGAAGCATTCCAAGCTTATGTTCAGTGGCCTGCGGACAGGCCAAACTTCTTAGGAGGGGGTAGCACTAATGCTACTACTACTGATGCTGCTACTGATGCTGGTGTTGATGATGAGGATGATGAAGAACTTGATGCTGAACTTGAGGCTGCTGCAGCAGCTTTCAGAGAAGAAGATAATGAGGATGAGGAAATGGAGGATGAAGATGAAGAGGAAGATGATGATGATGATGAAGAGGAAGATGATGATGATGAAGCATCTGACTGAGCAGATGTGCAGATGACTGAAAAGCTCACCATTACTGAGTGAAATGTTTAAAGCTTTCAGTCATTTATTTCTTTAAAAATTTCAGTCTTTATCTTTTCAGTTTAGTTGAACAATTTGGAAGCATGTTTACTGTTTTAACTGTGTTTTGAACATGTGGGGATGTATTTTGAACATGTTTATGTTTGTGTTTTTTTTATGTCACTTAAGGTACTTAGTAATTTATATTATTAGTATTAGTTAGTATAAGTTTTAGTTAAGTTTTTGATGACAAGCTTGCATGATTCAGAAGTGCAAAGACAGGTTTGTGATAAATCAAGTTTCATAGCATGATAAAATTTCTTTTTGTGAGCCGTATGTCAACTTTTGATTGAAATTTGGAATATGCTTAGGAACTCAACATGCTTTTGAACTGTGTTGCTTGTCCTAAGATGATTCTCATTATTTTTGTCAAGCATGAAAATTTTTGTGTTATCTAACCTAGCCGGGTGAGGTTGTGTGAACTTTCCATTGTTTACATAAATATTTGAGAGCCGGCAATTGTGTATGTGCATTTGATTTTAGCTTAATCTTGCTGTCACCGATGTGTTTGATGTCATGGAAAGGATCAAGGCCTTGTTTCTTTTTGAGTGATAACTACTTATGCCAAATAGCCTACCTTGTGAGAATGTGTGATCCGTTGTGTCCCCTTTTGAGCCGTAAATTGTAAATATTTGTTTGTTTTAACCCTAAAACCAAAAAGAAAAGAAAAACAACTACTCTACCCTTGTCTTAGGATAAAAGAGCAATTGTATTTCAATAAGGGTTGTGTCAAAAATTCAAAGTTGGGGAGAAGTAGGTTGAAGAAAAATTGTGGTTTTGTAAAAGTAGTTGAAAGGTGATTGAATATAAAAAAAAAAAAAAAAAAAAGAAAGATAAGAAGAACATTTGTATATTAAGTTTTGATCAACACTCTTTGAAAATCAAAAGAAAAAAAGAACATGAACTAAGAGTGTTGATGAATCAATTGTGTATAGAAAAAGAAAATCACCTTGAAATGAAGAAGGGGGAAAGGAAAGAAAGTGAATAAAATTGAATGTGAATAGTCAAGAATTTGCTCTCTTATCCTTAAGGCCTTTTGAATTCAAAGAAAAACAATGATTTTTGTAGCCAAGCCCCATTACAAGCTTGAAAAAGTCCTTAGTGATCCATGACTGATGGCATGTTGTGTGATATGGCGTAGATGAATGTTTGAATCGAATTGTTACATGCATATTGCTCGGATTGAGTTAAACACTTACCCTTGAGTGATATAATTGTGAGGATTTGTGATAACACTTGAATTTTGTGTGTTTGATTAAAATGTTGAAAATCTTTGCTTAGGCATAGCAGTCTTTTCTTAACCATGCTTTGTATCTTTGTATATTTTGAAGGTTAGTTTTAGTTGACAGTGCTGTGTTCATGCTACTAGAAAAGAAAAGTTGCAAATATTGATTGATTACAAACCTACTCTTTATGATGTGAATTATTAGCTTGTTAATATTTTGATCTTACTTTTGTTTGAGGACAAACAAAGTCCTAAAGTTGGGGAGAGTTGATAAGTGCCAAAAAGTAGTTATATTTCACATTTAAATAGGGCATTTGTTAACTTGTTTTGTTAGTTATTTGTACATAAAGTCCCCAAGATCTTGTATATATTTATTTAATGATCTTTTGTCTTATGTTATCTAAATTTAAGCTTATTTTGACAGGTTTTTGTGCTTAGAATGAATTGTTGGCAAAGTGGAGCATTTTTGGAGTGTCAGGAGCTCGCCAGACCTCGCCAGCCAGCGAGCTGCCCCCTGTTATGGTCGCCAGCTCTCGCCAGTGCTCGCTAGCCAGCGAGCTGCTCCTGTTTTGGTCGCCAGCTTCTCGCCCAGCGAGCTTCAGCGAGGAAGGCATGAGTCAGCAGTACTAATCCACGTGTCAGCAAACCCATTGGTGAAGAAAGCTTAGCTCGCCCAGCGAGGATAGCTCGCCCAGCGAGAAAAACAGAGCAACTTATATAAATAGCTTTTTGAAAACAGATTTCATTCTTCTATTCAGTTGTTTAGATCTAAATCAGAGAGAACGCAAAGGAGAGAGTATTAGGTGCTTGAAGGTGGATTCATACAACTTGAGACATCAAGTGTTGATGTTCATCTCTTGTTCTTCTTATCATCATCTTTGTAAGAACCCCATGACAATGGGTAGCTAAACTTCTCTTTGTTGGGATTAGATGTAACTTGTTCATGACTATGTTTCTATTTTGATCTTAATATATATATGCTTTAGATTATTCATCAATATGAGTGTTATCCTTGATTTTCATGTTTATTTTAAGATTTGAATGATATAGACATATGTTATTTGAATCAAAGATTTAGGATAATACTTGTTAAAACTTTAAACTCTAGACATAGATTTAGGTTTTAATATTCTCACTTAGTATCGAAACTTAATGCTATTGAAGTGGTCGGATCGTCCGAGACATCGGAATTCGAGTAATTCAATATAGCCGTTGTATTGATTGATCATCCGAGACATCGGAGGTTAATAGGTATAAACGGGTTTTTCAACGTTCTCTGGACACGGAAACGTTAGAGTAGCGATACGTGAAAGTATTGATTAATAAGCTAAAGTGTATGTATAATTGATTAAGATGGTGCATAGGAGTGAATGAATAAGTCTAATCCCGACAATTTTATCTCTGAAACTAAATCAACTTTTATTTGAAATTTTATGTTTGAACACTTTACAAACGAAAACCATTGAAACCTTAACTTGAAATGAGTATAATTGTTGAACGGTATCTAATATCACACTAGTCCCTGTGGATACGATATATGCAAAATACTTGCTTTTGTACTTTAACACTGCATCATACAAGCTGGATGTTGGACTTGGAGTGGGTAACCTTTCTTCCCTCCAATTACCACCCATTTGAGACTGGCATTCCCAATATCAATCACACACTAGATTTTGCTTTGTTTCTGCATCATACAAGCTGCAGACAAACAAACATGGCCCATTCGACCAAAAGTGGGACTAAAGCAGTGGAGCCGAATAATGGACCTATCCTAATAAGATTATGTGCACAAAATGAAGTAGTAGTGATACTACTATAAAGCATTTTATTTTAGTTGTAGTATAGTAAAAAGAAAATACTACTCCACTAACTAGTGGCTGGAATATTTGTTAAAAAATCAAATATAATAAAATTATTTTAGAATTTTTTTTTGACAAAAAATTTATTTAGAATTAATCTAACCCTAGCTAACTTCTTCTTTTTTTTGATAAGCTTCTAGCTAACTAGTTATGTCTCCGGTTTTCGGTTGGGTTAGTCTAGCCCAAGTTTTAAAATTATGGTTGTGAGTCTTTGCTTGAAGATGTGAATTTAGATTTGAATTAATCCAAAAGTATTATTCTAAACTATTCTGTCAAGAGTGTTTTACCCACCATTTGTAATTCTATTTGACACAAAATTAGCTTTTGCGATTTTACAAAAAGATTATCCCATTTAATAAAAGAATAAAATAATCTACTCTATTTTGTTTAGTCTAGTATATTTTGGTAGTATTTTAAACTCACACACTTTAAATATAAAAAAATATGTTATTTAAACTTTAACTCTTTTAACAATGTCTTTGATAACTACTCCCTCCGTCCTATTATATAAGTACCTTTACTATAAAAATTTAGTCCAAAAATATAAGTTTCTTTACAATTTTTGTATTCCAATGCAACTTAGTAGTAATAATTAGGGGTATGTGTAAGCAAAAAAGTAATAAATGTACCTAGTAAATTGTAAAGGAACTTATATTTTGGAACTAGACTTTTGTAATAAAAGTGCTTATATAATGGGACAGATGGAGTAACAACTAAACTTATACTAGTATTTATTGGATACTTAATCCATTATTTTATTTTTTTACTAATATACTTAATCCATTTGATAACATAAAAATATGATTTTGTCCAAAAAAAATAACATAAAAATATGATATCCATTAAAAAGGAATATGTGGAGATTAGGTCGTAGTAAAAGCAAGCTTCACGCCTTATTTAGCACCACATGATTGATTTAATGAATATAGTATCAAGATTTTATTCCATATAAATGGACGTCACTATACAAAGAACAAAGAACACATTTATCTTTTTTTATAACCATAAATTTTGTGGTCCATTGATTCAACAAAGACTTCCAAAGGCAGAGAACTTGGCAAAGGGGCTCCTAAAGACTTTGAATGTTGACTACTATGGAAGCTAGGCTGATGGCTTCCGGACCGGGCCCAAAATTAGGATTGACATTGAATTCAATGGAAATTATGGAATCATGATTATGTATGAGTAAATCAGAATCTATCCGATTATGTTCGGTTGGTAGGATACATCATATTTTATATATAAAATTATAGTTCGAACTCGGATATTTAGTAGTAGTTAATAAACTATCTACTAATCTACGATTCAATTTATCAATATTTGAGTTTCACTGTAAGATTAGGTACTGCGAGTTTTACTGTTAGAAAGACACCTTCAAAGTTGTTTCAAGTAAAGTGACATAGTATGAAAACACGTGTTCTGACAATCAACATGCTTTTATACCATTTATTTTCGACACTTTTGACTTTGTGACCCCAGATACTACTGTTAATCTTCTAAATAGAATTTCAAAAAGTCATGCATAATATTGTCGTATCTCTCAACTATGTAAATGTGTTATTTAAGCAAATTGATTTTAATTTAAGATAAATATAATGATAAAGCTCTTAATTTAAGATATTTGAGTATTTTATTTGATGTAAAAAATAAAGGTCTTCCCAACGTGTATGAGGTATACTAATTAAGAAATTAATAAAAGAAACAAAATATACATTAAAAAATTAAAAATTTATATTCTTAACTAATTAATTAGAATTTGAGAAAAAATAAAAAAGAGTTTCCGTGCGAGAAGTAGAGAATAGGGTTTGGATTGCAAAGCAGAGATCCGAGATACCGCGCCAAACGCGTTAATTGATCTTCAAAACCAAAACGCAGTGTTTTTGAATTGTAACACACAAAAATTGCTTATTCTCATTTCACTTCTAAGTTCCACCACCCTTGGTTCTCTCTCTATATATATATATTCCCCTTTCCTCCCTCCGCAGCCAAACATTCCTCATCTAATCTAATCTTACTTAAAACCCTATCAATCAATCTCTATTTTCATCCATTCATTTCCTTTCCTTTCACCACCGCCACCTTACCCTATCAATAATCTCCCACCATATCTTCTCACATTTTCTTTTTTAATTTCTCATTCTTTTATCTCTTTTTCCCCTATCATATAAACCTTAACCTTCTCTTACAAAAAAAAAAATAAACCTTAACCTTCAATTCATTTTATTCCCACCACCGCAACCACTTTTTCCGACCATCCAAAATGGCCGCCATTCCCTGCCCTCATTTCATCTCCTCCGCAAAAGCCGCCATGGAAGCAGGTCTCCTCATACCTTCTTCCCCCTCTTCCTCCGTCTCCGTTATCCTCACCCAAGACGATTTGAAGAAAATCGCCGCTTACAAAGCCGTCGAATACGTCGAATCCGGCATGGTTCTCGGCCTCGGAACCGGCTCAACGGCCAAACACGCCGTCGACCGAATCGGCGAGCTTCTCCGCCAGGGAAAGCTCACAAACATCATTGGCATACCCACTTCAACCAAAACCCATGAACAAGCTGTTTCGTTAGGGATTCCTCTCTCCGATCTAGATTCTCACCCTGTTGTTGATCTTGCAATTGATGGTGCTGATGAAGTTGATCCTTATCTCAATTTGGTGAAAGGACGAGGTGGGTCTCTTTTGAGAGAGAAAATGGTGGAAGGTGCTTGTAAGAAATTTGTTTGTATTGTCGATGAGTCAAAATTGGTTAACTATTTGGGTGGTAGCGGTTTAGCTATGCCTGTTGAAGTTATTAGGTTTTGTTGGAAATTCACTGCTGGTAAGCTTCAGAATTTGTTTGAGGAATCTGGTTGTGTTGCAAAGCTTAGAACTTTTGGTGAAAATCAAGAACCTTATGTTACTGATAATGGGAATTATATCATTGATTTGTATTTTAACAAGAGTATTGGTGATTTGAAAGTTGCAAGTGATGCAATTCTCAATATTGCTGGTGTTGTGGAGCATGGAATGTTTTTGGATATGGCTACTACTGTTATTGTTGCAGGTGAACTCGGCCTAACGGTGAAGAATAAGTAGTTGTTGAGAATTCTGAATTGAACTTTAGAAGAACAATAATAAATATTTAGGGTTAATTGGTCAAGGTTTTGACAATTTGAAATGGGGTTTCTAACATTTTATTATTATATGGTGTAGTAGTACTAAAGCTATTTATTCCGCGAATCGATTAGAAGGGTTGGTTCTTGTTTTGTTTTTTGTTAGGGGTTCGGGGTACTTTCGAATAATCCATATTGGATTGTTGGATAAAGTATCTCGAATAGTAGTTTAGTTTTGTATTTTGACTTTAATTCAGCAAGAAGAATGAAAATTGAGTCTTGTTTTTAAGATGAATATCAATCTTAAATCAGGGCTCTTGTGTGTGGTGTACTGAATTAGTTATCCACACCATTTCTTGTTGAATTTATGGCGCTTATCATATTGAACTTATCTAATTTAAGTTTGGTACTATTGAATTGCATATTTGGTTCTTGGTCATTGTTTAGCTGCAAAGCTGCTATCTCTGGTGTTATCAAAACTGTTATCAATTCAGAAATTATTTTTGTCGATTACTTATGCTTAAATGTTGTTTGGAAGTATGATAACCTCATTAATCTTTTGAATTCTATGTCTGCAATCTGAGTGGAGATATTCCCGTGTAAACAGAGTTTGCAAATATTGATAGTTCTTTCAATCTTTCATATTTTATATTTTATTTGTCCTTATTTTAGTTTGTTACTTACGTTTGAAATCAGTTAGTTGTAATTGTGGGAGTCACTCAATTGAAGAAGACAACAACTATCCATTCATTGACTTTTAAAATGATTGATTGCGGTGTCTTATACCATAAATATGTCAACTGTATACATATTTGATTCGCCTTAAATAAGGGGAAATTATTATTTTTTGTTCTCTCCGAAATCTCTCATAAGTCCAATTGTGTCGGTAACAAGTATTAGTTCTTTTTTTCTCGTTCAAGTAGCCTAGTGGCTAGAATTTCACCTTTTAACTAGTATTAGTTCTATTCCTGGGACCAAATTATGCAATAATTAATTTCACTTATTACCTTACCAGAAAAACATCTATGGAATGCAAGCTAGTTGGTATGTGGATGACATTTTCCTCAGTACAATGCATGCTTTCCTTGTTTTGTTAGCTGCCTTCTAATGCTGGATTAATGACATCTCTAAACTGTAATGTTACTATGTTAGACTTTTTATTATGGCTGTTTTTTTATTTGCCAGTTATGTTTATTTTTTAGAATAAATAGAGAAAGGAAATAGGAAAGTGATTATTGGATATTTATTGAATGTGTATGGGAGGGAGAGACCACACTCTTAAATCTTGAAGGGAACCATTTGTAACCAAAACCTTCATTTTTTTCATCTTTAATTTCGTTTCTGGTGTGTTTCTTGTAACATCAGTGGTCTTCTGTTTATGAAACAAAGAATTTCCAGTATTTCAGTGAAATAAATTTGTTGTTTGTCTTATAAATTTATCAATATAGACACCACATTTCTATCGTGTTTTTTATACTGCCTGTGTTAAATATGGGTTCGGTGGCAGGTATGTTCATTTCCGATTCTTAGTGGTGCTCATTTGAACATTAAAGGTAATCAAATCTTCATTCCTATCTTCTGCCTATAGCTTCCCTGCAACCAACTTAATTCATTCATTAAGAAAGTTACAGTATACTTAAAATCATATTATCAAATTTAATCAACTTGCATCCCTTTGTGATAGAATCTTGTTAAGTAAAATATGTTTGGTGTGAATTTGCTTCATCTGAATATAATATTTTTCTCAATTCCTTTTGGAGTTCCTTACCCCTATCACCCTATGGACTAAGGATCAAAGCAATTTGTTTTTAATTTAAACTGATGTTAAATTAAGCATTAAATTGGTTTCATAATATTGTACTGTTGCGGGTTCTGCGGAAAATTGATTGTTATAGATTCTAGATATCCCATGCAAAATTTGTTATTGCGTCATAGACCTTGATATTACATGCAGTCGGCTCCCATGCAAAACTTGTTATTGCATTGACCCTGGTATTGCGGGCAGTCTGCTCTCAAGACTTTTGGCTGTGGAAAATATGCTCTCTA
This sequence comes from Trifolium dubium, assembly GCA_951804385.1. Taxonomy (NCBI): domain Eukaryota; kingdom Viridiplantae; phylum Streptophyta; class Magnoliopsida; order Fabales; family Fabaceae; genus Trifolium; species Trifolium dubium. The sequence goes on from OX638064.1 coordinate 56,881,977, forward strand.
TCCTAAAACCATAACTTCAATATGATATGGTCTGTCTTTTTATGAATTTACCATCCTCAATTGCTAGATGAGGTTTCCAGAGAGTATTGTCGATTCTATCATTAACGTGCTTGATCATAGGCAAACTGGTATAGTCATCACGATAAAAACAAATGGTGGGAATTTTCCTGGTACATGATGCGATTTAAGGCTAAGGTACGTTCTTTTAATTTTTTTTTTCAAGTTTGTTTTTGGCAGAATAAGCTAGGAGGTCCTCAAGACCGACTTCATAGTTCATCAAATTCTGTGAAGATTTGATTAGGCTACAAATCCCTCAAATCTTTGAGTTGAACAAATAAATTATAGTGTTGACTTGACTCTGTCAAGTTGTTTGGAATTAAATATGTTTTGTTATGAAATTACAATGAAAAAGCCTAAAATACTAAAATATTAGTATCTCCAAATGTGACATGTCTTTTTTCTTCTTTGTTATTAGTATCTCTAATCTTCTGTTAACATTATTCCCTCATTATCATAACGTTTGTGCCCCCCATTAAAGTGTGTACCACAAAACTCGCTTTGTTTTTTTTCTATTTTTTATGCTTTCACTTTCATTGTTCAGTAAAATCATGTTATGTGAATATGAAAGTTAATCAGCTTGTGTCTCTGTGATGGAACCTTGCTGGTGTGTGAAATTATTTTATTTGAGTTCAAGATTGCTCTCAATTCTTTTGGAAGTTCCTTGCCCCTAAGGATCAATGTATTTTTACTTTAAGCTGATGTTAAATTGAACACTAAATTGATTTCACACTGTTGTGGGTTCTATGGAAAATGTAATAGCTTTACGGATTCCCCATGTGAAAAGCTTGTTATTGGGTTGACATTAGGTTTGATATGGCCTGTCCTTTATGAATCTGTTGCTCCAAATTACAAGACGAGGATGGAATGTAGCGAATGAAAAAAACTCAAACAAAAATTGCTGGGAGTTGAAGGTGAAGTGTTCCACAAACAATGTCTAAATGTGATCTTTTCTGTCCTGTTATCTAATCTTCTCTTGACAATATCTGCTCATAATAATTGTGGCCCCCATTAAAGTTTGTCCAATACAAAACTTGCTTTATTTTTCTATCTTTTATGCTTTCACTGTGTTTGTCTACTTCCTTTGAAACCTAGTGACTATTACTAAGATTCTTTCTTTGCTTCCAACGGCTTTCTTTCTGGTTAAGACTTTCAATTCTTACTCCCTTTTGATAAAATTTCAATACTTTACAAAATTAGCCCGCTTTATATGAGCTGGTGCTGAAATAACACTACACCTACAACCCTTATTCAAAAACTAGTTGGATCACAACCACCATGGTAAGAACATCCTCAAAAATTCCAATTGAGTCAACACCCCGCATTCGCAGAATTGGCACATCCATTGAGTCAGTTCCAGTGCGAGCCAAGAGAGGGCTATTTACGTGTTCTGGAACTGACATAGAAGATATTGGCAGTTTTGTAAGTACTAGTAAGAAGAAGAAATTCAGAGAAGATGACACATTACTGCACCGATTTAGGAGCAAGAGGGGTCTGTTTGTCACTGATATCACCAAGACAGAATGGTGCGATAAGCAAATGGAATTCTCTCTCTTTTATGAAGAATGGAAGAACCATGAACCCAAACCAGATTTCGCCTTTGTTTATGGAGGGGGAAGTAGGAAGAGTAAAGCGATGAAAGCTGGTATAGATCGGCATGTTCAGCTTGAAGAAGAGGTTCATGAACCGGTGGGAGTGAATGCGAAGTCATGTGAAGATTTTATGGCACTGAAGCTTGTTAATTTCATCAATGGTGTGAATCAACTAATGTTTGAAGGACTAACTCGCGAGCTTCCTATAATAAGCTTTGATTTTGCACAAGGTATATGGATGGTGGGTAAGATCGATGAAATGCGGATGTCTAAGGCAAAAAAGGATCATAATCCGGTGCTAGTCGAAACAAAGACTCGTTACCGAGATACAGTGCCTGCAGAATCACAAAAGAGAAATGGAAGGATTCAATTAATGTGTTACAAGTATTTGTGGGACAATTTAGTTGCTCATGCTGATCACTACTTCCCTTCTAAACAGTTATTTGATTATTTTGAGTTAAATCCTCGACGTACTTTATGTAAAGATCTACGAACAGCATGTGTTGATTCTGGAATCTCGGCGTTGACACTTGGTGATGTGGTGAGGTGTTACCGAAATATGTGTAAGATGCTACCTTATGCTAATGATAAGCTTGTGTTGAGATATGAATCTCAGAGAGATCAATCACTGTTGGAAGAAGAAAAATTTGCATATGATGGTGGTTGGATAAAGAATAAAATTAGAAATTGTCTTGAGTTTTGGGGTGGACTGAGAGAAGCTAGTTATGTTGATGAGGAAGACCAATGGAAATGTGGGTTCTGTGATTTTGTTTCTCAGTGTCCTGCTAACCTTGGTGATTCTGATAGCACAGAAACCCTTTCAGAGGATGATGACTCAAGTGAGTGATTATTATATGTAAAGGAATTAAGGAATAGTCTAATAGTAGGAGGGACTCTCTCTGGTTGTGTTTTTAGTTTTAATGAATTTAAATAGTAATAGTTATGTACCTTAATCTGCTTATATCTAAATTGTTTGTTGTATCAAAATTCAATTTCCATTCTGATTTAGGGTAGTATATTTTTGAGATTTAGTCAAATCCAATATGTATTTTCAGATTTGGGGTTATTAAGTGTTACTACTGTTGTTGAAATTGAGCTATTTTGTGATAGAGTTAGGATTTTAGTACATGGATGGTTTGCACAACACAATCCATGGTGTGATTGTGATTTGTGAATACTAAGATGCTGTGTTAGTGCTATACTTTGGCCTTTGATAGCAAAACATGTCTGAAACTTGCAATTTAACGCATGAAGTTACTTCAAAACAAGAGAGATGTTCAACTGAAACAAATGCGCAACGAGATATCTCAATTTTTACAGGCTTGCCAAGAGCCGAATGCTAGAATTAAGATAATCTTTCAAATCTTGGTGAATGGCTGCTACTTTATTGGTCTTTTTAACTCTTTAACATATATAAAAAATCAGTACTCGTGCAAATCACATTGTATTTTTTCTTACATCCACAAACATATGTTGCATTCTAATTGTAGTTGGTAAAGCTTTTTAATGCAGTTTTGCAAATATATGAATTAGAGGGATGAGTTGATGTATCTTCCTGTTTCCCATTATTTCACAAGCGACTATTCTTTTTTCAATACATTAGAAAACAGTAACAATGGGAAGAACATGTACTCTGGTGACAAATTTTGGATGAAGAAATCAGTACATAATTGCAGATGAGCTCTATTTATGCTTCAAACTCAATTATTTACAAATACATTGCTTCTGAAAATTTTATGAGGGTACAAAATAGACAAAATATATGTTTCTGAAAATTTTAAACATGATTGGTAGAAATTGATTTGTATATATAAAAAACTTTAGGGAGAAAGAACATAATTTTTGTACATAATTACACATAATCCTCATAGGAAATATTTTTGCAAACCAAAGAAATTTCAGGCACTTTTATTCATGTGTAATAAATAATCAACTCCTTTCTACCAAAAAAAGAAAGAAAAGAAATAATCAACTCCCCCTACCCAAATTCTTTTGTACAAATCAAAACTAAGATACACTTCTAAGAATAGTAAAGATGTGAATAAAAGAAGAAAAAAAAAACTTAATAAGCCTTGATTTTCATTAATTCAAGATATAATGGATACAAGACTCAAATCTTCTGTCACATTCCTCATTCTTATTCCTTTTTGTTTCCTTGTTTGTTTCTTTGGTTCCTAAGGTAACCGAAGCTAGGCCATTGTTTAGTCCATTACAAAGAAAAGAAGAAGAAAACCAAAACTACATAAGGTTCCTTTACTTTTTCTAAAACAAGAGACAAGAACTTTATTTTTCTAAAAATAAGAAGATCAAAATTACATTAAAATCTAAAAAAATAACACCTCCTTCCTATTCATTCAAACAAGAAGTAAAAGTTTTATATTTCACTGCTTCCACTTTTTTACACCAACACAAAAATCTTCTCGCTTTCCATTATTCCTCATTCTTTACTTATATTTTATATTTTTTCCCCTCTCACTTTCAAGATATATTTACTATATATATTCTTAACATTTTCCTTGTTTTATATACCAAAGAAAGCATAAAATAAAGAGTGCAATGAGCGGAGCTCAATCAATGAAGGAAGGAATCTCGTGCAATGCAATAATAAACAAACATATATATGATGAGGCTCCACTCCACCACCACATTTTTTATTCCTTGCCATTGGTCACGTGCCTTGCCACTAACATGCAATGACAAAGCTACATCATTTTATTTAGCAAAAATATTGCTTTAGAAAAGATATCTTAAGGACCTACCACCTTTAATTTCACCTAATCTAATTTTCTTCTCACCAAATCCATTGCCAAACTAACAGAATGATGCTATAGTGAACCTAACAAACCCTACTTATCATGTTTGTTTCTCGAGTGTCATCATTCATTTATTGATTAATTAATCGGGGTTAAATTTATCATCATACCGGTTCCTCCACTTCCCCTTGGGCAAATTGGATTTGACATATAAATTAGTTTAGTTTTGTATGAGAAAGAGATTGTGAGTTATTTTACAAGATTATTCTTTATTATGTAGTGTGTGTATGAAATTTTCAGTGTATAAATTTTTTGTAATCAAAAGAGAGTTAAAGATCGAATATATTTGACCATTTTTTAGTTTAGAAATTAAAATTACTAATTACTATTTAGACTAAGCCTTTAGTTAACTTGACATTTTGGAGAAAACAACTAGTAATAATTTTTAGAAAAACTCTAACAAATACCTTAAATTTCGGAAAACACTTGTTAAATATTCAAATATGAAAATGTGGATCATGCTGACTAGTGTTCATGCAATACTAATTAAAAAAAAACACTTTTAGATTTTTAAAAAGTTGACTATACAAATTTTAAAATAACTTTACTGTATTTAATTCTCTAGCTAATACCTCTGAAACACAAATTAGTATTTTTCCTAAAAATATTAACTTGAGATTTGTGTATTTAACTTTTCAAAAATTTATAAACAATTGTTACAAGCATAAAATTTGTTTATAATTATAATAACCCTTTATAAACTCTTAAAAACCTAAATACACGCTCATATTTTTACTACATAATACTTCCTCTAATTTTTATTACAATAGAAATTGATTTATTGATTTTATAATAATTTGATATATTTTATTTTATAAACTACACAACAATTTTTTCGCTATAGGAGTAATAAATATTTGGAAAATGCTAACAAAATTGTTATTTTGTTTGGAAAAGTTGACACTGATTTCAATATATATGCCATACTAATTTCAATACAATTTTTTTCATTTTTATTTTCTTAACTTAACCATTACTACATACTACTATGTGAACGACAGTAATTTTTTTAGTTACCACGATATTGATACGAAGTTTTTATCATTATTAATGATGATTAATCTCTATTAAAGAACATATAAAATATATAAGGTAAATTCTTTTCTCTTAATCGAATTTTTTACATATATATATGAGTCAGAAATTAACCTTCTAACCATGTAATTAAACAGATCAAAATCTTTACTAGATTAATAAAAAATGTTAAAATATGCCCTCAAGATACATGTTACAAAACCTTAGATTAATTTATTGTTAATGTGAACATTAATTGATCTAAAATATTTTTCCCAGGAGTTATTATGGAGTAGGACATGGCAGCAATGTGAAATTCCGCGGTGCCAGTCTGACATCTCCATTAAGCCCCACCACCCCATATTGTCCTTTTCCTACTGCTTTGCTTTCAATGTAACTACAGTGAGTCTACAGTAGTGATTTTACTTTTTGACAATTAATTAACGCGTCATCTTATCGTTACTACTGTATAAAACTCCAAAATTATGGCTATCTTAAGTTAAATAACGAACATCAATCTTTATGAAATCTCTATTATAAGATTTCATGTATCTATATAGACATAACTACTTATTTTGCAAATAGCGCCACTTCAACTAAAAAAGATAAAAAGTGAGTCCACATCAACATAACCAATTACACTATCTAACCTTACCTTACTTTCTCTCACCACTAACACAACTATGAATATGACTGTCGGTAAACTATAAAATATTGGATACTTTATATAATAACTTTATAATAATAGTAACCATAAAATAAAGAGTAAAATTGTATTACAAACAAAAAGTAAAACTCAATTTAATTATTGTTGTCTTGATCAAAATATGTATCGTCGGATACAATATTAATCTTCTTGTTATATTCAATAGAGATTAAATTGAATTATGTCCCCGTATGATAGTTCAAGTGGTAAGAGCTGGGGAACATATGGATTGAATAGGGAGAGGTCCAGCGTTCGATCTCTGGTGGGAGTAATTTATATTTCCGATGTACCAAAAAAAAATTGAATTCTGAAAAATTAACTCAGTTGATATAAACGTGAGTAATATACACCAATTGAAATATAAATCTAAATACTTTTACTTATAAACTCTAAGAGTTGAATTTTTTGTTACTTAACCACCTAAACAAAAAAGGATGCAAGAGATAAAATTGGGTCATATGACTTTAAAATAAGGCAAAATAGAATTTGCTTTGCAATATGAGTAAGTAAACTAAAGTACACAAAAATAGTCAAAAAAAGAGGCACACGCATAATCCAGACCAAAAGGTTATTTACTTATTGGACCAAATTAAAGTGAAGATTACGTAATTAGTGCTAATTAAATTGACACACCCGCGTTTTTGGTTTTGTTCAACTAGCGTAGTAGTAAGTAGATAGATAGATCTTCATCACTACACACACTATCACACCACACCCCATGTGACTTTCTTCCTTGTTCACATTAATCACTATATCTCTTTCCATTCTTCACTTTCTTTTATCATCAGTTTCTGTGTGTAACTTACCTCAATAAACCACCAAAAACAGAGTATAAAGGTTTCATTCATTCCAAAATGGCGCTGATAAAGTGAGTTTTTTTTTGCTGGGAACCTACAATGAAGCCTATTTTCTTCAATGGGTATTCGTTTTTGTTGTTCCTTTTTGTTGTTTTGTTGTTTTTGAGCTCGATTTCAGCTCTATCTTCAACTGGGTCGATCAATCACCCAATCAAGTTTATCATAGGTTTGTGTTTTTAATTCATTATTATTTGTGATTTTTCTGTTTTGGGTTTGTTGCAGATCTTTCAAATGTTGAATCTTGTTGCTTGGTCTTGTTTGGTTTCTTGAAAAATCTAATTTTTATTGATAATTGCACTGATGAAATTTTAGGCCTTTTATTGAAATCATATTGTTAGCTTTTTCTGGTTTTGATTGATCTTTTTAATGTGTAATTATGTTGTTTGATTTATACTTTTTTAGGAGGAGGAGATGTGAATTTGGGTTCATGGCAAAATGAAGTCACTCAAGTGGCTCCAGCACCAGGGCCTCAAGCTCAGAATACTCTTATTCTGGCGGCAAATAGGACCGATAGACCTGATATTCTTCGAGGATTTCATCGTTATCACGGTGGTTGGGATATTTCAGATCGGCATTATTGGGCTGTAAGTGCTATTATTATGGTTCATTTGTTTATCATCAATTATCTAGAATGGATGGATGATTTTATTATGTTTTCAGTACTAATTCTATTGTGAGATATGAAGTTCCAATATGATGTCTTATATTAATTGTTGAGCATCGTAGATCTTTGTGCGTTGAATTGAAAAATGGCGAATACTCTCGCTCAATATGGTGAACTTTGAAACTAAACAAGTGGTGTTTACTTTGATCTTAGTTTGTATATATGTGTAATTACTGCCATCATTGTTGTTCTTTGTGTAATGAAGTCATGGCCATATTGCTGCATAATTGACATCTGAAGATGTTCACAGTACATAATTGACATCTGCATATTGTTGTTCTCTGTTTTTCTTATCTTTAACTTAAGTTTCATTTCATTTTCTTTATTTTTTGATCTCCTTGAAAATATGTCTCTTGTCGAGTTATAAGTCTGTTTGTTTATTTCGTTGTTATATCGTCCGAAGATTGGTATTTTCTGACTTGTATCAAATGTTATATTTGCAGTCAGTTGGATTCACTGGTGCCACAGGTTTCATTCTTGCTGTCTTATGGTTCATCTCATTTGGCTTGGCACTTGTGATTCATCTATGCTGTGGATGGGGGATTAACATCAAGGACAGAGGATCTGATCGCTCACAAAGGATTTGTCTTATATTACTTTTAGTATTCACCTTTGCTGCAGCGTACGTATTTTTACTTCATTGTTTTTATCTTGTTTGGATGCTTAATTTCCTCTAAATACCCCCATCTGTCTTTTTCATCATAGATATATAAAGCTTGTTATACAATCATTTACTCGTGATTGGTTGTAAGACAAACTTCTCTATTTGTGATTCAAAATATATATACATGTGGTGGATGTTTATAATAGTTTGGTAAAAACATCATTTTATTGATTTGGAATTATGAGAAAGTAGTTATCATGCTGCACAAGTGAAATATGTGGATATGCTTGCTCAATGTTTTATTCCTCAGAAATTTAATTGCGGGTAATAACACGTCTCATTCTCTTGATCACACAGGACTGGATGTATCCTCCTTTCTGTTGGGCAGGATAAGTTCCACGGTGAGGCCTTGGATACCCTCCATTTTTTTGTCAATCAATCAGACTATACGGTGGAGACTCTAAGAAATGTCACAGAATATCTCTCCCTTGCAAAAACTATCAATGTCAACCAGATACTCCTTCCATCTAATGTCCTCGATGATATTGATAAGTTGAACGTGGATCTAAATACTGCAGCAGATACACTTTCTGAGAAGACAGATGAAAATTCTGTTAAGATTAGAAGAGTATTCAATTTTGTGTATGCAATTGTTAAACCGAGACCTCTTTATGCTAGAATTTAATATTCCATCCCAGTATATGATGCTAAACTCTGCATATTTTGTAGGCGCCTGGCATTGTTTGTTATGGCGGGAGTGATTTTTCTCTTAGCTCTAACTGGACTAGGTATGTGTTGAAATTTTATTTTATACTTATATCCGAGAACTTTTGTTTAGTTTATAATGACATCTTTTTATTTATTTTATTTTTGGCAGTCCTGTCTCTCCTTGGATATCAACACGCAATTATCTTGTAAGTAATGTTTGCTTATGGTCTCTTGACATGACCTTTGCCTATATGAAGGGTCCATTTTTTTAATATTTTTTGGTCTGATTTAAATTTTTTTTGCAGATTTGTTATAACTGGATGGTTACTGGTTGCAACCACATTCATTCTTTGCGGAGTGTTCATAATCCTTAATAAGTAAGCCATTATATCTATCAGATTTCAGCTTAATTTATTGATGTGAACCGAATCCATTTATTTACCCTTTTACTTCAATTAAAATTTGCAATTTAACCCATTACGAAACCTGACATAAACCAAAATAATATTGAATTCAGATCCAATTATCTTTAAATTATGGAAATTTGTCTTATGGTACAAAATTCATAGTAACAACTTAACCTGACACGAGTAAATCAATTATACTCTATTGCAGTACAATTTCTGATACCTGCATGGCAATGGGAGAATGGGTAGAAAATCCACACAGAGAATCTGCTCTTAGCGACGTCCTTCCATGTGTTGATCAGAGAACCACAAACAAAACACTTATTCAAAGCAAACAAGTTGTCACCAATATTGCAAGTATTGTCAACACGGCCATCTATAGTACTGCAAACGTAAATGTAACACAAGGCAATCCAGCTTTTTATAACCAGTCTGGGCCTTTTATGCCGGTGCTATGCTATCCCTTTGACAGTCAACTCCGAGAACGGCAATGTTCAAGCCAAGAAGTTTCTTCTGCCAATGCTTCAATGGTATTATTTTTATCACTAAACTTTATTTGTATGTCAAATCATTTGTATCGTGTGAAAAAATGATACACGTGAAATCATAGAAAGTTTTATTCTACATGTAATTTATAATGAGTGATTCATACATCCAAATAGGGCCTTCATTGATCTAAATGGTTTTAACTGAAAACATAATAGAAACTTTCTAACTATTTTGATGATTTGCCAATCAGTTAGCCGGATAAAGAAACATCAAACATCAACATAGGGAAATTGGATCGAAAGAATAACCTCTAAATTTTACTTTTGGATTGTTCTAAAATTTGTATTATGTTTCAGTATCTTGTTCTGCAAATGATATACGGAGGATCTCATAAAATCTGTTTGTCTAAAATTTTCAGGTTTGGAAAAATTATGTTTGTGAGGTATCCGAATCGGGTATTTGCACTACAGTTGGCAGGGTGACCCCAGAAATTTATTCGCAGTTAGCAGCCGCAGCTAATGAAAGCTATGCATTAGAACATTATGCGCCACTTTTACTTAGCCTTCAGAATTGCAATTTTGTCAGGGATGCATTCACTGGAATAACTTCAAGTTACTGTCCTCCATTAAAGCATTACCTCAAGATTATTAATGTAGGACTTGGCCTCATTTCAGTCGGTGTTCTGCTCTGCCTTGTTCTGTGGATACTCTATGCAAACCGCTCCCAAAGGGGAGAAGTGTTTGCGAAGCTATCCTTAAAAGAAAAAATAAAGAGCAGATTTCACAAGAACCAAAATAGCACAAACTTAGCATTGCCAAATGCTGTTAGTGAAGTATAGATTGTAAAATAGAAAATTTGTTGATAAAGAAGTAAGCTACTGTTGTTTTACTGTACTCTATATACTAAAGGAAGAAACAAAGGTGGAGCGAAGCTGCCGCCTGAGTTCGAAAACAATAGAAAAGCTAGTGTACTACATAGTTTGTCCATATATATATATATGTATGATACTTGTCAATTTCATTTTTACATTGCCAGCAAAAATAACTAAATGAGTAATGTGTTCAAAGCATATCACAAAATTGTGGCCAAGACAAAGTGATAGATAAGAACCATTTAACCATTCAAAATTGAATAACAACACTAACATCAATTGATTTGAATTTGAACTCTTGTTATGTTAAACAATAATCACTGAAAGCAATAGAACAAAGAATTTGAGATTGCAAGTAATAATGTTCAACCTTGCATCATCATATTATTCATTTCAATAAGGTACTATATCTGAACAATCACAGAAATATATCAATTAAAATCACTATGTTGCTGATAGCAGAAACAAGCATATACAGTAATGAAAAATTGGCAGAAACATATAGTAGCACTTGAATGTAACTTCAAAATTCACCAGGATCAAACATATTCTGGTCTTCATCAGAGAAAATATCAGCAGTATCCATAACAACACTTGTAGTAGCATCGCCTTGCTCAGCAAGAACATCACTAACACCATGAATAACAACCTTATCATTGAAGAATATATCCGGAAAGAAAACCGGCACGCCGTTGAGAATCAAAATGCCACCTGATCTTGTAATGTTGATGGTAAACCCTTCCAAAAACGTCGGCAACTGCGCTCCGTCGCCGTAATCCACCAGATCGTTCCACATAAACCTGCAAGGCACCACGTGGCGACGAAAGAACGAAGGATAATCTTGGTAATCACTGATACGGTTAATCACATTCACATCCGCTGGAGCAAACACCGTGATTCCGTTCCGACTAATGTCACCGGAGAGTTGCAATCCGATAAACGAAGCCATAACAGAATAACCGCTAGCTGTTAGCATTGTAACCGCTTGATCGAATGAATCAGAGGAGTTCATAGTGCGATTCAACGGTCTACACGAGGAAACAGGATTGGAATTGGAATTAGGTCTCTGATTAGGACCAGTGTACTGGTAACTAGGATCAAAGAATCGATCGATTCCGTAAATCAAGAGAACTCCGTCGTCGTAGATCGGCGCTGCCGTAACTCTGATATTGTTAATAGAGATAACATGATCGGGACCAGTGGTGACGGTTAGAGACTGACCGGGAAGCATAGTTGGAAGCTTAGCACCGGAAGGAAGTCGCCGGAAAGTCTGAACCGGTAACGGCAACATAACGAAGTGATAACGGAGTAGATCGAAAGAAGGTTGACCGGATTTCTTGAAAGCTGAATCGGAGGGAGCGAAGACGGTGACTGAAGGTGATTGTTCAAGAAGTTTCTCAGCAATGATTTCGATTGTGAGTGACATGGAGACGTAGCCTGAATCGGAGAGAATATCGGCGGCGTCGAATATAGCTTCACGTGGAAGAGCGACGGAGAAAGGAATGAAGAAGATAAACAACGAGAGAAGAAAGAAGATTGACGCCATTGTTGAACCTTGAGATTTGGCGGGAGATGAAAGATAAACGTGGCGTTGATCTATTGGAGCAAATAATAAAAGTTTGTTGAAGAAAATCGTTACTCCTTTCACTTTAAAAAGACTGAAACGTCCCTTCCATGAAATACTCGCTTCAGTATCATGGAGTCATCTTTTTGCCACGTTGGCATTTTTCATCTTTAGACCAAAGTTTAATTCAGATGTGTTATTTTCACACAAAGAAATTACATTAAATTTTGACAATAAATCAAATAGTTAATAAATTATAACAAAATGTGCAAAATTTTTCTTTTTTTTTTTCTTTTGAAGTGAGTTCTGACATCAAGTAGTTCGAATTTCCTTCAAAAAGTAGTTGTAGGGATCGAACTGCGGTTATTCTCTACTAAGTTCAACGTCAATCACCATTGAACCAAATAACATCAGGGAAGTGTGCTAATTCCTTTTTGTTTATAAATTGAATATCCTTTGCTTTGTTTGTATAGTTTAAGTTTTAGTGCCTAAGAATGCGTTATCTCATTTAATTATACTATAGTATTCTACGATAACTTCAACTTTTTAAGTTCATGGAATGATCGTTGTATTTGGTCTATAATATGAACCAAATACATCGATCATTCCATTAACCTAAAAAATAAAAAACTTCTTATATTTAAAACTGAAGAGAATATAAGTATATAATAAAAATCTAACTATGACATATTGCAGAGAGATTAGGGTGCGAATTTTAAATTCTTCATTTTTTCACATTTAATATGTATGACTTTTTTTTCTGTCAAATAGCCTAACGGCTAGAAATTCCACTTATAAAGTGGAGAAGTGAGATGATTGTGATTCGAACCCCCACCCCATGTATATATAATGTGGTGTCCAACCAATTGAGCTGAGCTCATGGGACAATATGTATGAGTTTAACCAATACTTGACAAAGAAAACTACAATTCACTAAAAAAAATGATTTTATGTTGAAATAAATATTCATTAGTTAACCACACAGTTAATTTATGTTCTAATGAATATTTATTAACTATGACAAATATTTTTTGTTGAAGTAACCCATCACCTTGACTTGCACTGTTTTTTAATTTGTGTGAAATTTTTATAATTTAAAATGGTGGGAGTGTTTTTTTTCTTTTTCTTTTTGACAATTTTGATATTTAAATTGTGTTAAATATATATTTTTAGTTAATTATACTTAAGTCAAGACAAGTCTCGTCATGCAGCACTTCTAATAATATATTGTTCCCACCACTTAAACACATCCATTAATTTTGGTCGTTCACCTGCACACTAATAATACGAATCTGGTAAATTGTACGTACCTATAAGATATACATGGTCTTCCATTATTAGAATGGGGCAAGAACCATCATAAACAAAATGCTAGTATGCATTAATGCATGTAGCTAGTGAGAAGAAGGTGAGATCTTATGTTAAACTAATGGGATATACTAACATTTATGCATGGGAAAGTCCATATTCTTTGACCTTTCCCAACCTAATAGTACCATATACTATAATTGTTGTGTCCCATGGGTTAACCTAATGCTTGTGTCTTATGATAATGATAATTATAATAATGAAGTGCTCGAAGAGTCAATGGCTCAACATTGACTCAATGTGTAATTTGATTGATTCCATTTTTGGATTGCATGCAATGCAATATTGGTTCAAACTTTTTTTAGTATTTAATTCATTTAGTTAATTTGACTACATCTAGGTTTAGAGATATCAAAGTATGTTTTTTATTTTTAAAATTAATTAAGAAGGACCCATTAGCTAGCTACACAAATTATGTGGAAGAGCAAAATAGTGAGGGAAGAGAGGATGACAATTGACAGAGTGAGAGGAGGAAATGAGGAATAATACTTGCTAAAACTGAACCTTAGTATACATCAAAAAAAAAAAATTGAACTTAGATATATTTTTATGTAATTTTTTTTACCACTTGTTTTTTTATTAGGTGATTTAGTGACTAGAAATTCACATTATAAAAGTGATCTATAAGTGAATTTATCAGAATTCCAATTCCAATCTCTACACATTACGCATCAAAGTTAAACTTACGTGGACTCTTACCACTTGAGTTATATCATAGTCATAGGCGCAAATATTAAAAATCAAACTAAATCGTGTCCCATTCGACATTAATGGGGAGAAAATATTTTTGTAACAAAAAATAAGAAAATAAAATCATTTGTTATTCAATGCAAAGTTTTGCATTTTCTTTTGCAGGTTTTAAACACTCAATAGGATTCACATCACTTGATATGGCGAATGGATGCGTGGCTTTTGTGCGATTGTGCTTCTAACTTTCTGGGAGAGCCTCTTTATGTTTTAAACCCACTTTGCATCATTTTTGCTATTGAAAAGTACTGGCTAATATTATCAAAACAAGTATTGTGGCTAATCATTTAGTTTTAAAGAATCGTACTGACCAATCATGAACAAATACAAGCATGCGTGACATTCATCTCCTCCGCTATGATTTCAATAATTTGAAGACGCCATTAATTATTTGTTGAGTTATATTGATGTAAATAAAAAAATATTAGTAGTACATTTTAATATTTATAATACCATATCATGCTTAACATTTTAGTAACCATAAGCACACATCCTAATGTTCTATTCACACGCTATATTATAGGAGTATGTATATGGATAATACCATAGAGTGACGTTTTAATCTATAGGGCATGCCCTCACGTGCACGAATAAATGGCTTCCAATCGACCCAATTATGTACAAAGCTTTTACTACAGCAAAGTCCATTTTTATTAAAGTTTGGAAAAAGACTGATTTTTGTTTTCATTGTGATCAAAATATATGTTTTTTATGCTGAAAGTGAAATATGAAATGACTCAAAAAGATGTATGGTAATTCTCTTAGCTTTTTTCTTGTTCATACATACATGTACATATATACATTTAACACTTTCAATTGAGTTTTTTTTATGATCAATAGTAATCAAATTTGATATGTTCAGAAGTCCTAACTCAAATAATCAAAAATAATAAAATTATTAGGTCATATATCTGACTGAGGTTTGATCTCCCGTCACTCCTCTTGTATGTGTTGCGGGTTTATAATGCTTTTGTCGTCTATGTGTCAACAAAAAAAATCAAATTTGATACAATAATTTTAAAAAAATTGTACCAAAAAAAAATTAAAACATTTTAAGGTTAATAATAGTAATAAATAAATATTTCTAACCAAAAAATAATTAAATTAAGTATTTTTGAGTGTTCAGTTGGATCATGTTAATGCGCAGTCTCCATACATACCATGGTCGTGGTAGTTAGACAAAAGATGAAATAAAAAGCATGAAGAATAAATAACTATGGCGGTCACATTCTCTTCTCTTTCTCTTTCTCTTTCTGTTTACCCTTTTCATTTTCAATTGAATTGAATTGAATCAAATCAAATCAAATGTGTATATATATAACACCGCATGAATAGACTATAGACATCACATTACCACTCACACCAACGAGCAAAAATCGCATCTCTTTCTTTCTCTCTTATTCCCATTTTCTACGAACATAACAACACACTCCATCTCTTGCTTCATTCTCTTCTCTTCAACATCATCATAATATGCTATCCCTTTCTTCTAAGTAAGATTCCTATGCTATCTCCTTTCTACCCTTCTTTTTCTTTCCACCTTTTAACTCATTCTCTTTACTAAAGTTTTTTCCTTTTTGTTCTTTTCTTCCTTTTTTTTCATCTGCCTCCGTCTATTTCAATTTCGGTCTGTACCCTTTTTTCTAAAGTTTCTGTTTTTTTATTTATTATTATTATTTGAATTTAATTTGTCTGTGGTTCGATTCACTTTTCTAATTTATTGTTTTTTCATTATTGTCATCTGTCACATTTATTTTCTTGTAATTGGAACTAGGAATTTCTGCAAAAAGAAAATTTTCCATTTTTTCTATATATGCTTGTTGCTGACATGTTATTTTTTGTTTTTTTTCTTTGTACATGTTTTTTCTTTTGCAGAAATTCTCAAGGAACTTTTACTTGACCTAGAGAATTAGGTACACTGAATATAGAATTCTGTTGAATTGTTTGCTATTTAGTTGTGCAAAGATGGGGGATCACTTTGATTTACTCGTGGATCGATTGCTCACTGAATCGACATTAGAAGCTGCGCTTGAAAGCAGAATGCGGGCTTTGCAGGCTGCATCCTCGGCCGTGGATAACACGGAAGTTGATGTCTCTTTGTTGAAGATAGGTCTGGATGATATCAAATGTTCAGGGAAGTTGGTTGAATGTAGGATATGTCATGATGATGATGAAGATTCCAATATGGAGACACCTTGCTCCTGTTGTGGTAGTTTGAAGGTTTGTTCTTTACTGGCTAGCATGTTCATAATCACATGTTTTGAACCTTTTGATGATATGTGAAAGTGATTAAGCTTTTAAATAAGTATTCTTGTTATTTGTAAGGCATATCGATGAAATTTGCGTGTTAAAAGTTATTGGCAAACCAAATATGTTTTGTGATGGACACAGTTTCTTGAAGAATTTTGAATGCAGATTGCCAAATCTTACTGACATATTTTATATCGATTGGTGGAATCACATTTAACCCCCTGAAGACATTTCTCTGTTTCTAATCCATGTCACCGATTTATATAGAAAAAGATTTTGTTAGAATGTCAGGGAGCAAATATCTCTATCAGAATATGTCTGGCAAGGTTAGATAGGACCTTTTCGCCATTAGATCCTCAACATCAGAGGGGGTAAATAACTTATAAGATGGGATAAAGTGGGAACATTTTCATTTTACCCCTTTGAAGAAATGTGAGTTATGCATTATAGAAGCTTCTGTCGCTATTTGTTCGACACACCATTGTTAGGTAGACCATAGACACTTTATTCAACAGTTAGGAAATTAAGATATACCAACCAGCTTATATTTGTTTCTAGCATGTGAAGGTCTGTGCAATTGCAATTTAGTATGTGGCGGCGGTCCCATGGACTAGAAATAAGGCAAGTAGTTGTAAATGTTCCTAGGTTCCCCACTTCCCTGCTCTCTATTCCTTGTGTTTGGTTAGTATTGTACTATTGCTGCTGAATAGAGTTGTGTATTAGTCTCTTGGTAGTATTGTATACTGTATTTTTCTCTTCAATTTTGAGAAGTTTTATATTCTAACTGCAAAAATTTCCCAAGCTCAACTGATATTTGGTACAGTTCGTTTTTATTGTCTGAAATTTGATGGCTTAAACTCTAATTGATTTTTGTAGTACGCCCACCGAAGATGTATACAACGGTGGTGTAATGAAAAGGGCGACACCACCTGTGAGATATGCCACCAGGTAGCTTACATTGTTGCGTTTTCCTGATTTGCATCTCCATTCCATGTACTTATCGGTTATCGCATTGATAATTGACTTGTGATACTTTTTCACCACTATTTTGTTATAATTGATGGTTTTTTTCCCTATACTGTAACTTTCAGCCGTTCAAGCCTGGTTATACAGCTCCTCCTCCGCTATTTCAGTTTGGACGTATTCCAATGAGTTTTAGGTAACTTCTATGCAATATTCTCATCTTTTTTCCCCCAAACATGTTTTTCTGCTCGATTTTCTAATGTGTCTGCATGCTGTTTATGTCAGGGGAAATTGGGAAATTTCACGAAGAGACTTAAATAGTACTCATTTGGTTAGCATGGTTCCCACTGACCAGAACCTTATCAATTCTAACTATGATCAATATTCAGCCTCTTCTTCCGAAAGTTTGATATGGTGTCGTTCAGTTGCTGTCATTGTAATTTCTCTCACTCTTATGCACACGTGCCTTTTTACCTTCTGATTACGACATTTCTTAATCTTTGTTTCTTCTCACGTGCAGTTCATGGTTATGCTGATTTTAAGACATACACTTCCCCTCGTAATTAGTGGAAGTAAAGACTATTATTTCCCACTTTTCATGGTACGCTTTGAATAACATATAATTTTACTAAGCATTATTTTTTATCGTTCTTCTGCTTACCATGGTTTTTTCAATATAATGGAATTGATAGGTGTTATTATTTCGGAGTGCTGGAATCGTCGTACCTGTATACTTCATGGCTCGAGCAGTGGCATTAATACAACGACATCGGAGGCAACAACGAGTGAGTTTCTATCATGGGTTAACCTTATATCTCTCTTTTCCATGGTTCACTGAATCATCTAATTGCTCACCGTAAATTCTCTTTGGTTTTTCCTTGGTCATTTGTAACTATTAGGAGCATCCTAGTGTCTCGGTCAGTTCATCTGATGACGAAATCGAGCAAGAAGATTTGCAGCCTCAGCCACATATCATACATTTAGTCTAAAAACACTGTAGCCACCTTATGTAAATGAAGTATGAAAAGCTCTAGTTCAAGCTGCTGCAATCTGTCTTGTGATTTATGATGGAAATTGGTGGAGATTATAATTACTTTGTTACTCGGAAACCCTGACTTTTCCGAGTGAGGATAAAAATGGTTACAAGACACTGAAAGTCTTCTAATGCGCAACAGGGGTCATAACTCATAGAGGCATTGCAAGGTATTTATATTTCTCAGTTCCCTTAATGGCTGCTCCTCGGCAAGTCTTGGTAGCAGCTAGTTATGTTTGCATTATTGTTTCTGCTTATAGGTTGGAATTCTTCAGATTCAAAACAATATCTTCTATGTATAGATAGAAAATTATAAGTATTTTTCTAACATCTACAATCCCACGTTAGTCGGATGCAATTATATATATAGAAAATTACACCGTAGATGCCGAAACGGATGGACGACTTTACTGTATATGTTGCAATGAAAAATAGTTATGTTTGTGATATTTATATCAGCAGAGGAATGGGGGTCTAAGTGTTGTCAATTTTATCATTGTTTTTCTTGCTATTTGTATGACCAGCTTATTGATTAATGAAGAGTCACAGAAAATCAGAAAAAAAATGATATTGTCTGCAGTAACTTTAAGCATCCTTTGTCATGTTGTAACTGATTGCCTTTGACCCTGACTATAAACCGCTTAAAAATTCATATATAACTCATAGCTTGTTAAAGAAAAAACATTAAATTTTACAAGCTAGATTTCTATAATGTACCTTAATATGACTATAAAAAATAATTTAATATTTGAAAATATATATAGTTGACTTATGTCTCTAAAACCAATAAGGATTAATATTTTTATTTTTATGGGTTACGATTAATATATTTTCAAATGTGACTCATTCCTGTACTGTATACATTAGTATTAACTAATATGTTTCTATTAATTACTCTATTTTCTCTAGTTATAAAAGCTTTTTAGTAGTAGTATGTATTGGACATATATTAAAAAACTTAGTAGTATAATTAATGTCTAGATTTTGTGTATTATCATTACTAACTGTGGATGTAGTACTATTAATTATTGGTTATGTTTGGAAAATAAAAATCTTCTAGTATTCGAAAGGAGATTTTTATTCGAGGACAATATTTTCTATCGATGGGTGCTTAAAATTTACTACATCATAACTTAGAACAATAGGGCGAGACCTTGAAAATTGAAGTTCCAAAATAATTTGTTTATCGCACAAGAGTCCAATCTAATATGAATCTTTAAAAGATGGTCTAAACGCGAAATTATCTTAATGTTACTAAAATTTTAAAAAATATTATACATTACTTTCTATTTTTATTATAATTTGTATTCATTTTTTAGAAAATTTATATCAACTAGTTTTTTCCATCGTCAATTAATTCAATTTTATGATTTTAAATAATTATATAAAAGGTAATAATTAATATATATTGTAACACTTTGTACATTGCACATTGATTTTTTACTTATATAAGTATAAAAAAAGTGACAACAGTACGATGAATACTTCAACCATGTGAGCTAGAGAAATCAAAATCAAAAGAATGCACCGGGCTCTTATTTTTTGTTACAATGCACTGGACTCTTTTTTTTGTTACAATGCACAACTCTCTGGTTATTATTTTTCTAATAAAGACAATATATATGAATATGAATATGACTATTGGAATATTCATGTACCAGGGTAAATTATCTAAGAGTTTGCCCAATAAGCAAGTGTATATACAAATTAGCAAAAAAGAACGCCATTTTTTTTTATATTGAATTTTCTACTATTTATGTCATGCAAAAGGATATTTGATGAGATTGAGAATTAAAAAACATAACCACGGTTCAGTTGTCTAAGACAAACCACAATATAAGATTGAGAATATATGTACAGACATACACAAAAATTGACTATAAAGCGACTCCTTCACATCCAGTTTTAATGTGCCATTTCATAGTCTAAAATCACAAACACAATCAACTACTCTTCTCGCTTTTTCGTACTTTAGCCATGTCGAGCGGAAGGAAAGGCAAAGGTCGTCAAAAGATCGAGATGAAGAAGATGAGCAACGAGAGCAACCTGCAAGTCACTTTCTCAAAGCGTCGTAGTGGGCTCTTCAAGAAAGTTAGTGAGCTTTGCACCCTTTGTGGTGTAGATGTTGCTCTTGTTGTATTCTCACCTAGTGAGAAGGTATTTTCCTTTGGTCATCCCAATATTGATTCGGTCATAGATCGCTATTTCTCTCATGCCCCACTTCAAAGCAACAGCCCCATGCAATTCAATGAGGTTAACTGCAACACCAGCGTGTGTGAGCTCAATACTCAATTGACTCAAATCAATAACAAGCTGGATGAGGAGAAGACACGTGCTGATGAGCTAAGACATTTGCGCAAGGCGATTGAAGCTATGTTTTGGTGGGCTTGTCCAATTGATGGGATGGATAAGGTTGAACTTGAATTGATCAAGAAGGCTTTGCAGGAGCTTAAGAATCTTGTTGCACAATATGCTAATGAGATTGCAAATCAGGGTGCTCCTACTCAAACTCATCCAGTTTATGTTGGAAATGCTTCATCCTCTAACGCCCCTCTCGATCACCAGCCAAATCCTCAACAAGCTCAAATGTTTTCATCACAATGTTTTCAAAATCCTATGTTGCAACCTCATTCGTTTGGCTTCAACAATATAGGAGGAGAAGGATATGGACCCGTGGATTCTTTTGAAGTTGTAGAGTCATTAAGTTCAATTCCACCACTTGTGTTGTAAAATATTATAACCAGCTCATTTTATTTTTCGTACTCTTCCGTCAAACATGAACATTACTTTCACTGTTCTAATCAAATATTGCGCAATTGTGATTTTGTTAAAAACTCAATTTGAAGTTTATTAAAATCAGAATTTTAATGTGATTTCTTTGAACGTGCAGTGAATCTTTATAATGATGATTCCATAATGTTATTGATATTTCTTTTGTCTGCTACTTAGTACAGAAAGAAAGAAAGAAAGAACACGTACAAGTGTGTATCTAGAAATTTCAACAATGAGGGCAAACTAATTAGAAATTGACTTAGTAATTCCTCCAATTTTATAACCATAATCAACTAATTTCACATGTGTTACTGATCTCGCCTGATTAGAACTGTCGATCAGCCGAAAGCACCACTATGAAAATGTTTGATACATGTGTCATTGTGAGAATGACAAGTATATATAGCTTCAGTGCTGGGTCAAGATCATTGATGAGGGGAGGATAATCTGTCTCGCTCATTAATGGTTGTCGAAACCTAGCTGAAAAGCCATGATGAGCAGTAAATGCTCATCATTCTGTGGTCGGCTGTTACAGAATAGAGATTGTGCAACGAGACGACGGTGACTTGGCAATGGACCACTCACAATTGGGTCTGCTCGACGTTGGAGTAAAATAAGTCTGATCAGCATTAGGCCTAGTCCATAACAGTTACTAAGTTTTTTTATTTGGTGCAATACTAAGTAAGTTAGTTTAATGATTTTTTTAGTCGAAATTGGGGTATCCACCGTCGAATGCAGTGATTAAGTTAGTTTAATGAAGGGGTCTATTAATCCAAAATTTAGGGCGAGTTCTGATATCAGGTGATAGCAGTCATCTCATCCAAAACGCAAGATTGCGCACTCATTTTGATAAATAAGAGAATTAACAAAGTTATTTTTGAATGATGTACTTTTCTTGCTTATGAATAATGTTGCTTGAAGTAATTTAAAATCAAGACTAACCAATAGTTTATTCTTTATTGTTGGAACTCTATCCTTTAAATTATATAATTGATTTGATGATAAAAATTCAAATCAAAATAAAAAATTACAAATAAAAAATGTTATTACACGATATGTGCTCTTTCTCCCAAATTCCTACAAATGAGTAAAATGATCTCCAAAAGTACCAAAATTGTACTCATACATTCTAGTATCACATAAAGGAAACTTGGAGGGAGTCAATAAATTCAAATCGGATTTCTACAAAAGTGTCTATCCAGATGATATAACATGTGCTCCCTTCTTTTAGTTGGAGCAGTGTCTAGCCGTGGATACTGGATAGGATAACAATACCTTCACCTTGGATACTTTTTTTTTGAAAAACTTCACCTTGGATACTTACAATTTTGAATTTAAATTGAGAAAAGGTTAATCAATTTAAGATAATTTTTTAGTTACAAATGAGTTAATAACTTTGAGACGGAAGAAGTACTATTTTTTAAATTTTATATCATCAATTGATTCAAAACAAAATTTTAGTATTTACAATCACGAATGAAAAATCAAATTATGAGAAATGAATTTGACTCTCTTGTTTTTTTTTTTTATTTATATAAAGCCATAGATGTGAACAAAATTATTGCAAAATAGCGCCTTTTTTTTACATTGAAATTTATACCATATAAGCCATAAGCCACTGAGAAAGAGATTTGATGAGAATCTCTCAATCCAATAAATTTTCAATGAAACGAAAAGGTGTAACGTTTCAAAAAAAATGGCGCGGATTTGTTTCCTAAATCAAATCACGACACAGCAATGAGAATATACAAAAATTGCATATAAAATGACTCGTTCACAATCAATTTAAATGTATCATTTCAAAGTATAAAGTCACAAATACACCAACTTACCCAATTTATTCTTTCTCTTTTTCGTGCTTTAGTCATGTCAAGCGGAAGGAAAGGCAAAGGTCGCCAAAAGATTGAAATGAAAAAGATGAGCAACAAGAGTAACCTACAAGTCACTTTCTCAAAGCGTCGTACTGGGCTCTTCAATAAAGCTAGTGCGCTTTGCACACTTTGTGGTGTAGATGTTGCTCTCGTTGTATTCTCACCAAGTGACAAGGCATTTTCCTTTGGTCACCCCAATATTGATACAGTCATAGATCGTTATCTCTCTCGGATTCCACTCCAAAACAACAACACCACAGATTTCATTGAGGCTCACCGCAATGCCAGCGTGTGTGAGCTCAATACTAAACTGACTCAAATCAACAACACGCTGAATGAAGAGAAGACCCGTGGTAATGAGCTGAGCCATTTGCGCAAGGCGATTGAGGCTTCGTTTTGGTGGGCTTGTCCAGTTGATAGGATGAATAGGGATGAACTTCAATTGCTCAAGAAAGCTTTGAACGAGCTTAAGAAACTTGTTGCACAACATGCTAATAGGATTGTAATTCAGAGTGCTCCTACTCAAACTTATCCATTTTTTGTTGGCAATACTTCATCCTCTAAAGCCCCTCTTCATCACCAGCCAAATTTTCAACAAGCTCAAATGTTTCCACCACAATGTTTTGAGAATCCTATGTTGCAACCTCATTTGTTTGACTTCAACAATATGGGAGGAGGAGGATATGGACCCCCTGGATTCTATTGAAGCTCCCAGTGGAGATGGATGCATGCAACGTTTCAAGGGACGAATTTGAGAAAAAGGTACAGTTCTATTTTGCTGATTTGCATGCTACAAACAAGAACAATAAGCTATTAACCTACTTTAAGTTCCTTTTAATAATGTTATGGTTATATTTGAACTTATGGATTTATGGTATGGAATATGTTGCCAGGTGGTAAAGAATAAATAAGAATTCATGTTAAAGTTTGTTTCCTACAGCCACTGCTGATATATATAAATAAAACATTTTACTTTGTTGACCAATCTTCTATGCTTGTTCTGTCTAGTAAATTTTTATATTGATTTGATACTCAACATGCCAATGTTTATCTCCTTTAATCAAGAATAACTATTTACAATGAGTTTATCAGAACCCCGGTGTATCACTGTGTAATTATATTAAAATCTACATTTTTAAATTTAATAAAATTACGATATCACAATAATTTTATCAAATTCGCTGTCATTTTAAATATTGACTACCGTAACATGTTTTGGTTTTCTTTGCCTGGTTGATGGCACAAATGTGTCTACAAATATCAGATGGGGGGCAAAAGAATTAGAGACTTACTTGGTAATTTAAAATCAATACATTGAATTTACTTACTGATTTTATGTCAACAATCAAGTACATGCATGCATCAGTTGTGATATATCAGACAAATATTTTCTTTCTTTTTTTTTGGTCAAGCCACACAATATTTTTTAACAAAAGAAAATAGTGATATAGAACACTCCTATAATATTCTTTTTATTGGCTAAGTCTTATTTATTTAAATAAATGGAATTTTTTAAAAATTAAACATATAGGCCATATGATATGATTAAGATATGGGTTGGCAAAGAAAAAAGTTAATTCATTGTGTGCTTTTGTTCATTTCTCATGATTCATATCATGGCAAATGGGTGTTTAGTTTTCATTTATCAATGGATGAAGTGTTTGATGGTGGGATGAATGCAACTTGTGCGTAGTTTTTAGAGATATATCACGGCAAATGAATGTTGAATTTCACTAAAAACTTAGGAATTTCAATTGTTTTCATGACTGAATTGAGCTTGTTTGGCATAGCATAGGGGTATTTGTATTTGGCTATTTGCAACCTCTATAAAGTGTCGTTGCAACATTTACAAAGGGTTGCAAGTCTTCCTATCCCTACTTCCAATTTGTTAGTCTTAGTCTATGTTCAGTATCAGAGTGAATCACCATGATTCTGACATATCAAGCGTGATACCAAACATGCACTTAAGCTATGTTTGGAACACATTCAACAATGCTATGTAAGATTCTTGAGCATATATATTTCTTTTCACACAATAAGACCTTTCTTTTCACATGGCAAGACCACAACTTTTTAGTAAATGTCAGTTCAGAATTCACATTAGATCTCAATAAGTGTTTGGCCGGCGTTTGTTTACCATCAAACGATAAAAATCTACTATAGGCCGTGTGATTTAATTCAAATGTTTGGTAATAAGTGAACCGTACAAAATAATCCAATTCGTCTTTATAGCTTATACAGTTACTTTGATGGTAAATAAAATCCAATTACAAAGCAAAAATGTTACACTTTATGTGCTCCTTTTCCCTCCAAAAGGAAGTAGCACAAATGAGTAATGATCTCCAAGAGCAACAATTGTATACTCTGTACATTCTATCAAGGAAGGATAATTTACTCAAAGGAACATGACGATAAATTCAACTTGGATGTCTACAAAAGCTTCTATGCATATGCTTTTCTGTGTATTTGTCCGCTAATCCTAATTCCACGTTCTCCTTGGCCTGAAACAAACATTATTAGAAGAAAAATTAAAACTTGGAAATAAAAAATAAATAAGAAGTTGAACTAATCTACCCCCCTATACTTATACCTATACCCCTTTTTAATTCTGCAAAACCGAATTATTAGTTAATTTTTGAAAGAGTTTATTACCCTCCTAATTATCAAATGTTCTTTAAAGAGTGTAGGTGATGGAAATACTTCCGACTCTTTTGCTGCGAGCGCCAGTAGCAAGCAAGTGCCCCAAAGGCACAGCTAGCGACAGCAATTGCCAAAGCCGCTCCCACGGGCACAACAACTGCATTCGTTGCCACTATTAAATCTTCAAGTGCAGCTCCTTCGGTTCCTTCATTTCCAACAATACCCTTCTCCTTGTACAGAGAAACAAGTGTTTTCCCGTAATAATTTCTCAGAGCCTTGTAGACCTCATCCTGGTTCCATTCAATTTTGTTGCTCTTCTGGTCATGGCCAAGGTAACAGGAAGAGCAAAGCTGCTTTGGAGGCCAAATTGTCTTTGGGAATTTGGGATCACCAGTACCTAAAGAAGCTTCTTCTTTACTCAGCCTTTCATTGACCTTGTTATGGGAACTCCACAACCAGAGAGCAAAGTCGCGGGCTTTGTTGAATGGACTGGAAACACTGAAAATCACATAAACTCGCATTAGAAGGGCTAAATAGGGAGGTTGAATGACATTGACATTAGCAGTTCTCAATTCCTTTATTACCTTGAACACATCTTGTAAAAATGTTGTCGGCATTCCTCGCAGACGAAGAAGTTATGAACAAAATCACATATTGCATTAAATGTAAACTGACTCTCTCCATCCTCAATCCTCACAGAGAGTGAATGTAGAAGAACCCATAAGCCACAGCTGAAAAAATGCAACGACAAATCAGGGTACTGTTAGGATATTATATGGATGGTTTTCGGTTAATGCAGAATCTAAGCCATGGCCCTTGGTGTATACATATTTCTTTGCACACAAACATAAACACAACCACGAGTCAGAATGTTCATGGATGGAGGAGTGAAACTATTAAATGAGATGCCAATCAATATAAATTTAAAACAATCAAGGACAGTTTTTGATAAGGAACTAGGAAAAAAAAATAGATTTGAGGGAAAGATTACCTAAAGCCTCTGGTTTCATTTTTACTTCCACGGCAAAACATCTGGAAAATATTTATATATTATATTATCAGGAACTTCTTCATAATAAGAATATTCAAAATTCCATGTATGCAGACAAAATTATGAATCATATTCATAATAAATAATGAAAGTCAGTACAAAAAGTTATATTTGCTTATTAAGAAACAGGTCTGGCAATGAGCTATTTGTTAAATATTTCATACATAAGACAGGCAGAGGTACACTACAGAATAAAGGTTTAACACAAACAACTACTGAGCTCATACCCAGTATCCACGCGGCACCTCTTTTCCGCAAATCTGAAGGTTCCTAACTGAACTCTGATCATCTTCTTGCTTCTGAGATGACAAAAAATCTGTTGGGTACAAGTCATCAAAGCTCACAAGTAATTCTCCGGCACCCTTCCGGCATCTAGAAAAATGATCCAGAAACACAAACAATTATGATGAGCTGCCAAAAGCTGAAGAAACATTATAAGAGATCAATAAAAGGTTCATCTTAATTACCTCCTAGAAGGATGATGAGCTGTCAAAAGCTGAAGAAACTTTATAAACGGAGCACGAGTTTCTGGTTTTATCATCTGCCAAACAGAAGTTATTTGTTCTATCATCCAAATGAATGAGCACAAAACAAAAGGTCTGTCAGGGGAAATTGATGTACCTTGTGCTCTAAGATGATGTCAAAAGCTATAGAAGTTGCCTCTTCAACATCATAGATAGCTCTTGCAATCTTTACATGTTTTGCACATCATAAATGTCAATATTTACAAAATAAAAATAAAAGTAAATCACACGTGTTGGCAGATTAAGAAAAGGACCTGTTCGGGGTCTGATACATTAGATGAAAGTTGCTCATTTTGAAACTTCTGATCATCCAGACCATATGAACTGCAACATTACAAACATTTAAGCTACATTTTGAATTTAAGAAAAAATATATTATATATTATGACAATTTTTATGTTCCAACTTCTGTCAGATGCAACAGAAGTGCTTCATCATAATTCCAAACACGTGCATATTCTGATTAGTTTGTACTGCAATGTAAGTTAATAATGTAGATTTACTGAATTCAAATACATCATCTGGCTTAAAAAAAACATTCACTTACAATATCATAAGTTCATAACCACATTAACAGTGATTGTATGTATACCTCATACCTGGACGTTTGCTTGTTTATCCAATTTAGCAACCGATCAGCTGTCCGTGCATCATCGATTACTTGTATATCACTTTTCTCTTGTTTAGGTTCCCAACTACCACCTACAAATTTGGGAGGAGCGCCCCAAAAGAGCATAGGATAATGACCAACAGAAAATCTATCGCATAGCTTATGATTTATCTGTGCTGCCAAAAAAGTGAGCCGAAAGATGCAAATCACCAAGGCGTGTTTTTTATAAACTTAAACCCCATATATGAAGAGCGTAAAGAAGATGTGCGTACCTTCAGTGCACAATCTACCCTTGTCAATAATATGATTCCTGGATGCACTGCATCAGGTCCATTAAATAACCTTGCAACCTTTTCGTAGTGAGGCTGCATTATAAGTTCGGTGAGGAAAAAATGGTGAGTTAAAATGTTCACTAAAAAAAGGTCCAAATTTATAATTGTTATTTTTTAGCATATAATACCTTATAATTCCTGCAAGCAGGGCACCTGACAGAGAAGCATAAAGAAATTAGGGAAAATTAGAATTTCTTATATTTATGTTTCATTCTTTATAAATCTAACAATGTGCATAGAGAAATTTGTAAAAAACTTATTATCCATGAATGCACGCATTTTATCAACAATGTTTCATTCTTTCGTCAATGAACAGATGCAAATCAGTCAGCAAATATAAGTATAAAATGCATCTAATCAGATAACAATGGTGTACAATAATTTGATGCAGGTTTTGGACAGTCATTTTTTCTGACGACCAAGACGTTTAACCAAAAGCGCTAGTAACATAAAAAAGACAAGGAAATGCCTAGTTACAGCAATAGCTAACCTCGCGAATATTTGACAAGCGCCTGTTTACCAAATACCTTTCCTAAGCTATACCCATGATCTCCCATGTTTTCCGGCCAAGAAAAAATTAAATTGTCTAAAAGCTGTCCGTGATTTAATCAGGATAAATTCTCTCGGGATATATAGCAATGCTCAAAAAAACAAAATCTTCATGTACACTCTTAACATACCACACTACTTTTTTCCCTTCTTTCCCAACCCTTAACTACTTATAGCATCAATTTCATAAAAAAAAACATTAGCATGTCTGAGTGTTTGTCTACAACTCCAACTACCTTCAACTCAACTAGTGGTAAGTGGCAATAACAGAAAAACAACACCTCATTGTAAAAAACAAACCCATCAACCAAAATGTCCTAAAGCTTATATTGATTTTAATCTCTCCTCATTGTTATCACTGCAGATCTAGTTTAATTAATAAAGGGGTATTTCAACATCCATCAAATTACCCTAAACATATAAAAATTTTACAATAAACAAAATAATTATAAAAAAATGAACTTTTTTCAGTATGAATAAGAAAATTAAAAGTTGATGAATGAAAATGAAATTAAAACTAACCAATGGGCAAAGAATTCAACAACAGCGAAAGTAGCAGGAGTATCCTTGAAAACAGCATCGAAATTAGTGACATTAAGCTCAACGGCATAATCATGATCAGCAACACTTTGATCATTGTCGTTAACCACACGAAGGATCGAACGATGTGACCCAGAAAAAGTAGCAGAAGAAGAAACAGAAAACGCGCACAGAAACAGAGCCAGTAATAATCTCATGACGGATCAGAATACTAGGGTTTTGTGGGTTGTTGTGTTTGAGAAAATAGAAGAAGAGTGAGAAATGGATCTGTTACAGTGTAGTATTTGATTATATTATTATTATATAGTATTTCGCTTTGTGTGATAGCTTTTGGAATTTTGGTGTAACGATATTTGATGTGATGCGATGTGATGAAGCAGAGATTTGAAGAATGGCTTAGTAAGTTAGGAGATGGCGGATTGAAGCAGGACCATCGTCTGCTCCTTCCTTTTCTTCTTCTACGTTTCTTGTCTGTATGTCTTGTGTTGTGTTCTTTCTTTATTTTTTCGTCAAACTTTTATTTTTGTTTATGGAAATTTTTTATTATGGAGTGGAGTATGATTAAGGAAAATTAACAAATTCATTGAAATTATATATTTTTTCACTACTATTTATTCTACTAGTTCGGATCAATTCTGACATTAAGCAATTTCAATCTCTTCCGAATATGATTGTGATAATCAAACAGTTATAATTTTTGTTGAGATCAACATCAATCACTACTGACCAATTAACATTTTGTAATATTAAATTATTTTAATATTTAAACAATAGTATACTATTTTTAAATTAAATTATATTTTCGCACTTATTAAAAATAAATAATAATCTGCATTTAATTTTCCATGTTTTATTTAGAAAATAGAGAATAGAGAATGAAATACATTTATTTGTCTACACTTAATTATTATAGTCATACATTCACATAATTAAGGAATTACAGAGTACTATAATGTAGTGATGTGATATTGTCTAACATTTTTATTTTTTTTGGTACAATTTTTTGGTGTAGGAAAAAGAAAAGCAAATAAACAACCAGATTCCTTTAAATATATTCCGGGAGGCGTATGTTTGAAGGATCGGAAGAGTTGCAGGAGAGAGTTCTCGAATCTCAATCCAGACGTCAGTGCTTGAAGCATCCACCTTAGCAAGAAAATCGGCTACCGCATTAGCCTCCCTCTTTGTAGGCTTGAAATAGACGTTTTTTTTGGTACAATAATGATGTTGTCTAACATTAACTGTGTGTAAAAATTTTAATTTTTGCATATGCTACTTACCTTTTTATTTTATATTTTTGACGCAATTTTTGTATATGGGTTTGGTCTCTGTTTTATATGCGCAACAACTTTAAAAGTTTTTTAAAAGAAAATTGTCATCTATTTAAGTCTAATAAACTCAATGAATTAATCTCCACAATTGCATACGAAGGAAAATTATTTTTTTTGGTTAGGTAGTTAATGACTAGAATTTCATTTTTAAAGATAAATAAATGGATGTACTAGAGTTTGAATCTGGGCTTTGCATTTTACAAAAAAAAATATTCAACCAATAGAACTAGGCTCACATGACAAGGAATATGATTTACAAATAAAATTTATACTTTATTTATTTGATAAAATGTATGCAAATGACTTATTTTGTCTCTACTATATTTCGAGCAGGGAGTTTATGACAAATATAACAAAAAATTTCATCTATATTTCTTCTTGACAAAAAAAATATCTATTTTAAAACTATATTTATGTGTATTTTTAACCTAAATGTGGATGGATAAAAATATTTTCTTTTGACTAAAGGGATAATAAGTATTGGTTCTTTATTTTGTGAGTGTGATTGAATACAAACCTTTTAAAAATATCTCAAGAATAGAATGTTACAAGACAAAAAGATAATAAGATAAATTTTATTTTTTAGGTTTATTCATAAAAATGGTGAATCTAGCTCATAATATAGTTCATATTCATCATTGTTTTAATAAATGTAAAAAATAATTTTTCTCTTATAATTAAGATTAAAGAGAATAACCTTTTTGTCTTTTTAATAGTAGTTGGTAGGACATTACACCTAATATATAGAGATAACTAATGGTTGAGAGTTCGATCCTCATCTTATGGATCAATTTTAAATTTTTGGGCAAGTTATCCCATCGATCGAGGTGCCTCCAATCTAGCGAGCGGTTAGTCACTACGTTCGGCGGTGGATACCTCTGTCTCGATAAAACAAATGTTCCAAAATAATTGTACAAAAAAAAAAGTTCCAAAATAATTTTTTTATTATTTTTTAGCAAAAGAAAAGAAAATTGGGAAAGGATTTGGATATGCTAAGATCGTCTCTCTCTTCCACGTATCTTCGATCTAATCTCTAATCAAAAATCGGAATATTCCATTTTCACCGCTTCCAAATCCCTTTTATTTCCCCCAAATTTTCAAAACCTAACATCTCTAATTTGCGTCCGATCTATCCAAATCCTCAACAAACCAATCGATTTTCGTCTTCTTTGTCTTCGGTATTCAAATCATCCTCTCCTACTTCCATTTTTGCTTTGATTTCTCTCATTTTTACATGATTTAACTTCGTAATTTGTTGTATGACTTTCTAATCTTGTTTTAGCTTCGATTAATCAGTGTCAATTTCAAATTATTGAAACTTTGATCATCATGAAGTTCTTAGAGTGTGCTCCTCTTGACCGGTAATTGTAATTTCGTACGATTTTGAATTGAATTGTGTGATTTTGTTGCATAATTTGCGTATATGATTAGATTTCGGTAAAAATATTTTCAGGCTTAACGTTTTTTTGAGTAATTTGAATCTGGGAGAACGTACTATCAAAGGATGTCTTGAAGCTTATAGTTGTAAGAATTATTAATTAGTTACTTAAAAAGGAATTAATTGCTGAATTTAATTAGTATACTCTGACGGTATTTTACACATGCATCCAATGATGTGGAAACATATTAGTAACATCATGTTGAATGTATATGTAACACAGAGCATACTAATTAAACTCTTACTCTCATCGGTTTTAAATATAAGCAAAAGTCAAAATGTATTTGGTCCAATTTATTAGGTCAAATACATTTTGACTTTTGCTTATATTTAAGACTGGAGGGAGTAATTGTTTTTGGATTTGGTTTGGGTAGTGAATAACAAATATTAATGGTCTTTCTATAGGCAAACATTCTGGGGCAGACAAAAAACTCTCTGCCAGTTTGAGTAACGAGGTAAACCAAATTTTGCATCCCTACAATATGTTGATCCAACTGAAGTTGATTTAGCAAGTGTTAAAAAAGTATAATATAATTATGGATATTGTTAATTAATTTTTTTTTTTTGGGTAAATTAATTCACCATGTTTTAAACTTAGTTGTTTATCTGTTTATGCTATATGACATGCCTTTGGCACTTCAATTTACTTAATTTTGTCGTCGTTGTCAATTTATGAATTATTTGTTGAACTTTTTAAATTTCAGATTCTTGATTATCTTGGAAAGTCATCTGACAATGACTCTCCCTCACCGGTTGAATCCTTATCAGCCAGAACCAGGTAGCGATTATGTACTTCCTAGATAGGCTTAGCAAAGATAAAATTATCACTGTGAATTCTTTCACACATTTTAATTATGTTCTTTCCAGCCGGAAGACTTTGGTTTACCTAGTTCTTGCCCTCTATCACATGTATCCGGATTACGACTTCAGGTACCACAGTATCTTATGATGTATTGAAGATTGTCCATATAATAAAAAAAAAAATTAAAAAAGAAGGATTATGGGTAATGCTATTGTCAGCTTAGACGGCGACATGGCATCCCGCTATATAATCCTTTTTTATTTCATTGGGAGTGTTGTCAAAAAGGCTTGACAGACAGTTAAAAACTGTTGCTCTAGAAGCTGAGAGTTCAAGTCTCTCCATTTCCCAAATCTTACTGTGGTTAATTAAGTGGTTTAACAGTTTTGCTTTTACTTTGTGTTTCTGCTGTTGCATTCTTCCATTTATTTTTCCTATAATACCATACGCGTATAATGGTTTTTAGTGCAGTTAAAGCTCATCAATTTTTCACAGAGGAATCATGGGACAGTTTTAAGCAAATTTTTGACGCCTACATGTCTGAAGCCTCAAAGGTGCTACTATTTAACATTGTCTATTTGTTGTCTTAAAATTTCTTTTTAAGTATTTGCAGGAGTTTTTGTGCAGAAATCTTATAAGCATCTTGGATGTTAGGGTATAAGATAAGATACCTGGGTTAAAGTTTGTGGGGTTTTTTTATACAAGATTTCTATATTTTCTATTACCTCTTAAGAGTCATAGGCATGTTCGACAATGACATTGTTTCCTGCACCCAATGGTTTATGCTACTTCAAATTTCTAAAAATGCTTGTACGGTTTAGGATGTAAAAAAGGAGTAAGAATAATATCATAAATTGCATAATACCATCAAGTGTACATCAATGGCGATGATGGAACTTTGTGAAAAGTATTTTACAAGTATACATCAAGAAACACTATCTAAATAAACAAAAGTTAAGAAGAGAACAAGTATAATTTTAGGGATTTTATTAAACATTAGTGAACCGGTGTAATAAAGTGACAAGAGGTATGTGCTTAGGGGAAATTAGATGGGTGTTTTGTTTGTGTATTTGAATAAGACCTCAGGGAAGGTAAGTGTAATATGTCAAAAACTATCTATATAGAGAAAGCAAAAGAGCGAGATACTCAATAACTCATATAAGAGAGGGACTAGTAGTTTTCGGTCACATATGTGATCACGGAATATTTATTTTGTTGGTGTATCATAAACATAAATATACCATAATGTCAAAATGGGGGAGATTAATATATCCATAGTTAAAGGCACAATCTCCTTCGTTAAGTAGTATGTATTAGTACATCACGTTCTTAATGTATTTTAATTAACAAATATGATACTAAAAATATATTAATAATTTAAAACATAATGAGAATTTAAAACTTTTATGTGCACAGAAATTTTCTCACCGTTGTATATAAATTTTTAACCAATTTGTAAATTAATTATCCGAGTACAAATGACATTCACATAAAAATGTCAAGCCCCCACCCCAATCTGGCCAGTTCGGCAACCATCCAGGTTTGTTCAATAATATTAATTTTTCAATCCTACAGCTTAAACTGTTGTTTGGTCATGCACTACTCTGTTACCAGAGCAGTATAGTACTTTTAGAGCACACAAAAATAACTCTGCTTAGGCATCTAAGATTCTCATGGACTGGAAAAGGCATATTGCGTGCATCTCGTAGAATGAACATCTTAGCTGGATAGAGGGCACTGTGGTTCCTTCCTTCTATTCCTCTATTGCCATTAACCATAATGCGGAGTGGATTCTACATATCTTATTATGTGTCATTCTTTTGTTGGTGCAAAAATTGTATTATGTGGTTACTTGATACTAATGATTAGTTTTGCTACTTTGATTTAATGCTCCTCTGGTTTTGGATGACTTGCCTACTGCAGGAATGGGTTGAAACCTATGGGGGCTTCTCTCTACTGGATGTCTTGTACAAGGCCGTTGATGAGGTGAGTCTCATTTAGAATATGAATTGAAGTGATATCTAGAGAGAGAATTTTGAAATATTTGATTTTGTGATGCAGGTGGTAACGTTATCCGATTGCGAAATTTATGGTTATTTACCTGATTCTGAGGCAGATCCGTTACCAGATAGAGGAGCCATGTAATTTTATTTTTTGGCTACATATGCTTTTAAAAAATTACCATCAAATTGTCTATTATAGATCATTCTAATAGTATCAACCATCCTTTTTTATTTTATGCAGTTGGTCCTTTAATTTCTTGTTTTACAATAGAAAGCTTAAGCGGATTGTGACTTTTCGTTTGAGCTGTTTTAGGTGAGTTGAAAATTTTAGAATCTTCATCAAGTCTTGAATTACATTTGTTTGTATCTATATTTACTGTTTGAAAATGCTGTTTGTGGCAGTAACTTGATGGCTGATGGGTTTTCTTTTGACGAGATACTCGATGATTACGATGAAGAAATATTTGCTGACATGGATATATGAGTCAACATAATATCTATTATCCTAGCATATCCAGATTCTAATATCCTCCAATGTGCAGTTTCTTTAATGTAAGATCCATGTGCAGTTCTGTAATATTAAAGATAGCTTATATGGTAGTCACAGATGTGGTATTTGTGGGTTGCTACTTGCAACCCTTCATGTAGCTCATAATATACTATCTTACTCAGTGTCCATAGTAGATTTGGTATCTGTACCTATCTTTATGCATGTAACTAATCATAGTCAGGACACCTATAATGCAATAATAACAAAAACTTTGGCATTGGAGCGACGATTATTGGGTATTAAAATACATTACTCTGAAAATTATTTTCAATCCACATTAATTTGTTTATTGTGGATCAAAATGTGTTTGATCTACGATTGTGAATTGACTTGCATTTCTAGAATATTTGACACCCAAGTGAAGGCAATCGCGGAGAGCTTAACTTGTTTGTTGAGAAGCGTAGTAATGTGACCACGAGATGAGCAGTATGGATGTTATTGTACTAGTATCATGCATCATATGGTTGTGTACTTGTGTATGTGTGTGATACATTTACATTTCATTTTTAACTAGTTAGAAGTGTATCTCATAATTTTTTAGTTATTATGATGAAACACTTTTACTTGAGATTTATAAATAGCTTTTTTTTTAAAAAAATAATCACTCATGTAAAATATTTTAGGTTGTTGATCAAACTCAAATAGCTTTGTATCAAACAAAAGGATAATAGTCGATATTTTTTCATCAGACATATCCTAATTAAAATTTGTAAAATTGATGCTGGTATATGCTTGTTTGGTTGTATTAGTTAGTAATTGGATAAGTGCATTAGGGGTGGTGTACGTGTCCTGGTAAGTGGAGAAAATAAACAGCAAAGATGATTATACAATAAGATATTTTTTCTTTGAACAAACAATAACTTGTATTTTCTTTGAACTCCTTGTTACTCTTTTCTCTAACTCATCCACTTTAAGTATCAAGCCATCTTTATAAATTATAACACCCCAATAACCTTTATTAATATTAAAAAGAAAATACTTTAACATGTTGTAGTTGTTAAGTTCTGCACAGCTTAAATATTTTACATAATCAGTTCATTCAAATTTTCATCTTAATCCCTAAATTAGGTAAAGAGGTTCCATGTGTAAGTCCTTGAAACAATACATGTCCTTCAACTTTCTTCTTTTATTTCTTAATTTCTCAATATATTTTATTTAATTTTTAATTATTATATATTCTTATAATCTTCAAAAATCTTCAATCAAGGCACATCATCGATATGGCAACTTTCACTACAAAGATTCAAGTTCAATTTCGAGGCTCGTTACTTTTCCATATAAATATATACAAAATAAACAAAAGACTAGAGTCCATCTCTTATAACAGTAACTTATACATACTATATATACTTCCTATCTATCAGCACAAGAAAATTAGTGAAAAACTTCATCTTGTTTAAAATTAATACTAATATGTACTATAAACTTAACTTTTTTAGCAAAAATAACCTTCTATCTTTGTTGTGTTATAATATTGATCAGTATATATGATTCATGTAAATTTATTGTTTTCAACAAATCCTTAAATCTTTCTGTTTTCTCTATTATTAATGCTTTTGTATTGATTTAATTGTTTCTGATTAAATTTGGAAGGGAAGCTAGCAAAGAGTAGTGTTGATGCAAAATTGAGTTTCTTAAGGGAAATAATTGAACAAGTAAGAAAGATGGAAATGCTTACACTTACACAAACATGTGGGTGGAATTATAAGCGAAATTATGATTATAAGCACAAAAAAGGTTGTGTCACAATCCACAGAGATTATAGGATTGGCATGTAGTAAGTACAATTGGTCTTGTTTATTTCATTTGTTCTCTTACCATATTCCTTGTGTCTCTCCTTGTTCATTTGTGCATACATATCGTATATGAGTGACATATATACTAATAAAAACCATGCATTTTCTCCTACTACTAAATATAAAGTCCCTTACTCCCCACAACACAAGTGATAATAAACAAAAATAGAAGAAAACTGCGTTTATTTATTTCAAGTGATATAGTAGTGTGACATATATAAATCACTACCACACAATTACATTTTTATTTAATAATAATGTAAATTAAAAACGCAGTAATTGGTAAGTAGATGAAAATAACACTACTTGTTGCCCTTGTCCGCAGAATGAAGCCCGCTAAAGTATCCTTGAGGGTTACTTTCAAATGCATCACGAGATATATATGATCCACCACCACCTGGTGCTTTCATCGATCCACCACCACCTCCGCTACCAGTCGACCCTCTGCTACCTCCACCACTTCCTCCTTTGGAGCCACCGCCACCACCTTTTGCACCACCACCACCACTACCACCTTTGCCACCCATGTTTCAAATGATCACAACAAACAAACACAATTTGAAGTATGAGAATTTCGTCATAAAATGATAGTAGTAGTATTATAATTAAACGGTAATTGCCTCACTATTTATAAAAGAAATTTCGTTAAGATCGATAATAGTTTTATTGGTTTAAGGCCAGTCAAATACATTCTCTATAATAGTTAATTAGTGTTATGATAAACATGCTTCTCATATAATTCCCACGGGATAACATATCGGTTTTGCTAGTGTTTAAGATGGATGAGGAAATTTATGAGATAATGTAGTTTTTTAGGATAATTTAAAACTTTTTGCTTTATCTGCAACTACAAGTACTAGCTAATTA
Source organism: Trifolium dubium (assembly GCA_951804385.1). Lineage (NCBI taxonomy): Eukaryota > Viridiplantae > Streptophyta > Magnoliopsida > Fabales > Fabaceae > Trifolium > Trifolium dubium. The sequence goes on from OX638064.1 coordinate 56,920,354, forward strand.
TTTGGCAAATATTAATATTATCATGTTAGACATGTATTTTTTATTCATGTAGTGCTAAAGTGACATATATTTTGGACGGAGAGAGTATATGGATGTTAAAATGGTCTCTATAATTTGTCAAAATTTGAAATTAGACCCTATAGGTTTCAATATTTGCACATGATCAGTCGTACTGAATTTTTAAATTTGGCATACTTGTCCTTCATTTTCCCTAAACATTTGATCATTTTTAAATTTGGGGACAATTTTTTAGAAATATTCATTTTAAACCGCTTCACTTTTGATATTTATATTCTTATCCAAAACATTTGATCAATAGAATTGAGTCAATTTTTTTTTTGGTATAAGAATTGAGTCAATTGACCCAACATAAACCAACATTATATTTACTCTAGAAAATATGTATGCGGTAAAAAAAAGGTATAAATGAAGCATGTCAATTGCTTAGAATTTTAAATCCGTAAAAATTCTAATAACTTCATACAAACACATTCTAATGTCACCGTGTTCAATAAAAAACGATTAAAATTAGTGGTAAGTGGTAAAAAAAGTAAATCGAAAAACTTCTGTCAAATGGATTACAGGATACTTTGATCAAATACAACCAAAATCGGATGTTATAACAATAATGGAAAAAAGGAAAATAAACGAATGGCCTAAAAACAAATACTACTACAAAAGAGAACAAATACTAAAAATATTTGTTTTTGAAACTAAGTGTGGGTCAAAGCCTTCATATCTATAAGTTGGATCTGTCCCTGACAACAATGCTTTTATTTTAAATTATTAACCATCGAGTAAGTTTCTATTTATTTTGACTCTAATGTTGATATATTTATACACTTTTTTGTTAAGCCTACAATTTTTATAGGAAGAGGAACCTAAGTAAAATTTGACAAAATAACTAACTTTTTCAATAGATCAAACTCAAATGTTCCCTAACCATTTTTCTAAGAAAACATTTATTAATCAATTAAATTCAATTATTTAGTTAACTATAAACACCCATCAGCTATGTATAAACTAAAAAGTAATGCTGCTTATTCTTTATCAAAGAAGATAAAAATTGTCATCAGTCATTACGCATGCAGAGGAGAACCAAATAAACAAAAAGATTTACTAGACAAAAACAAGCATAGAGAAGGATTATTGAACAAAGTAAAGTAACTTAATTTATTATAGATCAAAAGTGTGGCTTTGTGTAGGCCACAAACTTAAAGATTACACCATGCATCTTATTTATTCCATAACTAACAAGGTAACATTATTAGAAAAGGTAATTAATTAATTAATTTTTCTTGTCATCCTTTTGAGCAGCATGCAAATCAGTAAAATAAGCCTTTGGATTTTTCTCAAATTCTTCCCTTGAAATGTTTGCTCCACTTCCACCTGGAGCTTTCATTGTGTCACCCTTGGCAGCATTGTCTTTCTGGATGTTGTTTCCAACATTGCCACTTCCTTTGCTATCCATATTCAAAATGTTGATTAACAAAATAAGATTAGATTAGTTATATCAATACTTGATCAGTTTCAAGCTTACACACTACAAATTGAGTTGGATCGATATGCCTATTTATACACCTACACAAGTTTGTGCTAAGTTTCAAAGTTCTCATCTCATAGCTTAATTATGGCTTGCTAAAATTCAATTTTCAAGACCTCAACAAATGTGACTTCAGTTGTTCTCATTTATGGTCGGTGGATGTTTAGGGAGTAGTAGTGTTTACTAATGCAAATCTTGAACTTAGCTATATTAATCTTTTTATTATTTTTTTTATGATAAATTTTCCCTAGTTAATTACTAACAGTGCTTCCATTTGGTCCTTTATTTAGATTTTGGCCTAACTACTACTTGTCATAATCTTTATAATTCTAACTGAAACCAGTCACTTATCATTAAATTGGTTTGATCGATTTTGACTAAAATGAGTTTCTTTTTTTGGGTGAATGCTAGGGTGAGGTAGCAAACAAGTCTCTCACCGGTGAGGGAGTAAGAAAATTCGTTTTCAACCATTTAGATCAAATCAACGGTTCAGATTAAAATCATAACATATACAATTTGTCTACATATGATTGTGTCCTATATCTTCTTCATCGCACCACACACCACCGACCAAGACCACCACCACCGGTGGATAGTTCAACCGTGACATGATTCTCTGCCTTCTAACTACTTCACAATCATCTTTATGTCTTCCTCTTTGATCTTCATTAATGTTAACCTCTCATTCTTCTTCCCTTCTTAAAATCTATGCAGTCATGAAAACACAAAACGAAACACATTGTTTGGGTTCACAAACAAAAAAAAACGCGGGAGAAGATGATTATGGTGATAATTGGTTTCTAGGTTCACGAAAATGTAGGAAAAAATGACTATGTTGAGAACAAGTTTCTGATTTATCAATTTGGGGAAATTTTAATTTGTAGGTTAGAGAGTTTCAATTTGGGGAAAAATATAAATGTAAATGAAAAATAAAAACCAATTTCTCAGTTTTTATCCTAATCTTAAAATCTATTTTGTTCCACAATAATAAAGAGATAATACATACATGAGTTTAGTTTCTGGATTTGTGTTTGTGTTTGCTTTTCTTAGAACAATTTTTCTTTCCTATTTTTCCTTTTTGGTTAAATACTTTTTTAGATATTTTGTTGTTACTGCAATTTGTTACTTTAGATTTGTTCAACATGAATTTGGATTTTATGTTTGTATCTCTCTTTCTCTTCGGCGGTGTTTGTCTCATTGTTGGTTTCGTCTAAGCCCTTGGGTAGTTGTTCTTCTTCAATTGTTGTTTATATGTGACCCATTTAAAGAAAATAGGCATAGAATATGAACAATATTTGAGGAGTGCAAGCAGTGGCAATTGGTTTACCCAAACCTTTTTTTTAGGTTGAGGATAAAGAAAATGAATGTGATTTGAAGATGAGATTTGAGATGGGAAAACATGAAGAAACGGTGGAGAGAGATAGTGGAATCGGTGAGAAGAGAGATGAACAAATAGGGGAGATTAAATCCAATGTGACAATCAACATTGAAATCATATACACTTATTTAATCTAATGGTTAAAAATAGTGGTACATGGGTGAGGGACTTAACAAGCACCCTCACCTTAGTGCCCGTTTGACCCGGCTTATTTTCTACTTTTCTATTTAGCTTAAACGAAATAGAGAAGTATAAAATTGAATTTAGTCATATTTCTCTTTAAAAGTATTAGAGAAATAAACTAAAGAATTAAAAAATATAAAAAAGTAGAATCAAACACATTTTTTTCCTACTTTACTATTTTTAAGGAGAAGAAAAAAAGTAGAAAAAAAGCCCGGCCAAACGGGCACTTAGACTCCACCCTTTTTTTGGGTAGAAAAATGAAAGATTTTTTAACCAAGTAAAAATCGAGTAAATTTATCTGTTTGGATAATAAAGTGGTCAAAATTGTGTACCACATGCTTCCCTAACAAATTCATTTGAGTTTTTTCTGTTCTGAATTTCATGTGTTTAGATATTTCTTGTAAAATTTTGTATAATTACATTATTTTATAGAAAATTTAATACTCTCTCCATTACTAAATAAATGTCGTTTGAATTACGTGCGTGTTATTCATATAGCGCCGATTCTAAAATCTTCTTTTTTCTCTAAGACATTTTTTGGTCTTTCGTTGAAGGGAGTGATTTTAGGTATTTTCTTGATCCAAAATCACCCCTCTACATCTTTTTCTTAGATTTACAAAAAATTAAAGTGATTATTGATACGTAACATAAATATAATTGCGATATCTCACGGATTTAACTCAATAAGTAAAATATATTATATCTATATTGCAATTGTGATATTTTTGTTGCTTTCAATATTACAAGACAAGTTTCATATTAGTTAGTTGTATTACATAGTTGAGTAGACCACTAATATTTAAATTTAGACTCTATTTTTTTTTGATACGTGGTATTTACTTAAATTAGATCAAATGAAATTGTATTATCTTAGTCCTTTTATTTCTTTGTATATATATATATATATATATATATATATATAATTTTTAGGTCATGCTAACCGATGCCCCCGAAGCATTGGTTAAGGAAACTAAAAAATAAAGTTTTATCTAGTGTATGCACAAACTTCAATATCATATTATTATATTTGCTATTTTGATCGGTGCTCCGGGGGCACCGGTTAACATTTTTCATAATATTTTTTATGAAACAATATACATATAATTTAATTTCTTATGAATAAAAGTTAAACGGGCAACAAATTACACCACCACTATTTTAAGATTTCAAAACTCATTATTTTATAAATCATACAACTACTATCCCTATGTCTTCAAAACGATACACTGCATACTAAAATGAATGAAACGCACCACTTCAAAATCAGTCCAAAAACATTGCTAAAACAATTATTGCAATGCCATAAATAATTTTTTAAAATAATTTCTATTTATTATAATTATTATTACTTCCATTTATAAAAAGCGTAATATGCGGGAACTGAAAAGTATCAAAAATTTAGCCAAATATTAAATTCAACTTCCCGCTCCTACTTTCGACCTAAATTCAAAATCACTTTTTCTTTCTTTTACCCAAAAAATAATCGCTTCGTTTCTTTCTACTTTTTCACTATTCTCTCTTCCGCTTCTCCATCTTCTCGCCGTAACAAACAAAAAAAGCGATTATTCTCTCTTTTCATCAACAATGACTAAAAAGCGCGTTAGTCAATCATCGAAACCCTCAAAAAAACCTAACAAACGCACTAAAAAGGAACCAGTAGAAGTAGAAGAAGCAGTAGAAGTAGTTTCTCTTCTTCCCTCTGAAAGAAAGAAAGCGAAACAATCTTCCGTTAACGCCGACGATGTCTTCTTCATCGGAAACCCCATTCCGGTAACCGAGGCACACACCAAATGGCCACATCGGTACTCAAAGCAAGAGTAAGTTTTTTTTTGTTATTTTTTATTTTTATTTTTATTAATCTTTTTTGTTCCGTTGTTAATCGATTTTAAACTCACTATTATTTAATTTCTTGTAGCGGATCGAGCGAAAACGAGTGTTTGAAAGCTAGATTTCATTACAGTGAAGCAAGTTTGGATGGAATCGTATACAAGCTTAATGATACTGCTTATGTCAAGGTTTTTATTTAATTCATGTTGTAAGTTTTCGTTTTTAGGGTTTATCGATAAGAATTTGATTTTAGTTTTATTGATTTGTTTAGGCTGAAGAGGATAAACCAGATTATATTGCAAGAATTATTGAGTTTTTTGAAGCTTCTGATAGAGTGAAGTATTTTACTGCTCAATGGTTTTATAGAGCAGAAGACACTGTAAGATTTGATTTTGTGAACTGTTTTGTGATTTGTGTTTGTTTAGGTGTTTATGGTTATTGTTGAGTTTGAGAGATTTGAATTTGTGTGCAGGTAATCAAGGATCATGGTGATTTAGTTGATAAGAAGAGGGTTTTTATATCCGATGTTAAAGATGAAAATCCCCTGAATTGTATAGTTAGGAAGGTTAATATTGCGCGAGTTTCTCCTAATGTAAGTGTTTTGTTGTCCTTTTGTTTTGAATAGTTTAGAAATTTGTATCATTGTTGAAGGTTTTTGAAATTGAAATATTGTACTTTTATACTATAGGTGGATTTGGCAACTAAGGAGAAGGAAATGCCTTCTTGTGAGCTCTATTATGATATGAAGTATTCAATTCCCTATTTAACATTCTCTAACATAGATAATGGTATGAATTTTGTAATTTTGTTTATGATGATTTGTTTAGAGTTTCTATTTTATCACTTTGTTGAAAATTTTAATTTGATTGTGGTTTGTCCTAATCAATGTAGAAACAGCTAAAATAGAAAGTGGAACTACTACAGTTTCAAGGGAGTCTGCATCCAATGTCTTTGTTGCTGAGAGTAGTGTAGCTAATGGTGAGTTGAGTCATTCTGATAAGTTAGAGTGGACTTTATTGGACTTGTATTCTGGGTGTGGTGCCATGTCTACGGGACTTTGCTTTGGAGTTTCTAAATCTGGCATCAAACTTATCACGGTATTTAGATTTATTTGTATAAAGTCTTTTGATTCATTTTAACTGTCTTTGCGTGCAAGGAATTTATTTTACTGAATTATAATGTTAATTGTTTTTTACTTTAAAGAGGTGGGCCGTTGATATAAATCAACACGCATGTGAAAGTTTGAAGCTTAATCACCCCGAAACACATGTATGTGTTTATCTGTATATGCTTGTCATTTTAACTTTGTTATTCTTCTTCATTCTTATTTAATGTTAATATTTATGTATTGCTTTTCAAAATGTGAAATTCAGGTGAGGAACGAGCCTGCAGAAAATTTTTTAAGTCTACTAAAAGAGTGGGCCAAGCTTTGCGAGGAGTATGTATTTAAAGTATCAGAAAAGCCAGAATCTGATAATGAAGAAGCCGATAATGATGTGCCAGATAATCAATCCGACTCTGAGGAATATGAGGTTGAAAACTTTCTTGCTATTTGCTATGGTGATCCCAACAAAATCAAAAAACCTGGATTATATTTCAAGGTATGTTTGCTTCAAACTTGCGCACCATAACTTGATTGGTTTACAAAATTAAATCGATTATTAGGATTGGCTTCAATCTGGGTTGTTATTGGAGTAATTTACTGTATTCTAAGTTGGTTTTTATTGCCTATTATGTTGTTGCACAAACATATGACTTCTGCCTACTAGCATATCATATCTTTGATCCTATGTTATGGCTTAAAATATGCATGGATACTGCTTGCGCAAGTTTAATATCTTTTAACTTTATCTTGCATTATAATACTTTTTGAGTAAGTGAAGTGGTCATTAATGTTATGTTTTTTAATATCTATTTACAATCGTTCAGGTGCAATGGAAGGGCTTTGATTCCACGTACGATACTTGGGAGCCAATAAGTGGAGTGAGGTATGTTCCAATGATGAAAATATTGATTTATTGTTTTCCTTTACTTTTGTTCTCTTACATTTTGTCTGTTACTAGATTCTTATAACTAAACCTAGGCAAGTTTCTAACCGTGGTTATAATTGCAACAGTGAATGTACAAATGCCATGAGAGAGTTTGTTAACAAAGGATTCAAAGAAAAGTTATTGCCTCTTCCTGTGAGTCTCACCAGTCCTCATTATTGCCTTGCACTTAACTCTTTCCATCTTCGATGGTTTATCAACTAGTTTGTGCTATTTATTAAAATACTTATTTTGTTCTATTTTATGATTATTTAGGGTCATGCTGATTTTATCTGTGGAGGACCACCTTGCCAAGGTGTTAGCGGTTTTAATCGCTTTAGAAACACAGATGCTCCACTTGAGGATGTAAAAAATCAGCAGTTGATGGTTTATATGGATATTATCGAATTTTTAAAGCCAAAGTATGTTCTCATGGAGAATGTTGTTGATATATTGAAATTTTCCGGTGGGTTTCTGGGACGTTATGCAGTAGGTCGGCTTGTAGGCATGCATTATCAAACTAGAATAGGAATGATGGCTGCAGGGTCCTACGGCCTCCCCCAATTTCGTATGCGTGTTTTTCTTTGGGGAGCTCTTCCTTCTCAAGTAAGACCATTGTTTGTAATACTGATTTTTATTTTGATGTTATATCTACTTTGATCTTTTATGTTTCTTCAAATGAAAGGTTAATGACTTATCTACTGTTGTATGTGTAGAAATTGCCTTCATATCCGTTACCAACTCATGAGGTTGTTTCAAGAGGATTTGTACCCACTGAGTTTGAAGTAAGAACTGATAGAATTAGAGTTGCTTGTGCATTTTTGTAGTTGAGGAATGTCATTTATGATTGTAAAGTTTTAATCAAAGGGGTCTGGTTGTTAAAATGTAGGAAATTACAGTTGCATATGCCAAGAATGAAAAGTGTCAGCTGGCTGAAGCAATGCTACTTGAGCATGCAATAAGCGACCTCCCTCCTGTATGTTTATTAGTCTCAAATACATTGTGATTATAATTTGTTTTATTCTTATAAAATTTTGATTCCATGTCTTTTGTGATTATAATTTGTTTTATACTTATAAAATTTTGATTCCATGTCTTTCCTTAATTTTTGTTTATGAAACAGGTTAGTAATTATGAGAGCCAAGATGAAAGAGATTACGAGACTTCTCCTTCTACTGAGTTCCAAAATTTTATTAGATTAAAGAGAAATGGTGTGTTTTGTATTTATTTGAGTTTTGTAGCATAACATGTCTTGGTTGTCTGCTTTTTGAATACCCTGTTGTCATTGCAATTAAAGATTTCAACTTAACATAAACATAAGTGTTGTCTATGTATTAAAACTGATGTTGGATCTTTATGTTTTCTGCTTTGTAGAGATGGTGAACTATTCGGCAGACTTTGAAAGCGCACCAAGTGGAATGCTTTATGATCATCTTCCGTATAAATTAAATACGGATGACTATGAGAGAGTGTGCATGATTCCGAAGCGCAAGGTTTCATATCTCACATTGACATTATATGCCGTAAATTGTTTTTTTGTTGCTTCATGTTAATTTTAATTGTCTACTTTCCTTTTTAGGGGGCAAACTTCAGGGACTTACCTGGAGTGCTTGTTAAAGGCAATAAAGTGGAATGGGACCCCACTGTTGAAAGGGTCTTTCTTAAATCTGGGAAGCCTCTGGTATTAATCTTTTCTTGTTTTTGGGACACATTTATTTTGAAGCTAGTTCTTTGTTAACCATATCGGTTTCTTTGTTTTTTGCATAGGTTCCTAATTACGCGATGAAATTTGTTCGCGGGACCTCCTCGAAGTATGTATATACAATCATTATCTATTGTCATATTTTAATGTTTATTTCATCTTTATCAAAAAATTTATGTTGTTGCTGATAAACAATAGGCCATTTGGACGTTTATGGTGGGATGAAATAGTACCTACAGTTGTGACAAGGCCAGAGCCTCACAATCAGGTATTATCGCAAATTTGTTCCAGAGTTGTACATTATATCAATATCAATTGTCTCATTTGAAAATCTATTTGAAACAATGTGAATGTTATCAACCTAAAGACTATTATGTTAGCATTTTTTGAACTTGTTGTGTATGTTACAATTTTTTATCCTTTTCTCTTTATAGGCTATTCTCCACCCAGTCCAAGATAGAGTGCTTACAGTTCGGGAGAATGCAAGGTTGCAAGGATTCCCAGATTGTTATAAGCTTCGTGGCCCTATTAAAGAGAGGTATCTTTTTCATTACAATTGTTTTTCCATTATGAGTTACTTGACACTAACTGGTTCTTCTATCTTTAATGCAGGTACATGCAAGTTGGAAACGCGGTTGCAGTTCCTGTAGCTCTTGCCCTCGGATACACATTAGGTTTAGCCATCCAAGGACTTTCTGATGACAATCCTTTGACTACCTTACCATTCAAGTACCCATGTTGTCTTGCCCTTCCAGTTCTACCTTTAGCTATAGATGAGAATGATGATTCAAGTTGATCTGGTCTACTTTCTACAATCCCAATCTCTTTCATTTTATGTTATTCTCTTCCATTTGAAGGTTTTTTAAGTTGAGAGTACACTTTGAGAGGAAGGAATTTTTGAGAGTACACTTTGAGATGGAATTTTCATTTTATGAAAGGGTTGTTGTATGAATGAATGTTTGTACAATTATTAACATTATTTTGCTGATTTAACCATACACTTCAGTTATGGTTTTGCAAGTTGTATTTGAAAAGAAAGTGTATGTACTGTTGCTCTAGAAGCTGAGAGTTCAAGTCTCTCCATTTCCCAAATCTTACTGTGGTTAATTAAGTGGTTTAACAGTTTTGCTTTTACTTTGTGTTTCTGCTGTTGCATCCTTCCTTTTATTTTTCCCATAATACCGTACGTGTATAATGGTTTTTAGTGTAGTTAAAGCTCATCAATTTTGACAGAGGAATCATGGGACAGTTTTAAGCAAATTTTTGACGCCTACATGTCTGAAGCCTCAAAGGTGCTACTATTTAACATTGTCTATTTGTTGTCTTAAAATTTCTTTTTGAAGTATTTGCAGGAGTTTCCTGTGCAGAAATCTTATAAGCATCTTAGATCTTAGGGTAGAAGATAAGATACCTCGGTTAAAATTTGTGGGTATTTTTTATACAAGATTTCCATATTTTCTATTACCTCTTAAAGAGTCCTAGGCATGTTTGACAATGACATTGTTTCCTGCACCCAGGTTTATGCTACTTCAAATTTCTAAATTTTTTTGTAGGGTTTAGGTAGTACAAAAAGGAGTAAGGATAATATCTTAAAGTGCATAGTAGCATCAAATATACATCAGTGAGGATGATGGAACTTTTTGAAAACTGTTTTACAAGTATACATCAAGAAACACTATCTAAATAAACAAAAAGGAGAGAACAAAGTATAGTTTTAGGGATTTTATTAAACATTAGTGAACCAGTGTAATTAAGTGATGAGAGGTATGTGCTTAGGGGAAATTATATGGGTGTTTTGTTTGTGTTTTTGAATAAGACCAAGTGTAATTTGTCCAAAACTATCTATTTAGAGTAAGCAAAAGAGCGAGATACTCATATAACAGAGGGAATAGTATGTTTTCGGTCACATGTGTGATCATGGAATATTTATTTTGTTGGTAAATCATAAACATAAATATGCCATAATGTCAAAAGGGAGGGGGGAGATTAATAAGTGCATTAGGGGTGGTGTACGTGTCCTGGTAAGTGGAGAAAACAAACAGCAAAGATGATTATACAATAAGATATTTTTTCTATCACTTTTTAATGATCATGTAGGATTGGCATGTAGTATAATTGGTCTTGTTTATTTCATTGGTTCTCTTACCACATATTCCTCGACCCTTGTGTCTCTCCTTGTTCATTTGTGCATACATATCATATAAGAGTGACATATATATATATACTAATAAAAACCATGCATTTTCTCTTACTACTATATATATAAAGTCCCTTACTCCCCAGTCCCCACAACACAAAGTAATAATAAATAATAATAGAGGCAAACTGCATTTATTTATTTTAAGTGATATAGTAGTGTGACATATATAAATCACTACCACACAATTACATTTTTATTTAAGGGTCTTGCTAACTAGTGCCCCAAGGGCACTAGTTAAGTTTACCAAAAGAAGTTGCCTTAAGGGCAATGTTTATCATTTTCCTTTATTAATGTAAATTAAAAACGCAGTAATTGGTAAGTAGATGAAAATAACACTACTTGTTGCCCTTGTCCGCAGAATGAAGCCCACTAAAGTACCCTTGAGGGTTACTTTCAAATGCATCACGACAGATATATGATCCACCACCACCTGGTGCTTTCATCGATCCACCACCACCTCCGCTACCAGTCGACCCTCTGCTACCTCCACCACTTCCTCCTTTGGAACCACCACCGCCGCTACCACCTTTTGCACCACCACCACCGCTACCACCTTTGCCACCCATGTTTCAAATGATCACAGCAAACAAACAAACAAACACACTTTGAAGTAGTATGATAATTTTCTAAGAAAATGACAGTAGTAGTGTTAATTATACAATTAAACAGTAATTGGCTCACTATTTATGACAAAATTCGTTAAGATCGATAATGGTTTTATTGGTTTAGGCCAGTCAAATACATTCTCTAAAATAATTAATTATTGTTATGATAAACATATGCTTCTCATAATTCCTAAATCTTTCATAGTTTTCAAAGGATAACATATGGGCTTTACTAGTCTTTAAGATGGGAAAGCGAAATTTTATGAGAATGTAATTTTAGAGGGTAATTAAAATATTTTGTTTTGTTGGAAAAAATATTGGTTAGGGTAATTTTATGAGAATGTAATTTTAGCCGGTGCGTATGGAAAAATATTTGTTAGGAGATATCAATCATTTAAATGAATCTCAGTTACTTCGATGAGATTAATTTTTACAGTTGCGCACAGAAGATACTTTTGATTTATCAAAAAAAATATTGTTTTGTATACATGTACAAGCAATTTGACAAATGTTGCTCATATTATTATTAGTTTGAAGTTTCGAAGGTAATATTAGAATTTGTGTGTGACTTTCAGACTCAATGATCTTTGTTACTTTGTCTAATACAATTTTGTTTTTTTTTGGATAATAGTATAGAATTTCTTCATTTTTTTCATATAAAAAGTTAATACTTATTATTAATTCATGTAGTGCTAAAGTGACGTATATTTTTGGAATGAGAGAGTATATGGATGTTAAAATGTCTCGAAAATGGTCAAAACTTGCAAATTTGACCCTATCTGTGCGTTTGATTTGCTATAAAACAGAGTACTGGATAGAACAACTTTTTGTACCCTGTTTGATGTAAAAATTGGTCATGGGACTGGACAAAATAAGTAGCAAGGGACAGGACAAAATCAGGAATTTTTGTCCTTCACTAAACTACAGGACAACTTTTTGTCCACAGTACAACTATAAAAAATACAAAAATACCCTTTTTATTTTCAAATATGAAAAAATTATCTCATTATCTCTCTTCGATACAATTTTGTCCTGTCCTGTACCATCTTATTTTGTCTTGTACTATTTTGTTCTGTCCTGTACTGTTCTGTCCTGTACTTACTGTTTTGCGAATCAAACGCACCTATAGGTTTCAATGTTTGCACATGATCAGTACATATATACTTTACAAATTGTTCTCTATAATAGTTCAAATTGGCAAATTGTTCTCTACAATATTTCAAATTTTGTAAATTGATCCTATTACTTTTCAAACTTCACAGATTAGTCCATCTGAGTTTTTAAATTTAGAGAACTTGTCCTTCATTTTTCAAAAATCTAAATTTAGGCACAAATTTTTAGAAATATTCATTTGAAACCACTTAACTTTTGATATTTATATTCTTATCATAACATTTGAAATTTACAAAATCAACCCAACTTTAAATAAACATTTTCTCTATAAAAAATATGTATACCGTAAAAAAACAAAATAATGTATAAATGAAGCGTTTCAATTGCTTAAATCCCCTAAAAATTCTAATCACTACATACAAACACATTTTATGGTCACTATGTCCAAAAAAAATCTGCTAAATTTTGTGGTTAGTGGTAAAAATAGTAAATCGAAAAAATTATCAAATGGATTACAAGGATACCCTGGTTAATACAACCAAAACCAGATGTTAGATATGTTACAACAAGAAAAAAAGAAAAAAAAAGAAAAAGGAAAACAAACTAATGGCCTAAAAACCAAGATACACACAAAAAAGAAAACTACAAAAGAGTGAGAGACCGTAGCAACAACATTTAAAATTAGGGGTAAGTGTAAGCTAGCCCAACAAGGACATATTATTAGAGTATTCTTATGACTAACTATTAATAATATAGGTGAATTTGACCAGCAATTTATTATTTTTTTCTGTAAATTATTAGCTACCAAAAAATTAACTTTTTCAGAGATCAATTTCAAATATTACCTAAAAATTCTTCCTTAAAAGAATTCTATTAACTGATTGAATTCAGTTATTGTAGTTAACTAGATACATAGCCATGCCATCAGTTATGTATAAACCAAGTAATGCTAGTTTTTCATTACGCATGCAGAGGAGAACCAAATAAACAAAAAAGATTTACTAGACAAAAACAAGCATAGAAGAAGAGGATTGAACAAAGTAAAGTAACTTAATTTATTATAGATCAAAAGTGTGGCTTTGTGTAGGCCACAAACTTAAAGATTACACCACAAACTTAAAGATTTACTAGATCAAAAGTAACTTATTTATTCCATAACTAACAAGGTAACATTATTAGAAAAGGTAATTAATTATTAATTTTTCTTGTCATCCTTTTGAGCAGCATGCAAATCAGTAAAATAAGCCTTTGGATTTTTCTCAAATTCTTCCCTTGAAATGTTTGCTCCACTTCCACCTGGAGCTTTCATTGTGTCACCCTTAGCAGCATCAGTACTAGTACCAACATTGTCTTTCTGGTTGTTTCCAACATTGCTATTTCCTTTGTTGTCCATAATACAAAATGTTACTAACAAAGACAAAATAAGATTAGATTAGATTATATCAATACAAATGGTTTGATCAGTTTCAAGATTGTATGAAAATGAGTTGGATGTATGTCTATTTATACACTACAACACAAGTCAAGTTGCAAAGTTGATCTCATCTCATAACTTAATTATGGCTTGCTAAGATTCAATTTTCCAAGATCTTAGCAAATGTTACTTAACGTCTTTACCCATAAATTGGAGTACAAGTGTGGCCGGTGGATGTTTAGGGAGTAGTAGTGTTCACTAATGCAAATCTTGAAAATAGCTATATACTTATTAATCTTTTTATTACTCTCTCTGTTTATAAATAACTGTCACAATTGATCACTGCACATATGCACATGCATATTTTTGACGACTATAATATCTTTAATTATGTATTATAAAAAAGTATAAAAAATATATTTGAAAAATATTTGTCGAGATAAATTGAATAACATCTTATATATTAATATTTGCTATTATATATTGATAAAAATATATGATCAAAATGAATTATATGAATAGTACATACGTATCTCAAACGACCGTTTTTTAGCAACGGAACATTCAATCTTTTTTTTTAGATTTTGGCCTAACTACTCATAATCCGTTTATCATCAAATTGGGTTGATCGATTTTGACTAAAAGTGAAAGATTTTTTAACCAAGTAAGAATCGAATAAATTTATCTGTTTGGATAGTAGTGTGGTCAAAATTGTGTACCACGTGCTTGCCTAACAAATTCATTTGAGTTTTTTCTGTTATTAATTTCATGTGTTTTAGATCTTTCTTGTAAAATTTTGTATAATTACATTATTTTATAGAAAATTTAATAATTAGTAGTAGTACAAATTTTACTCGATATCTAATTCAACGACCAACTAATTCAATCCAATTACTAAATTTTAAAGTCAAATTTTACTCGATATCCTGTTACTTTTCAAAATTACATGAGTAATTCGAAAAAATTAAATGAAATTAGTTACAACAACATTTAAAATTAGGGGTAAGTGTAAGCTAGCCCAACAAAGACATATTATATTATTATTAGAGTATTCTTATCACTAACTAGCTAATAATATAGGTGGATTTTACCAACAATAGACTGATTCGAAATGGATTGTATCAACAAAAAAAAAGATTGATTGAAATGGTACTCTCTTAGATCCTAACAACAATGTTTTTTATTTTTAAATTACAAATTACAAACTAGTAAACTACCCAATAACTCTTAATTTATTTTGAATTTCATATTGATATACTATACTATCTATACACACTTTTTTCATAACCCTCCAATTTTTATAGGAATAGCAATTTAAGTAAAATTTAACAACTCAACATATAATTGTTGGAGTATCCAAATTTATATCTCTAATTTTCAATATTCAAAATATATTTTCTTTTTATGCAAATTTTTAGGTGAAGTTTACTAAGTGACAAGTAAACATGATCGCCCACACACTTGCTAGATTAGCTCTAGCATGGTCTAGCCGCATTCTACTTGAGTTTTTACCTTTTCGTATTGAGGACCTTACTAGTACTAAATAAAATGCATTGAGTTTTTTATGTCTTTGTTAGATATCAAACTCAAATGTTCCCTAACAATTCCTTGTTTGAAGAAAATTATTAAGCAATTGAATTCAACTATAAAAAGTAAAGCTAGTTATTTTTTAGGAAAATGCTTATTGGTGCGAACCAATAGCATGCGAATAGTCCTTTAAAAAAAAATAGCATGCGAATAGTAACGAAATAAACAAAAAGATGTACTAGACAAAAATACAAGCATAGAAGGTGATTGAACAAAACAAAGTAATAAAGTCCTTCTATGTTATTATAGATCAAAAGTGTGGCTCTGTAGGCTACAAACTTTGAAGATTACACAAT
This sequence comes from Trifolium dubium, assembly GCA_951804385.1. NCBI lineage: Eukaryota > Viridiplantae > Streptophyta > Magnoliopsida > Fabales > Fabaceae > Trifolium > Trifolium dubium. The sequence goes on from OX638064.1 coordinate 56,936,229, forward strand.
CTTATTCATTCCATAACAACATTATTAAAAAAAATGATTAAGTAGCTAATTAGTTCTTCTTATCATCCTTTTGAGCAGCATGCAAATCAGCAAAATAAGCCTTTGGATTTTTCTCAAATTCTTCCCTTGAAATGTTTGCTCCACTTCCACCTGGAGCTTTCATTGTGTCACCCTCCTTAGTAGCATTAGAACTACTACCAACAACGTTGTCTGTCTGGTTGTTTCCAACATTGCTATTTCCTTTGCTATCCATACTTCGAAATGTTAACAAAATGTGATTAGATTATAACAATATCAATACAAATGGTTTGATCAGTTTCAAGCTTATAATAAGAAATTGAGTTGGGATATGTCTATTTATATATACACTACAACTACAAGCACAAGTTAAGTTGCAAAGTTTTCATCTCATAACTTAATTATGGCTTGCTAAGATTCAATTTTCAAGATCACAACAAGTGTGTCTTCAATTGTTCTCATTTCTAATGTTACTTTACCCATAAATTATTGTGTGGACGGTGGGTGTTTTGTGTTTACTAATGCAAATCTTGAAAATAGCTATATTAATCTTTTATGTACTTTTTTGATAAATTTTCCCAAGCAAATTGTAGCAGAGCTTCCATTTGAGTCCCTTGTTGTTTAGATTTTGGCCTAACTACTTATGAGAATCCGTATAATTCAAACCAAAACCAACCACTTATCATCAAGTTGGGTTGATTGATTTTGACTAAAAATGATAGGGTAGATTTTACATCCAAGTAAATGGTCAAACCCATCCAACCCAATGTTCAGTACTACTTCCAAGGATTTGTAAGGTGATATAAGAGTGTTTTTGAATTAATGATGAGTTATTTGAAGAATTTTCAAAGTAAAGAGATACTAGTATATTACAAAGTACCAATAATGAATTGATTCATCTTGTGTGTACAATAGATTTTCACTGAATATTAGATGTCTCATGTCAATGATAAACAACAATGAAAACTTCATACTTAAAACATGTACAATAGATTTTCACTGAATATTAGATGTCTTGTAAAGTTTTTTTGACTTATGAAATATTTTGTATGAGGTGAATTTAGAGAATTTAAAATACCAACTAGAAATTGGAAAGAATTTAAAATTCTTCTCTAGCCTATACATTGTCAATATCAAATTTGTCCTTATATATAGTTCTTTCAAAATTTTCAAATTGGTCCATATATTTTAAAAATATTTCAATGTTGTTATTATAAATTTTCAAAAAAATTGCAAATTGGTTCTGTGAATTTTCAAAAATCGCAAAGGTGCATATTTAATTTTTGAATTATTTTAAATTGGTCCCCAAATTTGAAAAATTTCAAAATAAGTCCCTCAATTTAATAAATCTTCTAAGAATAACTCAGTTTAAAAATGAAAAAATTTAATTGAAACATTTCAATTGCTTAGTTTTTCTTTTCAAATAGTCAATACGAATATGTTAATTGTTAATTTTCAGAGTTTAAAATTTTAATTACCACTTGCAAACATACTTTAAAATAAATTATTAGAAAAATATATAAATTTTGAGTCAAACGAAAAAATGATACGATAGAATATTTATAGTGTACAACATTCTAAGTTTATAGCCGACGCTACTTATATTAAAGATAAGTCTTGGGTTGTTATGCTGAAATCGTATGAGGTCGGACGCTCACAATCGGAATTTAAACCATCATCTCTTTATTATTTGTGAAATTCTAATAATTTGCTATTTGATCTGCATATCAAAAAGAAAAGTTGTTGGGTTGTTGATTTTTTCTTTTAAGACTTTGGGTTGTTATATTAAAAAAAGTGAGAGACTTTGGGGTTGTTGTTGTTTATTTTTTTGGGTACGTTTTGGGGTTGTTGTTGCATTTAATATAACAAAACCAGGTCAAGTGATTTTTTAAAATGCATTGAGAATTGTTTTATTTTATTGCAAAGTATAGTTCATCCTTTTTGTGGGAACGTTAGGGCAGACGATACATAGCTTCCTACTCCCTTTAGCCTCGACTGCGGGCAACTGTTCTGGTATATCCAATAAGTCTCATATTGTTTGGAATTCGAGACTAAGGGTAGTTTATATACAACACTCACACATCTCAATCCAACGAGGCGCCTTTTAATAAGACAAATCCGTGAGGGCTCAAGGTAAGCTCAAAGCGGACAATACCTCGGAACGCGATGTGGTGCACTTAAGGATCGAAGTCCAGAACATTGGTGCCGTCTGTGGGAACGTCAGGGGGCAGACGATACATAGCCTCCTACTCCCCTTAGCCTCGACTAGGGGGCAACTGTTCTGGTATATTCATAAGTCCCACATTGCTTGTAATTCGAGACTAAGAGTAGTTTATATACAACACCCACACATCTCAATCCAACGAGACGCCTTTTAATAAGGACAAATCCGTGAGGGCTCAAAACAAGCTTAAAGCGGACAATACCTCGAAACGCGGTGTGGTGCACTTAAGGATCAAAGTCCATAACACTTTTGAATCAGTAAAAAAACAGTACGTTCATCCTTTATTGAACGATTCACACGATACTCCATTTTTTTATTCTGTAGAACGATGCACTGCAAAATTAACAAGTACTAGTATATACATCCATTCAATTAATTAAATATATGAATCTCATTTCATGTTGTCAATAAACTATCATATCATGTAGTATAACGCGCAAACTTTTTCTGTCCACAAATGAATTTTGTACATGTCAATGATATAGCCACACCTACCACCTCAAATAATTTTCTGAAGTGTTACATGAATCAACCAAACTAATTAATCTCTATATTCTACCTAAATATTTTCTGTAACGAACTCAATTAACATCACAACATCTATCATATCACACTATAATATAATCAATGTTTCAAATTAAATCCAAATCGGACATCATATCTAGATGTCCTAGTTCAACTATTTCGAATCCTTTGGATCCAAACGCATCTGCACTTGAACAACTAAAATAACTGAATCACAGAGAATACGTTTGATTTACAATTCAACCGATTAAACCACCCCGTTTAATTTAATATTTGAAACATTGATGGTAATAACCTACAAGTTAAATTTTCCTTCATCTTGATCTAATTGGTTCTTCATTAATAGTCTCCAAAATAGGTTTCCTTGATCTACAATAACTTAACCTATAACTAAACCCTGATTCCACTCCTTCCAAACTTAACCTTGGAACACAGTCGTTTTCTTCATTCTCATCCTTAACAGCTTCTGAATTACTCTCATCCGGTTGAACACGTGTCTTTCCAGCACGTAACCTTTTGGCCGCAGAATTCGCGGCCAAAAAAAGCACTGCCATGTCAGCACCTGTAACCATAGAATTGAGTCTTCTCATAGGAAAGAAGATGTAAACATTTCCAAATTCCAATTCTTCATCTGCAGCAAGAGGAGAGAATCTTCTAGAAATATGAAGAGATCGAGAGTTGACTAAGAAATAGTTTGGATTCTCTAACATAAGTTCAGCAGCTTTCATGATTTCTCTGAATTGTTTCACTTCTCCAGTTGGAAGAATTACTCTTGTGGCTTTTGCATTTCTCATCAATGGTGGTGCTAAGGTGCATGAAACATAATTTCCCATAATATGGAACTAGTTAAACGTTGATTTGATTTTGTTGGAATTAAATGTATCGATCTAAGAGAAAAATATGTGTTTGAATTGTTGATTGTTGATGAAGTTTTGGTTTGAGTGCGGAAAAGAGAAGGTATGAGTGTATATATAGGGGAATGAAATAGTATAGTCAATGGAATATAATATTCGGATTGGAATAGTAGTCCTACATTTAAGTTGCATGCTGTAATTGATATTGTATTTTAATAAAAATAATAAAATATTAAAATTTGAGTTGAGTCACGGATATTCATCTAGATAAAACCAAATCTCAAAGTATAAAGAGCTCACAAAATACTTGTAAATTACTACTAATCAAAATTAAGTGTTTCATGTCCATAATTTATTTTTAGTTCAGTTGACAGAAAGTGTCGAAATTATTAAGTTTAACGTCTATGTTTGGAGTTCAATCCTTAATTTCTCTATTTTGTATATGTTAATTTATAATCATTTTGTTATTTCGTCTATGTACAAAAAAAAGTGGTTCACATTATTAGTAGCAAACGTTAAATTCACATTTTTGTAGAGGATGAATTACTTGTTTATCAATAGAATCAATTAAAAGAGAATGTTAACTTATATCTTGTGTGTATATGTCAAGGAATTCAATTATAAAATATTCATTTTAATAATTATACATTAATTTTTTCAAATTTAAAAATAAATCACTGCAATTTTATTTATTTATTTTGAGTTCTTTAACATTTTTTTTAAATCAAATATTCACTATTAGTAATTGCATAGATTAATCACCTGAATTTTAGGGAATCTAAATAGTAAATAAATTCTACTTGAGTTGAGAGTTACTCTATCTTATAGAATATATATAATTTATATTATATACATTAATTTTTATTAGCCGATTTTTATTTATATTTTGGGATAAAAAGAGTATAATATTGTCGAATGCTTGAACTCATAATCAAATTTATGATTTTTGTTAAATTAAAAGACTTGGATAATTTCGTATAAATATATAGAGGCAAATTATAAATCAGAAAGGAAAGGAAAACATATTTTATTTTGACAGAAATTGATAGTATTGTATTTTATGGAATAATAAAATGAAAGTGGCATGTGCGTGTGTCAGCTTGAGATTTGTTGACCGGTGTGTGCGCGCTGGAAATGGAATGAAAATGAATGATTAGACTTTGGAAATGCGCGTTAGGAGTAGTTAGTGGTAGTAACAAAAAGAAAATGGGAAGAAGGTGCAAATGCAATGTTACATAGTGCAATTTGAGATTTAATTTAATTCGATTTTATGGTTGTCACACTGTGGCTGAAATTCGTCGTGATGGAATAAACTCAGACGCGTGTGGCCGTGTGGGACCAATTCATGTTTGCTTGTTTCAACTTTAAGGTTCTCTAGCTCACCACCACCACACCCCACTAGGAGTATTTTCTAGTTCTAGATAAAAAATCCTTTTCTTTGATCATTGCCTTTGCTTATTTTATTGCCATAAGATTATTATTGCATTTTCAGTTCTCCATAACTTCTGTTTGAAGCCACGCACAACCAATAAGAGCTGTGTATGTTTGGATACGATCATGTTCATCTTAATAATTTAATAGACTATAAGGATAAACATGTAAGTTTCAAATATATCACCAAAAAAGAGACTATGAAACTTATTAAAAAAAGTTTCTAAAACATTAATATCAATGAAATTCAAAGTAAGACTGAGATTAGTTAAAAAATATATGTTTATGTTGCCTTTACGCCTGATGTATGTTATCTGCATCTGCCAATATAAATTCATAAGATCACGAATTTGTTAAATTAAAATAGGAGTTGCTCCGTTAATGTTGCATTGTCCTAAAAACCATATCAACGAGCATATTGGAATCACTTTCCACTATAAGTTGTGAAAAACCTACCTCCAAGCCATTTTCACATACATGCACACATCTCGGCATGAAGAGAGTCACACATTCCAATTTTTTTGATGTAGCTCTTCAACCAACGTCCGTCAAAATCTTGAAGTAGACTTCCACACCCGCAAGATCAATCGACTTTTTGGAAACTCTATCACAATTCAACATGATTAATCCTCGTAAAGGTTGTTTCCAACCAATATAAATAGTGAGAATTTGTTGCAACGAGGCACTGTAACGAGTTTATATTTTATCATCTTGGGGATCACATAAGTTGAATAAACTGGATGTCAAAATCTTCTTAAAAAACAGACTTATTTCTCTACACTCAAAGATATCAAGAAGCTACCATAAAAATCACAAATGTAAATTGTATCCCATATTTTTCGCAATAAATATTCATAAACTGTTTTCTTCTTATGAAACTTTTTTAAAAGTAATTAAATTTTTCTGTCAAAAAAATAAATAATTAAATTTTAATATATATTTTTAAAATATTTAGCAAGGTATGAGCCCACTCATTTACGGGTTGTTGGGTTGGGTGCCCAGGGTAGGGGGTGTAATGTAGCCGGGTGAGAAGTAAATTTCTATGATCCAATGTAGAGCCCAGCCCATGAAGTGAACTAACAGACCAGCCTACTAATGAAAAGCAGAATAATAATAATAAAAATAAAATAAAAAATGGAAAAAATGCAACAGTCAAAGAAAAACAACGGAAAAATGCAAAATAAAAGTAAAAAATGAATGAAAAGCTCGGTGTTGAAGAAGAAAGAGTAAGACTCTAGAAGTGAGCTTAACGACAGTGATGAAGAATTCAGGCGGCGGCGAAGTAGAAGAAGAAGCGCTATCAAGAGCTGCAAAATCCACAGAAGAACTTTACCTTCTTCGCGACACTTATTTCCCCCAAAACCCTCACGACAGAATTTCCTCATTGCAACAACTTTCCGATCTCATTCTCAATCTCCTCGATTCCGTTCCTCCAGAGCAAAGAAAATCTCCGTCTCAACGAGCTTTATATGAATATCTTAGAGGGAAAGTGTTCGATGTATTTCCTGATTATAAGAAAGAAGCTGAGGATCATTTATCAAAAGCTGTAAGCATCATTGATTAATTGAATGAATGAATTATTATTATTATTATTATTATTATTAGTTTATTAGTTTAGTTGATTTTAATTGTTTACTGTTTTCAATTGTTGTTGTTCAGGTTAAGTTGAATCCATCTCTTGCTGATGCTTGGCTATGTTTAGGAAATTGTATTTGGAAAAAAGGAGATTTATCTGCGGCAAAAAACTGCCTCAATCTTGCATTAAACAAGGTAACTATCAATGTATTGTGGATTTTCATCACATGATAGATATTGAAAATTTGAAATAGCCTTTTTGTAATTTATGCAATCAGTTGCATAATTACTAGATAGGAACTTAACATACAGAATGCATTAGTTTTGATTTATATTAGTATGTTTATATAAGAATTGGAATTCTGCTATCAACTTAGCTGTGAAGCAGAATTGTAGTTGCAGAATTCGTTGTAGGAACCAGGGAACCGCGTATTGATAATGTACCGATTAAAACATTATAACGTACCACAAATTCAAGAGTTGCATACTGTGTACCCGAACTTGTACAACATACCAAAGCGAATTGTGAACCAGGTGACTATGCGTAGAATGCTTGGATCTTGAGGGATCAATCTTTGTCCTTAGATTTTGTTAGAAGAATCTGAGATTTTGGGGTCAAATCCTGTGTGATTTCGTAACACCTAGGAGGATGAGAGTTTAGAGGTTATACTTAATGAAATGAAACACGATGGTAGGTTATAATCTTTCCTCCAACTGCTATTCTATCTATTTTTATATGTATGAATATGATCTTAATTTCAGTAACATTTGGTATTAGAATAGGATGCAGTTGTCTATTTTCAAAAGAAGTTTATGCTTAAAACATGTTTATATAATTTATTAGTGTTAATAAAAAATGTGGAATGGAGCAAATAACTGTGATGTGAACCTGTGTGTCAAACAGGGTGTAAACTAAGTGTATTTAGTGGTTTGTATTTATTTATAGGAGTTATTTTTTACATAAGCTGGTTATTTTTATTGATAGAAACACTATACATTTTATATGATTTTGATGCTTGGTGAGTTGTTTATTCTTTCTTTCTTTTTCATGCTTGTAAGTTATTTCGCAGTGGCTATCTGGCTCCTTAAGAGTCTGAGTAATACTTTTTTTGAACAAGAGAGTCCTGAGTAATACTGATGTCTCTTTTATAAATCATGGTTGACAAAAATATTTTGGTTCTTGGTTTTGTGGTATTAGATGTGAATCTGAAAATCCCTAGAGGATTTGCTTTGAGGAAAAGACGTTTATTGTTATCCTTAAAAAATTCTATATTTTAATATAAATATTGAAAACTCACAGTAGGTCATTACCTTTTTCTCCTGAGTCTCAGTTCCATTTTACTGGTTGAGATTCTGCGTGTTGAACTGATGAGTGATGATAGATATTGGTTGTTTATGCAGGGTCCTAACAAGAAGATTCTTTGTCAATTATCAATGCTTAAAAGAAGTATGTCTCAAGGTAAGGGATTCCACCCTTTACTGTTTTTTTCATGTGTCTTACAAAATGTAAATAGAACAAGCACTTGTATTTTTTCTGGAGACATGGATGGAATAGAGTATTTAATAGTAGATTCATTACTGTGCTTGCTACGCAATTAGGTGCGGATAATCAAGCAGAACTTGTTGATGAAAGCATTCAACATGCCAAGGAAGCAATTGCTTTGGATGTCAAGGATGGGAACTCTTGGTGTAAGATTATAAATTAGATCTTCTTACATTTATATTTAAACATTGAAATGTCAATATAAATCTTGTAATCATACAACGTCACCCCCAGCATTAAAACCTTGTCAATCATCGCTCTACACTCCAAGCTTCCTCTTCCTTGTCAGAGACGTCACTGGCATCCCCATTCTATCAGTCAAGTTGGCATTTTTTATATTGTAGGACTTGTTTTTCCAAAGAACTTCATTCCGGTTTCCAAGATTAACCAATCTTTCATTTCTGGCGCTGCCAATGAGCAAAAGTTCTTGGATTTCAAGCTCACAACAATTTGAACCAGTACAAGAGTCTTCTCTTTAGTTTATGCTGACAAAAGATGATAAGCAGCACTGTGGAAAAAGGCTCATAGTTGTAAAATAATGCTGCTAAACATTTAGAAAATACTTGCTATTGAAGATCGAAGAGTCCCATGGTTGAAGCTAATGATCATGGATGGGAACGAAGAGAAACACGGTGGTGATTTCAAAATTTTACCTGCAGAGAACTTTTGAAAGGCTTGTTTAAGTTACCCAAACAAAGAATTTCATACTACAACATTTGTTTTTGAGTAAAATACTACAACATTTTAAGTCCTTTTAAAATTTTCATTTAATTTTAAAGTTTTCTTATGCAAACAATATTGTTTCTTTTCCTGAAATGTACTGTGATGATTGAAATTGAATATAAGCAACCAGTTTATTCTTTTCTGGTTGCCCTAAGATTTGCTATCTTAATACTTTCAATGCTTCTCCTTGTACATTGTTTGTGACTGGACATAATTCATCTTTAAATTTTCATTTTCCTTTTTTACTATTTTGTTAAACTTTATTTTTTATAAATAACATGCTATATTTTTTGTCTTTGGAGCCGCATCTGACTATCTAATCTTCTTGACAGATAATCTTGGAAATGCATATCTTACGAGTTTTTTTGTCACCGGAGGTTGGGATCATACCAAACTTTCACATTCTTTAAAAGCATATCAAAATGCTGTGAGTATGAAGAGGAAAGATTTAAATTTTAGTTGCAATAACATGCATATGATAGATATGTATCTTCCTTTTGGTTATTTTTACTCTACTCCTAAGTGCATGGATATTATTGTTATATTTAAAACTAGTAAATGAGTGGAAGACCTAATGTTTGGTCAATATGTATCAGGAGAAGGATGAAGGGATCAAGTCCAATCCAGACTTTTACTTTAATAGTGCCACTGTAAGTTGCACTTGATCCTTTATTCTACTTTATTGTGTTTAAGTCTTAAACATGTTAGCTTATGTTTTTTCTCCTGTAACGTTGGTGTCATATTTATCAGTTTATCAGCTTATGCCTTCCAAGTATTTATATAAAAAAGTACTTTAATCATCAAATTCACATATAATGCATGAATTGTCTATTGGGTTTGGGCGGAGTTTTTATTGTATGTCTAAATACTTGTTACAGGCTAACAAATATCTAGAGAACTATGAGAGGGCCCTCAGTGGATTTGAGGCTGCTGCTTTGAAGGATCCAGGTCTCAATGCTGCAGAGGAGGTTCAGAAAATTGTCAATTTACTTGACAAGGTGGACAATCTCTTGAGGGTAATGCAATTTTCTTTGCTTATATAGTAATAATCTATGCCATTAATTTGTTGATACATTTTTTCATATTTTTCAATAGCTTGATATCCTGGTGTGGGGGATTCTTTATCAAATTCTTCTATTTTGTTAAGTACCTTATTTTTTCTGTTAAAAGAAATGGGCTGTAGTCGTCATCTTATTTTGAGGGAGGCAGCTGGTTTATATACAATTTATTATGTACAGGTGCATGTAAGAGCTAAACGAATTGCCTCTTTGGCAGCATCATTGGCTGTTGTAAATTGTAAGCATGTTTCTGGCATCATCTATAGTATTTTTTTTTTAGTATTATACTGACTAGATTCATGTCTACATTTTGGTGGAAGTGAATTCGTCATACAGAACAGTTACCATAGACCTTCTGTCAGAGGGTCTTAATAGAGCGCTAGCAGTACAGGGGAAGGTGATATTCTTTATTAGGAGTGACGGTGTTGCTCCTTTGTAAGTGCTCTCTCCAGAAACATATTTTTCACTTTTTATAATCTTTTGTATACCATCTTTCTGGAGTTTTGAGATTTCTTTTTTTTCCAGCTAGTTTTAGAAGTAATGGAGTGACTTGATTTTGTGTAAAAATGCACCTAGTAAACAAAGAAACAGTCAAACACCAACAGAGTAATAATGGTATGGTAGGGATTATTTTGAATGGAAGCTATAAGTATCAAATTTTTAATATAATAAAAACAAAATTTCCTATTTCTGCTTAAATTTACTTGTTTAAATGTATTTTCCCTGATAATTGGATTGGTACAATATGATATTTAAGATAAAACATAGTAAATTTGAATTGGTTATGATGTCGGTTGATTCATGTGGGTGCTGTAATTTTTCAAAATGTATTTCCATTCCCTTCATGTTAATATCTTGAGAATAGTTGCAATCTATGCAGAAATTGGACTCAGATGATCTTGGTTTTTGTCATTTTGCAGATACTATTTGTTGTGTGATTCAAATCAAACTTGCTTTGTTCTCTCAGTTTATGGTGTACGTCAGGATGTGGTAAGAATTGCTGGTGAAGTTTTAAGTTGTATGACATCATTTCTTCTTGTTTTCTTCTTAGCCACGTTTTTCGAAGAGTTAAAAATCAGTATCTTGAATAAATTTCCACGGTGACAAACCAGTTGCATGGTTCATTCTTTCTCATCTCTCTTTGTAAAAAATTGATTGGGGTGGGTAGTCTACAGTCTACGCTTAAAGAGAGTTTTTACTATACCTAACTAAAAATAAACATTTTTTTTACATAATCTCAATCACTTCTATGCACATGATCTTGGTGCAATTAATGTGTCAGTAAAATCATGTGCTGTGATGATTGATAACCATCGACATTGACATGAACGGGGATTAAGAGAAGACCAATTATGCAATAATAGTGTGCAGCTTCATTAGTGCTGAATATAGGTTTGGTTCAGCTGATATAAGATCCCATGAAGTTATAGTAGATAAATCATTTTTTGGTCATTTGTCAATCTCTTTTGGAATAACCTATTTGGATTTTTCTTATAATATAAGCACTGGTGTAAGTATTTGAAAGAACTTGCAGAAAGAACTTATGATAGGTTCATATGTTGTTTTCTTCTTATTTTCATTAGCTCATTATATTTATCCTTATATCCTCTTCAATTGTGAAAAATAGCTTAATGCTTATATATAATCTCTTATATGATAAATGTTAAATAAGTGTTCAATTAAGCTATATATCCAAGCACATTGAGTACTTATTTGCCGATTAAAAGTTTGGGGCAGTTTTTTTCTTACCTTCCTACATACTGTTATAATTATCAATTGAAGAATTATTGTGGTTTTAAATGAGCTGTTCTCAATGTCATCCAGATTAAAGGAGGAGATCAACTCACATTGCTCGATCCTTGTTTTCGTGATGTAGATGTTTCCTGGAAGGAGAAGGTACACTTTTATCGAAGATATTCCTGATTTAATGCAATAATTTTCTAATTCCTCTTTGAAATAAAAAGAAGGCCAATCTGATTAAGTGTTTACCTTGCCTCCTTCATGTGTATATTAAAAAACAGCATTACCAGTTCAAATCTATACGCCTGGATTTCTATGAGCAAGTGCTTGTTAATGGAAAAGCTCTGACTCCGCAGCAAGCTATTCGTACGTCGATATACGCACAACATAAACCATGAACAGACCACTGCTTAATAGATATGTCTTCCACTTCTGCTTGTCTTTGGCTGATGGTGAGTTGGTGTTGCATGCTATGTCCATTTTGTCGATATGTATAGAGGTGAATTTAGTGTCCTAGTCGTGGGACACAAACACAGAATAGAAAAAGATACTGGAGTGTAAAGTTTCACATTTGATATCCTAGTTTTACCATCTCAAGTTTTGCATTTGTCAAATATGGTAGTAGGTATTTTGAGATCCTCTTTTTATTTTTTGATGCTACAAAACATGTTTCTGTAATATTCTTGTTGTATAAGAGTGTATTGGGTTTTGGTCTAGTAAAAGGAGTTAATCTGCCACAAATGTGGCAAACTACGGTTCAAACTTCAACAGTAGAAATGGCCACATTTAATGTCTCATAGTGCCTTGTGAATATGACCTTCTGGGGAGGTAACCTACGAAGAACGAAGAAAAAACAATTGTAATTTTTGCACAATTATCTTTTATAACTCCTGCACTCTGACAAGGTAAAATGGTTAGAAAATTTTCAACTTCACGTAACCATTATCTTTGTTACTATCCATCAGCCATTAGATCCTATAAGAGATTTTCACCAAATAAAAAAAAAATTCCCAAGAGATTAAAATTAAAACCTGCAGTTGGTATTTGTCTGTTTGTTACTTTTTTTCAGTGTTAAATTATTTTAGATGATGATAATCTGAACGTCTTAAATGTGTCTCAAGACTAATTTAATTTGTATCAAAATACTTCTATAATCAAAATGAAACTCGTCTCTTTGACTCATCCGGCTGAAACTTTCTAAAATAAAGACCGCTAATAGATACAAATAAATTCTAGTGATATTTTCGTCAAAAATTCTAGTGATATTTTCATTCAATGGAAGTCCTTCAACTTCTGAAAATTATTGATCAAGAGACTATCACTTCTTTCATTGATCAAGTTCTTCAACATAATTTACTTTGATATTATACAATTTCAATAATATCCTCACCAAAATATTGAGCAATTTTCATTGTAGAATGTCGTAAGAAATGCGTATACTATATAAAAGTTTATAATGAACTAGTGAACTACTAATAGTAAAAGATGTAATCAAACATTTAATTTTTTTTTATTCATTTTTAGACTTGCTCTTTTTCTTTTTCCTTGTGTAACCAAAAAAGACTTGCTCTTTTTTCCTTCTTTTTTATACTAATGTTTTTTTTGGTTACATTTTTGTACTATGTTTAGACTCACACTCTACTATATAAAATACTGTAACACATAATTTTTACAGTTATTCATCAAAACGAAAAAATAATTAATTTTTCCAATGCAAACCCAATCTTCTTAAAAATAAGTCACAAAATAAAAGGTTGAATTTTAAAGTCTCAATAGTTCAAATTTCCGTCAGAAATAATAGTAAAATAATTATTAATGTTATTTTAATATTAATGTTACTTTAACTAATAAAAAGATAACGTTTCAAAAAAAAAAAAAAACTAATAAAAAAAGAAACATGCTAGCCAGTGTTCTTAGGTATTGTTTTAAGTAAGAAAAAGCTTACTTATCACTTGAAATTGTAGTAATAGAAAAATTTAGACTCTTAAACTAAATAGTTAACCGAACAAAATTGGCGGTTGTGTTATGCCATACACTGTCTTTATTCTCAATTTAGACTATAATGCATATGCCACAAGTTATATCTGTATCATGATCTCTACGTAATGCCATTTATAGCTTTCTTCTTGCATCATCCTAACTCAGATAAAAAAAATTAATTATGACTATATTTGTAGCTTTCTTCATGCATATGTCACAAGTTATGACTATACTAAATGAAAAGAAATTATGTGCAGGCGTGCAGCTATATGCTATATTTATAGCTTTCTTCTTGCATCATCCTAACTCAGATTCCTCAAAGTTGTAAATTGCTCTGACCTTGGAAACACTTCAAAGAGATTGAAAAGGTTAGTATAGTCTACAGTACACCATGATTTTTATTTATTTTTTACTAATTTCTTGCTTTTGGGGTCTAATGAAGAATGAATTTGTTAAGACATTTTCTGAATCATTTGCAATGAAAGGAGGAGAGGGTCCTCACAGTTATGCTCAAAACTCACAAGCTCAGGCATTATATCATTACCTTTTTCCTAAACTTTATCTCTAATTATTTTAATTAATTAACACACAATGCAATTATTTAATGTAATGTTAATTTTTATTGATATCCATATTTTCCTGCTTTATGCATTTGTTATTTCTGTTTTATGAGTATTGAATCGCAACCGGGGCCACAGTAACAATGTGATAGTTATGTTGATATAATTAAATTAACCACTTGTTATTATTTATTTTTCTGCAGAGAATAGGAATTGAAGCTGCTAAAACCTTAATCCAAGGAGCAATAGCTAACAAATTTGATCCCAACACTAATTCATCTTATTCTAGGAAACAAATTTGCATTGCAGATTTAGGTTGCTCCACAGGACCAAACACCTTCATTGCAATTCAATGCATAATAGAAGCAATAGAACACCAATACAAATCAAAAGGTCTTACAATCCCAGATTTCCAAGTTTTCTTCAATGATCATGTTTCAAATGATTTCAACACACTCTTCAAAAACCTTCCAACAAACAGAAACTACTTTGCATCCGGTGTTCCTGGTTCTTTCTATGGAAGATTGTTCCCCAAGGAAAGTATTAATGTATTTCATTCATCTGCATCACTAAATTGGATCTCTAAGGTTCCTAAAGAGATCACAGATAAAAGTTCTGCTGCTTGGAACAAAGGGAGAATTCATTGCACAAATGCTCCAAAAGAAGTTGTAGATGCTTATGCAAATCAGTATCAGAAAGACATGAAAATTTTCTTGCATGCAAGAGCACAAGAACTTGTGGAATATGGACTAATGGCACTTCAAATTCCTGCTTCAAATGATGTAACTTCTCATTCAGATTTTAACTCTGGTAAAAATTTAGAACTTCTTGGAACTTGCCTAGTAGACATGGCGAAGGAGGTAAGGAACTGCTCCTTTTTAAAAAATTTGAACTTTTTTATATCTTCGGTCTCTAAAATGGTCACTAAATAACAATTTTTTTACAAGTATATAGAGTTATTATTTGTCATGACTATCACTTTTGTGATTGCAGGGAAAAGTTGATGAAGAAAAAGTGGACACTTTCAACCTGCCAATATTTTTCTCACCACTTAAAGATCTGATAAAAATTCTTGAAAGCAATGATGATTTCATCATAGAACAAATGGAAACAATAGATACTAAAAGTCGAGTCTTCCCGGTTAATGCTGAAATGTATGTTTCATTACACAGAGCTGCACTAGAAGGAATAGTTGAGAATCATTTTGGAGATGGAATTTTGGATGAACTCTTTGATCGCTATACTGAGAAAGTGATTGAAAATCCCGCTATAATGGATTTACAAAACCTCAACATAGTTGGACTTTTTGTCGTTCTTAGGCGCAAGGTGAAGTAGAATAACTAGTTATGAATAATAAGCATTACTGCATTAAGTAATCTATAACTTGTTGTAAGCTTTTACTTTTCATAATTACTGTCTTTTAACATGTCCTGTATTGAATAATAGTAAGCATTATTACATTAAGTATTAGCATCTCAATTTGTAGCAAGTTTCACTGCAATTCATATTTTATTGTGCTTCTTTATCACAATTAAAAGATTAATACTTGAAAAATGAAAAATACTATGTCCCTCCCGTTTGTATCGACTGCAAATCATGTTAGGTAAAAAACAGCAAACGCCGATGAATTTACCCACAGACTCGTGGAACTTTGATGTTATCCGCATTAGCACACCTCAAAGAAAACAACAGATGACATAAGAGTGAATGTGGTTCGACACCTCTTGTCTGTGTCCAAGGAAAACATCTCAGCATAATATATTCACTATCTTAAATAAGATTACATTATAACAAATACAAGTGTATCACTCTGTAATACTTACACTCAATAGTTACAGATATGATGATACTCTCATCTACATCAAATGATCACTCACTCTCTCTCCTCTCTCTATGATTCTCTTAAAATGTGCCTCTCAAATTTATGTTGATTTGCATGAATTTCAATTGGGCAAATCGGATAGACTCAAGAAAAAATTTATGATTCGCAGAGCAGCTCAACTTACACCAACTTATTAGTCATAAGTTATGATCATTTTTATTCCTTTTTGTAGCAGAGAATGATGAATCAGCAAAATCAGTGCATTTATATGACCAAGAGACAGAGTTGCTGCTGCTGCTGCAGTTAGGATATTATTTTCAAGTATGCTCAGCATTTTCACTACAGAATATTTATTGATTGTTAAATTACGTGACAGCCTCTCTAGTTAAGAGATGGACTGTAATATTTGCCATGACATGGCAAACTTTTCACTATTACAGAAAGGCACAGACGACTCTGGGTGGCAAGCAGTGATAAAAAAAATCCACAAAGAAAGAATATTTAGTGATTCAGATTTATAATTTCATTTTAAGACCGAGCAGAATAACTAGGAGAATCCCCTTCATAAAGTACTAGTGAACAAACTATACATACAATATTGTTTGTATAAGCTCAAGCTATTCACAATCCAAATGACAATGCAAACCAACGCAACAGAAATACAACGACGCCCCAAAAAACAAGATTTACGATGGCTTTTAAGATGAAAACCAAGATGTGGCTGAATCTCATTTATTCAAGAGTCAGGGACCAGAAAGAATAATATATTTGTTCTACAGGATGTTTGGAAGTACACTATTGCGGCTTATAATAGCCACCACCTTGGTGAGGTGGAGGGTATTGAGATGGAATGGTATAAGGAGGTCGAGGACCAGAAGGAGGAGGTTGTTGTTGGGGGTGTTGGTGTGCATTGTAGTATGGACCACGCCATCCAGGATACGCGGGTTGGCCATAATCATGGTTTGCTGGTGGCTGCTGCTGATGGACCTGAGGGGGTGGATACGGGGAAGCTGATGTTGGTGGAATTTGGTATGGAGGTGGAGGCTGATGATGTGCAGAGCCATATGGGGAAGGGGATTGACCATAGGTAGGAGCTGGTGGCTGCTCAGATTGCTGATAATAAGGTGCTTGGGGACGAGGATCTGTTTGTGTATTGGATCTTTGATTTTGGTTTCCCACTGAGGGGTAGTTGTTATAGCCACTTGAGTTTTTATCCTGGAAACTCAGACCAGCTACTTGTCTTTGAACATCTTCAATCATTTCCCTGCACTGGATGTTCCTTGTCATTACAAAGTCATTGCTCTGCTGCTTTACATTTGTGATTGCATCCTAGTTGAACAAAGAAATTGCATATTATTACACTAAAAAATATCCGTTAACATTATCATCCAAACACATTCAAATAATACTAGGAAGTAAGAATGATCTAAATTATCAATGCTAATAACATGATTAGTTTTGGAGAAGGATATAAATAATTAAAATGTTCTTAAGGTCATACCTGTAGGGTAACATAGAATTTTAACCCTTCATTGATATTGTCCTTTATTTCTCGAAACTTTGCAATGGCAGCTTCAAGCTGCTTGTAGGATTTTTCACGTGAAGCTGGAAAGATTACAAGGAATTCATAAAAAGATCAACTATCATACAAGAAGTGTGTGCTACAAAAATGGAGCATTCTGTATGAAATTAATGAGTTGTTAGTAATAACTACAGCTGAAAATAAAAACTACAATAATATGTACATTAATTTAACAATTTGAACAAAATACTGCTTAATCTTGAAATTTTATGTACACGTCTATAACATATTAGATGAGAACAACCAAGATATACCTTTGTAATCTTCAAGGTTGAAGATAACAGAGAAATCATCATTTTGAGCCTGTGAACAATGACAAACAATTATCACTTTATCAGAATAACATCAGTTTATAACCATCAATACATCTACAAAGGGATGTTTGTTATGCCCTTGCTTAAACAGTGAAATTTTCACCAGAATAATACCATTTTTGCCTTTGCAGATATTAGTTCATCTCACTCAAGATTAAGAAGTGTGAAGTATAGAAAATAATAAGTTTGCATTTGTTGCTAGAATATTTATTTTGGCATCGATCGGTGGTAATCAAGTGAGGTCGCATTATAAATCAAGTATTCCCAAGAGTACAGTCCCATGTGAATAACCAATGTATGGAAAAGGTGATCCCCAAAAAATGAAAACCAAATCTACTGGATAGTTGTGACGTACTTCTTATTTTTGTATGAATTAAAAACCTTTTGTCATGTGTGCCCAGAGAGAGAGAGATACCTGGATTTGCAGCAAAAGTTGCTCTTGTGCCTCAATATTTTGAGATATTTCTTCAGAAATATGGTCATATTTTGCTATCTCCTTTTTAAAAAGATCCTCATAAGAACCGGTGGATGTCATCAGCTTGGGTAATATATCATCCTGAAGATATTTATAAAATCATAAGCAAAGATAATTTTGGTCATATTTTGCATTAAAATAGAAACCTCAAAATGGAAAACACAGAATCGAAGCCACTAATTTATTTTGCAATGATATCAAAGCATGTCTTCGAGACCAGCTACCGAGACTTACCTTTCTTTTCATCTCTCTAAGCATGTCTTCGAGACCAGCCCTTTGTGCTCCTAGAGTTTCTAGTTGCCTCTGTATCAATGAGCATAAATTTGAATATGAACCATTAAAAGACAAGCTACAAACATTTCAGATGTAATTAAAATGCCTTCTCATGTTCTCAGCTCTAATCAAGATTCCATTCAAATTTATTTCAGAATTTCTAGCACTAATAGTTGAGACTTGAGAGCATAGTAAAGAGGAAAAGGAAACCATTCAATGCTCAGTTGATCAGTAGATTTATATTCCGTTAATCACAATACATAGCAAGAAAAAAGGGAAATTAGAATCATTAGAAATGTTATAATTTTGAAAAGTATAATATAGAAAGGATCACCAGACCACTCAAACAATATAGTGTGAGATCTATGATCTATCATATATACCACTACTATTACACAAGTCCAGATGAAAATTATGAAGAGCATGAATGCAGTGATTCATCCATAATTTTAGAATTGCATCCTCAATATCTAACTAATTACAGTATATAAAACATAAGCATGCCCAAATATTAGTCAATGTGAAACAAACTAAAACCAGGCATAACACAAGTGCCTATGCCAAAAATTATGGTGATTGCTAACCACAAAATCACATCTGAGAACTTAGTTAGAACTTCCCCACTAGTTGTGAAACATTGTATTTTAAAATATACTAAAATAGAAATATCCTTCACCAGATCTTATATGGAGAGAACAAATAATAAACAGCAGCTATATACATACATTATGGAATCAAGAAAGTTATAGATTTTTTATTCTTTGAAAATCTAAACATGAAAATAACAAGACCATAAACGACATACCAAGCTTTGTTTGAGAGACCCTACAATAGCATCTTCATTTTGATTAAAAGACATGATTGGTCTTGCCAAGCTTGGAAGTGCAGATTCAATCTGATAAAAGACAAATGAAATTGAATGACTTAACAATGTATTCTAACCCACACGAAGAAGTTTTTTTGTGAATAACAAGAATCAAACATACTATAACATATGCGTAGGAGAACAATTTACCGGACGGGCATCAAGGATCGCCATGAGTGCTGAATGTTCTCTAACTGAACGCTCAATCCTGGCATCACTATCAGCAGCTTGCTTCAAGTTACCTGCAAACCTATTTAGTCTATCCAACAAGTTCTTTGTCAAAGTGCTTGACTGAGGCCTAGTCCATTTGGTGCCAAATTGACTTCTAAATTGAGCATCTTCTCTTGATTCCTTCTGCAACAACTCCTCGGTCTGGACCAGCAGTTCTTGATTCACCCTCCTTAGGTCCTTAAGCTGTTGCAACTCTGCTTCCAAACCAGCAGGGCCCCCACTGATCTGCACAGCCTCTACATCTTCTTTGAGACTAGTCGGTAGAGTAAAATTCCCTTCCAAAGCAAGAATAGAATCTGGCAATTCCATTTCCTTAAGCCTAACTCGGGTTAGCTCACTAGCTTGCTGCAACTTCTCGGCCTGCGTTCTTATAATGTCATCAACCATTTCAGTGTACCTAGAGAGGGCCTTGGCACTATTGTCAGGAACAAGACTTGCAAACATTTTCTCTTTACTCGCATTCAACACCTCACTCATGACCATCGGCTTCACCATAGCAAACGCCGGAAGAGGTGACAATGAACTAACAGGAGGAACTCTCATCAGATAAACTCTATCATTCTCCTTGACAGCCCTTTCAAGGTTTCTGTTTATATTACCCTCTAACTTGTTAATTGCATCAAGAAGCTGCGCTGCAGCACCCTTGGAGTTTTTCTTTGCCTCAGTAAGCACACTAATAGCACTCTTCAGCCGCGCAATCTCCTCTGCTATTTCCTCTTTCTCATGCAGTTCTAATCCATATCTATAACAAGCTTCTGCAAAGAATATAGCTGCCTTCAACTGCACGTGAACTATCCAAGACTTATCAAAATGCTGGCTTAAAGGCGCAACATTTAGTGCAGCCAATGCTTCCTCATAATAAAACCCAACCTACATCAATTCAAAACTCAAACACAAGTTAGTTCCCAACCACAAAACAAAAACTCATATCAAAACTAGGTCCTATTTGGACGAATACCTTAATTATTAAGACGCATATCATATAAATGCTTATGCATAAGTTAATTCTATTAACAGGAAATAAAATAGAGTAAAATTGTTTTCATCGTTGAATTCACGAACCTGCCTAGAGATCTTGGCACAAACACCGGGAGTACTTCCTTTAGCTATGGTGTTTTCAAAGACACACTCCTGAGCCTGAGCAAGCATAAGCTTCTCCAACATTCCGGCGCACTCGACGGACAAATCAAGAGTAGTAGAATTTCCAACGGAGACTTTCGTAGAAGCAGTATCTCTAAGAAATGCAAATGAGCCAGCAGCACCCATAAAAGCATGAGAAGCCTGACGGCGACCATCAACGGTATTCCGATCAAACGACAAACCAAGCTGACTATAAACAGCACCTAAATTGAACAACACAGAACCTTTCTCGAGATGAATATTTTGCTGAGAGGATTTAAGCTTAGGTTTGAATGCATCAAACCAAACGAAAGTGAGTGAATTAACGTGATCAGGTTCAGGTGAAATTGGAAATCGAGTTTCAACGAGACACAGTGCTTTGAAATAGGTTATGAAAAGATCACGGCGTGAAGGGAGAGATGGATCGGAGTGACGTTCGAGGTCGGAACGGAGTTGTTTTAGGGTTTGGAGATCGTCTTCGAGGTTTTGTGCTTCGCGTTCGGAGTAATGAAAAGCGATGTAGTTACGAAGTGGACGGTAGAGATCTACGGTGTTTGTTTTCTTTTCGAAGATTGCGAGCATGATGTTTGTGTTTCCCACGGCGGAGGAAGACTGCGACGCGGCCATGATTTGACGGTGGGAAATTGTAACGTGGTGGCTTTTGTTTGTTTTGAAGGGGTGGGGGTTGGGGATCGTGTGTGAACGAGAGCAGTGTAAAAACGATGCTCCTTCTTGTTCTTGTTCTTGTTCTTGGAAAGAAATGTGTATGTTTGCGTCGTGTAGTTCACCTTAGCGAGTAAGTAACTAAGCTGAAATTTTTGGCCATAACTAGTCCACCTAATAACGTGACCAACATTCATTTATGTATGGGATAAATAAGTGTTGATCTTAATTGACGCTGAGTTAGATAGGAATCCGTTCTATTTCTACAATTGTGTTTGTAAGATATTGAAATAAAAAGTTGATCTCAATCTAGATTAACCTGACGACAAAAACTAAAACAATAAGTATATTAAATTTCAATTTATTCTTTTGATATAAAGAGGAGATTTAACCCTAAAGAAGAAAGTAATCACTAACTAAACGAGGAGCATAAATCCCTAAAACACCAACTAATAAAAAAGAATTTAAATTAATCGAGTAGAACTCATAAAACTTCAATCCAAACTGATGATCACATCCCATATTTGCACAACAATTAGTTTCATAATAAGAATAATAAACTTTAACTTCTCAATTTATAGCAAGCAAGCGATACATTTCCTGAATAATGCTCAATCCTTCTAAGCGATACACTACACTTTAACTGTAATAGAATAAATATATAAATTAAAAAAAATAAATATGAATTGATATTGTAACAATGTTACGATCTATTATAAATGTAGCTACAATAACAATGCTAAAATATTACGACTCAATTTTTATTTAGGGTCTGTTTGGTAAGGCTATATTATGAGCTTATGGCTTATAGCTTATAAGCTCATATGACCAAAAAAATTATGTTTGGTAAACATTTTTTAAAAAGAGCTTATAGCTTATTTCACTAGCTTATAGCTTATTTTTCAAACGCTATTTCAAGTAGCTTATGAGCTTATAGCTTATAACTTATCATATTTTCTTCCGATTTTACCCTTATTACATTAACTAAACCCCAATATTACCCTTTATAACTAATTATAATTTAAAATAAAAATGTGTCTTTTAATATTGCTACAAATAAGTTTTTTATTTTTATTGTGATACATATATCCGGAAGAACATTATTTTTGTCGTGAAAGAATATTTGAACTATATACTATCAAAGTATAATATTTTTTTAGAAGAGAAGGAACGTGTTTAACTTTTATTTTTCACGTAAATATATACATTTGTTTTTCACATAAATGTGTACATAGCATATATGCAATTATTCAAAAGAAAAACACTACGTACTCTTTTTTTTTTTTTTAATATAAACAATAATTTCTTACTTTTTAGAAAACCATGTTTCTTAAAAAATAATTTTAAAATAAAATTGCAGCTAATAAAATTAATTTAATAAAAATATATAAAAGATGTTTATATTAATAATTTAAGGGAAATTCTATGGTACAATTGATAAATCATCATGTACCAGTACAATAGAAGTTTTAACCAATAAAAAACTACCTTTTATCCACATCATCATTTTTATATTATATTTTAAAAGTTAATTATTGCCACATGTCAAATATTATCCACATGTCAAATAACTATTGGTCAATATATTTTATTGTACCGGTACATGATGATTTATCAATTGTACCGTAGCATCTCCCATAATTTAAATTACTAAATTCTAAGTATTTTAAATGTTAATCCGATATCAATTTTACTATGGACTATAACAATACCCTTTTATGTCATTTTACAGTTATCAGTCAGTTGAACCGCTATTTTTACCAAACACTTTAATTAGCTTATCAGCTACCAGTCATCAGCCATAAACTATCAGTCATCAGCTATAAGCTATAAGATATCAGCTATCCGTTATTTTTACCAAACAGACCCTTAATTAATTGTAACAGAAAATCTCACACAACATTACTATCAAAATATTTTATGCAATAAAACTTGCCACATCATATCGTAATCTTTGCATGACCGGTTCTATCGTACATCCTAGCATTTTCCATACTCAAATTTAGAATAAACTACTAATATTGTAGATTTCAAGCAAAAAAAAAAGTTTTTTTTTTATTTTTAAAAAAAGTTTACTTTTGTATCAAGATATGTTGTTTTTTTATGTGACGTGGACCGCGTTTTAATAAGTAGACCGACCGGCCGGGTTTATGCGCGTATTTATATGTAACTCTGTTTATCTCTCTCTCAAATTCGTTTTGGATTTTATTGAAGCAGCAAGCTCTACCCCCAACCCTAACCCTAATTTCACACGTCTCTTCCATTTTCGTTCCTCTTCTTCTTCTTCCGTCAGGTATTGCGTCCTTACCCTTTCAATTTCAATTATCATTTCCGTTCTATGCTGTTTATTCTCAATTGACGCTAATCGTTCTTCTTTTTGTTTTTGTTTTACTAAGCTATCTATTTTCCTTTTGATTTGATGCAGATTCTTTTTGAACTCTTGATTATTCCTGGTTTTGGGGTAGATTGCTGCTAAAGAATTTTTCTTCTTTCACATATAAAAAGGTAAGAAATGAACGAATGTGTCCACGCAAACCTACCTGTCTTCCAATTCTCGATTGCCTTATGTGGAATTATGCTTTTAAGTTGTCTGCTGCCACTTTTTGTCTGTGATTTTGTTAGTGCCATTGAATTCAAAATTCGTCCTATTTTGGCGGTTAAAGATTATTTTTTTAGGGTAGTGCATGTTATTTCATGAGTTATGAACATGGTTTAGGACAATTTAGCTTCAATTATTCTATCTTTATAATCTGGTAATGGTGTGTTCTTCTCTTTAATAAGAGAACCATGGGATTGAGATGTGTCGCTTTTAGTTTATCTTGTATATGGTAAATGGATTTGTCATTGTTAAGACTTAAGAGTATTTATGAGTGTTATTGGGCTGGCTTATACTAGTTATACCACACTTGTAGTTGTAGTTTACCGATGTTAGGTGTATAAAAATTGAAGTGATTGTTAGGTGTAGCTTTTTTAGTTTTTTTGAGGTGATTGTGCCATTATTCTTACCTGGATAATATATGCATTCATCATTTATTGAGATTGTCTTCTTTTTTTTGAACAGTATTGAGATTGTCTTCTATTTTCTTTTATGTCAAGTCCTTTTATTCCAACTTTCATAATCATATCCACTATAGTTGATGAGTCATTCATATCTAGCGAGAGTTGATTTCATTCTGGTAATAGATGTGTTGAGAATTTGCTTAACACATATTAAATATATTTGCTTATGCACGCGTGTTAAAAATTAGTTTGTGTGATTAGCACTTTGAAATATTGAATATAATGATGTGATTTGATTGTAGACCTAACTTTGTTTTTTCTCTTCTGTGAGATGCACTTCCGGCCATCATTTTACCACCATGCAGTTTTTGAGTTGGATATTGATTATAAATGGACACCAAGCGGTTCATGCAGCTTGTTGAGGAGAAAAAGAAGAAAATTATGGAGAGAAAGGAAGCTCCTTTGAAGTGGGAGCAGAAGCTGGAAGCTGCTTCCAAGGCGAAGGCTGATGCTGAAACCAAAGAGAGGAAGCTGAAGGCTGCTAAACATAAAAAAAGGTCCGGCTCCGATACTGATAGTGATCATGACACTGATGATGAGAGCAAAAGGGCTAGTAAAAGATCTCACAGGAAGCATAAGAAGCATTCTCACATTGGTGACCATGAAAGAAGGAAAGAAAAAAGTTCCAAGCGGAAGACAAAGAAGCGATCTTCAGAGTCTAGCGATTATAGTAGTGATGAATCTGAAAGTAGCTCTGAGGAGGAGAAGAGGAGAAAGAAGAAGCAAAAGAAGAAGATCAGAGATCATGGTTCAACATCGGATTCCAGTGGTTCTGATTCTTATGCTGATGAAGTTAATAGAAGAAAAAGAAGGCACAAGCGGCGTCGATCATCAAAATTTAGTGATTCAGATTTCTCTAGTGACGAAGGAGATTGTCCAGATCGGAAGAGAGGTCATGGAAAGCATCATAAACGCCACCGATACTTGGAATCCAGTGAATCTGATTATTCAAGCGACGGAAGTGATGATATTCACAGGAAGAAAAGCCACAGAAGGCATCATAAGCATCATAGGCGATCTCATAATGCAGAGGTGAGGTCATCAGATTCTGATTATCATAGCCATGGTGGAAGAAGCAGATCATCAGGTAAGTCATCAGATGAAAACTCTGAAGAAGAAAGCAAAAGATCAGTTCATAAACGGTCTGGCCATCATCGCCACCATCATAACAAACATCGACCCCACTTTTATGAGGAGATAAATCACTCACTCCAGCTCTTACCAAAACTCAATGGAAAGCATGATGAGGAATTAGCTAAAACTGGAACTGAGAAAAAGGATAGTGGTCAACATGAATGAGAGCTATGCCTGCGAATATTGATGGGCCAATTGTTTAATTTTAAGAATATGTTCTCTGATTTGTCCCAAAAAAAACAAACATGTTATGTTAGAGAGTTTATTGATGTTCTTTTGAGGGAAATATGCAGTGTCTCTCCATCACTGAATCCAATGTTAGTGAACAATTTTCATCATTAATGTCTGACATAATGTTGTTAGCAGTATTCTTGACTATGAGAAAATGATCTTTAACTATTATTGATCATGAAAATTGATCTTGAACTATTATTGTTTCATGGCACAAATTTGATTCTTGTAAGCAATTGCATTTGAAGGTTATATGTTTTTACCCATAGTGATTTTGTGGGGTTGACAGTAGTCTCACTAGTATGGAAAGATGTTTTTAGATAACATTGTGCAATCATTGTTGATACAAGTGTTAGTGAAGTAGTATTAAATAATTATTTATCATGATCTTTATATTATTTTAAAATAAAATATAAATTTAGTCCTCCAAAATTTTCTAAAAATCAACTTGCAAACAATGTGTGGGCAGATTGTAGATGTTCTTGTTAGATTTGTTTTTTGAAGTTGTTTTGATTGGACCGATAATTTAGCACTATTTAGAATCCTTATGAAAATTTGTCATTTGCTTGCATTTGATGAGTTTTGGGTGTTAAATTGCATGCTTCGAAGAAAAGGGGAAAATAACGTGTGTAGTAATATATCAACAAGACAACAATTCATATACTCTGGTGAACTTTACAATGTTAGGGAGGAATTTGAGAATTCATTCAAAAATCAAAACCTTTATACGATAAAATAAATAGGTTTTTCGTTTTACAAATACAATGCGTGTTTAAACTGGACAGCTGCAAAATACACATTGCCTTTTGAAGGAGCTAAACCTTTGCTCAGCTCATTGCAACCATACGTTAATGTTAATATATTGATGATTTCGTGTCTGATAAATTGATAGTGCATATATTCCTATAACAAGATCGACATTGTCTGAGTCCATAGTGTTGTAAACTTGTAACAAATGGTGTGGGTTTCTGCCCTGTATTTGAACTGCGAAAGTGGTTTCTAATATATGGACTAAATTCCAAAACTGTTTTATTTTACATCCATGTTGAGATGCTCGATCCTCTCTCCGCAACAGCGAAGGAATAAATTACTATAACTCAAAAAATGATACAACAATGCCAAATTCCATTTTGGTCAGAAGTTCTTTAGTATCTTCTCAGCTGATACTCCATCAGCAACAAGAATAGATGTAACTTCCTGCAACAATAACATTGACATTAGAAGGTCAATAGGTCATGCAATGGAATTTCAACATAAAATCCTAGCAGAAACTTATCGACGCTCTTGTTGGCACCAGTTGACCAAAACTATTCAGGACTCTATCTCTCAGATGATGGAGCAGCTAAATGATTCATGGCTTGACCAAAATTATTTTCGAAGAGTCACGTGTTTTTGTATTATACAGTGTTTTTTTTCAACGTGCCTCGTTCTAATTCCTCATTGATAGTTTTAAATGTTAGTAGTTCTGTTTGAAAATTTGGTCATCATGGCTCTATTTGAAGTCTACCTAATTACCCTGAGGAGGAAACAGTTAGGATTTGTGCGCTAGTTTTCTTTTTATTTAAGAAGGTTAATCCTAGGAGGTTTGGTTTTCTCAAAGCAACCGTTACTGTCAAAAAAAGACAGCAGCCATTTACCAAAAGAATCAATAATAATGCACCTCAGCAGACAATAAAATATGATGGCAATAATAACGTCTTTCATAATTATGCATATGCAGACAATCAATAAAAGATTATCGCAATAATAACGCACCTCAGTCATCTGTTTTTGCCCACATAGTATAGCCCCGGTTGATAATGGGTTAGATATTTCCTTTGCTCTAGTAAATGCAGCCTGCAAAGGTAGTCACGTGTATCAACAATCTTTACCTTTTGAAGGTAGTAACATGAAAATCTAATCCTACATTCGACACACGTTACCTGTACAAAACCACTTTCTCCAGTCCAACTATCATCTGGTTGAGACAATACAGGCACAATCTTGACACCGGAAGATTCCCATTCTTTAAATCTATCCTATAACATAAAAGAAAAATGTTAGATAAAGCTCTAGTGCAGAACCACAGGTCACAACTCACAAGTGTCCTGTTGTCAAACCAACAAACAAATCAACCAACCTGATAAGCCATTTTCTGAAGGTTTCTGGCCCCATAATATAGTCTTACATCAGACCTCTTGCCAGCACCAAATCCCGACTCAATAAGTGACCGAATTGGACTGCACACAAGAAAGTAAATGTATGACGTCGAATATCACAGAGTAAAGGGAAAATCATGGATTAATAGCATATTGCATTATAAGTATAGTAAGTATTGCTAAACCCTCGGGCACAGAGTGATTTAAATGTAATGCCGTAGAAAGTTTTTGAAACAGATTTTCCATCTTTCAAAGTGTTTTTTCAGGTTTGTAATCATACTTCTCAGACATGAAAAACAAACCAACATTATAAGGAATAAATTCAAAGAAAAGGACAATAGGATAGTATCCTAAGAAAAAGGAACAAAGAAAAGCAAATATAAAACAAAGCAAATATAGTGAAACTTGCCCTTTCACTGCCACAGCCATAACTGTTTCAGTGTTTTGCCGTACTTACCTTGGCCAAAATATCTAAATTCTAAATCTAATCAAAGAAAAACACTACGTACTTACCTGGCCCATTCACACCCACAGCGAACTGTCTACCTAGTTTTGAGGGCACCGTTGAAATTCAACTGCCGTGTAATGAAGTTCTACATTGGTTAAAATTGTGGTAACTGAGGACCATGTTAGTGAAAAGTTGTACACTTATTTGCTTAGGTTATTAACTAAGATCTCCAACTTTGGAGCTCCCCTTGATCGTCTCTATCAGTTAGGTTATCCGGTATATACCAATGACACATTCACAACCAAATTAGTAACTTGTAAGTAAGTAACTATGAATCACATGCACATATATGAACACTTACACTAATTTTAAAAAATGATACTATAATCTATCATAATTATATACTCCCTCTGGTCTCAAATATAAGCAAATATTCTTTTTCAAGGTTCATTGAATCATTTATGTATTTGGTCCACATTTTAATCCAAATACATTAAAGATTTAATGAACCTAAAAAAGGAATCTTTGCTTATATTTGAGACCGGAGGGAGTAGTGTCTGACACGAGGACATGCTTAATTCGAAGAATGTGCGTGCTGCATAGGTAACTAATGTAGCATGACAAAAAGCTCTAAACAGAGTAGTACTAACATTATACATTGAGGATCCATATTCATAACAAACAATGAAGTAAATTTCATTTACAGTTAAGCTTTGGAAATTGTCAACACCAAATCAAATTTGAACTAAATAAATTAAAATCAAACTTTAGAAAGTAAAAAGATAATACTACAATTCTAGCATTCAACAAGATTGGGATAAAGCGAAAAACTAACCTAATTCCAGATCCAGTAGCGAAGACAAGAACAGTTCCAAATTTCTCGGGCGGGTCGATCCGACTAATATCAAACCCATTCCCCATAACCTGACTGAGTTCAACCACATCACCTTTCTTCAACGCACACAACGCTTCAGCAGTGGACCCTGCCACGCTCTTAACCAAAAACTCAAACACGCCACGCGCAATCGCGAGCTTCGGCGGCGACGCGATTGCAAGAAACGAAGGTTTTGGCGAGTCACCTACTTTAAGCTGAAGGTATTGTCCGGCGCGTGTGTGAGATGTAGCAAGGTCTGGCGCGTCAGAAACGTCGATGGCGATGTGGAATAGCGATTCAGCGGCAGGTTCGATTTCGGAGAGAGGAACTGGAGTCCAGAGTGTGGTGTCCTGACGTACGGCAGCGGAAACGGTGGAGAATCGGTGACGGAGACGGTGGTTGGTGAAGTTTAAATTGAGGCGGCGTAAGATGGACATGGGAAAGGGGGAGGGGCTAAAGTGCGCATGGGTAAGAGGATGAGACGGTGTGAATGAAAGGAGTGACATGTCTTTTTGATTTTTTTAATTATTTGTGGTGATGAGTTTAGTCAGAGTCGGAAGTGGCGGCAGGAGTGGCGGTGTTTGATAAAATGCGCTTTGGGTGCGTATTGTAAAATTGAGGCTTATGAGGATTCCACGTGTCAAACTTTCTTGATGGTCCGATAGAATTGGAGTGGGAAGATGATGATGGGGTTGCCTCAAAACTGAGTGAGTGAGTGCCACATGAAATGAAATATAGTCCTACTATTTTCTCTTTAAAACTAGATTTTTCATCTTCTTTTAATCGATAATGTTAATATATTGTTAGATTAATATTTATATTGTTAGATTTTTCTCTATAACCACAAAAAAAATAAAATTAATCCTTTTCAATTTTGTGAAAATTTGAGTCTAATATCTTTAAATATAGTCTTATAGATTTTTTTTAAATCAGAAAAATAAATTATTCCTGTCAAAATGTAATCGTTGGACCTCCCCTTATCCAACTCATATATCCCCAATTATTATCACTTGAGTTATGCTGCAGGGACATCTTATAAATTTAAAGTCATATATTGTAACAATTCAATCATTATGATTATCCACAATTTTAGATGCAATGTCCGACTTCATATTAACTTGAGAATTTTGTGGAGCATCACATCAATATTTGACAAATGCAAACAACTTAAAAATTCGAAATTGTTTCAATAGAAACATGTTTTACTTTTATAAGGTGAATGTGTAAAGTCTAGTCTATAACACGTCTAAACTTCTATAATGTGTAAAAATTCGAAAATATTAACAGGTAAAATTCTAAAATTTTTACATATTCGAATTATTTTTTGAAATTTAAGAGGCAGTGCAAAAGATGAGAGCACAAAAAGAAAATCTCCCATGTTTTAACGCTTATTACGGACAAACTTCAACCAGCTTATATGAGATGATTTCTCATCCCACCCCCGGGTGGAATGAGAAATCATCCTTATATGAGCCAATATCCATATTACGAGTAACATAGCCAAAACTCTGACTATTCGAAATATGAAGTCAAGTATTTGTCATATCAAAATTCAAACCAGTACTAGCATTGAACACCTAGATAAAATAATCACCACCTTACAAGTAGTCGGCTACATGAATTTTACGGTCAAACAATCGCAACCTATTGTAATGTGACATTATATTGTCCACAAGTCTACAAAACTAGAATCATAACCATTTGAATGTCAACGTTATAAGAATACGTTTGATATTTTCCATGATAAATATGCATATAAATGTGAATGACAGACGGTACAGATTTTCGTAATAGGTCAGCTATTTCTTTAAAACCATAAAATGGGTAAATAACGAAAAATGCATACTCAACAGTATGAACAATTAATATTTCATAACTAAGAATAAGATAGCATGAAAGGATATCCAGAATATTTTTGTACTGTTGAAAATTCAACACAAACAGAATTATGCTTCACAACACATGAACCAGTTCTAAATTTGAACATTGATGCATCCATCGTTCTGAACAAGTAAAAATGTACATCCTCTTGCATCTTCCACTTATTAAATAACACAGTGCACCGTTGGCAACAACACTCAAAATGAAAGGAATGACCATTCAAGTTATAAAAATTTCAAAATGGAAAATTTTGTTGTTTGGCATTGCCAAGAAAGAGATCCTAAATTATTAAATTTTCGCAATTATAGATAAAGAACAAAATGAAGGGATGGGGGTGTGATTAAGATGTAGCTGATTCCTTGGCAATCTTCTCTGCCTTTGCAATGACCTCATCAATACCACCAACCATGTAAAATGCCTGCTCTGAAAGGTCATCATATTTGCCATCCAAAACTCCCTGTAAGTTACACGAAAACAAAGTTAATATATAATCATAGATTTTCAGAAATTAGTCAAAAACTTGATTTTCAGAAATTGGACAAAATAAACTATAAACAACTACATTTTTAAATCGAGTTATTTTTTAACAAAACACAACTTAAAAAAACCAAATTAGCTAAAACAAACAAGAACCTGGAAACTTTGAGTGTTCTCCTTCAACTCGACATATTTGCCTGGGGCACCAGTGAAGACTTCAGCAACATGGAAAGGCTGGCTTAAGAACCGTTGAATTTTACGGGCACGGGCGACAGTCAATTTATCATCTTCACTGAGCTCATCCATTCCCAAAATAGCAATGATATCTTGAAGATTCTTGTAGTTTTGAAGGACTTGTTGTACACCACGAGCAGTTTGGTAGTGTTCATCACCCAAAATAAGTGGAGAAAGCATACGAGATGTTGAATCCAATGGATCGACGGCAGGATAGATACCGAGCTCAGAGATCTATAATTCAATATATATCCAAACCACATTTAGTTCATGATCATAATAAGAAAAGCATGCCACTTTAGTTTAATTAATTAATATTAATATAATAATCAAACCTGTCTTGACAACACAGTTGTAGCATCCAAGTGAGCAAAGGTAGTAGCAGGAGCAGGATCTGTCAAATCATCAGCAGGCACATAGATAGCTTGGACAGAGGTAATTGAACCCTTCTTGGTGGTTGTAATGCGCTCTTGAAGACCTCCAAGATCAGTAGACAATGTTGGTTGGTAACCAACAGCAGATGGGATACGACCAAGCAAAGCAGACACCTCTGAGTTAGCCTACAAGTATACCACCATGCATCAAATATCACATTAATATAAAATGATTAAATAAACAGTTTGATTGAGCCAAATTGAACTGCTTGTGTTTAATCTTGAACCTAAATGGACTGTTTTAAAGTTCGGTTCACCATTTACTTTGCTTCCGTTCAGAACTGGTTCTAAAATAAGAATTTAACCGCACATATAACACAACATTTTGTTATCTGTACGAACTATTTTTAGGATTACCTGAGATAATAGGTAATTTGGATGGATGCATAACATGCATGACCAACACAATATGACGATACTAAAATAACTTCTTTCTAGAAATGCATTTGCATTAACATAATTACTCATCTAACAAATTAAACAAAATGTTTTAAAAATCAGCAGTTCAGTCTGTGTTTTAGTCTCAAGTTTGGTTAAAAAGTGGTTTGGTTTGGTACCGTGTGCGGTTAGTTTGATTGTTAATTATATTTTTTAAAAACCCCTACTGAAAATGTGACATATTGATGTTGAACACTACTTATTTGAGGTTAGGTGCTTACTTGAGTAAAACGGAAAATGTTGTCAACGAAAAGAAGCACGTCTTGTCCTTCAGCATCACGGAAGTGTTCAGCAACAGTTAGCCCAGTAAGACCAACACGGGCACGGGCACCAGGGGGCTCGTTCATTTGACCGTACACAAGAGCACATTTGCTTTCACTCTGAATCCATGAAACAACCATAGTTAACAACTTTGCTAAATGAAAAATATTAATAGTATTATTGAATGTGTATCAACAATAATTGCATTGTGTTCACCTGCTTGTCACCCAACTTAATAACACCACTCTCAATCATTTCTCTGTACAAGTCATTACCTTCTCGGGTTCGTTCACCAACACCAGCAAAAACAGAGAAACCACCTGATAAAAGGAAATGCTTAGCAAACATCACAGAAAATAGAATCTGAACAAGAGTAAGTTGAGTAAATTAAGTTATCATATACCATGAGCCTTAGCAACATTGTTGATAAGTTCCATAATAAGCACAGTCTTTCCTACACCAGCACCACCAAATAACCCAATCTTTCCTCCCCTTTGGTAAGGTGCAAGCAAGTCAACAACCTGAACGAAAAACAATTATGCAAAAATGGTTTAAAGCCATTATATATTTGAACATATAAAGATTTAAGGAAATAGGATTGATGCATTCACAAATACCTTAATTCCAGTAACAAGGATCTCTTGTTCAGTTGCTTGCTCAACAAAAGCAGGAGCTTCTCTGTGAATGGGCAAATAGTGCTCGGTTTCTAAGGTAATTCACAAAAATCATCATTAGTTGAAAACATCCAATGGAATTGTAAGAATAAACTTTATTGTATCAAATTGGACTTAGAATAAGATTTTGAAGTTTCTTACTGAATTCGCCCTTTTCATCAATAGGTTCTCCGATAACGTTCATGATACGACCAAGGGTAGCCCTACCAACAGGAACCTAAATGGAATACACAAGTTAATTATATATAATTGGTTAATCGTTAGGGACAGACAGTCCCAAACACCAAAACAAAGATAGGCAAACCCATAATACAAAATGCAAGTCTAAAAAGTAAGCTGAGAACTGGAGCCGTAGGATAAGCTCAAAACAAATCATGCACATGATTTATAAATTAAAATAAACAGTATTTTGTAAGCTAATTCCAGTGTAATATCGGTGGCAATTAAGCTTCAAAAAGTACACAAGAACTGGAAGAAATGTAATGAAATTGAAAGTTATGTATATCAAACAATCAAGCAAGAACATGCTTTCTATTTTCACATCCTGCTTTTACTTTTAGTTGCAAAAATGTCCCGAGTATTCAGTCTTCTTTCAAACTGTACACAGGACAATATTGCAATTCAAAAGAGAATACAGGAAATGTAAAGAGATATAATTTACCCAAACCAAACAGGCCCTAACGTTACTTTCAACGCATACAACAACGTGAAAGCAAAAATGGGGTTACAAGCACCAATTTCGACCAATCAATATCATCATTCATCCAAATGATAGCACTAACACGATGCACAAGGCCAATAATTTAAAACACTATTCATTTCTTACAACAAACATAAAGTGGCAAACTCACATACACAAACAAAACACAATTAAAAACAAAATCAAATTCTCATTTCAAAAAACAAAACACATTCAGATCCACAATACGCAACATAAAGATTCAGATCTTATAATCCCTAAAATTCAGAAATTGAAATCAATAAATGAAAATTCGAAACAAATAAGAGGAAAATGATTAGATATATACACTGATAGGAGATCCAGTGTTGAGCACCCGCCATCCTCTAACGACACCTTCAGTGGCATCCATAGCAATAGTTCTCACAACACCTTCACCCAAATGCTGTGCAACCTCCAACACCAATCGTGAAGAATGATCCAAAACCTCAAGCGCGGTCAAGATCGGAGGTAAACCTTCCTCGAATCTAACGTCAACGACGGCACCAATAACTTGACAAACTTGACCGATCGAACCTTTACCAGTGAACTCATCGGTGATTTTACCACCACCGGGAACTTCCTTCTTCGCCGGAGGCGTAGGTGGAGCTGAAGCAGCTGCGGCCGCAGTAGCATATTCGGAGACACGATTCAAAAGGTAACCGTAAGGAGAAGCACGAGATTGGGAAGTGAGCCTCGATGTTGAGGCGGAAATGGATGGTTTCGAAGAAGATCGGCGAAGAGAAGAACGAATCAGAGAAGATACTAATCTGCGTGAAGCCATCTTCGAATGTAAGAGAGAAATGAAATGAAGATGTCTAGGGTTTGGGAAGTGAGGAAGTGACACTTTATAGCGTAATTGCAACACCAAACGCTACATTATTATTTACATTTTTGACTCGATTCTTTTTATAGTTTTCATTTTTGACCTCTTAGTTTTTCTTTTTTTCATTTGACCATCAAATTAAATATATAATTAATAGTAATTAATAATTTGGTATAGAAAATCCAATTTATGATTAAAAAAACTAGCATATTTTAAAGAAAAAAAATTACTACCATATAAAATTATGTGATTCGTATCATCACACCGACCAATTGTTAATATTTCGACAATACAATGATGCTTGCATCTGAATTCACAAATACATGTTTCTTTCCCCTTTATTAAAATAACACAATGGTAAAAAAGGGTAGTTAACCAATAATGTTCATCGTACAGTCCGAAACAATGTTAAAATGAAAGATATTACCTCACAAAATTGTAGAAATGAAAGAGATCCTAAATTATTAAATTTTGCAATTAAAACAAAAATGATTGAGAGAAGCTCTCAAGTCTGTGTGTGAATTGTGATTAAGATGCGGCATTTTCCTTAGCAATCTTTTCTGCCTTTGCAATAACTTCATCAATACCACCAACCATGTAAAATGCCTGCTCAGACAGGTCATCATATTTGCCATCCAACACACCCTGCATTTGTCCACAGATAAAATCAGGTCAAACAATTTTTGGTTTGCAGCAATAGAAAATTATATAAAAACTTCATTAAATAATGTAATAAGTAATAATAATGAAATAAATGAGATGTGATTGGATTTACCTGGAAACTTTTAGTGTTTTCCTTCAATTCAACATATTTGCCTGGGGCACCAGTGAAGACTTCAGCCACATGGAAAGGTTGGCTTAAGAAACGTTGAATTTTACGGGCACGAGCAACGGTCAATTTATCATCTTCACTCAGCTCATCCATTCCCAAAATAGCAATGATATCTTGAAGATTCTTGTAGTTTTGAAGAACTTGTTGTACACCACGAGCAGTTTGGTAGTGCTCATCACCCAAAATAAGTGGAGAAAGCATACGAGATGTTGAATCCAATGGATCAACAGCAGGATAGATACCAAGCTCAGAAATCTACATTGAATATTTATAAAAATCACATTAGTTAATCAAATAATCATATAATGATAACAAGAAATAGGCTTTAAATTGCCACTTTAGTTTAACTAATGAATAACATAATAATCAAACCTGTCTTGATAACACAGTTGTAGCATCCAAGTGAGCAAAGGTAGTAGCAGGAGCAGGATCTGTCAAGTCATCAGCAGGCACATAGATAGCTTGGACAGATGTAATTGAACCCTTCTTGGTGGTTGTAATACGTTCTTGAAGACCTCCAAGATCGGTAGATAATGTTGGTTGGTAACCAACAGCAGATGGAATACGACCAAGCAGAGCAGACACCTCTGAATTTGCCTGCAATTGCACATCATGAATGATTCATACATCATGCTATAAATAGAATTTAATTCATATATACAATTTGTGTAAAAACTTTTTATACTGTTAATAGTAAATTTTAACCGTCAGATCATAAGAATAACAAGAACAATATCAATTGATATACAGAAATAATATTTATAGTGCAAAAGAGCATGACAAAATATTGAAAGTAAATTAGCATCCCTCCTAGCGTGTTCTCATTGATATATAGAAGATAACTTAAACTTGATAAGGTGTGCATACTTGAGTGAAACGGAAAATGTTGTCAACAAAAAGTAGCACATCTTGTCCTTCAGCATCACGGAAGTGTTCAGCAACTGTAAGACCAGTGAGACCAACACGAGCACGAGCACCAGGGGGCTCGTTCATTTGACCATACACAAGAGCACATTTGCTTTCACTCTGAATCCATGAAAGAACCATAGTTAACAACTATGAACATATTATGAACAGGATTATTGAATGTGTATCATGAATAATAGCATTGTGCTCACCTGCTGATCACCCAACTTAATGACACCACTCTCAATCATTTCTCGGTACAAGTCATTACCCTCTCGGGTTCGTTCACCAACACCAGCAAAAACAGAGAAACCACCTAATAGATTGGAAACACTTAGCATACAATAATATATATAGGAAAGGCAAAAGTGCATCTTTTACCAATGAATAAATTAAGAGCATTAATTTAGCACATATATACCATGAGCCTTTGCAACATTGTTGATAAGTTCCATAATAAGCACAGTTTTTCCTACACCAGCACCACCAAACAACCCAATCTTTCCTCCTCTTTGGTATGGTGCAAGCAGGTCAACAACCTATATCGAAAAAATTATGCAAAAAATGAGATTGATGCATTCACAGATAAACAAAAGAAGAGGAAATGCTAGCAAAAGAGAAATACCTTGATACCAGTAACAAGGATTTGTTGTTCAGTTGCTTGCTCAACAAAAGCAGGTGCTTCTCTATGAATGGGCAAAAAATGCTCGGTTTCTAAGACAATTCGCAAAGATTATCATTAGTGGAAAATATTTCATGGAAATAACAAGAAAAAAAACTATAATCTATCAATTAGTCTTAAAAAGGTTTAGAGGTTTTCTTACTGAATTCGCCTTTGTGGTCGATAGGTTCTCCAATAACATTCATAATACGGCCAAGGGTAGCTCTGCCAACAGGAATCTAAATGGAATACAAAAGTATATGTTAGAAAATACTTGATTGAAAGAAAATATAGAAATCAAAAGCTAGTGACAGACACAAAATTAAAAGTATAAACCAATTAGGGGACCAAAACAGAGAAACCACCTAATAGATTGGAAACACTTAGCATACAACAATTAAGGTCCGGAAAGGTTTCTTAATGGTTTGGCATACAACAATTTGGTGTATTTGGAAAGCAAGAAATGATTCTATTTTTGCAAATATCACTTTTGATCCTTATGACGTGGTTGAGGCCATTAAAGTTTTGAGTTGGAAGTGGAGCTTAGCTAAGCTAAAGATGCCCCCTTGTATGTTTTATGAATGGAGATGGGATCCGGGAGAGTGTATCTCCTGCGGTTAATGGCTAGTGGTTTTTGGAATTGGTGTTGGGGTGTTTAGTTCCCAATCGGTAGCCGTTTTGGCATGTATTTTGATTCTAACTTTTTGCTTCTCTTGTACTCCTTGTTATTGAGTTGCGTATCAATAAAATTTGCCATTTCAAAAAAAAACAAAAAAACAAAAAAAAAATTAGGGGACCAAAACCATGCTTGCAAAATGTTTAAGTCCAAAAACAAGTTGAGATTGCAGCAAGAGTAATATGATGAGAATCAAATCACATTCACAAGAGCAATATGATCTTACCAATGAAGCACTAGCACCAATTAGCACCAACGCTTCAAATTAAAGGTATATATGTATGTATCATACACACAAATACATGTAATTACATTCAATCACTTTCATTTTCTTACATTAGCATCTAAATTGATGTGTTTGTGTTTCATAATGGTATAATTAAAAAAATAACTACTAAAAAGAATTTACATAATAACACCAACATATCAGTTATATATGCAAAATTTAATTCCATACAAACGGTTAAGAAATGCGAATAAATGGAAGCAAATGATTTGGAATTTACACTGATGGGAGAACCGGTATTGAGCACGCGCCACCCTCGAACACATCCTTCAGTGGCATCCATAGCAATAGTTCTAACAATACCTTCACCCATATGTTGTGCAACCTCCAAAACCAAGCGTGAAGAATGATCTAGAACCTCAAGCGCGGTCATAATGGGAGGCAAACCTTCTTCAAATCTAACATCCACAACAGCACCAATCACCTGGCAAATTTTGCCAATGGCACCTTTACCGGTATACTCATCGGTGATCTTTCCACCACCGTCAGGAATTTTCTTAGGAGGAGGAGGAGAAGCGGGAGCATTAGAGGCCGCGGCGGCTGTGGCATATTCAGTTATACGGTTCAAAATGTATGGAGATGCACGTGATTGAGAAGAGATTTTGGATGTTGAAGCTGTGATGGATGGTTTGGAATGAAATGGACGGCGTGAAGATCGAATCAGAGACGAAACGATTCTTCGTGAAGCCATCTTCAGAGAGAAAGAGAAAGAGAGAGAGAGATTGTGAAAGTGAAGTGACAGTTATTTGAGTTTTTTGTATATGAAAAATGGGAACTTACATTGCTCAAAAAACGAAATGAGAGGGTGGGTTTTTTTGTTTAACGGTTTTGAGGTGAAACACGTGGATGATGAAGTTTGAGTTTGTTTATTTCGCGCGAATTTGTTGGCGTTTCAGGCTCTTGACTTTGACGAAGTTTTGTGTTGTGACGTGACGTGGCATAATTTCTATACTTTCATAACGACATTTTACGCACTTTGACTGGATTCATATTCAATAAGATCTCATCCGTTAATTCAAATTAAATAGTTCAAATTTTAACTCAATACTCACTCCGGTCCTTATTATAGAAAGAAATTTACTTTTTAGATACATAGAATGTTTGATGTATCTAGACTATGTTATGAACTAGATACATCAAACATTTCATGTATCTAAAAAGCAAATTTCTTCTTATAATAAGGACCGGAGGTAGTATTATGCAATTTCGTCAAAAAAATAATTCAATTTTATGCAATAAGATAATTTTATACATTAACTTGATCGGGCGGCTATCAGGTGTAACTGGAAATCTCATTTGTAACTTGCGTCGTGATTAAATAGTTACTGAATTTCATCAATTAGTTTTTTTTTTTTTGCAAACGGGTTAATTGGATGGATAAATAAGTGATTTGGTCGATTAAATAGATATGAATTAAGTGATGTAATTATCAATTTATTTTGTTTTTACTTATAAAATATATATTTTATATCATGGGCTTCCTATAAAAATTAAACAATTTCTTTATAAAAAATGATTAGTGGTTTTGCAATGCTGGGTGCTGGCAGAGTTGCTAGGTATGTTTGAAAAGTTAAGAAATGCTTGACGCTGTTGAGTTGAATGTTGATTCTTGTTTGTTCCATTGCTCAAGTGACTCAAGACCTTGATTTTGAAGATTCATTAATAGTGTGTTAGATTGGAATATTGAAGTTTATCACATATATAAGAAGCTAACTCTAGTGCATGTTTAATTTTGTTTACAATGGCAAGATATATTAACAGAGAGGATCAAAGTGCAAGAAATATATGTATGAGACTAAGTACAGGTACTACTACTACTATCCATTTAAAGAGAAAGCGAAACAGTAAAATTCGTTCCTACTTACAGATACAATCAAATGCATATGTGCTTGCTTCAATTTGGTTATTCATTGAAGACAGATTTGAGGTTTTGTGAGCCATGTCCGACTCAAACTAGCCATTTGCTTTTACGTTATGCATTGGAGATTGCTACCCCATCTTTTGATTTTTGTTTCATTTTCTTTCTTATGTGCTTCAGACCTCACTATATCTCACAAAAATATAGTGATCACATCCCTTCATTCACTTTGTTTGCCTATCTATTTAATGTATCTGTTCTGTCATTACTTCAGTTTTCTGATTCGCCTCAACTGCTTTCCTAGCCTACATGAAATTAATGACAAAATGAATCAGTTACATCACTGGTTACTGGTTAGTGGTTTGGCATTACCAAAAGAAATGTCATTTTGGCTTCTATAGTATGTTAGTATTTTGTTACTCTTGCCTCACCCGACTCATCTTTGTTAATTGCTATTGCCAACAAGAAAATAACTATTGAAATGGTTTAAGTTGAAGCATAAAATATGCTTACCTCTCTATCCCAATCAGTACATAAATTCACTGTAACCAATGCTATTCCTTGAACACAAAGTCCACATATGATTCCTATCCAAAGTCCCTGACAATACCAATTTTGTGAGCAGAAACACATAAAAATCTATGTAGCACCGATACATGTTGATGTCTGATACCGACATGACACCGATACATGTCGTTACATTTCATTATTCATAGACAAAAACACTGCCCTTAAAAATCAGAATTTTTGTGAGAGAGAAGCTCACCATCCCGCCAATATGGAAGACAAAGGCGAATAGGATAGCAGAAGGAATTCCCACAACATAGTAAGCACCAAGGTTTATAGATGCACATAGATTTTGCCAACCACAGCCTCTAGCGGCGCCTGTTAAAGCCAAACCACATATTAAATGTCAATTTCTAAAATGATCAAGCCCTTCAAAATCACATGATAACAGGATTTGATTGTTGAGACTTATGAAGAATGAGAATTACCAGAAAGCACACACTGGAAACCATCCAAGAAATCAGACAGTGCCAGCAAAGGCATCATCTTGGCAACATATTTGATAACTTCATCTTCATTGCTATACAGCTTTCCCCAAACATTCCTTACCAAAATGGTAACCAATACTACTACTGAACCCTCTACTATGGCAATTACAATCATGACACGGAGAGCCAAAAGCGCACCTTGTGCATTTCCACAACCCAGCTCATTTGACACTCTTGTGCTTCAGTTGAAATCATCAAGTCAATAACTTAAGAAAAAACAATAACAATAGCAAGAAGTAACAAAACTTGCAACACAAGTCACAAAAATGCTACTGTTATTTAAAAAAAGGCATTTAGTTTATTGTCACTAACCTTATGGCACCTCCAAGACCAACTGAGATCATATAAATCATCCAACATGTATTAAGGCTGCCAAAGAAAGGTGCATATGAATTATGATGGAATTTTGGGCAATTGGTTCTTTTCTTTTTCCTTG
This sequence comes from Trifolium dubium, assembly GCA_951804385.1. Lineage (NCBI taxonomy): Eukaryota > Viridiplantae > Streptophyta > Magnoliopsida > Fabales > Fabaceae > Trifolium > Trifolium dubium. The sequence continues at coordinate 56,978,342 of OX638064.1, forward strand.
ACCAATTGACATGGATGTATTGAATAATAGATTAGTGAGTTAATGGTTTACCTTATTGATAATACAGATGTCTCTAGTTGTGGGTTTGGTAAAAGGCCAGAGAGAAGAACAACCATCTCAAAGGACCAATATTCCAAACTGTCAAAGAGACAAACTTAGCAAAATGTTAAGTAAAAAATGGTATTATACACTATAATGTTTTTCTTGTCCTTGCAGCCATGTTTTATTAATCGGACTGAACTGAACAAGAAAAAATCTGTTCTTCAGTTGGTTTGATCTTGGTTAGTGGTTACATTATAGTCAGATCGAACCAGATTGAATCAAGTTGGATCGTGTTTCAACTTTCAACTGCAATTGGTTCAACCGATTTTTATTTTCAGTTTTACGTTTTGAAACATTGCATGATAGAAAAAAGTGAGTTAGATTACCATATCATAACTGCTGAAGCCACAGCAAGTTTTAAAAAACTAAGAATATCATTCAAAGCTTCTTTAGAAACTCCATTCCAAGTTGATGCACAAGCTGTAGCTGAATTTATGTAAATCACCAACATGACCACATTAACCCAATAGGACAAGCTAATTGCCAATGCTGCTCCTTTGATTCCAAATTCATATTCAAACACAAAAACCCAACAAAAAACAACATGCACCAAAGTTGTGATTCCAGAGCTTATAAGCATTGGAAAAACATTGTTTTGTGTTTGTAAAAATCTGTTAAGGCATTGGATAATGGCATAAGCAAAAAGACCAGGAACCATCCACCTATTAAATGTTCCAGCTTGTGTTGATATTTCATGGTCTTGGCCTAATGCTATGAGAATGTTACTTGTGTTAAGCCAAATTAAAGATAAGGGAATGCTTAATGCTAGAAGGACAAGCATTGCCTTTTGTGCGTGAACTCCTAGCATGTGATATTGTTTTGCTCCATAGGCTTGACCACATAGTGTCTCCAATGCACTTCCCAATCCTAACTTCAAAGACATATTGAACCATAATTTTGAGGTCTCATCGGTTCAATCTCCGTCCAAATTTTTCAAAATATTAATTTCAAGTTTCAACAACATTATATGTCTTTGTACAGTGAATTACAGTTATAATATGCTAAATGAACAAAATGCACAAGAATCACTAAAATAACAATAAAACTTTAACATATAGAATTATCATGAAATCAAGTCCAATATATATTTTTGAAAATGAACAAAACCCACTTACCAAAACACTATAACCAGTGACTGAGGCAAAGGAGTTACCCAAAGAAGCACCTGAAAGAGGAAGTTTCCCAAGATGACCAACAAACATAATAGATATCATTTGTAAACTATATTGCAACAAACTAACTGCAATAAGAGGCCCTGCTAGCCATAGTTGCTTTTTAGCTTCCTCAACAACATCTTCTCTGATACAACAACATTGATCATATGTATGTGCTTCAAGTTCATGGTTTCTGTGTTGGTTTGAACACAATGGAGTCTCAAGATTCGATTTGTTTGATGTTTCCATTGTCAGCAAGAAGACAAACACATTCAGTTAACACCAATAACATAATAGTAAGACTAGTCATACATACTCCAATCATGCACAATAAAAAATATTAGTTTCATTTAGAAGTGGACAAATTCTAGTTTTGTCATATTAAAAAAATAATGGCTTTAGTCCGATTTCTATTGCGATAATATCATATGACAATCTTGTGTTTGTATAACATGGATCTGTGGCGCAATGGTAGCGCGTCTGACTCCAGATCAGAAGGTTGCGTGTTCGATTCACGTCAGGTTCAATTCCACCATTTTAATAAACATTTTTTGTACATATAATTTTAATATGGCATGAAATTTGCAGATACTTCATACAGTAAATATTTTAGGATTTGGATAAAAGATTTAACTCATCTTGAATTTCTTTTGTCATGTTGTCCATCTTGCCCAAATCCTAGTCACAAATTCACTTTCACTCTCTTCTAAACTTGAAGAAAATAAAGGATGAAGTGGGGTGATTCTAAAAGTAGTACTATTAAGTTAAGAGACTAAATATTAACTTGAAGAAAATTCTAATGTGTAATCAACTCAACAATGTGTCGTCAAGTAGTAACATTTTTAATTTCAATTTTGTGGATAGGAAAATTTATAATTGAGAGTAGATACCTCACATAACCAAAAAATTTAGTGAAGATTAATTTTTAAGCATGTAAAAAATCCATTTATACGTCACAACATGATTAAAATAACTGTATAAAAAAACATGATTAAAACAAAGGGTCTTGTTAACTAGTGCCCTCAAGGCACTAGTTAAGATTACTAAAAGAAGTAATGTTGATATTAAAAATAGTGTATTATTAGTTTAGAAAAATGGAATGCACAAGTTCCAAGAGTTTATTTACCCTTTTTGTTTCCTTAACCATTGCCCTTTATCATTTTCCTAAAACAAATACTCATCACAATATACAAATAGCAATACACTAATAATAACCAATCTGCAATTGGGATTTAAGGTCTCCATGATTTATGTTTTTTAGATGGAGAATAAAGTTTAAAACTATGCTCTTATATTATAGTAGTATGATATATCAGTGATAATCTTCAATTTCGTAACAAACATAGTATATTGAAGGGAAAAAAACAATTACAAAAAAACAAAAAAAAAAACAGCCTATGTCAGATAAATACAATACAAGAGAATTAAAAAGAGTAGTAGTATATTTTCTCGAAACAGTATGCCTTGTCCAATACTCTTTGAGATATGGTTGGGAATATCGGCGAAAATTCATTCATATGTTCTGACACTAAGATAAACTCTGCAATCGTTCTCATAACATAATTGCAACAACAAATATTAGAGGCAAAACACAACTCATTCATAACTGTCAATATCTCACTCATAATATTTCCTGCTGGTTCTGGTTTAGTATGAAAGAATAGCTTACGTTTTTTCCATCGGTGTACAAATCTTTTTGTATGTTTACAAAAGTTTAAATTATTTCATTTTAATTACATAAGAGATTGAATATCCTTTGAACTCATTTATAATTATTTTTTGAAGAATTTAATTTTTATGCACCGGCAGTGTAAAATAATTTTGCATTGTCAATCAATGATAACCATGTAATTTCCACCACGTCACCCCACTTTCTTCATATGACACGGAAGATTTGAGGTTTCTTATTGAATGATCGTGTAAAATTATTTTACGTCAGTGCATATCAATTAAACTCTTTTTTAAAATTGTTTATGTATGTTTTGTCCAATGTTCATATCAATTAAACTTTTTTATTTGCCGCTTCTCCACACTTGATGTGTGAGTTTTTTTGTGTGCATAAACAAAGTTTTAACTGCGTGTAACTACATATATTGTTTTCTCAAGTCTTGTGAAATGCACTTGGACGACTAACTCTCGTTTATTTGTTTTTAACAGAGAACGACTAACTCTCGTTGAGAGTTTGTAACATTGTTGTATGTCTAAACTGAGTTCCAACTCAATATTTTGATTAAAAATGAAAAAACATGTGTCATATATATCATCTATATTGAGTTCATTAAAATGTTTTGATTAAAATATTTGAATCTAACCACTAAATTAATTCATTAAAATATCCCATTAAAAATTATTCAGAGAATAATTCCATTAAATAAATAAAGTAAAACTACCGATCAACCATCTTACCATTGGTACAACTACAGAAGAAAATTCTAGGGACGGCAATCAAGACTAGAATAAAAAAAATTATTAACATTTACCAATCAATTTCTACCTAAAAAAACAATATTTATCAGCCAATCATCTAGCGCCTGATAAAATAACTTTCCTCAACAAGTAGTACTCCAATTGAATACCTATTAGATATCATAGCTTATAATTAAGTTTTTTATATTATGAATAGTCTAAGAACATTAATTCTTTTAAGATAAAGAAATAATTTTAAAAGATAACATAAATAATATTTTTTAGTGACGTAGTTTAATGACTAAAATATCCTGTAATTTTTGTTATTGAAAAAATATCATAACAAATATCCGTTAAAAAACAAACTTAATTATAACAAAAAAAACAACAAACTCAATTTTATTTTATTTATAATAGTAACAAACTCAATCTAAATACAAAACTAAAATCACATTTAAATTTTAGACCTATTATTGTGGCTTATATAAAATACATGAAGCAAAAGCCACCAAACAAAACAAAGAGACCAAAACTGTGTCAGACTCAAACAAACTCATACATACATTAATTACCGACTCTATATTATATATCTCTCTCTGACTCTCTCTAATCTCTATCAGTTTTCTTCTTCTTCTTCTGGAAAATGGGCGAAGAGAGAAACACAATGGAAGAGAGTCTATTAGCAAAAGTAGTAATTGATTCAAAAGAAGCAGAGAGTGATGGTGAAGAAGAGAGGAATAAGAGATTAATTAGTTGGGATATTTACACTAAAGAATTGAAGAGAATTTGTGAGTTATCAGGTCCAATGGTAGCTGTAGTATTATCACAATATCTGTTACAGGTTGTTTCAATCATGGTCGTTGGTCACTTGGGTGAACTATATCTCTCTAGCGCCGCCTTATCTATCTCCTTCACCGGTGTCACTGGTTTCAGCTTCCTGGTATGTAAATTAAATTTATTTCATATCATAGGTTAGACGAAATTGTAAAGCCACTAAAATTCACTCCATAGACGTCCGATTTAATAATTTTGATATTTTATGTCAATCGAGCTAAGACTTCTGAAGATAATAGTTTAATTTGAATGAAGTATTTGTTTTATGAAAGTTTAATTTGAATTTACTTGATTAAGTTGAGTATACTCCTATTTGGTTGCCTATTTTTATGCTACAATCTAGTTTGAGTGGTTTTTGAATTATGATTTTGTTTGTTTGTTTGTTTTTTAAAATAATTATAAATTACAAAATGAGGTTGATGTTTTTTGTTTTAACATTAAAAAGAATGTCTAGGTACATTTTTCTATGGAAAATATCCTTGTTTCTTGACTAAATAAGCAAATGAATTATATGAAATGGAATCTTTCATGCTCATACTTCATAGTCTTTTGTTGAAGTTATTTATTCATTTAGTATTTAATTTTAAATTCTTTTGACCAAATCAGTAGTATTTATTTTTGTCCTCACGCAAGAGTCCTTTTTTTTCATCCTTCTCTTCTGTCTGTGTGTGAGCTGTGTTTTTAACTCTTACATGACTATGAGTCTATGACTCTTAAAAATGTTTGTCAAAAAAATAAAAAAACATCCTAAAAGGGTAATGAAGAGAGCCAACAGCCAACTGCCAAAAAAGAGGCTGGTCCGCCATTATTGTTTGACCATGAAGTTGGGCAGGAATCTACCTTGCAACTTCACTATTTGTTTAGTACTAGTACAGTAGAGAATTCATTTTCAAGTAACATAATTATAATATACTAATATCAATATGTTTGTGGAGTTAAATTAACCATAGATAAAAAAAAAAAAATGCAAGTAAGTGTGTGTTTGGTTTAGCTTTTGAAGGAGTCAAAAGCAATTTTAGAAGTGTAGAATTGATTCTGGATTGATTTTATGGTGTTTGGTTATACTTAAGCAGAATTGATTCTGCCTCCAGAATTGATTTTGCATGAAGCTAGAATTTGTAGCTTCTAGCTTTAGTATGATTCTTACACTGAAATTTATCTTTCAACTCACTTCTACATAATTGTATCCAAACATAAATCAATTCTATCAAAATCAATTAACCAAAATCAATTCTATCTAAAGTAAAACCAAACATACCTATAAAATAACTTTACAGTGTTAATTAATACTAACAACTAAGTAATAAAAAAAATTACTAACAACTATGTAGTTTGTGATATCACCCTACTTTACTCTATTTTTTAATATGATATAAAATTTTAAATTACCTCTAAATGTAAAATTAGTTTACTTTAAAAAAAAAGTGTAAAATTAGTTTAACTGACGGTGGATATTATTTAATTTGCACTAAATGAACAAATAAATCTATTTATTTATTGTGGGAGATCTATGCTTGGTCATGTAGTGGCAATTCAACTTTTTGTGGTCCCCTTAAGGTATTTTTGATTATGAGAAAGAAAGTGAGAATAGATAAATAGGTGAGAAAGTGTAAGAACTAAGAAGAGAGGAATAGATGAGAAATATAATAGAATTGAGGTATTGATTGGGATAAGAGAAAGAAGAGAGACATAAAAAGAGAGAGATGTGTTTAATATTTAAAAAGACAAAAATATCCTTATGTTTTACTCCCTCCGTACCAAAATATATGTCGTTTTGAGAAAAAAATTTGTACCACAATATATGTCGTTTTACATTACCAATGAAGCATTTAATGCTCTTTTTCCTCTTATACCCTTAATTAATTATTTCTCTTTCTTCTTTTAATTCTATAATTTATCTCTCACATACCATTAATGAGGGATAATCTTGTAAACTAACCCATAATTTGCCTTTTCCATACAACAATGATTACATTTCTTAATTTGTGTGATTTGGTCAGAACGACATATATTTTGGTACGGAGGTAGTATTTTTTATTTTAATGAAAATGTAATAATATGGTACTATTACTATGTGCATTAGTGTCTTTTTAATACTCTCTCCCCTCCTAAATATAAGAGAAATTATTTCTTAGGTTCATTGAGAATGTAATGTATCTAGTCATATTGTAGACCAAATACATTAGATTCTCAATAAATCTAAAAAGTATTTTTTCTTTTATATTTAGGACCGGAGGTAGTATAAAATGTGTCTCTCATGTATTTCTCTTCAAAATTGGAGAGTAAGATAAAAGTCATGAGAGCTGAGGCCCACCATTTTTACTTCTCTCTTCTCAATTTCTCTTCTTACCAATCAAGAAAAATGTTTCCTCAAAAAAAAAAATCAAGAGAAATGTCTAACTTCTCTCTCTCTCTTCTCTCTCTCTCTCTTCTATTTCTTTCAAACCAAACAAAAGCTTAATGCCTATGATTTATGAATACTAATAGTAGCACCCAACCTTCAACTTAAGTAGTTAAGTAGTCAACATTATAAAGCAAATTTCCTTAAAGTATTTCATTTTTTTTCTTTATTAACCATCCTTTAAAAAAAACAGAACAATACAACAAAGCTCTAGCTGCTGCTATAATTGTTCTTTCTGATTTATTGTAAGAAAAAGTAACACGATACTTATCTTAGAATATAAAATTATTTTCTAAAAACGACATTCATTTTAGAACAGAACGGACTAAGTAAAATAAAATTGATGTTTACTCGTGTTAACAGATGGGAATGGCTAGTGGACTAGAAACCACATGTGGACAAGCTTATGGAGCTAAACAATATCAAAGAATAGGAATGCAAACATACACAGCTATATTTTCTCTCATATTAGTGTGTCTACCACTATCATTCATTTTAATCAACATTGAAAACATACTAGTTTTCACAGGACAAGACCCTCTAATTGCACATGAAGCAGGAAGATTCACACTTTGGCTTCTACCAGCAGTTTTTGCATATGCAATATTGCAACCACTAGTTAGATATTTTCAAATACAAAGTTTGCTTATTCCAATGTTTTTAAGCTCTTGTGTCACTCTTTGTATCCATGTACCTCTTTGTTGGGCTTTGGTATTCAAGACAGGGTTGGGTAATGTTGGTGGTGCAATAGCAATGAGCATTTCCATTTGGTTGAATGTGATTTTTCTTGGATTATATATGAGATACTCTTCTGCTTGTGCTAAAACTAGAGCTCCAATTTCTATGGAACTGTTTCAAGGAATTTGGGAGTTTTTTCGGTTTGCCATACCTTCTGCAGTAATGATTTGGTGATTCATCTTCCTCTTCAACTCAACTTGTGTATAATCAATGAATAAATCAGCATTTTAGCACTCGAAATTAGAAGAGTCGCACAACTCCGTCCCTTAAATTGATTTGCATATTCTTTTGCTACATCAAGGGACTAAATTGCAATTTTGCAAATTTGAGGGACTAAATTAACTGATACTTACAATTTCAAAGGCTAGAATGCTGATTTACTCTTTTCAATTTCTCATAAAAGCTCTATAAGGCAATGTGTTTTTATTTTCCATTAAATTTGAATAATATATTTAATTTTCATGTTTGATGATTGTAGCCTTGAATGGTGGTCATATGAGCTAATTGTCTTGCTTTCTGGACTGTTACCAAATCCACAACTTGAAACTTCTGTTCTATCAGTTTGGTATGTTGGCTATAATTTTTTTACTAGTGATGTATAAATCATGTCTTGTGAGATTTTTGCTAACTCTTTTTTTCATTTTTCTATAGTCTCAATACCATTGCAACTCTCTATACAATACCATTTGGAATTGGTGCTGCAGCAAGGTATCACATTTAACATAAACATATTCATTAATTCTTAATATTCTACCTTTGATTTTATATCTAATTAAATTATCATTTTGTCTCTGATAATTATAGCACAAGAGTTTCAAATGAATTAGGAGCTGGGAATCCATTTGAAGCACGCGTCGCTGTGTTGGCTGCTATGTCACTTGCACTCATTGAAACAAGTGTAGTGAGTTCAACCCTATTTGCTTGCCGCCATGTTTATGGTTACGTTTTCAGCAATGATAAAGAAGTTGTTGATTATGTCACTGTCTTGGCTCCCTTGGTTTCTCTATCTGTTATACTAGACAGCATACAAGGTGTTCTCGCAGGTAAAATCACCTCCTAGCTATTCTTAAGTAACTATGTCATTTTCTTAGTTCGCACGGAGCACTCAAAATCTCAAAGACAACCCTGGTTAGAATTAGTTGAATATTGTTATGCTAACTATTAGTTATATAATGATCCTAAATAAGCTAACTAATCTTCTTAACAACTTTACTACCAATCCTAACTAACTTAAACAATGTTTACTAATTCCAATATATGTAAATTCTAAACACAATAAAGCATACATTATGCTGAGTTTATTTTACTATTGTTTGATTGATTCAGGGGTTGCTAGAGGTTGTGGATGGCAACACCTAGGAGTTTATGTGAATCTAGGAGCCTTCTACCTCTGTGGGATTCCTGCTGCTGCTGCATTGGCCTTTTGGATTCAAGTGGGAGGAAAAGGACTATGGATTGGCATACAAATTGGTGCTGTTGTTCAATGTGTTTTACTTTCCATCATAACATGTTGTATAAATTGGGAGCAACTGGTATGCACTTTAATCTTTGTATTAAAATTTAAAACCTCAGTTATGTAGAATAATTTTAGACATTATATTAATTTGAATTGTTTGGTTTTACTAATGTTGCAGGCAATGAAGGCTAGGCAAAGATTGTTTAATGTTGAATTTTCAGGAGAGAATGATAGAGTGGTATGATATTAAAGGTCGAATTTGTTAGGGGGGGACAATGCTCCATTTTATTGGAGGTTTTGAACTAATGCTTGTTTTATCTTTTATTTTAAGGGGATACTATAGTATAGTATATATGAGCATAGATGCCTTAATGTAAATGACTAAGATTCTCAGTCTTTGGTAATAAAGAAACAAGTTCGTCTTCACAGTGCTTCGAAAAAAAATCTGTCTTCACAGGGTAGAGATTTTAATGATTTAGAATATAATCCGAAACAAATTTTACTGCTTGTCTTTTAAAGTGAAGTATTCATAATTCAAGTCAATAATCCTTTTGTAAATCTTCTGATTTGGTTGGCTAAGTCATTGAATGACTTGCCTAGCGAATTGCTTCAGTGCAGAATTCTTGATCTTTTCAACTTTACTTCATTCCTTGGTCAATCTCACCACAAAATGGTTAGAAATAGTAGGTCATAGTAGCAATGTACACAGCAGCATGATTTTTTTTGACGCACAACATATGATTTTAATATACAACAAAGTGGAGAATTTTTATATGATTTCTTGCAAAATAAGTTATCAAGTGTCTTGATTCTTATACGAAAAATTATATAAATTAGACACCTATTGATGAGTGGGACGGGAAAATGATAAAATCTAAGTCTCAGAGTAGAGATTCTAATGATCTAGAATATAATCCGAAACAAATAAGATAGTATAAAAATATAGTATTAAGAGAGTTTGAGAATAAATGGTGTATGTTAAAATATTTAATTGATTGATTCATATGAAACACAATACCTTTAAATACAACTATCAAAAACTATAGAGTAAAATGACATAAATTAAACTACTTTAAAATAAACTAACAATTTATTGCTTAATTCATGTAACACTAAGATTGTTCATTTACATATTGTTAAAAAAAATAATTGTTCATTTTTTATTTTTTGGTATTAATAATTGTTCATTTATATAAAAGTAAAGGATGTAATTTTTTCTTGCCCAATAAATATGTGGATCAATATTGTGGAGAGGGCCAACAGAATGGATCTATATTTAAGATATTTTTTTGGTACGTCGGAAAATTACCTATATTCAAGATATTGTGATCAATAAATCTCATTATTATATTAAATGATAAGCAATGTGATAGTGATGTGACATATTGTCATATTAATGAAACTTTTTTTTTTTCTTACAAAATATTAATGAAACTTATTAAAAAGCGTGTGCATCATGCAAGTGTAAAAACTAGTCTCATTTGTGCACTATAGACTTAATTTTATATATAAATAGTTTTAAATTAAAATTGAATGTTTTCAATTAATATTTTACAATTATAATTCTTAACACCAACATAATTTTGATACGTCAACTTATTCGCTTTATATGATATATAACTCTAGACAATAAACAACTACAAGATAAAAAAATATATATGTTATAATTTTAAATAAATTTTACCCTCATTATACTAAAATTCTAAGTTAGTCCATTTTTGTTAGTGGATAAAATTAAGAAAACCGAAAGTATAACTAAATAAATTTTCCTTATATATATTTTTCTAAATAATCATCTTAATTTTTATTGGTTTTTTTTTTTTGTCAGATAATCGTGGTTATAAATTCACCTTTTAAAGTGATTACATGAGCGTACCAGAGTTCGAACTCTAATTCCTACACATTACATGCAAATATCCTATTCCTACCAACAGAGTTACACTCACGGGATCTGTTGGTTGGTTTTCTTTTCTATTATTTATGTTTTTGACAGTTAAATGTGATGTGAAGAGAGAGAGGTGCATGGAGAGTCATTAATGGATGCAATTATCAGAAAAATGTGAAGAGAGAGTAGCTTTCAAAAAATAAATGTGAAGAGAAAGTTAGCAAAACTAACTGTGACATACATTACATTACCGACTCTTATATTATACATCTCTATCAGTTTTGTAATTCTTCTTCAAAGAGAGAAATACAATGGAGGAGAGTCTATTAGCAAAAGTGGTAATTGATTCAAAAGAAGCAGAGAATGATGGTGAAGAAGAGAGGAATAAGAGATTAATAAGTTGGGATATTTACACTAAAGAATTGAAGAGAATTTGTCATCTTTCAGGGCCAATGGTAGCTGTAGTATTATCAGAATACCTATTACAGGTTGTTTCAATTATGGTCGTGGGTCACTTGGGTGAACTATATCTCTCTAGCACTGCTTTATCCATCTCCTTCACCGTTGTCACTGCCCTCAGCTTCCTGGTAAGCTAGCTTTACAAGTACTCTTTCGTTCTAGTTCTAGTTCTAGTTCTGATGAAATATCAAAATTGTTAAGTGGAATGTTGATACCCGAGTTCTAACCTGAGACCTCACAGAGTCACAATTGTGTGAGTTTAATTTCAATAGATTATCAATTCATCTAAGAATAAAAATTAAATTGATAAACTACAAAAATGGATTACGTATAAAAAAAGACTGCAAGAATGGATTTTTATTAGCCATAAATTTACTATTGCAATTTATATTATTTATTAGAAAGGGTGGCATAATTGAATCTAGAGTTAAATAAATTTGTCTCGTGAGTTTAATTTAATTGGTAAGATATTGTATTATATATGTAGAGGTGAGGTTCAAAGTTCAAACTTAGGTAATCTCACTTATCCATCTTAATGGTGGAATATTTAGTCACTAAACTACTTGACAAAAAAATTAAGTTTTTGATAGTATAGTTAGTTATATCACATTTCATTTCTAGTTCTTCAATTTTTTTAGACAATGGTACTTCAAAATATTTTTTATTCAACATAGTTGATCTCTGCTTTCAAATTTATCTATTTGTATTTTTCAAACTTTTAAATAATTTATTTTTTGTTGTAAGGTATAAGACAATGTGAAAATATCTCTTAATTTTTTTTAATGGGATAAATTAAATATGAAATTTTAAGCTATTAGCGTTTAAATATTCATTTCATTTTTTTTTGTTAAGAAACTATATTTTCGTGAGGGATATTTTTATTATATTATAAACATATTTGTAAAAATTCATTCAAAAATGTAAAGAATACACTTGAATTGACTTAAAATAGTGACTAAAAATATTTGCCGATAATATTCCAAGGACAATTTTTTGAAGAAAAATGACAAATAAAAAATATAATATAACACACTTATAGAGGACTAAAACTTATTTAACTCTTAAGTCTTCATATAAAATTTGCTTAAAAAGAAAATCTTCAAAAAACATAGGTACATTTTCATGGAAAATTTTCTAGTTTTTTTTTCCTTCAATAAATGAATTTTGTGAAACTGTATCCTTCTTGTTCTGAGTCTTTTGTTGATGTTTTATCCTTAATTTGAGAGTCCTTATTTTTCAGCCTTATGTATAATAACTCTTTAAAGTGATTGGGCTGGTCGCGGCCTTTTTTTGGACTAATCATTGTTATTTTGAATTACTACCTACTTGTATTACTTTTATTTTGATTAATAAGATAAGTTAATTTTGTGTTTGTCAAAAAAACTCTTTAAAGTGATTGTCGGAAAAAAGTTGATGTTTTCCGTCTCCTACGTACTTTGGAAATATCTCCCAATAAAATTTGTATTACTGAAATTTATCTTTCAATAAAATTTATATTATTTAGAATTATCTCCCATTAGATAAAATATGTAGAGATTTTGATCGATTTAAATGGGACTAAGAACAATGTAAGAAACAAAGAAAGAAAAGTCTTAAAAGAGTGACGTAGAATTGTAGATCGAGGGCCAAGAGATTGGGCCGCCATTATTGTTTGACTCATGAAATAATGAAGTTAGGCAGGAATCTATCCATGAAATAACTAGAGATTATATACTCATTAATTGTTTTAGGTCAGAATGCGGTGCGTCACAATTAAAAAAAAATATGGAATGGCGGATAATTTATAAGTTAGATGATAATTTATAATTGATAAGTTAGTTGATTGAATTTGTAGTGTTTGATAAAATTAGTAGTTGAAGTGATTTATTGATATGAAATGACATAAAAAAATAATTATTAATATTTAATTATTTTTAAGTAAGATGAAATAATTATTGAAATATAAGGGAAGGAGTAGCTTTTAGTTTATTACTTTTTCTTCTAACTTTAGCTTATTACTTTTTCTTCCGTCCCTGAAATATAAGAGAAAAAAATAATTTCACTTATTTTTTTTGACGCAAAATAATTTCACTTATTAAGAAAATATAATCATGAGAATTTGAAATATGCTTTTGTGGGGGTTTTCTTGAAATAAATTGCATAGAAATGTGTAAAATCATTTTTATTGGTTATTGTATATTGAGAAAAGGAGAGAGAAGAAAAATTAAATGCAATTTTTATTTAATTTTATGAGAATAAGGAAAAATATATTTTTAAAAATGGTTTTTCCCTTATATCTTGGAACAAAAAAATGTGGTGTTTTCCTTATATTTTGGGACGGATGGAGTATAAGCTAATAAAGTAATTGAATTAGCTTATGAAAATAAAATACTGGTCAAAATAAGCCATAAGCTCATGTGAAGAAAATGTTACCAAACATGACTATTTTTTCAAAATAAACTTATAAATTATAAATTATAAGCTATAAGCTCATTTTAGGGTGTTGTCAAGAGACATACTGTAAAGTCTTTTTTGAAAAGAGTATTTCATATTTTTTTTAAAAGATAATATTATATAAATTTAAATGTTATTTTACTTTATTAAACTTTTTAACTTTCTATTTCCAAAAATAATAAAATGAGTAGTTAGTCACAACTCAACTCACGAGTATTATCTTTTTTCAAATACGTGTGTGCCTTCAAATAGTGTCCAAATACTTGTAACGCAGTAGTTTTCTTGAACACTAATCCGTTCTAAATAAAAAATGTCAAATAAAAAATTATTCTAAAAGCATAAACCGTTAAAAAAGATCACATCAATGTTATAATGAATCACTATATCTGCCGCTGGAATATCTAGTCCCCTACTAGCTTTGTCACTGCAAAGGATAATATTGCACTCCTAAGAGAAAACAAAATTCTTTTCTAATTTCTAGTAGCAATCCTTTTCTAATTTCTACTATATATATTTGAAAAAATAAAGCGACACATAGCTTAAGAGAAAACAAAATTCTTTTCTAAATCAACATGTATTTATTTTAGAACCGACTAAGTAATTAAATTAATAGATATTATATAAATTCAAATGTAGAGTTTGTGCGGAGACAAATAAATGAAATTATTTATAGACTTGCTAAGGCGGCCACATTATCAATACCAGATTTTATTGCTCAAATTTTGATTAATAAAATGCTTGCTATAAGCACATTTTCGTCAAAAAAATAAATAATTAAATTAATGTTTACTCATGTTATAACAGATAGGAATGGCTAGTGGATTAGAAACCACATGTGGACAAGCCTATGGAGCTAAACAATATCAAAAAATAGGAATGCAAACATACACAGCTATCTTTTCTCTCCAATTAGTTTGTTTTCCACTATCATTCATTTTGATCAACATTGAAAACATACTAGTTTTCACTGGACAAGACCCTTTAATTGCACATGAAGCAGGAAGATTCACAGTTTGGCTTCTTCCAGGAGTTTTTGCATATGCAATATTGCAACCACTAATTAAATATTTTCAAATACAAAGCTTGCTTCTTCCAATGCTTTTAAGCTCTTGTATCACTCTTTGTATCCATATACCTCTTTGTTGGGCATTGGTATTCAAGACAGGACTGAAGAATATTGGTGGAGCTATAGCAATGAGCATTTCCATCTGGTTAAATGTTACTTTTCTTGGATTATATATGAGATATTCTTCTGCATGTGCAAAAACTAGAGCTCCAATTTCAATGGAGCTGTTCCAAGGAACTTGGGAGTTTTTTCGCTTCGCCATTCCTTCTGCAGTAATGATTTGGTGATTCATCTTCCTTTTCACAACTCAACTTGTATATATTTATTTATTGAATAAATAAAAAATTAGAATAGTAGCAATTCAGTCCCTTAATAAAGAACATCTACCAAATTAATTTTCATGTTGATGATTGAAGCCTTGAATGGTGGTCATTTGAGCTAATGGTCTTGCTCTCTGGGCTGTTACCAAATCCACAACTTGAAACTTCTGTTCTATCAGTTTGGTATGTTGGCTATGATTTTTTTTACTAATGATCTATCAATCATGTCTTGTGAGATTTTTGCTAACTCTTTTTTTCATTTTTGTATAGTCTCAATACCATGACAACTCTCTATACAATACCATTTGGAATTGGTGCTGCAGCAAGGTTACACTTTTAACATAAACATCTACATTCTTAATATTCAACATGGATGTCACTTATATAAAATTAAATTATATATTTTTGTCTCTGAATATTATAGCACAAGAGTTTCAAATGAGTTAGGAGCTGGGAATCCATTTGAAGCACGCGGCGCTGTGTTGGCTGCTATGCCACTTGCACTCATTGAAACAAGTATAGTGAGTTCAACCCTATTTGCATGCCGCCATGTTTATGGTTACGTTTTCAGCAATGATGAAGAAGTTGTTGATTATGTCACTGTCTTGGCTCCTCTGGTTTCTCTATCCGTTATACTAGACAGCATACAAGGCACTCTCACGGGTAAAATCGCCTCTTGTCTATCCTTTAGTAACTTTTGCATAGATTGCGCGGAATAGTTAAGAAGTGGAGTGATAAGGGTGATGTTTGGTTTGATTCTCATCTCCAACAAATTAACCGTGAATACACTAATAAGTAATAACTATTATAAAGTGATCCAAACGAAGCTAACTACCCTTAACAAACTTACAACTAAACCTAACTGATTTGTAAGCTGTAACTATCTGACCTTTTTTTTGAACAAGCCAAAATGAGATATATATATATATATATATATATATATATATACCAAAAGAAGTCACCCCCAGCACAAGATGTGCTAGAATGGGGCAACAATGAGTACATCAATAGTTCATAACCAGTACAGAAAAAAATGACAAATCAAATACCCATACATAACAAAGGATTCACCCACCAAATGTGTAGGTTAACCCCCAATCCTGGATATTGACTCCTCAACCACCAAAAAGAATGTCGTTTGACCAGATCCAGCAACCGAGAAACCGATTGCGCCGTATTTTTGAAAAGGCGCTGATTGCGCTCAGTCCAAATAATCCAGACGCAAACAAGCCAAATGAGCTGCATGAAAGATCGCCGAGCCCGAGTGCCACCTGCTAATATAGTAAACTGAGTAAAGTGTGCAGATGGGGGTAAAGGGTCCTCCCCGGCAAAACCAATCCAAGATCTGACCAGCGTCCATAAAGAACCAAAAACTCTACATGTGAAGAAAAGATGCTGAGCTGACTCGAGGCCTCCACATCCAGAGACACAATGCTGATCTGCCGATGATAGAATACCTCGTCGAATCAAATTGTCCCTCGTCGGGAGTCTATCTCGGAGAAGTCTCCAAGCAAGGATAGACACCTTCAAAGGAACCTGCCGATGCCAAATAAGATCTGCGGAAGCATCCAGTGTAACGTCGTCCTGGGTGGTCAGTAACTAGTAAGCGCCACTGACTGTATAACCACTCTCCGGATCAAACCGCCACCGCCATATGTCTGGCTCCTGCTCCTGTATCTGAAAATCATGAAGTAAGGCCTGACACTCCCCCAGCAGCTCCTACTCCCCACCCTAAAGCAAACATCTCAGCCACTGAAAGCCGCTGAGTCTCTGACAAGTCGAACAGACGACCAAACCGCCCCCTCAACGGCACTCCCCCCAGCCAAGGATCTGACCAAAACAAAGTGTCTCTCCCATGCCCTACCCGTCTCACCACACCCTCAGCAAACCAACCTCCCTCGGTCCCAACATCCCCATCCCTAATCTTCATTATCTCCCTCCACCATGATGACCCTCTCCTCCCCCCCTCACGCAACCGACCATCCTCCACACCATACCTAGCTGCCAACACCCTAAACCACAAACCCCCCTGGTCCACCAACATCCTCCAACACCACTTCCCAAGAAGAGCAGTGTTAAACTCCCGCAACCGCCTAACCCCCAAACCCCCATACTCCCTACGCATACATATAGACTGCCAACTGATCCAAGAGACCTTCCTAAAATCCTCACCACCACCCCAAAAAAATTTAAGTAAAATAGAATCTAGGGAAGAAATGATACCTGTGGGAGCTTTGAAGAAAGAAAGAGCATAGACAGGAAGAGAGGTTAGAACGGACTTGAGCAATACCAATCGACCACCAAAAGACAAAAAACGGCTCTTCCACCCTGATAATCTCTGTTTAACACGCGTCAAAACCGGGTCCCAAAAACCCAATCGTCTCGGATCACCACCAATCGGGAGGCCTAGATAAACAAAAGGAATCTTACCCACTCTACATCGCAAAGCGCTCGCTGCCTCAGCTAGCCAGTAATCCGGAATATTGACCCCGACTAGCATACTTTTATGAAAATTCACCTTCAGTCCAGACATAACCTCAAAAAGCATAAGGGCAGCCCTCAACGCTCGCACGTTGGCCCAACTCTTAGCCCCTAAAAGGAGTGTATCGTCAATAAACTGAAGGTGAGATACCTGTATATTACCCAGCACACCCTGCACACCCACACTATACCCTGTAAACAAATTGTTATCCGTCATTGATGTCATTAGAATGTTCAACCCCTCTGCTGCCAACAAAAAGAGAAATGGGGACAAAGGATCCCCTTGACGTAAGCCCCTCTCCAGCTGAAACTCCTCCGTTGGGCTACCATTAACCAACACCGATGCTGTGGCCGTCCCAACACATTCCTTAATCCATTTCCTCCACACCGTCGGGAAAGCCATCCTACCCATCACAGCATCTAAATAGCCCTAATCCACTGAATCATAAGCTTTCTCGAAATCCACTTTAAACAGCATCAGTTCCTTTTTGTTTTTCCGAGCCTCATCCACTATCTCATTTGCTATTAGTATCCCATCAAGAATTTGCCTATTTCGAACGAAAGCGGATTGAGACTCAGAAACAACACTCCCAATCACCGAACGTAGCCTATTGGCCAAAGCCTTGGCCAGCACTTTATAAAGACTACCCACTAACGCTTTAGGCCTGAACTCGTTTAGACTCTGGGGCTATCCACCTTGGGAATCAGGGCAATAAAAGTCGAATTCAAACCCTTAGTTAACCGCCCATTGCGGTGAAAATCAGACACAAACCTCATAATGTCCCCCTGCAACTCCCCCCAAAAGTCCTTAATGAAACCAAAATTAATCCCATCAGGGCCTGGGCTCTTGTAACTATCACAGTCCCAGACCGCTGCCTTCACTTCCTCAACCGAGAAAGGTTTAATTAAACTGCTACCCTCCGCCCAACTCAGGCGCCTAAACTGAAGGTTTTCCACACCCGGTCTCTCCACTGGACCCCTTTTGAAGTGGGAGGCAAAGTGATTATACACTGCCTGCCTGATGGGGGCCACAGTATCCAGTTGAACCCCTCCCACTAAAATAGACTTAATCGCATTACCCCGCCGACGAGTTGCTAACAGAGAATGAAAGAATTTGGTATTGGCATCCCCCTCCTTAAGCCACAAAGCCCGGGATTGTTGCCATGAAATGCTCACATTTAGACGAGATAGAGAATGAAGATCTGTGGTAATACCATGTACCTCCGCAATCTCCTCTGCAGAGAGAATGGTATCCTCCCCTTTACTATCTAATTCCTCAATGCGAGCTTTTAACGCATCAATCCTCCTAGGCAAATTTTGACTATGGGTTGAGTGCCATTCCTTCAGTGCCTGTTTAATCATCTTAAATTTGGTTTTTAGAACATGGCCTCCCCACCCATCTACTTGAAGAGCACCCCATTGCGCTTTCACAAACTCCCGGTATCCAGGAACATCAGCCCAACATTTCAACATCCGCAGCGGGCGAGGACCCCAGTTTTCCTCAGAAGCTTTCAAAATTATAGGACAATGATCTGACAGGCCTCTCAGATGCGCCGACTGCACACAATTGGGCCATGTAAGACACCATTCTTCTGACAACAGAAACCTATCTAACCTGCTCATCGACAACCCGTCCCCTCTGAACCAAGTAAACTTACGCCCACTCAAAGGAAGATCAATTAAAAAGTTGTCCTCAATAAACTGGTTAAAATGGGTATGGTCCAGGGACTGAGACCCGACACGCGCAGACCTACGCTCATCAGGATGCCTAACTGCATTGAAATCACCACATACGCAGACCAACTGTCCACCAACCTGTTGAAGGCGGCCAGACATCGCCTCCCAAAGGAGTTGCTTAGCCCCCAAGTCACACGGGGCATAAACATTGGCTAACAAAAAATCCTCCCCCAACTTCTTAAATCTACCCTGGCTCCATAAAACATGAGTCTGTCTACCTGACGTCTGCATCTCCACCTCATCTACATCCCACATAGTCAGGATGCCCCCGGAAGCCCCAACCGAGGGGATAAAAGAAAAAGCATGTGGGGATGTACCCCATAAGCTAGCCACAAAAGCTTCGTCACAAATCTGCATTTTGGTTTCCTGAAGACACACAACAAAAGGTCTCTCCTCCCCGATTAGTTGGCGAACCTCCTTTCTTTTCTCCACCCCCCCTAGCCCCCTTATATTCCAAGAGATGATCTTCATAGACCACTCTCTCTCACGGTGCCTTCCCTTCCCCTTCCTAAATCGTCCTCCCTACCCTTACTACGTCTAGTCCGCGAAAGAACATTGAACATATTCCCACTACTCCCCTGGACATTAATCCCTAGTACTTGCCCGAACCCCACCATATCCTTCACTGCAGCTTCCTCATTCCCTTGCATAGTTACCCAGTTCTGCCAATCATTATTGACCGAGACTAACGATGATGCCCCTCCTGATAGTGTCTGGTGAGTGGCTGACGTCCTTTTAACCCCATCCTTTGGGCAGGACCGTATACGCTCATTTTGTCTAAGAACTCCTAGCACATTCTTACGATCCTGACTAGGCAACCTCGCAATCTTTTTAAGGCGCACTACAGGTTGAGGTACCAGCTCCCCATCCCTCTCTACATCCTGACCTAGGGTCTCAACCATCCCCCTTTCTAGACTATGATTAACAAGAGGAGAAGCTCCACCCACCTCCTGGTTATGGTCACGAAGCCATTCCAAGCTTCACGGTCCCGAAACTTGAGATCGGGTTGCAGAAGGTGGGCAAGACTTTGTGCGTTTTGTCCTATGTGAAACCTCAAGATTCTCTGTTGGCACACCGTCATACGGTATCCCCTTCTTTTCCCCTTCAACTTGATTGTCTTCCCCATTCCCCCTACTCCTCACAACAGACGACTCGGACACAGAGTGAGTTTTCAAATTCACTTGCTCACGCTGCTTTACCCCTAAATCCACTTGTTCTAGTCCCTCTAGCACCTTCTCTACAATTCCCTTCTCCATCAGAACGCCCTCCGCGTTCACAGGTGAAAACTCATCGTCAGAAACATTATGCTCCGACTCACTTTCCTCCCCAAATAAGCAGGCATCATCCCCTAATGCAAAACCCCATTCCTCAATTATTTGTATATTCACCACCTTCCCATCAACAGCTAGACTCTCCATCACTTTCACTACCTCTAAGTCCGGTGTGGCGATGAGGACTCTCGCGTAATCAAGCCTATCCCTGTCTAACGTACTGGTATCAGCTCGGAGGTACCTCCCACAATCTAAAACGCATAGTTTAAAGAAGTCTTCATTCCATGCGTCTAGAGGAATTCCATAGAGTCTAACCCAAACCCCTCTTCTAACTGGCACTATTTCGTTTTCCCATTTCTCCCAGTGTGATAGGAAAAGACCGAAAAAGTCTTTTGCACCATTAAGAACAGCCAGTGCTTCAGTGGATGATGAACTGTGAATAAAAACACGGTCCGCACCCATCGGTACCACCACAAGGTCCGCAAAACCCGTATCCAAAATGCGATTTTGAATCAACGGAATCGCTTCCCCATTACTCACAGTAGCCACCACCCCCCTGCTTGCCCATTGAACTTCCGTCTCCTTAGTCTTATACGAACGCATGAGCACCCCCTGGTTGCTAACCGCTTTAGTTCCACCCACTCCTTGCTCTCCCGTTTTCTTCTTTAACGGAATTTGAACCTCCCCTACTTTCACAGTCGACCCCGGGTCAGAAGTCGAACTGTTGCAGACCGGTTTAACTCTCACCTTCTCACCATTTTTTAAAACATCTACATCCTTTTCTATCTCTACCCTTGCCGGTTTTGTTAAACTAACCTCCTTGAAACTCTCACGCGGGTATCTAGCCAAACTCGCCTTAATGCGAAAATGGCCAAACCAGACCTCATTCAAGGCCTTGGTCAGCCTATCTACATTCTTAACCTTAGCGAAGCGAACAAAACCATAAGGTTTCCCGTTCGCATTCAAGCTTTTTGCGACATATAAATCCTCTAGTATGCCACAAACCTCTAAACCTTTTCTTAAATAAAAATTCGACATCAAAGGCGGAAAATTAGTAAAATAAAACGAAACGAATTTACTGTTTACATCATTCCCGTGCTCCCCCCCCACACCGTGCTGCACCGCCGCCATATTTCCTTCCTTCCCCTTCCCGGAATGGCTCAAAGGGCGGTTTGCCTCTCTCCCCACGCGCACTGTTTGAGTGCGATCACCATTCTCTTCTCATAACCGCGAAACCTGATTCGCGATAACACCCTCCCTTAAAACCCCACACCGCTGCTTAGTTTCGTCGTCGCGGCGGTGCATGCTAACTCGTGATCGCCACTCCTGATTATCGGTTGTCCAAGGCTGCTGTACTCGCTCATCAAAGTAACGTGGGTTGCTTCCCTCGCGGCGATAACCAGAAAACGATTGGCCATAGTAACGGTTCTGATGACTATTAAAACCAGGAAAACGCATTGCAGAAAAGCCATGTTTGTCTAGATGATCATGATATTGCTCATACCTTGGTCTTGGTACTCGATCTCCATAGCTTTGCTCTTTCCTCCGTCGTCGGCTCACCACCGTCCAACCATCCCCATCGTCATCGTTCCCCCCCCCCCCCCCTGTGGCACCCTGCCGGCATCCCACCCCCCCCCCCCCCCCAAAGAATCTCTGTTCCGGCGAATACGACCGGTAAGACCGCCGTGGTTGAACCCTAGCGGCGTCTCTCACTCTCTCACGGCCTCTCATATTGTTTTTGGATTATAAAATTATGATAGATCACCGTAGTTCTGGCACATTTACCGTGCTACGAAATATAGCTTAAATGTCTGTTTGATCTCACAGTAAGATTGTAACTACCTAACCTTAAAAAATACAACAAAACATTCTGAGTTTGTTTTACTATTGCTTGATTGATTCAGGGGTTGCTAGAGGTTGTGGATGGCAACATCTAGGAGTTTATGTGAATTTAGGAGCCTTCTACCTCTGTGGGATTCCTGCTGCTATTGCATTGGCGTTTTGGGTTCAAGTGGGAGGAAAAGGACTATGGATTGGTATACAAATTGGTGCTGTTGTTCAATGTGTTCTACTTTCCATCATAACTTGTTGTATAAATTGGGAGCAATTGGTATGCACTTTATCTTTGTATTAAAACCTCAGTTATGTAGAAGAATTTTAGACATTATTAATTTAATTTGTTTGGTTTTACTAATAATGTTGCAGGCAATGAAAGCTAGACAGAGGTTGTTTGATGTTCAATTTTCAGGAGAGAGTAATAGAGTGGTATGATATGAAACATCAAATTTGTTAGGGGGGACAATGCTCCATTTTATTGGAGGTTTTGATCAAGAACTTGTTACATCTTAAATAAATTTGAAGTTTTTTTTTTATAAAGAAAATCTGATATTGACCGGTAGTATTAAAAAAAATTGACGAACGACCGGTAGTATTAAATGTATTATTTTTTTTACTTAATAATTTTGATATTTTTTGTCAATTTATGTACTAATTATAATATTTTTAAAATATAAAATTAACTTATATAATAATGTAAATATATTCAATTTGTGTATTACTTTTTCTTTCGACAAACTAAATTAGTGTATTACTAAATGCTATATACATATTTTATTACAAATCAATCATGGTGTGTATATTCAAAATATAAAGTGTTTTATAAGTAAAAAGTTAGGGTCATGAATCTAAAAAAGTTAATATCTTATATATGTTAAGTTTTTATGATAAATTTAATCAACCGGTCAAATAAATAAGAAAAAAATATATATCTTTTTGACCGGTGAATAAATTAACTCCCTTTAGTCAATAAATTAATTCTTATAAATCAGATACACAAGATAGTCAATGAATCTTTAGTCAAAAAAAAAAGTTAGTCAATGAATCTAAAAATGTATCATTCTAAAATAATACTTATTAAGTATTAAGTATCTTATCTTATATAAGTTAGTATTGATACCATTAGGTTTGTTACTTCACTAAAACTATCATTGAAAAATATGGCAGCATATAGGATTTCAAATGTAGAATTGAATCAAGAAGCATGGATCAAACCCAGAGTCAATTTCATGAAATGTAACATTGACGCTTCTTTTTCCATTGATCACAACTTGGTGGGAATTGGCATTATAATTCGCAATGATCGTGGTCATTTTGTCATGGCGAAAACTATCCAGTTTTCGCCTTTATTACAGGTCCTAGAAGGTAAGGCTAAAGGTCTTCTACATGCTATAAATTGGGTTATCGAGTTGGGTTTGAGTAACGTTATTTTTGAGCTCGATGTTAAAATAGTAGTCGACGCTTTTAATAATAATTCCAAAGTTGATATGTCCGAGTTTGGCTCGATTATTGATCAATGTCGTAATTTAGTAGCTCAAGATTTACCAAATTCAATAGTTGTGTTTATTGGGAAGAAAGCAAATAAAGCAGCTAGTGTATTAGCAAGTGTGGCTTTAGACATGGCTTATCCTGAAGTTTATCATCATGTCCCCTTATGTATTTCTTCTATTATCTTCAATGAAATGATGTGAATTTCAATTTGTAAAAACATAAATGAAAAGAAAACAATTATGCAATTGAGATTACTGCTGCTGTTGGTAGTGTTTATCTCCTTATGCTTTTTTTATTTATTTATGGAGTTTTGCTTTAAAATGGTCTTATGTGTTTGATATTTTAGTGTGAAAATATTTGACCAAAAGTTTATTTTTTCTACTATTCATACTACATGTTTTGTAAAAGTATTAATTAATTCTCTCTCACAAAGAGTAAACTTGTAAAATAATATTCCTTCCGTCTAAATATATATAAGGGAAAAATGATTAAAGAAAATTGATGTATTTAATTAAAAATTTGGATTAAATATATTAATTTTGATTGACTAATTTTTCTTTGTATTTTGAGACGGATGGTGTACTCCCTCAAAAAAAATTGACCTAGTTGCCTAAATAATTTATCCCAAAATAATAGACTTTTTTCATTTCCAACATAATATTATTACTTTTTTTTGGTGAACTTAATTTTTTTTCTTTCTATTTTACCCCTTATATATGTTTCTATTCCTATGCAACTTTATGTACAACTTGATCTTGAGCAATTAATGCAGTCAAAAAATTACATATAAAAAGAATAATAATTTAGTAAAATTGATATTCTCTCATTCATTTTTCTTAAAATATATAAATTGGTCAACAGATTGATTATTTTAAAACAGAAAAAATACTACTCCATCCGTATCAAAATGTATGACGTTTTGACTAAATCACACAAATTAAGAAATATAATTAATGTTGTATAGAAAAGAGAAATTATGAGTTAGTTTATAAAATTATACTTCATTAATAGTATGAGAAAGATAAATTGTAAAATTGAAAGAAGAAAGAGAAACAAATAGTTAAAAGTATAATAGAAAAAATAACATTAAATATTTTATTGGTAATGTAAAACAATATATATTTTAATACAATTTTTTTTCTAAAACGACATATATTTTAGTATCGACTTTCTTAATTATATAATTTCCTCAAAAGTACGTACCAAAAAAATATAATTTCCTCAAAAGTTCGGGACTAGGATTAGATAGTGTTCAAAAATGAAAACACAATGTGCGTCCAAAAGACAAGAGAATGTTGGTGTCACTATCATCATTCTTTATTTTATACATTGAGTGCATGCGCATCTAAAAAGTGTAAAACTAAAGGGGTTGTTTGTATATTAGTCGAACATTTTTTCTTTGTTACATTCACATGCGCATGTTCAGAGCAAACTACTTTTACATACATTAAAAGAAGGATCGGCCAATAATATATGTCCATGCATCACATTCACATGTAAACATTGTTTATTCAATTTGAATTTGAATACTAATCTCAAGTTCTACGTATTCAAATCAAATATTTTTACCTACACAAGGTTTGTGTTGTTAACCGCCGCCATAGAGCTAGAAGATATGGAAAAGGGTCTATTAGAGAAAGGTAGAGAGGGTGGTTCAGATAGCATAACATGGGGTGTGTTTCTTCAAGAAGTGAAAGATGTTGGTTTTCTTGCATTGCCTATGATTTGTGTTACTCTGTCACAATATTTTCTACAAATTATTTCAATGATGATGGTTGGTCATTTGGGTAAGCTTGCTCTCTCGAGCACAGCAATTGCTATCTCTCTTTGTTCTGTCTCTGGCTTCAGTCCTATTGTAAGTCTTCCATTTCCCTAATCTATTAGCTAGCCTTCATTCTATACATGTATTATTTACAGACTCATTTGTGTCGTTGCATATGTCGGATGGTGTACTGTAGTATTTGAACGTATTTAAATTACAAAAACATGCTCGAATGTGTCTTTTGCTAGTCATTTTGGTCGTTAAATGTGTTTTTCAGATAGTTAATTTGATTATAAAATGTGTGTTTTGTTTATCAGTTTGTTCATAAAATTGCTGACAAAAGACACATTCAGGAACATTTTTGAAGTTTCGATAGTGTCATAGGTTAGATTGTTTGGTCACGGTACGTGTCTTTTTGTCTATTTGCTCCATACAATTTCCACAGTCTCATGAATGTATCAAAATTACAAAATATCCCAAAATGTGTCTTTTGCTGATTAACTTGTCCTCAAATGTGTCTTAGGTTTGTTAGTTTAGTCTGCAAATGTATCTTTTGTCAATTTTGTCCATAAAATTACTAATAGAAAACACATTCAGAACTGGTTTTGAAGTTTTGATATATTTAAGGTTTATAATGACACTGTATCACACATTCAGACACCAAAAAATGATTGTTTTCTCATGTATCAAATCAACATGCAATTAATTACATTTTATTTTATACTTTGTAAATGTCAAACAGTTTGGAATGTCATGTGCACTTGAAACTCAATGTGGGCAAGCTTATGGTGCTAAGCAATATAAAAAATTTGGTGTTCAAATTTACACTGGTGTCATTTCTCTTATTATAGCTTGTGTTCCTCTCTCTCTATTATGGCTCAACTTGGGAAAGATATTGAGTTTACTAGGCCAAGACCCTTTGATTTCACAAGAAGCTGGAAAATTTGCAATGTGCATGATTCCTGCTCTATTTGCTTATGCAACACTTCAGGCACTAGTCAGATACTTTCTAATGCAAAGTTTGATACTTCCTCTTGTTATAAGTTCTTCTATTACTCTTTGCTTCCATGTAGCATTTTCTTGGTTGCTTGTTTTTAAATCTGGATTAGGTTCCTTAGGAGCTGCATTGTCTATTGGTACTTCATATTGGTTGAATATAGCTATACTTGGATTATATATGAAATTCTCTACTGATTGTGAAAAGACTTGGGTTCCAATTTCAATGGAACCATTCCTCGGAATAGGAGAGTTTTTTCGCTATGCTATTCCTTCGGCAGGAATGATTTGGTGCGTTCCTTCCCTCCTCTTATATCTTATAGTTTTGTGTTTTTTATTTGCATTTAATTCATATACACTGTCAGCGTAGAATTTTTACATTGTCATTGAATCGTGATTGTTAAGTCATTACCTACTTTTAAAGTCACAATCACAAATGAGTGATCGCGATTTGTTGACAATGTAGAACTTTTTACACCGATTCTATTATAATATATTAATCTAGAGTCCTAATTTATATGATTGACATCTCATCCTTTTTTGGCCAAATAATACCACATATGCCACCTCATTCATTTTTCTTACGTGGCACTCTCTATTTCATTGTTACTAGCAACTCTCATATTTAAACTTCATTCATGTGTGACACCTTTTCATATTCTCATCTACTATTATTTCATTTCTATATGTAACCCATTAAATCTTATTAAATTATTTGTTATATTCTTGCAATTCAATTCAAAAGGTAGGTTGAAATTTAATTTGTGCTAATTAATTTTGTCCGATGGTATTTTATTATTTTATATGTCATCTTGTAGAAAAACATATAAATGATAAATTTTGACTCATATATCTTTAGTAAAATATGAAGTCATTTTCAAATCTGCATAGTATATCTCTTCTAATCTATTATTGTCTGCAACTTTCACTTTATCATTTTGATTATATTCTATTTGCTAGAAGTATGAATGACATTTTTTCTCTTATAATTTGAGACGGAGGGAGCATCTTACAAGAAAATGAATATGAGCGGTAAACATTTAATTAATTATTAAGATATGTGATACAAGTCAGAATAATTCTCCATCTCAATTTTTTAGTTAATTAACATTATCCTATTTTGGTTGTGGACCTTATAAACATTTCAATTTGATGGTTAAGTCCATGTGACAACTTTCTACTTATACTTGCACAAACTTTGGCACATTTTTGTTCAACCACAATTTTAGCTCATTTTACCTCATGACAAATCTATTTAAAGTTTGATTCTCACTCAAAATTATCTAAATATTCTTTTTATCTACACCAATTATTTTATAAATTTATTTTTACAAATAAACTCAATCATTTATTTTGCACATCCTTATTTTAACTTTATTTTCCCGGCCACCGCGCAACGCGCGGGTATCTATCTAGTGTGTATCAAAATTAGACTCTTGTTTTGGTGTCAAACATGGTATGTAACTCCGTTTCTTACAAATTTGATCTTTTCAGCCTTGAGTGGTGGTCATTTGAGCTCTTAGTCCTTCTTTCTGGTCTTCTACCAAATCCACAGCTTGAAACTTCAGTCTTATCTAAATGGTATAATTATTGCAACTTTTCTTAGTCTTTTGATACATGAATTACTTTGTGTCTTCAAATTTGTATTGAAATTGGTACTTACTAATTGGTGCTAATTGATTGTTTAAATGTTACATTTTGCTCTGACCAGTTTATCAATCATCTCAACACTCTATACAATACCAGAAGCAACTGGCTCAGCAGCAAGGTTTTACTTCATATCAGTCATAACCACATCAATTTGTGCATATACATTTTTCTGTACAACAAAAAATAATGCAATTTCTTTCTTTCTGATTGGTTATAGGTTTGTGTGTTATACAGTGCTAGAGTTTCAAACGCGTTAGGAGCTGGATGTTCCCAAGCAGCGCGATTGTCTGTTTATGCTGCTATGACTCTTGCGGTTTCTGAGGCTATTTTGGTGAGTTCCATCATTTTCGCCTCTCGACGGGTTTTAGGTTATATATTTAGCAATGAGCAGGACGTGGTGGGTTATGTCACAGATATGGCTCCTTTGATAAGTCTATCTGTTATAATGGATAGTTTACATGCTACCCTTTCAGGTTGGCTATTTAATTCTTCTCTCTATTATTCATGCTCAATAGTAATTCATTTTTCATGAAATTAATATAGTTTGGGTTATTATGCTATGGAACGTAACACTTGTCCATTATAGGTATTGCTAGAGGATGTGGTTGGCAGAAGTTGGGAGCATATGTGAACCTTGGAGCCTATTATGTTTTTGGAATTCCAATTGCTCTTATATTGGGTTTCTGGTTTGAATTGAGAGGAAAAGGCTTGTGGATTGGGCTTGTTGTGGGTGCCTTCTGTCAAGCACTTTTGCTCTCCCTTATTACAAGTTTTACAAACTGGGAAGAACAGGTTTGTCTTCACTTCTAGTACTGACACTTTTAGATTGAAGGCGTGTTCAATGTCTTACATGAACACGACACAGACACATGTAGTTACATTCAATTACTTTTATTTTTTCAAATTATTATCAGCGTCAATATTTCATTGTTGTGTCATGTGTTCGTGTATGTGTCGGTGTTCATAGTTCCATGTCTTTGTGGCTCTACCTCTCTTTACATTCGGCACAGTCAAAAAGCATCAATTTTATAATGTTATACCTTCTTAGATCAGGAAATCCTATCAAACTATATATTTGTAACTTAATATGTTTTAGCTAGGGAAGATATCTATCTTTATATTCAAAGAGAAGTTGCGTTTAATTGCCATGCCGGTAACAATTTTGAAAATATAGTGTTAATTGAAATATATTAATTTCTTGAGTGTCTACGATTGCAGGCAATTAAGGCAAGGGAAAGAATATTTGAAGGAAATTTTGCAGTAGAAGATAGATTAGTTTGAACAAATGCAGTAGATTCATCAAAGCTGTCAGCCTGTTTAGTTAATCTGTTTAGAGTAAAAGATCAAATCTCACATACTACAAGGAGGAAAAGTTTTCACACCAAGAAACGAGTTATCAAAATGATGATTTTTTTTCTTTCTCAGTTCAATTTTTGTTAAGGCTCACATATTGAGACCAAAGACAAATTTTAGGATGAAACCTTTTAAAGCTCATGTTAGTAGCATTTTAGTAAAACAAGTTGGGTACCAAAGAATTCACATGTTTTTAGATACCTACGAATCATCAAATCATTAAATGTTGAGTCATTTTTTATATTAAAATAATTAATAATGCTCCCTACTGTCAAGTTTAAACACCTATTGTATATAGACAATTATGGCGGCTAACTATATTATATTGTACGCAAAAGCACTTGGATGCGATAATAAGATATCTCTTCCAGCTTAATCAGATGTCAAGAGTTTTGAATTCAGTCTTAACAATGTAGCAATGTTAAATTCTCTTGATGAAGAGTTTTACCATCCTTTGTGGATTGTGGTCCTACCCAGCTCAAGGATTAATCTCTACAGCCGCGCGTATAACATATCCACTTCATATAAAAAAAACTATACTATACTGTACTAATTTATACTTTCTCCCTCCAAACTGAAAATTTTGTCCACCTAGTTGCTCACTCCTATATAATTATAATCAAACCTTGAATTTGGATACATCAAAGCCAGCCAGCCAAATAATGTATGAAGGAGGGAACTACTAGTTATTCCAAATTAGACGGTGTTGTTGACTTGACCCAAATAGTGATGAAAAGTGGCAAGATATTGCACTTGGAAACCTTATACAAGCAAAAAAGATGGCATCAACTTCATCCAAAACATAGCAACCAAATCTCTATGGTTAAGAGCAATATACCTTCACAACCATGGGGCCGGTGGGAGTCTGTTGTTGTTGCTGTTTTGCTTGGGGCTTTTATAGTCCCTTTCTTTCTTGCTTTGTTTGTTAGACTCCTTTGTAACTTGCTCCTCTTGTACTACTCGTTCTTGAGTTGCTTAATAAAATTTGCCATTTCAAAAAAAAACCTTCACAACCAAGCAACTGGGTGCATCAGTTTTTAGACAAGTAACAGTAGATGCAGGGACAAATCAGCTGAACTTGGCTATGCTCTGAGCTCCATGTACTGGGGCAAAGGGATTGCCGCAATGGTTGTCAAACAAGTGGTTGAAGCTGAAGTATTTAAGGAGTTTCCATACTTGGAGAGGATAGAAGCTATCGTTGATATCGAAAATGTTGCTTCTAAGAGGGTGCTGGAGAAGGCTGGTTTTCAAAAGGAATGAGATCTCAGGAATATTTTAAGTCGTCTCTCAAATGATCTTCAAGTTTGATCTGTTTGTTATCAAATATGTCAACTATCATTTAAAATGTCTAAATAAATTTTATTCATGCTACAAATGTTGCCAGCATTCATAAACAGCATATCTTAGAAATAGAGCATCCATGTGGAATACATTAATGTATGCATCTAGGAAGCTAATGACAATTTAAAAGAAAAGCAACCTTTGTATTCCGCCACTTCATCCCATTTTATTGATACAGTATAACATAGAACTTTAAATCACTCCTATTGATACAGTTTGAAATTAACTTACACCAATAATGTATATCTTTTAAACTCGAAAAAAAAAACCGAAAATTAATTTTTCAGCACGTTTTCTCCAAAAAGAAATAATATTTTTCTTCTAAATTTCTAGTATTTATTTTAAAATAACGAATGTATATCTTTAAATTATTAAATATATATACAGTGAAGTTGTCATGTATAATTCTTTTTTTTTATGTACATAAATAAACGAAATAGCAAAGCCGTTATAAATTCACACATAAAGTGGAAGGACCGGAGATCGGACCATCGTCATAGACGTCCGGTCTAGAAATTTCGGCATTTTCTTCTAATTGAGTCAGAACTTCTAGACATCATATATAATTCTTTACTCGTGTGTACCGCATGTAATGTTTGTATATTGGCCAAAGGAATTTTTTTCTTTATTCCGTATTAATAGCAAACTACAATTACATTACATTAAAAAAGATCTTCGAATAATATATGTTCGTGCATCACATGTAAACATTGTTTATTTGAATTTGAATAATAATCTCAAGTTCTAAGTATTCAAATCAAATATTTTTACCTATAACTATAAAGGTTTCTTGTTGTATGAACCACAGAGCTAGAAGATATGGAAAAGGGTCTGTTAGAGAAAGACAGAGAGAGTTGTTCAGACAGCATAACATGGTGTTTGCTTGTTCAAGAAGTGAAAGATGTTGGTTTTCTAGCATTGCCAATGATTTGTGTGTCTCTGTCACTGTATTTTCTACAAATTATTTCAATGATGATGGTTGGTCATTTAGGTAAGCTTGCTCTCTCTAGCACAGCTGTTGCTATCTCTCTTTGTGCTGTCTCTGGTTTCAGTCCTCTTGTAAGTCTTCCTTTTCCTTTATCTCTTATAGCTTGGCTTTTATTCCATACATGTATTATTTGTGATGTAACCACTCATTTAGGCCCTTGCATATGTCTCATCGTGTCACTATAGTATCTACATACATCAAAATTACAAAATGTGTTTTCTGGTAGTTAATTTGATTATTGGTGTGTATTTTGTTTGTCGGTCTAGTTCATAAAATTACTAACACAAGACGCATTCAAAAATGTTTTTGAAGTTTCGCTAGTGTCACAGGTTAGATTGTTTAGTCATATGTTTCGCTAGTGTCTTTTGCTAATCAACTTGTCTCAAATGAGTCTTAGATTAGTTTGTTTATCATCAAATGAATGTTTGTCAATTCAGTCCATAAAATTACTAATAGAAGACACATTCAGGAATGCTTTTAAAGTTTTGATACGTCTAAGGACTATAGTGATACGGTATCACATATTCAGACACCAAAACAATTGATTACTTGTTATTTAATTTGGATAAAATCAATATGAAATTAATGATATTTTATTTTATATTTTGTACATGTCAAAAACAGTATGGAATGTCATGTGCACTTGAAACTCAATGCGGGCAAGCTTATGGAGCAAAGCAATACAAAAAATTTGGTGTTCAAATTTACACTGCTATCATTTCTCTTACTATAGCTTGTGTTCCTCTCTCTCTATTATGGCTCAATTTGGGGAAGATATTGAGTTTCCTTGGCCAAGACCCTTTGATTTCACAAGAAGCTGGAAAATTTGCAATGTGCATGATTCCTGCTCTATTTGCTTATGCAACACTTCAGGCACTAGTTAGATATTTTCTAATGCAAAGTTTGATACTTCCTCTTGTTATAAGTTCTTCTGTTACTCTTTGCTTCCATGTAGCATTTTCTTGGTTGCTTGTTTTTAAATCTGGATTAGGTTCCTTAGGAGCTGCATTTTCTATTGGTACTTCATATTGGTTGAATGTGATTATACTTGGATTATATATGAAATTCTCTGTTGATTGTGAAAAGACTCGGGTTCCAATTTCAATAGAACCATTCCTTGGAATAGGGGAGTTTTTTCGCTATGCTATTCCTTCAGCAGGAATGATTTGGTGCGTTCCTTCCCCCCTCTTATATCTTATAGTTTTGTGTTTTTTATTTGATTTAATTATATACTTCCTTCGGCCTTAGTTATAAGCAAAAGTGAATTTTTTAGATTCAAACATGGTTTGTAACTTTTATTCTTACAAATTTGATCTCTTAAGCCTTGAGTGGTGGTCACTTGAGCTCTTAGTCCTTCTTTCTGGTCTTCTACCAAATCCACAGCTTGAAACTTCAGTTCTATCTATATGGTATAATTACAACTTTTCTTAGTCTTTTCATACATGAATTACTTTGTGTCTTAAAATTTGTATTGAAATTGTTACTAATTAATTGGTGTTAATTTTTGCTCTGACCAGTTTATTAATCATCTCAACACTCTATACAATACCAGAAGCAACTGGCTCAGCCGCAAGGTTTTACTTCATATCAGTCACAACCCTATCAATTTATGCATATACATTTTTCTGTACAACAAAAAGTGATGCTATTCTTTTCTTTCTGATCGGTTTTTCTTTTGCACATGTTGTTTAGTGTTAGAGTTTCAAACGCATTAGGAGCTGGATTTCCACAAGCAGCACGGCTGTCTGTTTATGCTGCTATGACTCTTGCTGTTTCTGGGGCTATTTTGGTGTGTTCCATCATTTTTGCCTGTCGACGGGTTATAGGTTATATATTTAGCAATGAGCCGGACGTGGTGGGTTATGTCACAGATATGGTTCCTTTGATAAGTCTATCTGTTATAATGGATAGTTTACATGTTACCCTTTCAGGTTGGCTCTTTAGTTTGTCTCTTTATTATTCAATGCACAATACTTCATTTTCTTGAAATTAATTAAAATGGAACCAGAATTATTATGCTATGGAGTGTAAAACTTGTCCATTATAGGTATTGCTAGAGGATGTGGTTGGCAGAAGTTGGGGGCATATGTGAACCTTGGAGCCTATTATGTTTTTGGAATTCCAATTGCTGTTATATTGGGTTTCTGGTTTGAATTGAGAGGAAAAGGCCTGTGGATTGGGATAGTTGTTGGTGCCTTCTGTCAAGCACTTTCACTTTCCCTTATCACAAGTTTTACAAACTGGGAGAAACAGGTTTGTCTTCACTTATAGTACCAACACTTTAGATTGAGGGTGTGCCCAATGTCTAACATGGACACGACACAGACACATGTAGTTACATTTAATTACTTTCATTTTTTCAAATTATTGTAAGTGTCGACATGTCAATGTTATGTCTGGTGTTCGTGAATGTGTCGGTACTTCATAGTTCCTTGTCTTTGTGGCTCTTACCTCTCTTTACATTTGGCACAGTCAAAAAGCATCAATTTCATAATGTTAAGCTAGGGGGAAGATATCTATCTTTTATATTATATTGAAATAATACTATCATCTAATTGCCATGCTGTTATATTAAGATTCAATTTCAGTTTTGAAAATATACTAATTTCTTGAGTTTCTATGATTGCAGGTAATTAAGGCAAGGGAAAGAATATTTCAAGGAAATTTGCAAAGCTGTCAGCCTGTTTAGTTAACATTTGTAAAGCTTATAGCTTAATTTGATTAGAGAAAAAGATCAAATCTCAAATACTACAAGGAAAAACATTGATACCATGAAAAATATTGGTGTTCCTCCATGACCTTCTTAAATATTTTTTCGGCTATTCTTTTTCTTTGTAAGCAAATTATTTTTAGCCATGAAAAAAATTATAAATATATTTGTTTACATTTATATGTCTCACTTTCATTGTGGTCCAAAACACATCTTGCAGGTTTTTAATGTCTTTGACAAATTCAAAGTCATAGATGTAAATTTCAATGTGATACTCTATCGACTCAATTTATAAGAGAAAAAGACAAAAAACACAATAATTAAAAATATATTCATTTTTTTTTTTTGAAATAAAATTCATTAGAAAATGTAAAAATAATTTTCAGTAGTTATTATTTATTTAAAAAAGATGAGAGATAATAAATTAAATGAATATATTTATGTTTGTCAAAAAAAAAATTAATATATTTATGAGTTTTTTTTCCTAATATGACGGATTGTGGGAGCAGGAATTAATGAAATGGAGGACCTTGTATTTATAGAGGAGGTTGATATGTACAAATCAGGTAGCTAAAGCCTAAACTACTGCATCTTCAAACCGGAATTAATGAAATGGAGGACCTTGTATTTTCATCATGTTCCAAATTTGGTTAGTCTCAACTTGTAAAATTTTGTTTTAATTCATAGTACTTACCAATTTTAAAAAAGTACTATACAAATTTGGAAACTTCCATTCCAAGAAAACATAAATATAAATAGAATATAATGACTTGTTACAAATTTTATAAAAAGGACATCAAATAATGAGTAAAAAAAGGACATCAAATAAATAAATAAATATTGGCTCATATTAAAGAAAGCACATGTTAATAAAATTAAAAATTCGATTTCTTTTGACAGCTGCGTAAGCAGAAAATTCAATTCAGAGCGGAGAATCCACCTAATATATTCTATATGTTTCCTGACATAGATTATTCATTGTTACTGATGATAAAAACTACATACCAATATTATGGTAACAAAAAAAATTATAAATAGTATTTTTGACATTGAAAAAACAATTTTAAAATCTTTAAAAAATAAATATAAAATTTCTAAATTTTTTTTTTTGAAATAGCGAAATATTATTAAGACATTACAAAGAAGGGAGAAAGGACAACACCATCTCAACAAAAACCCACCCACCCCACCAGCACACAGACCAACACGACCTTCTAAGATATAATTACCAGTTAAACTATTAAATTGTATTTTCGTGAATTTAACTCAGTTGATAGTACATTTGTATATAATGTATAAAGATTGAAGTTTAAATTTAGTACGTCCACTTATTTATCTTTAAGAGGTAAAATTTTAGTCACAAAATTACTTGATAATATGTGTCAATGAGTAGCGCACATGTTAACATCTTCCATTGGGTAAGAAAAAGAGACATCTTGCGTAAATATTTTTACTTTTACAATAAAAGAGAATGATAACATGTACTCTTAAGACATGTTACAATAAAAATTGTACATTTGATCTTTTTCAAGTCAACGTATTATTCTTTCCTATATAAATTTATTATTTTTGAATTCCTTAACATGTGCCCTTAAGACATATGGACACATGTTAACGAGACCTAAAATAAATAAAGAGTCCTAAAACACTGAAACTGTATTTGTCTATGAGTTCCAAATTTCAAGGTTTTTGTTGTTAGCCACCATAGAACTAGAAGATATGGAAAAGGGTTTGTTAGAGAAAGACAGAGAGGGTGGTTCAGGTAGCATAATAACATGGGGTGTGTTTATTCAAGAAGTGAAAGATGTTGGTTTTCTTGCTCTTCCTATGATCACTGTCACTTTGTCACAGTATTTTCTGCAAATCATTTCAATGATGATGGTTGGTCGTTTGGGTAAACTTGCTCTCTCTAGTACTGCTATTGCTATCTCTCTTTGTGGCGTCTCTGGCTTCAGTCTTCTTGTAAGTCTTGTTTGTTTTACCTTATTAAGCTTATATGATCGATCATACTCTTAGCTAGGATCCTTGCATATGTTGGCGGCGTCACTATAGTCTCTAATTGTATCAAAATTATAAAAATATCCTTGAATGTATCTTCTGTTAGGCTCCGTTTGGCCTGACTTATTTTCTACTTTTCTAGTTTGCTTAAACGAAATTGAGAAGTATAAAATTGAATTTAGTCATATTTCTCCTTAAAGTAAAAAAGTACAAAATAAAGAGAAGTAGAGTCAAACACAATTTTTTCTTTCTTTACTATTTTTAAGGCGAAGAAAAAAAAAAGTAGAAAATAAGCCGGGTCAAACGGAGCCTTAGTCAGTTTGGTTCTCGGATGTGTTTTCAGTTAGGTATTTACTTTGATTATTGAATGTGTATTTTGTTTGTCGGTCCATAAAGTTACTAATAGAAGACACATCCAGGCGTGGGCGGAGCGGAGCCAAGGCCCAACAAGCCCGGCCAAAAATTTTTGGTATTTTCAATGGTTAGTTAATGGCGAAACTGAGATTTTTAAGAGTTAGTTTACGACAAAATTGAGATTTTTTGTTGAGAACTAAAATTTTGCTCAGGCTCTATAATATTCTTGGCTCCACCACTGCATACAGGAATGTTTTTGAAGTTTCGATATATTTAAGGACAATAATGACACTGTCTCGCACATTTAGGGACCAAAATAATTGTTTACTCATTATTTGCATCAAATCAATATGAAAGTTAATTGTATTTCTCAAATCAGTATGGAATGTCATGTGCACTTGAAACTCAATGCGGACAAGCCTATGGTGCTAAGCAATATAGAAAATTTGGTGTTCAAATTTACACTGGTATTATTTCTCTTATCATAGCTTGTGTTCCTCTCTCTATATTATGGATCTACATGGGGAAGCTATTGAGTTTACTTGGCCAAGACCCTTTGATTTCACAAGAAGCTGGAAAATTTACAATGTGCATGATTCCTGCTCTATTTGCTTATGCAACACTTCAGGCACTAGTCAGATACTTTCTGATGCAGAATCTGATATATCCACTTTTTATAAGTTCATCTGTTACACTTTGCTTCCATATAGCTTTTTGTTGGTTGCTAGTTTTTAAATCTGGATTAGGGTGCTTAGGAGCTGCATTTTCTATTGGTACTTCATATTCGTTGAATGCGATTATACTTGGATTATATATGAAATTCTCTTCTGATTGTGAAAAGACTCGGGCTCCGATTTCAATGGAGCCATTCATTGGAATAGGAGAGTTCTTTCGCTATGCGATTCCTTCAGCAGGAATGATCTGGTGAGTTCCCTCCCTCCATTTGCATCTTATCTTTTAGTCTTATGTCTTTCCTTTTTGCTGCTGATTTTCAACCATGTTTTGTTTCTTACAAATTTGATCATTTCAGCCTTGAGTGGTGGTCATTTGAGCTCTTAATCGTTCTTTCCGGTCTTCTACCAAATCCACAGCTTGAAACTTCAGTTTTATCCATATGGTATGATTACAAGTTACAAGTTTTCTTGTCTTTGATGTATGAGTTACTTAATTTGCATTGAAATTATCTAATGTTTTTCTTTCTGATCAGTTTATCAATCATCACAACAATCTATACAATACCAGAAGCCACTGGCTCAGCAGCAAGGTTTTATTTGGATTAGTTACAACTCTATCTGTTTGTGCATAGACATTTTTCTTTACGATAAAAAGTGATTGTATTTCTTTATCATTGGTTTTTCTTTTCAGCTCTAGAGTTTCAAATGCATTAGGAGCTGGATGTGCACAAGCAGCGCGATTGTCTGTTTATGCTGCTATGACCGTTGCAGTTTCTGAGGCTATTTTGGTGAGTTCCACCATTTTCGCCTCTCGACGGATTTTAGGTTATCTATTTAGCAACGAGCAGGACGTGGTGGATTATGTCACAGATATGGTTCCTCTGATAAGTATATCGGTTACAGTGGATAGTTTACATGGTACCCTTTCAGGTTGGCTCTTTAGTTTGTCTCTTTATTATTCAATGCACAATACTTCATTTTCTTGAAATTAACTAACAGAGTCTGAATTATTATGCTATGGAATGTAACACTTGTACCCATTATAGGTATTGCTAGAGGATCTGGTTGGCAGAAGTTAGGAGCATATGTGAACCTTGGAGCCTACTATGTTTTTGGAATTCCAATTGCCATTTTATTAGGTTTCTGGTTTGAGTTGAGAGGAAAAGGCCTGTGGATTGGGATACTTGTTGGTGCCTTCTGTCAAGCATTTTTGCTAGCCCTTATAACAAGCTTTACAAACTGGGAAAAACAGGTTATGCCTTCACTTCGACATCTTTGTGACTTACGTCTCTCCACATTTGGCTCTAGTAGTAAACACACATAGTAAACAATGACTTTGTTCCGTAAATGTGTGAGGCGCTATCACAATAGTCTTTGAATGAATCAAAATTATAAAAACAAACCTCAAATATGGCTTATAAGTTGAAAAGAGATAAAGTCTGAAAATAATTTATAAAGAGTGACATCCATCAATTTACAAGTTGGTTTTGTAAGGATAAGTCCAGTTCAGTATAAAAATCTAATAGGCACAATTCGAAAGCATCATCTTAGATCAGAAAATCATATCAAACTAAATAACTTAATATGTTAAACTAGAGAAGATAATTATGTTCATACTCAGAGAACTAGCATTTTAGGCCATGCTATCTTATTAAGATTCATTAACAGTTCTTCAAAAAAGATTCATTAACAGTTTTGAACATATACTGTTAACACTTAACAAGAAGATACTCATTTCTTGAGTGTCTATCTATGATTGCAGGCAGTTATGGCACGAGAAAGGATATTTCAAGGAAGTTTTGCAGTAGAAGATAGATTAGTTTAAGCTAATGGAGTAGATTCCTCAAAAGCTGGCAGCTTGTTAGTTTAGGACTTATAGCTTAATACGATTAGAGAAAAACATCAAATCTCAGATACTAAATGGAGGAAAATGTTTTCACACAGAGAAAAGAGTTATAAAATTGATGATATATTTTTTTTTCTTCTCAGTTCAATTTTTGTCAAGTCCCTTCAGTGTTGGTGTAACTTTTATCATTATTATGTTGTAAAAGAAATTGAATGAAATCTTCGCTTCAATTTCAATCGGAGATGAACATGAGCCAACTGAGAATGTTAAATGTTTCTTCTATGAATATTTTAGGCACCATGGTTTATCTTTTTTCCTCTACCATAGTTTTCTTTGCCGGATGATGAATGCAACTGTAATATCTTCTTTCTCATGAATGAATCCATTTATGGCTTTAAAAGGCTATCAAAAAATAAGAGAGAAAGCGAGTGAGAAAAAATAATAACAGAATGCTAAATTGTTGAGAGGAGGGAGAGAAAAATAGGCGACATAAAGCACAAAACAAAATCATGAGAAAATTGGAGATTTAAAATTTAAAGTTACTGTAATATACTTAAAGAAAGGTGGGAAGAGCGACCCGATACATGTCAGGTGGTAAAAAAGACTTAAGTTTTAAAATGTGCTGTCTCTGGCTTCAGCATTGTTGTAAGTCTTCTTTTTCCATATTAGGCATATCTCTTAAAAATCAATATGAAATTAATTGCATTTTATTATATATTTTGTACATATCAAACAGTTGGGAATGTCATGTGCACTTGAAAGTTGAAACTCAATGCGGACAAGCCTATGGTGCTAAGCAATATAAAAATTTGGTGTTCAAGTTTACACTGCTATCATTTCTCTTATTATAGCTTGTATTCCTCTCTCCATATTATGGATCTACTTGGGGAAGATATTGAGTTTACTAGGCCAGGACCCTTTGATTTCACAAGAAGCTGGAAAATTTAGAATGTGCATGATTCCTGCTCTATTTGCATATGCAACACTTCAGGCACTAGTGAGATACTTTCTAATTCAAAGTTTGATACTTCCTCTTGATGTTCTTCTGTTACTCTTTGCTTCCATGTAGCATTTTCTTGGTTGCTTGTTTTTAAATCTGGATTAGGTTCCTTAGGAGCTGCATTTTCTATTGATACTTCATATTGGTTGAATGTGATTATACTTGGATTATATATGAAATTCTCTACTGATTGTGAAAAGACTCAGGTTCCGATTTCGATGGAACCATTCCTCAGAATAGGGGAGTTTTTTTCGCTATAATATTCCTTCGGCAGGAATGATTTGGTCCGTTCCTTCGGCAGGAATGATTTCAATGGAACCATGATTTGGATTTAATTCATATACACATCTAGCTTAGATTTTTTCTATTGCCATTCAATCGTAATTGTTAAATCATTAATAGCGTTTGACTTTAATTGTAACTTCTACTAAAGTCACACACATGAGTGATCGAGATTTGTTGACAATGTAAAACATTTTACATCGATTGTGTATCAAACTATCAATATTATACTCTTGCTTTGGTGTCAAACATGGTTTGTAACTTTGTTTCTTATAAATTTGATCTTTTCAGCCTTGAGCGGTGGTCACATGAGCTCTTGCCTCTTAGTCCTTCTTTCTGGTCTTCTTCCAAATCCAGAGCTTGAAACTTCAGTCTTATCTATATGGTATAATTACAACCTTTCTTTGTCTTTTCATACATGAATTAGCTTGTGTCCTTAAATTTGTATTGAGATTGTTACTATTTAATTGGCGCTAATTGATTGTTTAAATGTTACATTTTGCTCTGACCAGTTTATCAATCATCTCAACACTCTATACAATACCAGAAGCAATTGGCTCAGCAGCATGGTTTTACTTCATATCAGTCGCAACCCCATCAGTTTATGCATATACATTTTTCTGTACAACAAAAAGTGATGCTATTCTTTTCTTTCTGATTGGTTTTTGTTTTGCGCTTGTTATTTAGTGCTAGAGTTTCAAATGGATTAAGAGCTGGATGTCCACAAGCAGCGCGAATGTCTGTTTATGCTGCTTTGACTCTTGCGGTTTCTGAGGCTATTTTGGCGAGTTCCATCATTTTCTCCTCTCAACAGGTTTTAGGTTACATATTTAGCAATGAGCAAGATGTGGTGGGTTGTGTCACAGATATGGTTCCTTTGATAAGTCTATCTGTTATAATGGATAGTTTACATGTTAACCTTTCAGATTGGCTCTTTATTATCATGCACAATAGTACTTCATTTTTCATGAAATTAATATAGTTTGTATTATTATGCTCTGAATGTATCACTTGTCCATTATAGGTATTGCTAGAGGATGTGGTTGGCAGACGCTAGGAGCATATGTAACCCTTGGAGCCTATTATGTTTTTGGAATTCCAATTGCTGTTATATTGGGTTTCTGGTTTGAATTTAGAGGAAAAGGCCTGTGGATTTGGATAGTTGTTGGTGCCTTCTGTCACACACTTTCGCTTTCCCTTATTACAAGTTTTACAAATTGAGAAGAACAGGTTTGTCGTTACTTCTAATACTGACACTTTAGATTGAAGATGTGTGTCCTGTGAGTGTCTAACATGAACAGAACACAGACACATGTAGTTACATTCGATTGCTTCCACTTTTTCAAATTATTATCAACATTGACATGCTAATGTTGTTTTTGGTTTTTGTGTATGTATCCGTGTTTCATAGTTCCATGTCTTTGTGGCTTTACCTCTCTTTAAATTTGGCAAAGTCAAAAAGCATCAATTTCATAATGTTATACCATCTAGATCAGGAAGTCCTATCAAAGTATATATTTGTAACTTAATTAATAGGCTTAAACATCATTTTAGTCCTTGTATGTACGTGAAATTTTGGTTTTAGTCCCTGTATCGAATTTTGTTCAAAATAAGTCTCTGAATCAACCAATTTTTTTGATTTTAGTCATTAAAACGAAAATCCGCAGTAAAATTCGTAGGAAAATCTGCAGGAAACTTGCGAATTTTCCTGCGGATTTTCGCTTTAGGGACTAAAATAAAAAAATTTGGTTGATTCAAGGACTTATTTTGAACAAAATTCGATACAGGGACTAAAACCAAAATTTCGCGTACATACAAGGACTAAAATAATATTTAAGCCTAATTAATATGTTAAGCCAGGGGGAATATATCTATCATTTTATATTCAAAGAATACTAGCATCTAATTGCCATGCTATCTTATTAAGATTCATATCAGTTTTGAAAATACCAAAAGTAAACATACTAATTCAACCCATTCAATACACAACTGAACCATTCTCAATCAATGTATTAATCTTTATCTAAATTGAAAGTTGAAACTACAAACCATTTTGCAAGTTTTTTGTACTCTAATCAAATTATTTGGAAACAAAAAGGAAATAAGGGGAAACACAAAGACCATGTGCACAATATGTAAGTTATTCGACTAAAGAATAATCTACCTCATATTTTGTATGTCTAAAATACCAATCGCACATGAAAAAATGTACTTTTAGAGGAGCCGGAAGCGTTATGTATTTTCGAAATTTTTTGTCCCCTGAGTACACATAACATTTTCGAGATAAAGGAGATATGACATACACAGAGTTACTCTCATATCCCCACATGTTCGGGTTGCTCAGTGCATAACAATGTTTGCACGAAGTATAAAATAATGCAATGTCGCCCAAAGTTTCCAACTTGACATATTCCATGGTTGAGAAGTCTATCTTGTACATATTCATTATTTCCATGTTTATTGC
This sequence comes from Trifolium dubium, assembly GCA_951804385.1. Taxonomy (NCBI): domain Eukaryota; kingdom Viridiplantae; phylum Streptophyta; class Magnoliopsida; order Fabales; family Fabaceae; genus Trifolium; species Trifolium dubium. Next base: position 57,021,830 of record OX638064.1, read on the forward strand.
ATCAACCAATAAAAGTTGTTCATCACAATTAACCAACCTGAGGTCTAAGTTATATAATCCCTTGGGGGTACTCTTCATTGTTAGAAATTTAATATTTGCATAATTTAAGCTGAGTACTCCTATGTTGGCCCTATCTGTGACAACATATATTATATTATGCAAAACCACAAAGTCAACAACATTCCCTTGATTTGTCATTGTTGAATAACTAACCCAACCACAATTTCGAGATTGATAGACAAGCAAATGGCCGTTGCATAAAATCACCAAGACAAATTCTTCAAAGGATTTGCCAAAAGCAAGCAAAGCATAGTTATCATAAGGGCGATGCTCAAAGGTAGAGGTATCAATTACCTTCTTTATTTTTGTGAATGGATTGATTAGCAATAATGAATTATTTTTGTACCCCGCCATGATAATATATCTGCTAGAAGACGTAACAAAGACAGAGCGGAAGGAGTACTTCATCAACTTTCAGCAATAAATTTTTTGGTTGGGTATGTTGATAAAGGAAAATGATCCATGTTCATCAAACGAAACATGAAGAAGCAATGGTTCTTGAGATGAAAAAAAAAATTCCAATAAAGTTTATGAAAAGCTTTCCAATTCTTGCACACACCGGCAAACTGAAAGTGGTCATCCAAATCTAATGTTTTGGAAATGATATCAAGCACATCCCAAGAAAATTCACGGTTCTCTTCTACCCTGGCTTTTTTTTTGGACAAGCAATTCTCTTCTACCTTCACTTTTTTCGCTGTATTACATTAATGACAATGTTAGGTAATTTAGGGGGGTGTTTGTTTCAAATTTATAAATAACATTTTTAAGAATATAAGAATAGGAATAGAGATATATTTGTTATAAGGTTGATATAAAATTATTCTTGAGTATCAAGGTTCTTTGAAATAAAGTAACTTCTCATGACTTCTCTTATTTCCGTGATTTTATTCTCAAGAAAATAGGTAGTAAAGAAAAATTTCCATAAAAATGAGAATAAATTTTAAATAACTTCTACTTCCTCCGTCTCAAAATAATTGACATACTTTCAATGTGTGATCCTCATTTTTTGTTCATATAAATAGTTTATTTTCTCATTTTCGTGATCACGGATCGTGCTAGTGTATAACAAACAATAGCTATGATACTCCAAAATTGATCAAGTATCGTGTCCGATATCGATATGCGTCAGATACTTCCCGATACATATTGGGGAAGTAACCAATGTTTAAATTTTATTTTTTAAATAAAAAATGCCGACACTTCTCTAATACTTGTCTGATATTTCTCGATACGTATCAGAGAAATATTCGGTATTTATATTTTATTCATTCTTTGAAAAGAAATAAAATTGATTCAAAAAGGGCTAAAAATTGGTTTATGTGCATACAAAATTTTCACTCTTGTTAAGGAATGATGAAGAATATAGGAAAATAGCGACAAGATTATAGGACATTAATGGAGATTATCAATTTAAAATATGTAATTCACTTATTTTGATAATTTTAATAATGTGAATGTTTATTTATTATCAATTTAGTTGTGTTTATATATTTTACACTTAAATATTTAATTTTTTATCAAGATTGTGCAAATTTGATCAAATTAAATCTCTGAAGTAAGACTCCATTACACTCAATCAGTCAATCCAACAAAGAATGAACTAATAGCTCAATAATGATAAACTACTAACCATTGGTCTCCATAGTCCTTTTTTATATATTGAATCTTGTTTTTGAGTTCCTGATCTGATCTGTTTCAACAAAGAGAATCAAACGATACCACTGAACCAAACAAAATCAAATAAATAAAAAAAGAGAGTTTCGGTAAATCTTCATCTTTGTTCAGAAAATTATTAGTATTCAATTTAACTACCAATCCCAAATCAAAATAAATAAATAAAAATAAGAATTATTCGAGTGGAATAGGAGGAGCATACCATTGATTTGCACAGATCGCCGCAGGGGGTTAGGAGTGCGGACCCTAATTTTGAAAAGCGAAGCTTTTGTTGTTGTTTTATTTTTATGGCTTAAACATTTTTTAATAACAATTTTGATTTTAGTCATTTTCATTTATCGATGTTTTTCTAAATAAGCCCTCTATAGACCAATTTTTTTAGTTTTAGTATCTGTTGTTTGTTTCTGTTACAAAAACATCTACATAACAATAAGTTTTGTCACTTGTCGCTGCTGATTAGATTAATAAAAGAAAGAGGTACCAAAACCAAAATATTACACAATTGTAAGGGACTAAATTCAAAAATTCATAATTTTGTAAATTAACATTAAAAACCTAATTTCTATTCTTCTTAAAAGAAAATTTAATTTAATATATAAGAAAAGTTTGATGATTTGTAAATTGTAATGTTTGATAACGGCGTCGTCATCTGAAGAGGAAGAAGATGGCGGCGGCAGTGAGAGGTGAGAAAGAGCGTCTGAACCATCTCTTAGGTTCTCACCTAATGACCATCCATGAAACCCTACAGCTTTTGGATCAAACTCCTCCTTCTTCTTCCTTCGATGCCAAAGTCACCTGGGATGATGTCATTCAAATGTCTCAGCAAGTTTCTAAACAAGCTACCACTGGTAGGTTCACACTTTTTCCCTCTTTTTTCCTTCTTTCTTTCATCATCATCATCATCATCGATAAATAGACTGTGGTTAGAATTTTTAGGTGGTTTGGTTAGATAACTGTTTCGATAAACAAATTAGTTAAGCACTTATGCCATTAAGTGCTATGTATAAGTTGTTTCTATAGCAAAAGATAGAATAAAGTTACCAAAAGTTAGTTAGTCAAGTGGTGATTGACGCCGGACTTGGTAGGGAGGACCGCGGTTTGATACCTGGGAACTGTGTTTGGAGGGGACTAGAACCACTTGATGCCGGAATTCGTTCCAAATTCTAGACTACTAGGAACCAGAAAGTGAAAGCCCGAAAAAAAAAAGTTGAACCTTTTTTCATAAGCTATCACAGCAAGCTTATGAACATTTCATAAGTTGTTTGCATAAGTTCTCCAAAATAGTTTCGTAATTGTTTATGCATGTGAATGGGCTCAAATAAGTCAATAGGGATGTTAAATTTATATATTTTCTCTGCAGTTGGAATGATTTGGACTGGAGACAAACCGGAGTCAAAAGCAGTTGAGGAAAGTATGACATCCTACTTCAACAATCTACAAGGTTTCCTCTTGGTTTCTCATGGCAGCACAATAGGTGCGGGGCCTACTCTGTCTTCGAGTATTCATGAATCTGTTAAGCAAGTTGTTGATTCCAGCTTCAGGTTGATGAAGGAAACTGTCTCTTTCTATGGTAAAACTCTTTTGCTCCCTCTATCTAAACAGGTTATTCAACTATTGATTGTTGACAGTTGACACATAACTCAATCTTTAGAAATAGTTAATCTATATCAACAATAACTTGCAGCAGTGTTGTTCTAGTTTTATTGCTAGCCTAGATATTTAGTTTTATTGTACATTGTCAAAATGTTGGTAGATGTCGAACATGTTTCTGAACCCTTCTTAGAACACCATGTTTTCATCATTTTAACCAAGAGTTGGAAATATCTGCTATATCTATAATAGTATTATGGTTTGGCACTTTGGTTATGGCATTAAACTTGAGAATATTTTGACGTAGTATACAAAATACATAGATGACGTAATCCGAAATTAATCATGGGCATTGGATAAGGTTAATAATAGGTATTAAAAAAAATGTTCGGTTAGAATTCATGCAGCATGCTATTATGAGTATGATTTATATTCAGTAATCAGTCTCCAATGCATGCACACGGCACATAGAATACAATATGACTACTGCTGTGTGAGCAATGATACCATTTTCAGCAAGTGCACAAAGGCATAATGAACTTCACTTAACTCTTGTGTTTTGCTATTTTTTTTATGATTGTGTTTTGCTATTTTTTGTTACTGTGTGATATACCATAGCTTAATTAGTAATCTTTGTGACCGCATTGACATTTATATGTAGCATCATTTGGTGTGCATCAATTCAGTGTTCCTTTATTAAATTCTATTGCAATTCATTTTAGTTTCGTTGACATTTATCAATACAGCCTTTGATATCTGCCTTTAACCCGCTGTTCCTTTATATATTTAATTGACTTGATTATCATATATCAAATTATTACCTTTGTTCTGACCCTACAGCAAAACTATTTCTTAATTTTCTGTTGAATTATTGACAACCTTTTCATTATCTCTTAACCAAAACTAACAGGATCCAGTCACGAAGGCTATAAACAATCAGTTCCGCAACTAGTAGGTGCTGTATGGGAAACATGTTCTGCTCTCAAAAAGACTCCCGCATCAAATATTACGGCAATTGGGCGAGGAATGACAAAGGTTGCGGTTTCAGTGAAGGATGTTCTACGTGAGATGAAAGAATTAAAGCCAGAGGATAGTGATGATCTAGTTGACAAGTCTGTTGACAATCATTGTGCAGAAACAGAGTCATTATCAAGTGAAGGTGATCTTGGGAATGACCTATCACCAGAAGAGATGAAAGTGGCTGAAAGAACCATTGTGGTTGTGTCTGACACGCTTTCAGTCTTGAAAGAACTCATTCGTTCCATCACAGGCTTGATTAAGATGGAAAAACCAAATGACAACAGTGGTTTTGTAGATTCACTTGAAAAACTTTTGCAGCTCTGTCAAGAACTTGGTAAACAGATTGATGAGATTGGAGCTTGCCTCTATCCTCCGCAAGAGATTTCTTCCATTGAGGCAGCATTGGAGAAAATCGGCAGCATTATTGATGCTCTGCAGGTGGGATTAGGAGGACTTCAAGGTGCGTCAGATGCATTTCTTGAGGCATGCAATGGTTTGAGGAGCTCACTGGTAGAGCTTGCATCTGAACTGAGTAGCTCTAACACTGCTGATATAGAAGCCAGAGTGGAAAATATAACGTTAAGCGATAAGTAGACTCTTGTTTGTACCTTTTTTGTGTGCAATGATTTTGACCAAGTAGAATTTGTGTAGAATTTCTGAAATGATCCATTTGATTTTATCTATATACATATAAGTATACTTTTGTTTCTTGCAAACCCCTTCATTTAGTTTTTATTTTGCCAGGGATACTGTAATTTCTACTCGTACACTATTGGAATTGTGTTCCAAAATTAACATTTCAATTATTAAAGTTAAATGCTTGAGAATAGCAACATTTGAAATTCAGTGTGCACTGTGTAGTGTTGTCTTATAATTTAAGCTTTATTATTCTGACCATGAGATGGTGTAATTCGTCCTGAAAAAGCCTTTCTTAGTTATGTAAGAATTTCTATTGTAATCATGATTTTGAATTAACAACATTAACAAGTGTATTGAAGTATAGAACTGCAGCCAAATCATTAATTTAACTGCAGCTATGTCAAAAAAAGCAATACCTTCAAATGCTAAGGCCTAATGGAATTTAGGAATAACTAGTTACAGAATTATAAGTTTGAATCAATTGGAACACAGGAAGAGTAATGCTCTGATAGGAGTAAAAATATACACTAGACTCCTGTATGGAATGTACATTAACATCTGCTTAGACTGAATTTATTTTGGTAATATGTGGGGCAAAGTTACCGCCCAGCAAGTTTAACCATCCATGCACCACCTAGGTAAAGACCTAATAAGGGTGCTGCTAGAAGAACTTGAGTGAGAGGATCTGTCGACGGCGTAACTATAGCAGCTGCCACTACTGCACCGACTACAACATACCTCCAGACTGAGAGCATCCGGTCTCCAGACACCAATCCAAGTTGTCCCAATAGAAGTTGTATAATAGGTACCTACAAATACAATGACTTAGATTCCATTACTGCCAAACTTAGGAAGAAATATAAGGCATTGTAAATAAGCATAGTGTAATACAATACTACAAAATTACAAATATGGTGCTTCTTGTTTGTTTCCTCAAGCACCGCATTCATTTGAAGGTAATATTTACCATATATTCAAACTACAATCCAAATATATGCAAATTATATGCAAATATACTACAAAATACAATACTACCAATTACAAATATATGCAATTGCAAACTCCAAAAGAATGTGATACACACTCATTCATCTGAAAAAGTCTCCTTAAAAGCTAGCTCTCAAGGGAGAAGAACCAAGTCTGTTTTTAGTTACTATATTTTATAGGTACAGAGTGTCCACCGTTATTCAACATTGACAAATCTCTGTCAAAAAGAACCAAGTCATATATCTTTTCTATATATTATTGTATTGTATATTTACCATTGGGGCCATGGCCTAGTGGCAAGTATTAATCAGTGTCAGCTAGAAGATACTATTTACCATATATTCATTAAGAAAGGAAAAAGATATTACCTGGAAAGACAAGCCTGTACTGAACATAAGAACCAATACAAACTCAAAGTATTGATCAATGGACCACAATGATTCAACGGCACCTTCGGCGTAATTGACAAAGAAATTTAATGCTGCGGGTACCAGAACTAAGTAGGAGAAGGTTATTCCGGCATAGAAAAGAACTGACGAGCCTAAAACAATTGGCCCTAGAAACCTTCTTTCAGCTTTCGTTAGACCTGGAATTATAAAGGCTATGATTTCATAGAGAATGATGGGACTTCCCAAGAGGAGGCCACAGTATCCAGACACCTGCACCACAAAATCACAACAATATTAATTCAAGCACGGTAGCTTCTTATATCTTATCTTTAGTATTAGTTTGATCACAAGTTAATCGAGTACGTAGAATGGTTAATAAACTGCACAGCATCGCATAATGTTGCCTAGAGGTTGGATGGTAACATATTTTTCTCTCACAACTTATCATGACAATAGTCGTATACTACACCCTTCCCCTGAGTTTGACTTCTTTAAAGTATTAGTAAAGTGAGAAAATCAAATGTTGATAGTTCAAGAAACCCATGATTAATTATGAACGTACATATAATATCAACTATTTATTTATGTATCAATATTTATATTACTTTACACTCTAATCAAAGTTTCTCCATTTTAGGAAGGGAGTCGCTTGTTTTGAAGCAGCTGGATTGCCCCAAAAATAAACAACTAATTGTGGCAAAAATGGCTAAAGTAGTAAACACACACGAAAAAGACTTTGGTCTTCCACCCTGGAAAGCTCTATGCCAATGATCTCATTAATTAATGTTATGTTAAGCCGATGAAATGCATACCAAGAAATAGAATATTACATTCACAACTCACTAGACAGGGAAGGAAGCAAAATCCACCCCATAGATACTTAGTGTGTAAAAATGGTACCTTTAAAGTGGTGAAGAAAAATTCACCAGGAGCTAGCTGAAGAAATCTGACACCCTCTGATTGAACAGGAGCTTCTAGAAGCCTTACCAAATCTTTTGAAAATGCAAAACATCCCAAAATGCTTCCTCCAACTCCTAGAACCGATACAAAGATTCTCTGTCGCAGCTCTTCAAGGTGATCAAATAGGCTCATTTCTTTATCATCAGGAAGAAGCTCTTTATCAGGATAGAGAAAATCATAGATAGCACTTTTTTCCCCATCTTCCTTAAAATTTTCCAATGCTTCTTCACCTATACCACATAAAGCATATCTTTATTTTCTAACACAACAATAAAAAAGCTAATTCGATACGTTTCTATTTCTAAAACATTTGCATGCATAATCATTGACTAAGGCTAAAGGTCTATTTGGATTGAATTTATTTGAGCTGATCTTGCATAAGCACTTATGAGACTGTTTGGAAGAGCTTAGGAAAATAACTAATAAAATCTTCATCGGTTGTTTTCGGCTTACAGTCCTGTTTAGATTGGTTTAATTTCGAACTTATCTACTAACATAAACACTTGTGAGACTATTTATTTGTGAGAGCTTATGGAAACAAGTTATATGACATGTGCAACCATAAGTTGTTTTTCAGCTTATTTCCACAAGGTTTACAAGATAGCTTATGAACACGGCTTATATGATAATCAACTGAAAAACAGTACACAAAAACAAACACTACAGGGCTTAATTAAGCAGTTTATCCAAACAAGATAAATAGTGGGTTTTGCTTTATAACTTACTATCGGGTCTTTCTTCAATGGCGGAGGCAAGTCTAGATGAACTAGTACTCAATTTTTGTTGGTTTTGTCTGAGGTCATCATCAACGGCGAAGCAAACGAATTTACCAAAACTCTTATTCCTCCTCCTTCGAGAGAGAGGGAAGCTAAACCCGGTAGAATTGTTGACCCGGATAGGGGTTGAGTGGGTTCGGAGCAACCCGAATTGAGGAATGATATTCATAGGAGCCAAACTCATAAACCTCGGCCACGTACGGTGTTTATGTTTTTGTGTTTTTGGTTCCGTCGAACGGTTGGTTCTGGTTAGATACGATTTTGTTTGCGTGTTATATGTTCTCGTCGTCTCATAGATATTTACACAGAGATTGCATTTTCTATTAATTTTATTATTATTATTATTATTATTATTATTATTATTATTATTATTATTAATTTAATCTTTTGATAGATAATAAATATTTTCTCACTGATGAGAAGATAGTGTCCGGTGTTAAATTGAGAAGAAGTGGGATACCTATATATGGTTCTAACGCTTAAATATGAAAAGTGACATAATATAGCCGAGTCATTTGTTGGATAAGTGTATATATAAACTTGGACGTGTAGCCAATGTCATTGATGAGAGGTAGAAGTCGCGGGCTCATCATTAATACGAGAGAAAATCTAAGTCTTTGATGAATTGATCAGCAATAAAGGGCATTGATTTCAACGGTGGACATTATGAGTGCTGTATGTTCATGTCTGTTGGAGTCCGGTTGAAGTTGATGGGCTCAAGGTGGGTAGGTCGGTCTCTCGAGTATTGGAGTGAGCAGGACGGCGGGTTAGGGCTTAGACCTAATCCATAACAATTTCTTAGAAATATTTTCATCACTTTACTATAATTATGTTATGTGTATGAGTTTTAAGTAGTACTTGTCACTTTATCTTTAGAAGAAAAAATAGATAAAATCTAACTTTTAAAAAAAAGAAAGTGAAAACTTTGTGTGTAAAATTTAATGATTGCTAAGACTCTCTCCCTTTAGTATATAAGACATGAGATTTCCATATAACCCATGTGTTAAGGGAGATGATATTCTTGGATGATAATTATTTCATTGATTCCTAAACTAATCTCTATGATTAAGACTTATTGATTGAATGTGATACAATGGATTTTGAAGTCACATATCAGTTTGCAACTAATGGCTTTTTGGTTTATCTTCATTGCAAGCAAGTTGCTCCATTTTAGAAATATGAATCACATGACTATTTCATTGTGTTTTGAGTTATTCTTGTTTTCTGGTTTACTATATTGGTAATTTTAATTTATTGGTAAATAAAGAGTTTTATTTTGTTAATTCTAGTTTATAGTATACTTAAAAGTTTATAGTATACTTAAAAGTTAAATCTTGTTAATGACGTAATATAGAAGAGGACAAGGTTTATGATCTTTTAAAAAAAACACTAAAACTCACAAATTTGTCATCATATTTCAGAAACTAACAAATTTGCCTGACAAAAACTAAAACAGTTGCTTTTAACTTTTGTCTCACTTTAGCTATAATCGATCACTTCAAAGTTTATGCATTTGATTTCCTTTCTCAATTTAGACAGCTACTTCCACAAGCATCAAAAACCATGCAATGTTTCTTTGATTTATCAGCTAAATCACAAGGTTCACTTCTTTGTCTCTCATTCTTCTAAGTCTTTCTTTGTTCAATCCGTCCAAACTATAAACTATAAATAACATGTTTCATTTCCATAACATTTGAAGACTCAAATATGGCTACTGTTACTTATAACTTTACATATTCAGCTTCTTCTTTTTTTGTAAGATGTTGTTCTATGAAAGAAAACCATCATCATCATGATCAATTGAATGGTAACAGCAACATTAGAGTGAATGGAAGTTCAAGGTCTCAAATTAAAGTTGAATCACTTAGTCAAACAGCTGAAGCTTCACCTACTATAACTCTTGTTGAAAATGGTCATCGACAAAATATACCGACAAAGAAGCAATTAGTTGATCATCATCGTCAAGGTCTTATTATTGAAGGTGGTGTTGGTTATAGACAAACTGTTGTTATTAGGTCCTATGAAGTTGGTGCTGATAAAACTGCAACACTTGAAAGCATTCTCAATCTTCTTCAGGTAATTAATTCAATCTTCAAAGGATTTATTGTTTTTTTGTTACCACTTATGTAACACTGACACTTCAGATCGAAGGGTGTCTGACATGTGTATGCATTCCACACCGACATATGTAGTTACATTTAATTATATTATATCATTTTTTCAAATTATTATCGGCATCAACATATTAGTGTCATATTCGGTGTCTGTGTTTTTGCTGTGTAGGTTGCAAATGTCATCTATAAATAGCTTAATTGATCGTATATTTAATTCTATGCAGGAAACAGCATTAAACCATGTATGGATGTCTGGACTCCTTAGTGATGGATTTGGGGCAACACATGGAATGATGAGGAATGATCTTATTTGGGTTGTATCAAGAATGCAAGTTCTCATTGATTACTATCCCATCTGGTAAGTCCTTTTTTTTCTTTCAATTATACAAAGACACAAGTTAGTGTACATAAGAAACCTTGTTTGAAAACAGAATCTAATTTGATAACTTTCATGCCATACTTGACAAAAATGTACTATTTCATTGAGGTTCTCCTAGGACTTTTCTCCATATTAATCAAGATATTTTGTCCTATGCCCTTTTGGTGATGTGTTGTCAAAAATATACTTGCATAGAGTTTCACTAAAATATTCAATATTTTAATCCATCATGGACCATGTCAAGAGTACCTTGTTATACATAACAATAGAAAATTTTACTTAGATTTAAAACAATTTTAATGAGTTATATGTTTTAGTTTTACTACCAAATATCATCATTCATCCTGGCATAACAAAACCATAATTAACAAGTTGGTATACATGTCATGTGTGACAGGGGAGAGGTACTTGAAATTGACACATGGGTTGGAGCGTCGGGCAAGAATGGAATGCGACGCGATTGGCTCATAAGAAGTAAAGCCACTGGCCAAATTTTCGCTCGTGCAACAAGGTTGGTCACATTTTCTGCAACATTTTTGAAACTTTCTTCAGCTTCATTTCTTCATACTTGTTCTGATTGAGATTAGCACATAATTAAAACAGCACATGGGTGATGATGAACCGTAAAACAAGACGTCTCTCCAAAATGCCGGAAGAGGTGAGGGATGAACTTACACCTTGGTTCATACAGAAGCAAGCAATACAAGAAGATGCTCCCGAAAAAATCGTCAAATTGGACCAAGAGGCAAAATTCATGAATTCTGATTTAAAGGTATGCCGTCGTTTTAATCACAGTCGTGTCACAATCTTCATGTGAATGTGAAAACATACAAAAATCTTGATGTCGCAGCTTAGATTGTGGTTGCGAACATTTTTTAAAAAACCTTACATTATAGTTCTATTAAATTCTGCCACGGCACAAAAAATGTATACAGTTATTGATTTTGTGTCAATGTCAACTTTGCAGCCCAAAAGAAGTGATTTGGACATGAACCAACATGTTAATAATGTAAAATATCTAAGATGGATGCTTGAGGTAAATTAATAACAATTCATCTACTCATCAATCATCATTCTTCAATATTAATATCATTATTAGAATATCGTATATAGTTAACTTTAGTTGTTCTATTATTGATGATTTTACAGACCATTCCAGAACAAATTCTAGAAAGTCACCAACTATCTGGTATCACATTGGAATATAGAAGAGAATGTGGAAGTTCAGATATAGTTCAATCATTATGTGAACCTGAAGAAGATGAAATAGTACTTAATGGTATGATGGAACCAAATTATTGCTCAAATTTGTTTAATGGATTGTCATTAGCATCATCATCGGATATTATAAATGGTAATGGAATTTTGAACTATTTTGAGCAAAGGCCAATAAAGTATACACATCTTTTACAAGCTAAGGGAGGGAAACAAAATGAAGAAATGGTTAGAGGAAAAACTACATGGAAAAGAAAATTCACTACATGTCCATTTTAGGGACAAACTTTGGTCACTAAGAACTTCTTGGCCTAAATTTGGAAGATAGTCAAGAAGCATTTGGAGAAACAAAAATGCATAAAGAAAGTGACATTACCAATGAAATTTAAGCTATGATTATGTTCCTAATGTTTTGTATAAAAATATGTATGTTCTAAATTTAATACATGAAATTGATGTGAAATATGATGCTAATTTATTTATAATGGATTGTAGTTTTATGGTAAATTAGGGTGGCAAAATGGATTGGATTCTTTGGATCGGCCGATTAAAATTAACAAAAAATTTAAAACACTTTATACATACCGAAACACTTGATGTAGGGTGAAATCACATTTAAATGGATAAGTTGAAAAGAAGGGTGAAAAAATGGTGTATAAATTTAATGTAAAATTCATAAAATTAGAATATACGATGGTTTGTAAGGGTGAAAGTAAAATTGTAGGGGTCACCTAAATTTCCAAAACTATTGTGCTTAGATTTTGGAATCTGAACTTCATTTTACACATTTGAATTCTAGAATCTGAACTCAATGTACATGGTTCAAAACCTTGACATTTCAAGATTTTACACATTTGAATTCTTGAATCCGAAACTATGTTTGAATTTTAGAATCTAAAACTTGTTTTTATTAAGACAGCCCTATTTTTCTTAAGATATTTACACTGTTTTAAATATGGATGATTCTCATAATTTTTCATTGATACGATACCAGACATTATTTCTTAAGTTGTGAATCCTCCTGCTGAAACCAAACCAAACATTGTAGCAATAAATATTAAAATATATATTTAAAAAATATTACATTAGATGTCTGACATTGCAGCAATCTCAAAAGCAATAGGATCCATATTAAAACATATAAATTAGATGTCTGTCACAACTCACAACTAACTACATACTTGTAAAAAAAAAAAAAAAACTAACTACATGGAGTATTTGTTAGTTGTTACCATATTTTTAATTTTTTTTCTAGTAGCACCCTTAATAGTCTAGTTACATGTTTCATAGGTAAACTTACGTTTCTTCTAAAATATGCAGGCTTGTATACTTGTAGGTTTCATTAAAATCATCTTCCTTTTAAGATGTTAAATGAAATTATTTGCATAATCATATGTGAATAGAATTTGCTACAACCTAAACTTATAATTTTATTTATCTCGCAGTCAAACTTTGATCTACTAAGACTCCGTCCCCTATAAACCAAGGTTAAAACCAAACCAAAACAAAACAAAAAAATAACTTACATTAAACCTTACCAACATGAACACGTGTCATTCGTAGACAAAACGAAGTTGGGTGTTTTGATAAATTTTAAATTGATTTGGGTATAACTGAATTTTTTTGAGTATTTTTTAAGTGTTACTAGAAAAAACATTTTTTTTTATGGATACATGTTACCCATATTAAATTATTAATACATCTCTAGTAAAAAAAATGCATACATGTGATTTCATTCAAATGACTGAATACAGGTATCAGAAGGATTGATTCCAATCCATGTGAACAAAATGCCAAAACTATGATCTACTACTACCCTAGGAAAAGAGAAGAATAATCTCACAAACATTTACAATTATGAGGAGTATGTTGATTTGATAGTATTTACACATTGTATGGCTCCTATGAAAACCCATAAAAATTAAAAAGGAATCAAATCAAAGAATAATAATATAATAATAATGCACTACTACAATCAATAGTAGTCAAAATGAAATTATCTCCTCTTTCTCTCTAGACTCCTATGAAGTTGCCATGACCATAGAACCAAAAATGTAAAAATGCCAACTCCAACAGATGACCAAAAAATTACCAACCATAAAGGCATTGACTTGGGATATAGTCCTGTCATGCAAAATACATAACCAAAGTTTAATACAATTTGTCAATAATAATAATAATAATAATAAAGCATACCATGCATGTGTATATAGTATAGTAAAGAAGCTGAAAGACGTACCGTGTCCAAATTTGATGCAAATCAGAAGTTCGACAATACAAATAGCGAGAGAGAGCCAACAATAAGCTCCAACCTTTTTCACTGGGTTGCTGAAAATATATTCATAAAGACTATGACAAAATGTTAAAAAATCATAAGGATGCATTCATTCATCACAACTTGAGAGATTGAGAATGTTACCTGTCTTGAAGATATGTGTTGTACTCGCGAATTGTTGGAATTGCAAGTAACCACCACAAAATTAATCTATATATAACAACTGAATTTCGTGGAGGTATCCATAGACAAAACTTCAAAAAGAATGTGTTGAGCTCTACTGTCAAAAATACAATGCAAAGACTTAGGACTTGAATAAAACGCCATGGACCCTGCAACGGATGCCACTCATCTTTGTCCCACTGAGCTGGCGTGAATTGACCTAACGTTCGTTTCACCTGGTAACGATCAAAGAAGAGCATTAGCAATCATAATAACAAAAAACTTTAGGTAACATTCTGTCATTAGAGTCTATTTATAATGTTATCATGAAGGTTAATTGTGACTTATGACAATTGACAACACCATCAAAACACAATTTTTGTGGGGAAATAAAAGGAAACGGTGAAACAGTAAGTTTTGCAGCAAAAGAATATCATACATGCAATTTTGATTTCAATAGAAATCAAAGATCCAAACATAATGGAATAACAGATGACAAAACAAATCAAAACAAAACAAAAAAAAAAAGACATACTTTTCCTATAATATTAGGCTGGCGGCTAAGACCAACCCACTTGTATGTTTTCCCATCAAAGTACCGGACAGTATGCATTCCTGCCCAAATTCCTGCAATATTAAAATAACTAACATCATACAAACTGCTGTGGCAGTTTTAATACCTAAAGACATTAATCACGAAAATACTGCAAAAATAAACTACATTCTCTTCGGTAAAAATTTGTAGAGGGGGGAGGATCAGATAATTCAAACAAATAATTTTTTTTAAAATAGCACAAACCAAAATCATCGAATACACACACGACAAAAAGGATCACTAAAGTTCGCATTATCTATTACTATCCAAAGTTTTGTTTTTCTAGGATGACAAAATCCACATAGATAATAGAAACGGAATTTGCATGAAAAAACATCGAACTATTTATACTATTATAGGCTTGAAAATCAGTCTAAAGACAATATATTACTAACAATAAAAAAAGAACAGCTAATAGTTAAACCATTGAAATTTTGATGTAGAATGAAGGTTCAATCGAGTCTGAAAATAAGTCTGAAACTCTTACCAAACCAATTGCAGATCAATATGTCCAGAATAATACTGTCCCACCAGCACTCATTGAAATTCGGTAACATGTGACGGAAAGTAAGCTGAAGATGACAACATAGAATGGTTTGTAAAGAGCACAGAAGACATATACCAAAACAATAAAAAAAAATCAAAGATTTATGGTCTAAAACCTATGTGAAAAAACAAGAGTTTATTAATCAGTTCAACACCAACCTCCATGAACTCAAAACCAATTGATAGCACCCAAAGAAGGGGCTGATTACGAATCAATATTGCCTTCCCCCACCACCCAATAATATGTGCTACAACAAACTCATCAAAAAGTGTCTCCTGAAAAACAAAGCATAATAAATAACCTGCATGTCAGATACCAACATGATGAAGCAAAGATCAATGAGGTATTTCTAGATAACAGGCAAGAGCATGAAGTTGAGAAAGAGGAAATCATACATAAACATTCTTAAACCTGCTTGCAGGGTTTTCAGGTAAATATATACGACAATCAGCACCATAAGATCTTTCAGGAAGTTCTGTCAAAAATAATTTAGCAGCAATTAGGCATTTCGAAATTCAAATACAACCCTGATCCACAATGAAATAAATCCAATCGATTCAAAGATAAATTTTAAGAATCACATTAAATTACCAATGCCGAGATCAGGATGAAGATACTTCATGAACTGCCGAGCATCATCCCGTTTCTGTGAGGAGATTATTAAGATTAAGTGTTAGCTCACTTTTATTCACTTGCTACAAGCATAGTAACTAATGACAAAAAAGAAATCAACAGCAGACGAAAAAGTTGGAGGAAGAAGCTAGCATGTGTGAATCCAGAAAGCATGCAAAATCAAGAGCAAATATTCGCCAACAAAATGCAAACCTAAATTTTTACAAAATATAAATGATAACCAACCTGAAAAAGCAAAAAGGTGAGAGCAACTAGGTAGACAACAGCTATCCCATGTACCAAGCGCCAAATTGCAGGATGCGGCCTAATGAGAACCCTGAATGAAAAGAGGAAACCAGTAAAATATATTATACACATAAGTCTTTAGGTCAAGCATTATAAGCATTATAAGGATGTATTTTAAGACTTAAGTTTCTATTTTACGAGCTTTCCATCAAA
The DNA here is from genome assembly GCA_951804385.1 of Trifolium dubium. Lineage (NCBI taxonomy): Eukaryota > Viridiplantae > Streptophyta > Magnoliopsida > Fabales > Fabaceae > Trifolium > Trifolium dubium. Next base: position 57,038,283 of record OX638064.1, read on the forward strand.
CAAGACTAATAAACAAAATATGCCAAACTCACGTAGAAGGAGCTTGCAGCAAGCAATAAGTGAGAAAAACAGCAATCATTGCCCATACACCCCTACAAAGAAATAATTGTCAAGAAATTTAGCATATTCTAAACACAGAAATAATTGTGAAGAAATGAACACTACTAAGAAACAATAGATATAAAACCTTTTAACTGAAGTAACAACATCGCCAGATGCATCTCTTTCAGGATCAAGTGCTCCACTTGCCCAACTGACATAAAATTATGCATAAGAATATGAAGTGAGGGGAAATGTTTTCAGGTTATAGAAGAACAAATTTCCAAATTTATGAAAGTTACACTACTTAATGGTATTTAATTTATCAAGTGAAGCACTCACATAAGAAAGCCAGCACCAATAAGTAATAGTGTGATCGTGCGAGGCTTGTATGCCCACGCAGTCCATGGATCATGTTCATCATCATTTGACAAATGGGAATCACCATTTTCTTTAATGGCACCATCATATCTCTTTGCTCTTCTATGACCATTATTGGAGTCCATGTTTATTATTCCGGAGAAGCTACTTTCTAACTACAATTGAAATCAAAGAAATAAGATCATTTGAAGATACTACGCTGATATCCCCCGAGGTCTATGTGCCTCAATAGATCACCTCCTAGAAAGCACACAAAACAAACGGTCATGAAAAGTTCATTCACTTAACTCAAATATAAATTCATCAATATGAAAGTAAAAAAAAACGAAATCTACCATTAAAAAGCATACCAAACAGTTCATTTTCTATAATTAAAAGACACACCAAACATTAGCATAACACATGTAGTACTAACAACATCTTGTTAAATATCCATTTATAATTGCATTTCAGCTACAAGATATGAACACTTAGTTCAGATATACTAACACTAAATCTCATATATGCATAGTAAAATAATGATTACAAACTATAAATAAAATAAAATAAATAAGACAACTTCATGTGAACATACAAACTTAAAAGCTTTCAAAAAATAATAATCACAAAAGTACTGCCACTAAGAGTATATCAACTACTACTATATAGTACATTAACAGTATACCAAGAGTACTATAAAAAAAAAGTATACTGAGAGTCAATAACCTCTAGTCCTCTACATAAGAAAACCATAAAAATTAGGGTTCAAATTTCAAAATTAAGGACCAAGCAAGAAACACCTACAAATCCAGTGAATTGACAACACAATAAACCTCAACTTTGTAATTGTAGCTTATAGTAGAACCTGGCAGATAATTTAATGTCAAAACATTTTACTTTTTTTGTAAAAACCTTTCCCTCTAATAACCTCAGAGCAACCAAAAGCCATCATCTCAATTCTCAACACAGAAAACACCCACATGCACAAATAACTCAGAAAAAAAAATATTATTTTTATTTTATAGTATTAAATAGGCATCATTATTTTATAGTATTAACCAGAGAGATTGAAGATTTCAAGTTGGTAATAACACCATGATGGATCTAAATCTGACATCCATAGCAATAATAAAGAAAACCCATAACGAAAAATGCATAATTGAACAATACTTCATCGATGCATGCAATTAAAAAAACCCAAAACCCAGTAATAAAAACCCAAGTGGGGTAAACCAAAAAAAAGAAACTTTAATACAAATTATTGATGAAAAAACAAAAGGGTAAGTAAAATAAGAAGAGAAAAATGACGTACATAGCTATAAACATTAGGCTATGTATGTACGTTTGAGAGTGATGTTATGATGATTCGTAGAATGAAAAAATGAGATTAATCAAAAAAGCGCGTTATAAGTACTAGAGAGAGATAGTAGTAACGTACGTAAAGAGAAAAGGAGAGAGTTGATGAAGATAAAGGACTCCTGGCCGTACGATTAGAGAAACGAGGAGATGATAGCCGTTGGATGATGATAGTGATGAATGAATCGGAGGAAGAAGAAGAAGGTTTTAGTAGTTGTAATGAAAATTGATGATGAGAAAGAAGAGAAGAGAAGGGTATATGTATATATATTATTGAAGTGGCAGTGAAAGAGAAAGGGGGAAGAAGAAAATGAAAAGGGGTTAATGATTTTTGTGTTTCTTTTTTTCTTTTACTATGATATGATGTTATGTAATTTGTGTGGTTGGTGATGTCTAATGAAATGTTTGAAAGAAAGAAAAGAACAGAGTGAGTCTGCAACAGCGGCGAAAAGGTGAAGGTGATGATGAGAGAGAGAGAGAGTACGATGGTCAAAGATAGATTTGAAGATGTTTTTAGATACGCACGATGACGATCATCATCACCAACATTTTTTTATATAAATATAATTTTTTATTTTTTATGACTATTTAGCCCTTTTTATTTCTCATAAATCGCAGCATATTTTTTATTTATTCCCTTTATCTTTTTATTCCCCTCTTCTTTGTTGATCCTTTTTTTTTTTTTTTTTACTTATGGGTTCTTAAGGAATATGGTCCTGGTAATAGTCTAGAGTTCAGGATAAATTTTAAGAAAGGGTCATGCTAACTTATGCACCCCATGTTAATTAGTGTACCTCATGCATTAGTTAAATGATATATAGTGTCTTTGATAAGGAACACAAATATAGTAAAAGCATATTAGAATTTTTGTAGTCAAAGTTATAAAGTACAGTATATAAAATGTTATTTTCAATGTAAAGTTATCACTTTTGTTATCTTAACTAATGTCCCAATAGCACTAGTTAACAAGACCCAAATTTTAATATTAGTATTAAGTAGTTTAAGTTGATTCTCAAATAGAGTTGTATAAATCAAACCGTAGTCATTATCTTTGAACTAACTAACATTTATTTTATAATTTTCATCTTATGAAAATGACTCATTTCATTATTTCATTTGTAAAAATATTGTATTAATAAAAGAAAGTTTGGTATTCAAAAAATTTAGCTCAACTGTTAAAATATCAAAATTATAAGTTAGATATCACCGAAATTTATATTTCGATCTCTTTACTTTATCTATCTTAATTTGTATTAATAAAAATGAAATTGTGATTTTTCTTATAAAATTATGTTCTCTAAAATATTAAATTCAATAAATAATTTTTTATTTTTTATAAAAAATTATTTATATAAAATTTTAAAAATCAAGTGTACCAATACATTGGAATTTTTCTAATGTATCGTAAAAACTCTCGGAAATCAAACCATGTTCGAAAAAAGAAAAAAAAATACTATTTTAATAATTTTAACATTGTTGTGCAAACTCAAAATTGAATGGATGTCTATAAAGGAGTAACCGAGAAAAATAAGACTGATTCAAAATGAAAGAAAAATAAGACGAAGTTTATTCACTAAATTGAATTATCTAGTTATTTATGTCTAGCATTGTCCATTGGAGCCTATCATGTTCCCTTTTTAAAATTTATATATGCAAACAATCAACAAGTGGCTTTTGAGTCAAAAAAAGAAATCAACATGAGGTATGGAAACAATAATATTGGATTAAATTCTAAAGTACAAACTACTACAGGACCACAGTACAACAGTATATAAAAAATAAAAATAAAAATATTATTCAATTGCTTGCTGTGTATTTCAATTTTATCCTTTCCATGTCTATTCTTCAAAATCTTGATGGATAATTGGATATATTTGTAGGTTACGTTGAAAAAATAATCTACTAAGAATTGATTTTTAGATCTTTTTTCTATCTAAATCATATTTTTCTTACTACTTGAATTATTTTACAAAAACATTGACATAAGCTTATTATTTTTTTGAAATATAGTCGGAAAATTATTATCTATGCTGACGTACTAGCGACATAGGCGATTATAGCATAAGGGCTGCTAGGGCTGCAGCCCGGGCTCGGCCGAAATTTTTTGGTATTTTAAGAGTTAATTTTAGGTAAAACTGATATTTTTAGGGATTAATTTAGGGCAAAATTAATATTTTTTTGTTCAAAAATGAGATTTTTCACTGCAAAACAAAATTTTTAGTGTTTTAGGAGTTAGTTTAGCGTAAAAATGAAATTCTTAGGGAATAATTTAGGGCAAAACTTTAATTATTTTTTTTAAAATTAAAATTTTTGTTTAAGTTTAAAATTTTGCCCGGACTTCAAAAAATATCTGACTCCGCCACTGACTAGCGATATATTGTCAAACTCGTCTAGTGAATGTTTTTCCTTACGGTATCATATGCTATTTTTTAATAAACTTTGTCAGAAACTATCATATGTATTTTAATGAGTTGAAACATTTTATTACACTATGTTTAAACTATATCAACTATTTGATTTGTCTTCAAAATTTGATGTCAAATTTATCAGTCAATAAAAATATATACAACACAAATCTTGAAAGATTTGCATCAACAAATAAAAATTTTAATCAAGGGATTGGAAAAAAGAAAAGAAGAAAAAGGTGAAATAAGTTAAAACAAAGTGAGTTGTAAAACAAAGTTAAAAGTATGTGGAATTACTATTACTACTACTATTATAGAGATAAGTGACGGATAGAAATGTTTTAAAAGGTACAACAGATAGAAATGAAAGAATTTTGTCCCTAAGCCTAGTTCATTAAGTTGGAAAATTTGTTATTTGAGTTTGAAATTGAGATCTTATATAAATTTTTAACCAAACGCTGTAACTTTTTAGGGTTTGTCATTTTATTTACCAATAAAAAAAATTTAGAGGGTGTAAAAAAAACTTAGAGGTTTTTTATAAAGAAATTAATTAAAGATTCATATTCAACAATGCGAAAGATATTTTAAAAAATAAGTGTTTGCAAAGTCACTAAGTTTGATCTAATAGTGAAGCATTTGAATAGTATATATGGATGAAATCTTTGAGTTCAATTTGCTCCTTATGTAAACCAAAAAAAATGTGTCTGCAAATAATATTATTCTAAAATTGACTACATGATAATTTTGCAAGACTAAAAAGTATGATTCTTTTATATGAAGACAAAAAAAAGGAAGTTAGTTGATAAGATTAAAATATATTTAACTCCACATTGTTAAAAAACAAAAGAACAACGTAGTGTTATCAAATAAAATTAAGTATGACTGGTTGATTTGCTCAAATATAATTAAAGGAGTGTTCGTTTTTTTTGTCCTTAGCTCAAGTTATAAGAGTTGAAAGACATATAAATTAAATTCTGATAAAAGTAATTTATATTTTTGATGTACTAAAAAAAGTATATTTTTTTAGTAGTTAAACTCCCACATTATAAAATGTCAATAAGTGAGAAATATCAAGTTTAAATTCAGACCCCTACAAATCATTGTCTCTAACAACTACCATTAGAATTACACTTTGGAATTATAGATTGTCATATGAGTCTTGTGCAAAATATGTACCTTAAAATCCCTACAATATTTCTGAAATATCACACACCTATTTAGTTATTTTGGAGCTTTAATTAGTAGGATTGCAGGATTGCAATATATTGCATGTTGAACTTATGTAATTAACAAATGGAGGCTTTCGAAGCCTAATAATCTAATTTTTTTTAGGAGCTTATAATAATTATTACTTTTTTTTGGTCAAGTAATTTTCTTTCTTCATCTTTTAAATTTTAATAAGTTAGATTTATTTATATCCTTCAATTTTTTATTTCTTTTTTTATTAAATTTTTAACTTATAAAAAACAATACAATAGCTAAATAGTATTCCCTCCGTCCCATTATATAAGCACCGTTACTACAAAAGTCTAGTCCAAAAATATAAGCCTCTTTACAATTTTTGTATTCCAATGCAACTTAGTGGTAATAATTAAGGGTATGTGTAAGCAAAAAAGTAATAAATGTACCTAGTAAATTGTAAAGGAGCTTATATTGTGAGATTAGACTTTTGTAGTAAAAGTGCTTATATAATGAGACGGAGGGAGTATAATCGATAAACAACAATAATTAATTAAATGATCACAATCTCAAAAGTATGTATAGCTACATGGTAATGAGATAAACATGATACTCCGTATATGCATATGCTATGATTAAATTATGATTAGATACATGTAACATCGAGTTCCAAATAATGAGAATATTCAACATCACGATTTTGACTTTGATATAAAAGCAATTAATCAACGCAACGAAGCAAGATGGGATATGGTGTATTAGCGTTGTTCACGTGCAGTGAGTGAATAATAAACACAAACACTGCCTTAGGCATGTGACACAGACATGCTTTTGGTGTTTGTGTGTCCAATTTTGCAGTTCCTCATAATACCACGTACGATGTGTGGGCTCTTATGATTACTTTAATTTTATCAACACCTCACCCACATGATTGTGACCCTCTCAACTATCCTAATGTTATTGCTTGCTACATATCAATGTCATTGTCTTATTTTGATTATGTTCCAATTTCAAACCGTTGCTTTTTATTTAACCCAAATAATTAGGCAATGTGACAACGAAATAATGGGCATGGAAATAGAATATCCATTAATTGGTAGTAGTATATATGATTTAATGTTGTGGAATAATATTGACTAAGGTGTCAGATATGATCCTTTTGAGGGAAATTAAGATGTTGATGGCTTGATGCTATTTCAAATTCTGGGGTGTCCTTTGGAAATGTTTGAATGGCACAAACTCATTAACAAACAAGTCCTACCTATTTTTGGTTTTGTGGGTAAGTATGTATGTGACCACTCAAACTTTTAAGCTAGTACTTTTTACCATGTTATTAGTGTCTGTTTGGCCCGGCTTATTTTCTACTTATTTTCTTCTCCTTAAAAATAGTAATGAAAGAAAAAAATGTGTTTGACTCCACTTCTCTTTATTTTATACTTCTTTACTTTATTTCTTTAATACTTTTAAAGAGAAATATGATTAAATTCAATTTTATACTTCCCTATTTCATTTAAGCTAAATAAAAAAGCTGAAAATAAGTCGGGTCAAACGGAGCCTTAATACAAAAGTTTTACTGTTTAATCTTTATCAGAAAATACATGAACACACACAAAGTAGATTTTTTTCTTTTAACGATTTTTTTATATGTAAAAATCAGAAATCGATGATAACTACATGCTTAATTAAAGTCTAAATTTGTTGTATCACACTTGAATCAGTTTAATGCTGATAACTTAGCTAGGCTAGTATATGTATATGAGTATATGTGGTTTAATTTGTTACTTAAATAAATATCCAGGTATATATGATATGCAATTATGTAGTACAACACTGTTGCTAACATTCATGTGAGTGTGACCTATAAAGAATCTCAAAATTCAATTAACAATTTTTTGGGGTATATAGGTGAACAATATAAATAATTAAGAACTTTTTTTTTGACAAAAATAATTAAGAACTTAAATAAAGAAAAAAGTTGGGATTTTACAATGAATGGTCACTTGTCAAAACTCTGTGCTTGTTTCATCTATGAGATTTTTAACAATGTTGTGGTTTAATTTCATTTCTTGGTCAAAGCCTTGTGTTTGTTTCATACTGATTAAAGGTCATTTAATCAAAGACATATCTCCTTTGTTTTTATATGGCGTGTGATGGTGAAAATTGTTTTTGTTAGTTTGGCTATCACTTGTTTGACTTATAGTAAATACCAAGCTTCATTCAAATGTTAACAATGACATAACTATATTCTAATCTTTAATTTTGAAGAGTATAGTGTGATGTTTTAATTCAATTGCAAGTTATGGGACTTGAGTTCTACATTGAAAGTATGAAATTTCATTGTGGGAGTTATAGGATTTTGGACTCTTCAATTATAATATTTAGTTCTTGTGGTGTGATTCAAAGTATGAATGAGACTTGAGTCCCACATTAGAAGTATGAGCTTCCTATGTGCGGTTAAAGTTTTGGGCTTTTCACCTATAATAGTTAGTTTTTGTAGTGTGATTCTTCCGAGGTTCTTATCATTTTGTTTCAGAGCAGAGTACCATGTCTCTCAGCTGCAAGCATGTGACATGCGTGGTGTGTTAGGGGGTTTGGTTGGATGATAGTTGCAGTAGGGGTAGGACTTTTGGTGTTGGTATCGATCTTTGTATTTTATTAAAAAATGTGAATTTAACTCAATTGATAGGGACATTGCATGTTATGTGTAGGAATCGGGTTTCAAATCCAAGTATGCCTATTTATTGTTCATCTTTATAAGAGTGAAATTATAATCACTAGGATACATTACAAAAAATTATAATCTTTAATTGAATCCGTCGTTGTAAAGAAAGAAAAAAATGTTGTTGGAATTTACAATATTTTTTCATTTTATGTAAAGGCTAGTGAAATACAAAAATATCATTTATAATTATAGAAACTTGACATTCCAACTATGTTGGCACTCCAAGTACCCCCAATCATTTGCTAATACCGTCCATTTATAATTTTTGAAAAGGCCAATTCAACTAGTACATGTTAACAACTGATAAACCTCTTATATTCAAATGATAATACTTACAAAATGAATCATTCTTAGATATTTTAGCATACATATATTATGAAGTACAAACTTAAAATAAACTAAAAACAATAATAAAAAACAAACAAAGAAAGAAATATAACATAACATAAAAAAAAACTCAACATAAACATTATACTGTATCTCAAATCCAACTGTAATAAAATGACCAAAACGAAGTTAAATATGGTGACTGTATAGGTGGTGGCAAAGGAGAAAAGACGTTTAACCACTTTTCTTTAGGTTATAGTAATTGACTTATCTATATTACTAATATTTTCTCATTCACAAAAATTTAAAGTCATTTTTAACTCCCAAGTCTTTAGCTAAAATAAGTTCTATATCCTTCACAAACATGATTAATTAATAGTACTACGTACTACTACTAGTATGATTAATTAAGTACTACTAGTAGTTTGCATTGGGAGATTCCATGTATAATTAGCCCTTGGCACGAAACAATAAGGAAACGGCACGCACATAGGATTTGGTATCTCTCACTTTCTTACTTAATTTGCTTTTTTGCATTGCATCATGTGCCACTCCTTTTTGCATAGTTAGGGGAACATCATCACCAAACAAAAGCAACTCAAATCAATATCTATCTATCTCTATGTCTTTCAATGACAATGTGCAATATTAATGCGAAATAAGGGGAGAAGATAAATGTGTCACACTTTCTATTCCAAACTTTATACACCGTTTGCTTCACGTAATTACCACTCAATTTCTCAATACGGTGTGCTCCTTCTCGAATCTATATTGATGCTAGCAATTCACATATCCCTATTTTCTAACAATTTGGCCTTAACAGATCCAACATAAATTTCGGTCCACTCTAATGCACATGCTAATACTCTTCATGTCAAAATTACTTATTATGATAGCGATAAGAATAAAAATAGATTTATTTCAACAAACAACATGTCAAATATTACATCTTAATTTACTCTTTAGAACACATGCAATGATGCATGCTTTTATTATATTCGTATGTAGTACTTATTTAATTTCAATCTTTTTTATAAGAACAATTCACATTTTAACTTTATTAAATAACTGATGTATCTAATTTATAACATAGACTAAATATTTTAATAAATATGTATCCAACCATATTTTCTTTTACGGATCAATCCAACCTTACTACTAAACAACAAATTAATCGGTCCGTATGTGATTTATACTACTTGAGTCCAGCCTAAAAAAATTTCATTTTAAAATATATATCCTAAACTATTTAATTAAATATCAATTTATATGTGATTTTTTATTTTATTTTTTACAATAGAATTATATGAGTTATTGTCCACATTCAAAACAGAATAAATCCACCACCCACTATACTAAGATTTTTTTAGGAGAGACACACCCGCATGGTCCTTAATTTGGTAGAATATCCACAATTACAGCACGCTACATGCTTTGTGGAGTAGTAATTTGACTAATTTCTACTCTAAAACCCTCTATAACCTTCTAAATCCTAACGCTAGCTATTGTGCCTATATATATCCTTAATGTCCTAAAAGTGATTTCCACTAAAACATGCAATTATTAATTTAGATTTAGATTAGATTTTTACCAACCGAGGGGATTCGTGTGTGCTGTGGCAAACATCTCTGCCATCAATGTAAAAGTATATACTAGTTTAATTATTTAGTTTGAAGTTTGAACACATCGAATTTTTGACAATATATTAATCCCATCTTTTTACTTAAAAGATAAAAGAGAAATCAGTTCATATAAAAATGTTTAGTGCAATAAAGGCATATACTTTTGTTATAATGCAATAATTAAAAAACATATAATTAATCATGAGCCTTTGACCAAAAGTGATGGATCTTAATTTATTATTGGAGAGTTTGGGTTAGAGTTAGAGAAATATTTTGATCAAAAGTACGCATTTATCTCTCATCTATTTGACTATTTCTAATGTGAGACTAATTGTATGGTTTTTCCCACAAGTATACGTCTCACTACCGTTATTGTAAGACCACCATTTACGGAATAATTTGCACGGGGATAGTATCCATCTCCATCAACTTTTGATATATGAATTATGATGATAAACTCCGTAAGAAAAAAAGCTTTTGATGATAAAAAATTATTTTCATAATCGCTGTTTATTTTTGAATTTGTCCATGTCAAGAACATTACATAAAAAACTTAATTTAATGGTTTGTAATCTTAAAACCGGCCATATAAATTCTACCCGTCAAAAAAAACTATATATGTATTTTAACGAAAAAATTCTTAAATCGACACATATAAAATGGAGGTAGTATTTCTTTTTAATTTGAACAATGGAGGTAGTATTTCTTAAAGCATTATTTGTTTTGGCTTGTGTTGATGTAAACTATTATAACCTGTCCTAGTACACCTTGTGCTGGGGGGTTGTTTCGAACTTAGTTACTTATATCAATATATATCTCATTTTGGCTTGTTCAAAAAAAAGTATTTCTTAAAACATGCATAAGTCATAAATGATTTGGACTTAATTGGTATGTGATTCTTACCGTATAGTACTATCTCATGGGTGGATTCACCACCCGGCGACCCTCGGCACTTGCCCGGGCTCGGTCTAAATTTTTTTGTATTTTAGGGTTAGTTTGAAGTAAAATTGTAATTTTTAGAGATTATTTTAAAGCAAAATTAATATCTTATTGTTCAAAATTGACATTATTCATTGTAAAATAATTTTTTTTTATATTTAGCAGTTAATTTAGGGTAAAGGTGAGATTTTTAAAGATTAATTAGGTAAAACTGATAGTTTTTTTATTCAAAACTAAATTTTTTGTTTAAACTTAAAATTTTGCCCGGATTTTAAAAAATTATTGGCTCCGCCACTTTAAGATATATAGTACAAATTGATTGAGTGCTTGAAGACAATGATTGATGATATGTCATATATGGTTGACCAATATACTGTTTCTAACCCTATATAAATTAACTGATGGCTCAAATTAAGTTACATTGTTTATTTTACACTAAAATTCTCACACCAATCATGCTTAAATTACTAGAGCAAGCAAGAAGTTTAACCAAAACAATTAAGCCATTGTATTCTTTAAAAAAAAATTAAGCCATTGTATGTAATTTCTTGGATGGTACTTACATTTTATTACTAATTGACCATTTTGAACGGAATATATATATATATATATATATAAACCAATCTCGTATAAGTTGAACAAAGACAAATAAAATAATAACTACAGAACAAATGTACTGTATATAGACGAAACACAATTGAGAAGAAGCTTATTATGCATGAATTTCTTTTGCTAATTATTTTACCTGTACTTTTAAGCATTTTTGGAATTAATTTTACACCTATAGAGGCATGCAAAGAAGGAAGTAACAATGTAATTATGATATATAGATAGATTAGAGGCATATTGTACAACCTACAAGTTTTTGTTTTATGTTGGTCTAGGTACAACCTACGACTACGAGTGAGTTTATTCCAAACATATATTATGTGGATGTACTCTTTCTACCGTTACTCAACAAACAAATATATATACAGCTATCACAAGATTGGATATGGATATAATTAATGAACCAGAAATTATTATTATTATTATAGAATAATAGTGTCCAGTAGCTATGGATATGGAATATCACTTCGAGTTGTTGCACATAAATTAAGTATTTGCCAAATCTATCAACTTAAAGGTGCTTCCTCTTCATCCAAAATCACTTAGACTGGATGACACGAATCATTTTTAGTTTAAACAAAGTCATGATGATGTCGGCCCAGTGAATCAGATACTGGTGGTGGTGAAAAAAATATACTCCTAACACCTACTATGGTGAAAATTTACTACTACGAGTTTTTAGACATACGTAGAGATTACTCGATTTACACCTAACAAAAACGAAATCATCTAATCCTATTTTTTATTATATAAAATAATATTTAAATAGTAATGTCTCGAACCTCTTGACCAATAAATCAAATTAATGACAATTTTGTAACTATTCATATTTGGAGAAGCATTCAATAGGATGAGACGTAAATTTAAACTCATAGTAGTAAATTTATCTTGCTTATCAAAAAAAATAAAAATCATAGTAGTAAATTTTCACCTCCCACATACTATTATATGTGAATTTCATTGCTACACTCTACAAAAAAAATTCATAAGCTCTTTAACTGCTAACAAAATTTTCTTTATATATAATTGCTTAAAAGAAAAAATAATAATCTTTTAATTATTCTATCTTGTGATTATGGTTCATCAATCATCAATTTGACTTTAAAATTTATCCACAACAATCCAAATTACAACAATGATAAGTTTGATTAAAAAAAACAATGATAAGTTAGTTGAAAAGAACATTCTGATTCACTCACCTAATAATAAGGACATGCCTCCAAAGAAGAATTAATACTTAGACTTAGACATGTTCAAGACAAGAAATCACTCACTACCCCAAACATTAGTGCGCCACTTTTTTCAGTCTTTCAAGTTGCATTGCATGCTACTAAATTCTAACTCACATATATGGGCCACTATTTTCCCTGGCCACAACCGACGAGCCCAATGATGGCCCATCACACCGGCAACAAATTTATAGTCATACATTTTGGTCATATTATTAATTCATAGCTTATAATTAAGAATTTAAGACCACTACATATAAACCTTATAAAATAATACATTTTTCCAGTGATTTGATTGAGTTTCAGACAATAACATAACAACAAAACACTAAACTCTAGTATCCATCAATTATCGAGATTTATTTTAATGTGGTTCAAATGTTTTCTTATGAAGCATTAGGGACACTAAAAAGGGGCATAGAGACCCCTACCCAGGCTGTCTCATACTTATCAACATGGTGGATTCCATTATTTTTTAAATTATTTATCTAATCTTAAAAGCATACCACGACAAATAATTCAATGTCTTATTTCAATATTGGTCTCCTTGTATTTTTATACTAAAGAAATGAAATAAGTAAAATATTATAAACACTGACCCAACATCTCTAATCACAGTGAGGACATAGAAAAATTGTTTCTTTACTTCCTAATGGTCGGAGAAATTTGTATTTAAAAAATGAGTTCGATCTAGATAAGTTGTTTTAAAACATTAGTAAAATTTATTTCAATGTAATTTATCCTAAACATATCAATTTTTCACCTCTTTGCATGGGTAACAGTAAAAATATGTAAGTTTGATTCTTTTAACTATATTTTACTATTTGTACCTTATAAAAAGTAAAATATTTATTAAATCAATTTTCTCTTTATTAATAAAGAAATAGTAAATAGAATTTAACTTATCAATTTTTAATAATTTTTTATCGGTTAATCCACTTACAAAACTCTAAAAGGATTTTAGGATAAAGAAAATAATATATCTTCCAGATATTTATATATAAGGTTATAAAAAAAGAGAAAAGTATAGATTGTTTTCTGGAATTTTTTGTTGTAACTCTTGTGCTTAAATTCATGCGAGGTAAACAAATTTGGGGAATGAGATCTTGATTAAGCCAACTAAGTGAGAGTTTGAACTTTGAATGTAAGGCCCGTTTATATTTAGTTTGGAGCAATAAGTCCATTATACTCAAAATCCCAATCAATAATTTTGGACTCTGAAGAAAAAAATATTTCCTTTACTTCCGCATAATCCCCGTACAGCTATTCCTATACCCCTTCATCTTTAGAAAAAAATTGTAACAGTCTTTCTTTCATAAGAAGAAATATAATGACTTTTTTGCAACATCGGTGAAAAGGTGAAGGAGATGATGGAGAGATAGAGAACGATGGTCAAAGATTAAATTAAAGATATTTTAGTACATGATTGATCAAAAAGTGCATAAAATTAGGTGATCAACAATTCTAAAATTCATAAAATTGAATCTGTATCAAACCTTTCAACAATCATTCTTTCAATCTAAGTGATCAAACAATCAGCTAGAAAGTCATCATCCATAATATTTCTCAACCTACTCTTCACAAACTTTGTAGCAGAAAATGGTCTCTCACTTGTAGAAGTTGAAACAGGAAGAACTAATGTGGCGTTATGAGACAAGGTTTATTAAAAAAATAAAGCAAGCAATGAAATGTAATTGAGAAATTAAATCGTGAAATAAATAAGTACAATGATGTGTCCACCAACATATCTTATGAAAAAAAAGATTCAACTGAATGATCTATGAATATTTATGCAAGCATTATCATGATTAAATTACATAATTACGAATTTATATAAAAATGTATGTATTTAATCCACAATATATAATGAAAATAATAAATAATTGAATCGATAAAATTCATCGTAGATAATAAAATATTAAATAGAATAACTCATTTAAAAGTTATTCATTGAATCAAGGGATGCCTCATTTACAGAGAAGATATAATAGATAAAGATATAGTTCAAACATCGTAATGGTACATTAGAATTTGTTTATTTTGTACTAGTACTAGTACATAGAATTGGCCTATCTAAATTCTTCAACTATATGTACAGACGTGGCGGTAACTGAGAGTGACGTGGCGGCACAGTCAGCCGTAAAAGCACTCACGCTCCATTAGTAGAGCGTGAAAGAGAGATCTCATCTTTATCGTTCATCATCTCATCTTCAGTAAGCTCATTCTTCCGTCACACTGACACAAACACGCGCACACAGAAACATCACCAAATCAAAAACGACGCCGTTTTACCCAACCTTGCATGCTCCCCACTCCGTCATTCCCCAAAACCCTAAAACCCTCATTTCATCTTCCATGAAGGACCGCCCTTCGCTGTCCTCCCATGGCGCCATCTACGTTCCTCCTCACCACCGTCTTCGCTCCTCCGTCACTACCTCCGTCAACTCCCCCGCTCCGGTTTCCGCCAAACTCCGTGAAAATCACCCTCCCACACTTACTACTCTCCAAACCCCCTTCTCCAACAACAACGGAAATTCGCGCTTCGTTTCTGCCTACGACGACGTCGTTTCCGAGAAATGGTCCAATTATGAAATTGAGCTTCCTTCACTACCAGTGAGTTAATCTGAATTGATGTTTCTCTCGTAGTTCATTTATATGTGGATATTTGAGTTGGATGTTGATTTTTCAATGTTTTTGCTTGGCAGAGTGGTTTTCCCAATGATATCATGGAGGAGTGGAAGAAGAAATTTATAATGCTGTTAAATGATAAGAGTAAGCAAGAATTGATTTCGAGGGAGAAAAAAGATAGGCGTGATTTTGATGAAATTGCTGTTTTGGCAACCAGAATGGGGTTGTATAGGTGTGTTTATTTTCTGTATTCTGATTTTAGTATTAATGTGTTTGAATTGCAAGTGTTTTTTAGTTTGGTATTTATTGGTTAATTCAATTTTACTTGTTTTTGGCAGTCAAGTGTATTCAAAGGTTGTTGTCTTTAGTAAGGTGCCACTTCCCAACTACAGATATGATTTGGATGAAAGACGGCCCCAGAGAGAGGTATATTATATCTTGCTTTGTGACTGTGATTTGTTCTCTACTTTATTTTTTTGTATGATTTTAGATATTATACAAAAGCTTAGGGTTCCTTAAGTCTTTGTTTGCGAGCTTTGAGGGGAACGGAGGAGAGGGTTTTATAAAACAGGAAGGAGCAAGTGGAAAGAATAAAAGACTTTGGGATGAGAGAGTTTTTTTTTTTTTGGGGGGGGGGTGGTGGTTCATTTTTCTTCATTATATAATTTGGAGGAACTCAAAAAAATTGTTTTTTTTTAGAAACAACTAAAATAGAATATATATTAGCACTATAGATCAGCACAAGGGGTACTTAATCTAAGGCAAAAAAAATCTGGTACAAAGTAGGAACAAGGCCGGAAACAAGAACATCAACATGGCCTACAAACCAATAAAAGAGGATCAACCTCCAATTCTCCCTAAACAAGCTAAGGGATTTCTACACCAAAAACTAAAGTCATATGAAAAACTAGCAAAATTTACTTTTACCCACCACCAAACCTGAACTTTGATAAGCTCAATCACCTTATCCACCTCAAACCTTTTTTGCTGAAAAATAACGTCATTCAAAAAAATTGTAATGGTGATTGGAGGAGGTTTTTGGAGGGTTTATATGAATTCTTCATATTTAATCTATTTTGATATAATATTCTCAAAATTTAAAATATATTAATCAAAAGCATTTGTTTATCATTCCATACAAAACAAACCCCTCAAAACATGCGAATCATGTGAATTTTAGTTCGAATATCATGAGAGACACCTTAGTAAAGCTTTCTGTAATTGATAGGTGAGCATGCCTATCACCGTGTTCAGGCGGGTTGGTGCATATTTTGAAGAATACCTCAGCCAAAAATCCAGGATAAACAAAAGCTTTTCAGATTTGTCTTTTGCAAGATCAAGCAGTGATGGCAGTCTTGGAACAGATGAAGGGCTTTTTGTGCAGCCCGAGCCGCTAGCATCCACTAAGGCTGTTGTGGAGAAAATATCCTGGCAGATAAGCTTACAAATGCGCGATCAGCAACAAGCCCGACAGGTTATTTTAACTTGGATACACAATAATGTCATGTCTTCCTTGTTCTGCATTGTAATATTGTTCGTCTGCACTTTTAACTTTTTTCACTTTTATATTGTTTCACAATTCAGATTCATAAGATTTTGATGTTTGCTTCGTTACTAAGTAATTTTTATTCCATGTAAGAGTTACATGAGGTGTTGCAACATTTTATTGGGGAAAAGAAAAGAGAAGGTCTTTTGTCTTTTCGTGTAGCATTTCTCTTTCGTAGATAATCCTTTGTTTTTTTTGAACTTCGATTTTAAGAGTTTGGGGAATTGAAAATGGCTATTGCGGTCTTGCCTAACTTATTTTGAAGTAGGCTAAAAGAAAAAAGTTTCGATGGTTCTTCATGGTCATTAGTCATTGTTGTTAAGATCCCAATGTAGATAGTAGGATCAGGCGTTTTTATGACCATACAACCACTAGGCAATATTTTCCTTGTTTAATTAAGGATTACAAGTCTAGTATTAATATAATTATAATCAAGAGTTTGTGCTCAATTTTTTTATATAAACCATAGCCCATAGTCACAATTCAAAGTCTTTGTTCTTTCTCTTCTAACATATATAAATCCCTATAATTTAACACTTCAGAAACCATTTAGACAACAAAATAGCTTGAATGTTCTTGACATTTCTTTTCATTTCAGGAATCACCTGAAGGAAGAAAAATGCTAGAATTTCGTAGCAAGCTCCCTGCTTATAAAGAGAGAGAAACAATATTATCATTCATATCAAAGAATCAGGTTTGTTAAGTAGTTTTATAATGCATTTCATTGGACTATTTATTTTATGGATTAAGCCTTTTTGATTTATTATCTGCAACTCTGCATTATAGGTTTTGCTGTCTATCACAAAAATGACTTATATAATATGTTCATGTCAGTCTTGTGATAGCAATGTTGAAAGGTCGAATCATGTTGGCCAATTTGACTGGTTCTGTTTAAATCGTTTGTGGCTACGCGGATAACTTATATGGGTGCCATGTGGAAGTTTTATACGGAATTAACACAAAATTAGACGGAATTAGCACACAATTTAACGGAATTAATACGAGGATTAACTTAGATGGGTGGCCAATTTGACGGAATTAACACACAACATTTTTAGTCTCTTTGAGTGATACAATTGTCATTGGCAGTACACATTGGACCCTTAAGACCCTTGGAATTATACAAAATATTTTCAGCTTTTATTTGCCCGCTGATAGTGCGACCAGAAATTCTTTTGCTGAGTTACCAATGTTTTATTGGGACAATAAATGCTTTTACTAATAATAAATAAATATAAATGTTGTATGCAGCTTGTTTAAATACTTTGTTATCCTATGCATTGATTCATATGAGTTGTCTGGTTGCGGGTGCCGCCAATTATATTTTTACAAGTAGTTCATAGTCTTTGTTTCAAATTCTATTTTCAATATTTTTGTACATTGACATCTATAATTCAATTGCCAATTACTAAAAGACATTTTTGCAGGTAGTCATCATTTCAGGTGAAACAGGTTGTGGCAAGACAACACAAATTCCACAATTTATTTTAGAGTCTGAGATAGAATCTGTTCATGGAGCTGCTTGTAATATTATATGCACACAGCCACGACGCATTTCTGCAATGTCTGTTTCAGAAAGGGTTGCTTTTGAGAGAGGGGAGAAATTGGGCGAATCTGTGAGTTTGTCTGCCAATGACAATTACTTTCAATATAATATCCCAACTAATTACTGTGATATGAGAACTCAAGAATTTCTCTAATGGTGCCTCACACACACTCTTTTTCGTTGAAAGGTTGGATATAAAGTTCGTCTGGAGGGAATTAAAGGGAGGGATACCCATCTTCTCTTTTGCACCACAGGCATCTTATTAAGAAGATTACTGGCTGATAGAAACCTTAAAGGTGTAACTCATGTTATTGTGGATGAAATTCATGAACGTGGGATGAATGAAGGTTATCCTCTGAATTTAATCGAGTCCTTGACTTTCAGAAGATTTCTTCTGAATATTAATGTTCTGGCCTTTTTTTATTACAGATTTTCTGCTTATTG
This sequence comes from Trifolium dubium, assembly GCA_951804385.1. Taxonomy (NCBI): domain Eukaryota; kingdom Viridiplantae; phylum Streptophyta; class Magnoliopsida; order Fabales; family Fabaceae; genus Trifolium; species Trifolium dubium. The sequence continues at coordinate 57,057,234 of OX638064.1, forward strand.
TCCTTAAAGAACTCCTTCCCCATCGGCCTGAACTCAAACTGATTTTGATGAGTGCTACCCTGGATGCAGAGCTCTTCTCTTCGTACTTTAATGGGGCTCCAATAGTGAACATACCGGTTTGTTTCAGAAACTAAATGATATTCCTTGTTTGTGTTGTAATCTGGGCTGTTGTGCCTTTTTAAATATCTTATGATCAATGGATCACGAATGTTGGAGCCAAACATACCAATGATCTGGTAGAATTGGTTAGTTGTCTGATGGTTTCTATTGTGAACTGGAGCCAAACTAAAGTGAATTGGTTAGTTGTCTGATAGTTTCTATAATTAACTGGTCCATAGCAGGTTTTGTCGGGCCAAACATATCATTAATCTAAAAATTGCTTTTAGAACTGTTGAACTGGCTGTATGATTGGTGAACTGTATAAAGGGCCTTCTCGTCCTTGAACTGATTTAATGTTTTACGTTGAAAAATCAGTGAATCAATTATTTCAGTCCCTTAAAGGTTAAGCAATTTGGTCCCAAAATTAACAAAATTCCAAAGTGACCCCGAAATTGAAAATCCTATCATACTAGTCCTTTTGAGCCATTCAATTTAGTTTTGAAATTGTCCCTAAAAGGGTTCAATGTGACTGAGGGTTTTCAATTCTAGTAATCATTGATAATGTATTTCAATGCACTACTTTTTATGGAAAGTGCACCGATAGTATCAAGTAATAAAGCAGAGAGTAAGATATCATTTCCACGAGGATTGTGTTTCAATAATCAACTAGTACAAAATATTGCTAATTGGATGTGGGTAACAAGGTATTTTAGGGTTTTGAATTGATTGAAACAAAGTAACAATGCAAATTCGTTATTTTTGGGGGTTGATTTTAAAATATTGTTTGAAATAGATGATAAAATTAGATGATTTGAAAGAACAGAGAAAATGGGTTTGTTGAGAGTTCCACATCTGATGCGATATGACCTGAAAAAGTATCTATAAGTGGAATACATTCCTCACTTTACGAGCCAGTTTTGACTTTTGGGGGGTTGAGTTGGGTATATCTAAATCCTAGGAGGGTTCAAACTAAGTATAGATTTAAGATATTTACTATTTATAAATTTTAATACAATATATATAATATAGTATAGATGGGATTGAAATTTGCTCCAGAGTTCATGTTTCCAAGTTGCTTCTATGTCAATTTTAAGTTTTAGTTACGTTTCTTGGAATAGATATTTTAAATATTTGCTGATGGAATGGCTCTTACTTTGGTGCCACGGAATTTAAGTTTTCCCTTTTCTTATTGTTTCGGCTGATTTGCTTATAGGGCTCTGTACACCCTGTTAGAACTCTTTTTTTGGAGAACATTCTTGAAATGACGGGCTACCGATTGACTCCTTCTAATCAAGTCGATGATTATGGTCAAGAAAGGGCGTGGAAAATGAACAAACAGGCCCCAAGAAAGAGGAAAAGCCAAATAGCTTCTGCTGTAGAGGTATGTAAGAAATGATAAACTGCAGTTGCTTCAGTACTTGTTTAGTATTTTCTTAATTTTCATTCATTTTTTGAAAATTGTAACCAGGATGCAATTAGATCTGCTGATTTCAAAGAGTACAGCCTTCAGACACAGGAGTCTTTGTCATGTTGGAATCCTGACTGTATTGGTTTTAATCTCATAGAATATATCCTGTGCGATATTTGTAATAATAAAAGGCCTGGTGCTGTTTTGGTTTTCATGACTGGGTGGGATGATATAAGCTCTCTGAAAGAGAAGCTCCAATCAAATACTGTCTTGGGAGATTCGAAGCGTGTTTTGTTGCTTACATGTCATGGCTCAATGGCTAGTTCAGAGCAAGTAATCTTCTATCTGTTGACAGCTAAATGTTAGAGTTTATGTTATTACCTAACCTATTAGACACTTAGTTTAGCAACAAATTTGCAAAACGTTGTGTACCCAATATTCATATAAATTGTACATATGGGATATGCAGAAGTTAATATTTGAAGAGCCTGAAGATGGAGTAAGAAAAATAGTGCTAGCAACCAATATTGCTGAAACGAGCATTACAATAGATGACGTTGTTTTTGTTCTGGACTGTGGAAAAGCAAAAGAAACAACATATGATGCACTGAATAACACACCTTGTTTGCTTCCTACATGGATCTCTAAGGCTTCTGCTCATCAAGTAATGTTATACTTTTGTTAATTATTTATCTGACATTGATCACTTATATAATGTGTTCAATGTTGCTGGACATTGTTTTCTATGCTGTCATTATGAATATGTATGTGTGTATATTGGTTTACTTTGTGCACATATTCTGCTCAGTTCCTCTCAGTTTAGTTTGGCAACTTTGGCTGAATGCTACTCTTGACGATTGGAACCATTTTTACAGTTTAGTTTGTTTGAGTTCGAATTTTGGTATGATAAATAACAATGTATATTTTGCATTATAAATCAGAAGTGGTTGTTAGAATATCTTGCTTTGTCTCTTAGGATCACTTTTCAATCTTAGATTATCTCCTAGGATTGATTTCTATATTTCTTATTATTATAGTCTTTTGTATAAGCCAATATCTTAATATCAAATATATTTCACTATAACTATATTTCCTATTGTTTATCTCCTTTTATGTAAAATCTCACTGCTTCAAAAGTAGTAGTAATAAAGGAAGAACATTATGTGGGTAGTCAAAAGAAGATAGAAGTTGTAGGCAGAAAAATAGAACTCTAGGGCAGAACGCTTCAGACAGCCTCAGATATAAAGTTTTCAGGCCTTCCCTAGAAGCTTATTATTACAATTCACTAAGAGGTTCCATGCTATTCTCATGACTTTTTAAACAGATTGGTACTAGGCCATTTTGCTGCGGTCCTTGTACACCATTATTTACACATTAAAGAGGCTAAGGACAAGTTGAATACTTTTTTAGTTCGGGGAAGGGGGTTGGTGCATGATTATATGTCCAGGTTCAGTGCATTGTGAGAGTGAAGGTATTCAAATAGTCTATTAACATTTTGTTCTCTAGGCTTTGGGTTTAGGGAGAATTTGTGTGAGTGAAGGTATAAATTGTGAAACTGTTGGACGTTAAGCATTAATATAATTCTGTTTTCCTTGAATCCTTTTTTCTAGAGAAGAGGAAGAGCTGGTCGTGTTCAACCTGGTGAGTGTTACCATCTCTATCCCAGATGTGTATATGATGCTTTTGCAGAGTATCAATTGCCAGAAATTTTGAGAACTCCTTTGCAGTCTCTCTGTTTACAAATCAAAAGTCTAAGACTTGGAAGTATATCGAACTTCTTGTCAAGAGCTTTGCAGTCTCCTGAGATACTTGCGGTAATGATAAAGTTGATTTATTCTTTAGAACTCCATCAAATCTTTCACTTCTTTATTTTTAATTAAATGAGTTGTTTATTCATTTATTGTTGATTATGTATTCATTTATATAAATTGTACCTAATTTTTGTTTGATTATGTATTCAGGTACAAAATGCAGTTGAATATTTAAAAATAATTGGAGCTTTGGATGAGAATGAGAATCTGACTATTCTAGGTAGGTTGATACCTTACTTGGTACAAGAAAATTTGGCTTATTAATTTTCCTTCAAAATGATGAAAACTTGTGCCTGGTTTTCCTATTGACAGGACAGTATCTGACAATGCTTCCTATGGAACCCAAACTTGGCAAGATGCTTATATTAGGTGCTATCTTCAATTGCTTGGATCCCATATTAACTATTGTTGCTGGACTTAGTGTAAGAGATCCTTTTCTAACACCACTGGATAAAAAAGATGTAAGTTGCTCCTGTTTCCGATGATTGATTAATGATTGAAAAGTTTTTTTTTTTTTTTGAATCAGAGGTTGTTTGGTGTGTTAGGTTGGCGAGAAATAGAGAGGAAAGAAAGAAAAACACGGAAATTAATGAATGAACTTGTACTAAAAATTTGTCCAAGTTCATTCATTGATTTCCGTGTTTTTCTTTCTTTCCTCTCTCTATTTTTCTCCAACCAAACACATGTATTCCTCTGTTCCCTCGTATCCTTGTCCTGAACTTGATTTTATTATTTGAGTTCAAAGTTCTTTATTGTAGCTTGCAGAGGCAGCAAAATCTCAATTCTCGGGAGCATACAGTGACCACCTAGCACTTGTACGTGCTTATGAGGGTTGGAAAAATGCTGAGATAGACCTGGGTGGATATGAATATTGCTGGAAAAACTTTCTTTCATTCCAATCCATGAAAGCTATTGATGCTCTTCGGAGGGAGTTCATAGGTCTGCTTACAGATATTGGATTAGTTGATAGCAACACAACCAGCTGTAACACATGGAGCTATGATATGAATCTCATCCGGGCTGTTATTTGCTATGGTCTATATCCTGGAACTTGTTCTGTGGTGGTATGTCTTTCTATATGACATCCATTTTAACATGTGCACAAGATCTTTTCCCTATTGCTCCCTTCCTTTATAATCTAATATTTGTTAACTCCGGATTTTCTTTACCTCACAAGAGTCACAACTAAGCTCTCTCCAAGTCGTTGATTTAAAGGGAAAGTAATTAGTATCTAATGACTTCGTGAGACCTTTTTTTTTATAGTTTTATTGTAGTACAATTCTTGTATGAGGTCTGCATCCATTGAGCCTCTGCACCCATCCTTTCTTATTTTCACTTTAAGTTCTCGAATTGGATATAAGTTGACTCGACTCACTGACATCCACCGCAGGGTAAACCACAACCTCTTAGGCCCCGATTAATAACAATTTACGATTTTACGTTAAAGTTGATGTTAATGAGGAGATCTTTTTATCATTTTTCATATACCCTCAGAAGTTTTAGCATATCACTAGTTTGATAGGATTTGAACTTTTTGTATTTCCAAAATTTCTTACTTGATTATATATAAAATAATAAAAATAATTAGTGGTTTTACTATAAGTTGTGATACATGATGATACTTTTTTAGATTCGAGTTAAATACAAATATCATCATGATTTGAACTGTTGATCATCAATTTCTCATTAAACTGTGCCCATCTGGATTTTTTTTGTCACTGTTTTCAGAAAAATATTTTACTGCTAGGACTCGTGCAATGTGTTAATTTAGTACATAGTATAATTATAGCATATTCTTATGTCTTGGGACTGAAATAAGATGCAATTTTATTTGTAGCATAATGAGAAGTCATTCGCTTTGAAAACAATGGAGGATGGTCAAGTGCTCCTATATTTGGTCAGTCCTTTAATCATATTATAATTGCTACTGGTTATGAAACTCTTGTCTCTTACCTAGGTTTTTATGCTGTCTTTTGATTCTTGTTTGCTTTCCTTTTTGTCCATTCAATTTTCCTCCTAGAACTCGGTTAATGCTCGGGAAACTAAAATTCCTTATCCATGGTTAGTTTTTAATGAGAAGATAAAAGTGAACTCGGTTTTTCTCCGTGACTCAACAGCTGTGTCCGATTCAATGCTGCTTTTGTTTGGTGGAAGCTTATCAAAAGGAGATGCTGTAAGTTCCATGTGATTTTTTATTGGTTCCAGTGGGTAATATATGTTCTATTAAATGTTATATTTTCAAATAGAGGTTTAAGTTTTAATTGTTATGGTTTACTGAATCTGATATTTTCTATCAGGATAATCACTTAAAAATGTTAGGAGGATATCTGGAGTTTTTCATGGAACCTACTGTTGCTGACATGTATCAGAGGATAAGGAGAGAACTTGATGACTTCATTCAAAGCAAAGTAAGTGCTCATGTTGAGACCACAGCTTTTCCTTGATATTTTAAGCTTGAATAGTTAGAACAAACTTGAACATAGTTTCTTAACGCAAAAGGAAGTAGAGCGTTGTTTCGGTGTCTTTTCTCTTGGCCAAATTACAGTGATGGTATGGATAATAATGTTTAGTCTACATTGTTGTGCTTGACAGCTACTTTCTCCAAGAATGAGCATACACTCATATCATAACCTCCTATCTGCAGTACGGTTTCTGATTTCCAACGACCCATGTGAAGGCAGATTTGTATTTGGTCGCCAGGTCCTTAAACCATCAAATAATTCTGTGATGGCCTCACCCCCAGTATCATTGGTTTCAAGGACGGAGAGTGGACCTGGGGGTGATAATTCTAAAAGTCAGCTCCAAACTTTGCTTACAAGAGCAGGACATGCTGCACCCGTCTACAAGACTAAACAGTTGAAAAACAACCAGTTTCGGACTACAGTTGAGTTCAACGGAGTGGAGATAATGGGCCAACCCTGTAACAATAAGAAGAGTGCAGAGAAAGATGCTGCAGCTGAAGCGCTGCAATGGTTGATGGGCAAGCAAGCTGGCTGTGAGTATGTTGATCACATGTCGATGTTTCTAAAAAAAAGTAAGAAGAATCACAATTAAGTAATCAACTATATTGAGCTTAATGCCAAGGTAAAGGAACCCCAAGTATATACTTTGCCTTAATCTTGTGGTTCCTACTCGTATTCTAGAGGCACAGCATTTTGGGTCTCTGCATCTTGTTCATGAAGTCAATGAAGATCATATAAGAAATATGAAGCAAGTAGTTGGCGATCATACCTCGAATATATTTTCGGCAAGAATATACTTGGTTAGCTTCCAATGATGTTGGGAAGGTGATTTTGCAACGGGAGGACATCTTACATGGCATTCATTCATTGGATGATGTTGGGAAATCATGCCGTAATTATAGTTCTGATATCTGATCTCATTTTTTTGTACAGTACTCTCTTCAATGTCTCCCAATGAGTAACCTTTTTATAAAAGAAAAGTTCCAAAATGAAATTGTTCAACTGATTCAACCAGTGGAACAATGATGAGATATGTATAGTCTAAATCTCAATAAAAAACTTTTTAAATTGCTACTAGTTTTAATATTTTAATGCAAACCATCTTTTTATAAGGATTGTAGTCCACTAATATCCACGATGGACAACTATAATTTTTTATACTTGTTCTAGTAAATACTAATGGGTTAATACCTCTTTTGGTTCTCGTAAAATAACAAAATTTTTGTTTTGGTCCCTATTACAAAAAGTTTAAATTTAGTCCTGTAAAATTAGTCTCTTCACTTTTTTTTTACAGTTTAAATTTAGTTCCGACAATACATTTTCTTTTTCTCATATTTATAATTTAAAATTAAAACATTATAATCAAAAAAAAAAAAAACCAAAATCTGTCAAAAGAAATAGATGAAGATTTTCATCTTCTTCATTTGAATCTTCATCATCTTCCTTGAATCTATCAAACATTCAAATTTTTTGTCTATCTATTATGTTAAATTTATCGAAGTTCATATTATTATGCTTAAAAAGATGTCAAAATTTTGTTCATTAAAAAACATTTCAGTTTTTTTTACATTAAGAGCTACAACCCAAGTCATATTTCGTCATAATTGTAAGGCAGAAAAATATATTTAACCTAAATTTCTACTTTCAAATTTTCCAATAAAATTATAATGAATACTTGTCATACAAAATCAATTCTATGCATCACAAAAAAGAATTGTGGTAAATATATGGAAGTAGCCTCTCTTAACAGATTTATCTTGTAAGGTATGTGTCAGATGGGTATAATTAAGGAATGGTCAGTTCATTTGAAATCTAAAGATGAATGTCAATTAACCACAATCTGCTAGCTGTCTCAAGATCTTTGAGGAACAGACAAACAAATCAGTTTCTCAGGTAGCTCCAGCCTCCAAGGATTATTGCATAACCAGGACCATATATGCATATATTAAAGTCATGGCCTATATCACTTATCTATCTAGTTTATCAAAATAAAAATCACCACTTATCTACACTAATAAATATATAGCACTCAAAATATATAATTTGGATTAAGTGTGCCAATATGAAGTCTCCCAACACAAGTGGGACAAAGAGAAAAATCTGCTATTTTCCTTTGGTTTTTACTAATCTCAACTCGATTACACCAAGAAAAGCTTTCTTTCTAGCTCACTTTATTCAAATTCATTTACTAGAAGTACGAAAAACACAAAAATAGGTATCCTTAAAATTCAGTGTTAGTGAGAAATATAAAACAAATCAACCAAAGACCAAAAACCACACAGGGACACCTAAACTTCTAGTAGGTATAGCCCTTGACAAACATTCCCTTCTTGGATTCTTCATTTTCGCCTTCGGCAGAGTATCTTCCAAGTTGAGCCAAGGAGTTAGCTTTGGCACGAACCAAAAGAGACTTCTGAGCCGCTTCAACGTTCTCAGGGCGACCTTGCCATGTCTTAAGAACGGTGTTCTGCAGGGCTCGTGCATATGAGAAAGACACGTGCCATGGGTTGGGACTTTGGTTCATAGCATTAAGATTTAGTGTTGCTTCAACTTCTGACTGTCCACCTGACAAAAACTGAGAATACAAACACAACATAGCATTAATTCGGCTGTTCTCAATTTCAAATTATGATAATGCAAATGCAATCTTAAAATCAAATTATTTTAGTATAGACATATTGTTTTTGTCATGCATGATGCATCTATCCAAGTTACTTGCAATCAAGAACACAACAGCATACATGCAATTGGTGATATAAATGTTTATATATTCTTAATACAGGCAATCCCAAAAAACAGTTCGTACAGAAAGCAACATGTTGTGATAAATATCAAAGATTTAATTCATATATAACATTTAAAGTCACACACGTGAATGGTTGTAATATATTGACAATGTGAAATTTTTGCATTGGCAGCGTATCACAAGTAAATTCATCAACTAGTGTAAGTGTATCACAATTAAACTCATCAATTAATGTAAAGAGAAAATTCAAGGTGAAGTGCGGTGGCTGTACCATGATTCCAGGGACTGCAGGAGGAACTCTTCTTTTAAGCATGGTTAATGTAAAATTGGCAATGGTTTCTGGAGAAGCCTTTTGCTTGTGCTCAGCACCAGGTGTAACCATGCTAGGCTTGAGCAAAATTCCCTCAAAAAGGACATTGTTTTGGGCCAAATAGAAGAAGACTTCTGCCCATACCTTCTCGGCAACTTCCAGTGTCCTCTCAATTGGGTGGTCCCCATCAAGAAGAATTTCAGGCTCAACTATTGGAACAAGACCGCTGTCCTGCACAAATAGCACAATAAAACAATATATAAGAAAATCGGCGGAAAAAACTGAAACTTAAAATGTAGTTAATTTATTTTACTTCAGAAAACAATGCACCATGAGTACCTACTATTACTAAGCTATATTGTTGATTTCCAGACAGATTAACCTAATAATGTTATAGTGCTGGAGGAGCAAAAAATATGCACCATGTGTACCTACTAGGCTATATTGTTCATACCAAATCAGATTAACCTAATGATGTTTTAAAGCTAAAGGATGAGCGCATTGCACAAAACACTGTGCTTGAGATAAACACTAAAAAAGTGTTTCTTATAATTATAAACTGACATCAATTATCAAAACATAAAAGGTTAATTACAAATATTATATGATTACTATCAATCAAAATCAAATTTCAACCCCTATGTGCGTTTTAAATTTAAAGGTAAATATTTACTTTTAGTGTCACTGCCCACAGCTAAATGACAGAATGCATTTTTAAGATGGTACCAAAGAATAAATCAAAATAAACCGTGAAAATACATCCGCTATTCTAATCACGAGCTCATTTCAACAAACAAATATTCATGGAATATGAGGGAATACCTGAGAGATAGCAGCATATCGTGCAAGTCCCCAAGCTGCTTCCTTAATAGCCAAGGCAGAAGGACCAGATGGAATGCTGACAACTGTCCGCCTGTACATTTCAAAAGCAAACCACCGTTTAAACTTAATTTCAAAGCATCCTATCAACAACAAAGTTTCATTTAGCAGAAACAAAGAATAGCTTACCACTTGGCAAATCGGGCCCCTTGCTTGTAGTATTCAGCAGTTCTCGAAGCCAATCCATCCAACCCTTGGCACCAAGATTCATTGTTTGACCCTGGCAGAGGAACCAAACCCTACGAACGAAAAAAGGATAAAAATATAACTTCCCAGCAAGTTGTGATCAATCAATCATTGAGACCAAATCGCAGTCTTAGAGACTGTTTGAATTGACTTATCTGAGCTTGTCTACTAACATGAGCACTTGTGAGAATATTTGAGAGTTGCTTATATAGAAATAGCTTATACATAATAAGCACTTATATGATATACATTCATCATTCATGCTATAAAATCTCATTAAATTGTTTAACCAAGCAGGGTCTTAATCCTATATCACTAGCAACCACAAAAAATATACCTTATCAACTTTGATGCCAGGTACAATGTTCTCCTCACGAAGAACATCCACAAACTTCTTCCCATCAGTTGTTGACTGATAAAGTGTTTCTTCAAAAAAAATGGCACCAGAAATGTATTCGCCGAGACCGGGTGTAGTCAACAAAAGTTGCCTGTATGCCTGGCGATTAACCTCCGTATTGTCCAATCCAATTGATGCCAAACGCTTCCCAGCTGTTGCATTTGATTCATCAATTGCAAGAATTCCACGACCACGAGATGCAACAGTTTTCTATACAACCAAACATTAAACAAATCAAACAAAATCACAACAACTAAGCAAATCTTCCAAACCAAAATCTAGATATGCTAATGCTACAGTGCTGGTCATAATTCAAAAAGTGAAAATTATAAGCAAAATTTCAATTAGTTTATGATCAAAAAATTGAAATTGAAAAGCAGAAACAAATTAAAATAGAAATGAACAACGAAAATAAAAGTCAACGAAATACGAAGAGAGTGAGTGTCCCAACAGCAAAGTTTAATACTTTATGATATGAATATAAAATTAATGAAAGAGGGTAAGAAAAAAATGTGATCTGAAAAATGAAGAGAAGAGAAGAGAGAAAGAAACTAACAGCGGTTTGAACGAGTTCATCGGAGTAAGAGGCGCGGATCGGAAGAGAGAGACGGCGAGGGGTGGAGAGAGAGGAAGATCCACCACGGGGAGAAGAGAAAGGGTTGTTTGCGATCCATTGGGAAGAGAGAGAAGTGAGTTTAGCAGAAGCCATGGATGAAGGACAAGAGAGTGAGTGATGAAAAGGTAGTTAGTTAGTACGATGATGATGATGATGTTTTGTTTCTCCTCTCTTGTGTGCGTTGTGTTGTGTTGTGTTATGGAATAAAAAAGAGAGAAAGGGAGGGTTTTGTGTTATAAACGTTTTCTCGTTCACTCCGTCTTAACGGTAGGTGGTCAAGAAAGATACAAACTCGAGCGGCAATAACAATTACTCCACCAAACTCAACCAATGTGCTTACCAAAAAAAAACTCACCAACCCATTTCCTTTTCTTTTTTTTCTTTGGTTAAACTTTTGATCATAATTGTCATTTGTCAACCCTATTTATAGTAGTCATTATAACATAAAATATTTCTAGGTTCTTGAATGTTGATTTTGTTAGTCAAATTAGTCTAAAATTTTAAAAAGGTTTTAATTGTGATGATGTGTCTCTTCCTTTTGTTAAATCATATGTTTACGTGTAATGTCTACATTCACAATAAACCAAAATAGAAGATAGGATAAAGAAACAATTCATCTTCTTGAAAAAAAGAAAAACATAATAAATTCATTTGTTGCTCTATTCTCATTAAATGAAAGAGAAATTTAAGTCATTTTAATCTCTAGCTAACATAAAAGTCACATATATGCATCTGACATTGTAAAATTAAGGAATGCATCATCATAATTAACACCATTTTGAAATTTTAAATTAATTTGACTAACAAAATCAACATTTAAGAACTTAAAAATGTTTTATTCTGATTTAGAGACTAATATAACAACGAGTGACACTTTCACTTTCAGGGACCAAACAAAAATAAATTTATTCTTAATTATATACGTTAAGAATTGGGTGTTTATATGTTATCCTTAATTATATATTTTATCCGGTCGTTATTATATATAAATTTATTTTCTTAAATATATAAAGGTGAAATCTAAGGTGAGAGAGCTATTAAGTCCCTCATCGGTGAACCACTAAAAATACTGTTAGATGTAATCAATAGTCTAGATCTATCACATTTAAAAAAGAGAATATTTACAACTGTCCACACACAATCGTTTCACGCTTCTTCTTTTTACTACTCAAATAGTAACATACTCAAATAGAAAACACTTTGATTTTTTTTCCATGACAGTAGAATCATGAATCAATCATGAAGCTTCAAAATCTGAAGTAAACCCCTCAAAGATCGAATTTTGAAACCAACTCATCATGCAAAACTATTGAAAAAACTCAAAACCGAAAAGGATCAAAACTCTTAAATATATATGATGTTTCTGATTTTTTTTTTTTACAAATGATATTTCTGATTTGTAATATAGGAAAAATATTTTAATTAATTAATATCTAAAAAGTATTTTTTACTTACAATAATCACTCGAGAGAGCATTTATCTTTTTTTCTTAAGAAATTATATAGTTATCTTATTTAAGTGGATATTTTTAAATACAATTTTCAGAAATTAAAATTTACAATCCTCTTTCTCTTCTCTATTTCTATTTCTCTTATGTTTGCTCTTTATTCTTCCTCACTCATATTTAATTTTTCTTAATATTCTTCTTCTCTGTAGTAATCTTTATAAAAAAGTTAGTAACAAATAAAAGTAATTAATTGATTTTTGGTTATAAAAAATTAATTAATTTTACAAAATATTTTACTTTTTTGTTTTATAAAATATTTTCCTATTAAAATAAATTTATAAGTTAAACATATACTCCTTTCGTCCTTTCTATACCAAAAAAAAATACTCCTTTCGTCCTTTAATACAAGAAAAAAAAAGTCTATTATTTTTGTCTCAAAATTTAGGAGAAAAAACATAAATATTAATCTTTTTAAAAAATTTTACTCTCTCTTACTTTTTCTATAACTAATAACCAATAAAAAATATTTTTACATCTATTCATACAACTTTTTTTTCAAAAAAATATACTTTAAATTATTATATTTTATTTTTTACTATTAATAAGTAATTTTTATTTTTCTCTTAAAATATACTCTATCTGATCACAAATATAAGTAAAATTGATTTTTTTTTATTTTATTTAACTGTTGATGTATCTGACTCATATTCGTTGTCAATACATCAACAATTGAAGAAAAAAACAATTTTATTTATATTTGTGGCCGTAGTACAGAAGAAGTATAATAAAAAAACAGAATTTATTCTTTCACGTTATTTCCCCCAATTATGAACAGCAGAAACTTATGAATTGAAGAGAGAGTGAACCCTTACGAAGAGACTTCATCATCATCAATCATGTATCATCAGAATGGTTCCTTGGAGCGCAGAGCTCAAGCTTCCAACGGAGACATTGCTACTAACGGTAACGTTAACGGTGTTGCTGTTGGTGCTGCTTCCACGAATCCAATAACAAGACTTCTCGGAAGCCCTAGAAGTGATCACATGCCTGAAAACTACGAAGACATTCCTTTGGATTTCAATCCACTTGTTTTCACTTCACTCGAAAGACATCTTCCTTCTCATGTTATTAATCTCTCTAAACATCTCAAAGCTCATTATATGTCTAACATTCTTCTCCGTTATTTGCCTCATTCTGAACGCATTCGGGTTTGTATTCTCTTTCTTCACTTCTTTTTAGACATGCCCACAAGGGTTTTTCAGTTTTTAAACCTTTTATTTTCTCTTTTACTCAATAAAAATTTGATCTTGATATTGCCCTTTTAGTGGGTTATTATTATGTTAGTACTATAATTTAGGGCTTGTTTGGATTGACTTATATATTTTATCTAGTGGTATATGTACTTGTCGAACTGTTAATGACATGTCTTTATGCTGTTTTCAGCTTATGTGAAAACAATTTGACTTTTATTTTATCTTGTGATAGATAGAAGTAGCTTATTATACATAAGCACTTAATTAAATTGTTTATCCAAACAAGACCTTTGGTTTGGTAAAAGTAATTGTTTGTGTTTTTTCTAGTCTAGATATGATACATCTGGATAATGTTCATTTGGATGAGTCTATAAGTCTGGATTTGCTGCCTTCCTGCAATTGTTGTTGGAGATGTAATATTGTTTTTTGTCGTGATGGCGTTGCTAGGTTGAATTTCCTAGAGCCACCTATGAAGTTCTTTTTGACTTTTCAAATTATTCATTCTCCATGTGTCTTGCAAACTGCCAAGAAATAAGACATGTTTAAGAGCAAGTTTGTTGCTCGAAAATGTGTGGGATGGGCATTATTCAGAAGTTTCAAATTTAAGCCTTGTTGTAATCACTTATTCCCTCAAAGTTGGATGAAAACCAATGTTCAATCACCCCAAGATATAAAACTCGACCTAGACTGTAGGAAATTATGAATAGCGAGTAGTGATTAAGTTTTTTAAAAAATCATCTATCATCTGTATGAAAATAAAATAGCAGTTTTGACATGTACGTGTGCGCGTGTAACAACGTATGTTAGTTGATTAATGTAGTAAAAGAAAAATCACTTGTTAAGCTAAAATGGTGATGGCAACTGACAAATTTGCCTAGTATCTGTTGTTTTGTGATCGCGAGTTTTTCTCAGTCAGGCTGGGGTTTCTTTTTTCTTTTATATTATTGTCTTTAGCATGGTTTTGTTGTTTACTTTCTGATTTTTTTGTTGTTCTATGTTGGATTGGACAGATGCAAAAGCAAAAGGAATACAGGCAAAAGATCATATTAAACTATCCTGTAAGTTTTCTATTGAATGTCAAATAAGCTTTGTCCATTTGTTAACAAAAACTTTTGGAAATCATGGGATAAACATGGTTTTGTTTTGAAGGGGGCATATTTCGTTAGTTGATTGTATATGAAAATCTTGAATTAACACATATATGTCAGAGTTTTATGACCTGAGAACAATCATCTTGTCGCCTTTCTGTACTTAGCTTTTATGTACAAATCACTCCCTATCTTACCAATTATTCACATTTGTTTTGTAGCCGCTACATAAGGAGATATATACTATGCATAGTGAGAACTTTTTTGCACCCTCATTTCTGAGAGCCATCAAAACAAATACAGAAGCGAGCTTTAGAAGTATAATGGCTGAACCCTCCAGAGGAATTTATACGTTTGAAATGTTTCAGCCACAATTTTGTGCAATGTTGGTATCTGAGGTATCACATTCCTTTTCTTCCCTTTTCATGCATATATCATTACATCTATTCTATATTAGTGTTTGTGTTTTCTTATCAGGTTTTGATTGCTTAGGTAGATCATTTTGAAAGATGGGTCCATGAGACCAAATTCAGAATCATGCGACCTAATACAATGAATCAATATGGTGCTGTTCTTGACGATTTTGGCATGGAAACCATGCTTGATAAATTGATGAATGATTTCATACGGCCTTTAGCTGGAGGTTATTTTTTATATTTTTTAAGGAGGATGAATGAGAATATAGGAATCAGATAAAGAAACAATACTAACTTTGGCAATTTGATTTTTCTTTTTTGTAGTTTTCTTTTCTGAAATTGGTGGATCCACATTGGACTCTCATCATGGTTTTGTTGTTGAATATGGAACCAATAGGGATGTCGATCTTGGTAGGTTTTTCAAACTTCTGTCATAGTTATGCGACTTGTTATTAGTTGGAACCCATATCAAAGTTTTGAACTTGAATAGACCTTAATGTTTTGATCATATCTAGTATATCTACCTATGGTTTTATTTTTATATCAATTTACTTTCACCATTCTCTTTATTCTATTTACATTCAAATGTTATCTTGTTTGTATATTTGAATTGTTTTGTTATGACTAAAATAAAAGGATCAGACAATAACCGTGCATTGAAATTTTCATGATTGCTTGAAATACAAAGATATTGTTCGGTTTTGTTGAATTTTTTAGCCTTACAACCCCTTTCAGTCATTTAATTTCTTTTTAGTAGCCTTGTTGGATATTTTTATCTTCACCCTGAGGATTGCTTTGGTCTTTGGAATGGGAGGTGGGAAGGGAGGTTTAACTTTTCATTTCGCATAAATATTTGCTAATTTAAGAGTTTTTAAGAATGAATGGACTAAAATGATAGACTATCACGAAGCCATCCTATCATTCCCTATTCATTTTAATAAACATTATATAGCTATAGCTCTCATTAAAAATTGAAAACTCTTTACCCTATTCCAGTGTTGTTAAACATCTGCCATCACAGCACTAGGCGGGTATTCACTACTACCATAAATGTAAAGTGGAAGATATTGATTTGGGAGTGATGCAGGTAGTGTTTAATTAGAGGGTATAATTCGGGTGTGTTAGTTATACAGGACAGAGATTAAGGAGGTTTGTTATATAAGCAACAAAGGGGAGAGGGATAGGATATTCTGAAATATTAACCAAACTGTTGGGCTAGAGGCTGAGCTGGGAGCTTCTGCTCTATAATTTTCTTTTTCTTTGATATATATGTAATACAGTAAGAAATACAATTCTAGATAGCAGTTGCTATAGGTCTATGCTCTTACTTGTTCAAAGTAAGATCGACTTTTCATGCCTTACTCATTAAGCCCTCAAAAATCATAATTGGATCTCTTGGATTTTATTCTACACTAAATTTGTTTCCTTCTTGTTTGCTATGTTTCTCCTATTTACCTCTAAACTAAACCCCCATTTTTTTACAGGGTTCCACGTGGATGACGCGGAAGTCACCTTAAATATTTGCTTAGGAACACAATTTTCAGGTGGAGAATTGTTCTTCCGAGGTGTTCGATGTGATGAACATGTGAATACCGAGACCCAATCAGGGGTATGTCTGCTGCCTTATTGTTAGAGCAAATATAATTTAGGGCTCATTTGTGTGGCATTATAGCAAACTAGAAGATGATATTGACCAAACATAGGTGATAAATTATCTGAATTTCATGTGGACATTGTTTTTTTTCTAACTCCAAACATATCTTTGTAGGAGATATTCGATTATTCCCATGTTCCAGGACATGCAGTCCTTCATTCTGGTCGCCACCGTCATGGTGCTAGACCTACAATATCTGGGAATCGTACCAATTTAATTCTCTGGTGTAGAAGGTATTTACAGCACTTTTATCCTGTGTCATCGTAAATATAATGAATGGCGTTATTTTTATTATTATATTGGGCTTGACATGAATGTAAGTTCAACCTAAATGATTAATAATACTGTAAACATAATTATGGTCATCAATGTTCTTGTAGTTCGGCGTTTAGAGAGATCAAGAAATATCAAAGAGAATTTCCTAACTGGTGTGGAGAATGCAGACGCAAGAAGAAGGAGAGAGAGCGTGTATCCATTGCTGCCACCAAAGAGGTAAATGTAACAGCTAAACTAACAAGTCTTTTAGATGAATATTTTTTTATATTATTTATTCATTTGACCACTATGAGGCACTGGCACAAACACGGGCACCTGACACATCGGCACTGCAAATAGTTTGAAAAAATAGAATAATTGAATGTAATCATGTGTCACTAACACTGTTACGCCTTCAATGGGAACTTCAATCTGAAGTGTTGGTGCTGCATAGCTAGACCATACATTCTCTAGTGGGGATTTGAATTCTATTATTTAGGTTACAAAGATAGGCAGTCGTCACTACATTTGCGCTAACACCTACAGGATATTCGAGATGAAAATAAGGAACTTCCAAGGTTGGTTTTAATGTTGTCATGTTCACTTTGCAGGAATTACTCAAGAGGGAACTTAAATCGGCCTCGTGAACTTGCACCAGCACATGCAAATCTTACTTGGTATTGTATAGTTGACTTGATTCATGAGTGTCAACTTGACATGTTGAAACTGTCTCTTGTCTATGTGTTTTTTTTCTGGATTCTGAAGTATTCTTAGTGTAATGATATGTGATTTCAGTTTTATTTTTTTAAATATAATGAGGGTTTAAGGTCCCAACAAGAAACTAGAAAACTCTAGGAAAAGAAACACAAGATAAGCAAAACCATGAGCGACTCGATTAGCTTCCCGCATTAGATGACTCCGAATGATTCTTCCCTCCGACTTGTAGATATGGTGGATATGAGCAGAATTGTAAGCAAGCTTACAAAGTTATAACTACAACATACAACTATTTTTTTTTAAGTAAAAGTGACTTTTCTATTCGAGCAATTTATTTTTTTTGGTTAAGTAGAATGTTTCCATTAAGATGAACAAGTAGAGAGTCTAGAAGTTTGAATTTTAACTTCTGCATATAATAATATAATAATTAATTGAGTTATATTTTGAAAGACAAATAATATATCTTTTTTATACAAACATCAAATAATTCTTAAAAAGGCATTATAACTGTAAGTATAAACAGTTATTGGATATCTGTCCATATTATGAATTGGGATTGACAACCTCTGGAGGCTCAATTATGAAACTTGGTTCCAGTTCCAATTTTCATTTTGTATATTGATCCGAAGTCCATTTCAAACAGGGGAGCTACATCGATCTAAGCCACTTTTTTTCCATCTATAAAGTTCATTTTGTATATTTTTAAAATTTATCACTTGTAGTGATTTATTATCTAAGTGCCTTTAAATTTAATCATGTTCAGAATATAATTTTACTATCATACTAATAGTAGTAAATAAACTAATGAGAGAGATATATAATAAATACATCATACAAAATAAAATGGAAAAACATAAATTATTTATTTTGCATAAGAAAGGGCATAGGCCAAAACAAATTACAAGAGAAAACAAATTAAATGGAAAACATAATACCCACTTCTAATTTCATCACTAAGTGTTTTTTTTGTTGACAAGATTCATCACTAAGTGTTAGAAACACAAATTTAGAGATCAGCTTATCAAAAAAAAAAAAACAAATTTAGAGATCAATTTAATTTGTTTTTCTATCTAACTTTGTTAATAATAATTCAACTTTTTTTAGTAGTGATGTTAACGCTTCTTATCATTTTCTGCACTTAATTTTTTGTTACCTACCAGTTCAACGAATGAATCATTCTTTGAATTAGTGTTTTGTACCTAATATTTTAAGAATCTTCAAGTCACTTTCCTAAAGTCCTTGTTTCACCCACTAATCCTTCCTGAAGCTTCATAGCTAAGATTATCATCATATTATTATTATTATTATTTTAAACATTAGGTTGCTATATTTTAATTTCTCCATTTATTTAATATAATCATATCATTCCTTTAATGCTAGTCACCTTAATTTTAGGCAAGAATTTCTCGATCAATGTCTTTGTCAATATTCAAAGTCTATCTCTACTCTTCTATGCTATATATGCATTATGTGTATCCTGGATACATACATTCTATGGATTTAATAAGTGTTACGTACCAAATGCAAAGAGGGATAGAGCAATAAGAGGATATTATTATATATTTTTGGAGCATTCTTTCTTATACCTTCCTCCATTTGGTTGTGTTTGCCATTACAGAACACTAATATTTTTCTGTACCAAACTGGTTATATATATCCAAACCAATAGCATTTTCAAGGTCAAACAAGGTTGACAAATTAAACATGTAGGCAGTGTATGTTGGGGGGTTGATTGTAGTGTAAGTCGCACATTATTAATAAAGAAAAAAGGGTCATAAGAAAATTATATTGCAAAAATTTCACATTGCTTAAAGAATTGAAGGATGGAGAACTCAATTTCTATATATAGACCTCAAGTTTTTTGTTTCAGTATACATAGTAGAAAGTAGTAAGTAGTAACACTTGAAAAAACTTAGTTTATATTTGTGTCATTCTTTCTCTTATGTTATGCTCATATTTTAGAGTGTGACTGTACCATGTCATAGTGTGGTTGTAACAATTTTCACATAGTGTTTATTTTTCAGATGTGTTATTTTCAATAACATAATTGTCGTACTTAAGAGATTATTGGGTAGTTAATCGGGAAATTAAATACATATTATGGTACGTACAAACCACCGACACCATCTATAAATGAATTTTATTTTTGATCAAGTAATTTAGTAACTTAAAAATTTATCGTAAATAAGTAAAGTGTCCGAAACTCGAAAACCGACTCTATCTACGATAGTTCTATCAACTGAATTAAACTCACATATCTATAAATCAAAATTTAAACCAAATACTATTAAGAGTCCACCACTTATATCTTGGTATTATGTTGGTTTAATATAAATATAGTGTATTTTAGTTGTCTTAATCTAAATTTTGATTTTTAGATGAAAGAAACATTTTTATAGTGTGGTCGGCTGATACGCGGATCTCATTGGACGGCGCGAATTGGACTTAGGTCAATGTGGATGATGAGTTTGATCGTTAATTATCATCAGTTTAATTAATTAATTGTTAATTAGCTCTAAAATCTTAAACAATTTCGTTTACCGTTTTAAAATAATGTTATGACTTATGAGCAGTATGAACACAAGTCCGTAACCGACTCACCGCAGATCTCGGAAAATCTCTGTGTGCTACAAATCTGGGTGACAATTTTTGTTTGGCTCTCTGTTGTTTAATTATAATAGTAATAACTTTATTTTAATTACATTTTTTAAGTTAATTCGTACATTAATAGTGTTAGATGCATTCATTCCTAACACGAGATTAGAGTTGGCATAGAGATTCTTCTTCATTTTCAATTACAACTAACCAAACAAACATGTCCTTAATTAAATTAATCCAAATTGCATGCAGACACAAATTAAACTGATGATATATGATAGAATTAGTCTTTGACATTTTAACAAAAACTATAACATTTCTCGTAGTTTGTGTTAATTAACTTTTTTTATTAGAAAAATACTGTAAAGAATAAATGAGGCATATGGATGTTACCACCCATAGTGCAGCATGTCTCTCCACTATTTAAATTCTAATGGCCATTGATAAGTAATTAGGACTACTTATAGCTAGGAACAAGTGTATCATCAGATCACACAATAGACAAATGAGAAAAGTACGTAGTTTTTTTGGATTAGCATGATATATGAATGAAATTTCTATATAACTAATTCCATTAATGATTTGGTCAATAAAGAAAAACCAATTTCATTAGAGAATTTGTGGAATATATATAGTAGATTTTTCTCTTTCAACCGAATTATTTCTATATTTTAAATAAGGTTATTCTTGAAATTTCTGACAAGTTAGATACGAATACAACTTTATACTTAATGTTAATTGACCATTTCATAAGATCTATTTATTTAATATTTAGATATCAAAAAAATTGCAGTTGCTATCAAAGTTTTAGTCGGTAATTAAATTTTTTTTATATGTTTGATATTGGTCTTTTTTTTCACCACCAGTTAATTTGGTTTGGAGATCAGTTCTGACATCAAGTGGTTCTAGCCTCCTCCCGATTGCAGTTACGGAGGATCGAGCCGTGGTCATCTCTATCAAATTAAACGTCAATCATCACTAAACCAACTAACGATTGATTGCTTATTATATATTGGTCTTTGTAGCTTGAAAAAATCGAAGTCCATTTATTGACTAGTACAAGAAGGTGATAAGCCAAATTTGAACACATGCATCACAATAGAAAACACAGTACTATCTAATGTGCACATCATGGAGCATGTAAAAATTGGTGCTTGTAGAAACGGACATAGGTAGTATATTTTTTTGACAATTCATTACTTCTATTATTAGTGTTAAATTATCAAATTAACATGTTTATTGGTGTATTGACTATTACTTCATATGTTCGTAAATCGTAAGTTCGTTTATTTTATTTTTTTACAAGTCGTATATGTTGGTTATTTTTGGAAAATTATTTTTTTACAAGATAAGCTATGCAGAAGTATATAGATTATTCTATTCAAATATCTTAAACACATTTTTGAAATCGTGAATTTACGTACACATATATAGTGGATCAAATTCACGACCATAATTTTAAAGTAAAGTAAGAAGTAAAATAAAAATATAATTAGTAAAAGCTAGCATAGTAAAATGGTAAAAGCAAAGATTGTATATATGCAGCATTGATTTACTTCTTTGACTGAAATTCATAGAATAAACCAAAACGTAACAGCTAATTGTTGCGTGATTGAATTTGAACATAATAAAGAATTAATCACTCATTTTTAAGATACATATAGATAAACCTTTTGTTAAGCTTGAATGAATGAACTAAAATGAATGAATACGCTTTAAAAAGTGGCAACAGAAATTAGGCCCAATATCTCTGAAAGATTGTGTCCTTCTGTTCATGTTTTAAAAGCAATACTTGTTCAATGTATGAAATAAGGATCACATGTCCATTTGCTAATTAAATTTGATGGCTTTTAATTTTTAAATCATCACCTCCATTGACTCTATTTGCTATCGGACCAATTATATATGTTGAACAACTTTGATATCCACCCACAATCTGATCAAAATCAATTGAAAATGTTTTTTTTATATTGATACGAACTTTCAACCGTCAATATTAGCAATTATCAATTTTAGTCGGAGAACATGTGGATATATAAGGTGGATTCTCCCGTACCGACCAAATTTTTTAAATAGACATGAACCAGAAATCGAATCTATGACTATGACCATGTAAATTTCTTGATACTCTATTGGTAACTTATGGTACTGGTAAAAATTAATTAAACATGTATTTACTTCCTTTTAATTTTGTTGAATGGGCACAAATCATGTTATTGTCCCGTCCATGAGAACAATCATGGATGTGAACTTCTAATTTCAAAAGGCAACATAATCATCATTATTATTTTGAGTGATTTTCAATCACAAATCAACTGTAGATAATAATTAAAATGATATATTAAATATTAGTTGGTTGATTGATGCTAGATTGGATAGAGAGTATTACGATTCAATCATCATAATTGTGCTTTAAATTATATTTAAATTATTTAATGTCAGAACTCATCTCGAATCTGATTAGTCGCTCCAATAGACCGGGATCGATACTATTAATGAAAACTAAAAAAAAAAATTATCAGAATGATATTGATCGTAGAACGTGTTAATTTGTGAAAGACAATTGATTACGATGAGATAAAATTTCAATGTCTAGAAAACTACTTTCTCAATTATTGTTTTTGAAGATTTCTCTTATAAAATAAAAACTTAAGCATGTATATAGAAAAAGTAATCTAAAACCCATATAACAAGAACAATACACACATGGCCCCTTGAAGGTTTGAAGATAGTCTTTATTAATGTCCCTATCTAGCATTGTTGTCCCTACCTACACCGGATGGCCCCGGGATACTTAATCCTCTCATGCAAACACACACAGGCAGCCATATAAACTGATTTTAAATACCACTTTTTTTTGGGTAATTAAACCATTTTAGTTGTAGGGCATGCAGCTGAGTTATTTAATTTCATTATATTGTTATATAAGTTTAGTTATTTCATTTAATAGTTTGCTATGGACATTGAATATATCAACTCAACAAAAATTTAAATTTTCACTTAAATGTGTAAAAAAAGAAAAGTAACTTCAAATAATGAACATGTAATAAAGTGTGCTAATTGTTCGAGAGTGGAAACCTATCACATATAAGGGGGTTAAATAAATGTAGCATTATTCATAAAGGGCAATTGAATTAGTCCTTGTAGGATAGCTCAAGTGGTAAGAGCTGAGGATATTTGAGTTGGATAGGGGGAGGTTCAGGGTTCGATCTCTGGCGGGAGCAATTTAAATTTTCGATGTACAAAAAAAAAGAATTAGTATAAAATATTTTAAAGTCCTTAAATCATTATAAAATATTTTAAAGTTTTTGGATGTTGATTCTGTTAGTTAAATTAGTCCAAAATTTTAAAATTATGTTAATTATAATGTGTTCCTTAATTTTACAATATCATATGCTTATGTGTGACTTTCGTGTTAGCTAGAGATTAAAATGACTATAATGTCTATTTTATTTAACGAGAATAGAGCAACAAATTGATTTATTATGTTTTTCTATTTTCAAGAATATGAAGTGTTTTTCTATTTTGTCTTTCATTTTGGTCCATTTTGAGTGTAGACATTACACATAAGCATGTGATTTAACGAAAGTAAGAGACACATCATCATAATTAACATCTTTTTAAAACTTTAGATAATTTGACTAACAAAATCAACATTTAAGAACTTTAAAATGTTTTATGTTGATTTAGAGACTAATATGACAGTGAGTGACACTTTTAAGGACTAAATTGAATGTTTACTCTTTAATTATAGGTCATCTTTTAGAGTGCAACATTGTTAAATTATCTTAAAGAAAATTTTTGTAACCGTTTGTGGTCTACCGAGCTCAAGGGAATAGTCCTTGTAATTGCATACAAAGGATATTCGGTTAAAAAAAATATTAATCTAACATTCGCTTATGGATAATTAATTTTAATCAGAAAACCTATAAAACACATAAGTGAATTTTTCTCTTCCAACAATATTCATTTTCAATCTAGACAAAAAAAAAAAATCAAACTCCAAATCAACTACTTAAAGCCTTCAAGATTCTTTATAAATTTAAATTTAAATTTCATAAAAAATGATTGATTAGTATAGTAGTAATTATTTTGAGATAGATAGAGTCTCTCTTAACTTAACTTAAGTTAATGATAATTAGAGTTTCCCACATCACATTCACATTGACATCACATCAAAGCATCGTTTGTTTATAAACTCCGATAGATAGAACCTCTTCTTCTCCACACAAATACGACACGCACACAATTCCACCGCTTCTTCTTTTTCTTCTTCTCTCAAACTCTCACACTTTCGATTCATAAACACAAAATCAAAACCAAAGATAGAGAGAAAGAAACATCATCATGGGTTTGCAAAACCAGCTAAACGACGTGTCTTCTGATTCAATTCCGTTACTTGTGTTGATGCACATCGCCACCTGCATCAACTACATCCGTTCGATGCTTCTCAATCTCTTCCAATCCATCGGTCTCTCACGTCTCCAAACCGATCAGATCGTCGACGACCACTTCTTAGCCGCCGTCGGATCAGGACTTGCCGGACTCATCATGCTCTCCGATCAACTCACTCTCAACAACCAATTCTTCTACACATACCAAGACGCCGCTTCACCCGATAACCACCGCTGCGTTTTTTGCCAATCCACTTTCCAAAACGGCGATCACGTTCGTAAGCTTCCTTGCCGCCACGTTTTCCACAGCCACTGTCTCAACGGTTGGTTTCATCGCTACAACTTCAATTGTCCGTTATGCCGTTCACCGCTTATCTCTGATGAGCGCGTGGCTCTCACCGAACGCCGTGTCGGTCGCCAACTCATCTCGTGGTTCGCACTTCGCTGATGCGTCGTCGTTTTCGTCTCTCTCAGTCACACTCACTCTCCATTTTACTCAAATCCCAATTTTACCCCTTCACTTTTTTACAGGGTCGCGGTTTTCTTTTTTGTTTTAATTTATTTCATAGGGTAATAATAGGATTTTTTTTTACAGTATTGAGTTTTTTTTTTTTATATTCTGATGATGGTATTTTTTGAAGGGGTGAGAACCCCTTTTTTGGGCTGATGTAAATTTTGGACTCCATTGTGTTTATGGTTAATAATTGGAGACATAGCAAGTTTCTGCAAAAATTCTATGATGAAATATATTAGACTTTTTTTTATTGGTTAATTTGAAGTAAATGCTAAAGATTAATCTTTATAGTTGCACGTATAAGATCTTCGGTTAAAATAAAAATTCTCAAAAATTAAAGGAGTGGAGATAATTTCTACTACGGTTGATTAATGGTTATTGTCATTTTAATGAACATAATGTAATGTAATACAATGCATTATATCTAATTGACAAAGAAAATACCTTTGATAGGAGTAGTAGTATTATGCTTAGGCTTGGGGTTCAAATACTTAATTTTGTAATCGTAGGTAATTAATATGTGTTGTTCTTCAAAAAAGTAAAGTGGTACACTTATACCATATTTTATAAAATAAAAATTATTTTTTTATCAAGTGATTTTGTGGTTTGTAATTTCACCTTTTTATGTTTTACTACCTCCGTTTCTTATTATAAGAGACAAATTATTTTTTAGATTCATTGAATAATTAATGTATTTAGTCTATATATTGACCAGATTCATTAAATATTCAATATATCTAAAAATTGACTTGTCTCTTATAATAAAGAACGGAGATAATATGTATTTAATTTAATTTATCTATCAATTTAAATGCTCTATATTGTCAGTTAAAAGTCAGTATATAAAAGTCAAAACTTGCACTAAAATTTTCTAATAGTTATTTTGTTGGTTTTTTATTTATTTATTAATAATGTCTAGTAGTCTCTTTTCATATAGAACTTATTTTCCACCAATTTTACCTTGAATGAAAGGGAACTAGAATGGCATTAACAATACAATCATTTGGATTTTTGTGAGTCGAAAGAGATGTGATCAGTAAAAATGGACATGTGCTTATTTCGCAAGGATTTATATTCCATCACAATTGATGTTTTGTTTGGAAGCATGAGATTTTTTTTAGAACAAGAGAAAATTAAGATTTATTTTTAAATGAAGATAAAAAATGAACGATTAATCTGGCCAAAAAGTTGGTCGGAAGTCGAACAACAAATTGTCAAAGTTGATAGAGTATTTGCAAATACATTGACGTATTAGTAAAAATTCAAATAGTGTGTTATTATGTTAGGAGAGAACACATTTTGTTTTGATTTTCTTTCAACAACATGAGCTGTGGCGATTTTAGGCGAATTTTAGGGCGATTTTTTTACTGTTCCTAAGCAAACCCACTACCTTAGATTTCTTATCCTATTTCACTATCTCCTCTACCAAATACCCACTCCACCATGTCACACCCTATCACCACCGCCAAAACCCCTTTTAATATTCCATGGCCTTGCCTCCAATTTCAACCTTCCATACCATCTTCACCCTCTAAATCCCCGTCACCTACCCAACATTCTAAACCATCTTCATCCTCTAAACCTTCTCCACTTACCCAACATAAGACTTTTGCTCAAGCTTTGAGCAATGTTTGATATTCCTTTAAGTCAGCTTCCTAAACCTTGTATCAAGGGTGATAGTATTGCAATAACAATTCCTGAAGATGAATACTTGGCTGGGGTTGAAGCATGCAAGCATAACCTTCATGGTAGGATTATTTGGCCAAAAGGAGCGACACCGCTTACTATTGAGAACGTGAAATCCAAACTAGCTGTCTTGTGGAAAGCTATTGGCAAATGGGGAGTTATTTCTCTTGGTAAGGGATTTTATGAATTCTCATTTTCATCTTTGGAGGATATGAGAAGTGTTCGCTCTATTGCTTCTTGGAATTTATCTCCGGGTTTGCTGAAACTCTTTGCTTGGACGACTGATTTTAATCCTAGTATGCAACAACAATCATCATCACAGGTTTGGATTCGTATCTTTGGCTTATCTCAAGAATACTGGAGACCTAATATTTTATTTACTATTGCAAATAGTGTTGGTACTCCTATTTGTACTGATTCTTTCACTAACAAACCCATGTTGGATAGATCCTTTGGCCACTTTGTAAGAGTTTTAGTTGATGTGAACCTGACTCAAGATTTGAGATATAGAGTGTTAGTCGAAAGAAAAGGTTTTGCCTTCTTTGTGGATATTGAATATGAAAATCTGCCTGATTTCTGTAATCACTGCAAAGTAATTGGTCATAATTTGGACAATTGTAGGAGAAGAAAAGATTTACTTCACAAAGGTGATCCTAAGAAGCTAGTGCCTGAATCCTCAAAGCACTTTGTGCCCGTTTTACAAAAAGAGAAAGTTACCGAGGTTGTTAATTTGGAAGGTTCCGCAATTCAATCTTACTCTGATGTAAGACATGATCAACAAAGGTTAGAAGCAGACAAGCAACTAGAACAAGAGATTAATGATGAAGTTGTTAAGGAGGGTGGTAATATTTCAAATCTACTTCTGCATCATAATTCTGTTACTGATACTAGTTCTGCAGGATCAGATTTTGTAGATACAACTCAATTACATGAAGAAACTGAAGCTGAGACACGTAATGCAAAAATTCCTATGTTGGTTCAAAACGACATTAATATTCTTAAAGATTCATGGCCAAATTTAGCTGAGCAAGAGGATGCTTTTGTTCATCCTTCTTCTGTTCCTATACTTGAAAGTTCTCCAAGAATTACTTCTAACATGGATGTGGTTAATAAGCAACCAGATAGTGCTTCACCAAGCATCATGGACAATGAGGGATTTAAGCTTGTTACATCTAGATCATCCAAAAGAGTTGAAAAACATAAAGCTTCTTTGTCTAAGAATAGTTATAGCACCAAGTCAAAGGTTGGTTCTCCAAAACCTTTCAAATGAAGTGTTTTTTTTGGAATGTAAGGGGTTTAGCTAATTCTCCTACAAAATTAGCTCTTAAAAATTTACTTTTAGATTCTAAGCCGGATTTTTGTTTTATCGCCGAACCCTGGATGAATGTGTCTAACCTTTCTCTTAGATGGTTGAATAGAGTTGGAATGAAGCTTTTCGCTGTAAATAATAGACCTAATCTTTTACCTAACCTCTGGTGCCTGTGCTCCCTTACTCTTAATCCTATTTTGTTAGCAGCTGATGATCAACACATATCTATTTCAGTTGATTTAGGAGGGAAAACTTTTGGTATTTCTGCTGTGTATGCTTCCACTTGTTACATCAAGAGAAGGAATCTTTGGAGCTCCTTATCTCAAATCCAGAGTCAATACTTGTTACCTTGGAGTTGTATTGGAGATTTCAACACCATTCTTGGTTCACATGAATACAGAGGCAACTTCTCTCCTGCTAGAATTCCAATGGAAGATTTTCAAAATTGGAGTGATTCCAATAATCTCATTCACCTTCAAACTCATGGAGCTTACTATACCTGGTCTAATGGTAGAAGAGGTAAGCAACACACTCAAAAGAGGTTGGATAGAGTGATTTGTAACCATGATTGGATCAATTGTTGCAGTTCAGTCAATGTTTCCACCCTCACTAAACACAAATCTGACCATTTTCCTATTCTCCTTGATTTCAATATCCAAGACAATCAGTTTTCTTCCAGTTTCAAATTCATGAAGATGTGGATTGCACATCCTGATTGTGTGAACATTGTTAAACAAAGCTGGAGTACTCCTATTGTTGGTTGTCCTATGTTTGTTTTGAGTCAAAAATTGAAGTCTTTAAAGTCCACCCTCAAGCTTTGGAACAAATCCACTTTTGGTAACACTCACTCTAATGTTAAGCTTGCTCTTCAGAAAGTTGATGAGATTCAGACCTTAATTGATTCCACCGGTCCTTCTGATGTTCTTCTGGACCAAGAGAAAGTTGCACAAATATCTTTAGAGCAAGTCCTTCATAGAGAAGAATTGTTTTGGCATGAGAAATCAAAAGTTAAATGGCATTGTGATGGAGATAGAAACACTGCTTACTTTCATAAAATTGCCAAGATCAGAAACACTACTAGCCTTATCACATCCCTTAGGAATGGTGATGTCACTCTAAATGACCCTGAAGCAGTCACAGCTCATATTGTTGATCACTTTTCTAATCTTTTCAACTCTTTAGCTCCTAGTCTTGATAATGGAATGGTTAATGATGTTATTCCCTCTCTTATCACTGATAGGATTAATAACATGTTAACCATGCTTCCTTCTCCTGATGAAATTAAAAATGCCGTTTTTGCCTTAAATAAAGATAGTGCTCCCGGTCCTGATGGATTTGGAGCAATTTTTTTTCAATCTTTTTGGGATATAATCAAACATGATGTGATCAAAGCTGTCATGCAATTTTTCACATCTGGTTGGTTGTTGCCTAATTTCAATTCAAACTTACTTGTTTTAATTCCTAAAATTGACCATGCAGATACTGTTCATCATTTTAGGCCAATTGCAATTGCTAATTTCAAGTTCAAGTTAATTTCCAAGATTCTCGCAGATCGACTCTCTTCAATTATGCCAGCCATCACTTCTGTTCAACAGAGAGGATTTATTAAAGGTAGGAGCATTAAGGATTGCATTTGTCTAACCTCTGAAGCCATTAATGTCTTACATAAAAAGAGTTCTGGAGGAAACTTAGCTATTAAAG
The DNA here is from genome assembly GCA_951804385.1 of Trifolium dubium. Lineage (NCBI taxonomy): Eukaryota > Viridiplantae > Streptophyta > Magnoliopsida > Fabales > Fabaceae > Trifolium > Trifolium dubium. Next base: position 57,087,180 of record OX638064.1, read on the forward strand.
TGGACATTGCTAAGGCTTTCGATACCCTTGATTGGTCTTTCTTGCTCAATGTCTTGCAAGCTTTTGGTTTTTGTCAAAAATTTTGCAATTGGATACACTCTATTCTTAAGTCTGCAAAAATATCTATATCCGTGAATGGCAAACACCATGGCTATTTCTCTTGTTCTAGGGGAGTTAGGCAAGGAGATCCTCTTTCTCCTATTCTTTTTTGCCTTGCCGAAGAAGTTATCAGTAGAAGTATTACTAAAATAGTTAGAGATGGAAATTTGGATCTAATTCAAGGTTCCAGACACATGGCAGTCCCTTCTCATGTGTTATATGCAGATGACATAATGTTATTTTGCAAAGCTTCTTATTCCAATATTCAGGCTCTTTCCAATCTATTCATATGTTATGCAGAAACTTCAGGTCAACATGTCAATCCTAGTAAATCTTTCATTTATGCAGGGACCATATCTCGTCATAGACTTCAACACATTGCTGGTATTTTGGGTTTCACAATTGGTACTTTACCCTTCACCTATCTAGGGGTTCCTATTTTCAAAGGCAAGCCAAAGAAGATTCATTTGCAACCTATTGTGGATAAAGTAAAATCCAAACTCTCAACTTGGAAAGCATCTCATTTATCAATGGCTGGTAGAGTGCAACTCATTAAAAGTGTAATTCATGGAATGTTGATTCATACCATTTCTATTTATTCTTGGCCAGTTAGTTTGATTAAGGATTTGGAGAGATGGATGAGGAATTTTATATGGAGTGGTGACGTGAATCAGAGAAAGCTAGTCACTGTAGCTTGGAAAAAGGTTTGTTCTTCTTTCAAGGAGGGAGGCCTCGGTGTCAGATCTTTATCTGCTTTGAATCAAGCAGCTAATCTGAAGTTATGTTGGGAGTTAGTTCAATCCAATATGCAATGGGCTCAGTTTTTGAGGTGTAGAGTTCTTAAAAGTTCAAAACCAATTTCTTATCACATTTTCTCTTCTATCTGGAGTAGCATCAAGCACAATTTTCAAGAGGTAACATCTCATTCTTCTTGGCAATTAGGTAATGGTGAAAATATTAATTTCTGGCTTGATTCTTGGTGTGGTGAACCTCTAGTGTTTTCCTTAGATATCCCTCAGCACTTGCATCAAAGGCTTCAGTCCAATGTCAAAAGTTTTATTACTAATTCTAATTGGGATATTCCTCTTTGCCTCTTGTCTGCATATCCAACTTTGCAAGCTTTAGTTGCAAAAGTTACCATTCCACTAGTGGAAAAAGATGACAAGCTCTTATGGACTCATTCCCATGATGGGGACCTCTCTCTTAAAGATGCTTACTCTTTCCAGCTTCCTATTGCTCAACATATAGCTTGGGCCAAACTTATTTGGCATACTTCGATCCCTCCTTCAAAATCTATGCTTATGTGGAGATGCTTACAAGGAAAGTTACCTACCGATGACCTTCTTGCCCTTAGGGGGGTTCATTTGCCATCTATGTGCAGTCTTTGCAGTACCACTTTAGAATCTTATAAGCATTTGTTTTTAGATTGTACTTATGCTCGCAATATTTGGAATTGGTTGGGTTATATTTTGAAAGTTAATTGCCAATTTCTTGAAATTTCTGATGTTTTCAAACTTTGTTGTTCCACATGGTCTCCCCTTTGCAAGTTGGTAGTTTCTGCGGCAATTATCAATTGTTTCAACTTGATTTGGTTTGCTAGGAATCAATGTAGATTTGCATCTAAAACTCTTCATTTTAGATCGGCTATTAACCTCATCATTGCTGCTGTTTCTCTGACTGGTAACAACTCTGGTTTACATGCTAATTCAACAATTAATGAGTTTGTCATCTTGAAATATTTTCATGTTCAAATGAAACATGCTAATGCTCCCGTCATCAAAGAGATTATTTGGCAACCTCCTATCCTCCACTGGATTAAATGTAACTGTGATGGTGCTTCTCTTGGAAGTCCAGGCCCTTCTTCTTGTGGTGGAATTTTTAGGAATTCTCAGGGCTTATATCTTGGTGCTTTTGCTTCTAACTTAGGCATAAATTCTTCTCTGGTGGCTGAACTTACTGGTGCTATGTTTGCAATTGAAATAGCTAATCAAAAGGGTTGGAGTCACTTGTGGTTGGAAACTGACTCTATGCTTGTGGTTTTGGCTTTTACATCTGTCAAAGTTGTTCCTTGGTTTCTTAGAAATCGTTGGGATAATTGTATATATCTTTTGTCATCTATGGTTTTCTTTGTTTCTCATATATACAGAGAAGGAAATCATTGTGCAGACAAGCTTGCAAATCTCGGTCTTTCCTTGTCGCAATATACTTGGTGGAATCAAATACCTCCTCAACTTGGAATAGATTTTGGTAGAAATAGGCTTGGTTTACCTTATTTTAGGTTTTGTTAAGTGTTGTTGAGGGTTAGGCTTTATGTCCCCCCTTTTTCTTTGTATCTTTTCTTTTTTATCAATATATTTTGAGTCTTGCTTCTTTAGCAAGTCTCTTCGTTTAAAAAAAAAATGTTAGGAGAGAACACCTTCAATAAAACATTGAAGTGCGTTTATCACAAGATGATATTCGTCAATGTAAAACTTTGATGTCATTGAAAGCCACATGACTAGTATTATGATATGAGAGAATATGATAGTAGTCATTGAGGCTCTAAAGAGAAAGAGTCTTTAGATTGAACTTGTTGAATGTCTTCGTGATCAAGTTTTCATACCATTAAATTAACTGTATTTGTAGCGAGATTGAGTAATGAGTCAGTTCATAGAAAACAAAACTAAACATATTTTGGAGTAAAAAACAGAAAATTTATTTATTTATTTGAGGAAAAAAAAAGATCATATACATTAAAATATTATCTCAATAATCTCATCGATCGTTGTTCTATCTTTAAGTATTTTTTTCAAATTTAATATGGAAAATATACACAGCTTCATCTTTTTTTTCGGTACGTCGGAAATATAAATTACTCCCGCCAAAAATCAAACTTTTGACCTCCCCTACACAACTTATATATTTTCAGCTGTTACTACTTGAGCTATCCTACAGTGACATAGAGCTTCATCTATGCCCGCTAATAGATTAGTATTTGCTCATAAACAATTACTTTGGAGTTTGGACTTTAGACAACCGAAAATCATAGCAGCCACATATAATAACTGCAAACATATGTCAAGTGGGCTAAAACAAATTGGTGGAGTACAAGGTCTCTTATACTGCCTACTTTCATCTATCAAGCACTTCAACTCTACCTTTTTTAATTCATTCAATCGTATAATTTATTAGTCTTGTAAGGTGCAACTGAGGTGATGATGTAGTCCAAAGACATTTATAATGTCTTGTGTGGCACATGTTCAAGCATGCATATATACAATACTCCCATTTACTTAGTATGTGAAAAAAAGTATGTGAAGTTTCTTTTTTTGGTAAGTAAAAAAGTATGTGAATTTCGTTAGACTATTTTAGAGAAAAAAATTATTTAATTATTATTTTGTCATTTTGATCACAACTTCACATTAATGATCCTAAAAACAAAATTTCTCAAATAATTTTTAGAAAAATAGTTTGCCTTTATTACTTTAATTTTCTTAATAAAATATTATTATGATGTAATTAACTATGAACATTTTGTTTATTTTTTGAATTTGATAAAAGCATAGTAGAGTAAATATGAGTACAATGGGTCCAAATGTTGTCTGTCCCATGATGTAAGCAACCTGAGTCTGATATCATGAGGAAGAGCAACAACAAATGGTCCAGATTGTGAAGTGTGGAGAAATATAGGACCGTTCAGTCACCCTCCCTTGTTTTCTGTCCTAGCTGTACGTTGTTGTGCGTTGTTGTGTTGTCTCTCTACAGCAACAAAAGGGTAGTTTCCAAATACTCTAACTCCACATGATGCCCCATTCAAAACTAGAAATATGTCATTATACATGCATATTTTCTTTTATCATTATACGGTATACGATGTACCATTCTGATAAATGACATTTTGGCATTTAAAAATGGAAGAAGCAGTCCCTGTGAATCTAATTCAGTTAATAAGATATTTGCAGATAATGTATATGATGGATTGATGTTCGAATTCTAATACGTTCATTTATTCATCTTTAAAGAGTAAAATTTTAATCATTAGACTACCTAACAAAAAAATAGATGAAACATTAGTAAAAAAAAGATGATGCTAACTACTAGTGTCCCATGGGTATAGTTAAAAAATAAAAGTAATTTTTTATATTGAAATTGATTGTATAAGGTTCAATCACTAACAGGAGCAATTTATATTTCCGATATATCAAAAATAAAGTTGATTGTACAAAATTCAAAAAAAATTATTGTATTGCTGGTTAATATTTTCTTCATGGGCAATATAGAGGATCACCGATGGGAAATATTTTGGAAATAAAAATGCATGGAAATAAGTTTTCAAAATTATAATTTCAAAATATTTGTCAAAAAAGAAATTATAATTTCATGGAAATAATTGTAATTATTATTATTATTATTCACCCAAGGATTAATTGGGAGCTTTAGTGGGTGTGTCTTTTGGATCAAAATTGGTGGTGTTGAAGCCACCAGAACACTTGGATGGCAAGCTTTCTTGATTTATTAGTGTGTGTTTCTTTATCGTGATGCACGTTCCAAAATACTGATAGTCTGATACATAACATTATTTTAATAAAATCAAATCAAATAAAACATTGTTTTGCACTCTTGACCGAAAAAATTTAACGTATTGAACCATAAAGTATGTTGTAAAATCAAAATTTAATTGATTTCGATATAATTGATTTTGGTAGAATTGATTTTATCATAATTAAATTTAATAGAATTGATTTATGTTTGGATATATTCAACTAAAAGTGAGTTGAACGATAAATTTCAATATAAAAATTAATTCTAAAGTCAGAAGCTACAATTTTTAGCTTCAAGGAAAATCAATTATAGAGCAGAATCAATTCTATACGTCCATAATCAATTATAGCTCCTCTAGAATTGAAACCAAACATACACTAAGTAGAAATACTGTACGTAATGTAGAAACTGAAATTCGAACTCTAATACGTTCACTTATTCACTTTTAAAAATAAAATTTTAACCACTAAACTATTTGTAAAAAAGAAAAGTAAAATGCGTTTGTGTGCACATAAAAAAATGTACTAACAAAACACACTCAATTTTGGATGTTGGTATACAACAATTTTAAGCTCATTATAGTGAATAATAAGAGTAGTATTTAGTATTGTAAAAAAAAAGAGTAGTATTTAGTAAAATCTTCGCTCTTCTTTCATTTACTACATTATTTTTGTGAAGTTTTAGATATCCAATTTATATTATTGTTGGCTACAGTATGTTTAGACAAAATTCATTTAAAATTCTAATTTATTTTAATATAAAAATATTACATGATATTAAATATTATCTAAAAATATTACAGTAGTATTCAATTAAGCTCTTAAATATTATAGTGTTCATCTATATATTTTTTAATATATGTGAAATGATAAAATAAGTCAAATGTAGAGAATAAATTAAAGGTAGTGCCTTATTTGAATAGTTTGGTAGAATTATTGGATCATCAATTCAAAATGGTTCCTTAATCTGTCATTTTCATATTTTTGTTTATGTCTGTCGTTTAAGAATGGACCCAATGGTTTGCTTAAGCCGTTCGTTCTTCAGTTGTCGTGGAAGTAATGAACTTTCTTACAACAATCCAATCTTTACTTTTTTCATCTAATTAATTGCAGTTTTGAATATTTTTCTTATAGTTCAATTTGGTCAATTTTTTCTTTCGTGCGTATGTGCTTACAAAACTATAAGGAGTTTATTGCCAACAAAACAAAACTTGTTAAAGATGATGGAGTTCTTGGGGATCATTCATTCAAATTAAGTTCGATAATGTTGTAGAGTTGTTAATCATTGAAACTCTTTTGAGACTTTAACTAATTTAGGAAATTAAAGGGTTGTTTCATGTGGGTTTTAAATTTAATTGTCCAAACTCTTGGATGATTTTAGGCCACACCATTTATTCTTTTAAATAGATTACCAAGTCAAAATTCAAGAATCTTTTTTCAATAACATTTATGCAAACAAAATGATAAAGACTATCTAAAACTCATATATAACAGAGAGATTTTAAATTTGAACTCAGTTGGAATAAAGATGTTCAACCTATATTGACTTCACCAATTTTTTTAAGGATAGACATAGTAATTTATAAGCATTCGTAAATATATCTTAGTTAAAAGAAACATTACATGTAATATACAAAGGTCAAATCTTCTAAGTCATTTGTTTATTTTAAAATGCGGAAATTTTAACTACTAAATTACTTAACAGAAAAAGTAATAAAGGATGGGTAATTTAGAAAAGAATGTTGAAAAAATTGCAAGGTATAGAATCCTCACAAAAATTCATTTCATTCAGATAGGAAGTACATTAGGAGTTGGAAAAATATGGACCCAGTTCATCAATGGGCCAAGAATAAAAACAGTCTGATGTTTTTTGGATGTTTCTTCTGGTTGGTACATTGGGTTCAGCCCATTGCGACTATTTATTATTGGGCGCGGCTCATTCTTTATTCTCACACATCAAGAATGATTTTTTTGCCTAAAATCAAATAATTGAACAAAGAAAAAACAAAATAAAATAAATAAATTTCATTATTTCTCTATTTATTTTAGGCTTTTTAAAATTATTCTTTGTCGTCTATATGAACATAACTTAATTGATAAGAACATTATATAAATTGGGGTTTTTTTTTTTGAATGACAAATATTATTAAAGCTTACTCCAAAACAAGAAGTAAAGGAGAGCAAAAAAGGTAACAGTTACAAAGACCTCCAAGCGGAGGCCAAGGTGCAAAGCACCAAACTACAATACGGCATACAAAAAAAACAATATCACCCGCCCTCAACACGCCAACCCCAAAGAAGACCAAGAAATTAGTGCATTAAACAATCACCAGGGTTCCAAGTCCACTCATAAAAAAGACAAGGCGATAGATTTAATTTCGCTCTACTCCACTTCCAACTCAACACTTTTATATCCTCAACCAACTCATTTGAATCAAAAGAACCATTTGAGAAAATCTTACCGTTTCGAGCTTTCCAAATTAAATGGACCAAATCACCGCATGCCAAATCAAAACAAAACCTCTCTTGACCTTTTTAATTCTTGTAGCCTCCAACACCATCTTTAGCAAAATAGATAAAGATGGCGGCATAACCACCTCTACACCTATCCACCGAAAAATGGCAAGCCAAACCGTCATGGCACAATCACAATGCATAAAAAGATGACATGACGTTTCGAGGAACCCAACACAACCCACACAATCCCTTGACGCCGCCAACGGTAAGACCCCTCGATACTCAAGGTTTTTCCTAGTAGGAATACGATCAAAGAGAAGTTGCCATGAAAAAGCAATGACTTTTGATGGAACCGAACTATTCCATAAAACACTAAAAACACCAACAAGATGTTCCGGCAAGTCTTCGTCATTCCGGAGTTCCTTACGAAGGTACTTATACGCCGAGCTCACCGAAAAAGAACCGTCCGAATCCGGTATTCACCTCCAAAAATCTTCCTCCGGGGATAACACCACCGCATTTAACATATCAAGCAAAGTAGATTCGAGCTCAATCTCCCATTGAAAAAGTTCCCTACGCCACACAAAGGACCACACACACCTATCTCCGACCTTCTCACAAAACGAATCTACCATACCACCTTTATTGGTCGACAAAGAAAAAAAGCGCGGAAACACGGACGAGAGAGGCGCAATATAAATTGGGGTTCTTATTCATCTTATAAGATAGAATTTTTGTTATTAATTAAATTATAAGATAAATAAGCATTAGTCTTGTCACTTGTTATTATATGATCTCCACTTATTAAATATCCAAAATTCTCCTTTAATCCTCATAGGATTCTTAGTAAAAAAGTCCATGCAGCACCACTGAACAGTGTTAATCATGTGATTACTGATTAGGGATAATCAATATATAATACTACTAATAAATTATTTATTTTAATAACGTTAGTGATAATTATTGTTTAGTAAAGACACTTTTTCTTTTGCTTTTGGGGAGGCCAAACCAAATTCATCAACTTTACCTCTGTTTTCTTGACTTGAAGAACACTTGGTACAATTCCTCTCAGCAGAAAAGTCTATTTTTTTTATTCCTTTTACAAATTGTAAATATTCTTCCCTTTTTACCAAATACACAACAAAATAATAGTAAAAAAAATAATAAAAAATAATAATTGTCATGTGAGTTTAGCTCAATTAATATAACATATTGCATGTGCAGGGACCTGGGTTTGAGCACTACGTCTACTTATTCACATTTCTCATTTAATAGATGATATTCAAGCCACTAGGCTAACTAGCAAAAAAAAAAAAAATAAAAAATTAAACTGATAAATGTCTAAATTTATATATTTATTTAGTAACACCACCTAGGAATTAGAAAATTCTACTTATTCATCAACTTAATTACATTTATTTATGTTTCAATTAAATTCTCTCCACTTCCCGTGATCATATTTGAATTACATAGGACACTAAACATAAACACCTCTTCCAAATAGAATTAAATTCTTTATTTGCAATATTGTGAGAGACTAATTCATATTTAGTCAAAAGAAAAACTAGCTTACAGTATTATCCAATGTATCTTTGATTCATTTTTTGCCAAATAACAAATGCTGGAATATTCATTTTCATATTTGATTAATTTCTTTACCATTCAACTAATGCATGAATATTCATTAATCATTTTTGTCATTGAAAAATAGAAACCAAAAGTGATTAAAAATCAAAGTGTACAACAGCTTTTCTTCACCAAAGGCATACTCTGCTTTATCTGTTGCTTTAATTACCTCTTTCTCATTTTTTTTTAATATTAATTTCTTTTAGACATTTTGGAATCTTTTCATTATTCTCAATTCATCGAAGAAAAAAAAATCGCTCAAATAAACCATATTAGAGCAATACTACTATAATGGAGAGAAGAAGAATAAGAAGAAAACCAAATTTCATTTCGTTTATATAAAACAAAACTCATAACAAAGCATAGTGAGTACATTGATGAGTGTAAGTGATGCATGCCAGAAGCATCAAGTACTAGTATACTAAACCAGCAACCTCGTATGCATCTCTTACATCCCATGATTCCATCTTAACATAAACACAATAATAAAAATATGAAGAAAAAAAAGAAAATTAGTGGCAAATACATAAAGAAGATACAACATACAAAATAAAAAAAATAACAAAAAGAGCTAGTAAATGTTAAAGGTGATTCGGACCGCTACCCTCAATTCCCCGCAATGCAATATTCACACTCTCCCAATTCTGATGAGCTAGAAATTCGGGAGAGTGTAATTGCAGAGCTTTTGTTGTATGATTCTTTCATCAATAGCTAAAAATCAATATTTCCCGAACCACCCTTCCACTCTACGCTACCACCATCTTTGACGGACAAACCATGGTTTGCCGCGGCTGCCATAACTTTCAAAGACACAATCTTACCGGCCATTTTAATTTTTGGGGTGGTAGGAAAAAGGAAAAATGTATGATTGATAATATGTAAATGGCCAAACTATAGAAGAAACACTTGAAAGTGGTAGTGAGTGAGAGTGAAGAAGCTTAGGGACAAGTGGTGATATAATGGGTCTATATAAAGGCAAAATTTTAGCTTTTGGTTTAGCAATATTATTTATTTTATTTTATTAATAATAGTGTGCATGTGAGGGAAGAAAAAATAAAAAAGCAAGAGTTGAAATTGTTGGTCTAATATTGCTAAGGGCATGTTTGTGGGGAATGGGAAAAACTCCACTAACTCGGTTTCCAAGGCTCTTGGAATTTTCATAATACAATTTTTGATGGTTTGAAAGGGAAAAATTGTAGGGGTTTGATGGGGTTTGTTTGTCATTGTATGTGAACATGGGTTGAGTAGAAAATTGGTGTTAAATGTCATCACTAAGCTCAACAAAGAAGCTTTTATGGGCAACTTTTTGGATTTATTACCTTATTATTGAAGGTTGGGAAAGGAAAGGAGAGTGTGTAGTGAGTGGGGCATTAACATAACATAGATTGGAGTGAATTGAATTAATGGATATTGGGGCGGGCGATTGGCCCAAGATATGCAGCTCACCCCACCAATTTGTGCATCCAAATTTACGCGGATGATTGAGTAATGACCACCAAACTCACTCAATAAATTCCTCTATCATTATCATTATTAATTCAATCCATAAAATAATCATTCAAAGTGGAGTAATTTTTTTAAAAAAAAAATTTCTATCATATACTACAAATTTGTACATGTTAAAAAGTTCAACTATCAAAATTACACAAACTATAGCTCATTTAATCAAGAAACTAATTTTTTTAAGTAAAAATAAATAAATTTATTTAATCACTAAATAATAGTATCAATACAATGAGGAGGAGAATAAAATATATAGAGGCTAGACTGAAATATGGACACTCTAGCTATATTATGAGCGACTCTATTAGTCTGTCTTTTAATAAAAACTACAGTATAGCTAGCATTTGATGAAATAAGAGACTTGCATGCACTTAGTCAAAACAACACCTAATTCATTAACATAAGCATCACTGTTTGTAATATATAGCATTAACCACAAATTAATAATAACTCCCAAAATTGACTTGAGCGCATAACCACTTTCCACTTCAATCTGGAGAGCAAAAAAAAGGGTTGAAGTCTCACATTCAACACCAAGAACAATATGTGGGAAACATCAGGTACGAGCTTGCACCAAAGTGCCGAAGTTGTCACGGAAACAAACACATATGGCAAAACACCCGTCAATTCGAAAAATGGCACAATTAACATTACACTTAAGCCAACCACTACTTAGCTTCCCTGAGAAATGTTATTAGCTGAAACAGGGGCACTGTTAGAAATAAGTATGAGCCTAACTCAACATCACAAAATCAGATTGTAAGGTAAAGATTATCACTGACTTATAAAGACTTATTCAGGACATCTCATATGCAATGTGAGATTTTTTAACATACCCCATTACGCCCGTCACTATTAGACTTGGTACGCAGATATAAGCGGTGGGTGGTCCAATAATAAAAACCTCAATCCTCAAATTAACTTTTGTAATTTTGTAGTTGAGTAGACTCTAAATTCTAATATTCACTACCTATCAAATTTTCTTTCATATGTGTCTTTCATTTTATAAACGTTGACAACTCACATCATAAATTTATCACAAAAATCTCACATCATGAATATATATGCGAACAACTTTTTTGTCATAGCATTACATAACAATTTTCTTAGTTAACCAACTTGCACTACTTGATGTCTAGTGTGGACTCCACAAGGAATGTCAACATTTTGAACTATAGCTAGGTATCACAATTGCATGCGTATTTTGAAATTTTAAGAGTAGTTGCAGTAAAAGGTAAGGCAAGGAGAAATATGTACACTTACAAATTCTACCCTTCGCTCATGCAATCTTCCCTTAGCTTTCTTGAATACTTAGTTAATGTCTTTCTTTAAGATTTTATTAATTCTTTGCTAATTATGCATGCATGTAGTTATATGTTTGGCATAAGAGGATAACTTATAGCATGCTTCCTCTATCCTAGTTAATTAACTATATACTTGCTTGAAACTATTTATATCTATGATCTATCTATCGATCTATCTTTAAAATTAAATGAATGCTTGTAAAATAATTGTGCTTGGTTATTTATAAACATAATGTCCAATTATTGTGTAATGATCGTAAGGTTGTTGAAAAAGATTGAAAATTGTTTGTCTTCTAGTAAAGGAACAAAATGGTAGTGCGAGTGGGATGAAAATGAAGTTAGAGAGAGAGAGGTAGGGTTTGGATTATAAGAAAAATAATGGACACTAAAGTCGTTGTCTACCATTTATTGCTGGTATGATAAAGATTAAATTTGAGACAAATAGAAACGCACTTTTGATCATGATAGGGAAACAACACACACATGTACTAACAAAATGTGTTGCACAATCACTTTACTACAGATTTGGCCACCAAAAAAGCATATCATGAATAAGTCAACGGTATAGATTCCTTCTTCTTCCTTTAGCTATTTTCCATTTTTTCCCTTAATTTGTTTTTGATCTCTTTTTTGATACATAAAAAAAAAGCCAATTTGGTTGAAACTAAAATTAAAATGCCAATTTCTTCTAGAATAATGCAATAATGTTGATTAGACGCATACTTGGGTATGTGGAGAAACTAGTTAGAGAATTCTAAATATGATGGAGAATCATATGGAATTTTCCTACTTTTCCCTTGTCTCTGAGCCAAAATATATTTAGAGTGTACGATAGTTCCATATTTTGAAGGGAACACAAAAATGCATACAGCTACATATGATAGATTCAGCTAGTATCAGATAAAACAATGTCGACAATATGAATTTGTAAAAGTTATTTGTAGTGTCAAAGTAGTTCATAATAGAATGTCTCTGTAGGATAGCTCAAGTGGTAAGAGTTGGGGACATATGGGTTGGGTAGGGGAAGATCCAGGGTTCGATCCCTAGTGGGAGCAATTTAAATTTCCGATGCACCAAAAAAAAAAGTTCATAATAGAATGAAGATTGGATGTGATTTGTGGAGGAAATGATATATCATATATAATAGAATGAAGATTGTCAAATTTAACCAACGTTAATTGGTTTATTGGAGGATTGATGTTAGACTTTGTAAAAGGATCACAATTCAATCTCACAACTACATTTGACACGAGATTGAAATCACTTGATGTTATAATTCGTCCGAACTAGATTAAAGAGGAGGTGAAAACTAAAAAAATTGTCAAAAATTTTGTAGTATATATATTGAACATTATGGGTGAATGTAATTAGAAGTCGGTATAAATTTCAATTTATTTACGAATGTAATTTTTTTTTTTGACTTTTGAGTTATGTGGTTTGAGTTAATGAGCCGAACTTACATGTTTATGAACTTAAAAGGAGTTGAGTTTGAGTTATAATTTTTTTTTTGTGTTGAACTATAGACTTTAGAAAAAAGAATTTGGGTTGAATTCGAGTTGAGTTTCGAACTGAATCAATTTTTATTAAGTTAAGCTTAGATGAGTTGAGTTTCGAGTTTGAATCAATTTTCATCCTGATGCTCTCCTTTCCTTAGTGAAATCACTATGTTGAATAAATTGAATCTATTTCATCAATAACTTGTCATTTAGGTTATTTCCTATTATAATTTTGGCTTGCGATTTAAGTTATTTCCTATTTACTTTTGCACTCTAGTCAATAATTGTTGTGGGAATAGACTTGGTTAAAAAAGTGATGTTGTTATGTTCCATTGGAAGTTATTTGCTAGGTCATAGGTCTACAGTTAGGTATGAAGACAACAAACCATGATTCAAAGGGCTAATCTTCATGAAAGAGAATAATATCACGACAACATTTACGACCATTGGACGGTCAAAGGTAATAAATGACAACACCATCCAGGTTAGTGAATTTCCGATATTTGATCTACATTAATGATATGAAATCAAGTATAGGAAGTTCAATGACTTGAATGGTGTGGTTATTTATTACCTTTGACCGTCCAATGGTCGTAAATGTTGTCGTGATATTATTCTCTTTCTTGAAGATTAGCCCTTTGAATCATGGTTTGTTGTCTTCATACCTAACTGTTAGAACTGCTGGTACGGATCCTTCATTTTGTTATTCATCTTTGCCACCTTAGATTGATGCGCATGACCCACAAATTTATAAGGTTATATGTTGTCTTTATTTGCTGTAGAAAATACTGAAAGCATCTGGTCTAAGCAACGAGGATCAGCGCGTAAGATAATTGATGACTTAGAGATAGAGGGCAAACGTGCCATAGTAACAGTGGTTGACAAGGCTTCTCGAGACTCGATCAATCTAACTGTGGACATGCTGAGTGCTCATAAAAGGTGTTCTATCCTTGCAACATATACTGGACCTGCTGATGTTGTTTGTTGCTTAGCTTTGTTACTTTGTCATAACACACAATCCAATTACTGCATATATAGCTTTATGATATATTGAAATAATAAAGCTGCAAACTAATTTACCATGCATATCTTTTATTCTTTTGCAGCCTGGGGGTATTTACTATATAGTTTCAAGGTCAGCTTTCTCCTTTGATGGAGCTACTAAAACTGCCACGGATCAGCTTAAGAATATAAATGATAAAATCAAAGTTTTAGAAGACATAAAGATGGATAAAATGATCAACAAAGTTAAGAGAGATATCCAAAAAATATGTGGAGAGATAAATGAGAGCTCAAACCTTTCTGATGAATTTACTGCAGTTGATCCAACTGACCTGTCCACCAAGACGTTGGAGGACTATCGATCCTTGCTTGATGAACTTGAACATGAAAAGGTAATTTGGTTGCCGTTTCCGATATTATATCAGTTAATCGCAGGTTTGAAAACTCCAATTGATTTGATTCACTAAGCAGTTCTGTTGCATTGCTATATTTGGCAGAGTTGCAGGATGCAAAAGGTTTCGGAACTTTTGACTACTGTGCGTGATCTATGTGATGTTCTTGGTATGGACTTCTGCAGTACCGCAGCTGAGGTTCATCAAAGCCTGAGTGGTTCTACAAGTGTTCATTCCATAAGCACTAACACTCTAACTAAGCTTGCTAACAAAGTCTTGATGCTCAAAGAGGAAAAAAAAAGCGGAGGTTACACATGGTTGATACCTATATATATGCTATCGATTATTTGTAATTTTAGCATACTGTGGTTTTGTCTCACAAAAATATTCATGTTTATTGCACAAAATTGTGAATTTTACCTTTAACATTTTTGATTTCATTTCTGACTGGCATTTTAGTCTATAATATATATATATATTACTTCAACCCTTGCAGCTCCTAGAGTTAGGTTCTCAGTTAAATCATCATTGGAATCTAATGGATACTCCTCCAGAGGGAAGGAAACTGTTTGACAATGTTACTTGTAATATCTCAGGTTCTGCGGATGAAGTCACTCTTCCTGAAGGTGCCCTTGCTATGGATCGGATTGAGAAGGTACTAAAGAACTTCTGAAGTTTAAGGGTTTTGGCTCCAAAAGTTATGCAAACTGATTTTTATTTTTTTTCATGAAGGCTGAAGAGGAAGTAAATAAACTTGACCAGCATTATGCAAGCAGGATTGCTTTCAAGAAGCAAGCAGAACTCAATCTGGAGGCTTTACAAGAGAATGTTAAGGCATTTGTTGATTCTGGAGATAACGAAACAACTGAGTTATTTGCCAACCCGGCCAATCCAATAGCGAAACAGAAAGAAGAAAAACAAAGAAATGAGGGTAAGTTTTATAGATTTGATAAGTAATTAGGATGATTGATTTTCAGATTAACTAGATCATGTTCTAATAATAAGATAGGGGGCAAAATTAAACTATCAGTTTACTGACCTGCTATAACCTGTGGTTTGCACTATATAGGACCTGGCGAATTTTCAGTAGCGACAAAGAATAAGGAACCAGAAACCAGGCATGATAGGCATGAGCAACAAAGCATGGAATCAGAAACCAGGGACAGCCGCCTTGATAGGCCAGAGCAACAATGCATGGAACCGAAAACCAGGCACAGCTTTAATATCTCAGCTATTGCTACTACTGAGAAGTCATGTGGCCCTGGTGCTAATAATGCTCATAAAAATGGAACCAAGTCCATATCAAAAGATGGAAAAAGGGATAATACCAGATGCTGGATCCCATGTTTCTGTGCTTAACGTATCCCAGCAAGTTTATCTTTGTTGGATTGCCATGTACTTCTGATTTAGGAATGATATATTATTTTCCATTTGGAAATATTAAGTGGTAGTTCTTTTTTCTTCTTCCAAATATTAGCTTCTGTTAATTGGTTGTGACAGATGTAGTTAAAGAGCGCTTGTGACCATTATTACCACAAAACAAACATAGATCCTCTCTGTTTTGTACACTTAGAATTAGAATCTCTTACTGCTAACCTTCACTCACTTTGATTCCATCAGTTATTATCCATTTGTCTAATGCTAGACTTTGCCTTCCTACCACAAACCTATATCTTTCTCTTTTTACTTAGTATTTCTCATTTCTTCTATTCTTTTTGGGTTCCAATCACTTTTTGTTATTTTATAATTAGTTAAGTTTTCATTCCATTTCTTGCGGTGCATGCGTAAGATGCTATCTAGCAATTATTTCCCCTTACATGCAAAATTGCGGAATTAAAATTTGTGCTATTTCTATATTTCCTTTGTAAGTTGTATTTTTCTTTTTGTTATAATGTTCAACCAGTAACCTTGTAATGGACTTCTTGCATAGCTTAACTTAGGTCCATTGGAATTCAAGTTGAATTTGTAAAGAGTTATGGATAATTTTCATTCTTCAAAATGTGTAAATTCACAAAGTTTTGTGTGATTGTTAAGCATTGTAAATTTATTTTTTCCAACTATTATAGAAACTCTAAATGTAGAGTTTGTGCGGAGACTAACAATTTGCAGATTTTAGCTGATATACCAAATTATATTGATCACCTTTTAATTAATGAAATGTTATAAACACTAAAAAAAACTCAACCAATATCCTTGAGGCATATCCTTAAATTTGTCGGTTTGCATTTCGTTTCTTTGGTGTTTATTCCGCGCTACACTCGTTAATTAGTTGGTTCTCAATTATGAATGAATGAAAAGAGCTAATTAGTCCAACATCGCATATGTGTTCATATTCCACTAATTGCTAGCAATACAATTGAAGTTTCAAAATAATACGACGGAATTATTTTATATATAAACAATTTATCATCGCATGCAGCATAATTCTTTGAATGGTTTTGGCAACAACATTCTATCTCTATGAAGTGTAAAATATATTATAAAGTTTAGTGCAATAACTCACAATCTATATATGAAAAATATATTAGAAAGTTTAGTTCAATATTTAGGATTCACTAGAGTGAAATAACAAATAAGTATTGTCACTTTTTTTTTTGACAAGAATAAGTATTGTCACTTAAAAAACACTAACATAGTATGTACTTAAAATTTTACACCATGGAAAACTAGCGCTAACAATAAAAATTGAAGTTATATTATTGTGACATATGAATAAACTCTTTATCAATCGAATTAATCACCACTAAAATGTGATACATACATATTAAATACTCCTCTTCATTGTACCAATAATGTATATATAAAAAAACTTCAAAACCTATACAACTAATATAATACTAGTAGTATTATGATTTAAAATCTTAATATATAGTATTATATTAAATATATCAAAAGAAAGAGTATAGAAAAAGGAAAGAATAATTATCAAAATAAAAAAAGAAAATGAAAAATAGACCACTAGAAACATGGATAGTTCAACAAGCACAATCAGAAATAATTGCTTACTTTGCAAAATATCGAACGAGCAGCATTACAAAACTACCGAAAAAATGTATTATTTGAAAGAGTATTTTCCCTTTTGTTCGTTGTGTTGGGACCAAATATAGACGTATTTGTATTTGTATGTAGTGTTCAAAAATCAAAATGTAAAACTTATGGGGCATAGAAAAAAGAAAGATGACGACCAACCACATTCTCCTCAAAAATCCTGCTCTAGACCTCAATTTGCTGGAGGCGTCCCTTGTTTTTTGTATTTTTTTTTTGTATTACTACTACTTTCTAATGGAAAGTAATTATTTTTCGGTGATGATTGTCCCTGTTTGTAATTACACAACCAAGAGTAGAGTATTTTTATGTACCGCTGTATACGTTTTGAGTGAAACAAACAACTCCACAAGACTATTTATCTTTCCAGCTTCATTGATCTGGGCTTAGGTTGTGATTGAGCTTTCTCTTGTTCAGTAAGTGCATGGCGGAAATGGCATCTATGGCCATACGGGCACACAATCCCAGAAAGAACCATCCTGCAGACCTCAGTTTTGTAGCGTGGGTGGCGGATCACTGGGCGAAGCTCCCCAATGCCGTGAGCAAATTGGCAGTGGTCTCCATAAGGGCAAGTGCCAGTTTCCTGCCATTTGTTACACAGCTCAGTCTTGAACATCCCCTGGTTGTACACAACCATCTCAAGAGGCTCTTCCTCTTTCTGCCCTCCTCGCACAAATACCTTTTGCTAGCAACATACACAAAATATCAACAATAATCAATTCTCCTGGATGTTAACAATCAAATATATGTACATTGTTAGTACTAATATCCACACATTGTTATTACAATCTACAACCACATAATTGTGTTCAATTTTGAAATAATTTTATTGATTGGATGATCAATGATGCAATTAATTGATTATATCTTGGGATAAACTGGGTCCAACCTAAATATTAAATGAGCTTTGCAATGCATGCACTATTCAAAAAACCCAATGACTTCTTTCATCTTAATGATTTTTTAATCAATTGATTCATCTTCAAAATGTCGTCTTTCTTGACAGTCATATTATAAATTTCATCTTAATGATTTTTTAATCAATTGATTCATCTCAAGGTGTTGTCTGTTTATATTTTATAAATAAAAGCATATATAATAGAGGCCAACCCCATGCCCCCCAAAGATGTCCCCAAGGCTAACCAATGAAGATACAAGACATTGAATGGCATAGTCTGCAATGAGTAAAATACTACCAAAAAGCAAATGGTGACAAAACAAAGACTATAATAGGTATTATAACTACACAAACAGCAGTATATAAAAGCAATTTGAGAGCAATTAAGTCACATATCCTGCATTACATGTAAAAACCAGTCCAACCATGCATTTAGCTACTTTCAAACTTGCCAAGTTCAAGTTCAAGTTTGTTTTTGGCATCTAAAAGATCGAAATGCATATATCACTAACAGCCGCACTGTGGATTTCCATACACTCCTATCATTAATGTTTTAAAAATTCAGAGCTATAGGGAAAACAAATCTGAGCTCTTAAATATAATAACATTATATGACTCATCTACATTCCTAGTCTTGCAGCTAGTACTATAGTATTTTTCAAAATTTATAGAGATATGTAAAAACTGTTTAGCTCTATCAAAATTTAACTTAATTGGAGCATGATATCAAGGACAGAGCACATTGGCAGAGAACAAACAGACAAGTTAAAAATCTCACAAAAAGGCTTCAAAGTTCACTTTATCTGTTTTGCCTGTGCCTCATAGCAACTAGAGCTAATTAATTGGTCCTGAAACACTTCTAAATAACTACTCGTAGTATAAACTAGAGTTGAAGTTGCTTGCAAAAAGCTCACGCAAATGAAATAACGACCAAACTACTCTGTTAGTTGTAGCTACCAGGTAATGACGCAGACAAGCAAAGTGTTACTTCATTTGGAAGGAAAGTAATTAATTACAAGCTACTAACAAGCAGATCAAGTTTGGTACATAACCATAAAAGCAATAATCACACAATAAATTAAGCTAAGATGAAATATCAATAACAATAATATAAATATAATAATAAAAAAATTAATAATAATAACGTGCGTGTGCTTACAACTGTATCAGATTGAGTGGAGGAGGCGCGGGAGCGGGTAGCACCCTTGGTGCGAACAGCATTATTGCTAGGTGCGACGGCCGGAGGCGGAGCCACCTTCAAGTAGCCATTGGATCTCACAGATATGCTCTTAGGAAGCGAAAACCTCTCCGTTTCAACACCGTTATTGTCTATCACGCTCGTCGGACTCTCATCTGAAACTTCCTGTTCCTGCATCTCCTTGTTGTTATTATTATTGATGTTATTGCTATTCCAATCAGCACAGTTTTCTTTTCCACCGCCAAGATTCAAGTTATGGAAACCGTGCATCAGATCAAACGGAGTCGATTGCATCTGGACGGAGGTTCCGCCACCGCCAAATCGATTCTCAAGCGAAGCCTGAACGAGAAGGTTCAGATTCTTCTGCAACTCCTTGTTCAAGGCACGAAGCTTTCCGTTCTCCTGCTGAAGAGCTTCAACCTCTTTGGAAGTCTCCACGAGGCGACTGAGACACAAACTGTGACGATTCACCATATCCTGATGCTTCTGTATCACGCACGAGTCGTACTCTGTTCCAGAGTCAGAGTACGGATAAAGCGAAATGCCGCCGCCGGCGTTGCTGCAGTTACCGGCGAGCGGTGGAAGATTTTCATTAGTCAGAGCAGAGTACAACGAAGCAAACGCGCCGGCGTTTGACTGCATGTGACCGGCGGTGTTGATTCCGACGCCGAATCCACCTTTAGATGACGGAGAACAAACGTCCTTGTTATGCATTTTGATCGGTGAAGTAATGCTGCAAAATCAGATGATTAACGATTAAGAAACGTAACGAATTGAAGATCGATTAACAGAAATTCAGAATCAGTTACGCATTTTCAGATCAATAATTTGTAGATGAAAAAAACGGTTACGTTTGGAAGAAAAAGCGATAAACGTTATCTCGATTCAAGAATTGAAAACGATAAACTAACGCGCATGCATAACTGAAATTGTTGAACGAGAAATTAGAAGAAAAATCTCACCGATGAAGAAATCGAATCGAAAGAGCGAGGATGAGAAACGAAGAGAAGCTTCAACTTCAAGAAGTGGAGCTTCTTCTTCTTCTTCAGAGAGAGAGAGAGAGAGAGAGAGAGAGAGAGAGGAAGTGAATTTTGGAAAGAGAATGATGGTTGAAAGAGAGAGAGGTAGAAGAAAGCGGTTATATAGTGGCAATGGCGAGTGTGTGTGTGTTTGTTTGGTGCGAGGGAAAACCGTCTTCAACACACTTTCTAACAGAATTTCACTTTTGGACTTGGTGCGATTTTCGAGGCTGGGTAAATAATTTTCCCTAATTACCCTTACTAATTTCAGAACAACAGTGCGTTCTTTAGGGAGTTTTATGGAAATTCTGCTTGTTAGAGATTAGAGAACACACACACGCTTACAAGAAAAGATTCTCTCGTTTTATGAAATGATACTACTGTATATACTCAACCAGCTAAGGTAAGGATCTCTAGCTTTAGGGAGGGAAAATGATAGTGACTTTACACAAAATATAGAGAGTAAATATGAGACATTAATTCATGAAAAATTGAAAGGTGTAGATGTGGAACATTTAATCCCAATTTTCTAATCAATTTTCTTTAGGGAGTTTTACTAATTTTAGAACACACACGCTTATTATCCGATTACCTTCTATTTATATGTAATTAAATTATATATATAATACTCAATACTTGATTGAGAAAAAAATCTCAAGTTATCGAGGGATTACACTTCTAATTTTTATGAAAACATGAGCCTAATATACCATAGTTCGGCCACAAAATAGTAAACTCTAGTCAAGATTTTGTTTCATCCAAAAAAAAATTTCAGATTCTCATAAAATATAATTCCTCATTTGATGATATTAATATTGTCATTATTCTCTTAATAAAAACTATGAATAAGTCCTTATTTAGGATCTTACATTTATAGTCCGAAATAAGGTTTATAATAATAAAAAATTGAGAATAGGTGTGAATATTTTGGTACAATTTTTCAAAAATATTAAATTTTACATTTAGACCAGATTCATATTAAATGTCTCCTATCAACAAATATCCACAAATTAGTTTTTTTTTATCTATTAAATCATAGAATTAAGTTAGATCATAATAATTATTAGCTTTTAGATAATTTTGATGTTAAATTAAAATTCTATCATTTGCTTGCTAGGACTAGATGAATATTCCAAATATATTTCAAACACCAAATAAAAATTTACCAAGTCAACTTTCATTAGACATATTATTGACTCTTATTCTATGGGGCATATAGTACCCCTCACTTGATCTCTTTATAATTTTTTCTCTTTAGGCTTAAACCCTCTATAATACAAAAAATAATAAAAATATTACCTTTAAAAACCACACACTCAATTTATAAAAAAGAAAAAAACGACACTCAAGTACCTCTAGTTGACAAACCGAATGATCTACGCTAATCAAAAATTCAATCACATCAAAATTCTATATTAGGTCCACCATATGTTCTTTATATTATATTATTCCTTCTTTTGAAGTACTTGTGTTTGAAGAATTAATATTATTTTTTTGGGTTCCAACTTCTAACAGAAAAAAAAAATGATAAGAAAGATTAGAGGGCGTATTCAAGGTGCATAGTTGCGGTTAGAATAGCATTTGATTACACATATAATTGCTTGAATTTGAAGTTAGTTAGTACTAGCTGGTGATTTAGACTTAGGTTTCCCATTTACAAAGCACAAACTAGATTAAGACACTTGTTATTTACGAATATAGAAAAAACTCAATCATGGTCTTATTAGCTAGGAGGGATATATAAGTTGTTTGCTTCTTTATCACATTTATTTACAACAACCTTTTCTTCTAATCGCTACTCTATCAAAATCTTATATCAAATTGTTTGTTGAATAAAATAAGACACATCCAAAGATTGATCCCCACATTAATTCATTTTTCTCTTTCAAAAGCCAATAGCTAAAGTCCTTTCCATGTGTGATGGTTGTTAAGTTAGCCATACAATTCTTCTCAAATACTATATTACGTAAAACAAAATATGGTCAGATTACATTTCATTTTCATTACAGCTTTGGTCATAATGTTATTATAGCTAAAAGCTGATTTAGTTGTTATTGGGTTTTATCAAGGCCTAAGGAACACATATATGTCCCTTTATTTGTCTCCAAATACAAGTGAGAATAATGCTTTTGTATTTATAAATTATTATAACTACTCAAATACTAATTTTACTTTCTCAACACTATGTTTTGAAAATCTAAGTAAAAATAACTAAATGAGAAAAAAAAAAAAGGGCTTTAATAACATAACCCTTGCATAGGCCCTGCCCAAAGGTTATCTTTCTTGGTCAAATTATACATAGCAAAAATATTTTTATTCAATCTTTGTGTTACATGAAATTGACAACAATTTAAAGTACTAAGATTTTAACATAATTTTGTTCAACTCTGGTGTCAATTTGAGTGGGCTAATTTAACTTCTTAAAAAAAAAACATAATTTTGTTCAATCTTTGTATTAAATGAAATTGACAAAAGATTTTAACATGGTTTCTGAATCTTGAATATCAAGGTATTGTATTTTCATTCACAAAACTTTATTAAAGGCAAAAATGGAGAAGATATAGACTCAATTTTTAGATGGTATATCTATGGTAACATTTCTAAGTCAAATTACATTGAATGCTTTTGAAATAAATATTTGGCAGGACCAATAATAATGGACAAGTACAAAATTATGTCAATATAATTCATGTATAAACTTGAAGAGTTTCAAATTTTCCTCTTCTAATAGAAATTCTAAGCTGTTGAGAGGAAATGAAAATGTGTTGAGTGAAGGTTGAAATTCAGACCTCCATTGCATTTGAATTGTCAATATCTGAACCATCAACAGATATATCATTCTCCAAAGAAGAGCAAGAGACATCTTTTCCACCAAACATTGCTCCTCTAATTGGATCTTGGTCTCCTCCAAATAGTTCCTCATAGTTTTGGAATGTTAAGTCGACGTCCGGTATATTAAAATCGTCTCCACAGACAAGTTCTTCACATATTCCCAGGTCTTGAATACTTTGCGGCCATAACTGCAGACATCGACAACAAGAAATTTCCACTTTGACCAGAAGTAAGAAGTTAACTCAAAGTTTCATATTCAACAACCAATATAATCAATGCCAAAACATCAAAATTTAATGAATTAAGTGTTAAAACAGTCACCAAAACAAAGTTTAAGTAAATGTCAGCTGGCTAAGTTAGCATTGACATTAAATTTTCTGTCTGATTAATACATGTGCATGGAAGCATGGAAAATGCAGTATGGCAGTGGATATATTGAATTGGACTAATTTTTGATGTAATAGAAATTAAATCATGGGTTAGATTATTATGTAATAGGGGACTTAGGAAATAATCAAACTAATTTCAGAAGTTAAGGTTTAGTTGATTGAGTCCTTGACTCCTGGTATATCTTATGATCCTTCTTAGCCAGATTACGGATTACTTGAGCCTTAAGTAAGTTTTATTATTACTTGAATCTGACCTGATTACTTTGAAGTGAGCTTTTGCAAGTCCAAAACAACTCTCCATGCAAAGGAAAGTCCATAATTGAAGATGAAGACAAATTATCGAGTTGAGAAAACGCAGAAGAGAAAGTTTCGGCATTCAGCTCCGCAATAGTATTGTCTTCTCCCACAAGATTAGTAGCAAAATACTGTGATTTTTGTGCTTGCTGATTGAATTTGTCATCCACTTGTAGCCCATTTATCTTTGTTGAATGATCACTCTCCTCATTTAGCTGAAACCGTTTTAAATCAACAATCTGCTGCAGAATAGTTTGCCGCTCTTGATCACCATACAATATCTGCCACAAGAAATTAAACACTTTGAATGGGCCTTTGTCTTCTGTATTCTTCCGTATTTTTGATAATTAGTATGACATTTATATTGAAATTTTATCATTTTTTATTTTAATTTGTTGAGTCGAGGATAGAAAAACAACTATTCTGTTTTTCTTTCTTCTACTGATTAGTATAAATCCTCACACAAGGTTCATCACCTCATTAGCACCAATTGTATGTGAGGAGTGAAATAGATATCACTGTAAATTTTTAATGACTTAAATATAGTTTATAGATTTCATTTCTATGATAACGAGGTAATAAAATTTTCATATTTGCATACCTGACCTTGTCGGCTGCTGGACCCCTTATCAAGTTTAGCCACAGATGCTGTCGAAGCGACCATTGTTTGAATGCGATGCTTGATGACATTGACATTCGTAGAAACAGAAGAAACAGATGCAATTGCAAACTGATCCTTCCGACTGACGCACTTTTCGATCTCCTTAAATTCAAACCCCCAAAGTGCTGCAAACTCTTTGGCAGAAGGGCAGCCGATGAAAGTTTTGACAGCTCGTTTGCGATGCGGTGAAGAACTACCGTGCAACTTTTGATCACAGTCTCGACAAATTAACATTTTGTGATCGAAACACTGAACATAAGCAAGATTGCATCTGCACGAGTTACACACAAGGGTCCGGAGGTGCCGGCCAGATAATTCATTTGCCCAATGAACCTTTGCATCACAGGATAGACAAAGATATGCTGCATCAGCATTACAGTAAACAAGTGGCCTCAGAGCTGTGCAGAATTCACAAACTTTCTCCATTTCTTTACTTGCAAGTTTCAAACATGAAAAAAGCTCTGAAATTATAAAATCTCACAGTTGCTGCTTGTAGAGGACTTTTGCATGAGAAGTGAAGTTAATAGAATGTAAAAGTATAAAAAAGACAAAAAAAACTTTACAACAAATAAAGTTGCACATGCTTGTGAAACCATCACAACATGTATTAAGACCGTTTTGAACAGTTCTCTGAGAAAACAAACAGGAAAAAGTGATTCAAAAGTTCATCCAACTCATATAGCTTCAATTCAATGTGAAATTAATCTGAAATCCCTATGGAATTGACATTGTTTAGAAAACTCTTTAATATATACACGTGATTAATAAGTCTTTGTCATTAAAAAATAAATAATAACACTTTAGTATTTTGATTATCCTACAAACTATGATTGTGTTCCTCGCTCAGTAGCAACGCTACTTAAAACATTTAGATTAATTTTATGTCATGTATTTGACACCAACATAATACCGATATATGTGGCTATATTCATTCGTTTCCATTTTTTAATCACTTCAATTTTCCAAAATTATTACCGTGCATATGTGTCTTTTCTTAGGTCTTTGACACAAAATAATGCTAGCAACACATTTTTCTGGACATACAGTCAGTCTCTAACTGAAATTTTAAAATGTAAATTTATGTCGGAATCTACATAATTTTGTAGGATCCATTTGAATTTCGACAAATTAAAATGAGTATCTTAAAATTGAAAAGAGCGCGTTAGAGAGTGTTTTGCCATAGCGTCTAGTAAATGGTTCATAGTTCACCACCATACATATGTATGCCTAAATTTGAAAATCTGAAACAATGGAAATTTATAAAAGGTCATTGTTTTAATTATTTTAATTATATATTTATAAAAGGAGATACATAATTCTTTTTATTAAAAAAATGGAAATTTAGAAATAGGCCACAACTCTTACCTCTCAAAGATTACCATGAATATAATAACAAAGATCACAATTTTTAATTAACCCACCCCACATACCAAAAAAAAAAACCAACAAGTAACATGAAATAAATTGTGAATTCAAAGGCTTACCTATTAGAGAAAGGGAATTGATCCAAGAGAAAGTAACACAGGTGTTGTTTATCTTGTTTGGAAAGGGGGTGATGATTTTTGCTTGTTTCTTCTACTCATTGGAGTATTGTACAATTAGATTCTGAAGCATGAGTGATGCGTTGTTTTGGCTCTAGTTTTTACCCAATTGGGAAGATGACATGTAGACTTGAGTCATGGAAACTTTCCAGCGTGGAACGTGGATGTGGGGTCCACTTATCCAACCAAAAGTGTAGCTTACATGTGAGTATGTGTGGTGATGAAATCCGATAGTTTACCCGTGTTGGGCCAATCGGAGAACGCCTGTTACATCCAACGGCATGGGACAAACAGCTAGCAGGGCCCTACTCTCTCGTGCTTCATGAGACACCAACACTTTACTTATCTCATATTTCTAAAAATAAAAATAAAAACAATTTTGGAAGTAGTATATTTAAGTAGAAAAAAATAACAAATTATATGCTTTTAGATGGTTGTATAATTCTTCCCACAAATTATAATTCAATTGATAAATGATGACATTGTTACATAAGACAAAGTTTAATGGTTTTAGTTGCATTGCATGTATGATTTCAATAATATTTGTCACTTGATCTAAGAAAAAAATCCAAAGCATCATCTCTAAGCTAAAAAATGTATGTCAATTGATTGATTATATTTCACAAGTGCGTTAATATTATGGATGACCCAACAAATGCACAATATACAAATGTAGAAAAAACATTTTACTTAAAGATTAAGATGTGAAAATTTGAAAACACGTGACAAATATTTTTCGAGGATCCATTTTCTACACAGTTGATGATCAACACACACACGCACACACTTATAAAACACGATGACCCCCATTTTGTCAAGAACCGTTTCTCAACGACTGTTGCTACCTCTAACACATGATTAGAGAAAACTAGAGAGCAAGTGCTAGAGAGTGTTTAAAAGAGTATATGCCAAAATTAATCCCTTCATACCTTTCCCCCCTTGGGAAATATATGCCAAAAACAAGTGAAATAAACCACCAAGCATGGTAATCGCTAATCGGTCACCACTCAACCAGTTGCACACCTTATACCAAACTGCAATAGCAAATAAATGAATTTTTAATTTCTTCACACCTAAGCACCTTAACACTGCCATGAAAAGGCTATCATCTCAAAAGGGACCAACTCTTCCAATTCTGTCTAGAAGAATATTTCAGTCACTATTGCTAGGAATAACTAACAACAATTATAGTGTTCTACTGTTCTCCTTGACACAATTCTATTGAACAGTTCCAGGAAAAATAAACTATTGAACAATTAACCAAAATGATCGGAAAAAAAAACCCCAAAATTAATGCCATCAACAGTACAAGAGTTATACATTTTCACTATACCATACACTGAATAAACTTTTACCTAAAGGGACATCCCTCAAAACATGTGCTGTACAATTAGGCCTAATATATTGTGAATAAATTAAAAAGCTGGAATTGTTTTTTTTCACCAGTAAAAATTGATAAAAAAAACTTGAAGGGTGATGTAAATCCAAAAATGAAGTGCCAAAATGTCAATCTCAGCTCCATGATTGAAAATCTGCATAAGAAATGTATTATGAGAAATCTAGAAAACAGTTCTGAAAGTGCAGCACACATTTTTAACCAACAACAAAATCAATTGAAAATTTGAATTCGCTACTAAAGCAGAAAAGGGCACAAATGATACTTCTGAACTGCAGTGACAAGTCAATGACAGAAAGAACAGTGCAACAATGCTTTACCTCCACAATCACATAACAACGCCTAATCAAATAATGAATATTTTCCTATTACTAAGATATGCTACCATCAGAAACAAGGTAGTTTATTTTCCTATTACTAAGAGACATTTCAATAATATCTCCACACATATGATATTTACCCCACCCATCCATCAATTCAAACAACCACATTACACTTTATCATTGTTGAAAATTTTGAAAATATTATCTTCCAGTGAATTAACATAATGTACCAAACTCTAGCATAAAACCACTTTTATTTCCATTGATGCTTAATGCCTCGGAGAAAGAAAGGACCTTAGTTTTCTACTTTTCTTTCTTTAAAATACCACCCTAGCCTGTCATCCTATCTTTCCATACACTTGAATACAAAGTCATCATTAGGACAAATTTGAAGTTACTTCAGGTCATTAAGTATATAAAAACCACAGAATATCATGATGAGATGACAATAAATATAGAATTCTCAGAAGTGGGGGGCTAAAACATTTCTTACCTAAATCAAGTTGATTTAACATGAACTTCAATCATATCATTGTCTTCCATATCAAGGCTAGCAGGGGTTTCAGATGAACTAATTTTATCACCATCAAATGACAATACAATTTGTTTAAGATCACACTTCATTTTCTCTGCATATGTTTTAATAATCCTTTCAAAACTGTCATCCTGCAGAGAATTGAAAAAGGAGAGCAAGACATCAAGCTAGATAATGTGACAAATACAATCATTCAATATGTCCTAAAGAAATTAAGCTCTGATAAAGAAAAGAAAAAGGCAGATCAGAAACACAAACTTAGCAACATTTCAAACAAACTACAACTAGATTTGACCTAAGTAATTATATTAACAACGCCACAAAATATCAGTTACATTGACAATATAAAGTATATCTGATGAAGGAATTAGTACCATGAACATACGAATCTGCTTTCTCTCTTCCTTGTCTTGAACAGCGATGAGAATCTTTGCTCGTTCAGAAGGTTTTGATGTTTTTTCACTTATATCATCCCCGGAAGTCGGTAACGAATTCATATTTTCCATTTCTACAGAATCCTCAACAGTTTTTAACAATTCTTTTGCTGATTCAGCAAAAGAGGCAAGCTCCTTCTTCTTCAATCTATACAAATGATTAACACCTTATAAGAAACTGTATGGTAAATAAAGAATACAAGCACATCAGCATAATGATAAGACCATAAGAGTAGCATATTAGTAAAGTTCCAAACCAAGAATAGCCTTCATTAGTTATAAAAGACTAAAATAATTTTCTTCACCAATGCCCACTTTTTTATATAAGAGCTCATATGTAAATGCATTATCATCCTATATGAGCATATTCCTTTTACTATCACATCTCTGTCTAGCTATGTTTTAAAAAAAAAAACAGGCCGAAGCAGCCAATTGAACCAAAAATCAGCTGGTTTGCCGGTTTGTTTGATTTCAGTTTGCACTCTGATTGAACTGGAGTTGAACCGGATGACTTGTTATTGGTTTAACATGTTTTCAAATTTTTTTACATAAAAAGACTTCAATTCATTTGTCATCCAGTCCAACATTATTTAAATTAAATTAAATCAATTAAATCATGACCTGAAGATCTCTGGTTCGATCTCTAATGCTTTAAAACCATTGCTATGTAGTTTGTGCATATGTAGGGTCTTTATGTCATTTACAAATATAATAAAACTAAGAGTGTTAAGAAAACAAACAAGGCAATAGCAAGAATTTGGCAGCTAAAAAATTATATCAAGAGTAAAATGGTTTCAACCTCAAATTCTTCAAAGTTGAATCCTCTTCATTAGTCTTCTTATGGGCCTTAGTAGTGACCTTTGGTGGAGAAGGTAACCAATCATCATCCTCAAGGTCCACCACATTCGCCGACACCGCTTTCACATTAATCTTCCCATTCCCACTGCCATTCTCAACCTAAATAAACCCCAAAAACATTTTAAAAAATTACTAAACCAGAATAACCAAACATCATTCTACAAAACAAAAACAAAAAAACACAAATTTGGAACTAAAATACTCATTACATGCTGAGATTGAGAATTCTTTTTTCGCTTCTTAGCAACAACACAAACCTCGTCATCATCGTCATCTGGTATAATAAAAATAATAATAATTCATCAACATTATTGGGGTGAAAATAAAAAGGAAAAAAATAATAACTTTGGTGTTTCAATTTGAATAATTGAGATGGTGCTAACTAACTAACTAACCATCGAGGCAAACGATGTTGGGTTGAACGCGACTGTAATCAAACAAGGGCTCAAGTTCTTCAATTTCGTCCTGCAAAGAGAAAATTGAAGAATTGAAATTGAAAGAGGAAACCCTAATAGTAATTAATTGAAACTGAGTTCGAAAAGCTTACCACCATTGTCGCGTGGGTGTAAGGAGTTTCACTTTGACTATCTCCCGCTTCAAAAATTGAAATCGGTTGATCTTCCTCCTCCTCACTCTGCTTTTTAAGCATTAACAAAAAAAAGGGAAAAATACACTCACCTCCCCTTAAGTCTCTTTAAATAACATAGACATCCCCTTTAATTTTCAATTAGACAATAAGCTCCCCTGAAGTCTCTTAAAATAGATAAAAACTTCCCTTATAAATTTAACAATGTTAACTCTGTTAAATACTAAATTTGAATTTGACACTAACCTCCCCTAAAACCTCTTAAAATAAATAAAAATCTCCCTTATCAATTTAACATTGTTAATTAATCCATTAAAACTACAAACCACTACTTCTCTATGGAGGATGATTGCTCTGCTAATATATAAAACTACTGCTGTGTACCTCCATGTGTTGTTATGATTAACTAATACATTTTTCGTTGTATTGGCTAATTACAAATTAACTTGTTGATAACTTGAAATTGATATCACACTAATCATTCATAGTATAACATACTGCTTGCATCATTTTTGTTGGCTTAATTAACATGGACAACAAATATAAGACCTGACAATTATGTTTTCGATAAATTAAAACTACCATAATTTGAACTATCAAATTGGCAAAGGCAATTAACATGTATCAGTACATCATCCTTTCAATAAGCAAATGTATTGATACATCATAATTATCAAAAACAGTACCGCAAGAATGAAAGTTATGAGAATGAGAGGTGATAATGACGAAACTGACGATGATGACAAAGATACTCTATGCTTTAGATGTTGTTAGATGCTTTCTAGTTTCTATGGTGAGAACAAAGGTGAAAGAGAATGAATATAATAGAATAGTCATATATAATTTTAGAATGAGAAGTCAATGAAAGATTTTTTATTTTAACGGAAGTTAATGGTGTTAATAAGGAGGGGAGGTTTGTTCGTTAAAAAAAAAAAAAAAAGGAGGGGAGGTTTGTGTCATGTTAGAAAATAGAGGGGGTGTTAGTTACTTTTGGACAGAGTTGAGGGGAGGTGAGTGTATTTTACCCCAAAAAAAATCAATTTTTATTTTATTGGTTACAACAAATTTTATTTTATATCCGTAAAAAAAAAAAAACTAATTTTAGTTCCTTAAATTAATTTTTAGATTTCATTTTTTTTTACACAAATTTTAGATTTTGTTTTGATCTTTTATCTTTTTTCGTTTGAATTTAATTTATATGCATTAACATCTGACGAGATGAGATTTGAATTCGACTAACAATGTTAGATTCTTACCATTCAACTAGCACCTCAAATATAAAATCATTTTTACATGCATCTAATAATATATTGTCGCATCATGCACATGATGCGTCACATTCATTAAGTGATGTGACAATATATATTAGATACATCATACATGCGTATAATAATTTTACACTAACAATGTATAATAATTAAATTCTTTTCGTTTTAGTTCTTTAATTTACTAATATTATACAATTTGAACGTTTTTTGTATCGTTGTGATCCATAATTATGATTGTTACAACTTTAAGGCACATTATACGGTACAATAGACAAATTATAATATACCGCTACAATAAATTTTAAAATTAATAAAAAATTAAATATATTTTGAAAGAAAAAATAAATTCTATCTTTAAAAAGATTATAATAACTAAATATGTATTCATCAAAATTGTAAAAAAAAATGAAAATTTAATATTTTTATTGTTTTTGAATTTTTATCATTCATAATAGTGAATATTGAATTTTTTGATGAAAAAATATAAAAATAATATTTTTTATGAAATTATATTATGTAAAATATAATAGTCAATAAATAACTTTTTAATTTATAAAAATAATTTATTTACTTATAATTTTAAAAATAAAATGTAACGGTACATTTAAATTTACTAATGTACCGTAGAAACATCCAAACTTTAATCATTGAAATTATAAAATTTAGCCAATTTACTTCTCCTATTAATTAAAGAAAAATTTAATAATTTAAAATTCATACATACAAAATTATCCTCAATTAACTAAACGTTAGTTGGTTTAGTGGTGATTGACGCTGAACTTGGTAAGGAGAACTACACTTCAATCCCCGCAGCTACGTTTGGGAGGAGACTCAAATCAATTGATGCCAGAGTTAGTCTCAATAAAAAATAGGTACACATTTCCTCCTCTTCCTCGTTAAAAATTTGAACCAAGAAAATTTTCAATATTCTCTTAAACTATGAGTAACCAATATTCTCTCCCTTTCAAAACTCCCAACCAAACAGACTCTTAATCTATGTAATGTTTTGTACATATATTATATATTTTGTAGATCAAACGAACCTATAATATTATCCACAACACAAATCATATAATATCATGACTTGAACAATATCGATTGATAGAAAAAATAAACTCCCAACAATGGTTGAAATTCAATTGACTAAATATGTATGTGCACACAAGTTCAATTTTATATATTGGTTATAGGGCCTTTAAACCAATGCCTAGCACTGATTACCCAATAAGTAAGTACAATAATGAGCAAACATCCAACAGCAACAGGTGTGTAGTTTAGTTTTTCAATGGTTATTGGGTATGAAACTGGCAATGAGAACAGTATAGAAATTGTTATCACCCAAAGAACTGCAATCCAACCAACAACGAATCCATAACGGCCCAAGTTGAAAGGCCCTGCAATGAAACGCTTTCGCGCCAATGTCACTCTGAGGAAGATAGGTAGTGCATAAGCAATGTAGAGGCCAATCACTGCTATGGATACCATGGCTTCAAATGCCACTATGCTTCCAAGAGACTGCATTCAATAATAGAGTTTGAATTATTTGCAGCTTACTAAAAGTGAAATCTGATAACATAATAAGAATCATAGTTTTCCATTTTGCAGCATATATACTAAAAATGTAATCTGATTACAAATACATACCGTTAGTGCCATGCAAAAAGATATTATAACGGAAAGCCAAACGGCATTTATTGGGACCTCCTGCTTGTTAACTTTATGCCACAATGATGACAATGGCATGGCTCCATCTCTTGAGAAAGCATAGGCCATTCTGCACAAATTTTAAGCATCATAATTAATAGGTAACTATACAAATTTAATCCCTTTTCTCTTATGGAAAACTCACTAAGATAAGATATTTTTATTGTTACCTTGAGTTGGCTGTAACTGAACTCATACCACAGAAAAATATAGCAACAGCAACAATTCCCAAGCAAATAATGCCACCAATTCCATGTCCATATCTTCTCTTAAATGCAAGATAAAATACTTCGGCAATGGCGTATCCACCAGCTTCATTATTTTCATTCAAAAGGTAAGGGATATCGGTAACAGCAAAAGTAATTCCTAGTATGTAACCCCATCCAGCAATAACGGATATCCCAACAGCACTGATAATTCCTTTTGGTCCATTAATATCAGCATCCTTGGTTTCCTCAGTCTGAAATATTAGTCTAAATCATTTAGTAACTTCAACCCATCAAAGAACATGAATGGCACAAAAACGAAATAAATTCGGAGAAAAGAAAGAAAAAGCAGAAAGCAATATTATACCATATGAGCTGATGCATCATATCCAGTTAGGGTGTACTGACTCATTAGAAGTCCCAGGAGAAATATATAGGGCTTACTATTGATTCCTTCCCCGTTGTCGCTATTGAAATTAGTGAAAACAAACTTGGCGCTAGCTCTTTCCGGTGCAACAGATGGAATGATAATCATAAGCACAAAAACACCTAAATATTTGTCCATTCAAATTAGAGATCCCAAAAAGGTTACCTCGGATTACTGAATTTTAAAAAAGAAAGCTTGGAAAGGAAGTTTCAATTTTTCGTACCTAAAACATTCCAGAAAGCAGCCAACTGTCCTAAGAATGATAACCATGAGATTGGAAGACTGTTCATTATACCATGTAGGACCAAAATTCCACCATGAAACCCAATAGTTACATATTTGGATCCTTCATAGCCACCGCCGTTTTTTCCACCAGTACTTAGAAGAATGATAACCTGAATGAGCTGTGCAAGTGAAAAATCTACACTTGTTGTCACTGCCCACTGCAAATGATAAGAAATCAAAAGTTAGAGTGAAAATTGGCTTATAGTAATCTACATCACACACAAGTTTGACCTTGCAGCGAAAAGGGAAGGATGTTGAAATTCTAGAATATTTATCTTCATAAGAATACCTGGCCAACAATATTGAACCTGCAAAAAATAGAGAAATCGGTCAACATAAATCAGAGAAGTGACGGTAGGAAAGCAAATATTCTCGACAGAGTAACTAACGAATAGAGCTTCATTTTCAACAAATACTGAATCAATAGTACGAATTCAATAATATTTCGATGACAAATTTAGGTCTCAATAATAATCACTTCTAGTGAGCAGAATGATTCATCTGCTGCACACAATAATTGGGTAACTGCATATTACTCATCATTTAATAAGACCTCCTCCGCTGTATTTACAGAGTCCTTAGTGTGGCGATTTCTTGAACTACACTCAACATGATTTTGGATGAAAATGTTAACAAGGTATCATATGTGATAGTGATAATAAGGAATAAGGAAACGGACACTTAAAAGACTGTTCCTGAAACACATATTGATAGCATTCTTTGAATTCTTCTCCTAATTCCTCATCATGTAATTTTACTAATTTATAAATGAAGATCTTAGGAAAAACTACACTATTCATCATTTAACTTAATTTAAATTTTCAAACACTCCTTAGCTTTTTTTGTCTCAAATTAGTCATTTATCTTTAAAATTGTTTATACTCTTGATCGAACTTTCATTCTTATAGTCCACTTCTATTACAAATTTGTGTACATAATCATTGAATGATATACTAAAAAGAATGTTTCACCACTACAATTAGGCCCTCGTTGACAACAACGAAGTCACAACCATGGATTAAAACTAAAAAAGATCATCTTAGTTTGATGGATTAGATATCCTAACAGACAGTATGATGTAGTTTAGAATTTAGAAGTCGTCTTGTTGAATTGAAGATGTAATTTACTATTTCGAACGGTTAAAAAATGATGTTTGGTTCAATATTACTGACATTGTTAAACATGAAAGACTAACTTGGTAGGAGGAATGTGGGGTTGGCTAGCTAAACTGTTTTGAACTTAAGTGTTAAAGCCTAAAGTAGTTAAGAAGGTAAAAACCAGGATTCAAGTTCTGGTGGGGCAGAAATAAAACTTGATAGAATAAATGATAGAAGGGAAATAAATGATACTATATTCAAGTTCTGGTTTTGCCTAGAAATAGAATGCTGAAATGGACACACAGGTTTTTCAATTTCCCAAGACACACATTTACTCTTTCATTGAATACTAGTATAATATTTTGAGTACTTCAAGAGTGACTAGTAGTACTAGTATTACTTTCACCTGTACAAGTTGGTCCACCAAGGGATGAGTTTGTTGGCATATTAACTACTGTCTACTTCAGCACAGTCAAGTTGAATATGCATTGCATTCCAAGGGTGATGAAGGTGAATTGCTACTACGATGAATGGTGTTTTATTAGTTTGTTTATGTTTTGGGGGATGGTTTCTTTGTATTGTTCTGCTTTAGGTGTCTCTATTGAACAACCAATTACAAATACCTAACTGAAACAAGTACCAACAACTAAGAGAGTAAGTATCAAAAACTGATCTTCTAGATGAGGAATTGTCTCATATAATCTACCGTGTCTCATGCTTGAAAATCATTAGAAACTCTAATAACAATGAAAATTGATCTTCATATATAAAACGTTATAGTACTACTCGTCCTCACTACTGATGATACAGTAGCCCAATCAAGTATCAACAACAACAAAAGAAACAAATATCAATATCTCAAAACTCAACTTATATCAATTTTATCTTGTTGAATCGACATCAATAAAGTCTCGTACATATAGTGAAAGACGCCAAAATTCAACTTAAAGGCGACTACATCATTTATCGTCAAAATTTAGAGCAATTATCAATCATCAATCCAACATAGATCACACATGCGATATTTCCCCACATTAGCAATGGGCCAATATTAATACTATACTATTATAGCATAAAATTCAAATACCGCCAGTTTAATCTAGTTCGGGCGTCAATTCAAATAGGCCTAATTTTAAATTAAACGGAAGTAGGTAGAAACAGTAGAATAGAATAGTAGGTACCTACCAGCCAGTAATCCAGGAAGAAAAAGGTGCCCAATTGGGACCAGCAAGTTTGGCACTCCAATAGTAAAGACCGCCAGAAGTTGGATAAGAAGAACAAATTTCAGCCATAGAAAGAGCAACAAGCATTGTGAAAGCAGAAGCAATAAGCCATCCATAAACAAGTGAAACAGGACCTCCATAGCTTAAACCAGTGTTGTAAAGTGTAGTTACTCCAGTTAACACTGATATAATCGAAAATGAAAACGCAAAATTTGAAAGTACCCTGAAAATTGAAGGGAAAAAAATTATTAAAAAAAACATAAAAAGCAGTGAAATGAAATGAAAGGAGAATGAATGAGATAGTTACGTACGAAAGATCGCGTTTGAGTTCTTGTTTGTAACCGAGTTCATGAAGACGAGATTGGCCAGAATCATGATGCCCATTGGTAAGAGCTTCTGCGTCAACGGCCATTGGTTTGGTTTGGTTTGAACGAAGAGAAGAAAAAACAGAGAATCAATGGATGAATGGGTTTGAACTGAACGATTGAGATTAAGAAAATGAAAATGAAGAAAGAATAGAATAGAATAGAATAGAATAGAATAGGATGCCAAAGCAAAGAGTGAGACCGATGTGTTTGTTTGTTTTAAAAATGAAAACAGAGAGAGATTGTTTGTTTGTTTGTTTGTTACATTGACTGACTGACCAACATGTGTAATATGTTTCCCTCCTTTCTTCTCGGGAGGATCCTTTTCTTATTGCTCGCTCTTTTATGTCATACTGCTTTGGCATCCTTTTCTTATTGTTCTACTCCTTATTATAAACGATAATTTATTTTTTAATTTATTAAAAAAGTGATCAATTTAGCTTATATTATGAATTAAATTTATCAATTTTGTAACGAACCTAAAAGTATATTTGCCTCTTATAATAAAGATCGGAAGAATATGTTCATAAATTCTAATTCAACTGATAAAAAATATCGAAATTGTTAGGCTGGATGTCTGTGACCGAAGTTCGATCATTGATCATTCTATTTATGTATCTGAATTTATGGTAGCTTTGTTATCTAATATATGTACTAAAAAAATAGAAAAGTATTATATAAAAAACTTCTAATAAAAAATTAGGCACATTGAGTATAATGATATCAAGAGTAGGATTTTTTATTATAAGTCTAAATATAGGTGATATTTTTTATACTCTGTGATCGTGTAGATTATATTTACTAGTAGTCTAAATATATACGGAGAAAGCTATGCTCATATTATACTTTCAATTTGGATGTGGTCCAAAAAAATAAATTGGATGTGGTGTTTGACTTTTTTTATATCCAACTACATTTTCTTTGAAACGATGCGTTTTTCAATTTAACTTTGGAAAATAAGTCGGATGGATATATCCAAAAGTCCTACTTGAACTGACAGAAAATGCATAAATTATTAAGTCAAACATCTATAACTCAATTTGATTTATGATCACTCTATTTTATATGTGTGAGTTTATCATGTATAAAAAAATCGGATGGATAGGTATTCGGTGCGGTAGGACTTTTCACAATCAATGCATCATAATCGTTTGATCAAAATCAGATGATTCAAATTTAATTATTGTTTTAATTTTTTAAAATATTAAAATTCTTCTCTTTAAATTTAAACTGTTCAATATTTATTTAACGGCTTTGATCTCACTAAATGTATGCGTTCATGGGTGTTAAATACATCTAATCCATGTCCATAAAAGTCAGATGATTATAAACATGTGTTTTGAAGTGAAAAACCAATACAACAACTAATTGTCACCCTATAAGCAGTCAAACAAAGCGGCATGCAATCCAACTGGCAACTTTGATTATTATTTTCCTAAATGAAAATATTAGTATTTTTGATTCTCAGAATCTTGGATCTTGAATATCGAATAAATAACTAAAAATGATAGATTCATATGAATGCCACGATTCTTCATTCCTATCAACACAAATACACATTGTATTTTACTTCTCTCTATGGCCAAAAAGTAGAGCACAGACTAACAAATGATTTAATTTGTATGCATTTTGTAAGACTTTTTTATACATGCATGTATCTGATAAAATCACTCTATAATGCCATTTTACACATGCAAATATTTATTTAGTATATTTCAATTAAAGGTATGTGTAAAAATATTAACAAGTACTCCGTAAATTGCAACATGGTACATAGATATCCAATAGTGTAATATACTATGATAGAATAAATTGCATATATAATGTTTAAAAGTATTTTATAGTATATAAAACTTGACCAATTTACTAAAATATTGTGAACACAAATTCAGTTTTCTAAGTTGGTTATAGGTCCTTTGAACCAATGCCTACCACTGATTAACCAGTAAGAAAGTACAAGAATGGTGAAACATCCAAGTGCAACAGGTGTGTAGTTAAGTGTTTCAATTGTTATTGGGTATGAAACAGGCAATGAGAATAAAATGGATATGATCACCACCCAAATAACTGCAATCCAACCAACAATGATTCCATAACGACCCAAGTTGAAAGGCCCTCGAACAAAAGTCTTTCTTGCTAAAGTCACCCTAAAGAAGATAGGAAGGGCATAAGCAATGTATAGATCAATCACTGCTATGGACACCATGGCTTGAAACGCCACTATACTTCCAAGAGACTGTAATAATATAAATAGTTCAGATAGTGTTAGACATGCTGTAAATAAATTGAAGGCAATCATGTTGTACTTTAAATTGTTTAATTGTATCAGACTAATCCTTTAAATCTTATTTCTCCCACATAGAGGGTATTATGTGTACACCGTTACTCTTTTTTCATACATTGTATTAACAAAATACACCTGTGTCTGTGAGACGGTAAAATGGATTCTAGGGACTTATTTCCTATTACAGTCTGTTATGTTATAGAAGTGTCGGGAATGTGGTTGACCATTTATCCCTATGTGTAGCCGTTTCTCATTGGCTTTCGTACATCTTGCCCATTTCAAAATTAAGTTAAACAGTTTGGAGCAAATATTGTACACGAGAATAAAAATTGGTCAATGCATGTAAATCTCATAGGGAAATTCCCTCGATTCCTCATTACTTTCACACAATATTTGCTCTAAATTGTTTAACCTAATTCTGTAATGTACAAGAGGTACTACACCTCGGAGTAAAAAATTGAGTACAAGTAGTATAAGTGTGAACATCTTTACTGTAAAAATGTACTTAAGAAGAGTCTTCGCGCAAAGGAAACAGACGCTTAATTTCCAGCTTATTAAAATACATACCGTTTGCGTCAAAAAAAAGAACATACCGTTAGGGCCATGAAAAATGATATACAAACAGAAAGCCAAACTGCATATATGGGGACATCCTGCTTGTTAACTTTAAGCCACAAAGATGAAAATGGCATGGCTCCATCTCTTGAGAAAGCATAAGCCATCCTATATAAATTTTAAACATCATAAGTAACTACACAAATTTAATCCCTCTTGTTTGGAAATCACAATAAGAGCACCTAAAAGTGAGTTTGTTACCTTGAATTGCTTGTAACTAAACCCATACCAGAGAAAAAAATAGCAACAGCAATTATTCCCAAGCAAATAATACCCCCAATTCCATTTCCATATCTTGTCTTGAATGCTTGATAAAATATCTCAGCAATAGCATACCCACCAGCATCATTATTTTCACTCAAAAGATGAGGGATATCAGTAACTGCATAGGTAATACCTATTATGTAACCCCATCCAACAATAATAGATATTCCAACAGCACTTATAATTCCTTTTGGTCCATTCCTATCAGCACCCTTAGTTTCCTCTGTCTGAAAATGCACGTTTGCTATAAGCATTAAGTCTTTTCAAGGCAAAATTGTGTAGATGAAGCAGTGTTGTTAAATAGTGGCTATAGCACTATTGCATAGTGGAATTTGAACAAATCGATATTGTTCCGTAATATAGCTATTAAGTATAAAATACTGTGAAATAGCAGCTATAGTGGCGCTATGGCACTTGTTGCGTACCGGAATTTGAATAAATTGCTATTTATGTGATGTGCAATTGACAACACTAAAATGAAGAAAAATGTATAAAAGATTTACCATATGAGCTGATGCATCATAACCAGAAAGTGTATATTGACTCATTAGGAGTCCCAAGAGAAACATGTATGGTCTGCTATTGATTCCATTCCCATTATCAGCATTGAAATGAGTGAAAACAAACTTGGCACTAGCCCTTTCCGTCGCAACAGATGGAATGAGAATCATAAGCACAAAAACACCTACAAAATATCTCATTCCTATTATACTTGAAAAAAAAACCTGTCTCTATGTTTTAAAAATCGTACCAACCCAGTCGGTTCAAACGGGTTAACAATGATTCATTGAACCAGCCTTTAGTACCTTTCGTGATTTAAGAATATTGAACGAGACCTAGAGGTACTGGTTAGATGTGTTATTCGATTTTTAGTACATTGTTGTCATAAGAATCAAATAGAGTTTCTTACCTAGAACATTCCAGATAGCACCAAGTCGTCCTAAGAACGATAACACAGAGATAGGAAGGCTGTTTATTAAACCATGAAGGAGCAAAATTCCACCATGGAAAGCAAGAACTACATATTTAGATGCTACATATCCACCGCCATTTTTTCCACCAGTACTAAGGAGAATAATGACCTGAATGAGCTGTGCAAGTGAAAAATCTACACTTGTTGTCCCTGCCCACTGAAAATGAAAAGGAATACAAAATTACAGCTTCAAAATTATTATTAGAAATCTTAAATCCCACACATGTTTGACCAAGCAATGAAAAATGGTGGATACTGAATTCTAGAACATTTGACTTCTCAACAATACCAGGCCAATAATATTGAACCTGCAAGAAAAAAGAAAAAATGAAGGGTGCATCACATAAATGAATATAGAAAAGCTATATGAAACATTTTTTTTATTGAGACCAGGTATCCACTGCCGAATGCAGTGACTATATGAAACATTTTGAGTTTCGAGTTATGTGGCTAAAAAACATTTGAGTTTGAGTTTGTTTACCAGCCAGTAATCCAGGAAGCAAAAGGTGCCCAATTGGGACCAGCAAGTTTGGCACTCCAATAGTAAAGACCACCAGAAGTTGGATAAGAAGAACAAATTTCAGCCATAGAAAGAGCAACAAGCATGGTGAAAGCAGAAGCCAAAAACCAACCATATTGCATGGAAACTGGGCCACCATAGTTCAACCCAGTGTTGTAAAGGGTGGTTATACCAGCGAGTACTGATATAATAGAAAAAGAAAGAGCAAAGTTTGAAACCAACCTGCATTGACAACCAACTCCAATGAATCCAAACCAAAAGTTAAATTGAAAGAATAAACAAACAAATAAAGAAAAAGAGAGAATCTTTACGAGAGATGACGTTTGAGCTCTTGTTTGTAACCAAGTTGAAGAAGACGGTTATGGCCAGAGTCAAGAGAAGCATCACCATTAGTAACAACATGAGATGGGAGTGTCATGTTTTCTATGGCAGAGCAAACGGTGTCTGCTTTCTTGCAGTCTTGCAGTCAAGAAATGAGAGGCATGCATGTAGTCAAAGTGTCTTGGTTATTGTCATTTATTGATGAGTACAAAATTACTCTTATCTACATTTACATTTTGAATAGCTTTATTATTATTTTTCCATTTTTGAAATACTACTCCACCATCCCACTTATTTATAATTTGTCAACTAATTTAATATTAAAATCAACTTTTTAATATGCGTGTTTTGTAAACTGACTCCTATAAATAGGATAGGGACGGAGGGAGTAGTATAAATCATAGGAGTAGTTGATTTATTCATCTATATTTAAACTGTTCAATTTTAATAGAAAGATTTTGATCTCATTAAATACAAGCATTCATGTGTGTTAAATACATCCTATCCATATCCATAGAAGTCAGATGATTATAAACATGTGTTTGAGGTGAAACACCAACACAACAAAAAATTGTCACCTATAAGCAGTCAAACAAGGCGGCATGCAATCGAACTGCCAACTTTGATTATTATTTTCCTAAATGAAGATCTTTATTAGCAGTTTTGATTCTCAGAATCTTGGATCTTGAATATCGAGTAAATAAATCAAAAATGAAAGATTCTTATGAATGACACGCGA
The DNA here is from genome assembly GCA_951804385.1 of Trifolium dubium. NCBI lineage: Eukaryota > Viridiplantae > Streptophyta > Magnoliopsida > Fabales > Fabaceae > Trifolium > Trifolium dubium. Next base: position 57,129,879 of record OX638064.1, read on the forward strand.
CATAGTTACATAGATATCCAATACTGTAGTATATGATAGACAGAATAAATTTCATATATAACGTTTAAAGGTACTTTATAGTATATAAAACTTGACCAATTTACTAAAATATTGTGTATCTGCTACACAACTTCAGTTTTCTAAGTTGGTTATAGGTCCTTTAAACCAATGCCTACCACTGACTAACCAGTAAGAAAGTACAAGAATGGTGAAACATCCAAGTGCAACAGGTGTGTAGTTAAGTGTTTCAATTGTTATTGGGTATGAAACAGGCAATGAGAATAAAATGGATATGATCACCACCCAAATAACTGCAATCCAACCAATAATGATTCCATAGCGACCCAAGTTGAAAGGCCCTCGAACAAAAGACTTTCTTGCCAAAGTCACCCTAAAGAAGATTGGAAGGGCATAAGCAATGTATAGACCAATCACTGCTATGGACACCATGGCTTGAAATGCCACTATACTTCCAAGAGACTGCAGTATAAATAGTTCAAATAGTACTATTAGACAATGCGACATAAATAAAATCAAGGTAATCATATTATCCATTAAGTTGTTTAATTGTATTAGATTAGTCCTTTATATTTTATTCTCCCACATAGATCGGTGTCATGTGTACACCGTTATTCTTTTTCACACATTGTATTACAAAAATACAAATGTTTCTGTTATGTTATAGAAGTGTCGGGAATGTGGTTGAGCATTTATCCTATGTGTAGCCACTTCTCATCTCCTTTCAATCTCTCATACATCTTGCCCATTTTAGAATTACGTTAAACAATTTGGAGCAAATATTGTATAAGAGAATAAAATTGGCCAATGTATGAAATTCTCACAAGGGCAGTTGACGGAAATTCCTACAACTTCTCATTTCTTTCCCACGATATTTGCTCTAAATTGTTTAACCTAATTCTGTAATGCGCAAGAGGTCTACACCTAAGAGATAGAAAATAAGTACAACTATGATAAGTGATGAACCTCGTTCCTGTAAAAAAATGTACTTAAGAACTGTTTTCACAAAGGAAACGGACGCTTAATTTCCAGCTTATTAAAAAAGAGATCCTAATCTTATATAATAAAATACATACCGTTAGGGCCATGCAAAATGATATACAAACAGAAAGCCAAACTGCATATATGGGGACATCCTGCTTGTTAACTTTATGCCACAATGATGAAAGTGGCATGGCCCCATCTCTTGAGAAAGCATAAGCCATCCTATAAAAAATTTAAACATCATTATTAACTATACACAAATTTAATCCCTCTCGTATGGAAAACACACTAAGAGCTACAGTGATCAGCTTGTTACCTTGAATTGCTGGTAACTGTACCCATACCACAGAAAAAAATGGCAACAGCAATTATTCCCAAGCAAATAATACCTCCAATTCCATTTCCATATCTTGTCTTGAATGCTTGATAAAATATCTCAGCAATAGCATACCCACCAGCATCATTATTTTCACTCAAAAGGTAAGGGATATCAGTAACTGCATAGGTAATACCTATTATGTAACCCCATCCAACAATAATAGATATACCAACAGCACTTATAATTCCTTTTGGTCCATTCCTATCAGCACCCTTAGTTTCCTCTGTCTGAAAATGCAAGTTTGCTATAAGCATGAAGTCTTTTCAAGGGTGTAGATGAAGCAGTGTTGTTAAATAGTGGCTATAGCACTATTGCATAGTGGAATTTGAACAAATCGATATTGTTCCATAAAATACTGTGAAATAGCAGCTATAGTGGCGCTACGGCACTTCTTGCGTACCGGAATTTGAATAAATTGCTATTTATGTGATGTGCAATTGACAACACTAAAATGAAGAAAAATGTATAAAAGATTTACCATATGAGCTGATGCATCATAACCAGAAAGTGTATATTGACTCATTGGGAGTCCCAAGAGAAACATGTATGGTCTGCTATTGATTCCATTCCCATTATCAGCATTGAAATGAGTGAAAACAAACTTGGCACTAGCCCTTTCCGTCGCAACAGATGGAATGAGAATCATAAGCACAAAAACACCTACAAAATACCTCATTCCTATTATACTTGAAGAAAAAAAACCTGTCTCTATGTTTTAAAAATCGTACCAACCCGGTCGGTTCAACCGGGTTAACAATGATTCATTGAACCAGCCTTCAGTACCTTTCGTGATTTAAGAATATTGAACGAGACCTAGAGATACCGGTTAGATGTGTTATTCGAATTTTAGTACATTGTTTTGTCATAAGAATCAAATAGAGTTTCTTACCTAGAACATTCCAGATAGCACCAAGTCGTCCTAAGAACGATAACACGGAGATAGGAAGGCTGTTTATTAAACCATGAAGGAGCAAAATTCCACCATGGAAAGCAAGAACTACATATTTAGAAGCTACATATCCACCACCATTTTTTCCACCAGTACTAAGGAGAATAATGACCTGAATGAGTTGTGCAAGTGAAAAATCTACACTTGTTGTCCCTGCCCACTGAAAATGAAAAGGAATACAAAATTACAGCTTCAAAATGATTATAAGAAATCTTAAATCCCACACATGTTTGACCAAGCAATGAAAAATGGTGGATACTGAATTCTAGAACATTTGACTTCTCAACCATACCAGGCCAATAATATTGAACCTGCAGAAAAAAGAAACAATGCAAGGTGCATCAGATAAATGAATATAAAAAAGCTATATGAAACATTTGAGTTTATTTACCATCCAGTAACCCAGGAGGCAAAAGGGGCCCAATTGGGACCAGCAAGTTTGGCACTCCAATAGTAAAGACCACCAGAAGTTGGAAAAGCTGAACAAATTTCAGCCATTGAAAGTGCAACAAGCATGGTGAAAGCAGAAGCCAAAAACCAACCATATTGTATGGAAACTGGGCCACCATAGTTCAACCCAGTGTTGTAAAGGGTGGTTATACCAGTGAGTACTGATATAATAGAAAAAGAAAGTGCAAAGTTTGAAACCACCCTGCATTGACAACCAACTCCAATGAATCCAAACCAAAAGTTAAAGTGAAAGAATAAAGGAAGAAGAAGAGAGAATCTCTACGAGAGATCGCGCTTGAGCTCCTGTTTGTAACCAAGTTGAAGAAGACGGTTATGGCCAGAGTCAAGAGAAGCATCACCATTAGCAACCAAATGAGATGGGAGTGTCATGTTTTGGGTGGCAGAGCAAACGGTCTTGTTTTCTTGCAGTCAAGAAATAGGAGGCAAATAGTCAGAGTGTCTTGGTTATTGTCAAATTTGTCTCATTTATTGATGTGTACATACTTACGTAGTATAAATCATAGTTGATTAATTCTTTCATTATTAAAAATGATTAATTTTACATCAGAGTTGCTTTCTTTTGTCCTAAAGTCCTAAATGTGTGTATCACACCAATATAGTCAAACACACCCTAATAATCAATGTTTGCCTTATTTTTAATAATATGAAATTATCAACAGCCCTCTACATAGCTCACTAAAAAATGTCTCCAGGTAGTGGGTGGATTCCAATCAATTTGGAGGATGAAAGAGTAAATATGTTTTGAAGAAGTATATATTTATAACATATTTCACATCCAATTTTTTCAGACAATCTAAGGAGTTCAAGAAAATCATGCACACTTTCATATCTTTTCTCGTGTTATAAAATCATGCATATACTTTGATCCTGTTGGTCCGACTAAACATTCTCATTGTATAAAGAGCAAATGGACAAAAAACAGTACATGACAACAAACAGATAAGTTGGCCGAACGTAGACGACTAGCAAAATATTTCAACCAAACAACCATCTAAGAACCAAGTCAATTGACATTAAATTCTTAACAGAGAATGATGCCAAAGAGTCGATTATCTGCAACTAAACCTCTCAAACCCCTATATTTTTTTACAGATTATGGACATCTGGTGATCTTTCCTATGTCATTCTGGCAGTCAATGCATCCTTGCATTTTGTGATAACCCACCACCTAACATGGGGCTTGAATCCCAGCTATTGCCTCGTGCATCTCCATCATGTTGAGATGGGATATACAAAGATACAGTCTGAAGCTCTGCGGATTGCGCAAGTTGACCGTCATTGGTGATGGGGGGCTGAGCACCATTACGAGATTCAGCTAACATCTGGAAATATGCATGAGGTCCCCAACCTATACAATGATAGTTTAATTAAGTGCTTATTAAATAAGTTATTGTATCAAACTTAATTAAGAGCTATTTTATTAAGAAATTCTGGTAGATTATGGGGAAAAAAATACTGTAAACTTTTTTGGCCTTTCAAAAAAAATTTGAAACAACTTAAGGGAATGCTTTAAGTTTAATAAATATATCTAAACATTAATTTAAGCAAATTTAAGCACTTATGATACTAAACTCAAATAAGTTCTAAATAAGCTCTTCTAATTATTCCTAACTTTTAATTTGAAATTCCAAAAGCTAATTAGCGTTACTCATATATGACAAGGAAGCCAAGCAGCTTAAAGAAAGATGTCAATCAACAGACTTGAAATTAATATATCTAGGGACTAGGGAAAGATTTTTGTTCTGTTCCATGAACTTAACCTAGGAAAAGTTCTACAGTTACAGGCCTTGGAAACCTTGTTACTACAATTTTTAAAGAAAAAGCACAATGCCCCCTGCTAGGAGATCCCATTATTCTGATAACAGGTTGGGTTTTGGTCGAAAATTAGGTCTACAGGAATCGGTCTAATCCAATATTACTTCGAATTTGGGTCTAAGCTCAGCAATAAGCCCATATCACTAAGTTTAAATTAAAATTAAGTCTTATTTGAAACTTCATTTTAGAATAAAAATATATTTTATAGACTACATACTAGGACACTAAACATTCAAACTAGTACAATATACTACAAAGATGTTATACAAGAGCACGTATTTTCTACATTAAGGTAAAAAAAATTCACCAAGTTGAGCCTAACCAAAAGTACAAAATCAATCCAGGCCGAAATTTTCAGGAATAAAAGTGAACTGTCATAACAATATCAACATGCTATAAAGGAATGATAAGATGAAGGGAACAATAATGACATACCATCACTGTCATATGGAGGTGGAAAGAATTGTAAGTAACAAAAGGAAGAAATTGTCGTTCCTGATAAAAGAGATTCATGTAAGAAACTTCGCCAAAAGGTTTATTTACTGAAATTTAATCAATCTGCTTCAATAAACAAACCTATAAGACCTCCAGCAAACACATCTTGCCAATGATGCCAATAATCATCAACACGGGAGACAGCAATCAAAGCTGCCGTGAGGACAGGTAAGAGAACAAGACAGACCTTTGCAATGTGGCCCCTACGATCAAACACCCTTACTTTTCCGGATAGATACCAAGAGAGATAAACAAGACCAGCAAAGGACCCTGCATACCAAAAATATTATTTTTATTATTTTTTGCTTACATTATGGCAGTTCATACAGTAACTGGTAAATTAAAAATTGAGAACAAACAATATAATCATAACATTTTATATTTTCATTTCTTACAGTTACCGGTCAACTTATTTTCAACTTGATTCAATATTTTAAAGATTTATAGATGAAAATTAACAATTTTTCACTATTTCTTGTACAGTTCTTTTAAAACAAAAAGCAAAGTAAACACAAGATGATATTTTTGTTATTATCAATTAAAATAAGAAATGGAAAAAGAAAAACAAAACCAAAGCAAACAATAGGTGGTGTTTTCCTCTTCTGAAAAAGGCGGTGCCACCTAAATATTTCTAATAAACACCAAAATAAAGAAGCATAAATATTCTTATAGCAACTCCTTTCCTTTCAAATTAATTCCTAAACTTGTAATTCTATTATAATCCAGAACAACTTTTCCCCCAGAATACTGTATGATTGTGAATTGCATAGACATCATATGGCAACAATACTACTCAATACATATAAAATGAAGAAACTGGGCAAGTTGCACACAGACCCTAAGTTTTTAAAGAGTACTTACAAGATGTATGCCCACTCGGGAAACTTTTGTGTCCTTCCTTAATAATACTACTATCTCCAGTGCACTGAACATCGCGTGTTACTTTATCAAACACCTGAACATTTCATGAAGCAGCATAATGTATACTAAGCACATAACTACTTAAAAGAATTATGTAAGACATGGCAATGATATTAATAGGACTATTTGGTAGTTGATAAAATTGAACACCCACCCCTGTTCCATTAGGGAAACAGCGCCAGAAGAAATCCGGCCGTGGCCGTCCAACACCATCTTTGATAGCATCAGTTATCACCGCAGTAATGAGTACGGAAAATAGAAGGCCTGATATGCATTTGGCAATAGCAACATTATGATGTATCGCGGTGATGAAATAAGAAGGATAGGAAAAAATTTGTTAGTTTCAGAAATGCACCCAATATGGCATGGTGGAAGTCATAAACATCCTTTCGAATGAAATAGTAAACAAGAAAGACGGCAAGTGGTAGCAATATTGCTATTATCTGTTCAAAAATTAAAATTCGAGAGTTTATAATCTTGTTGAATAAGTCAAGAGCAAACATAACATAATCTCAAATATCTAGTAAGATGCAGTTATTATAAGAAAAACATACTGGAACTGCCCAGAAGGGAATAGTGTTATCCTTCAGTGGGTATCTAAGGTCTGTCAACATATCTTCTCCAACAAAACGGTGAAATGGCTCTATTATATTCAAGACAGCATCAATTACCACAAGAAGCAAAAGAATCAACCAGTCATGCATATGTATCCTTGCGACTGTAACTCCATGCGATCTGATAGTGTGTACACCCAACTGAATCTCTGGCATTTTTTGCTGCAAATGGCTAAAAGGTAGGTTAGCAGGAATTATGATAAAAATCAAAGGACTGCAGTCTGCAAATTTAAGAATATATAGCTAGAGCAAAAACAGAAAGGAGAGCTAAGTATGTACGCTGATCTTCAAGGTATCTGATAGAAACCCAATAGTAAAGAGGTGTATGTGAAGGGGAATAATAGGGGAAAAGGAGGGAGCTCGCTGCAACTTGTAAATAGGTTGCATATATAAAATTATAAATAGACTATATATTTAAGGAGTTGGTTGAGAACTCAGTGAGGCTTTTAGTTGATAGGTGCTCCTAAAAATCACCTTACATTGTATTCTCCCTGGTTGAATTGACCATAGCTTACAGAATAATAATTCAGGGGTCTATTTTTGCCCTAGATTTCATCATCAATGTCTTGTTCTTTTCGTCCTACCAGTTGATTCTATCAATAGCAATGGTCCAAAAAAGACAGATCTCCTGCTCTAACTTTTAAAAGGTATCCCGCTAGTCTTTGCTTTAGGTCTACATATATATTGGGCTGGCCTGATTAGACTTTGCAAAAGTGAAGATAATTTAGGAGTTTTTCTCTGTCATGAGAAGAATGAGAAACTGATTCTGACATACTTCGGTATGTAAAGTGACAATTTTTATAAGAATGAATTGGAGCCAGAAGAGGCTCAAAATAACCACTGGATTACTAAAATTAACTGAATATGTTGACTCGGCACTTCCAGTCACTTACAATTTACAACAACTAGAAGCTATACTAACTACCAGATGCATTACCTACACATGATGCTATACATAAATAACAACTGTACAAAGAAGCTTGGCAAGAGAATCAGGCAATTGATCATATGCTAGAACATTAGCCAAGTCAAACTCCATATGCTTAGTCTGAGCATGCATAGTTATATTATGATATAGAGAAACTGCATTTTTAATGGTAATGTAGAAGTTTGAAAAAATACAAAATCAGATAAAAAAGTGTTTTCAGAAAGTGCAATGAGACCTTAGGGGATGGAACCTAAAAGGTTTAGGAAACTACTAGGTAATGCACATTAACAGAAACATTCGTTTACAAGAACTATCAACCACACTTACTACCTAATACACTAGCTACTTGATGCTATAGATAAATTACAACTATACAAGAGCACATACGCGATACAGAAATACAGAATCTAAATACTATACAGACACTGTTTCAATAATTTCATGTTTATCTGAGATTTCCATTGTACATTAAATATTAATGGTGATTAGTTTATGTTTTGTCTTGCTAAAACCACAAAGCTTATGTTTGTACACAAAATCCTGGATCGTCCTAGGCTCTTGATTAATTATCAATTTATCTCTATTTTGACACATCCCAAAACGATGTCACGGATTCATCTTTTCTTAAACCTCGTCAAGGGAAGAAAAAAAAAGCACCTTCCAATTCTAATTTAGACCTAATCTGAGTTAGCTTCTTGTTTATGAGAGCTTCTCGATAAAAATAAATTTACAAAAAACGTCCTTATAATTATAAGCTTGTAAGTGTTAATGGAGAACTTCTAATTGAAATGCCAAAGTTAATTTCAACTTGTATGTAAAGCTATTCTTTAAAAAACACGTAATGTAACAACTGTAAGATTCATTTTAATATTGCTTTTTTCTAAAAGTGATTATTAATAAGTTAATCTAAATTGGCTTTTAATACTACTCAAACAACAGGTCAGTGCAAGATTTCTTAGCTACCAAAAGTCTCACAATAATTTACTTCATTTTAGCCGCAAAATTCATAACGGAGATTTAAGTTTGTTCTGTATGTTCTCTCCATCTCCAGAAGAACTCAAAAGTATTAATTATAACAATAACAATAACAATAACTAACAATTCAACACTGAAGCCATGAAATTAAAATAAAAATAAAAATAAATGAAAACAAATTTAAATCAATTTGGCATATAGTTTGCATGCATAGCAAGGGTTTCTCAAAATCAGAAGCACAAATTCGGAACGGAGCATTTCTCAAATTACGGTCACAACACAAAGCAATTGTGATAAACAGTAGAAATTGAATGAAGCAAAAACTCAAAAATCTCCGATCCGGAACAAATCAACGGTAAAGTAAAGCAAAATAATAAGAATTAGATTTGAACGGTAAAGTAATAAAGAAATGAAGCATGTGCATAGTAGAGTAGAGAAAGACGAAAACAGTGAAAAGTGCGAAAAGAATAAAGATGAATCAGAATGCGATGAGAGAGAAGAGATGCACCTGCAACGGCACGTGCACGAAAATCGAGGCGACGGAGGAAGGAAGAAGAAGATGAAGAATGAAATTACGATTGGTAACAGGAAGTGGTAGTAATAGAGAGAGTGAGTGAGTGGCGATACAAAAGATAAATTCAAAATATAACGAACGAGAAGGCGCGTGGGATCATTGAACCAAGTCTTTTTTTTTTTGACTGAATTAATTATTGAACGAAGCTGAAAGTTGAAAGGGAACGCGGTTTTTTTTTGGGGGGCGGGGATGTATCACTGAATTTTTACTATTTCTAGAGAATCTTCTTCTTAATTTTTTATTTTACCAAATTTAAGAAAAGAATCTTTTCTTTAGACTTCAAAATTAGTATCACCAAAATTGGGTTGATTGTTTCCGAACCAATTTAAAAGTAAATTTGTAAATTAAATAAATTTAAATTGAAAACCACAAAAATCGTATTTGGTTTGAATAAATTTGGATGATGTTTTTGATGAACTACATGGTTTGAATAAATTCGGATTATATTTTTGATGAACCGCATGATTTGGTTAGATTCACGGTTTACATTAAACTTTTAAAAATATTTTTTTATAATAATTTTCTAAAAGTTAAAATATTATATTTAGTATATTTTTATTTATTTGTTGTTGAACATTACATAATTTTTTTTGGGTTGTGTAGTTTAATGGTTAAGAAATCCACTCATAAAATGAATAAGTGAAATGTACAGATATCAAACTCTGACTTCTGTTAAAATATTGATGTTTCTATCAATTAAGCTAACTCTCGGGGACATTTACATAATATCATAATATCTTTTAGGAACTAAAAACAATCTTTCAATATTATCTTTTTTTTCTAAACCCTTACTCTTTTACTCTTTTTGTCTCGCTTTCCCTTTTGGCTTTTCCTTTTTTTTCTCTCTTTTTGATTACCGGCCATGCAGATTCTTAACCATTGATAATTATGATTTTGATTATTAAAATTATTATTACCACTCAACCAAAAAAAATTATTATTACTGGTAGTATTTATTAGTTCAGCTACCTTATATTAGAGGGTTAGTTGTACACGTTTTTCTGCATAAGGGAGTGGTTAGTAGCACTAGTAAATTATATATACTAGTTCAGCTAATACAAGTGAGATAAAGACTTTTTTTCTTGAGTACGTTTTTAATCATCTAGCTAAATACCATAGTGAAAGGTACATGTTGTACTAAGCTATAAAATAATCAAAAGGGCAAAAAATTAAAGCTTATTTATGCTAAAAACAAACAGAAGATTGCTAACCCTTCATTTAGAGTGAGACATTGAAACTGCCACTTGGTCAAAACTTAAGATTGATATAATTATAAAAATTTAGTCGTGGCGCATCATGTGTGCTTTTGGTGTAAACAATAAGACGATATATCGATTGGAGAATTCCAATTTAAGAATTTGACAGGCTATGTATATGATCGTATGTTAATGCATGCCAAATTTCAAAGGCATAAGTCTTAAAATTTCAAAGGCATATGTATATGATCATAATGAATTACAAGCATGGATTGTCCGCTGCATCATCAAACAAACACCAATATAACTCAAAAGAAAGATGGTCGATATCAAATAATTAAAATTGACTTGTTAGAATTGATAACTACGAGTTCATGTGAGTTTAACTCATTTGGTAAGGATATTCTAAGTTATGCGCGGAGATCGAGATTCGAATTATGATATGCCTACTTATTTATCTTTACGGTGAAATTCTAACAACTAAACTATTTGACAAAATAAATTGACAACTATAAAAGTGTATGTGTTTGTGTTTATGTTTCATATGTCACGCTAGTCGCTAACTCCGATCTCTACATGTCACGACTCGTTAGAAACTTTAATGCTCATGATTTGATTTTTCTTATTAAGATCATGAAATTGATATGTTAGTCTGATACGTTGCTTGTTTGGAGGAGGAATCTATGGATGGAAGAAGAAAGTCTCAAGAGGATCAGCAAGAAAGGAAAGGCAAGAAACCCACTAAGAAATAAAGAAAGGGTGACACTCACACCAAAAGCCTTGTTAATTATGTTAAGAAACTCATGTGTGAATAGTGTGGGGAAGTCTCACATTGGTTGGAAATGTGGAGACTTCAGTATTTATAAGTGAGAGGACCCATAAACCTATTGCCTTAAGAATTTGGGTAAGAGTGTGGTGTTCAACTCAATAATTTGGAATCAATAATGGCAATTGCACACACAAAACTAAGAGTATAGAGAGAAGAGAATATATTGTTATTCACTTAACACTTATTCACTTTATTCACTACATCACTATATATAGGAGAATTTGTGATACACATAATCACATAACAAACTCCTAAGATAACGTAACAAACTTATCTTAAACTAAAACGAATTTAACAAACTAACACAGCTGTCACTAGTTTATCCAATAATAGAAAAAAATCTAAAAACTGCTATCCTCGCTTAGCCATGAATTACTCGCTAAGCCACCGACACTTCACTCTTGAATTTCACACAAATTCCACTGTCTTATGGCACAAGCAACTCTTGCATTATGCAACAAATTAGAGTTTAAATGGTAAAAACAAATAAATGAGTTTATTTATTTTTCCCCTCTAAAAAAAGATTTTAATAAAATAAAAAATGATGAGACAATAATTTATTTATTCATTCAAACAAATTTTAAAAAAGTAAATTGATTTAGTACAAATATGACTTTGATTATAAAAGTCATATTTTCCGTTCTTTATAGGGAGAAGCTTGTGCGAAAATAGGTGCTGAATCGGTACATATATAAAGCCCACACTATATCATGCCTTCCCTAGACCCAACCATAGTGTGTCTTTGTATTTTTTATGTCAAATTGAAACAAGCGAATATGATCACGACTACTTCTTTGAATATGTATGAAATCATAATTAAAATATGGAAACAAACTTGTTTTGGTCAATAAAGACTTAGCTCTAACATAAATAAATAAATAAATAAATAAATAAATAAATAAGTAAATAAAAATAAATGAAGAGGGGAAAATATGATTTACTAGACTGGTATTATTTTTAGATTGACAAGTTGCACATATTATTTAGTTTAATCATAGGAAGTGTTTGTTGTACATTGGAGTCTCACAAGACTCGACATTATTGTATGTAGCTTGCGTTTGAAAGATATCAGTTTACGCAAAACAAAACTGTGTGGTGTAAAAAGAACCTTGTATTGATTTTCAATTATTACAAGTATATGCACAAAAGCATGTCACAAGTAATTAATTATCTAGCTAGGGAGAGGATTAGTGTAAAAGATACTAGTACTAGTAGTTATAAGATCATGATTAATCATGATCCCTTCACTTGTGTGTTGTGTCCCATCTCCATGGCTTCCAAGGTTGGGCTAAGATAAGTGAAAGGGGTGACTGCATCAACATTTCTCCTAGGCACTTGATTCGCGACCCTATTATCACCCATGGCTTGTACAACGGGTGATTCCCTATTCAAATTTGCATTGCTTCTTGATTCCTCCATAGCCACAAAATATGCATATGGACCCCATCCTGAAAAGAAACTTATATTAATCAAAAGCAGCTCAAAGGAATAATTAGTCTCTTGTTTACACCCTACACTTATACGGAGATGTATGAATAAAGTGGATATGTTATAAAAACGCAGGGTGCAAATATAGTTGCCCTATAATTTCAGGGTGGCCCGACCCAAAACGTTGTTGGATTTATTTGAAAGTTTACTTACTTCAACACAACCAGTTTGCTATGGGAGCTTATTTTCCTACCATCATATTTTACTTCAGAAGTAAACTCCTAAAGAAGAAAAAACACTGTATTTTTCATCCAAAACTACACTTTCAAACACCCATGTGGTTTTATAGAAAAGATAGGGAAAACAGAAGCTCACTTTGCAACTATAGTCTAGAAAATATTCAACTCTTGTTCTTACGTGTAACTCAGATTTGAACGTTCTTCACGCGTAACTGTAGAGATTAATTTGATGAGTTTTAACGTTGTTACATGTCCAAACTCATATTCGAACCCAAAACCTTAGTTAAGTTAGAAAAGACTTGTGTCATTTCATTTAAATGCTTTTAGGTGGTAAAATAATAAACTGCCGGCACAATTACAAAAGTAAATCGTTTTTTTCTAATGGAATTTAATTAATTGTTACTGTCTATAACTTTGCGAAATAGTGAAATACTTTCACCATAAACATGTTATATGTAACTGGAAAATTGAGATTAAAAAGTTCTTCAAAGTTCCAACAAAAACCCTTCGAAAATAATGACTTTGGAGTGAGGACAAGTATCTAATATGTTTAACAATGAGATGAGATGTGACAGGGCACATTTTCTTTTCTATGTAGATTCTCACATATTTATTAAGGCTACAACCAAAGAATGAGATAAGACGACAATATAGTAATATTCTCATGATAATGGAAAATACTACCAAGTGTTTATGGAGCAATTGTTAAAAAAACAAATATAGTAAAATTATCTTAAAATTTATGTAGACAATTTTTTAAAATTGCCAAAAATGTTCTTTTTCATTATAAAATTTACATTTTTTGTTTGTTTAATTAGTAGTGCCTTGGAGATCAGGGTCAACTAACTTAAGGGTAAAACTACTAATGCTCTCGCTTTATGCCTATATATAGTAAACTTTGTCATATAGACCTCCTTCTATGTTAATAAAGCTTATGGTATCATTCTGAGCTTTAATTGGGTAGGAGTATTTGCAAAAACAAACAATTGGACAAATCAAGATATAAACAATATTTGACATGAAGCTGGCAAAACAAAGAGATAGAGATGTTACCATCGTCGTTATAGGGAGGAGGGAAGAATTGTGAATAACAAAAGGTAGCAACAACAAGACCTGAAAGAAAGAAAGAAACACAGTACTAATATGAGTTTCACTTCTAATTTGTATTTCAAAAGGATTTCTGATTTTAAAAAACAAACCTAGAAGGCCTCCAGCAAACACATCTTGCCAATGATGCCAATAGTCATCCACTCTAGAGATTCCAACCATACAGGCAACAAGTAGAGGTAAAAACACTATGCATAATTTCGCTACGTGCCCTTTGCGATCAAAAACTTTAATCTTCCCGGATAGATACAAGGAGAGAAAACCAAGACCTGCAAAGGACCCTGCCAAACTAAATTTATCAGATTAAAGGGCCATGTATAAGAAAAATACATTTGTGTTCAGATTCAACATATGCACAAAATAAAATGCATTGTAAATTCCAATTGCTCTAACTAACTCAAGCACTTAAAAAGACGACTGAGTGTATGTAGGAATCACATTGAATTCAACTAGTTTTAGCCAAAATCCCGATGGCACAATGTAGTTCGCTAAAATCAGCGTCAATCCAAACATGCACTGACTAACAATAGAAAAAATATGGTTGCTCACATGATGTATGACCACTTGGAAAACTCTTATGTCCTTCTTTTATATCACTAGCCTTGCCATGGCAAACCACACCTCCGAGTTTATCATACACCTATAAGTTCAATCAAACAAAGAGTTAATTATGACCACTTTCCTACATTAGTATAAATAAAATGACAGTTAATGAAAGCTCCTATCCACATCATAAACAAAACCATCAAGTTAATGTCAACACTCAACAATAAAGAATATGAAAAACCACAACCCACCAAGTTATATAATGATAGTTAATGAAAGCTTCTATCCCCATCATAAACAAAACCATCCGGTTAATGTCATCAATAAAGAATATGAAAATCACAACTCACCAAGTTAATGAAAATATATTATATGAATGGTATACCATACTTGCATTTTCTTACCTCTACTCCATCAGGAAAGCAACGCCAAAAGAAGTCTGGCCTTGGCCGGCCAACAGCATCTTTAATTGAATCGGTCAACACGCCAGTTATCAGAACAGCAAACAGGAGGCCTGGTAGTTAGCAATGAAATAAATTAATACAATTCAATATTTAAATGGAATGAACAAATTTAAATATTTAACAGAATATCAAATTACTATGAAATTACTTATGAAAATGTAAAAGACCAATTGCCTGTTAGTTAGCAATGTATATAATCAGTGAGTGCAAAGGTTACCTAGAACACTGTGATGCAAATCATAAACATCTCTCCTACGCATATAGAAGAAGAGGAACACAGTTATTGGCAACAGAACTGCATAAAGCTGATCATTGACAAAAGAAAAAATGTATTAATTACAATCACTTGGATCAAATAAAAATATGCTATTAATTCATAAGACGTGCAGGAATCAAACAAAGTAGACCCCTCTCATTTGTTCCACATCACTTTGAGGAAGACTTTATTAGTTTATTTTCAGAAAGTGGCATGAGAACATATATCATAAATATACTACTTTTTTTATAGACAAATATTGAAGCAAAGTTTAGTTATATTTCAACAATGAATGATACATTAGTTATCAGTTACGTACTTATGTATACACTAATACACACATCATCTATGAAATGTCGACGATAAATTGAATTAACTAACAGAAATCAAAATAATGCAAACTAAGAAAACAGAATTAACTATAATCATCTTATATTGAATACAATACAATTAAAAAAATTGGATACAGTGCGGGTAAAATGAACTCAAAAACAGACAAAAAGGTCCCTTGATATGCAAGCAACCTAGAGGAAAGGTAACTTACAGGTACAGACCACACAGGCACGGTGTTTTCTTTCATTGGATATCTAAGGTCTTCCATCATGTCCCTTCCCACAAAGCGATGAAATGGATGAATTATATTGAGGATAACATCTATTAGTATGAGAAGCACCAATATAAGCCAATCATGAAGATGATTTCTAGCAAGTGTGGCTCCATGAGACTTTATTGTATGTGCAGAAGGGTCAATTTGTCTCCTTCCCTGCTTTAACAAATCATCAAGAAAATGTTTATCTAAACAAATTTAAATTTGGTAGCCTAAAGTTGAGTACAAAACTTGTGCATATATATTCTAGATAACAAGGGGAAGGGATACATAATCATCAATTGAAAGCATTTCATGCCACACTACATGATTGGCTTTGAGAATAAATAGTAATCAAATTGAAAAGAAATATTGTTGATTACACACAAAACAAACTTACAAAAGGATCATATTTGAGAGATTCTAATTCAGTTAACTTGAATTAGTGTTATGTAAATTTATAATTCATGATAAAAAATCATTAACCATATGAAAGGAAAGAAAATATATGCTAACAACTCATTGTGGTATGAAACGTAAAATTATATGAGTGATCATTTAACAAAGTGATTAGACTCAAGCGGTTAATGAGTTCTTTTAGGATAAATCGTTCGGGAGAACCCGAGTTCAATTCCTGAAAAAATAAAATTTGATCAAACTTTACTTACATCATGCCAGACTCCGAATGACCATAACCTTCTCCTTAAAAATTCGAGTATGAGTGAGTCTCTACTATCAATTATCCCTTGAAACTTAAAAACCGCCAATAATTCTAAAAAACAACTATCATAACAGAGAAAAACTGTAATTTTTTAATTCTGCAATTAAACTCATTATTTACAAATATGAAATATCATAACAAAAAAATTCATAATTTCAACCAACATATAAAAATAACAAATAAAAATAAAATGAACACGTCAACTTCTTGAATGTTGAGTTCCCTAAATGTATCATTACATTCACATAGTAATTCTAGATGATTACTCGGACACTGACATAAACACCGGACATGACACAGACACGTCAACACAGAGATTTTTAAAAAGTGATATAATTCAATGTTATTGCCAGTGTTGGTGTTGTGTCGGTGTCGGACACGCCTAATTCAAGGAGTGTCCGTGTTTCATAGTCACGTACTAATTGTCGCTCTTTTAGTTAGTAATTTTACAATTTCAATACATAAGAAACAAAACATAGTGCAAATTAATACACTAAATAATTGGAAGGAAAAGCAAATAAAACGAGAGAGAGAGAAGTTCAACAAACCTGAAAGAGTGTCCAAAATTTAACAAAAGAGAACAAGCCACCAACCGCCATGTGAAGTGAATTTGCAGACAAAATAACGAGCGGAGTCACCAAAATCTAATCATTATTTATAAGTGAATGTGAATGAACTTAATAAACCAATAGCGAGAGAATTCAATTTCAACTTTAACACAAATAGGAACCGGAAAAGAAAATATTATTGAGAAGTTAATGCTTCCTCTATTACCTTTTGAAAATACTTCAAATTCTACTCTTCTTCTAGAATAAGTTAATTTATTTTTAAAGAAAAGAAATATAAAAAGAAAAGAAAAAAAGATATACTATTATTGAATATTTTGTCGGAAAATTTGAAATATAATCCAAGAAAACCGTTTATGAAGAAGAAAAAAACGAAGAAGTTTGTTCCGCTTTGAAATGAAACTGTGTTTTGGCTTTGGCGCGGGGTGGTTGGTTGGGTGGTTCACTCTTTATCCAATTCGTTAGGTCCAAGATAACCAACTTCTAATAATTTTTCCTTTAAAATTAAATTGCTTAAATAACAAAAATAATAATAGAACTATTTAATTTTGAATTTTAATTAATTTGGTCAAAAAAGTTTAGATTTTAATTGATATAAATTTTTACTATACAAAAATAGAGGTATTCTACTAATTATATAACAAAAAGGATAGTAATAGTTAAATATGGGATTATATGAAAAAAGTTGTTTTAAACAAAAACAATGTATGACAATCAAATTCTTAAGTTGACTAAATAATTTATCTAAAGAAACAATATGATTTAGCTTTTCAAAGAAGAAATTTTTTCATGATAAAAAATAGAAATATTTTGTTTTACTAGTAGTAATTCAATTAGAAATTACATAGTGAGAAGAAGTATGAGATAAAAGTAAATTTATTATTTGTGCAAAAACATGAGTGTTGTCATTTGTTTGACGTTTAGTAAACACATATGCATAATTGCTATGATTTTGAAGGTGTTATAACTTAAAATCTTGACATGACATTTTCAACATAATTTTTTTTGCTTATTTACATACTCATAGTACACTTGTTATCATAAGAAAACATAATATTCCAAAACTCGTTGTGAAGGAACTAGGACTTTGAATGAAATTACTTTTTTCACACGCTTACAAAATTTGCATCCGAAGAAGAATATTCATTATCAGTGTATCTACTCAAAATTATAATTTTGTATATTCGGATGATGATATTGGCATTGCTAATGAATATTTGCTCATTTTTTATAATTAAGCATAGCCACCAAGTTTGGCTGCATATTATTTCTAAATTTCTGTTGACCAGATTTATTTATTTATGAAAAGTCTTCGTTTTGCATATAGTGCAGTCTGTAAGCTCCTCTTGAAGGTACACAAACGTAGTTCATGGTGGATGAGTTGTCCGCATCGCCTATTGGCATGACGGGGTCCATGTCTATCAATATTGTATATTATGGGACCGCACGTTGCATTTGCATATACTATTTAATGTCTCGTTTTATTTATAACATTAATGTCTATGGTAACAGTACATGCGACAAAATATTCCATCACATCTTAAGAAGAAAAGATAGTCCTAGCCAATAAGATTTTGGATCAGTAAAGAACAGTGGACGAAAGATAAGCTAACAAATGACATGAAAGTTTATAGGGCAAAGAAAAATGACCACTTGTTGACTAAAGATTTTACATGATCGAAAATGAATGACCGAGCTATAAGCCTATAACAATGTTTGTTGAGATGGAAGTGAGAGTTGTATCTACAAATATAAATCACTGAATCAGTAAGCGAGCAAAGTAAAAGAGATTGTAGAGTTATTGTGTATCTTTGTTGTGAATGTTTGTTTATATAACACCAAAAAGGAGACGTTGTGGAGTAACAAAGAAGTTGCTATGTGCGGCTTCCATTAATGTCCGGGAACTCCTGAATCTAGAGCACTTGGCGTTCCAATCCAGTTCCAACCAATATTAGATGATCTAAACACTCATATGAACAACCTGATTTATAAGTTTTTGTGAACTTCAATTTTAAAGATACACTAGAACACATACTAAAAAAATGTATAGTAATATTTTTATAAACGAAAGTACTTTATGCATCGCGGAACATGTGATGTGAGGTGAGCTCACACTTGTTCTGCAAAAATTGAACAGAAATGTG
Source organism: Trifolium dubium (assembly GCA_951804385.1). Lineage (NCBI taxonomy): Eukaryota > Viridiplantae > Streptophyta > Magnoliopsida > Fabales > Fabaceae > Trifolium > Trifolium dubium. The sequence goes on from OX638064.1 coordinate 57,149,084, forward strand.
AAAAAATAAGTGTAAAAAGTTAAATACAAAATGGACAAAATTGAAATATCATGTAATTTGCAAAGGTGAAGATAAAATTGAAGAGATGAGAGGTAAAATTTTCTTGAATGTTTAGTTGTACAATTGGGCCTTGTTGAAGTTTTGAGAAAAATTGTCCTCCCACCCTTACAATTAACCCTTCACCCCTACAATCCACTTGATAATCCTATTTTACCCTTTTTTATTATTAAATTTTTTATAATAATATTTTTATCATTCATTTCAACTTTTTTGGATACATACATTGTTCCGGTAAAAAAATTCATCTAAATTTGATGTATTTATCAGAACAATTGTTTAACGTATTCCGGTATGTATTTTTACCAGTTCTTTTTGCAAAAATTGTTACCGAAACACTGGAGAAATTTGTTCCGGTTTAATAAAATGGGTAGAGCATGTACCGGGAACACTTTTACATTGTTCCGAAGAACTTTTTCTTAGTGAGAATCCAAGCACTTTAAAATTGCACCTTAACCTTGTCATTGCTGTAACGTGCAACCTAAAGTATAAAGTGATTACATTCTTAAACACCACTAATTAATCCATAGCCATAGAAAAAAGAATCAAACAAGAAAAAATCACAACAAATAAAATAATGTTTTTTTTCTTCAAGAATAACCAAATAGAAATACTTAATTTAAGTCTTCTGGTAAACTTTTATTAAATTTTATAAAACTAGAACATTTTTACCGGAACACATAATGTGGGGTGGGGTGAACAAAAATAATAGTGTAAACAATTTAATAATAAAAAGGATAATATGGGATTATCAAGTGGTTTGTATGGGTGAAGGATTAAATGTAGGGGTGGAAGGACAAATTTTCAAGTTTTGAATATGGATTATAGGAGCCTGAAGTCTAGCCCAAATATTTATGGATTATCATTAAGCAAGTTTAGTGGGCTGCGTAGCTTATCAATCTCTTTGAACTCCGACACCGTTACGATTTGCAGGGGGTGTGAGAAGTAAGTAAGCAAATAGTCTAATGAGTGATGACTTTGGTGGAGAGAGAAAAGGGTGATATGTTCTCTTTTTTGGTACTCCCTCCGTCCCAAAATGTTGGAGAAAAAACAAAAATTACACTTATTAAAAAAAAGTAAAATATAATGATTGAAAGTATATTTTTTTTTAAAAAGTTACTCCCTCCGTCCTATTATATAAGCACTTTTACTACAAAAGTCTAGTCTCAAAATATAAACCCCTTTACAATTTTTGTATTCCAATGCAACTTCGTAGTAATAATTAGGGGTATGTGTAAGCAAAAAAGTAATAAATGTACCTAGTAAATTGTAAAGGGGCTTATATTTTGGGACTAGACTTTTGTAGTAAAAGTGCTTATATAATGGGACGGAGGGAGTATATGGAAAGATGTAAAAACAATTTTTATTAGTTGTTGGTTATAAAAAAAAGTAAGAGAGAGTAAACTTTTCTAGAGATTGATTCATGAACTTTTTCCTATATAATTCATATATCTTCCAACTCTTACCACTTGAGTTATCCTATCAAAAAGTGAGATGTTAAATTATCCAACAAAGCTTTAATTAAAAAGTGCAGGGAATAAAATCCAAATACAAAGAAAATATAGACTGCATGGATGACAATTCATGTAGGGTATTTCTAAATTTGCATACGTTAAAAAGTTCAAAATAATAAGTTTATATTAAAATTTGTTTATTTTATATTAAATGTATAATATTTTAATAAATAATTATTATTTTTTATTGAAAGTTACTCGTCTTTTTTGGTCAAGTTGCATAATGGTTTAAAGTGAATGAGTGGGATGTTCGAGGTTCAAATCTCAATCGTGTGTATAAAATATGATATCTCTGTCAATTGAACTAAAATAATGAGAGAAAAAAATTATTACTTTTAAACTTTTAGTTGTTTTAATATGTATAATATTACACATATTAGACAAATTATTCATTTATTACACATCTTTTTATATGAATTATATTTGAGCGTGGCCAAGTATCATTGCTGTGTTAATTTTTAAAGGAAAATATAAAGTGCAACGGTGTTAAAGAATGGGAAGAAGAGTTGCAACATTAGTTGAAGATACCTGGGGCTCTAAAAACGAAAGTGGTGGTCTCCTAAAATTTGAAATGTGTGTTTGTTAAAGGGAATCCCAATCCACCTCAAACTTGGTGGCTGTTCCTTAAAGACCGCACACTCCTTCCTTTCATTGTGACTGCGAGGGATGCATCACACATTCACACTCCCTCTATGTTCCCATTCCCCACTGCCACCATGCAATTCATTTTCCATAATTTTTTACTAGTATTTTGAATATTAACCCTTGGTTCTTAGAGAAATGATGCTAATAATTTAAAGTTCGATCATGAAATAATTAAAGTTTAATTAATAATTGTTCTTCCTATAAATTGAAATTGGATTTGATGATGCTATAAATATAAATGCCAACAACATGTGATACAAGTACTTGATTTAATTATTTGATCATTTATTTGATCTCTGATTAGTGTGTATGAAAAAAATATATTATTAGTTGTATAACATGACCATTTTATTACTCTAGTTGGGAGAACTTGTATTTCATTTTTTAAGACTACAAGGTCAAAATACTATTGATGAACCGACACCTCATCATAGACAAATTTGATAACTTCGTTTAAATTTCCATTTGGTTGTATGTTGTTTACCTATCAAACAATTTTTGAAAAATTTCAAATGCTGTGATATATATATACTGCCAATTTTAATTACAAGAACATCCTTACCTTTGTATGAAATAATGAAAATGAATTAAAACAAAATCTTCAATGTTTTACATCTCTAATGAGAGTATATCAAATTTTTAGCAAATTTTCCCAATATCGTGTATTCATCCAAAAGAAGCTTAGAGGCAAGTAGAAAATAGAAGCTCATCATCTTGGCCACCTACCATGAGTTGTATAAAATTGATTATAATTAATGGACCCACACACAAAGAGTTCAGATTCTTCAAAATAAGTTCATTATCCAATCCATGTCATTGGGATGAAATTTCCATAAGCCCATGCCAAGTTGGTAGAGCGTGGGACCATTTCAACCCTTTTATAAAAGCCTAGTGTTTGTCTTAGGAAACAATTAGTACCTCTAATCTTTTTTATTATTTTTTAGTCTTATAAAATTATTATGCATGTAGTTTTAATCTCTATTATTAAATTAATGTGTATTTTTGAATGATTTTTTTTCGTAAATATATCTAGAACATTGTAAAAAGTTCTTCAGAAAAAAAAGAATTTAAAAATTCGATTTCTAAATCGAGATTTCGGTTACTTTTATCTTTAACTTTTAAAATTTGAAAATTTCATATTTAATTATTTTAATTTTAAAAAATTCTAAATTTTTGTTAAGAAACTTTTTATAGTATTCTAAACATATATGCAAAAAAAATATTTAAAAATTTTAAAGTTTAATGATGATTAAACAATATTCAAATTTTTAAAAAATAGCAAAGACTAAAATTGTATGGATAAATTTTCTTAGAGATCAAAACATGTCACTTATTTTTATAAATACTAAAAACAAAATTTTGTAATTTTATAGAGACCAAAAACATGTTTAACCCAAACAATTAATGGAGTTCTTGTTTTACATTCTCATTAGTAGGCTTTTGCCTTTAGTGGCCTCAACATTTCTAATTCAAAATCCAATTCATTTGATTCAACTTCAAGCTCCAACATAAGATCATTTTACCATGATTTATATCTTGACTACGTACCCTTCAATGATGAATTTTAACATGCCTATAGCAAAGCCACACATTTCTACCTTTGTTCAAGATCAGGCCGCAATAAAGACACGATTTTTCATGTAGTTTTAACTCTCTCTGTGAAAACAGATTTGTTTACTTTAGGAGTGATAGAGGGTTAATTCTTTCTATCAAACTAATAAATTAGAATTTTCTATACTAATTCTAATGAAAATAAAGAACATAAAAATAAAAATAACAAATAAAATTACATAAATAAAATAAAAGATAAATTAATATTTGATTTCATTCATTGATTTTTTCATTGGTCACGATATAAACATGTATCTTTACTAATCTAACGTCAAATAAAAAAAATTTATTGAATAAATCAACTATATAAATTTTATGAAATTTTAAAACTATTTGATACATCATTAAATCATTTCAAATAAATGTATAATAAATTTTTTAAAAACACAAATAAATATCAATGTTTGAATTACATAGCTACGAATTTGGAATATATTTATATAAAAAAGTGTGCAATTGATCATTGATATATAATGATAATAATCAACGGTTTGATTGGTGAAATCATTGTTGAAGTGAAATGAAACGGGATACCTGAAACTCGTTGGAGTTACTCGAATTCCATTAGGCATAAATTTGGAGTTTCAATATTTATCTCCGGTACGAATGGGCGAGTATGGAGATATACGAACTTTATAAATTTGTGGAGAGCAAAATCCGTCTCTACCTCACCCATTGTCATGTCTACTTTTTTTTTGATACATCGTAAATATAAATTGCTCTCCCCAGAGATCGTATTTTGGACATTCTCCTACTCAACTCAAATGTCCTGCAGCTCTTACCACTTGAGCTATCATACGGAGACATTGTCATGTCTACTTATCCTTAACAATTTTTTTGATTATTTTGTTCAAAAAAATATTTTTAATTAAATTTTGATAAAGGTGTTCTCGTTTAGATAGTACAGTGATTCTATAAAGGGACACAACAGAAAGAACCAAGCCCAGCAAGGTCTCACTGTGAACTAGCTGTCAAACTCAAACTCCAACCCTCCGTCCTCACATCACTTGCCCTTTCCCGGTGTCCAATCCCAACTCTCCTTTTTCCAAAACGCGCAAATGCATAAAATACTAAAAAGAAATAATGAGACATTGAGATCGATATAAAATCGATTTTTGTGGGTACATATTTAAAGAGTTATTTTTTTTAAAGGATTTTATAGTGTTAAATAATTTTGTGTAAAAAAGTTTACAAAATTTTTTTTATATAAAAAATTCAGATGAGAATTTGGTTGAAATAATTATTCTTAAAATTTTATTTTAAGTATTTTGTCATTTCATTGATAAAAAATTTTGGATATTAAAATTTAAAAAATCACTTAATTTTATAGATATCATAAAATCTCCGTAGGATAGCTCAAGTGGTAAGGGCTAAAGAACATATGACTTGGATAAGGGAGATTCAGGGATCAATTCCTGATGGAAACAATTTATCTTTCTGGTTTATTAAAAAAACATTTTTAAAATACAACTTTTTGAAAAAAAATGCGATTTTAACTATGTTTTGATCTTCAATAGTATGCGGTTATGTTATATGATGTCAAAACTACTGTTTCAATTTAGAAAAATGAATGTAAAAAAACTTGTAATATTTTGAAAAACAGTTTTATAAAAACTATTTTAAAAAATACTAAGAAAAAATCTATTTTTAAAAAAGGTATAACAAACATGCCCAAAATCAAATTCTAGGATATAAAAAAGCAATAATTTTTGTACTAAAAAAATGATATTTTAAATAGTTTAATTGTTAAAGTTTCGATAAATTTGAGTAAGTACTTTAGTGATTAAAACTTTACCTTTAAAGTGAATAAGACCCTGTTTTGTTCGGGATTTTTAAAAGAGAGGTGATATTTTAAATTTTTATATTTGGTTCAACTTTTTAACAAGGAGAGGAGAGGGGAGAATTAATTTAATTTTTTACCCTTAATCTTATAAACTCAAAATAAAGACTAACTTATAATGGATATATTACGTAAAAAAAAAATCTAATGGATGTATAACTAAAAAAAAAACATCTAATGAGTAGAAAACCTAAGGGGGGTTATTCAATTAGGGATTTTAATGGATTTTAATGGATTTTGAGGGGGGTTATTCAATCAAGACTTTTTTTGTTTTTTTTCAATCCCACAAAATCCGTTGTTATTCAATGAAGATTTTTAATCAAAACTTTTTTTTTAATGCCACAAAATATGTTGTTATCCAATCAAGATTTTTAATCTAGATTTTCAAAAAAAAAAAAAGAATCTTGATTGTAAAATATCTTTTAAAAAAAGTCTCTCAAAATCTCACAAAATCAATATAATCCCACGAAGTCTTTTAAAATCTTCAAGACTTTTTTGTCAAAATAATCCCTCGAAATCCCAATCCAATAACCCCCTCTAAGTAGGGTATAAGAGTTTGAGCCCCCAACTTCTACGCATATATATATATATATATATCATTTTATGCGGTTCTTAAAATTTGAATGCATCGCGATGCCAATAAATTGTATTTAGCATAAACATACATAAATTGCGGAGGAATTGAGTGAACACATTCAGGTTTAGGTGGAGATAGAAAAAATGAATTTACGAGGGTTTGAGAGATGAATTTGACGAATTTGTTCGATCTTATGCATCTATTATGTTTTTAGGTCTTCATCGATGGTAACTGAAATTAACGGATTTAGGTATTTTGATGGAGCTGAAAAGGATGATAAAATAGTCGAGTGTGGAGGAATTATTAGAGGTAGTAACAGAGAGTTGATAGTCGGCTTTGTAAAATACGCAAGGGATTGTGGAAATAGGAAAGATGAATTTACGAGAGTTTGGGAGATTAATTTGACGAATTTGTTCGATCTTATGCATCTATCATGTTTCTAAGTCTTCATCGATGGTAATTGAAATTGATGGATTTAGGTATTTTGATGGAGCTCAAAAGGACGATGAAAGAGCCGATTGTGGAGGAATTATTAGCAGCAATAATGGAGAATTGATAGGTACGTAGGGGATTGTGGAAATAGGAAATATGAATTTACGAGTGTTTTGAGAGATGAATTTGACGAATTGTTCGATCTTATGCATCTATCGTGTTTTTAGGTCTTCATCGATGGTAATTGAAATTAACAGATTTAGGTATTTTGATGGAGCTCAAAGGGATGATAAATTAGTCGATTGCAGATGAATTATTAACGACACTAAGGGAAAGTTGTTAGGTGGCTTTGCAAAATATGCAGGGAATTACGGTGTACATTTTGTTTCCAGAAAGTTTGTTATATTTCAGAAGATCGAGATACAATGGAACTTAATATCAAATTTACAATCGTGGTTCAATGAATCAGTTATGAACGGTAAGAGAGTTGCACATGACACATATCCGTTAAGATAAGAATCAACATGCCGATATACTTACAAATTTAAATTTAAGATGTTCTTTGAATCATATCTGAATAAGTTTGTTTTTTTTTTGTTGGATAAATCCGAATGTTTATGAATTTGTAGTTAGCTATTAGAGATTACTATGATTTCTTTCTGTTTTGGGCCTTTTAAGTTTAACCAAAAAAATATTTTAGACTACTCTGTAACCACTTAGCACTATATAACAGCATCAAATTGTGTACAATTATTTCTGTTTTTCCTCTTTTTAATTTGCGCTGCCAAAAGGGGGCTGCACTGCAGCACCACCAAAAACCTTATTCAGTTATTTTTCCTGATCATCGTAATCATCATGGAGGCGCAACCACAACCTCCAACTCCGTCAACCGCTCCTCCGTTATCTTCCGTCGCTCCTCCGCCACCTCACCTCAACTATCCCGATTCTGTCGAGTCCTCTCCGCGTTCCCGCAACAACGACTCATGGGACGAACCTTACCCTCCGGCGGCATCAAAACTCCGTCTCATGTGCAGTTACGGCGGCCACATCGTCCCACGTCCACATGACAAATCACTCTGTTACGTCGGTGGTGATACACGAATCGTCGTCGTTGAACGCGCAACCTCACTCGCGGACTTATCCACGCGCCTCTCCAAAACCTTCCTTAACGGAAGATCTTTCACTCTCAAGTATCAACTCCCAAACGAAGACCTAGATTCGTTAATTTCAGTTACTACCGATGAAGACCTAGAAAATATGATTGATGAATACGATCGAACGAATTCGTCTAATTCGACTGTGAAACCCTCGCGAATTCGTCTTTTTCTGTTTCCTACTAAACCTGAATCTACTCACTCAATTCCTTCACAAATTCTCGATACTTCTGCGAAATCGGATTATTGGTACCGTGATGCGTTAAACGGTGCAGGATTGCTTAACCGAGGGTTTTCAGATTCTGCTTCTGTTAACTGTCTTTTAGGTCTTGATGATGATGTTGCTGGGAATAATATTGAACCTGGTTCAAGAGAAGCTCCTGAAGGTGTTTCTCAACCTGGATCTTTTGGGAATTGTAAAAATTTGAAGCAAGATGTTCATTCTGTTCCTGATTCGCCTATGTTGGAGACTTCTTCGTCTTTTGGTTCGACTTCTTCGTCGCCGTCGTTGGCTAATTTGCCGCCAATTAGGGTGCATGTGGAAGATGGTGGTTCTGGTGGTGGTAGGGTACAGCAGCAGCAGCAACAATTGCAACAACAGCAGCAGGATCAGAAGGTTTTGGGGATCGAGGAACAGTTTGCTCAAATGGGAGTTGTTGTTGGTGTTGTTGGACAGAAGCAACAGGATGAGGGATTTGCTGTGATGTCTTCGCCGCCTCATCCTCCGGTGCCGACTACTCTTTCTGTAGCTGCGGTTGGTGTTCCGGTTGGTTCTACTATGGTTATTGGTGATTATCAGAATAGGGTTTTTTCTGACGATGAGAGATCAGATCATGGGGTGGCTGTGGGATATAGAAAACCACCAACTCCTCAGCCACAGATTGTTCAAGTTCAACCTCAGGCACAATCTCAAGCTCAGGCACAATCTCAAGCACAACAGCAGATACAGTCACAACAACCTCCTCAATTTCAACAGAAATCAAGTGGTGGCACTGATTTGCCTTCTCCTGATTCAGTTTCAAGGTTTGTTATCTCTTCTTTCCAATTTCCTATTATTGTTCTTTCTCAGTTTGATAATTGTTATATGGCTTATTTCTGATGTTTATTTACATAGGATTGTTCAATTCATTAATTTGTATCTTGTTATTTGCTTTGATTATTATGAATCTGGGGTGTGGTTTAGCAATATTTGAATTAGGTTGTTTTTGATTATGCAGTGATAATAGTCTTTCAAATGCAATGTCACGCCAAACACCTGTTATCTATCAAGAGCAAATTCAGATTCAACCTGGAACTACCAGGGTTCTAAGTAACGCTGTGGATCCGAAACTCAATTTGTCTGATCCACATGGTAGGATCCAGGTGCAGCAACATGTTCAGGACCCTGGATATTTACTGCAACAGCAATTCGAACTCCAGCAGCAGCAGCAGCAACAGCCTCAACATCAGCAACAACAGCCTCAACAGCAGCAACAACAGCTTCAGCAACAACAACTTCAACAGCAACAACAACTTCAACAGCAGCAGTTTATGCATGGTGGACACTACATTCATCACAACCCTGCAGTTCCTACATACTATCCTGTATATCCTTCACAGCAACAATCCCATCCCCATGTTTACTATGTGCCTGCAAGACAGCCACAAGCTTACAGTCTTCCTGTGCAGCAGGGTAATATGGGTGAATCTGCCGCAACAATCCCATCCAGCAGACCCCAAAACCCTCCTAACCCTACTACACTTGTTCAACAAAATGCAGCTTACACCGTTAGAAATGCGCCTCTACCCAAAACTGAAATGACGGCGGCTGCTTACAGAACTGCAACTGCAGGCAATCCTCAATTTGTGCAAGTTCCTGCAGGTCAGCATCAGCAGCAATATGTCACTTACTCCCAGATCCACCATCCATCCCAATCCATGCCCCCTAATTCTGCTGCCCCTGCCAATTATGCTTATGAATTTGCTGATCCTTCTCAAATATACTACTCTCAACCTATGGCACCCACAATGCCGTCACAGTACCAGACCATGGCAGCTGCTAATATGATACAGCCGGAAGTTTCTGCACAGCATCCATCTGACGGCATGAAGCAGCAGATAAGAACATCACAACCACTATAAGCAAATTCTACATAAAAGAAACAATTTTGAAAAATTGGTTTGGTTTCCTTTTAAGTTTTATATATGCAGTTCTCATTGTTGCGTTTGTCAATTGTTACCTGTTTGTGGTATGTATTTGCCATAGAAAATAAGAAACTGTGAACATCTTGTACTTTTTCTTGTATTTCATTATTCATAGGAAAGGAAATCGGTCCAAGGTTATACTGTATAAGTTTGAAGTCTGAAACATTATATTTGTGAAGTTCAAATATTAATTCCTGAAATGATTGTTATATAATTTTGCTGGGTATTATTTCATGGTCTTCAATTTATGGCTAATGATAAACTATTCATGTTGGCACTTGCAAATGGATGCGTCCTTTGGGAGCTTTGTACTAGCAACTTTTCTTGATTCTTTTGTATGACAACGGCTGCGAAAGGACCACAAGTTTGCATTTGTGAGTAGTCACAAACGAATAGTTAACACATTTATCTAGTATTTTTATTCCCCTTGTTCGTTTCCTATGTGGGAAAATCACACATATAAGCAAGACTGGATTTTGCTGCAAATGAGCAAACAAAAATGTCCTTGCTGAGTTGCGAGACCCAAGGGTCTCACAGAGCCGATATAGGCGTTAAGGTACCTTAGCAAATGCGTTAAGGTGTGTTAACCAATGTACTTGCAAATTATTTCACACTAACAGGAGAGTTGAATCTCATGTTTATACTTAGAATGATTTAACTCCGTACAATTTTGCTTCTTCAATTGGATAGGAACCCTTATTTGATCATTTCTATTGGCAGAGTATGATTTCAGAGATTATTAGGAAGTTTAATAAAACTGATCACACAAGACATACAGTGCGTTTGTAATTATCTTACTCTTGGCTTAATGACATACTTTGCAACAGCACTACCATAAATTTAAGGAGAATTCTTTGTCAAGAGACCCTGTGCTGTGCTTCTGAAACCAAACGCTTCACGATGCTGATAGGAGCAACAATACCATGGGCTGCTGGTAATTGTGGTCTGCGGAAGCTAGAAAAATTTCTTGACCAAGACACAAATGGATGATATAGTCATGTTAAACAAATGAGTTGTTTGATGGCAGATTTTGACGTATAGTGAACTTTAAGATTAATAAAACCTTTGCATAACAGAGTGCACGTTGCATTTGTCGGTTTTACTGAATTTCATGTGACCTTGGTGTTGATGGTAAAGTACGTTAAATGAGATGTTTTTATTGTATTGAATTTTCCACTAGAGTTAGATAGCAGTGGTTAATTAATTGTACGAGGTTCAGAAGTAAAGGATGAGGTGCTTGTTGGGAAACGTACAAATTTGGTTACTCTTGAACCAAATAGAAAAATACTCCATACTAATATGATATGATTAAAAACAAACATAAAGTATGCTTAAATCCAAATATTATTCAGCTACACGTTTACACGACGAAGCCGCTGCCTACACTCAAATGTTGTCATCTTTGATTTAAAATGAACTTGTGGGGCTGGTAGTTGATGCTGACTATGCTTCAATTAACTTGTTGCATCATTATGTATGAGTCATGACATTTATTATTAACATTATCATCCACAAAATAGATGGGGTGAGCAATTTTCTTAGTCAACTATATTCAGGGTCCCTCACCATTCCACAGGTTGAATTTCTTGCTTATCTGAATGTGTTTCTGATGCAAATTCAATGTACATAATTGGTGCATTATTGGTGACCAAGGGAGGGGGAGCCTCACTCCAAAAATTGAGAACTTGGGTTGGTCATGGAAACCCATATGAGAAAAGCATGGAAGAAAGGTGTGTATACGTTCCAACGAATTGAATGAGATATTTTAATGCGTGTTTCAACCTTTGCTTCCAAGAACCAAATTCCATAATGATGGAAAAGGAATCTATGATTCATTTGATTAAAGTTTTGATTCCTTATTACCTTCGATGGATTCGTGAATTGTTACTACTTGCTAGTTGCTAGCACTCAAAATTGAGTAGGACAACAAGCAAGTTACTCCCCCACCATGGGGCCCACTTGAAAGAGTTATCTATATTTGCGGCGCAACAAACATACCACAACACAAAAATCCTTAATATACATATATTCAAGTTTTGATTTGAGTAGTAACGGATTTTAACATCGGTCTCTAATTTGTAAGTATAGAGAAAATTCAGTTGAAAGAAATAACTTATATACAACAAATTCTTCGACAAAAGTTAATTACTATTGTACTTCAAAAAATACTTCGTAGGATAATATATAATATAATTATGAAAATAAATAAAGGTTTAAACATCACTATTTGGCCAATCAAACCCTCAACCAAGACTACATTTAAATGAGAGCTACTTTTATCCCTCAACATTTTTAAGAAACCGAATACATGAGAATTCACCATTCCAAGTGTAGAAAGAAAATGATCATTTTAGCCATCTTGAATAGTGCATTCGATTAGATTCGGATTTTTAGAAATGCTGAGGGATAAGTATATCTCCACTTAAATTCACACCATGAAACAGTCAAAATACACATTTTTCCAGCTCGGCCCACCACAGTAGACTCTATAATTGGGGGGACTTTGCACCAGCACACAAAGGCACACTTTTTGATAAAAGGCATCACAAGATTACATATTCCTCCATGTGATATTTGAAGCATATACTTGTGAATTCACTCTTCAGAATGGACATATAGAAATGGAAAAGGATTAACTATATTTAGTAATTCATAACAACCATTAGAAATCAGATCAGAGAATAATATCTCAATCTCTGCAATACCTTTTCATTTTTTTTACTATTCATATCCTTTTTTCCCAATTTTTTTATTAGAACAAAATCTAATACAATCAATCATAAAGTTGTCAAACATTTGCAGCAAATGGCAAACAAGTTTGGTTTTGCCGTTTTGCTTATTTATACATAACAAAGTGATTCACTGGTGATAGCCACAGGTGCAGTTTAATTTTCCAACGATAACATACAACGGTTGGTAAAGAGATTGTCACATAAGATTTTGATATTAGTCTGGATTCTTAATTTTTATTCAATGATATTATAATTAGTATTATCACTTTTTTACAATAATCAGGTATTAGCCTTAAAAACACCATAATCAACTTGACCTATTTAGCCAAAAATACTTTCATAATCATGTGGTAGTGACAATTCATATTTCTCAAGAGGAACACAAACAAGAACAAATTTGTTAGCATACCTATACCTATAAGAATAAAAAATATCCTACAGATATATAAAAAAAATATGGGGAAGAATAATCTAATTACTCAACCCTTACATCAAACACTCTTACACAATTATCAGCTCCACAAGAAGCAAGTTGCAAACTCTTGTGATCTTCCTCATTTTTCCTCCATGCCAGACGGTTTACCGTAGAGGCATGGCATATAAAAGGATCTACACGAACGAGAAGAGCAGCGGCAAAATCAGGTACGGCAATGCTCCCATTGTCCTGTCTTTTATAGGACAGACTCCATAGTTCTATTTGGCCGTTTTCCATTCCGACAGATAGAATTCCATCGTTTCTTCGATTAGGGAGACCAACCCACGATAATGCTGTCACACTACTCATAAATTGAGGTAAAGTCATAAGCTGCTTTACTGATGAGGAATCCTTCTCTACAGCCCAGATTTTTACTGTCTTGTCACGTGAACCTGTTGCAAATTCATGGCCGTGTGGGTTCCATGAACATGACCAGATAATCCGCTTGTGTCCCTCTTGCCTCGCTAGAAGACTATAACTAATTTCACCAGTTCCTACAATCCACAATTGAATGATTAGTATTTCTCAAGTTGAAGAAAGTAATAAGCAAAATGCAACACTGCAATTTTGTGAAAAATGATCATCAGTCTACCTGTTCTAGTGATTGTAAAAACTGAGAACTGGCGGTCCCTTGAGACGGTCAAAAGAAAGTTGTCATCCTGTGAGAATTCCATCTGTGTCACTGTTAAGCTATGAGATTGCAAGCGCCCGACTGATTTCCATGAACCAACCTGCCAAAGCCATACCTCTGCCACAGCTGTAGATTGAGCCTACAATGCATAAACCACATGCAACAATTACAATAATAACATAGAAATATTGGTGATGGGGGTTTACACGGGAGTGAAACTGGCAACCAGAACAATCTAAGCCAACTTGATTGAAGTAAATGGTAATCAATGTTGTAGAGAAAAAATAAAGCATTACAAATTGGAATGAAAAAATAACATATGATGCAGAATATAGTTGCCCAAGTCATATAAGCAAGCGACTAATCTTCTGTCAACTTATAGGGCGCATAGTTAGACAAATCGTCCATACCTTACAAGAAGAAGCAACAAGCTCACCCCTATGATCACAGCATAACGAAAATAACTCGTTTCCATGGCCATAGAGTTTGTGTGATTCAGGCCAGAGTGTGTGCCACGCCAGTTGATCTTCAATTGGAGGTTCAGTAAACACAGTTGGAACGGCGTCGGGAACAGTCTCAAAGGTGTCGAGACCATCAACCCCATTTGTATCAGGAGTCTCATGTACAGCTGCAACGTACAACAATAATCCTCAAAATTACAAACTTTTAAGAGACCAATACACCAGAACAGATATATAATTGTTTAAAAAGTTAAAATTTAGCAAAGGAAAATAAATCACGGGATTTAGGTTACATTAACATTACAGCCCTTCAATGACTATGATATTGATATCGCTATCAGCCATCATATGGATAGACCCATATCAATAAGAGAGACCAGTGTCCAAGTACAGAGACATGTTCTAACTCACTAACCATAACTCTAGATAATATTTTGTTAACAGCTGTTAGGAACCAAAGATATTGAATTCAAAAGAAAGAACTATTTAGTGGTTATCAATAGTGGATTGCAGAAACTAGCAGAACACCAAAAATCCGCCATTAGAAATAGCAGAGAGAGTTGCGACTTGCAACCAAATAGTGGAAGTCGAGTAGCAATTGAAATAAGTCAATTATATGTATTAACAAGGCTTGCTGCATACAAATATAAAAAGGAATGGATGCAATCTACAGAGTTTAGCTTATATATTGAAAGGTTTACATATTATGGTGAATATATGAGTAATACTCACAGACTCAGTTTTCTATTATGAAGGTTTTCAAAGCAAAATCATCAAAGTTTATTATGCTATAGTGTTGTAGAGCCGCTATTTAACAACAATACATCCAAAGTTTCCCTTCTACAAAGAGCCAATGCTCTATTCTTCAAGTGCTTACAAGTCAGCATGAATCCCCTCTATCCCTGTATCCTATTTATACACAACTCCTGTAATTAATCTTAACTACTAATTCACCTTTGTTCTGCAACCTAACAACAGCTTACTACTAGTTGTAACTATTTACTAATACTAATTGCATCTAGCTTCCCACCGGTAGCTTTATCTATTCAGGAATTTCCATTAGAATCAACTACAAGTATACAACCAAATGTCATTGCAGTAATAACACCAGCAGATAACAACAAGAAAGAACTCCAACATTCAACAATATGATCTAAAAGATCTGCCAGTTATATATCACATCACCAAAAGATAAAAATTTCAACAGAATAACTAACCTTGAGCATAAATAGGTTTTTGTGATAGCCCAAGAGCTGACATATTTGCACCCAAAATCTGAACATTTGTCAAGTCATCATCAGAATAACAAGACTTCTGCAAAGTGGCATTACTCAACGTTTTCAAAAATGATAACGGAGCTTCAAATACTCTAGCAACTTTCTCATCAGCTCCACCGACAAAACGGTGATTCCCCTTACTATGAACAACTGTCATACAATTTATATCATGACCATGAACCTGAGGGCGGGCAATCTCATACCAAAATTCTCCATCTTGGAGAGAAGCCTGAACTTTCCACGGAGCATAAATTCTAGTTGTCTGCAATTTTCACACAGCAAAATCAACTATAGAGCCAAGAGAAATTCATAACAACAAGTGGCTTAAAATTCATAAAGAGAAATTTACAGACACGGCGAATAGTAAAGCTTTCAAATACCTGATCATGACTGGCTGATATAATGTAATCACCAGATCTAGCCCATGCTATATCAGTCACCGATGAAAAATGACCAGAGGGAACCTTTTGTGTCAGCCAGTTGTCATCACCAACATTTTTCCAAAGATGGAAAGATCCACCATATCCATGTGCTAAAATCGAATCTCCATTTGGGCTCCAATGACCACCATAGAACCCTAGAGCACAGTGGCTTAGTTCGCCAACAGTGACCACATTCATCCACACACCAGAAGTCTTTTCAGGCTGCCAGATCATCATAGTCTTGTCCATGGATGCAGATAAAATGCTTTGTGGTTGATAATAAGCATCCCCTTCCGTCGATGCAACCAAAGGGGGTTGCCACGCTACTGAATATACCCAATCCTCATGTCCAATGAGAAGAGATTCTAAGGAAATTTGGAAAGAGGAAGAACCAGCCACAAGCACAGGACCTTCTATATAGGATGCTAAGCTTGATTCTTCCATCCTGTATATGCCATTCCCGTTTGGCATAGACCTACGTAATGCCATCTTCCAAATCCGTATACATTTATCTTGGGAGGAACTTACCAGAAAAATATTGTTTACTTCCCCATCAATGGTTACAGGTAATGAGAAATCCAAACTCCGGATCCAATC
Organism: Trifolium dubium; assembly: GCA_951804385.1. NCBI lineage: Eukaryota > Viridiplantae > Streptophyta > Magnoliopsida > Fabales > Fabaceae > Trifolium > Trifolium dubium. The sequence continues at coordinate 57,165,693 of OX638064.1, forward strand.
TGTATGCCCTTTAAGGTCACATGAATGTACAAACTGGGTTCATAGGTGAAAAAAAAGTATTAAATAAATCACACACACTCCTAAAAAGGAAACTATAAGGAACTGAAAGTTGATGTTAATTGTCTATAATTATTCCGACAAAGATACCTTTCCTGTCCTTCCACCACAATAAAGGTGAATCTTGTTATCCAAACCTCCCATTGCAAGGACGATTTGAGCACTACATCCAGGCAGTTCCGCCATCGATAGGGCTACCATAGATTTAGAACCATTGGAGAAAGAGTCCAGGCATGATAATTTACAGTCACCTAGAACGGCGGAGCAAGTCTCAATCAAGGCAGATAGTAGAAATACAAACATAACAGTAAACATTGTCTTTGGACATTAGGGCTTACCATTGCTTGTCAATGGAAATACAAGTTCCCATACACAAACAGTACCGTCTGAAGAAGTAGATGCAAACATTGCCTCAGTTTGAGAAACCATAATTCCACTAATGCATGTAACCCCTTTTTTGTGTGATTGTGGTACTTGTGACACTTGCCTCCACTGTGAACATAAAAAATATAAATTTGTAACAAACATCAAATAAAAACTACAAAATTAACAAGCATCTCTTATATAGTTTATTTATACATAATTGATTAAGAAAGTAAAAAGAACAATGAGACATGATGTACCTTCCCATCAACAAGAGACAGTTCCCATAGAATAATAACACCATCTGCATCTCCAGATAGCAAATAATGCAACTCCAATTCTTTTGCTGTGTATAAAGGAAAGGGAGTACATTAACTATCGTTATTAGTAACATTCTTAAGGTTTGTTTGGATTGACTTATTCAATAATTGAGATTATCTACCGTCATAATAAGCACTTGCGGTATTGTTTATGAAAGTTTATAGAAACAACTTATAACATGTCCATAACCTCTCTAAAATTGTTTATAAAAACATTTATATGAAAACATTTTATCCAATAAATGTTTATGCCACAAGCGCTTAATTAAGTTGTTTATCCAGAGCCTTACTATCGAAACAAGTCTCTAATCAGTAATCACTAACATTTCCCTATAAAAAAAATCTCTCAAATAATTTCACTCTGCAGTTGAAAAAACATTAACTTGTATACTTGAAGTTAATTAGAGATTGAAAAAGAGTGTACCTTTGAAAAGAAACTTGGTGGTTGGGAGCCAGTGAGTGCAATTCACAACAGCTTTGTGACCAGGAAGAGTGGTCAAAATTTGAGCACTCTGTGAAACACAAATAGAAGAAACAAAAAAACAAAAATTTAAGATAAAGGGTCACTGAAAAAGAGCAATTGAAGAAGTAAAACAGAGTGGAAATGGACCTTAGGGCAGAAAATGGCGACGGCATTAGAAGCACCAAAAGAGACAAAACCAGAAGCACCCCAAGAAACGTTGTTAACTATTCTGTTGCATCCTGCTCCAATGAATACTCTTTTCACTTCACTATGCATTTTTATCGGACTGAGAAAAGTTCCGAGAGACGGCGGCGAAAGGTTTTGAGTAGAGAGATTCTCAGGCGAGTGCAACGTCGCGGCAATGATGCGGAAGATGAAAGAGAATTTGGGTTTTTGAGCCCAGCTCACTAACCGGTTTATGGGCCTATGGGGTTTGCTTTATTTTTGGCATTTTTGAAGGCTGTGAGTAATAAGGGGGTGTGATGAGCGATCTTCTTTTTTTAATATAGATGATATGTACATCTATATCCAACATACATAGCCCGCATTTTTATATCTAAACAAGTTGTGTTTAATAGATACGTTCACTTGGTTTTATGTGTCGTTGTGGTGTTCGTTTCATTCAAATTGATAAATAAACATGGAGCAACTACTGATTCAACAATGAATAAGACTTTAACGGTACAGATCAGTAACTTTATGTACTCGAATCATTTTGCTTTTGTGTTGTCACAATATTTGTAGGTATGAGTATATCATTATATCATTATATCATTTTATATGATTATATCATTTCATGCTATTAACTTGTATATTGTGAATTTGTTTGAAAATTCATCTCTTTATTTTTAGTTATGTTAAATTTATGTTTGTATGTGATATATTCACTCTATTGATTTGCATTTGACATAATTGTTTTTGGCACAGACATTCCGCAGTAAGCAAGCAGTTGAGACTGAGAGGATGCATGTGGTTTTTAATGCTTTGAAAATTTCCTTAATTATCACGACACTACTTGAGGTGAGAGGCGTTATTTTTTCTTCTTTTGGGAATTATTTACCTTCCTGTGATAGTGACACTAGGGAAATTTGTTATCATGTTATCTTACTACGTATACCACTATACCTTGTCATTTTCATGTTTGGATAAGTTTGGAATATTTTGGAACAATTCCACGTATTTGATGAGATTGATCCTTTTGTTGGATTTAGTTATCTAAATTTATGGACTTTGAATTAATATGCATGTTGTGAAGCATAATTAAGAGTAGGTGATATATATATATCCTAAGGGTCCGTTTGATCTGTAAAATAAAAATACTGGACAGAACAGTACAGGACAGCACAGGACAAAAATTTATAGTATTGAACAAATTTTGTTTTGTATGATACTTGATGGAGAAAATGTTATTTTGCTGATTTACACAAGTTGTGCTGAGGACAAAAAGTTGTCCCATGGTTCTGTGGGGGACAAGAATATCTGATTTTGTCCAGTCCATTGATCCCCAGTTTGTCTAGTCTCAGCAACAGTTTTAAAATCAAACACAGTACAATAGAAGTTGTCCTGTCCAATATCTTATTTTTTAGCAGATCAAACGCAAGTCTAAATGCATGAATTATCAAGTATCAATGATAGGAGCAAGCTTACCACAGTCCACTGTTTGATCGAAAGAAATATAGCCATCGATATTATTTGTTGAATAGACCGAATTGAAGATATGCATGTTTCTTCAATCTCCATACTATAATTACGTAACAAAGTTATATGCACTTTGGTCGAGTGGTTAAACTTTTAATTGTTATTTTTTTTGTCACGGTCTAAAATTTCATGAATAAGTGGGTATGTCATGTTTGAATTCCAGTTCTACACATTATAATGTTCATATTGTTGGGGGAAAACCTCAACAAAGAACAACTCAACAAAGAACTAAGAGAAGAACTGAACTAATTGTGTTGAAAAAGTTTATTGAGAAAAGTGTTGTTTACAAAGATCACTTTAACACCTATTTATAGGTGAAGTAAGTGTAACTACTTCCTAAGAACAAGGAAACTAACAACTAACTAAGTCCAGCTGGCATAACTGCCAAACAGCTGAGACTAACTACCTTAAAAGAAACAAAATACAATAAACCAGAAAAATAACAGAAAACTGCACGTGCTTCTGATGCTCTGCTTCTGATCAGAACAACTTCTGATCATGTCTGCTTCTGATAAGGTCTACTTCTGATGAGCACTGCTTCTGATAAGCTCTGCTTCTGATGCGCACTGCTTCTGATGCGCAGCTTCTAACACAGTTTGAATTATATGAGAACCAATACTCCTCCTTAATTCAAGCTGTCAAAATTCACCACTCCTAGTTCTCTTCTAAGCTTGATAAACTGATCCCTCTTCACAGCCTTGGTCAGTATATCAGCTTGTTGATCATTTGTGGTACAATACTCCAAACACAATTTACCTTTAGTGACTTGGTCTCTAATGAAATGAAACCTGGTTTCAATGTGTTTGCTTTTGCCATGACTGACTGGATTCTTAGCCAGATTAATTGCTGATTTGTTGTCAATGTACAACACCACAGTCAAGCTTTCCACAATCTTCATTTCACTAAGAAGTGATTGAAGCCAATTTGCTTGGCAAGCTGCAAAAGACCCTGCCACATACTCAGCTTCACAGCTAGATAGTGCAATGACACTTTGCTTCTTTGAACACCATGATACTGGAGCATTTTGAAACTTGAACAAGTAACCACTTGTGCTCCTCCTATCGACCTTGTCACCACACCAGTCAGCATCTGAGAAGCCTATTAGCTCCAATTTTCCATTATCCTTTGCAAATGGAAATAGAACACCAAAATGAATGGTGCCATTAATATACCTGAGAATCCTCTTGGCTAGCAGTAAGTGAGACTTTAGTGGTTTACTCATAAACCTGCTCACATAACCCACTGCATAACTAATATCTGGTCTTGTTTGACATAGATACCTCAAAGATCCAATCAATTGTCTGAAATTTGTTGGATCCACATCATCACCAATTATCATTTCTTCAGCCTTGACTCTTGGATCTGCAGGTGTGACTGATGAATTACAGTCAAGCATTTCAAATTTCTTCAAAATTTCAGTGGCATATTTGGCTTGATGTAATATCAGTCCCTTAGGAGTTTCCAACAACTCCATTCCTAGGAAATATGTCAATTTTCCTAGATCAGTCATTTCAAATTCACACTTCATTTGTGATTTGAACTTATCAATCTCTATTGGTGAGTTGCCAGTCACCAATAAGTCATCTACATACAAACATATGATCAGCATATGTTTATCATCACTATGTTTCACATACACACCATATTCTACACTGCATTTTCTGAAGCTTTGCTCAACAAAGAATTGGTCAATTCTCTTGTTCCATGCTCTAGGAGCTTGCTTCAATCCGTACAAGGCTTTGTTCAGCTTCAGTACCTTGTCTTCTTTTCCTTTCAGCTCAAATCCTGGTGGTTGTTTCACATAGACATCTTCCTCTAATGGTCCATTTAGGAATGCAGATTTCACATCTAAATGAAATAGAGGCCATCTTCTACTACAGGCTAGAGCAATTACTAACCTTATAGTCTCATGTCTTGCAACTGGAGAGAAAACTTCATCATAGTCTAGCCCTTGTTTCTGTAGAAATCCCTTTGCAACTAGCCTTGCCTTGTGCTTTATAACTTTGCCTTCAGGATTCTGCTTAACTTTGTAGACCCATTTCACACCAATTGCTTTCTTGTCAAGAGGTAATGTGCATAAGTCCCATGTCTTATTCTTCTCTATTGACTTCAGCTCGTCAATCATTGCATCCATCCACACTTTGCTCTTTAGTGCATTGCTAACATCTAAAGGCTCAGTGTCTGCAAGCATAGCATAGTGAACAATTTCACCTTCATCATTCACTGCATTATCTGAGATAGTTTCACAATCTTCCAATCTTCTTGGAAGTTGAATTGTTCTCTGAGATCTAGCTCTCAGCTCTGGTTGTGGCTCTTCATCTGAGCTTTCATCATTCATTGGATTATTAGTGCCTTGAACTGGATTAACAAATGTCATAGTCTCATTGTTAACCAATTCATCATCTAAATCAACTTCACAAGTGTTTTTAGATATGGATTTCTGCTTCCAGTCCCAGTTCTCATTCTCTAAGAACTTCACATCTCTACTAATCTCCAACTTATCTGAGATGGGATTATAGAGTCTATAAGCACCAGTTCTATGATAACCAACAAATATCATAGGCTCACTCTTGTCATCTAGTTTCTTCCTTCTAGCATCAGGAATGTGTTTATAACACAATGAGCCAAACACCTTGAAATGAGCCACACTTGGCTTATTTCCAGTCCATACCTCATCGGGAACTCTATCCTTTATCTTCTTGGTTGGACATCTGTTTAGGATGTATACAGCTGTAGACACAGCTTCACCCCAGAACTTGTGAGGCAGCTGCTTCTGCTTCACCATGCTTCTAGCCATATCTAGAATGCTTCTGTTTCTTCTTTCAGCAAGGCCATTATGTTGAGGAGTGTATGGTGCAGTAACCTCATGAATTATGCCTTCATCCTTGCAATAATTCTCAAACTCTTTTGATGTATACTCACCTCCACCATCTGTTCTCAACACCTTCAATGACTTGCCGCTCTGTTTCTCAACTAAGGCTTTGAATCTTTTGAACACATCAAAAGCTTCACTCTTTGCCTTAATATGATATAACCATATCATTCTTGAGAATTCATCAACAAAAGTGATGAAGTATTTGTTTCCACCAGTTGATAACACATCAATTGGTCCACAAATATCTGAATGAACCACATTCAACAGTTCCTTAGACCTCATAGGTAAACTGTTTTTGAAAGAAGCTCTTGGATGCTTTCCCAGCAAACAAGTAGTACAAGCATCACCTGGAATTATGACTCTAGGCAATCCAATGACCATATCCTTTGAATTAAGCTGTGACAAGCTTTTGAAATTCAAATGGCCATACCTTTTGTGCCATAACTCACTATCCTTGCTTTCTGTAGTTGCAGAGAGACATTCTGCCTCAATGGCTTTGAATTGAGTCTTGAATATCCTATTTTTGCTTTGTGCTGACTTCAGAATCAGATTCTTCTTTGAATCATAGAGCTTCAGGGTTCCATCTTCTAGCACAATTTTGAATCCCTTCTCTAGTAACTGACCTACACTCATCAAGTTACACTTCATGCCAGGCACATATAGGACCTTCTCAATTACTGTCTTCTTGCCATTCTTCTTCTGAATAACAACATTCCCCATACCTCCTGCTTTGATGGAGTTGCTATCAGCCAATTTGATCTTGGTATTGACACATTTATCAAAATCGGTCATGATGCTTTTGTTGCCAGTCATGTGATTTGAACAGCCCGTATCAAAATACCATTCCATGGAATCACTACTTTCTTCAGTGATGGTAACCATGAAACTTACATCATCATCTGTGCTTGAATGATCTTCTGCAACATTTGCTTCTTCACTTACTTGGTTCTTCTTCTTCTTCTTTGGATTCTTGCATTCATTTGCATAGTGACCATACTTGTTACAATTGTAACATTTGATCTTGCTCTTATCAATGGGTTTCTTCTTTCCATTGATATTCTGTTTCCCTCCTCCTCCATTTGAGGATTCAGGCTTGTCTTCACTTTTCTCACTGGTTTTCTTGAAATCTTTCTTTTTCTGCCACTTCTTGAATTTTGCAAAGAGAGCTTGTTCGTCTTCCTTGCTATGATCTTTCTCTGTATGCTTCAGTTCATGTGCTTCAAGAGTGCTCTGCAGATCTTCAATTCTGATTTCACTCAGATCTTTCGTTTCTTCGATGGTGACCACAATGTGCTTGAAACTTGTGGTTAAAGTTCTGAGTACTTTTTCAACCTGTTCTTGTTCATCAATCGTTCCCCCACAACTCTTCATTTGATTAGTGAGTGTCACTAATCTTGTGAAGTACTCTGCAATCTTCTCATCATCCTTCATCTGAAAGAGTTCATATTGCCTCTTCAATCCTTGCAACTTCACCTTCTTGACCTTCGCGTCACCACCATAAATCTTCTGTAGTGTGTCCCATGCTCCTTTTGCAGTTTCTTCATCTGCAATCTTCTCTAACACGACGGAATTCACACATTGATGTATGAGGTATAGGCCTTTGGTGTCTTTCTTCTTTGCAAGTCTGAATGTTGTTCTTTGTTCTTCATTTGGATTCGCTGGTAATGGAGTAACTGCAGTTGTAACTTGATCATACACTTCATGAAAGTTGAATACCACCTTCATCTGCTTTACCCAAATGTCCCAGTTCTTAGATCCTTCAAGAACGGGAAAATTCACGTGAAAATTGTTTGTACCAGCCATGGTTGATTCACTGCAACCACAAGGAGTCTTTCTTGGATTCAAGAAAAAATCAAGAATCGATCCCTTGGATCGTATAAGCTCTAGATACCACTTTGTTGGGGGAAAACCTCAACAAAGAACAACTCAACAAAGAACTAAGAGAAGAACTGAACTAATTGTGTTGAAAAAGTTTATTGAGAAAAGTGTTGTTTACAAAGATCACTTTAACACCTATTTATAGGTGAAGTAAGTGTAACTACTTCCTAAGAACAAGGAAACTAACAACTAACTAAGTCCAGCTGGCATAACTGCCAAACAGCTGAGACTAACTACCTTAAAAGAAACAAAATACAATAAACCAGAAAAATAACAGAAAACTGCACGTGCTTCTGATGCTCTGCTTCTGATCAGAACAGCTTCTGATCATGTCTGCTTCTGATAAGCTCTGCTTCTGATGAGCACTGCTTCTGATAAGCTCTGCTTCTGATGCGCACTGCTTCTGATAAGCTCTGCTTCTGATGCGCAGCTTCTAACACAGTTTGAATTATATGAGAACCAATACATATCAATTAAATTAAATTGAAGGGACTAATTGTTACTTTCACTAAATAGTTAAAATTTTGTCTTATGATTGATCATTTTTGTTCCATTCCATGTTTCATGCTAATGCCATCAAAATGAATACAATGGGAACTAAATCAAAAATTTTGTCTTACTTTCGTGCGTTATTTTTTTTTTTTGCGTTTGTATATTTATAAAACAGTTTGAAATAAGCCGTAGATAATATTTTTTTATAACTTAATCTCAAACAATTTTACCCGTGCCGTGCATGAGTAAACACGCTAGTTAGAATTATAATTTGTATGATTTGTGGATGTTTTTTTGTTTTGTTTTTTGTTGCAACTCTTGTACTTCTTATTATAGAATATGCATAATAAATTTTGCCATTTGTGGATGTTAAATTGTATAGAAAAATGTACAAGTACTTTCAATCAATTTTTAAAATATAATATATAAACAACGATATGGACAAGAGATAATTTTTTATTGGTTAAATCTTATATTATACCGGTACATTAAGTTTTGGCAAGAGGATTGTAAAATTTTCCATAAATGAATCACTCATATATAATAATAATAATATTACTTGCAAAGTAACAACATATATTAAAGTGCCACACCAATACACATGCATTATGCATTATTTATTGAAATCAATTCAAATGGATTTCTAATGAAATTCAATTGATCGATCACCTGGGTAATGAAAACATTCAAATGGATTTCTATAATGAAATCCAATTGATCACTTGGAAATAAAAACTAGTAGTACGTAGATGCACCATATCATGGCATATATATATATATGATAGGTTTTTTATTTTAAAACCGTTGATCAATATCATCATTCAGTATCAGTGGTAGACATCTTCAAAAAATCTTTTGTGAATTTAAAGTTAGATGAGATTGTCTTGGCAAAGAAATCTTCTGCTTCAAATTTAGAGACAAAACACTTTCCATATTCGATATTAGAATTATCAGGATAAAGAGCACAAAAACTCCCACTTCCTTTCTTTGTGCAATCATCATGGGACCGACATAAGTTAGGATGTTCATCAACCATTTTTGCAACTGAATGCAAAGATTGGCAAGTACCAATTGTTCCAAAAGCTGAGGGAAAACATGTGCAACCACCCCAGCTACAATCTCCACTCCTGTACATGTTACACGTGGTAGCTGCACATCTATATGATTCTACCTTCATCAACGGGAGCATTACTGTAATATAATGATGAAGCTAGTTAATTAAAATTGAAACAACATTCACATATATACCATTAATATTTAAAATAATTAAACAGTGTTATTGATAAAAATTAGATGGTTAAAATACATACAAAATGCAGCAAGCAAAAGGACAGCAAACGGAGCAAACTTAACATAAGCCATTATTGTAGCTAGATACAATTATTGATTCTTATATATGAGTTTAACTTTGTGTGGTATTATAATATATTTTTCCATGCATGCATCAATTTATAGACAAATGCATGCTTTTGTTTCTGCTGCTCGTGGAACACAAGGGTGTTGAAGCTATATGGGACCATAATCAATTTTGTCATCCATCACAGAACGGTTTTCACCTCGAGTAGGGAATAGAGAGTTTAATAAAATGGCAAATAATATAGAATACAGTTGAACCTATTACCATCAATCAATTTTGTCATCAAGGATGGAGCTACTAGGGGCACAAGTAGGAGTGTAGGACCACCTGACTGTATAATATTTGAGTAATATCACTTTTTTTTTTTTACTCATTGAGTAATATTACATTGTTTATTAGTAGCTTTTTAATAAATAAATATTTAACAAAAATGATACTTTTTTTTTTGTAATTTACAAAATTGATAGTTGAATCGAAAGTTTACTTTTTTTTTTCATAAATTATTTATTTAAAATTTTATATAAATTAAAAATATTATTTGATATATTTTTAAGATTTATCATAATTAAAGTTTTATACTACTCTTTATTGCACAATGAATATTTATCGAATAATTCTATATTTATAGAAAATTTATATATATGTTCAATTTTTTTTTTGTCAATATATAATCAATTAATAAAGTTTCAATGAAATTGTTAATCTTGTAAAATTAATACTCGTTAAAACGATAGTGTTAATTAAATAGTAGTATAACATAATCAAATGTTGTACATGCGTGTAATTTAATCTATCTTTCTCTATCTCTATATATACAAGAGATTAATTATATTAGAAGATAAATTAAAGATGCAAACAAAATAATTCATTTCAATATTAAATCCAATGTTAAACTCGTGCTCCATAGTAGATCCCTACCTCCTTGATGATGAAATTGATTGATGGTCCCGTTGTTTCAAGTCTTCCATATTAATTACCGTTTGCCATTATTTTAGTAAAATGTTGTTTTTCTTACAAACAATCCATTAAAATATTTGTCCTCGTAGGATAGCTCAAGTGGTAGGAGCTGTGAGACATTTGGGTTGAGTAGAGGAGATCCAGAGTTCGATTTTTGGCAGGAGTAATTTAAATTTCCGATGTACCAAAAAAAAAATCCATTAAAATTTAAGTTTTTTTTTTGACAATATTTTTTTTTTTTTGACGAATAATATTAAAATTTAAGTTTTAAAAGCAAAGAACGGTTTATCATTGCATAATCCACACTATTCCTCCTCCCGTAAAATGAAAATTTGTTGACTTTCATTCATCATGACATGCCTGCCTTCTTGTGTTTCGATATACTATAAGCTTACAGTTAAAATGCACATATAACAACTTTGGCCATTTTATTAAAGGCAAGTTATAGGATGACCAAAGTAGTCTATCGTGGACCATTAATGCACTTTACTTTATAGTGCATTTCTTATATCAAATCATTCCATCTTCTTCCTTAGCTAACCTTTCCCCCTATATGTCAAATTTATCACAATATCCTCAAATCGGTTGGAAAATATATTCATAGATGAACAATGTATATTTAGGTTACATCACATATATATTCATCACATGAGCATGATCATAAATACAAATCATGCATATATATAAATAAAGATATTGTTGCAAAAAATTAGGTACTATGATTTTTAATTTTTTGGATTTGGGAACTTAGATTTAATGACATCCTATAAACTTCTTCTCGTTAAGTTATTTTTCAACCGTTTTTTTTTTTCATTTTAATAAAAACGTTAACGTTTGATCAAAGTCATTTGAAGAAAAAGTATAAAGATTATTTAAAATTAAAGACAAAAGGGAAAGAAGAAAACACAATCATTTTCATACCAGTTCACAACCAACCCATTATTGTAACTAATCTTAACTACTAATTTTCCTTTATTATATATGCATATCCTAAGTCCTAACAACAGCTTACTACAAGATACTAATTGCATCTAGTCAGTGCTGGTTCCGATATTTTAGAGGTCCAAGGCAAATCATTAAACTGGACCCCTAATAAAAAAATTGCACCAAAAAAACATATTTATTTTAAAAGAACATTTATTTTAAATAGTATCAATAACTTCAAAATTAATCATTTATCTCTATAACTAACGTAAGCAAAATATCATATTCTAATCAATATCATCAAAATACATTTTAACTACTTAAATTTTTGGATCAAATAAAATTGGACCTAATAATATAAGTACCTAATAATATGAATTTTGTGGCCCCTCAAATTTGGAGGCCCAAGGACATTGCCTATAATGCCTTGGTGCATCACCGGCCCTGCATCTAGCTTCAAGATCAGTAGCTACACAATAATGCGATCCGCCAAATTCCGGTACATCTAAAAAGTCACATATTATTGTTTGAGATTCGAGGCTAAGGATACAAGAACACATACACATCTCAACTCAACGAGACGCCTTTTACGAAAGACAAATTCGGGAGAGTTCACACGCCGTTCAAAGTTGACAATATCTCCGAACACGGTGTGACATATTTGAAAATGAAACGAAATAAATATAATATTAATAGTTAATACTTAATAGTTAATAACATTGTTTTTTTTTTGGACTAAAAGTTAACGACATTGAATTTATTTATTAGTATAAATATTTGTGAGATTGTTTAGAAAAGTTCATGAGAATAACTTATGGCATGTTCATAAATTTTTTTTAGTTTTTAACTTATATTTATAAGCTATACTAACTCATAAAATATATGAAAACAATATAACTTTTTTTTGGTTACAAAAAACAATTTAACTTTATTTATTACTAGCGGGCCAAACGGGCACGTTCCGTGCCCGTTTGTTTGATACATATTTTCGATTATTTTAACTTATATATTGAAGATGGTTATAAATTTTTCGTACATCTATTAATTTTATTAATAGTTGACTTTCTTGATGCAACAAATTTTAACACCGCCCTAACCTATCTAAACACAAATTTGAAAAATGAGGATATTGATTCGTTTTAAGTAAGAAATGAATGAAATATAAATCTGTCAAACAAATATCACAAAATAATGAGTAGATTAAAAAAATCAAACCAAAGAAACTTAGATTGAAGAATGCAACATAAGAATTTTTATTTATCCCTTCATATTGATTGCAACACAACACCGTCTGCCTACTAGTTTCAACCCAATAAAATAAATTTATGTGACAAAAATTTTGTTACCTTCGTTGTAGTGTACATGATCCATTTTATGAATTTGTTGATTCATCCATCAATCTCTGAACTTATCAATGAAGTCATGGACATGATCATCCAAATATTGACAAAAATCATGTGACAAATTATCGTTACCTTCACCGTAGTGTGTTTGTTCTCATGACTCTTGACATCAATGCACACTTTAAGGGTCTGTTTGGCAAAAATAGCTTATAGCTGATGGCTGATAGCTATAGCTTATAGCTGATAGCTGATGACTTATGACTGATAGCTAATAAGCTAATTGAAGTGTTTGGTAAAATTAGCGGTTGGACTGACTGATATATATAAAATGACATAAAAGGACATTATTGATTCATAATTAAATTTATATCAAATTAATATTTAAAATATTAATTATTTAATAATTTAATATAACTTTTGAATATAATTTTATTCTTTGATTTTTTTTAATTTTTTTTATTTCAGTTTTTTATTTTATGAAAAATTTAAATTTAATAATTTTTATACCAAATATATAAATGATAAATTAAAAGAACCTTACGTCAAAAAAAATCAAAAAACCTGTAACCAAAAAAATTTAAAAGAAAAGGAGATGCATGGGTCTTGCTAACTAGTGCCCCAAGGGCACTAGTTAAGTTTACCAAATAAAGTAATATTTGTATTGAAAATTATGTTTTATTGTATTAGAAAAGTAAAATGCACAAACTTCAAGAATATTTTTACTATTTTTATTACCTTAACCATTGCCCTAAGGGCATTGTTTATCATTTTCCATTATAAAAAAAAGGATAATCATGTATAGATGTACGACACGTCTTCGTAAAAAAAAAAATACATGCACAGACACTAAAAAACGTATATAATAAATATGTATGTACAAATAATAATATGGCCTGGGAAATGGAATTATGGCTTGGGAAGTAATAATAATAAATGATAATAAACGTTGATAAACGTTGATAATGAACATTAAGTTCGCGTGAGAATTTGGTCAGGGAAGTTGAAAATATTTTTATTTTATTTAAATCATAATAAATGATAAAGGGTATAATTGAATTTTAGATAAAATAATAGGGGTAAAACGGGAATAAAAAATGATAAGCTATAAGCTAAAACGCTATCTGAAATAGCGTCTGAAAAATAAGCTAAAAGTCAGTAAAATAAGCTATAAGCTAATTTTGAAAAACTCTTACCAAACAGAACTTTTTATATCATATGAGCTTATAAGCTAAAAGTTATAAGCTATAAGCTCAAAATAATGACTTACCAAACAGACCCTAAATAAATTCACGAAGCCACCAAAAAAAAAACATACTTATTGTTATAGATTGTTTTTTTTTTTTTGACTAATTATTGTTATAGATTGTTATAGATGAAGAAGATATACATAATTATGTTTGTTCTCCCCTGTTCTTATATTATCGTTGTCATTCAAATAAAAAAAAATTCAAATTATGCTTTTTTAATAGGTAGACAAATTAGTTAGAACAAAATTCAACATTTCAAAATAATTTGAAAGAGAAAAAACTAACACTATAAAACTATGAAATGGTGTGTATATGAACATCTATAAAATAGTATAATGGTATCGGATTGAAAATGAAGTATAAAATTGATAAATATAATAGAAAAACTCAAGAATATAATAAAAGCAAAAACTTAATGCACAATCACAAAATAATTGTATTTTTTCCTTTGCATTAAATTTCTTATAAAACAATTGTGTACCATTTTTTATCGCTGCACAATGTTCATGACACCGTTTCTCATCTTGTAATCATCAATATATGTGTTTTCCTCCATGTAGTGAAATATTCTATTTGCTTGTAATAATCATCTTGTAATTATTTTTCTTTGTGATTTGCCAAAATTTTGATTCGGATATAAATGAATGACATGTTCTTATGCACACATTGAGAATTTGTTCTAAGCACATTTAACAATGAAACAATTAATATTGGATTGATATTTGATAATGTTTATGCCTATGTGTTGTATGAAGCGGTTAGTTTTTTTAAAAATCAAAGTGAATGAGTCACAATGATAACTATAAATAAATTTATTATGTTGTAGTTGGTTAAATTTTTTAAAATTTTGAAAACAAAATCATCAAGGATATTTTGGGTATACTGAAAAAAGGCTACAAGTGAGTTTTCCCTTTATTATATGTATAGATAAATTGTTTATTTGAATGCTGATTTTTTTTTTTGAAAGTTCGGTATCCGGCCCTAAAGACCGACTAATCTAAAGGGACCAATCCACCGTCCACTTGCAGAGATTCCATTTGAACGCTGAATTAATAAGTTGTTTATTCAAAAATATATGTTTACTATTGAAACAAATTCCTAATAATTTCATTCTGCCGTTGCAAAAACATTGTGAAGTTTATTAGAGATTTAGAAAGAGTGTACCTTTAAGAAGAATTCTGAGAGGGTGGAGAAAAGTTTTGTGTATAGATTCTCCGGCAAGTAAAACATGGTGGCGATGATTCAGAAGAAAAAGAAAGAGAATTGGATCAGTTATTTGGTGTTTGAGTCCAGTAATCGTCCCATGGGCCTGATGATGCTTGTTTCCATTGGGGTTACTTTATGCACCTGTTTCTTATCATACAACCACCCATGCGCGAACGAAAAAAATTACTACCTCCGTTCCTTTTTACTTGTCGTTTTAGAAAAAAATATTTGTTCCTTTTTACTTGTCGTTTTGGCAATTTAGGTTATATTTTTCCTATTATACCCTCTTTCCTATTATATTTTATTGACTAAATTTTGTATAACTTTTTTTTGTTAAAACAGTATAATTTTTTTATTGTATACAAATTTTTGTTTGTTTTTAAATAAAGTTTGTTACAATTTTTTTAGGAATAGATAATGTTTGTGAAAAAGTAAGAAATTATTGTTGGATTAAAAATATAATATATTTTAAAAAAGGGCATTATAGGAAAATAAGGTGCAAAAATAGACTCTCCTATTTTGGTCTTTTTTTTCTAAAACGACAAGTAAAAAGGAACGGAGGTAGTAATTAACATTTTAGTTAAATAATTTAGTGACTAAATTTTTATTTTTTAAATTGACCAAATGTGTGAGGTTTGAATCTCGACCACCATATATAATATAATGTGATCAATTGAATTAGATTTATTGGAATATTGTTTGTTAAATAGTTTAGTGATTAGATATTTGAGGCTTAACTAAATAAACGAAGTGAATAACTTACTTCGTTTTATGTCAAAAAAAAAAAAAAACTTACTTCGTTTGTACTTCCTTCGTCACTAGTAAGATGTAAAAACAATTTTTATTAATTATGAAAAAGATAAGAGAGAGTAAATTTTTTGTATTTTTTTTTATATTTTAGGACGCAGGAGGTACATACAAACAAGTGACAATTTAGTAAAACTCACAAAAACTGTCAACTTTCTTAATATACGTAAAATTAGTCAAATGCGTTTATAATAAGGGAAGGATGAAGTATTAATATTACTCTTTCTATCCTAAAATAAATGTCTTATTTGTCAAAATTGTGTTTTTTTGTTTTCAACACCGGTTTAATCTGATTTTGAGGTCAATTATAACGTCAAGTGGTTCCAGCCCCATCTCGATCGCATTTGCGGGGGATCAAACCATAATATTTGCTATATTTGTGTAATTTGATTTGATCAATTGAGACAAATAAGTTGGGACGGAGGGACTAATAAATAAATTGTGGATAAGTATTATGACACGTTGTCAACCGCCATAACATTTCAAAGAGACAGAGAGAAGAGAAACGATTAACATTTGAAGTTTCAATAATATCACGAAAAGGAAAGTGGAAATAAGTTGACGAAATAAACGACGACGTTTGATAGATATGGGAATCATCCAATACGATCCAATCTACTCTCTCTGTAAAGTTTCTTCAACCTTCCGTCGTTTTCAACGTCCCACCGCTCCCTTTCGCATCAGAGCCTTCTCCACCGCCGTCCACGATAAGCCTTCTATTTGCACCGCCGACGAACTCCACTATGTTTCCGTCGCAAACTCCGATTGGAAACTCGCTCTCTGGCGTTACCACCCATGTCCGCAGGTTCAATCCTTCATTCCATTTCCACTCATTTTTATGCAATCAAATTCATTCACGCTCTTAAATCACATGATATTAGTATTATTATTTTCTTAAACTTTTTGAGATATTGTAACTATAGGAGTAGTAGTATATAAATAAATTGATACTAGTATATGGAAAATGCTAAGGGGTGCCTTCGGCCCGGGTCACTTGTTAAGGTAGCAAATATAGTAATATGACATTGAAATTTATGCAGTTAACTTCTCGAAAGTCTAAAAAAGTGTTAATTTTAATTCAAAACTTTATGTGCAATGAACTCTCTCTCTCTCTCTCTAAATATTGAAATTGAAATCAATAGTGCTTGTTTTGCAGGCCCCTCCCAGGAATCATCCTCTACTGCTCTTGTCAGGAGTGGGGACAAATGCCGTAGGATATGACCTTTCCCCTAAGGTAATCAACCTTTTTTTTCTCACTTTTTTAGCAATCCTATTTGTATCTTAAATTTTCTTAGCTCCCTCCTTCATAATTGTTCATTGTGTGTTTCTGTTCTGTATGCAGTTTACCTTTGAGTATACTTATCCTACTTTCCTGTGTGTAATCTTTCATTTCCAAAAATTTTGTATCTCAAAATTTATCGGTGTTTGTGTTTTACTATTAGAAAAACCGGTGAGGAAGGTTGATCTGATAGAGGATGGTCGAATAGTTAGAGATAATGCTGATAGCAAGAAAAACCATAGGTTAACTAAGATCATTAACAGAGATTTAGAGGCAACCAGTCTATATTTGAACTTAATACATATAGAATCAAAAATTAATGTCATCCGATCCATATAAGAGATCCGTGTAATGAAATAGATTTTTTGTTCTTGTTGTATTTTATCATTGTTTGGGAGATAAGTTGCCTGTGCTGGTAAACTTGTTATTGGTTCAATCAGCAACAATGAACTTGAATTGTTTTTTGGAATGTGAAATCGGTCAATTAGCTGATTCTGTGTAAGTAGTCTTGCATCACAGGTATGAGTGTAATAGTGTATGGCAATCAAATGACTCGCTTCTCTGAAATGTTATGACATTTTATATGCATGTCCTTGATACTCTCTGCCTTATCAAAGCTGGTTAGTTGTATTTTATCGAGAATTACATATTTTTCTGGCTTTTTATATCAGTCTCTACTCTCTAATACTAACACATTATATATGCTGCAGTCATCCTTTGCACGTCATATGTCTGGTCAGGGATTTGAGACTTGGATTCTTGAAGTACGAGGAGCTGGTTTGAGCGTTCAGGGTTCAAATTCCAAAGATATTGAACAGTCTGCCCATGAAATGTCTGAGAATATGGAAGACGTGTTAGAAAACATAAACAATGGACCCATGTCTTCAAAAAAGGAATTGAATAACATATCTGGGGCTGTATCTGGACCTTACAATTCTGCCTCAGAAGGAGTAGAAACAGAGAATGTGGCTGTCATAGGTGACTTAGCTAGGTTAGCTACTGCTTGGGATGAATCGAAGTTGGTCGCTAGGTTGTCTGATACTTTTACGCGTTTGTCAGAAAGAGTCTCTGGCTTTCTTGGTGAAAGTCAAGCAAAGATCATGTCTGCCAAATTACTTGATCAGTTTTCAAAACTTTTGGTGGATTCTCCATTATATGAACAATTCAATGAGGTAAGGGGAAAGCTTGCAACTTTGTTGGAAACGAGACAAAATTCTGGCATTACTAGTCAAATAACTGATCTGAGTGAAAAGCTAGTAAATATCATAGAGGCAGGCCAGCTATCCGTTTCTCCTCCATTATTTGATTTGCAAGCTCGCTTTACTGCTACAATAGAAGATTTTCAGAAGCAACTGGATTTGATGGTGAAGTACAATTGGGACTTTGATCATTACTTGGAAGAAGATGTTCCTGCAGCGGTGAGGTGACATCTGATCATGTTGGAATGTTACACATTCATACTTCCTTTTTTCATTGGTTAACAATTATATGAATTGCAATCCTTTTCTTTTTTGTGATATTCAGAAGAAGCTTTCTCTAGCTGCATATATCTTATTCTTTCTTATGACTTTTTTGGTTTTACCTATACAGATAGAATACATTTTGAAACAAAGCATGCCAAAAGATGGAAAATTGCTTGCAATTGGACATTCCATGGGAGGCATCTTGCTGTATTCAATGCTGTCACGGTTTGGTAAGTTTCCAGCTTTTGAAGTATGGATTTACCATTTTTCTTTTATTTGTTATCATCATATTTTTTACCCAACCAATATCCATTATTGTCTAAACTATAATCCCCAATCATTTTTTAATTGTAAGCAAAGGTGTAGGATTTGGATTTGGCAATTTCCATAGTAGGCTGATATTATAATGATGGCCATCTATGGCAGATACATTATCTCCAGACATTTACAAAATAATTATGTAACTTGTTTATTTATTTATTGATCATTTGTTATTATTTCATGTAAGGTTATGAAGGAAAAGAATCCAAATTTGCTGCAGTAGTTACACTGGCATCATCTCTGGACTACACATCATCCAAATCAACTTTGAAGTTACTCTTGCCTCTTGTAAGTTGACAGTTTTAAGTTTTATTTGTTCCTACTTCCTAGTTTATTTCGTCAATAGGTTTAGCGGTTAACTTGACAAAGTATCTGCCAAAGCACTGATTAAGTCATTTTTAAAACAGGCAGATCCTGCACAGGCTCTGAGTGTCCCTGTTGTTCCTTTAGGGGCAATGTTGGTAGCAGCTTACGAGGTTTCATCCCGTTCACCATATGCATTGTCATGGTTAAATACTTTGATTTCAGCCGAGGGCATGATGGATCCTGATTTATTTAAAAGGCTGGTCTTGAATAACTTCTGTAAGTTTCTATCCATGAGAAATCTAAAAATGTGTACCATCAACCAATTGTTTAAGTGCTTTAGAAAAGTTGTTTCTTGACATGTTAGTTTCAGAGCCGTTATGACTTGTTAATGTTAACAAGTGGTTAGGACGTAGGAGTTTGATCCCTCCCTTTCTTTTGAATCTCAGCACAAGGTAAAATTGGCTTGTGCATAGGTTTTTTTGTTACACTGTAGAAGGGGTATAATTTAATTATTATTTTCAAGAAAAGATAAATTGGAGAGATCTTTTCTCCTCATGTGTATTTTTTTTGTCATGTCTTGTAGAATACATATATTTTGGACCAATCAGTTGGACATCACGTTCACATGCTATTTGTTTTGGACTCTTACCAGAACATCTGTCTGACATAAGAACACACCCTTCTTTTTAGTGCATACTCTATACTTGTAACCACCATCCTGGTGGCTCCATTTTACGGATGTTGAGAATTGTATGTTATGTGTTATATCATCAGACAGAATCTTGAGAGAGGATATTCAGATGGATTTAAATTAGTGATATAATATAACTTCATTTAAGCATCCATGCTAAGATGGCCTGTATGTTTTAATATAATAAAGGGCTAAGCCTCTGGACCTAGAAGGCATGGATAGGTCATAGGGGGTAAGATATTTATTTTGATGAGTCGGAGGGTAATTTATTAAACTATTCAGGAATTATATGATGAGCAGGAAATGATGATTTGACTGGGTTTCATTGAATTTAAATGGTTATCTAATCCTGCTAGATGTATTTTCTAGATATTGTTGCTTTTGCTCCAATCAACAAGTAGGTATACCTGGGATTGTAATTTCTTTATTCTGCAATAAGATTGGTATATGAAGTGAACACAACTTTTTATTCTTCAGTTGTGTAAATTATATTTGACTAACCAATTCATAAATCACTTCTGTATAATATAATTGTATCTGGCAGGCACCATACCTGCGAAACTTCTCTTACAACTCACAACAGCATTTCGAGAGCGTGGTTTATGTAATAGGGATGGAACATTTTTTTACAAGGACCATCTACACAAAAGCAATATACCTATTTTAGCTATTGCTGGAGACAAGGATCTGATTTGCCCACCTGAAGCTGTGGAAGGTATTTTTCATATCATAGATGTTAATGTTTTATTTGCCTCTTGGGCTTTCAAGAAATGAATATTCTTAAAGGGGTTTTTATGAGCAGATACCGTTAAACTAATTCCTGAGCACCTGGTTACGTATAAACTTTTTGGGGATCCCGATGGCCCACATTATGCTCATTATGATTTGGTTGGAGGAAGACTGGTATTACCTTACTCCCTTTGTTATCATTCTTAAGTTTATTTTAGATTGGAAAATGGCCATATGCGACCAATTTTGTATTGAGTTAATGTCATTTTAGTTCCTAAAAGATTGAAATTGCTCCCACGGTTCCTGAAAGATTATTCCATCAGACAAACTAGGTTTTTACATATCTAGCCCAAAACTCTTTCTGGTAAAACTGCTTCTCTTTGCAGCATGGCTGACTTAATAGTTGATATCTTTAGGGACCAAAATGACTATTCACTCATTATTTGTTGTGATTAATGGCTATGGCCTATTGAGTTAACCCCTTCCATTCATCTACTCTTTCCATGTTTTTTCCTTATGCATTGTTATTCATCTTTCTTCCATTTTTAATTGTCTCACTTAAGTACTGCTTGTTTCTGTTGTATCAAGATTTTTTTTACACACATAATTGGTATGCTTTTTTAAAACCTATTCTTTCTTTGTGATGTTTTTCTGTGCATATGTTGAGCGCAGGCAGTGGAACATGAATATCCTTGTATAGTTGAATTTCTTAACTGTCACGACAAGTGATGTACACCAATCACCATCAATTCATCGAATACATTCTTCTTTGGTCAGACTTGATAACTATATTCCTAACAGGTATGAGTTTCTTGTTGCCTTTTGTACATCCCTTTAGACCTCTTACACAGCATTCACCTGAGGCTGTTGATGCTTGATGGTACTCAAGATTATTTATCTGGTCTTTTTCTTACCGGGTACATAATATGATGCAGAAAGTTAAAAGAACTTACAGCCCTTTTGTGCAATGGAGTATGAAGTTTTCACATTTTGTTTCCACCCATGGCAGTGAAGGGTAGGACTCTGAAGGCTTTAATTATACCAAAAATATAATGATAGGAATTACAATTCAACGGTCCTTAAGAAAAAAAGTTTCAGCATTTGCTGCTGATTTTATAAATTTTATTGTGTACAGAACATCTTACACATTACTCTTATATAACCTACCCAAATTTCTTGAATGTATATTGACCAATTTCCACTGGTTCGTGTGCCTGGACATGGATAGTTGAACATCTTGCTTTCGGTCTAGATGATCTTATATTTACTTGATAGTTGTATTTGTACACTTACATCTGCTGGCTGCTTGGCGGCATTGCTATAGAATGTAAACTATGTATCTATTGGGATTTGGAGTACTGAGAGTTGAAGAATCATAATCATGCATTATTGCGAATGCGATCAATGAATCAACACAGTTAGACTAGTGTTATCAAATAGCAGCCATGCCATTTTATGGCAGAATTGACAGCTTAAAATGGTGGATTTTTTGTCTTCTGTCTGCTGCAATTGATTAGTGTTATCAAATTTTGAGTTTGTAGAAAATGTGGTTTTCATTCTACACTGTTGGTAATTTCTTGCTGAAAAATATTATCATGGAAGTTTCATTTCAAGTTTGTAGGAAGTACTCTGTATCTATCTATGTCCTACCATGAGTAATGAGTGAGAGTGACACTTTAAAATAAAAGGATTATGTTAACAAGTGATTTATTTTATTTTTTTTGAAGTGAAATAAGAAATAATATTTAACAAGTGATTTATTTTTTGAAGTGAAAAATATTTATTTTTTTAACAAGTGATTTAAAGATACTAGTTAAAAAGGCAAAAAAAATTATATGAAAAATGACAATTTTTAAACTTCAAAAAAGTTGAATACACAACTTTCACAACTTTTTACCACTTTTGATCTCAATTTTTATATTTGATATTTTGATTGTCATAAGGCACATTTAAGTATTTTTCTAAAATAAAATAAGAAATAATATTTACTAGAAATAATATTTATTACTACTACTTTACAACTTTCGGTTCAATTTTGAATTACCATGTTTCATATCCTCCAAGAATTGAAAGATTAAGGAAAAAAAAAGTTACTGCCTTGCCCCTTGACGGCAAATTTAGTTTGTTTGGGTAGTGATTGGAACATGTTTCTAAGATGAAATATAGACACATTGTCGTCACTAGAAGAAAAAGTAACTAGACTTGTGTAGGTTGAGAGCAAGAAGAAAAATAAAGTAGATACAAACAAGGCCATTGTCTCTGCCAGCAAGAGATCTCAATAATGGTTTCACCACCTACATTGTGTTTACGGGTCCCTCTATTGTTGATCTTAAGACATCTCAAAAAATATCTAAATCTATACCAATCCTTGATTTTATTTAATACAAACTTTAACAACCTATGAAACTAACTACTTAATATAACTAACTCTAACTAATTTCTAATTGACTAACTAACTCTACAAATCTTACTCGTAAGGTGAGAATTATCATCACTTATAAATATATTGTCAGGTCACTCATATTTCATTGTAAGACTCTACTCTTTAACACAAAGAACTAATATTTATTTAAAAGATTAATCTCTCATTAGATCACATATTTTAATGTAGGATCAAATTTTTAACCACATAATTAAGAAATCCGATTATCTTATCAATCATGTCATACCATGCATGATATAATTCCATAATGTTTATACCTTTATCCGGAGACAGATGTATCGAAAATTGTTTTCTCGAGTTCTAAGTTATGACTTGGTGGAATGAACATACAAAGTTAATGGAGTATATTGTGATTCAAAAGTTCCACTAATAATATATACACACTTTTTTTTGTAATGGAGAAGTTCTCCCTACTAAATGGTAGGGTGGCGTGGGATGTTAGGATCCAAGCAGATCGGTGTTCCCTTGGAAAGTGACAGTCATGTCACATTTGAAGATGAAGATAATTCAAACACATATTCTAAAGTCACTGAACTTTGCCAATATCTTATCTATTGTCAAAGTTGCTTATGGTTTATTTGATTTTGTGACCATAAAAATTGATTTTAATTGAACTGAATATAAAATGTTTTATGTAAAAGTTGATTGAATAACAAATTAAACTCAAGCAATCAAGCCTAAATTTAGTAATTGTAGAGGAAAAGTTTTAAATTCTAGCTTTAAGTTAGAATTAACTTCATAATTAAAAGCGGTTCTACTCAAGAAGAATTCGAGTTTGATTTTTGAGTGGAACAATTCTTAGACATACTTTATTTACTTCGCGCCCAACTCAGACTACTTGAGTGCCCCTTCCTCTAGAAACCAGAGGGTTATAAACAAAAAAAAGGTTCTACTCTAGAACACTCAAACATGTAAAATTAATATAGAAATAATTTTACAACCTCCAAAAATACAACAAAACATATACTTATACTCATTTGATATGCTCCAAGACTAGGTTTTATGAACTTTTAAAAATCCAAACACTGAACTCTAATAATCAAGTTTATTTGTATTCCCCTTCTTTTTAAAACACTTCTTTGGAAGTTATTGAATCCCTTGAAGTCTATGTTTGGATTAGAGTTCAGTTAGGCAGAATAACATGTCGCTTGTTATATGATCCAAATATGTCAAACAGTAAGGTCAAGTTGCATGAAATATATTTTAGTGAGTTATAAGTTAGTTTGTTAGAATATGTCAATTCAATAAATAAAAAGTTAGTGAATGTAACCATTATAAGAAAGAATGAACGAAAAAGTAGTTTTTAAAATATTTACTCTAAACATGCATGTTTTTCTACTTAGCTATCATTTTGATTAAAACTACACTTTCAAACTTTACTTTGATCTTGTATTATTCATTATGATTTCAAACATGCATGTATGTTTGGTTTCACTTTTAGAAGAGCCAAAGTTGATTCTAGAGGTGTATAAAATTGATTACGACATATTTGCATGTTTTAGCATATAATTGATTTTGACATGAAGCTAGTATTTGGAACTTTTGCGTCTAGAATATATTGTTTACCTCACTTTTACATGAATGTATTCAACATAAAAATGCACCAAACACGCACAGAAATAATTCATTCAAAATCAATTTTAGACACCACAGAACCAAACACGCACCGTTTGAATTCTGTGCATTCCAAGGTAACTTCTGCTAGTAGTACAGGCACCATACATGCTTTAATTACACTGTAACTTCTGCTAGTAGATTACTGAAACTTCAGTTATGACAAATGTTTAGACAGAAGGGTACATGATTACCTCTAAATGAATCTATATGTTGGACTTGGTTCAACATGTTCAATATTCATATAATATTTTTCATTTGCTTTCAAATGAGTTACTTTTACAATGAAAAAATTGACACAAGAGTCTGAACATTTGTAGCAATGTTAGGTAGCATAATCCAGAATAACTTCTGTAAAGGATCAATTTGGCCATCCCTTGTTCTTGTGGTGTTTTGTTTTTACCATGTCTTCCATGTTGACAGTAACAGAAGATAAGCTTTATGCATTCAATATTTCAATGATTAATAATGGAGTAGGTTTTCTTGTCTTCCATGTGCATTTGGAACTTCCATTCATTTAGATGCTCAAAAAAATTTCACTATATAAATGTGTAACTCTACAAATGAAACTCATAGGCATTGACTACTACTACTACTATACTAAACTTCTTAATAGGACATTATATATTATATATCTCAATGGACTCAAACACTTCTAGTTTTCTTTTGAACTCTTCAAATTTTCACTCAGTTTTCTATCAGGATAAACAAAATGATGGTATCATTGATCTTGGTCTTAGTCTTGGAACTGTTCAACATGATGCTTATCATTCTTCTGCTAATTGTATGAATTCATCTCCTTGTTCATTGTTTTCAATTTTTCAGTTCTTTTTCGTTTTGAATTTAATTTTGACACAATGTCAGTATAAAATAAATTATACTGTCAACAAATCACTATCAAATCATGTGTGACTATAGAAATACAATAGTTAATGATCCGACGGTTATATTAATGGACGACTGTGAACTAAATCTTATTTTCATATGATATTTTGTCGGATATTTTTATGATAAAAACAATCATATATATAGTCCTGTTAATTGAATTTTCTATGTTCTCCATGGAAGACTCATTACAAAACTAAATACAAAAGCAATTAGGTCTAAGTAGATAAATCTTGAAGATGATTTCTAAGTTACATTAGTTTAACAAACATGGTATATATGGTCAATACTATAATAAAGGATAAAATGTAGCATGAATAGTATAAACTTATTTAATATATATACTCTAGTAGTCTAATGAAGTAATTGTTTGGATTCAGTGTATGATGTTGACCTTATGGATTGGCCTAATATGAAGAATTCAAGCACAACACATTCTAGATCTGTGCATGAAAACTTTGATGAAGAGCTAGAGGGGGTCCAGAGCAACGAGAGATGGGCTTATGTTAAAGTTAATATGGATGGGGTCTCCATTGGTAGGAAAATTTGTATTATTGATCATGGAGGATACTCAAGTTTATCAATTCAATTAGAAGACATGTTTGGTAAGTAGTGTCAATAATGCATTAGCAAAGCATTGTTACTTTTTTATTTATTAGTGATATCAATATATATTTTTAAGGAGTTAATTTAGATACATTCATATTTTACCATCTTATATATATATATATATATATATATATATATATATATATATATATATATATATATATATCAAGTAAACAATGTTAAAGAAGTGGTAATATTATATGATAAAATATTATTGGACATCTATTTACATTTAAGTCTCTAAATGTGTAACACATTTTCAAACTGTAGTACATAATGCATCAAAAATTAAAAAAGCACATAAGTGTATTTTTTATTAGTAATTTTATAGATCAAACCGACTAACGGAAGTCAAATTTACGGATTAAACTAACTAACGAAAGTCATACGAGGACTGAACTGATTAATATGAAATATATTTAGATAAGTTTTTTTATAATTCTACTTACATTCATTCTGTCTCACATATTCAACGACTAAAATAACTATTTTATAGAATAGTTTACCTTATTTTGAACTAAATGAACCATTCAGGTAGCCAATCATTTTCTGGTATAAGGTTGTTTCAATCAGAATCAGAGTATTCATTATTTTACAAGGACAGAGAAGATAATTGGAGGGCTGTTGGTGATGTTCCATGGAAGTATGTATTTATCTCTTTTCATTCAACACTTTTCTACATTCTATTCTACTATTATACTAATAATAGTTGAACAATAATTCTAATTTGTTCTTTTTTGTTTGTTATATTTTGTAATCAGGGAGTTTGTAGATTGTGTGAAAAGGCTAAGGATTGCACGAAAGAATGCAACATATGTTAACATTTCATCTTAGATATAGATACTACTACACCTAAATTAAATTGTTTTTATGATTTTCTATTGAGTTATCTAAACTTTGACTATGTAGTAAACTCTTAATTTGCACGTGCTATTTTAGATTGTAGAAAAGCAAAGTACTTCATGGAAAATTGAAAAGTGATGATTATTATTTATGAATGTAAGGACTTTTTGATGCTTCACTTGGGGTGACTTGTATGTCACATTGACAATGTTGTTTTCATTTAATGCCTAACAAATTGGAATTTCAGAATGCTAACAACAATGTTAGGCATTTATTTGGTGCACATAATTGTCTCAAGTTGCTTTCATTTATGACTCACTAGGACATGTTATCCTCTAGAAGGCTCAATTAACCAACTTTTAGTTCGTATTAACATGTTTATTGATTGTAAGGGGAAAAAAGGCCTTATACTTTTGATTATGTTCCTTTTTATGCTTTTCCCACTCTTAACAGCAGTGGAAGTAGTTGAAGCATAGGTTAAGTTATTAGATTTTTAAGGTATGCCTGGATAAATAGTTTAAGCGCTTAAAATATTACACTTAATTGCTGGCTTACTTATCATGTGTTTATATACAAGTTATTTTATTGTAAAAGTTAAAATAATGTCAAACATATAAATTATTATTTTCATACATAAATTATTTTGGAGATTTCATTTCTTGTCTATTTATGAGAAAAATAGGCATGATTAAAAGAAGATTAATATGATCTATTTATTTATGATTGTGTCTATCTCATAAATAGATTGACAGCAAAACTAAAGTCGTTAATATGAGTACATAAATTGAAGCAAAAATGGGGAAAAGTGTAGTATCCGTCAAAGTCAGAAGAAGACTAGTCAGATTATACTTACCAGCTTTGAGGTTGATACCATTTCCCTAAATTTGCGCCACATGGTTTAGGCATCCCAAGTCTAACAACTTGTTAATTTAATGTGGTCCATCTTCTATTCTAGTTTGTGGAGAGCCCTACAAGGAATCAATTCTATCTAATGAAAAAAAAGTCATTGCTAAAAGTTTTTTTTGCGTAGATGAAATGACAAAACTATTATAAATCTCACACACATAAAATATAATGATTGAGATTTGAACTCTGATCATAGACGTCCAACTTAAAAAATATCGATATTTTCTGATAGTTTAACTATACAAGCAAAAGTGATAAACATAACATTTTGACATTTTCATATTTTTCATTTCATTTCATAGAATCAACAAATTTAAGAAAATTGTATTTGTTAGAACTTACAAGTCTATTACTATTACTTTATGAAAAATGTGCTGAAAATATAGTCCTATAGTATTTAATAAAAAATAAGCATGCATTAAAATTTTGGATAGAGATATGGAGTCATGATCTTTTGACAATACCTAGAGATGGAGTCACGATCATTTGTGGAAAAAATTAGTTGTTAGAATTCTTGTGTGAATGGTTAATCTCATATCAACTATAATTGATTTCAATGAAGAATATACAATAGAGACTAGTGTTGAGAATAATACCTAAATATCTTTAGAATATTTAATATTTAAATATGTTTTAGATTTATATTAAAAATAGATATATTTAGGATTTAATATTTATATTTCTGTTTAGAATATCTATATTTTTGTTTAGAATATTTAGGATTTGTTTTTATTTAAGATCAATATGATCTAAAAATATATTTTTGTAGCTCTATAAATAGAGTCTTATATCATGAATAATAATGAGAGAAAGAGAATGAGAACAATGAATAAAATATTTGTTATATTCTCCAATCTCCAAAGCTTCTTCGTACGAAAATATATCCCACCAAATTCCGCAATACAAAACAAAAACCACATCAGTGGGTGAAATATACACTAAAATAACCCATCAACTAGACTACCCATATTTATAATGTCTTTAAGATTTTAGATGAAAGTGTTGTAACAGTTTGTTGGTGATACTAGTGAATAATTGATTGATTCATTATTGCTTTTGCACTCTCTACTCTCTACTCTAGTCCCCCCCAACAGTATCCAAACATATGCCCTAAATATATTTTATAATGGTGTTAGTATATTGTGGTCCGAATATATCTAACTATCTTCCCGTGTTAACAGTAGTGTGACGTGAATGTTAATGGCAGGCAATCTTTGTCGGATCCTGAATGTTTTAATTAAAGCCAATAAATTCTATTACTACTACGTTACATTAACAAACGGTTCAAATCAAATCAGCATGTAATAGTAGTTACCTACACATTATGCAAAATAATAGTTCTTCCTTTCATGATTCCTTGTTTATAATTATAGGACCCCTCCCTAAGGACCAAAAGGTGGTGAGTGATGACATGAGAGGAAGAGAAAAGATGATGATCACGGGTTGTAGATGATCTGATAAAGGTACCATTCCCTTGGAATAAAGTCATAAACTGAGCAAGACAGACACTAGAAACAGACACAGGGTGAGACGACACAACAAGTGAATCGATTTTCACTAATAATAATAAAACCAAAATAGGATGACATGCTGACATTCTCTTCTCTGTGTGTGTGTGTCACTATAAACACGGATGAGTAATATTAATGATAAACAATATTCACACTTTATTAATAACTAAATTTATTCAATATTTGTATGTGTGATAAAAAAAACTACTGCATTTTTTAATGGCAAATTTTACTATTAGTTGGAGCTCCGCTGCCAGCTGCCAACTACCGTAGAGTCGCTGTCGGCTGACCACCATCAACCACCACCTCACTAGTCATAATATTAATAAGTAGATAGAATACCAACTAACTAAGCAGAATATAAAATAATAACAATCAGAAATATTGGTGATTTTTTCTCTCAAACAAATTCATTTTATCTTCTAGTGCTTCAATTACAAGGATTCATACATGTAGAGAAACTCCTTGAAAATCCAAGCATCTTAAAGAAATTCTTAAACCATGAACAAGGGTAAAAGCAAAAGCTTTATAAATTAGCTGAATTCACAATTAATCTCTCAGAAAATTTCTCAATCAGAGGAAACAGACAATCTATCCAAAGCATCAAGTACATGCCTCATTGTAGGTCTCTTTTCAGTGCTGCTATTAACACAAGCCATAGAAATCTTCAAAACTCCAATTATCTCTTCCTCTTTATCAGCATCTTCAGCCAAGTATGGATCCAATACATCTGAGAGTGGCTTCTTCTCTTCAATGCAAAACTGAATCCATTGAACAAGGTCCATTTCTGAGTTACCTACTTGAACAATAGGTAATCTTCCCGTGATCAATTCTAACAAAATCACACCGTACGAATAAACATCCCATTTCTGTGATGGCTTCACCGTTTTTAGTGCTTCTGGAGCTTGATAACCATTTCCCAAAATATTTGCTGCGACATCGTTGGACAAGCTCTTTTGTCTTTCTTGCAGTTTTTCTGCAGCTACTCGGTTCGATTGCAGGGTTGGTGAACCACCGGCGATGTTTGCGAGGCGTCCTAGTCCAAAATCAGAAATGTAGGGTGTCATGTCATTTCCAAGAAGTATGTTACTTGGCTTCAGATCTCCATGGACATATTTTTTCGGACTGAATTCATGCAGATAGGCCAATCCTTTTGCAGTTCCTTTCATGATTTTCAATCGGTCCGGCCAAGTTAGCGGCGTAAATGTGGCAAGTCCAGCCTTCCCTGAAATCATAAAAATCAAAACCAGACAATCAATCAATAATGTTAGACCAAAATATCCGCAATTTCCTATAATGGAAGATAAAATATATACTACATCATGTTAGGAATCACATCAAGTTTGAAAGAATCACGACAGCATTGTGATTTTGTTGAAGCTCCATATTGTAGCTTTTGCTAAAATCACAGTGGCACACCGTGATTCTATCAAACTCACCATCAATCCAAACATGCAATTTTCACTTATTAAAACGCACCATGGATTGCTGTAGCAAGGCTTCCATTTGGAATATAATCATATATGAGAAGCTTCTCATCAACAGACCAGTAATAGGCTCTAAGAGTAGCAATATTTGGATGTCTTAGCTTCCCTATAGCTTCTACTTCTGTTTGAAACTCTTTAAACCTTTGAGAACCTCCCTCTCCCAATCTTCTCACAGCCAAAGCAAGTCCCTCTTCAAGAACAACTTTGTACATAATCCCTATTCCACTCTTACCAAGAACAAAAGCCGAAGCCTTAAGAAGCTCATCCAAATCAAACGCCACTTGTGAATCTAAAGGAACAAGATCATATTGCTCAACATTATCAGATAGTGCCTCAGATTCATCCTTTCTGAAACAAAAACACTCTTTCCTTCCTTTCCTTCTCTTGTGAACATCATTTTCATCTTGATCCTGATTAAAACCGCAAACCCTCGAGTAAAAGAAAGAGAACACCAAACCTAAAAGACAAATTCCAATTAAATCACCAACAACAATGCCAACCACAGCACCTTTACTCAGCCCTTTGTTTTTCTCACTTCTACCAATACCACCAACTCCACCATCATTTGGTGGATAGTTAACAGGAAGATTTGGATTTGAGGAAGGTGAACTGGTAGCTGGAACATCAGAACCACATGGATTCTTCAAAGGTGGGCCACATAAACCAGGATTTCCAATAAAAGCAGTTGGTCCTCTATTCATCAAAGCACCATTTTGAGGAATTGGTCCATTCAAATTATTGTAAGTAAGATCAATATAAACTTTCTCAGGCAAATTTCCAAGACTAGATGGAATTAAACCACTAAAATGATTATGAGACAAATCAACAGTTCCTTGCAAACTTGACAAATTTCCCATATCACTAGGTATTGAACCATTAAATTGATTAAAAGAAAGGTCTAATTTTTCAAGAGAAGACAAACCAGTACCAAATCCATCAGGCAAAAAACCAGTAAAATTGTTTCTACTCAAAACAAGCGTCTTAAGTCTCTTACATTTCACAATTGAACTGGGCAATGACTCATTAAAGAAATTTTGTGACAAATCTAGAGTTTGAAGATACCTTAAATTCTGAATCTCATTTGGAACAGACCCAGAAAAAGAATTTCCATAAAGAACCAAACTTTGAAGTCCTTGAGCTTGAAAAAGCTGTTGAGGCAAAACACCAAAGAGTTCATTGTTTCTGAAATTAACATGACGAAGCTGAGAAAGAGATCCTAGTGAAGAAGGAAGAGAACCATAAAGTTTCCTTTTTGGGATACTAATGGAAACAACAGTTTGGTCTTTGCAAGTGATTCCATTCCATGAACATGGGTTTTGATCAGAAGAATTCCAGTTAGTCATAGAACCTTGTGGGTCTTTGATGATTTGTTTGAAAGTTAAGAGAATATAGCCTTCAGGGTTTAGAGAATAAGCTAAAGGTGGTGGTGAAAGAGAGTTGAAACAGAGAAGAAAAAAGAGGAAGTGAAAAGGGAACATTTTTTGGTTGAACAGCAGCAAGTATGTGACCGTTGGAGGTAGAAGATTGAAGAGAGAAATGTTTTAGGTTAGAAGAAGAAAAAAGGAGAAAAGAAAAGGAAGAGACAATGCTCTATGCAAGGTGTTAAGTTGAGGATAAAGAAATGCTTTAACAGTAGAAAAGGTTGTGTTGTGTTTGTGTTTGTGTGGAAGAATGGGAAAGCGAGACTTTGGCAAAGGTGAGAGACGCAATACAAGAAAGATGAGTGAGTAGTGTGTCCCATAGTGTGTTCAGTGACAAACAACTCACGCGCGACACGAGTACTTTTCTCAATTTCTCACGATATTTCTGTTGGGTCATGCTAAACAGTGTCCCGGACACTTGTTAAGCATACTAAAAAAGGAAATAAAATTTAAAAGTATTGCACAGGTTCCAAGACAGAGATATTGAATGCACAAGTTTCAAGATAGAATTTCCTTTTTAAGGAGCTTAACTAGTGCCCGGAGGTATTGTTTAGCATTTTCCATTTCTGTTTTTCACCAATGTTTAATAAGATTAAAAAATGAAAAATTTCTCTATTCACCTCCCATCATTCTCTGTTCTTTTTAACCGTGCTAAGCACGGGACGCGCGTTCTACGCGTTTCATGTGTCGTTCCGTTGAACAGTTAAAAAATTAATAATAAAAGTATAGTATAACAGTTTATAAGCAAATAATAATATAGGATTTTAATTTTCCATACACTTAGACAGTGTAATTCAGAATATAAGCAAATATTTTGGTCTAACTATAATGAGTAATATAGCATTATATAAAAGCAATGGTACCAATAGAGACTAAGACAGAACATAAAATATAGGATAACCATTAACAAACCAAAGTCAAATAAACATTACAGAAAAGAAACAACACAGACAAAAGATTAAAAGACATGAGTTTAAACAGATTAAAATACATAATAAAGAACATATGCAGGAACATGTTACTACACTAATTACAACACCGTGCAATGCACGGGAAACATATAAAAAGATGACATAAAAAAATTACTTCTAAAAATTATGCTTATATAAAAAAAAATATAAAAATATGAGATGTATGTCCTCTTGGTTCTAAACAACTTAGATGATATTTAAGTAAAAATTGGGATGTAGAAGACGAAGTTTGTGCGGAATTTTGGAGACTTGTATCAGTTTAGGTTTTAGATTCCAAACTTGTACACCTATCTCCAAAACTCCGCACAAACTTCGGGTAAGAATATAAACTAGTTCAGAATCTAGAATCCAAATTGGTGTATATATCTTTCAAAATTCCGCACAAAATTTCGGGTTCTACATCCCAAATCTTTATTTTGGATCTACGTCTCTCTCAAATTAAAGGTCAATTTAGAGTTTTAGGAGGTTATAGAGAATATGGAGATAGTGAAATTTTAAAAAAAAATGTTGTAATAGAAAATGTTGGTTATTACTGTATTGTTTCTATTTCTATTGATTGACTTTTCTTTTGTTTAAAAAACATTTAGAAGACAAGATGATTTATAAAAAAAAATAAAAAATAAAAATTAGAAGACAATATGACCTGGGTTTAAGGTTAGAAAAGTCCTTCAAACTCAAATAATATTTTTTAAAATATTTATATTTAATCCTCTGAAGAATACTGTTAAACTCAAATTTAAGATCTTTCATATTTAAAATTTATCTTTTTACTATTAGATCATATTTTTTATTAACTAAAAAAGAGAAAACAAAAATTTAGATTAGATCCACAAATGTTTAAAAGCCATATTATATCTCGAAATGATATTTTTACAATATCGTTTCAAAGTTCAAATTATATAAAATGTTCCATTATAAAAAGTTAAGTAAAACTTACATTTAGGTCAAAATTGACAACATGCTTACTAAATCAACAAAACACCCGATATTTACATTATTCTCAATCAATTGTCTTCTTGTGTTGGCTATCTATCACAT
Organism: Trifolium dubium; assembly: GCA_951804385.1. Taxonomy (NCBI): domain Eukaryota; kingdom Viridiplantae; phylum Streptophyta; class Magnoliopsida; order Fabales; family Fabaceae; genus Trifolium; species Trifolium dubium. The sequence continues at coordinate 57,200,197 of OX638064.1, forward strand.
ATTTTTCTCAATTTAGTTACTATCAATAAATAATTTTGAAATGAATCAATCGTTAGTTAGTTGGTGATGAGAATAACCAAAATTCGATCATTTCAAATTATGTTTAGAAGAAAATTAAATATCAGAAATAACTTCTAAACTAGATTAAATTGACGGTGAAAAAAAACTTTTAACTCAGCTATCTATAATGAATGATCTTTGTTTTTGTTATTGAGATGTTGCATAATTTCCATTGCATATTGTACGGCACATGTTATCTACTATCACTATAATAAACTTAATTACTATCAATTTTCCTTAATTGCCCTCAATTAGCAAGATAAAATTGTTGATTTAGTGGATTTCATTGTAATTTTTATCTAAAATTACTACATTTAATTTAAATTCAATTTGATTCATTTATTACTTAACAATCTTCACGTTTTCCAAAGCTGCAACACCATTTTTAGAGGTCTTTTCTGATTTCCTATGCATAATAAGCATCACATAGTACTAAATGTAGCAATTTTCTATCTACATTTAATTATCTATGCTTAAATAGTAGCATCACATTGTACTCCATTTACATACTTCCTACGTGTATAAAAAAACAGATTACTAATATTTCAATTTTACCTTTAATTTTTCAATTTTTTCATACAATATAATCTATAATTATTAGTACTACTACTCTCCTTGCAATTTTTAAACGTATACTCAACTTTTTCAAAAGTAAGGGTAAAATGAGCAATAAAATATATTTTCTTATAATATTTTTTTAAAGTGTGTGTTTTGTTGTTGTTGTTTATATTGAAAACTACATAAAATAATTAATTCTAAGGTTTTGTTTGCGAGTTTGGAGGGAATGGAAGGAATAGAAGAGTTTGAGACGGGAGAAGTTTGGAAGATTATATTTTTCTTCATAACGCAAAAACCCTTCAATTTGGTATAACTCAAAATTTGTATTGGATGGAGGTTTGGAGGGTTTATTTGAATTATTCAAATTTAACTAAAGTTGTTATACTATTATTAAATTTATAATATATTAATCATATGTCTTTATTTTTCATTTTTTATAAAAAATATTTTTTCAAAAAATATAAAAGATTTCTCTACTTTTCTCTCTATTTCCCTCCCTCCAAAACGCTCCCCTCCCGTCCAAACCCACAAACAAAACCAAGTCAAATTAAGTTTTACATTTATAATAAATAAGTTCTTAAATTTTTTTATGCAATAAATAGTTCTTTAAGTTTTAATTTATTACATTGTTGTCCTTCAAACTATTCTCCATATTAAACACGCTAAAATGACTTAGTGAGGTGGTTGTCAAAATTACGATCATTTTAAGTGGTTTTAAGTGCAAGTTAACGATTATTTTGGTAAAACTTAAAAAACTTAAAAAAGCTATTTGTTACATAAAAAACTTAAAAAAACCTATTTGATTCAAATGTGTCGTTTTTATATTGTTTTATTTGTATCAAAAAATTATCCATTTTATACTTCAATTTTTTATTTATTTACACACTTAGAGTAAAATATAATATAATGAATATATTTCACTAAAGCAGTTAAATTTTTCATTAAAAAAACATTAAAATTTGTAAAAATGTTAAATAAAGTTAGAAACACGGGACAATTATATGTTATTGATATATAAATAAAATACGGGATAAATGTCATTGATAAAGTAAAAAAAAAAAAGGGGGCAAGTATCTATCACTCATATATAAAACTAACATGGAATAAATAGTTGTCACTGATAAACCAAAACGTATCCGCATATATAAACATATAAAAATTCTAACGGGTTGTTGTACAAATAATTTAACGAGTTTTGCATATAAAATAAACAAATAATATATAAAAAAATTATTACAATAATATGGTATTTTAAAATAATTCATAATTTAAAAAAATTTAATAATATCACTTTTATTTTTCTATTAATAATTAACATACCCGTGCGATGCACGGGTATCTTTCTAGTAATTATAGAAAAACTGTTGTGCTGCGCATCTTGTACTTGTAGATGGCGCTGCTAAAAAGGGAACAATAACACCGACCGACAGTGATGATTATCATCTTATGCTTCTGAACCGTTATAGAGACATATGCATGGCTGCCATCATCATCATTAACCAACAACAATAACTTTGCGCGCTCCCATTTCTCAAATTGTTTATACACATGTTCGTTCACCCTTTTCATTTCCTTTTTACAAATAAATCATTTACATGAGCTGAGGGCTACGGCAATTCTATCACAAGTGGACCATCATGAACAATAATTAAGGATTACTACTACTAATAACTCACTTTTCATGTTAGATTAATCAAGCTCACTCATCTAATTATACATTGTACACACCTAGTAACGAATCCATGTTCTTCCAAATGGGGCAGCTGCCCCAACTAACCTTTTATTTTAGGCATCTAATACTTTTTCTTTTCCACTTAAAGTTATTGAGTAATTTTATTTGTGAAGAATCAAATGTGTAATGGTGTACATAATTTTGATTTGATTAGGAATGGACTATATATATCATTAATTTCAATAAGTGGGTCAAGTCATCCAATCATATATATCACAATGCACGTTATGATTCGCACATAAACCATCAAATGACCGGGTGTGTTCTAATATCTGCTAAACCAAAATTAAATTCCAAACATTACCAAAAGATTAATACTACACAAATAAGTGTTGAGAAGGTTAATAAAAACTATCTTTGTATGATTTTGAAGTAACTTCCATCTACACAAAGTGAGACCTTCACTAAAACCACTTCATTCCTTGCAAAATCACATAAAGGAGATATGCCATTGCTTGAATCTAACACCAACATGGCAACATTGTTGACCTAAAACTCTCCACCAATGTATCATGTATGTAATTGTAAATTGGTCTCTTCAAATCACTCAATGAACAATTCAAACTGAGTTCATTCCCATCTCCATTACCAAATATTCTCTCTGTTTTAAAATATAAGATAAAATTAATAAAAAGAGTTGATATATTTAATTAAAATTTTGTACCAAACTTATCAATTTTATTTGACTAATTTTCTGTTATTATATTTTAGAATCAAGGTATATCTCCATCACAATATATTTCTACCAGACCCCGCAACCATTTCTTTACGGTCCCTTACCCCATTCTATCTAAAAATAATTGTCTAATTTCAAGAACAAGTTATGTAAAATACAAAAATAATTTTATTTTCACTCGTGGTACAAAAGTACAAAACTAATAAATTATTCAATACGTATGTTATTCTATACTGTAATTTTCTTTTACAAATCAAACAAATCTCTTTCAAAATTTATCAAAAGTAAGATTTATTAAAACAATCAAATAATGTATTGTTTTATGCATATATATATATATTTTGGTACAAAGAAAAATTTATATTTTATATGTATTTATAAAGTAATTTTTTTCGTTATTTTACATAGGTGTTCAGAGTTTGAATCTCAACTCTACATAAATAATATGATGTCGCTGTTAATTGAATTAAGTTCATGAAACTGATTAATTTTATATAAAAAATGATTTAGATTTGTGATCCAAAAAATTTCCATGAGAATATATTTTTTTGAGGGAAATGAGAATATTTAATATTCCGTGGGGGGTGGAAAAAACGGCATAGCAGGAAAGGCGTTACAATACATATAACGCGAAGAGGAAGATGAGTCCAATCTGAGAGAGAGAGAATGACAGAAGCTTGCATCAGAAGTGCCATCGAAGCCATACACTCTTCTCCATTTCAAGCAGTTCTCCATCTTTCCGGTGGAGCTTCTCAGCTTCTAGGTTTTTTGCTATCTGTTCCCGGTGCTTCCAATACTCTTCTTGAAGCTGTTGTTCCTTATTCTAGAATCTCCATGATTCACTTACTTTCCAAGGTCCTTTTCTTTTCTTTTCTTTTCTTTTCATCTTCAATTTCATTTCATTATTATACATACAAACTCTCACTTTTACTATTGATTGATTGTTTGTGCAGATTCCATCCCAGTTTTGTAGTCAACAAACTGCTGAAGATATGGCTTTATTGGCTTATAATCGTGCTCTTAAGCTCTCTTCTCCAGGTTGCTTGCTTCCACTAATCATAACATGTGAAAATAATTTGATTTTGTTTTATCTTTTGTTATAGAAATAGCTTATATATATATAAGCACTTATATGGTAAGTGCATATGCTATATATGCGCTTAAGTAAGTTGTTTACCCATAAAGACCCTAATTTGGTATGCATTTTTCATGTTGATTAGGGTCCCCAGTTGTTGGTGTGGGCTTCACCGGTTCTTTGGCTAGCAGTCGTCCAAAACACGGGGAACATAGGTATTTTCTCTAAATTTACTGTATCTTCAAAATGGTGAAAGAACCTCATCGTATTAAGTTTCATCCTATTTATGAACTTTTCAATATTATTACTGCTTTTGTGTATAATACTTTTCATCTCACAGGCTTATTGCCATTTGGATTCCAGATTATTTTTGAACATGTCGTAGCTGTTCTTAAGTACACCTTACTGGCTTAAAGTTATTTCCTGTTTATCGCAATAAGTTCTTATCGATCTTGTAGAGTTAATCTAGAAACACATGTGCAACTATAGAAAACAATTTGTAATGAGAATAGGGCTAGGTTTCCTGATATATTTTTCCTAAATGTTGCTAGCTGTATTAGTCACGGATATATAAAGATACTAAACTTTCACAACTTGGTACAGGTTAAACTCAACCATATAGAAGTGCATTACTTCTGCTTTTCAAGTTGCCTATGAATTTATTTTGTATAATTTGATTGCAGGACTTTGGATCTTTTTAATCTGTCACGTTATCTTTTATTGAAACTGTTATCTAATCACACAGTTGCACTTCCTTTGTAATATCTGAACTCCTGGCATTTTCCTTTATAGATTTTATATGTCAACAAGAACAGCTGACCGACTTTGGATATCAAGAGTGACCTTGAGTAAGGTACTGCTATCCTCTATTTTGTGCTACATGTTATTCTGAACTTGATGCTAAACATTTGACAATCTCATCATGTGCGCACACAACATAGGAAGTTATATTAGCATACTACACCTTTTCTTTTGGACAAAAACCCGTTCCTAAAAAATTGTTGAAGTCGATGGATACTAATGTAATGTACAATTTATCGTTTTGGAAACCCAAACCTTTCATTTTCTTGTTTTTGTTCCCTTTCCTACGGTCACTCAAGACTCTCAATTTACGAATGAGCCGAAGGAATTTAATCATGTCAACACAAGATATATTAAGAAAACTCACAGTAATCATACAAAATAAAGCTAGGAAGTAACATTAGCTAGAACAATACTGCAATATGCATGATCAGTTTTGAAATTAGAAAAGAATAAGATTAGAAGCAGAGTTGTAACTGGCAATCACTTTAAACAGTTGATAATAAAGAAAAAAAGAGTCAGGAATAATAACTACTCTAGAGACACCAAAAAGGAAATGTGAGGAGATTTCACTTTGTTTTGCGTTCCAGTCTTCAATTTCACATGAAGAACAACCATCTCTGGTTTCTGTCAATGGTAATAGTTTAAAAAACAACCAGGAAAAATTCTAAGCGACCACAATAGCAACAAACAAACCACCAGCAGATGGTCAAACACCCTATCTTCTGTGTCTAACCCAGCCGCGATGGCATCAATTGCAACCCTAGTGATCCTAAATGGTTAAGCAGAGGTGGTGGCTGGTGGAGGCAACGACCATGAGTTTTATGCTGCTAAACCCACATTCCACGCAAAAAACTAACAAAATCAGTTGACGGTGGAAGATTTAGATTTCCAAATAAATTGGAATTGGAATTGTAATTTACATTACTACCTTCTGATTAAGCTGTTTTAAAAAGAAAATGAGTGGGTTTTTTTTGTCCAAGTGAAAGAGGTGTAGGGTGTTAATATACTCCCAATTTGTAAAAGATAAGTGGGAGTATTTTAGCAGCCTCCCCCCAACCACCGCACACCACATGATAAATATTTATATTTATATATTTTGCGAATTATTTTAATTTAGGGGCTTCGTACTCGAGAAGAAGAAGATAGAGTTTCTAGTCATCTTTTGCTCAAGGTGTGTAGCAGGTTTGAGGAAAAAAGTGAACCTTTTTTTTGTTTTGCTATTTACACTTCCATGATGTTTTATTTTATTTTTCTCCTTTATAAAATTATGTATTGTATAAGAAATTAAGAACATTGAAGATTCCATAAAATGAGATCAGGAATATTTGGAAGCTAAACTTTATTTTATTCCTTTCTTCATATTTGTTTAAATATCTTAATTTTTTTGGCTTTCTTTTTGCTCCTTTCACTTTTCTGTTCTAGGCTATTGCAAATGCATGTAAGGTTCCTTCAAACGCTATCCCGGGATTGAGTGAATTGGATGTATCTGAAGAATGTGAAAAGCAATTCAATGAAGATGAAGAGTTAGAACAACTTATAAACGGTCAAATATGCTTCAAGATTTATCCATTTAGAAGTGGTATAGTTAAACCTTCGTGCAGAAGCAATATTAATAAATCTACAATTAAGTTTTACTTTCTAATTGATAAATTTTTGTACTTTGGTTTCAGAGATCCCAGCTGAAAGGAAAATAATACTGCCTGGTTCTTTCAATCCCTTACATGATGGGCATCTCAAGCTCATGGAAGTTGCAACACGGTAAGAATTTCATGCTATTTGCTAAAAAGTTCACAAATTTATATATTGTTTGTTTAATATATTTAATGGCTACTTATAGAATACAAATATCTTATTTATTTATTATTGTTATTTTAATATGCTTGTCAAGAGGATATTGTTATTTTTATGTTTTCTTATCTTCGAATGGGAATCCCTGCAAGGCTGCAAGTATAGCTGTGGGATTAACCCTTGGGTCACGGATGGTAGTTAGGTAAAAACCTTCCTGAAGAGGTGACTGTAGGATTTGAACCCTTGTCGTTACGGATAAAGCTAATCTGGGTTCACAGTGCACTCTTATTATGACCAACCATTGTTGGATAAAGTCTACTGTTCTATTTTGCTTTTAGAAATTTTAAAAAAGAAATTATATTGATATTTACTAGAAATGTTAATATTAGTTATCATAATTAGTTAATAATGAAGCAAAGAAATAATTTATCTTAATAGGGTTAATAAAGTAGTCTATTTAGTTAATTTTTTTGTCAATCGTATGATGATATTTAAATATCATTAATTGGATACAAGTGTAAACTGTACAGTTTACATTATACTGTATTGTCTAAATTAATGTTTTTTTTTAAGATAGAATCTATTTTGAAAATCTAATTTGGATCAGTTATCTATGTCTATGATGGTTTACCGAAATTTATTTTTATTTGTTGGTAATTCAAGTTCATCATCTCACTTATTGAAGCACATCTATGCAGCATTTGTGGTGACGGGTATCCATGCTTTGAAATATCTGCGATCAATGCAGACAAACCTCCATTAACATTGTCTCAGATCAAAGATCGTGTCAATCAATTTAAAAAAGTTGGTGAGGTTCTTATATGCTCTCATGAGTTCAATATTCTAAGCACATAGGTCCGAAGACCTAACTATGTGCACAGTTTTTTAAGATAATTTGTTATACTATTTTATGAAGGGGTTCTCTGCTTCCATTTTTATATGACAAGGACTTATTGTCTTTCCGATGTACCATTATATAATTGGTAACATGGTTGTATTTTTACATAGCTAACACCGAATGAGATTCACACTTGTTTTATTTTGAAATTTCTCATTCACACTTGTTTTATTTTGAAATTTTCAGACAATATGAACAGCAGTGTTCTTATTCATATGACAATATGCTAGTAAAGGGTAGAATTAAGAAGAATCAGAGGAATTAGGATTAATTAGGGCAGTTACTCAATTAGATTAATAGGGGGTGATTGTAGAAAGTAGACATTCAGCAAATTGTATTTGGCAGATAACTGAGCAAGAGCTCTGGTGAGAAGTGGAAAACCTTGGGGAGAGTATCTCTTGTTTTCCTGTTCAAATTCGTTCTTTCAATAAAGTTATTCTTTCCCTTTCTCTATTTTTCTTCAATTTTGCAAATCTTTGATTTGAGTTCATAACACAAGATGATACTCAGAGCATATCACTGTTTTCAGTACTTTATTATTGTTGAATGAACCACTTAAAGTTGTAAATGATTTCTCTACAACAATTGCAGGACAGACAGTAATTATATCCAGTCAGCCTTTTTTTTATAAGAAGGCTGAACTTTTTCCGGGCAGTGCTTTTGTAATTGGTGTTGACACAGCAGTGCGGCTTATTAATGTATGTAATTGCTTAATGCTCTGAACAATTTTACATGAATTTATCATTTCATGTCCTGCAATTTTTGAATACTTGATTGTTTCTAGGGATGTAGTCTCAGCTTGCAAAGCAGCTCAATCTCTATCTTCTGTCGGACCATGTTACTATCCCATATGATTTTATTTTGTTTGTGGACAATGCTTTTGCTGGTTTGCTAGGGTTGGATTTGAATGCAGGACCTTAGCAAATGTCTTGTGTCTATCTCTCCTGTCCTAGACATTATTTACGAAGATGGAGGATAGATACAATTTTCACACGACCTTGTTACGTCAAAATCAACGTCATGTTAAAATCTCACATGAGAGGATCCTTTCCCATCATAAGTCAAAGACATGGTCCTAGACTGAGTTAATTAGGATGAGGGGATATTTTTAATAAGAGGTCTGTTCCAGATTAGTTGCTTTAATTAACTAGCATTCTAGGTTGTAACTTCAGGAAAGAAACAGTATTACGTCAGTCAGTAAACATAAGAAAATACACAAATAGAAAAACAAATGTCTTATTCCTTATATCCTATTTATGCCAAGCTGCAAGTCTGAATGGTATATGTAGTAACATAATCAGTACCTGAAATTCTCAGTTGGTGCTTTACTTTATTAACTTTGTTAACAAAGATTCATGCTACTCTTGCAGCCTAAATACTATGATGGGGACTACAACAAGATGCTGAAGATACTTATTGGTTGTAAAGAAACAGGATGCACTTTCCTTGTGGGTGGTCGGAATGTAGATGGTGCATTTAAGGTAGTATCATACCAGATATGAAAAGAACAATTCAAATTTTGCTATTCTTATTTTTCAAGTTCATTGTTAATGAGGCCATTGTGTGGTGCTACAGGTTCTTGATGATTTGAATGTTCCAGAGGAACTAAAAGACATGTTCATCTCCATTCCAGCTGAACAGTTCCGAATGGATATATCCTCTACTGACATAAGAAAAAAAAGTGGGATGTAAATATCTTTATGGCTGAAGGTCAATTTATAATAGTCAAGGGGGAAATCACTTCCTCCATGAAGCACAAATTTGCGTTATAAAAAGTGGCGGCGAGCTAGATCCTATGCAGAATGAAACAAAATGCAGGAGGTACAGTTTCCTGACCCAAAGTATCATATGTTCGTTCAACTATCCTTTTAGTTTCTTACAAAAGAGTCGTATGTGTATTGGACACATTGAATACTCGTGCACAGATATTATATAAAAGTGTCCATTGTTGACCATGATGTATCTTTTTTAAAATAAATTGAATGTGCCATTTGAATGAAATGTACACTCTTGTTAAGAATTGTAACTGGTGTGGCCTACTTATGTTATGCCTCTATCAAAGGGAAAAAATGAAGAAATAAAAATGGGGACAAGTTCTCAACTTCTTTGGAAATGAGGCTTTTACATAACGTGCAAAAGAAAAATCTGTGTTTTCCATCATTTTTTAAAATACCAACTTGTGATAACTTATATTTTTGGGCATTACTTTATTGAAACCCAATTTATCAAGTTATCTGCTAAATAGAGATACCAATTACCAAGTCAATGGTCGCATTCAACAGTCTCAAATACATCTTAATATCTTATTCAACGGTTGTAATTTGTTGCAACACTACTGTACACTTGGTTATGGGGTGGACCTTAAAGGGCACCACCACCCATTGTTACATAATGAAACATTTTTTCAATTAAAGACAACAATTTTGCCTTGTACAGACAGTCATAGCAGTAGCACCCTATACCATTTTGACTAGAACTAGAAAAAAAATCCCTATCTAGCTTCATAATAGTGACTGATGATGAAGGTGATATACAGTGAGGAGGGAATATACAAAGGTCAACCACCACAGCCTCCGCCGCAGCCTGCTCCACACCCGGCAGCAGCACATGCAGAACCATTGGCATAATTGTTGGCTGTAGCACCGGAGGCTTTGGTTGAGTCTTTGGATATTCCATCTGCACAGAAGAAGATAATAGCAGCAAAAAGAGATAGGGTCATTAATATTGCACATAACATAAAAACTACACTTGCCAACTCTTCAACCCAGTCACCGCCGCCGCCTTGGTGTCTTGTCAACCCAATCTCTTTCCATTGCCTCCCCATTTTATGCTGCTCAAGGCTCCAATGGTTCTATGTTTGCCTCTGTAAACTGTGCATGGACGGGGAAAAACCAAAGATAAAGAGAGATGCTACAATAAATGTTATGTCCTTTGGTAGTTATGAAAAGCTCATGGAAATAGTGGCTCATATATATAAGGAAAAAGAATGTGAATAAAGTGAGGGAGAAGGGAAGGTAATAAAACTTTATTATTATCCTATCCTAAGTCCTAACCACTTAAATGTTACTACTAATGTCTTTAGCCTTTTGATGGCGGAAAATTCTAAAGTAGTATGTGTGAAGCAAATCATATGTACGTGTGATTGCCGGCTGCAGAGTCTGAATTTTGAATGAAGGAACGTTGTTCAAATCTTATCCTAAACTGCCAAATAAGGAAACGAGTCAAATGACACATAAAATAGTCCTTTATGCCAAAATGTCAAAGGTTTCACATTCTTTTCATATTCAAATCTTTTTACATTGTCATACTACTCTTTTTTTTACAAAAATACTCCTATTAAATTATTAATTGTAGGGGTAATTATGTAAAGTCATTTTTTTTATAAATTTATTGTTACAACCACTTTTTATAATATTTGTAAAATTTGTAGAGGTTTTTTTTTTTAGAAAAATTTGTAGAGGTTTTATTATACTCCCTCCGATCCTTAATATAAGACAAAATTTGATTTTGAGATTCATTGAGTTTTCAATGTATCTAATCCATATTATAGGTTAGATACATTGAAAATATAATGAATTTAAAAAGCAAATTTTTTCTTATATTAAGGACCGGAGGTAGTAATAAGAAACAAAGGGAGTAATATATTAACGAAATTAAGCGTAAAACTTAGTAATACTGTTATATTGAACATCTTCATCCGAGTTTAAATTTAGAAATTTTTAGTTGTGTATGTAAGTTTTACGTGATGTTTGTCTATTTGTCTACAGACAAAAAAAAATCAAGTGAATGAGAATTTATTTTAGGTATAAGGAATGGAAAATTTTATTACAAGTATTTAGTAATAAGATTTGAATCAACGTGATCCTCTTTTGATCAAATTTTAGAGGCAAATGATGATTGTTAGGAACAAACTGGAAGCAAAACGCAAGAATTTTAGAAATAACATGAGTGCTAAGCTATTAATAACTTTGTCAGTGTTGAGGTTTGTGGTGTTAGTAAAGTATATCAAGTGATTGAGTTTAGAGGGTTAATGAGCTTTTTTAAGGATAAATTGTTTGAAAGAATTTGAATTCAATTTTTAAGAAGAGTAATTATTAACCAAATTTTATTTATCTTTTTATCGAATTATGAATTACCATAATCATATTCCCCGACAACACAACTCAATTTTAGAAGATGCAGGGTAATTGTGAAGACATGGCTTAGCAATTGTTTTTTTTTTTTTTTTGAAATGACAAAATTTTTATTAATCAACTGAATAACAAGGAGTACATGAGTATCCAAGACAAAGAAACTACAAGTAGCCCCTAAAAGATATTCACAGGGGCAATGATAACACCTCCATTATAACAACATCACCACACACTTAAGCAAGGAACTAAAACAAAAACGGGGGCACAAGCACCAAGCACTACTAGCCACGCGCTAAATAATTTCCCGGATCCCAACACCATTCATAAAATAAGCCCCATTCATAAAATTAGCAATTGTTTGATTTTGGGTTTCTTGCCACAACGGGGAAATTTGCTTTTTAGGCCCCTCAATGTGATCCTAAACCCCCCAAAAAATTTAAAATGCCCTCAAATTTGAAACTCATCTATGTTGACATTTATGCTAAAGGGTTTCGCATCCTACAATGCGAACACGCGTAATTTCGCATCTTAAAATGTGAAACACATCTTCATTTCACATCCTATAATGCGAAACTGTGTGCATTCGCATCCTATAATGCGAAATATTAATTCGGTTCGCATCCTATAATGCGAAATGCATCAATGTTAATTTGGTTCAGTTTGTAAGTGTTTTTGTATGTTACACACATTCATATCCTAAGATGCGAACCGTAATCAATTTCGTATTATAAAATGCGAAGGGTATTTTCGTCAGTTTGGAGGGCTTGAGAGCAATTTAAGGGGCCTAAAGATAAATTTTCCTATTCTTTTGGGATCAAATTATCTAAATTTAAATCAAATTCTTTAACATGATATCACTACTCAACAGTAAGCAAACATATAAATTTTGAAAATTACTTTTCGCACCCCTCTGCATTTGTCACGCGCTCCAGAAAATTAACAAATGCTCTGCTCACCATTTAGGCGGCTAACCCAATATTTGCAATTTAGAAGGCGAATCAAGCATTTTTTTTGCGTTTAACCCCCCATTTTGAAGAACTAGTTCGTACTCTATAAGGCGAATAATTCTGATATACAAAATAAGCACAACAACAACATTTAGACATAAATAGTTTTATTGATTTTCATTAGACATCAAATTACATTAGACAGAAAAATTACATTTTAAAATATGATATTAGATAGAAAAATTACATTACAAAGAAAAGATTGTACATAAACCTAACCATTTTACACCAAAGATCTCCTGCTTGACTATGTAATTCGGGAAGCTTGTTTCAAACCACCCTCCACCTCTTAAACTCCAATCTCATCCAATTACTCATATCGTTCTCAAATAGGACACATAAAGTCCCTCACCGATTACCATATCATTCTAAACCGTGATCACAAAAGAACATCGATAAGAACGATATGAATAATCGGGGAGGGACTATATGGCCGTTAACACGAAACAAACAAAACTAACAGAACAAAGAGATAGAAAGAAATGTATAGATTGAGAGGTTGAGAGATTGTATGAAGAAAAAAAAAACCACACAAAATGTCTCAATTTATAGAATTTTTATGCATTCTCATTGCATGATGCATAGGCACGGCCTCCCACGTGGCCAATCACATTTGGCCACATGGCAATCAATTTGACTACATGGGAGAATAAAATTATTACTGCCGACCAGTTCGCCCTGTAAGTTGCGAACGGTGTAAGAGTACTATAGACGCTTAGGATGCTAAAATCTTCCCTTTGCGTAATTAACCCCCGTACCTAGATCTTTAATTTAAGAGTTTATTCGATCTTTTCCCGTTCCCTTGGACAAATTAAACTCGGTGGTGAATTCATTTTTGCGAGTAAAAAATAATTCATAGTTTGATATCCGAAAATCACCACAACCCCTTTGGTTAGGCTTTGTCTAATGTGAATTCAAAGGATAAGTCTTCCATGTGCACAAGTATCTTTTAACCATTGGATTTATAGACGCACCAACTCTTAATGTAGGTCAGCAACACTTGATTTTTGTTTTCTTTCTTCCTCGTTTTATCTCACACGGTAGCTGACGCCTTACGGCACCCTCCTCTGCAACCACTACAATGCTTCAACTATCTTTCTTTTTCTTTCGTCATCTTTTGTTTTTGTTTAATGGTTTCACACACAATTGATGCAATAACAAACAAATGATCATTCATTCATCCTTGTTTTCATTGATCATATAACTAACTATTTATCTTTAAAATAACATAAAGAGGGAGGGAAAACAATGGAAAACAGATCTATCACATGATGATGATGATGATGATGTTTCACAACGAAAAATGGAGGAGGTCGCGGTTGCGGATACTAAATTTTGGCACGGCGGAGACGAAATTTCTCCCATTATTAACAATGACTAGTCTCCATTAGAAACTTATGGGATTCCAACCGAATTTTCTCCATGTATTTTTTTTGTTTTCACCACAACTTTAATCTGGTTCGGGTGTCGGTGAATCAGTGATTCCAGACTCCTCCCAAATGTTGTTGCGGATGATCGAATCATAGTCCTCCCTACTAAGTTTTGTGTCAATCACCACTGAACCAACTAACGCTTTATTTCTCCATACGCATTTAAAACAATTATTTTTTGGTACAATTTAAAACAAATATTTATTTTATAAAAATTGAAAACATAACAGACCAAAAGTAACAAACTATTTTTCAACACATTCAATACACAACTGAACTATTCTCGATCAATGTATTAATCTTTATCTAAATTGAATGTTGAAACTACAAACCGTTGCAAGTTTTTCTACTCTAGTCAAATTATTTGCAAACAAAAAGGAAATAAGGGGAAACACAAAGACCATGTGTACAATATGCAAGTTACTCAACTAAAGAATAATCTACCTCATATTTTGCATGTGTAAAACACCAATCAGACATGAAAGTACCTAATCTCATAGGAGTTGGAAGCGTAATGTATTTTCGGAATTTTTTGTCCCCTGAGTACACATAACATTTTGGAGATAAAGGAGATATGACATACACAGAGTTACTCTCATATCCCCACATGTTCGGATTGCTCAATGCATAACAGTGTTGGCTCACAGTATAAAATAATGCAATGTCGCCCAAAGTTTCTACCTTGACGTAATCCATGGTTGAGAAGTCTATCTTGTACATATTCATTATTTCCATGTTTACAGCATCAACCAATAAAAGTTGTTCATCACAATTAACCAACCTGAGCTTTATTTTATATAATCTATTCGGGGTACTCTTCATTTTTAAAAATTTAATATTTGCATAATTCAAGCTGAGTACTCCTATCCTGGCCTTATTTGTGACAACATATATTATATTATGCAAAACCACAAAGTCAACAACATTCTCTTGATTACTCATTGTTGAATAACTAACCCAACCACAATTTCGAGATTGATAGACAAGCAAACGATTGTTGCATAAAACCACCAAGACAAATTCCTCAAAGGATTTGTCAAAAGCAAGCAAAGCATGGTTATAATAAGGGTCATAGTCAAAGGTAGTATCAATTACCTTCTTTATTCTTGTGAATGGATTGATTAGCAATAATGAATTATTGTGCCCCGCCATGATAAAATATCCGCTAGAAGACGTAACATAGACAGAGTGGAAGAAGTACTTCATCATCTTTGAGCAATAAACTTTTTGGTTGGGTATGCTGATAAAGAAAAATGATCCAATATCACCAAACAAAATTTGAAGAAGTAATGGTTCTTGGGATGCCAATTTTTTTTTCCAATAAAGTTTATGAAAAGTTCTCCAATTCTTGCACACACCGGCGAACTGAAAGTGGTCATCAAAATCCAGTGTTTTGGAAATGATATCAAGTACATCCCAAGGAAATTCACAGTTCTCTTCTACCCTTGCTTTTTTTTTTGACAAGCAATTCTCTTCTACCTTCACAGTTTTTCCTGTATCACATTAATGACAATGTTAGGTAATTTAAGGGGGTGTTTGTTTTAAGTTTATAAACACCATTCTTGGAAATACAAGGATAGGAATAAAGATACCCTTGTTTGTTACAAGGTTGACATAATTTTCAATTTTTTTAAAAATTTTACATTGATGATCTATATGATATAAATTTTCAATCCAACGATTAATTTTACAAAATTTGTATTCATTATACAATAAAAACAATATTGTGCACCATGCACAACTTATATGTTTTGTGCATAATAGAATTTGTCACCAATTAATTGTACAAACTTGATCATATTAATCTCTGAAGTAACAATCCATTACACTCAATCCAACAAAGAAGAATGAACAAATAGCTCAATAATGATAAACTACTAACCATTGGTCTCAAGTTGAAGGGGAAGTGTAATTTGATGTTCCTTTGGCTGGAAGGTGTTGAATCCCAAAATTAAATTTGTATGCCCTTCAAGACGCTCCATCACTCTTCCTTTGATGCAGTTTAATAAGTCATCATAAATAGGACTACTTTTTCTACCCTGTAAATAATATTTTAGGAGTTTTGAAAATTCATCATGCTTTTGTTAACAATACTAATACAAAATATTGAAAAGGATAAGAACAATGGAGACTAGAATTTCATAAAATACCAATAGCTTGTTAAAACAAAGGTTACAATACATAATATATAGAGAAATATAAAATACTAAAATTATTAAATTATCCTTAATCCCATAGCCTAAGTAAAGACCAAAAGACTTACACATACTATCTCCGTCCAATTTAAAAAGCAAAAAAAAAAAAAAAAAAAAAATTCTTGTCCCAAATTAAATTATAAGCAAAAAAAAACTAAATTTTATCATTCACAAGATTGATTTATACTTATTCTCGAGAAATTAAATGAGAATTGCATTTAACTTACTCTCTCTTCTTTTTCCCATAATTAATAACCATAAAAATTGAGTTTGCATCTTCTCATTAAACTTATTTCAAGAAAAATACAAAAATCTTGACTTCAAATTATTATATTTTATTTTTCTTAATAAGTGTAAAAAAATAAGGCAAATGCTAAATAATGCCCCTGTGGCACTCTTTAAGCCTTTAAATAGTAAGTTTTATATAAAAAAATTATAAAAATGTGTGAAGTCGCATTGGGAATTGAAATGTTCAACTTTTTGAATAAATTATTTCCTTAAATGGAATCCTTAACGAGTGCCCTTGGGGCAATGTTTAGCAAGACCCAAAAAATAATTTGCTTATAATATGGATCAAAGGGAGTATTATCTAATATCTCCCCTCAAACTCATACTACACTAACCTGAAGCATTGAGAGTTTGTCAAACAAGACATAAATAAAACATACTAATATTTTAAAACTATCCCTCAAATTGAAGCTTACTAGACTTAAAACTTGTTACAAATTAACCCTGGATATAAACGAAACCAACTAATAGCATTGCCAACAATGAAGTAGCAGCTGAAACCATATCAAACCAAATCAAAGATAGAGGCAATAGAGGGAGAAGCAGCTAAAAGATTCAGATTTGCCTTCAATGAGAAGACTTCTCAAACAGAGCATTCACTCACCGATCAAACAGATTCAAACCAACAGAGAGAAGAATCAAACTAGGGAGGAGACCAATCAAATAGAATAAACCAACAGAGAGAAAACCAATCAAACAGATGATAAATCATCAAAGAGATAAACTTCCAAACAGATGAGTCAACAAAGTTAATCAAATGATACCACTGAACCAAACAAAATCAAACCAAAAGATCGTAAATCAAAACCCAAACCATAGCATATACAACAATAACCGAAGTGAAAACAACAATTCAAGCGGAACAAAACTAATAAGTACCGAAAGACATTCAAAGAGATCCAACATATTGTTTCTTCCAGAGACAAAAACTCCAAACAAGCACACCGTTGATTTGCATGCCATCCCAATTCAAAATAAATAAATAAATAATAAGAATTATTCGAGTGAAAGAGGAGGAGCATACCATTGATTTGCAGAGATCGCTACAGGGGTTAGCAGTACGAACCCTAATTTTGAAAAAATCGGTTTGTCCTGTTAGCAGAATATATATATATATAAAAATATATATATATATATATATATCAAGTGAGAAAATTAAAATAAAAGGCTAAGATAAAAGTGAATCATATATTCCTTCTTTTTTTTTAAATTGTAGATGTTTTTTGTAACAATAAAAAAATTGTAGATTTGTTTGGCAAATTCTCTAACTATTTTCTTTCATCTCTATCGCACAAAACGTAGATCTTTTATTATTTTAATGAATTGTGAAATCATATTTTTTAAAGTGACCATGAAACCATCAATTTACATATCATGATTAATGGTATGGGTGCCAAGTCAAATGAAGAGATGCTTCCGGTTCAATAACAAACAAAACAGAAAAAAAATTTAGGGGGGTTATTGGATTGGGATTTCGAGGGATTATTTTGACAAAAAAGTCTTGAAGATTTTAAAAGACTTCGTGGGATTATATTGATTTTGTGAGATTTTGAGAGACTTTTTTTAAAAGATATTTTACAATCAAGATTCTTTTTTTTTTTTTGAAAATCTTGATTAAAAATCTTGATTGGATAACAACATATTTTGTGGCATTAAAAAAAAAAAGTTTTGATTAAAAATCTTAATTGAATAACAACGGATTTTGTGGCATCGGAAAAAAAAAAAAAGGTCTTGATTAAAAATCTTCATTGAATAACAACGGATTTTATGGGATTGAAAAAAAAACAAAAAAAAGTCTTGATTGAATAACACAAGATTTTTAAAATCCATTAAAATCCCTCAAAATCCTAATTGAATAACCCCCCTTAAATTCGATTAATCATGTTATTAACAATTTAGAATCTTTCATGGGAGATGGATATTTTTTTGGTCGAGACTCGTGAGAGATTGGTATGATGTTGTGGATTGACACTTATTCTTAAAAAGAAAAGAAATTTTAGTATTAAAAATACCAAATAGTCTTTTTTAATCTACAATTTGAAAAAAAAAAAGAATATGTGATTCACTTTTAATCTTAGCCTTTTATTTTAATCTAATGGTTTATATTTTTTCCTCTCACTCTCATATAAGAATGTCTTTTCTCACTTGATACATTCCCTATATATATATGTCAAAATTGGGCCGGCCATTAGCCCATCGACTTGGACGGGTTATGCTTCAAAAAAGTTAGTAATATTTGTTTTGGCCCAAGCTCATGTTGGCATCCTGAGGATTGGGTTGAGTCATTATCAGGTTTTTATGTCATTGTTGTAAATTTTTTTAATAAGTACATAGAAAATTACCATCTAATTGAAAAGTTATTATAAAAATATAGTTTAATACGTAATTTCAATAAAAATGATTGTATTTATCTAAAACTTTAATAAAAAATAATTAAGTCGGGTCAATCTGATCAATTTATAGTACAAAGTTCAACGGCCCAAGCTAAGTCAGGTCAACCCATTTAACAACTCTAATATATATAAGTTTTACTACAATATATCCCCTTCATTTTATGAAAGTTTAGCAAGTAAGACCTTTTAATTTGGCCAAAAATACCCACCCTTTTGTTTTTGTTAAAAAAAAATTAAGGGACACACATGTAATTTACTTTAAACATTACTCCCTCCGTCTCAAAATAAATGATCTGTTTGACAAAATTGTTTGTTTCAAAATAATTAACTTTTACTATTTATAATTTTTTCTTCTATTTAATCTCTTATTATTTCTATAGTGCAATGATTATGAGAGACAATACAATAACTAAAAAATCTACTTTTTCAAATTCCATAGTCTGTTTCCAATCAAAAAGAGAAATATTTTAGTAAAAGTCATATTCTCTCTCATTTATATATATTTCTTAAAGCGTGTGAAATTATAAACTAAGTCATTCATTTTGAGACGGAGAGAGTAATAGTGTTTTTTTTTTCTAATTTATTTGACCGACTCTCACTCTTCCTCTCTCTCCCATGTCTGCAGTGGCGGAGCCACTCACAGACGAAGGAGGGTTGCAGCTACAGCTGTCAAATGGGCCGGCCAAGTCCGATGGGCTGCACGCTATTCATGGACCAGACTGGTCCAGCCCATTTTCTATTGGACCGTGATTTGATGAGTCTGGCCCAGCCCTGTAAAAGCCTAGACCGGCCCGATGGGCTTATGGCCCGCTTCGATCCAATTTTTATTTGTTTATCAGTTTATTCTATCTTTTTTAAGTAACTTCGATACATTAGTTCTTCATAATTATTAATTTTATTGATATATAACTGTATGCAAGTGTAAATAATTTTAACATCATCACTTAATATGTATTAATAATTTATAAAATTATTTTTTACTAAAGTTTTAGGTAAATATAACCATTTTTATTGAACTTATACATTAAACTATGTTTTTTATAATATTTTTTCAATTAAATGATAATTTTTTATGTATTTATTGATTTTTTTACAAAAAGTGATATAAAAGTCTCGATAATGGGCCGGCCCGAAGCCCGATGGGCTAGCCCGGTCCAGACAAATCTTGGGAAGGGCCACATAGACTTGGGCCAAAAAGCCCAATTAAATTTGGGCCATCTATTTTGAAGCCCTAGTCCGCCAAAATACGCGGATTTTTGTCAGCTCTAGCTGCAGCCCCACCCACTCTTTTTAATTTTTCTTTTATATTAGTGGTAGTTTTATATGTATTATATAGGTGATATTATTTTTATGTGGAGACTATATACATATTATTATATATTAGACTTTTTTGATAAAAATAATCTTTTAACTATGTCAAGTATAAAATTAGACGCTTAGTGCTTAGTGTATTTCTTGTACTCCTTGTTTAAGATTTGTCTAATAAAATTTGTCATTTTAAAAAAAAAATATAAAATTAATTGTTGTTGTAGTTAGTAGTAAAAATAATAATAAAATAAATAAAAATAGTCTTTCAGAATCTGTCTATTATTGGTGAATTATGTCAAACATTAGTAGAGACAAATAAATTAGATTTGTATTCATTGATTGATCGAGTGTTACGACTTGTTTTGGCTCTTTCCGTGTCCATAACAACCACTAAACGTACATTTTTGGCGATGAAAATTATAAAAACAAAGCTATGTAACAAGATGTGAGATGATTTTCTCAAATGTTCAACGATTGTTTATATTAAAGATGAGATTGCTGAAAAATTCACCTTCACCTCAGATATGATAATATGAAAAATTCTAACTGATAATATTACAATATATTTTAGTCGCCTACTCGAATCTTTTTTCCTGGCTCCGCCACTGCATGTCTGTCACTTGTTTTTCTATGGTTGCAGTTGCAGCCCCCTTTCCTCATTCCTTTCTTTGTTAATCTTCTGAACCTCAATTGATTTCTATTTTTCCCGACCTGAATTAATTTTTTTCTCTTCTTTTCTTGTTCTCCGATATAAATCTATTTTCCACATTTAATCTTTTGGTGGATATAGCTATGTATTTAACTTAAAAGGTGTTTGCAACCTATTCTACTGTCCATAGAAGAAAAAGGAAGAAGAAAAAAAACATGAATTTATGCATAACGCCTAGTGCAATGATTACTTAGATTACTTAAGGGGCGTGGTTGAGTAACCAAGGGTCGAGGGTTCGATCCTCATCTTGGGTATGGAGCAGCTTTAAATCCTTGAGCCAACTGTTCCACCCATCGAGGTGCCTCAAATCTAACGAAGGATTAGTCACTGCGTTCGGCAGTGGATACCCCGGTCTCGACAAAAAAAAAAATTACTTAGATTGTTAATGTGAATTTTAAAAAGAAAAGATTAATTCTTAATGTGAATTTTTTTTTGGTTACATCGAAAAATAATTCTTAATGTGAATTACATGTGTGTCCCTTAATTTTTGTTTTTAACAAAAATAAAAAGGTGAGTATTTATGTCCAAATTAAAAGGTCTTCCTTGTTAAAATAGACTTTCATAAATGAAGTTGGTCTATTATATATATATATATATATATATATATATATAGGTGCTAACTTTGATCATAAGGATCGAAGTTAGCAAGTATGACCTACATGTAATTATAAGAGAGTGTGGGGACGCATGTGGGGTATATGAGTAGTTGAGGGGCGCGCGAAGACAATGGAGGCTAAGTAATTACATGTGGATCATACACTGCTTAACTTTGACCTAGAGCAAAGTTAGCAATCTTCATATATATATTTGTGTGTGAATTTTTTTAATCTACCTCTTTAAGATTCAGAGGTATTTATCCTCAACTATTTAATAATGTTTTAATCTTAATAAACGTGATTAATTCATCAATTTTGTATACCGACGGTTCATTTTATCATTGTTGATTTTGAAACTAATTCATCAATAATTGATTGATAATAAACTTTTCTCGACATTGAATACAAAAATTTATTTCCCAAGTACTTTTATATGAACGAGTGTGGTACAAATATTAACATATTTTTTTATATAAAATAAAAAAATATTTTATAGAAATACCACATTATGATATTGTAAAAATACTCATAATTTTTAATTTTTTATCATATTGGGACTTTTTTCCGTCAATATATAAATACATAAATGTGCAATGAGTGTGGTACAAATATTTAAAAGAAAGAAATACTAAATTAACTTTTGTAATTTAAATTATTTCAAATTTCATCAAATAAACCACCAAATTAGGAGCAAGATTTCTATAGGAACAAATACAAATCGTTATAATTTAGGCACACTAGATGATGAAAAATATAATTTAACCAAATTAGTCCTGACTTTGTAAGCTAATCTCAAATATATATATTTTGAACAGACAAAGACCTTACAAATATTTTAAAAAGATTTGATGATTTTATTAAACTGTCAAATTGGTTCACATGTTTAATCACTTACTATCAGTTAAGTCCCTATATTTTAGAACTGACTATCAATTTAAATTTAACAGTTTTAATGACCTTTTTGAAATATTTGCGAATATAAGTACATAAAATTCACAACGGGTGTGATACATATTTTATGCATCTCATTCTGGTATATAAGACCCACAACGGGCACGGTGGTAACATATAAATGTGCTTTGCATGTAAAATAATGAAATAATTAATATAAACAATATATTAATGTTGATATTTTAAAAATATAATAATGATTTTTTAAATTTTATTATATTGACATTTTCACAACGGTACATATTTTAAATATTTTAAGCATATCAAATCAGTACATATAGTATTGATTTTGCAAACACAAGTAAATAAAATATGCAACGGTCACGTTGATAATATTTAATAAATTTTTGCTTATTAATTAATTTAATAGAAAAATTATGTTAATATAATATTTTACAATATTATTAATATAATTCATTTTTGTATAACTACGGTAATATTGCGCGACCCGTCTTTTACTAGTGTAGACTAAAATATACTCCCTCCGGTTTTACATATACAAAAACTTTTACTTTTTGGGCCGTTTAATGCGCATGATAGAAAGATGGGATATGATAAAATTATCGTATCCTATTTAAATATTTTATTTTGTGCATCAATATGATATGATAAATTAAACTTATTGTTAATCCTATCCCATTGACTCTTTGTTATTTTAATCCTTATTTTAAACTGGGTTACCAACTTGATAACATAATTATCCAACACACTATTCATACTCATCTATCCACGATGATGTGAAATTAGTTAATTATGAGTATTTTTTAATTAATGTCAATTAATCAATAAAAAAAGTTTATGAAATATATGATTTTTTTAATAACACATTTATTCTTTAAAGATAACTTAATTATTTAAATATAATATATATGTTATCATGACAATATGAAGTGTGCATCAAACACGTGATAGGAAAAAATAATGCTATCTTTTTTTTTTTTATCATGTGTACACCAAACACACAAAATAATATTTATCATGTCATTATTCCATCATATCTTTATCCATTTTCTTATCGTATCTTCTATCTGTCGCATCAAACGGATATTTTAAGCTCATGAAATGATTAATGTATTTAGTCTATATTTATGAACCAAATATATCAATCATTCTATTGAATTAAAATGTAGAGATTTTTTTTCGTCCAGAAATCCTAGCTCAACTGACATAAAATATCGAAATTACTAAATCGGACGTTCATGACCTGGGTTCGAACCCCGGTTAATTCATTTATGTGTGAATTTATTGGTGACTTTGTTCTCTTTGTCTATGTATAAAAAAAAATAGAGATTTTTTTATATTTAGGACCGGAGGTTCCGGTAACTTAGAACACCGTCAAGAGCTTCAAAATCCACAGACGAACTTTACCTTCTTCGAGACACTTATTTCCCTCAAAACCCTCACGACAGAATCTCGTCATTGCAACAACTTTCCGATCTCATTCTCAATCTAGGTCACACTCCTCCTCCTCCTCCTCCTCCTTCTTCTTCTTCTTCTTCTTCTTCTTCTTCTTCTTCTTCTTCTTCTTCTTCTTCTTCTTCTCTTCTTCTTCTTCTTCTCTTCTTCTTCTTCTTCTTCTTCTCCTTCTTCTTCTTAGTTGATTTTATTAATTGTTTATTAATTGATTTTATTAATTGTTTACTCTTCAATTGTTGTCCAGGTTGAGTTGAATCCATCTCTTGCAGATACTTGGCTATGTTTAGGAAATTATATTTGGAAAAAAAAAGATTTATCTGCAGCATAAAACTGCCTTAATCTTGCGTTAAACAAGGTAACAATGGATTGTGAATTTTCATGACATGATAGATAGATATTGAAATGGTCTTTTTGTAATTTTTGCAATCAGTTGCATAATTACTAGATACGAACGTAATATACAAAATGGATTAGTTTTGATTTATATCATTATGTTCATATAAGAATGGAATTCTGCTATGAACTTAGCTGAGAAGCAGAATTCACTGTAGGGATCAGGGAACCACATGTTGATAATGTACCGATTATAACATTATAATGTACGTACCACAAACCCAACTACGGAACCAATTCTGTATATCCCTGCGTGCCTAATAATTCAAGAGTTGCATACTGTGTACCCCGAACCCGTACTAGGTGACTATGAGTAGAATGCTTGGATCTTAAGGGATAAATGTCTGCCATTAGGTTTTGTTAGAATCCGAGATTTTGAGGTCAAATCCTTTGTGATTTCATAACACGTATGAGGATATGAGAGTTTATAGATTATAGTTGATGAAACATGATGGTAGATTATAATCTTTCCTCCAACTGCTAGTCTATTTTCAAAAGAAATTTATGCTTATATTAACAGAACAGTTTATATAATTTATTAGTGTTAATAAAGCATGTGGAATGGAGCAAATAACTGTGAACCTGTGTGTCAAACAGGGCGTAAACTAAGTATATTTATTGGTTTGTATTTATTTATCGGAGTTATTTTTATTGATAGAAACTATACATTTTACATGGTTTTGATGCATGGTGAGTTGTTTATTCTTTTTTTCTTTTTCATGCTTGTAAGTTATTTCGCAGTGGCTATATGGCTCCTTAAGAGTTTGAGTAATACATTGTGATGTCTCTTTTATAAATCATGGTTGACAAAAATATTTTGGTTCTTGGTTTTGTGGTATTAGATGTGAATCTAAGAATCCCTAGAGGATTTACTTTGAGGAAAATACTTTTATTTTTATCCTTAAAAAACTCTATATTTTAATATAAATATTGAAAACCTATCGTAGCCAAGAGATTCTTTGTGGTCATTGCCTTTTTCTCCCGAGCCTCAGTTCCATTTTACTGGTTGAGATTCTGTGTGTTGAACTGATGAGTGTTGATAGATATTGGTTGTTTATGCAGGGTCCTAACAAAGAGATTCTTTGTCAATTATCAATGCTTAAAAGAAGTATGTCTCAAGGTAAGGGATTCCACTTTTACCTTCACTGTTTTTTTATGTGTCTTACAAAATATAAATAGAATAGCACTTGTATTTTTTCTGGACAAAATTTGGAATTGATGGAATATTATTTAATAATAAATTCATTACTGTTGATGAAAGCATTCAACATGCCAAGGAAGCAATTGCTTTGGATGTCAAGGATGGGAACTCTTGGTGTAAGATTTTAAATTAGTTGTTATTATTACTATTATTATATTTAAAAAATGAATCATGTTACAAAATTGCTGGCAATATCTTCTTACATTTATATTTAAATATTGAAATGTTAATATTAGATCTTATAATCATACAGCATCACCCCCAATATTAAAAACCTTGTCAATCATCACTCTACACCGCAAGCTTCCTCTTCCTTGTCAGAGACGTCGCTGGCATCCCCATTCTAGCAGTCAAGTTGGCATTTTTATATTGTAGAACTCGTTTTTTTCCAAATAACTTCATTCTGGCTTCCAAGATTAACCAATCTTTCATTTCTGACGCCAATGAGCAAAAGTTCTTGGATTTCAAGCTCACAATTTGAACCAGTACAAGAGTCTGCTTTTCTTTAGTTTATGCTGACATACAAAAAGATGATAAGCAGCACTGTGGAAAAGGCTCATAGTTGTAAAATAATGCTGTTAAACATTTAGAAAATACTTGTTATTGAAGATCGAAGAGTCTCATGGTTGAAGCTAATGAACATGGATGCAAACGAAGAGAAACACAGTGGTGATTTCAAATTTTGCACCTGCGGAGAACTTTTGAAATGCTTGTTTAAATTACCCAAACAAAGAATTTCATACTACAACATTTTAAATCCTTTTAATAAAATTTTCATTTAATTTTTAAATTGCCTTATGCAAACACTGTTGTTTCTTTTCTTGAAATGTACTGTGATGATTGAAATTGAATATAAGAAACCAGTTATTCTTTTCTGGCTGCCCTAGGATTTGCTATCTTAATACTTTCAATGCGTCTCCTTGTACATTGTTTGTGACTGAACATAATTCACCTTTAAATTTTCATTTTCATTTTCCTTTTAAACTATTGTGTTAAATTTTATTTTTTATAAATAACATGCAATATTTTTTGTCTTTTGAGCCCCTTCTGACTCTGATCTTCTTGACAGATAATCTTGGAAATGCATATCTTACGAGTTTTTTTGTCACTGGATCATGCCAGACTTTCACATTCTTTAAAAGCATATCAAAATGCTGTGAGTATGAAGAGGAAAGATTTAAATTTTAGCTGCAATAATATGCATATGATAGATATGTATCTTCCTTTTGGTTATTTTTACTCTACTCGTAAGTGCATGGATATTACTGTTATATTTAATACTAGTAAATGAGTGGAAGACCTTATGTTTGGTCAATATGTACCAGGAGAAGGATGAAGGGATCAAGTCCCATCCAGACTTTTACTTTAATAGTGCTACTGTAAGTTGCACTTGATCCTTTATTCTACTTCATTGTGTTTAAGTCTTAAATATGTTAGCTTATTTTTTCTCCGGAAACATTGATGTCATATTTATCAGTTTATCTGCTTCTGCCTTCCAAGTATTTATATAAAGTAATATTTAATCATCAAATTCACATATAATGCTTGAATTGTCTATTGGGTTGGGCGGAGTTTTTATTGTCTGTCTAAATACTTGTTACAGGCTAACACTATGAGAGGGCCCTTAATGGATTTGAGGCTGCTGCTTTGAAGGATCCAGGTCTCAATGCTGCAGAGGAGGTTCAGAAAATTTTCAATTTACTTGACAAGGTGGACAATCTTTTGAGGGTAATGAAATTTTCTTTGGTTATGTAGTAATAATTTATGCCAGTAATTTGTTGATACAATTTTTTTCATATTTTTTCAATAGCTTGCTATCCTGGTGTGGGGGTTCTTTTTTCAAATTCTTCTATTTTCTGAAGTGCCTTATTTTTTTCTTTTAAAAAAATGGGTTGTAGTTGTCATCTTATTTTGAGGGAGGCAGCTGGTTTGTGTACAATTTATTATGTACAGGTGCACGTAAGAGCTAAGCGAATCGCCTCTTTGGCAACATCATTGGCTGTTGTAAATTGTAAGCATGTTTCTGGCATCATCACTATCATACTGACTAGAATCATGTCTGCATTTTGGTGGAAGTGAATTCGTCATACAGAACAGTTACCACAGACCTTCTGTCAGAGGGTCTTAATTGAGCGCTAGCAGTACAGGGGAAGGTGATATTCTTTATTAGGAGTGACGGTGTTGCTCCTCTGTAAAGTGTTCTCTCCAGAAACAAGTTTTTCACTTTTTATAGTCTTTTGTATAACCCTCTTTCTGGAGTTTTGAGATTTCATTTTTTTCCAGCTAGTTTTGGAAGTAATGTTGATTTTGTGTAAAAATGCACCTAGTAAACAAAGAAACAGTCAAACACCAACAGTGTAATAGTGGCATGGTAGGGATTATTTTGAGAACATTTGTAAGTATAAGGGTTGATTTGAGAAGGAAAAATTTGAATGGAAGCTATAACTAACAGTGTAATAGTGGCATGGTATGGAATAAGTATCAATTTTTTAATAAAATCAAAACAAAATTTCCCATTTATGCTTGAATTTACTTGCTTAAATGTATTTTCCTTGATAATATTGGATTGGTACAATATAATATTTAAGATAAAATATAGTAAATTTGAATTGGTAATGATGTGGGTTGATTCACGTGGGTACTGTAATTTTTCAAAATGTATTTCCATTCCCTTTATGTTAATATCTTGAGAACAGTTGCAATCTATGCAGAAATTGGACTCAAATGATCTTGGTTTTTGTCATTTTGCAGATACTATTTGTTGTGTGATTCAAATCAAACTTTCTTTGTTCTCTCAGTTTATGGTGTACGTCAGGATGTGGTAAGAATTGCTGGTGAAGTTTTAAGTTTTATGACATCATTTCTTCTTGGTTTCTTCTTAGCCGCGTTTTTCGAAAAGTTAAAAATCACTTATCTTGAATAAATTTCCACTGTGACAAACCAGTTGCATGGTTCATTCATTCTCATTTCTCTTTGTAAAAAATTGATTGGGGTGGTCTACACTTAAAGAGAGTTTTTACTATACCTAAAAGATAAAGTTTTTTTTTTACATAATCTCAATCACTTCTAAGCACATGATCTTTGCTGCAATTAAGGTGTGTCGGTAAAATCATGTGCTGTGATGATTGATAACTATCGAGGTTGACATGAACAGGGATAAGAGAAAACCAAATATGCAATAATAGTGTGCAGCTTCAGAAGTGCTGAATATAGGTTTGGTTCAGCTGATATAAGACCCCAAATGAAGTTTTAGTAGATAAATCATTTTTGGTCATTTTTCATTCTCTTTAGAAGAACCTATTTGGATTTTTCTTATAATATAAGCACTGGTGTAAGTATTTGAAAGAACTTGTAGAAAGAACTTATGATAGGTTCGTATGTTGTTTTCTTCTTATTTTCATTAGCTCATTATATTTATCCTTATATCCTCTTCGATTGCGAAAAATAGCTTATTCATAATCTCTTATATGATAAATGTTTATTAAATAAGTGTTCAGTTAAGCTATATCCAAGCACATTGACTACTTATTTGCTGAATAAAAGTTTGGGGCAATTTTTTTCTTACCCTCCTGCATACTGTGGCACAAGTTATGGTGCATAAGCATATGCTTATGCTTATGCACCGTGCATAAATATCCCAGATTGCTTAGCGTACACCCCATATTTCTAGCGCACCTCCTATATTTCTAGCGGACCCTCAAATTTTTAGGGGGTGCGTTAGAAATTTGGGGGTGTGCGCTAAGCAATCTGAGAGGTGTGCTAAGCAATTTGGGGGTGCATTAAGTAATTTTTATTAGGCTTAAACATACATTTGATCCCTGTATGTACACAAATTTTTCGTTTTAGTCCCTGTATCGAAAATTTTGACAAAATAGTCCCTGTATCTCACTTTTTTTTTGACGTTGGTCCCTGCCGTCCAATTTCATCCAAGTGGCAAACGTTTTGCCACCTAGACCCTGCCACGTGGAATGCTAGAGGGACCAAAACCAAAAAAATGAACTGAATGCAGGGATCAAAACCAAAAAATTGAACTGAATGCTAGAGGGACTAAAACCAAAAAATTAAACTAATTGCAAAATGACTCATTTAAACTATAAATCCCTAAATTGAAATTTGTTTCTCCACTCTTCTCTTCTCATAAACCAACTTTCATGGCAAAAATAATTTTGCGTCGATCATTGCGCCCCATTTGGATGAGTTTTTTGATGAAATTATGAGAGGCATTGCGAATGTTGACAACGTGATCAGAAAGCCGTCGAGAAAACCATCACGGTTGGGCGGTTGTTGATCGGGATCGTTGAAAGGGAAATTATCAGGATAATCTTTTTTAGCAATGAGTATCTTTGTTGAAAGGTTGATGAGAAGAGAAGAGTAGAGAAACAAATTTCAATTTAAGGATTTAGAGTTTAAATGGGTCATTTTGCAATTAGTTTAATTTTTTGGTTTTAGTCCCTCTAGCATTCAATTTAACTTTTTGGTTTTGGTCCCTGCATTCAGTTCAATTTTTTGGTTTTGGTCCCTCTAATCCAGTCAGCAGCATTTTTTGCCCACGTGGCAGGGTCCAGGTGGCAAAACGTTTGCCACTTGAATAAAATTGGACGGTAGAGACCAACGTCAAAAAAAAAGTGCGATACAGGGACTAAAACGAAAAATTGGTGTATATACAAGGACTAAATGTATGTTTAAGCTTTTTTATTAATTATGCACAGTGCATAAGGAAAAAACTTATGCACCATAACCACTCCCGCATACTGTTATAATTATCAATTGAAGAATTATTGTGGTTTTAAGCGAGCTCTTCTCAATGTCATGCAGATTAAAGGAGGAGATCAACTCACATTGCTTGATCCTTGTTTTCGTGATGTTGATGTTTCCTGGAAGGAGAAGGTACACTTTTATCGAAGATATTCCTGATTTAATGCAACAATGTTCTAATTTCTCTTTGAAATAATAAAAAAAAAAAGTCATTCTGATTAAGGCTTTACCTTGTCTCATTCATGTATATATTGCAAAATATCATTACCAGTTGAAATCTATACGCCTGGATTTCTATGAGCAAGTGCTTGTTAATGGAAAAGCTCTGACTCTGCAGCAAGCTATTCGTACGTTGATATACGCCCAACATAAACCATGAACAGACCACTGCTAAATATGTGTTTGTCTTTGGCTGATGGTGAGTTGGTGTTGCATGCTATGTCCATTTTGTTGATATGTATAGAGGTGAATTTAGTTCCAAGTCATGGGTCACAAACACAGAATAGAAAAAGATACTGGAGTGTAAAGTTTCACATTTGGTTTCCTAGTTTTACCATCACAAGTTTTGCATTTGTCAAATATGGTAGTAGTTTTTTTGAGATCCTCTTTTTATTTTTTGATGCCACAAAACATGTTTTTGTAATATTCTTGTTGTATACGTGTGTATCGGGGTTTTGATATAGTTATAAAAGCGTTTACGGTTCAAACTTCATCGGGGAGAAATGGCCACATTTAATATCTCATAGTGCCTTGAATATGACCTTATGGGGAGGTAACCTACGAAGAAAAAACAACCGTAATCTTTTATAACTCCTGCACTTTGACAAGGTAAAATGGTTAGAAAATTTTCAACTTCACATGAGCGTTATCTTTGTTACGATCCATCGGCCATTAGATCCTATAAAAGATTTTCACCAAAAAAGAACAAAAAACTCAAGAGGTTAATACACGTAGTTAGGTATTTGTGTGTTTGTTAACTTTTTTTTTTTTTTTTTCAGTGTTAACTTATTTTAGATGATGATAATCTGAACGTCTTAAATGTGTCTCAAGACTAATTTAGTTTTTATTCAAATGCTTTTATAATTAAAATGAAACTTGTCTCTTGTAGCATACGGCTGAAACTTTCTTCTAAAATAAAATAAAATAAAAATCAATAACAGATACAAATAGATTCTAGTGATTATGAGACTATCAACTTATGAAAATTATTGATCCAAGAGAGTAACACTTTTTTCATTGATCAAGACTATCCGTCCCTGTTTCCGGCGGTGGCGTAATGAGGCAATTTCCATGCGTGGGCAGTGGGGCCGCCTAGTGGTGGCTGTGGAGGAAGGAGTGAGTGAAAAGTGGTGAAGTATAATGGGTTGATGGTGATAATAACGTTGAGAGTGGGGTGAGTGAAAGGAAGGTAGTTGTTGTAACTTGGATAGGAAGAAAGAGAAAGAGAATATTTTAGTGAGAGAGGAATGAGAATGAGGTGGTGGTGTTGTTGTGTATACACGAAATACTAGTAGTAGGGAAGAGACAGAAAGTGCGTGCGTGAGTGGGTTGGGTGTATATAGTAGAAAACGGATATCC
This sequence comes from Trifolium dubium, assembly GCA_951804385.1. Classification (NCBI taxonomy): domain Eukaryota; kingdom Viridiplantae; phylum Streptophyta; class Magnoliopsida; order Fabales; family Fabaceae; genus Trifolium; species Trifolium dubium. The sequence goes on from OX638064.1 coordinate 57,232,141, forward strand.
TGCAGCTTTTGATCGTCTGATTAAATATTAACGATCGAGATTAAAATTTTGAGAAACTGTATTAAATGCATCGTGATTGTCTGATATGATCTGTACGCCTGAGATCAATTACTGAGTATAGTAAGTACAACAGCTAATCTATATCCTATATAATACACTCAGAATGCGCAGATAACAAAAACAAAATTAAATCCAAATTTGTTAGGAAAAGCTGTACCATTGCTTGACCAAAAAAAATAAAATTGTACCATTGCATAAATAAAACACAAATGCCATTTCCATTATTTATATATAACCGTCTCACTGCTTTTCTCTCTCAAATTTATGCTGTTTAGGTTTTGAAGTTGCAGCTTCATTTCTCATCCTCACTTGATCTGAGTATTTTCATCGTTCTTATCTGCTTTCCCTTTTCTTATATCGCTAACTGATTCTCTTTCGTTTCTCATTATCATCGGTGATGAATTTTTTTTTCTTCTTTTTCTGTATTCGATTTCTTGTATCTTTTTCTTCACATATGCTTTGCTTTTTCTTCAGTTATGGTGAATTTTTTCATCTATTTTTGTTGTTGAACTTCAACTTTATTGTTCTAATTTTTGATAGATCTCGTATCTTGAATATTCTGTTTCTGCGAAAACGTGTACTATTTATATGTCTGGTGATTTTCCTGTTTTAGAGAGTATAAATCAATCTATTTCCTTAATTAATTACTTAATTTGTTCTTTTGATTCCCCGTAGGAACATGACATCGCTACGAGATATTATATTGTATGACGGCGTCGATTTGAACAGCGATGGTACCGGCCGTGGTCATAGAGGTGGTCGTAGCGGCGGTACCGGCCGTGGCGGCGGTACCGGCCGTGGCGGCGGGCCTCATGATGAAGATGATGAGGTAGTTTTTCTTCACATATGCTTTGCTTTTAATTCACATGTTATGGTGAATTTTTTCAATCTATTGTTGTTATTGTTGAAGTTCAACTTTACTGTTGATAGATCTGTTATGCGAAAACGTGTATTTGTCTGGCGCAGTGATTTTCGTTGATTCTGATTTTTCCTTAATCATTTTTTAATTGTTATTGCTTTTTGTCACTTATTTATATTCTGTTATGCGAAAACGTGCATTTGTCTGGCACAGTGATTTTCGTTGATTCTAAATTTTCCTTAATCATTATTTTTTAATTGCTATTGCTTTTTGTCACTTATTTTTTGGTCGTGTGTGGTGCTTAAGTGGGAAGAAGATGAACTGGCTATAATGGAGAGGCACTTGGAGTTTGAATTCCCTTCTGTGAATGACATCGCTAAGGAATTACAAAATCTGGTGCTGCCAAATGTACCTTTCCGGACAACTAACGACATAAGACGCCAGCTTAAGAAGATGAAGGAGGTGAAGATGAACAACTTAAGACAGCAAATTGAAGACCTAGAGAAAGAGGTGCAGGATGTTGAAGCATCATATAAAGAGGTGACTGCCCAGTTGGCCATTGAAAGGACTAAATTTGCAGACCTGCCAAGAAAAACATTGTTACGGGGAGAAATCAAACTTGAAATTCAGAAAGAAATGCAAGCTATGGATAAGCTCATTCAAGACCGTCTTGATGCATTCAAGGGTCGTTTGGTTACACTGACAAATGGATATTACTATTTTGTTGAGTGATACAGAATGGGCTTACTAGAGTATATTGGCCCAAATAGACTTATTGGGCTTAGTATAATATATTGGGCTTAGTATAGTATATTGCCCAAATAGACTGACTGGGTTTAGTAGAGTATATTGCCCAAATAGACCGATTGGAGCTTCCACGCATTTTAAAAATACTGATAGTTTTATCTTGGGTTCAAATTCATTCAATAATGCGTATTTTTTTCTTCTTCTTCTTCTTCTTCTTCTTTTCTTTGACAATTATAATGCGTATTCTTTATTCCTGGTCATTCACAACACAAATGTCCATAAACTTGTTAAGACATCCACATATTAAGTCATGTTGTCTGTTAATTTACACATTTTATTTAGTTGATATTGATATATTAAATTGCATTGAGAACCTCCTCTTAATTAATGAAATGTTATCAACACATTTTCATCAAAAATCCAACGAGTAACCTTGTAGTTCAACCAATGACCCCCATAACCTTGCCTAGTCGATGACCGGTTCAAACTTTAATTAATGAAATGCTATTGACGCATATCCTGCGTATCCTTCAATTTATAGGTTGGCATTTCGTTTCTTTTGTGTGCACCACTTTGTCTAAGTCGTTAATTAGTTGGTTCTCAATTATGAATGAATGAAAGGAACCAACCTAAAACAAAGTTTAAAGAAAATTGGGATTATTCTTATATTGTGTCTGTGAAAACGAACACCACAACGGCAGATGACAATGACAATTACCATTTCAGAGCTTCAACGGTTATGGCAGATGGTGTTTTTTTATAACTAAATTCCTAAAATATCTCTACAAAAATAGGCTATAGGAAAAAAGAAAGATGACGACCAACCAATTCTCCTAAAAAATCCTGCTCTAGACCACATTCTCCTCAAAGCTGTTATTATTTCTACCGGAGCATAAAACAAAGTCCAATTAACAAACAAAAACCACCTTAGCTTGGTATAATAATTCTTAGTATATAGTTTTTCTATCTTCTTTTCTTGTGGTGTTCACCATAACTTGGATATCCTTGTTTTGTTTGCTGAATACTACTTTCATTTTTTTGATCTTGTTTGTTACAAGATAATTTTGTTGCTGATCTTTTATTTCTTTTTTGAGTCACATATTTCTTAATTATAGCATATAATAACTTAGGTAGCTTCAAGTTATTATATATATAGAATTATTTAGAAAAATTTCTTTGTTATGTCAGAAAAAATGAAGGGCTCAAATAATCGATATACAACAAAGATTTTTAATGTTCAACTTCACTTTATAAATTTTCTCACTTATGTTCTAATTTTGGTATTTGGTTTAACACTTGGAATAATGATAAGTTTCTATCTTAAAGAGTGCACATTTAGTCTACAATTCACTCAGTTATCACTATCTTCTTTACCGAGAACACCACCTTTGCCACCGCCGATTGCTGCAAAACAAGAACGTGTAGGATTGAAGGAGTTTCTTAAGCCTCCTCCAATTAATATTATGCATGATATGGATGATGATGATGAATTGTTATGGAGAGCTTCTATGACTGCAAAAATACCTGATTACCCTTTTGAACGAATTCCAAAGGTTGCTTTCATGTTTTTGACAAGAGGTCCTGTGTTTTTGGCACCTTTGTGGGAACAGTTTTTCAAAGGGTATGAAGGGTATTACTCAATTTATGTGCATTCATTTCTAATCCTTCTTATAATGGATCACATCCTGAGAGTCCTGTTTTTCATGGTAGAAGAATTCTTAGCATGGTCAGTTTCATATTACATTTTAATTTTTGGTCTATTCTCTATTATTGCTTTAATCTGAATAATGAAAGTTATTATTGCTTTGATGATAATTTAAATGAATTATAAGATATATAGTTGTGTGGAAATGTGTTGTGATATTTGTAGCTATGTAAATTGCTTAGTAGTAAAATGGGAAAGGGAAACACATTACAGAGACATAAAATGCTAAATATAATATTGCAAGGCTATGAATTATAGTTGTTAGAGAAAAATACTTAGCTAGAATAATAATATGTAATAAATAAAATAAATTTTTTTTTTTTCAAATTGTAAACAACCGAATTTAATTGCAATTGAACTAAAATACACCACATAACAAAACACAAAATCCAGAATTAAACTTCGTTTCAAAAAGTCTCCAACACTGATCACCATAAAAAGACTAACATCTAAAGAAAAATTGTCTTCGGTGAAGCCAGCCATTGCCTTAAATAATACCGATCTTGTTTGCTACATCCAAAGCATCATAATCAGGTGTCAACCTTACATAGGGCTTCTTGGTGCCATCAGGCCTGATCAAGGTGTTAACTTTCTTGGCCTGGATGTCATACATTTTCTTCACTGCATCCTTGATTTTCTTTTTGTCAGCTCTCAAGTCAACAATGAAAACCAAAGTGTTATTGTCTTCAATCTTCTTCATTGCAGACTCAGTTGTGAGTGGATACTTCAAAATCTGATAATGATCAAGCTTGTTCCTTGGTGGAGCACTGATGCGAGGGTATTTGGGGTTCCTATCCTTTGACAAAGTCTTAGGCCTATGAAATGTAACAGTTGTCCTGATCTTCTTAGTCTTCTTCTTAATGGCAGTGCTTGATTTCACTGCTTTCGCAGCTTTCAAGGCCTGTGCCTTTGGATCGGTCTTCTTTGAAACATCACCTTTAGGTGGAGCCATTGATCGGCAAAGAAAATGAAACCCTAGATGTTAAATCTGCGAGAAAAAACCTGGGCGGAAGCAGATTGAATAATTAATATGTAAAAAATAATATTATGGTAAAATCTGACTGAATAATTATGTAAAAAAGTTGTACATTGTCAATATAAAGTATTTAAATTCAAAAAAAGTAAAGTGTAAGAATTAATTTTGTTAACAAAATTGTTCAGACAAACAGGTATGTACTATGTAAGGTACTAATTTTGATGTCACATTTTCTGCATATTTGTTCACATTTTCTGAATTAATTTTGTTAATTTTGATGTCACAAACAGGTATGATGTACTAAGGTACTAAAATTGTCCAGTAATTTGTTACTACAATTTTAGAAATAAACAATGATGAATAACTAACCCTTCATTTTATATGATATTATGCAGGAAGTTGAATGGGGCAATGTGAACATGATTGAAGCCGAGCGTCGCCTACTATCGAATGCACTTCTCGATATCTCAAACCAACAATTTGTTCTCCTATCAGAATCCTGCATACCGCTCTTCAACTTCTAAACAATCTACTCTTACTTAATAAACTCTACACAAAACTATGTTATGGCTTTTGACAATCCTACTCCGGTCGGTCGTGGCGTATCCCTCAAACAATGGAGAAAAAAGGGTACCAATGGTTTGAAATGGACAGAGAACTTGCTCAAGGAGTTGTGTCTGATAGAATATACTTCCTAGTTTTTCAACAATATTGCAAAGGTTCATGTTATGCAGATGAACGTTACTTGCCAACTTTTGTTAGCATCAAGTTTTGGGAAGGAAATTCAAATAGGAGTTTGACTTGGGTTGACTGGTCAAAGGGTGGTCCACACAGTTATGGGAATTTGTTAAGACATTTTCTGAATCATCTGCAATGAAAGGAGGAGGGTCCTCACAGTTATGCTCAAAACTCACAAGCTCAGGCATTATATCAATACCTTTTTCCTATACTTTATCTCTAATTAACACACAATGCAATTATATAATGTAATGTTAATTTTTCTTGATATCCATACTTTCTTGCTTTATCAATTAGGTGTTTGTGTTTTATGAGTATTGAATCGCAACCGGGGCTGCAGTAACAATGTGATAGCTATGTTGATATAATTAACCACTTGTTATTATTTATTTTTCTGCAGAGAATAGGAATTGAAGCTGCTAAAACCTTAATCCAAGGAGCAATAGCCAACAAATTTGATCCCAACAGTAATTCATCTTATTCTAGGAAACAAATTTGCATTGCAGACTTAGGTTGCTCCACAGGACCAAACACCTTCATTGAAATTCAATCCATAATAGAAGCAATAGAACACCAATACAACTCAAAAGGTCTTACTATCCCAGATTTCTAAGTTTTCTTCAATGACCATATTTCAAATGATTTCGACACACTCTTCAAAAACCTTCCAACAAACAGAAACTAATTTGCATCTGGTATTTCATTCATCTGCATCACTAAATTGGATCTCTAAGATTCCTAAAGAGATCACAGATAAAAGCTCTGCTGCTTGGAACAAAGGGAGAATTCACTGCACAAATGCTCCAAAAGAAGTTATAGATGCTTATGCAAATCAGTATCAGAAAGACATGACAATTTTCTTGCATGCAAGAGCACAAGAGCTTGTGGGAAATGGACTAATGGCACTTCAAATTCCTGCTTCAAATGATGTAACTTTTTATTCAGATTTTTACTCTGGTAAATTTTTTTAATTTCGTGGAACTTGCCTAGTAGACATGGCCAAGGAGGTGAGGAACTGCCCCTTTTTATAAATTTTAAACTTTTTCATATCTTCAGTCTCTAACAACGGTAGCTAAATAACAATTTTTTTTACAAGTATATAGAGTTATTATTTGTGATGACTATCACTTTTATGTAGAAAAAGTGGACACTTTCAACCTGCACCACGTTGTCTAAGTCGTTAACTAGTTGGTTCTCAATTATGAATGAATGAAAAGAACCAACCTAAAACCATGTTTAAACAAAATTGGGATGATTCTTATATTGTGTCTGTGAAAAGGAACACCACAACGGCAGATGACAATGACAATTACGATTTCGTAGCTTCAACGGCGATGGCGGATGGTGGTTTTTTATAACTAAATTCTTAAAATATCTCTACAAAAATAGGCTATAGGAAAAAAGAAAGATGACGACCAACCACATTCTCCTCAAAAATCCTGCTCTAGACCTTAACGTAGTTGTATTGAATAATTGATTGATGAACTTTTTGATCGTTATACTGAGAAAGTGAAGGAAAATCCTGCTATAATGGATATACAAAACCTTAACGTAGTTGCACTTTATGTAGTTCTTAGGCGCAAGGTGAAGTAGAGTAACTAGTTATGAATAATAAGCATTACTGCAACAAGTAATCTATAGTTTGTTGTAAGTTTTTTACTTTTCATAATTACTGTCATTAAACATGTCTCTACTGTTTGTATCAACATTTTGGCGGAAAAAAAGCAAACGCCGATGAATTTACCCACAAACTCGTGGATCTTCGGTGTTATACACACACACACACTAGCACATAGTATTTACTCAATTATTAACCAATAGAAATTAAAAAGGATATAACGAAATTAAAAAAGTGAAAATGAATGCAATTAAAGGTTAAAATCAAGCATTTAGTTTAGTTAATATCATCATCTCTTAGAATACTATACTATAGACTAATATCATCTCAAACAACACACACTTAATCAACTCACCATCTGCAAAACTTAATCATCTCTCTAAAATATTAATGGTATTGATGTTTGAATCGTCTTTCTTTGCACTATCTCTCACAATCTTCTTTTCCAGAAGACTCCATTTGAAACCCTTTTTTCTGTTGGACTCGCGGGGCTGACGGTTTTCGTTTTCGGTGGCGGAACTCATTTTAGATCGCAAATGTGGAAGAAGCTGCCGCGGCGGAGCGTGCAATTGCTAGCTAGGTTAAAAGGGATATGTGGGCTTTGAGCTTCTAAAATAAATGGGCTATATAATGGGACAAATTTTACAAAACTGCTTTATCCACCCTCTGAATTACTTCCACGCCCCCCCCAAAGTACCTTAAATACCCTTCGGATTATATCTCCCGAAATACAGTAAGATCAAAAAATTTCGGATCCTACAACCTAAATTGTAATTTATGTGAATTTAAAATTGCTGCAGTCATTTTGGTAGATACGATCCGAAACTATAATTTTTTGGGAGTTATGATCTGAAAACTCTTAATTTTCAAACGTTATGATCCCAAATAGTTTTTTTAAAAAGCCAGCTAACAGACCCGTACCTTCATTCTATACTCAAACTGACACTTATGCGATACTTATCTGATACTTCCCGATACGTATTTTGGTTCATTCTCGATACGTATTCAGAGAAGTATCAAATATTTACATTTTATTTATTCTTTGAAAAGAAATAAAATGATCCAAAAAGGGATAAATATTTGGTTTACGTGCATACAAATTTTCAACTTTTGTCAAAGAAAGATAAATAATATAAGAAATGAGTTACAAGATTATAGGACATTAGTAGAGATGCGCATGACTTACTTTTTAGATAGTACTTAAGATCTGTAAATTCACTTGTTTTGATAATTTTAATATTTTAAATGTTTCTTTATTTTCAATTTTTATTATGTCTATATATTTTACATTTATATATTTAATTTTTTTATAAAGTATCCTAGACGTATCGTATTTTAAATTTCAAAATTTTCTCGTATCACCGTATCCATATCGTATCTAGTATCCGGGCTTCATAGGTGGTGACATTTGGTAAAAAAAATTGGGACAAGTTTGATACGGTGATAATAAATGAAATATTACATACAATAAGTATATAATATGGTATGTTGCACCCGAGTCTAATACCCAAATAACATAATGCTTATTACTATATGTTAATGTTGGGGAGGAAGTCACATACATTAAGAATTTTAGCATATTCTAATCATAATAACCGCCGAATTAGTTGAAATAGTCCTTGTGTATTGGGCTAATTGCAGAAATCCAAGAGTAAAATACTTTGCTGATGAACTTTCAAAACTAATCAACTAATGCCACTTAGTTTGCAAACTTATCTTTTTAAACTTCTAAGTTTCAAATATGTCATTGAAGTTAGGAATGTGAAGTGCATTGGAGACACTATGATAAACTCATTAAAAAATTTATATAATTGCATGTTATAATGAATCCTATTTAAAAAAAAGAATGATAATTAATCTCACAATCTCATTCAAAAAATTATTTCTATTAATCTAAATTAGCTTCAACAACTTAGATACAATCAATAGTAGCAAACTAGTAACAGTGTTGGGATTAGAAATCAAAATACTCCATAGATCTAAAAATCCAGCACAAGATAGCAAACCAAGTGTATTCACAAGTACTACAATTTAGCCAATGATATTAGCATATGTTTCCTACATAGATTAGATAAGCTTAATGATGAAGAAACTGGGAAGCACTTCTAGCAGCAGTTTGCTCAGAAGCATTGGCAAGACCCTGCAGCATCCTCAAAATCTCACTTGTGTCTTCCAAGTAATATTTGGCCTTGCTTGGTTTCTGACCAACAGTACAAGGAAAAACATCTGCAATAGGCGATAACGATGCCCTTGCACTCGTTATTACCCCGAACATGTCTTCATCTGATCTGTCATCTCCAATGCATAGAACAAAATCTGGAATCACTCCCTTTTGTTGCATTGTTATCAGAATATGTTCTGCTACAATACCCTTACTCACTCCCTGCACCAAAAATGTAATAGGGTTGTCAAAACATGGTTCTAGGCCAATTATGAGCATAGCTACACTCACCTTGAAGTTTTGGAGGTCCAAATTCAAGTATTCTTTTTAACTAAACAGGCTAGTGGACCATAATTCACAGCAATAAGTATTAAGTAGTATGCAAATTACTTCAACTAAATATAACAAATCTCAAATTAGATTTTTAAAAGTAGAAAGACAACTTTTGATTACTGACCTGAGGTTTAACTTCCACAATGCTTGGACCACTTTTAACTGAAACAGGCTCATTGGCGAGAACACTTTCTAGATGATCAAGAAGCTCCTTAGCTTGACATGAACCGAAATCTCGGTCTGCAAATTCGTAATTCCAAACAAGAGCGCTCTCTTTGGACTCTATGTTAGAACCGTCCGTAGTTTCTGTATATAACTGCATAACTGGCTCAGCAATCTGTTTCCAGTCAAAATCAGGCACAGAAACACAAGTTTCCCATTCTTCAGTATGACTTGTCCTGAAAAAAAGGTATAAGATTCTTCAGTTTAAGTACCTAAGCAAGCTCCACCAAATAAAATAGTTTATTTTTTTCTAAGTATGATCCCTCAATCAAAACCAAATTTCATCATCCTTAAAAAGTAAGTAAAAAAAACTTTGTAGTACACGAAAGAAAACCATTAATACAGTTCACAGTCACCACACAACAGATGCATACGCAGTAAGCACCATGACACAAGGAAAAATAGCATAACATACCTCACAAAATAGCCGTGCTCTGCAGCAAGTCCAAGCTTTTCACAAGAAGAAAACCATTCAGTAAGAGTCTTTCTCTCCTTTCCACTTACAATGAAAACACAATTCTTGGTGTCATTGCACAGGCTATTCAAGATGGAAACAGCTTCAGCACTAGGTGTTGTACTAATTGATCCAAGCTGCACCATAGTACTGTCATAATCCAAAAGAATAGCTCGGTGCTTCGTCCTCTTATAAGCTGAAACAATATGTTCCACGGATAGCTTTCGAAAGTTTGGATCCAAAGCGATAACTCGAAATCCTAAACCAAAACCAATTCCCCAGCATCTCCTCCTCAGATGATCCCTACAAGCCCTTTCCAGATCCTGCAAGAAGCTACGAGCCCAATAAGCAACATCGTGCGTACTAACGTACCTATAATGCTTTTCATGCCGCATTTGTTTTTCAGACTCCGGGACCACTAAGGCAGAATCCATAGCTTCAGCAACAGCATCGATATTCCATGGATTCACCCGAATCGCACCACTTAATGATGGGGAGCACCCGATGAACTCAGACACCACCAGCATGCTCTTCTTTTGGATATTTGTTTTTATTCCTAAAATCTCATCTATCTTCTCATTTCCTTGTCTACAAATGATATACTCGTAAGGTATAAGGTTCATCCCATCTCTCACAGCAGTAACAAGACAACATTCTGCAATTGCATAATAAGCTATTCGCTCGTAACTCTGGAGCGTTGTATCGATCAAGATTGCGGGTGTGTACCCAGGCCTTCCAAATGTGTCATTTATCCTTTTCACAGTTGCATAAGTTTCACACTGCACTTCTTGCACATCTTTTCCGCGGCCTCTAGCAGGGTTTGCAATTTGTACCAGAACAACTTTTCCTCTCTTATCAGCATGTTGTATAAGCAACTGTTCCATCGCCAAAAGTTTTAAGCTGATTCCTTTAAAGATATCCATGTCATCCACCCCAAGCATCACAGTTTGACCTTTGAACCGGTTTCTTAGCTCCGCAACCTTGCGTTCTGTCTCAGAAAGATTCATGACTGATTCAAGCTGACCTATATGAATGCCAACAGGAAGAATCTTAATGCTAACAGTTCTTCCATAGTACTCGAGACCGATATAGCCTCGCTTTGATTGATAAGCAATCCCTAGCATTCTACTGCAACAGGAGAGGAAATGCCTAGCATAGTCAAAAGTATGAAACCCTATAAGATCAGAATTCAGAAGAGCTCTAAGAAGTTCATCCCTAACAGGAAGGGTTCGGTATATCTCGGAAGAAGGAAAAGGACTATGGAGAAAGAATCCTAGCCTCGCCCTATTAAATCTCTTTCTCAAAAATGTTGGAAGAACCATCAAGTGATAGTCATGAACCCAAACAAAGTCCTCATCAGGGTTAATGACTTCCATCACTTTATCTGCAAATATCTTGTTGACAGAAACATAAGCCTGCCAAAGTGATCTATCGAATCGACCACCAAGATCAGGCGAAAGCGGAAGCATGTAATGAAACAAAGGCCACAGATGTTGTTTACAGAAACCATGATAGAATTTAGTGAAAAGTTCAGGAGGGAGGAAAGTTGGTACACATTTGAAATTGTCAAGCAAGTACTGAGCAACATCATCTTGCTCAATTGGATCAATTTCTTCTTTAAGACAACCGATATAGATTGTTTCGATATCATCACCAAGACCATCTTTCAGCTGTAAAAGAAGTGAATCTTCATCCCAAGTGAATTCCCACTTACCATTCTCCTCTTTCCTCTGTGCCTTTAATGGAAGCTGGTTACCAACAATGATCATCCTCTCTTGAGATATGGAGGAAGGAGCATCAGAGCCAACACTATTGTTGGATTCATCATCTAATTCAGACAGCACTCCAGCAACAGTTGCAACTCTAGGAAGCCGTTTCTTCTCACGGCCGAAAGCCGGGGAGCCACATGAAGTAAGATCTAACAAGTTTGAATATGACCTTGAAACCATTTTGCTTATATTAATACTCCTCACTCACAGTTCTACAAAAACAACAATAGTAAGAAATGCAATTTCAAATAACCTGAAAACAACAGATTAAACATCATCATCACTCATACACCAAAACTAGTAAATGTTACATTCCATGAAAGATCTATACAAAAGTTTTGAAAGTATTTGGAAAAATTCAGCTTTTGACATATGGTACTTAAGACAGATGAATGGAAAATCTCACACTTGAGGAAAGACCCATTTCAGCTGGATTTGACAAAAATTAAATAGTTTGACCATTTGTGAAATTATATTTAGAAAAAATACAACATTCAACTGACAAAGCAAAAAAAAAAACAGATATAACAATTTGACACAATCCCAGGTAGATCATATGAATCTAATAATAGAATTAATAATAATAACATCAACTACCACCAGAAATATAAAAAAAAATAAAAAAGTCACCTAGTAATCAACACTAGTTAGAATTTGGGGCAATGTTAAGGAACAGTGAGAATTGAATGAAGAAGCGTTTTATAACAGCAATGAATGAATCAGAAAATGAAAAAAGAAAATCCTAAGTGATTTATTTGTTCCTCCTAACCTTGAATGAATGTTAGTTGGAGATGAGACACACCAAAGATTCTTCAATGTCAATATCAATAGCACACTCACTCACTCACTCACTCACAAGTCACAAATAGTGTGAAGTAGTAAGTAAGAATAACTTTATTTCTTTTACTACTTTTTGTTCATAAAAACAGAAAGGGTTTTCTTGCATACATAACATGATGCACTTTCATTCATTCATTGATACATCATCATAATGAATGATATTTTGACACTACACAACCAACCAAACAACGACAAATAACATGTCTTTATACTAAGAAATAAAACAACTTCATTGATGATGTGTGATGACATTATTGATTGTTACTACTAAACCATAAACTTCCTTAATTAACTATGGTTTGTGTTTTCCTTAATCAGGGATTAACTTAACTAATGAGATAATAGATTCTTGCACTGCCTGTGCCTGCCACTACATACAAACCACTACTAAAGAGATTCTTTCTTTCTCATTGTACTACAATCACAGCGCGTGTAATACACCGCTAGTTTTGTTTCCATTGTGAGTGAGAGTGCGTGTGTATTTGATGCGTGTCGGTGTGTGTGTGTGTGTCTGGTTTTTATTGGAAAAATGCAACTAATACTATATTCTACTAACTCATGAAATTAATTAATTTAATACTAGTACTATAGTGTTACTATGAAGATGAGGTTATTTCAAATTGTGTTTTAGAGAAGATTAAGGACTGATATGATATTCTTAAATACGAACGGCCTCAAAGTTTGCTGTTGTGTTACGCGCAGTTTTGTTCAATCATATTGCAACAAGTGTCCGGTGGATTCCCCACTTTATTTCTGTGTTTTTTTTAATTTAATCAGCTATAGTTTTTTTTGTTTTTTATTTTACCAATTCATCTCTAACAAAAACTCAAGAATTTATCAAACGTTAATTGGTTCAGTGGTAATTAATATTAAATTTAGTAGAGTGGATCACAGTTCGATTTCTGCAATTGCATTTAGAAAAAACTAAAACTATTTAATGTTAGAATCGCCCCAAACTTTAGACTACTAGAGTCTTTTTCCCCTATAAATCAGAGGTGAAAGCAAAAAAAAAGAAGAAAAAAAACTCTCGTATTTGGACATCAGCCGAAAATAAAAAAAGTATTATATTTTTTATAAAAAAAAACATTGAGAATCTCATTGTCAAAAAAATAATAATATGTTCTCATAGAAATTTATCAATAAAAATTAGTTTATAAATTATTTAAACTCAATCATTTTATTTAAAATTAATCCATTATTCTTAGGTTCTGTTTGACAAAAAATAACGAATAGCTGATAAACTACTGTGTAGAGGATGAACTTATAGCTTAAAACTTATAAGCTATAACATATAAGCTAGTTGATTGGATTTGTAGTGTTTGACAAAATTAATGGTTGAACTAATTTATAGATATAAAAAAAGTTTAATTAATATTTAATTATTTTCAAGTCAGATGACAAAGATAAAATTGAAAGGAAAAAGAACTATAAGCTACGGGTAAATTAAGGTTTTTCTTTATGTATACAGTTAAAAATAAACAATAAGTTCATTAAAAAAATTACCGAACAAATCTTTTTTTTTTAACATGAGCTTATTATAAATAAGCTAAAAATATAGTCTTGTCAAACAGAACTTATTAGACTCATTAATAGTGATTTAAAATGAAATTTTTATTAGATTCATTTCATATATGTGTACAATATCAAGCTAATTAAAGGTGGATTCGATCTAAAATAATGCAGCTCTAAGATTTAAATTTAATTGGGAGTTTGTGACTCAAGTTTAGGGTCACAACTCATATCAAACATCATGCATTGCCACTACTAATTAGTTTGCAACTTTAACTATGGTCAGTAGAGTATATATTATTATTAATTAATTGTGGTTTAGGTCTTTATTTGACATTTATAAACAAGTGAAAAATGTTGTATATATAGCATGAAATGAGATAGTTTGTTGGTGTAGAAAAACAAAAGAAAAGGCTTGCAGCCATTGTTGTATAAATCAATATTTCCATGCATACGTTACAATATGAGAGTTAAACAAAAGTTTGGGCCATGCCTACACCTTCAGAATATGTTAAATAAACGAATGAGGAAGAAAAAAAACTTAAATAATCCAATTATTTAAAAAAATTCTTTTAATAAAAATGATCTCTCGTGTTTCCTTTCTCTCAATTATTTAAATTATTATTGATGTTGAGGGATTAAGGTGTGTTGTGTCCACTTGACTTGCATACTTTGTTAGTTGCTATCACTTTGTAAAATTGTAATCATTATTGATGAGACATAACTCCTCGCTGCCAAATATTTCATCCTCAAAATTTATACTTATATTGTTGTCAAAAAAACTATATTTTTATTAATAATTTTGGTAATTGAATGTATTTTTAAGTAATCAATTTAGTCATCTAGTGTGTTTTATTTTCTTTTGTTTTATTTTCTCACTCAGTGCAGTTTTTGAAATGGACAGTTCATTAACCGTGGAAATTTTGTCTCCTGATGTACATGTTTATCATTCAACGGTGGAAGATGTTACAAGCATGCACTTCATACTTGAAAATGAAATGTATGGCCAATTGGCCATTAAGCATATAGCATATTATACTACTATAGGTGAGGTCAGAATTTACTTTAGTTTTAAAGAAAATGTTAAAATATAAAAATATTATTTTCAATACAAAATTTACTCTTTTATATTCAACTAATGTATGAGGTGCACTAATTAATATGATTTTAATTTTAATTAGTCTATTTATAAACTAAAAAATAGATAAATAATTGTACCAAAAAAAAAAAAAAGATAAATAAAGCAAATATTCCTTTAATGTTGGGGTTTACGTGGGCTTGCTATAAAAGTTGTCTAACCGTTAACTAATAAAGAGAGTATATGTGGGGAATCCTAACCCATCAATTATTTGTTCCAACATCATTCTTCTGCACCAACTCAAAGTGAAAGTGATAATGATTATTGTTTACTAAAAATAGTGGTGATTTATGAGCCAATCTTCTTGATGGAAGATGGGTTCATTTTATATTAGAGTGAAAATGAGATCCAATTAGTGAATATTGATGAGTAAGTGAATGATATAAAAGTGAAAGCATGTTGCATTTGCTCTAAGAAATAATTGCTTTTCTTTTCATTGTATGTAAGTAATTAGTTGTTGGATATTTGACGGGGGCATGACTCTAATATATTAGAAGGTCTAAGATAAATTTAAAGATGAGATTTTGAAAGTTTATTTACTAAATTTAAATTTTTTTGACGCATACTAAATCTAAATTTAAATTATTTTTTTTTGTACATTTTAATACAAAATCATTTATTTGAATTAATTCTTATTGGAACAATATTAGTTTTAGATAACTTTTATTAAATTTAGAAATAGTAAATTTTTTTATATTTTTAAAGGTTTAATGTGATTACTTTGGTGTCTTTTTCTTGAACTAGGTTCAAAGTCAATTGTATAAATTCATCCCATCATGAATTTAGGAAAAAGAATTTTTCAAGTTTTATTTAGCATATATTCACGATAGAATATTCTATTAATGTGTGTTTTTATAAATTGGAGAATGTTCATTTTTAGGATGAGCATAACATTGAAACCTTAGAATAAGGTACAAACATTAAGCCAAACATTGCAAGTTGTTTCTTTTTAAGGAAATTTGGTCCAAAATAAAATTGTCTTTTTAAGGAAAATGCCCAAAAGAAAACTAAACTAAGGTAAAGGTAGGTCTTAAGGTATTATCAACATTATACTTTGTTCTTGATAAATTGACACGCATGCTTCCATGATAATTTTAGTTTTAGCTATAAAACTTTATGATAGCATGTCATGTAAGTGATTAATATAAAATTAATTCCAACATTATTGAATTACATACGTAAGGCAGGAAATTAAACAAATGGTTGTAGCCAATTGATGGCAAAAGCAGAGGAAATTAAAGAGAGTGCATCATCTTATAATGTTTTTAATTCATGCGTGACAAAGAAGATCTAAAATTCATCTTAACTTCTTTTCTTTGACAGGTCCCCTTGGAATCCTATTGAGAACTGTGGAATCCAATTTGTTGAACAATCTCTTCACATCTTCGTTTCCTTTACTTGCTAGATAATCCACCTCATGTTCATACCTCTCATACAGAATGGGAAGTGTCACCACGCATAAAAATGCTGTACATACATAACATACCATAGCATCACATATTAATAATTAATAATATAAGGCCAAAATAAATAAAAAATTAATTTGTAATTGGAATCTTACTTGTATATAGTAAATTGGCAGTGCTAAAGAAACTTCCAATAGTAGACATGATCCATAGCCCAGCTATTGTCTGAAACTCAATCACTTTGATGTCAATAAACAAATTATTTAAAAAATATTAAATATATTTTTAGTCGCCATAGAATATTTATATTTTGATTTTAGCATCTACGAAAAATTTATCAATTTTGGTTCATACTTTATATAAAAAGGATATCTATATTTATATAACTAAAGTTAGGATTAAATAAAGTCAAAATATTATAGAACTAAAGTTGAAACATTCACAATTTTACGGGACTAAAAACATATTTCACGCATATGTATAATTGAAAATGGTTCGTTTCACTATACCACAAAGAAGAATCTGAGGTCTTTCCCAGTTGAAATGTCATAAAATTTCCTCAAGAACAAGTTCAACTTATGATGAATGAATCTAATGGTGGAATCTGGGATTTCAAGATCATAGACATTAGGAAGTCTCCTGCAATGCAAATTATAAACAATGTTTACTCCAAAAAATGTCACCAGAATGGATTTGAATAAGCTAGGGACTCCATAAATTGATATTTCTATATAAGGTTGGAAATAGAATTACCAAGTGATAAGTCCAGCTGCATTATGCCAAACAAAGAGAATGAGCATAAGGGCTATGAGGATGTGACATAGAAGACTAACAAGATTATATTCAACCACTTCAAAGAGAAACCAAATCATTGAAAATCCAGCTACAAATGCTGCCGATGATTTCTTGTCTTTCCATAGCAAGATATCAGCAACTGCAAAATCAAATATTTTTAGTCCATAGCGTCAGTCTATATCAAATGTTTCCCCTTTTCTTTTCAAATAGTTTAATAATTAGAATTTCTTTTAAGGTGAATAAATAAAGAAATTTGAATTTGAATCTTCGCCCTCTACATTTCAATGTCTCTGTCGACTTGTGTATATATATACTCACGGCCACGGGGAATCAATTTATAAGTCGGTTTTCTAACAATGAATTAGACGCGATTTAAATCAAAAGTAAAAAAGTTAAGTTTAAAAAAACCTCCCTATTTAACATGGCAAGAAGGAGAGAAAAAATCGACACATGAAAATGTGACACAAATTAAAAGATGTGAAATTTAGAAGAAATCTTACTCTTTCCTCCACCAAGGACTGCGTGAAGTGGTCTACTAAAGAAACCAGGTCCATTGGGACGGATTGGCATGATTATAAATTATTAATTGAAGTTTGTTTTGTGTTAGTAATATTTTTCTGTTCGGTGATGGTGGCAAACAAAGTTAATATTTCCTAGTAATGTTGTGTTGCATGCGGGATGAGGCCATTAATATACAAGATATTGTACCAAAGATTATGGTTCTAAGCTTTGTAACCAAGAAATTAATGAAACCAACATTTGCATAGAGAGGTAAGGTAAGGTATGGCTTTGGCATGGCTTTCAAGTTTTAATTATTTGTAGGGTCGTGCGTTTACCTTCCTACATGTTTGATACTTTGTTTTCTTCTATTTATTATGGGAGCGTTTATCTGCTAAAAAATAGAGTACTGGACAGGACAATTTTTTGTACCTTGTTTGCTATAAAAATTGGTTCTGGGACTGGACAAGATAGGTAGCAAGGGACAGGACAAAATCAGGAATTTTTGTTCTTCACTAAATCCCAGGACAACTTTTTGTCCACAGTACAACTATAAAAAATACGAAAATACCCATTTTATTGAAAAATTATCTCCGTATCTCTCTTCGATACAATTTTGTCCTGTCCTGTACCATCTTATTTTGTCCTGTACTATCCTGTTCTGTCCTGTACTGTTCTGTCCAGTACTTACTACTTTGCGAATCAAACGCACCATATGTGTTTTTTTTTTCTTCTTCTTTCTTAGTTATGTCCCCTACAATTTTCCATTAAATAACAGCCCTCCTAAAAAAATTTGTCCCCAATTTTGATATATGCTACTAAGTGTCTTTAATAGAAACTAACGTGGTATTTATTTCCTTGCTTTCTTTCTTTTTAAGTGTCGCTTTAATCTATTTGACACATGCTAATACACAACTTTAATTGTTAATATTTTTAATAATTTATTACTAGTATAAAAAATTATAAAAAATTTATATTTAAAAAATATTCATCAAAACAAATTAATCAAAATCTTAAATGTTAACATTTATTTTTATATATTAATAAAAAATATAGTTAAAAATTCAAAAATATATTTGTTTGAGTAATAAAATTTTAAACCTCTTAAATTTGTGGTCAATAATTCAATTGACTCGTTTGTATAAAAATATTTAATTAGAATAAAAGAACCTACTTTATATACTCCACAATCCACATACTATTTGCCAAAGAAAATTAGTTATCACTAATATTCTAAACCTATTGGACTTAGTAACTCAAAAAGTAATTTTTGATGACCACTTTGACTATGACCAGAATATCTGATATTAACATAATCATAAAATAAGTCGAATGCTGGTGGAAATTATCCCTTGTACTTGAACAAAACAGTAACTTTCTTTTATGGGCTAAACAAAACAGTAACATAATCATAAGAATAAAATAACCCAAATGTTGACTGGCCATCATATTTCACATTTCACATAGCCGAATGTCTTTCGGCTTCAGCGTGACATGCTACAGAATGTTCCATAAACAAAATTATGAAACAACTTTTTTTTTTTTTGACAAAATTATGAAACAACTTTTGTTATTTAAAAAAATTTAAACAATTCTTTTGAGATGGAACAAAGAAACAAAGATTATTGAAAATCCCCGCTTAAAAATTTTACTCTGCCCTCAAAGAACAAAGAAAGATGCTAATATAAACAAAGCATATTTACTATACTTTTTTGAAGCAACATAGCCATGAAATCAATTGGACGAAAATTTTTTTCTCGATGACTTTCTATCAAAGTGGGAAGAGCTTTAAAGTGAGCTATTCATTTTAAATTGGTTGATAGAAAAGCAAATGTAAATACCAACAATTTGTATTGGTTTAAACGATAAGAAATTTAAGTCGTTTAAAAAAGTGGTCATGTGTTTGATTATTGACTCTTGTAGATGGAGAAAATTCACTTGAAGAAGAGAATTCATCTTATGCACTTAACAACAGAATAAACTTTGTGCCTAATATGATAATCCAAAAAGAAAACAAATATTTCAACCTATATTATTTTACTTGAATATTATTTTGAAAATTTGAAAACTTAATAGTTATAGTCATGTCTATGACATAAATGTGCATGAATGATATGATTAAGTTTCTTTCAACTTAATTAAAAGTTTTGGATTTAAATTCACTACTAAGAATTAGCAACATTAAACCTTTTGAGAGAGAACTTTGATGTACATTGTAGTTTTACATAGCTCCTAAGATCAATCTCTACACTTTTGCCAAAGAGTATATCAATTAAGAAAGGTTTAAACATCAATTTAGTCCCTATATGTATCTGGAATTTTGGTTTTAATCCCTGTATCGAATTTTGTTATAAATAAGTCCCTGAATCAACCAAACTTTTTGTTTTTGGTCTCTAAATCTAAAATCCGCAGGAAATTTTGCAAGTTTCCTGCAGATTCCTACGAATTTTCCTGTGGATTTTTGCTTTAGGGACTAAAATCAAAAAGTTTGATTGATTCAGGGACTTATTTATAACAAAATTCGATACAGGGACTCAAACCAAAATTCCACGTATATACAGGAACCAAAGTGATGTTTAAGCCATTAAGAAACAAGTCCAAGTGAAACATACTATATTAGTATCCCTTTCTTTTCAATTAATAGGTGGTGCCAAAACCTATAATCATCTACCATGACCTTAGTCAAATGAGCGATCCAATGAGTATTCAATTGAGCAATGACTACACAATAATAAAGCAAAAGGTTTCCGCAAATTCATGATGATCATAATATGGGGCGTCCAACTTTAAATTTGATGGATAATCTTTTGGTAGACAGCACCCTTTTCCTAAGGTCACATAACATAATATAATACTAATATTGTATACAAATTAGATCTCCTCTCCTGGTACTATAAATAGTGAAGAGATTCATACTTAATGCATATATCCATTTGTATGTCTTAGAGTCTCATTAATCACTTGAAAATGAAGATTTTTTCATATGTAACATTGTACATTATACTAACTTTGCTCCTTGCAAAGACAGAATTATCAATGGGAGTAACATGTAACGCATTACAGCTGATTGCATGTGCAAATGCCATCACTTCCTCAAACCCTCCCTCTGAGATTTGTTGCAGTAAACTGAAAGAACAAAAGCCTTGCCTTTGCCAGTATTTGAAAGATCCTAATCTCAAGAAGCTTGTTAGCTCTCCCAATGCCATCAAGGTTTCTGACATATGTGGCTCCCCATTTCCTATTTGCTAGACATGATGACAAGAGTATCAATCTTGTCACTGTTTTTCAGTCAACCCAAATACCCAATTATAATAGAAGTATGTTATATGTTTTTTCTGTGTTGTGCTATGTATCAAAGTGGGAAAGATCTTCTTATTATCTCCATGTTTGGTGTGGTCATGCTATTGCACTGTGTGGCCTTTGTCTGTTGTTGTTGTAGGATTTCATTTTGATCTTGTATCACCTATTCGTCTGTTTTAATGAATGTAGTTTGTTATGAGTTATGACATTGACTACTATGGATTTCATTTGTTTTACTGTCCAAATTATCTCTCTATTCTCTAGTCACTTCTCATCAATTTTTCTGTGAGACAAATCAATATTATGGTGTGTTTTTTAACCCTTTCTTCCTCAAGAGAAAGGAGTCTCGATTAAACTAAAGTATGATCAATTATTGTTTTAAAAGAGTCAAACTCAAGTGCTAGTCAAACTATTCAATCTTATTTAAAATCTTTGGGCTCTATTTGACAAGGTCAAAATTTGAGCTTATAACTTATAATAACTTTAGTCACGCTACTTGCAAATCATCTATCTGGTTAAATGGTAAGTTTATATCATAAAAATGATCAATTAACCGGTCTTCTTTTACACACAAAAAGTTGAAACCACATTGTTTTAAAGGAGTATCTTTCAATTACACGAATAGGATATAAGAAGCAAAATAAGGAACATGGTAATGATAGCAATAGTTTTTCAAACATGACATTATTAAATAAAATTGATCTTGGGTGAATTGACTACACCAAAGTTATTCTAAACTTCTCCTTCACACATTCTGATTATCTAACAAACAATCATCGTTATCAATAGAATAATTTGGATAAAGTTAATACATGAAAAGAACCAAAAGTTGTCAAAAAAAATAATGACTGTATGATAAATAGCAAGTTTTAAAAAATAATTATAATGGAAATCAATTGGGCCCAAATTCCTTGACATTGCAATTTTAGCAATCGACAGATCAGACAATAAAAGATATTAGATGGGGGCAAGTAATACAAAATTCACATATCACAATATATTGCAGAGAAAAATAAATTACTACAAGTTACCAAGATAGTACAGCCACACAACATGAAATGAACAAGAAATATTTTTCATAATAATTTTACTCATGTTACCAAGAAATATTTTATCACAATATTGCAAGCACCGGATGCACTGATGCAAATGGTTGGATGAATCCATTTGTTTCAAGAGCAACACTTTCAAACTGGAAACTAGAATATACTGAACGCACCATACCACTACCATCTATTTATCTATATATAATATATTGTTTCAAGCATTCTCCTATTACGGCATAAATATAACATATACTCTGCCAACAAGGTTTTTGAACACATTGATCCTCCCCTTAACCCCCAAAATACCTTATCCAACAAAACGTAAAAAGCCCCACCAAAACTGAGTAAATTAATAGCCCAGCATGTTGAAAGCAATATATCTATATCTTCAGGGCTTTTCAGATTCAGGAACTTGATTGTGTGTTGCCAATCCAATACCTTCATTTTGGTGCTTCTCCCAGAAGCCAGTATCAGCCTTGGAGTGTGCATAATAGTACAGAATAGAAACCAACATAGAGAACAAGGTCAATGCAGCCCCAGCAGCAAACACACCTTTGCGAAGTGTGGCGCAAGACAAGTCATGCGCATTAAAATACCCTCGGTACTTTGTGTGGTAAGCATTCCTAGCAGACCCTGCTAACAAGCACGCCTCTGCTCCCAAAAAACTAACCCTGATTTCACAGCAACAATAAAATAAAAAAATAAAAAAAGCATCATTATTTTCATCCATTTATGTATATGTAAGCATTTACAGGGTTGAAGACATGTCCAACACAGATACGATTACTTTCAATCACTTTCATTTACAAAAATTATTAACAGTGTTGTGTGGGTTACATTCAAAGGAATTCATAATACCAAATTACCAATTGGTAGTCCCTGACTCCCTGCATTAACGGAATTGGCACACCGGTGGCCATTGCATCGAGATCAAACAGTCCATAATTCAATAACGATTTTAAATAAAATAAAACTAAATTAGTGAGCTTGAAATCTAGACCGTCCGACCTCGATATAAAAGCCGTTAATGTGCTTCATGTTCAACCACTTCAATTTTGATCAAATTATTTTTGACTAAAAGTAATTTTAGTCAAAATTATTATTTAGTCAAAAATTATTTTTAACTATGAACAATCTACTATTTACTAGTAATTGAAAGTAAAAACAGCGATTGATAGGGTTTGTAATAGTAATTTGGAGTGTTACTACCATGAGAGAGCGAAGAAGATGGCGGCGCAGGTGGTGGAGCAGCCGGTGACGAGACCTTTTCCGCAGCAGAGACATCTGGTGACGGCGTTAAGGATGGTGTGACTTAGGAGGAGGAGGGCGAAAGCGGCGAGGCCGTAGACGGTGGAAGCGTCGGTGGTGTAAACGCAGAAAGTTCGTTCGTCGTACTCGTCAGGTTTCACTTGAGCCTGAAAAGCAGAAACCCAGATTTGAGAAAGAAAACAAAGATTAGTGGTGTTAAGTGTTAATTAATGAGATAGAAAGAGAGATAAAGGGATTGACCAACCTCGCTACGACGTTGTTCGGCGCCAATAGCGAAAACAAAAGCAAGGAGATGAAGAAAGATGATGAGAACTATAATGGTTATAGAAACAGCACCCATTATTTCTTTTACTTCACTTCTGAACAGAACTGAACAAAACCCTTTCTTCTTTCTTTCTGAAACTGTTTCTTCTCATTCACTCACTCATTTCACTGTCTTTCGGTTCATATCTTCAATGTCTAGTATAGTGACTAGTGTGTCCTATTCGCCTCCACCTTTTATTTTTTCATTTATTATTATTTATTATAAAATAACTCTTTTTCTTTTTCTTTTTACTACTAGTTTTCTATTCTCACTTCTCCATGTCCACTTTTTATCCGTTTGTTTCTTTGACTTTTTTCTTTCTCATTACTATTTTGCTATTTACACTAATCACACCTTCAAACAACATGTAAACACATTTGAAGTAAAAAAAAATAAAAATGTAAATACATGTAAATCAGTTGAGAAGACTTTGATGAAATGGTAAATGATCTCTTTTAATTTAATTGAGATAGAAATTAACCTTGTGAATGAAGCGGTGTTAAATTATTTTGAAGGAGAACTTTGTCGTCTTGTGATTCTATCTGACTCGAAAGATTAATCTTTGCAATTACGTGTAGAGGATATCCTATTAAAAAAAAGCACATATAAATTAGAGTTCTCATTATCGAAGTTGGTCAACTCGAACTCGTGTAATTTAGAACCCTATTAAAGTAAGTATTCCTTTTACCCCAAAATGCTAAGGAAAATTTGTCAACAAGAGTTAATGTATTTAGTCCAAATTTTTAATTACATACATCAACTTTTTTTGACCAATTTTCTTTTATATTTTAGAATGAATGAAGTATAATTTAAACAAAACATTGAGCAAATAATTAATAAATTTTATTAAAGAACGAATGAATTTTTAAGACAATTTACTTTTGTTGCATCTTATTCTTAAACAACCAAATTATTACTGTATAATCCAAAACAAGTGAGTATAATTTGTTGAGAGTTTCTACGGTACATTTGACAAATTCAAATATATTGATACATTAAGTTAACAAATTCATAAATTAACGAAATTTTTTATCAATTAAGGAACTATTTATCGATTATTATGTTTTAGAGATAATGTATTTCATAAGAAAACATAATTTTATTGTTTATAAACATTACAATAAGTTTTCACAATTTTTCATAAGAAAATTCAATATTCGCCATTATTAAGAATAAAAATTAAAAACAAAATCAAATTTTATGTTTTTGATAGTTTTGATAAATAATACTTAAATATTATAATATTTTTAATAATAAATAAAAAAAAATCAAAAATACTAATTTAATTATTGATTTTATGATCTAATGTACCGGTACATTTGAAAAACCATAAAATTTCCTAAAAACGTTTGTTTTTTTACCTTTTTCATTTCATCCTTATCCTCCACATCCTTAATTAATTAGTACAAAAAATAGAATGAATAAATATATTAAAATTAAAAGAAATAATATTATGTTTCCATAAGATAGCTCAAATGATAAAAGCTATATGATATGAGTTGAGTAAGAACAGGTGCATGATTCAAATCGAAATTAGTCTCTACATTACGCATAGGGCATACCTTTAATTTATAAAAAATAAAAAAATATCTACAAATTGTCAAAAAAAATTAATAATATATCTACAATGCATAAAAAAAATTATCTACAAATAATATTCATCATCAACCCATGCATCGTCCTCCATTTTGGTCATGTCCTTCTTTTTCGTATCTATTTTCCATACAAAATATTTTGTTACCAAATAGTAGCACTACTCAGTGGTGATTGAGGAAAAAGAAACAAAATTCAGTAGAGATCCATCTAAATTTTAGGAAACACAACACAACAACAATGGACGATGCCTCCAATTTCAATTTTCCAATCTCAATTATCACACAAAAAAAGTTACTACTGCTCTTAGGTTAGTTAACTGTGATTTATTTATTTTTCAGATTTTCTACAATTAATAATATGATCAATTGTTTCCTTAATTTCAAAATTGCTTTTTGATTTATCTTTTTCTTCTTTCTATATAACAATAACAATTTGTGATTTTTGTTAATTTGTTTCATAGTTCCCACGTTGTTATTGGTGTGTAATTCATCTGAATCTGAATCAACATGGCGAATTCTGATATCTCAATGCTTTTACCAAGGGTTCTCATCGTTTCTCGTCGTACCATCAGAAAGAACAAATTTGTTGATTTTGTTGGTAATATATTATACACTCTTGCTCATTCTCTCTTGTATGTATTTGCCTCTTTATGTCACGCATGTGCTTTCTTATTAATAATATGTGTAGTGTACTACTATGTTTTATGTCAAATGTCACGCTCTATAGTTTAGTTTAATTATTTACTGAAATAATTTGTTTTTGTTTCCTTCCATTGTTTACATTTTTATGTGATAAAGACATTTTGTCATTAGTCCCTACTACAGGAAAGAAGAAAAAAATACACCATGTTCATCATTGTCTTAAGATTATTTTTTTGGATTATAATAAAGTCAAACTAGGTTGGGTCTCACAGAAGAGGTTAGACTCTCACAATTTGACGAAACAAGTTTTAAATGTAAACCATATGTTTCTAAGTGTCAGTGTCAAATACGACATGTGTCCGACACCAGGACACGTTTATTCTGAGAAGTGTCCGCGCTTAATCTAAAGTTTTCATATGTGTCTCTACATTACTTTCAAAGTAATCAGATATCAAAGTTTACAAAAATCAAGTTTTAAAAGAGTCAAACTAAATTTTAACACACTTGTTCCAGATGGGTATACAAACTGCACTTTAAAAGCAATCTTGGACTGTATAGACATAGCTATCATATTTTTGGTTATGGGCACACAAACTGAATTTTAAGATGTTACTTGAGCCTACTTCACATGTAAGTAACAGAAATTGCATTACTATGATCACACTATTTTCAATGACTGGTATGCATTATTCATGAACCATCAGCACATGTAAAATTTAATCAATTTAATGAATGAGAAAAATTCATGTATCTGAACATTTTTCATCAGCTCAACATTGTTTACCTTGAATTCTTTCATTTTTATTGCTCACGTGAAGGTGGCTAAATTTATTTCATTCTTTTAAAATAGTTGATTGTATAAAAAATATCTTGCGCCTAATTTCATTTCAAATTCACAGTATATGAAATTTATTGCCAGTAAATCCTAAGCAGTATTACATTGAATTTCACAGGTGAATATCATCTGGATCTCATTGTAAGATATGGAGCTGTTCCAATCATTGTCCCAAGAGTGAGTGGAATTCACACTCTCTTAGATAGCTTTGAGCCAATCCATGGAGTTCTTCTTTGTGAAGGTGAGGACATTGATCCTTCTCATTATGATGATGCAGACCTGTGTGGACTTACACCTGAAGAGCTTGAGCAAATAAGGGAACTTCATCCAAGTGATGCTACCATTGATAAAGAGAAAGACTCCATTGAGCTAAGACTTGCAAATCTCTGCCTTGAAAGAAACATACCTTATCTGGGTATATGCAGGGGATCTCAAATCCTTAATGTTTCATGTGGAGGCACACTTTACCAAGATATAGAGAAAGAGCTATTGGAGAATAGCCATGGGTTTCAAAGAGTAGTTCACATGGACTATGAAAACTATGACGGACATCGTCATTCGATAAATGTAATTGCAAACACCCCTTTGCATGATTGGTTCAAGGATTCTTTCGTGGATGACAAAATGGAGATCATGGTGAATAGTTACCACCATCAAGGTGTTAAGAGACTAGCAGAGAGATTTGTTCCAATGGCATTTGCTCCAGATGGTTTGATTGAAGGCTTTTATGATCCAAATAATTATAATCCTGAAGATGGTAAGTTTATTATGGGCCTTCAATTTCATCCAGAGAGAATGAGGAACCAAGACAGTGATGAATTTGATTATCCTGGATGCAGTAAAGCTTATCAGGTATATTTTTTGTTGCTACTCTTTTTCCAATGCATGTAAAATTTCTAAAAGCTTATAAGAAATAAAATTTGAGGTATTTTGTTGCTGGTTGTGAAATAGGAATTTGTGACGGCTGTAATAGCTTTTGAGAAAAAACTTAGCAGCTCATTACTTGTACCAAAGTCCCCAAAGCTAAATGAGGAACAGGAGCAAAAGAGAAAACTCATTCTGAAAAGCTTTTCAATGGCTAGAAACATTTACAAGTCTGATTCTCATATGTTTCCAAGCCGAAGTCCTGAACTTGAAGCAGGAGCAGACTTTCTACAGGTTACTCAAAAGCTCTATTTATCAAAACTATTCTCACTTTACCTATACATGGTTTATGCAATTCCATTTTAACTACATGACATGCGAGAAATGACATTGTAGAAAACATATAAAGTAATGTGATAAGAAGTTTATGTAAAATTTGATTATACCCTCAATATACAAATATTAAACTCGGTTTACAATGCTTGTTTATTCCAGGCCAATACAGCATTGAGTGTGCAGCAGGAGAATAGGCTAAAGCAGGTTGGTGCAACAATTAGAAACGGTTCAAGTTACTCAGAGAAGATGAAAATGAATCAGGCGAGGGAGAAGACCGCTAGGAATATGTTGTCAAATATGTCTGTGGAACAGTTAACAGATTTGGTGTCTTTCTACGGATTGATGCATCAAATATGTTCAGAGACAATTGACAGAAAGATGGATGAACTACTTGTGGAAGAAAGCTGATTTTCCATGATAGTAAAATGGTAGAATTATAGTGTGCAGAAATTTTGATATATGTTTCCTTTGTTTTTTCTCCCTTTCAAAATTGAAGGAAACAATATTGCATTTTTGTTTTATTTCCTTTGGTGAAATGCTGGTGTTTTTTTTTTCTTTCTCATGTGGTTCTCTCCATGGAGGACCGGCGTTTCTCTTGAGAATTAGAAATAGACTTTCGATTAACGCCTCTTTGTTATATGCTTATTCTTGATGTTTTGTTGCCATTTCGTTAAGCTTAACTATTAGAATAGATTTTTTTTACATGACAATTAGAATATAATGTATAAATAAAATGTAAATTTAGCAAGAAAGCATAACTTCTGATGTTGAAAAATTGAAAACATACAATACTAAAAGTATTGTATTTGAAAAACTTTAGTTCATTGTACACCCACCCCTTCCAACCTTGTGTTGTGATACAAGGATCTAAACCGGCGTAGAGGAAATGCATGGAAACATGAAACCTAAAAAATATTGACTAGTAGAGAGAAATGTTCACCATTGGATATTTATACAGAATACCCCTTCATACATTTGGTGGTTAGATGATGTCCATATATCATTACTCTATAATAAACAAGTAGGTACACAAACCAAGTTTTTTT
Organism: Trifolium dubium; assembly: GCA_951804385.1. Taxonomy (NCBI): domain Eukaryota; kingdom Viridiplantae; phylum Streptophyta; class Magnoliopsida; order Fabales; family Fabaceae; genus Trifolium; species Trifolium dubium. Next base: position 57,261,206 of record OX638064.1, read on the forward strand.
TTAACAGCAAATATAAATATATTATTAATAAGACCGGGTCTCGGCACAAGACAAAATGAAACCGGTAAAATGAAAGTGGTTAATAAGCTTCACCAAAAGACAGATTTCGGGAGAACCCGAGTTCAATTCCTGAGTGGAACAATTTTATAGCCAGACTTTACTTCGTGACCGAATTCTAGACTAATAAAATCCCTTTCCTCCCTTTCTCCTAGAAAACCAAAAAAAACAAGTAGGTACACAAGGAAGATATAATTAAAAATGTGACCATAACCATTAGGAAAAACACTTGTTTTAGCCCCCCTCCGTTGTAGTCTTAGTGCCTATTTGGTTCAACTGAGAAGGAGGGAAAGGATTTTTACGGAGGTGAAGTGAAAAAAAATATAATTTATTATGTTGATAAAATTATCCTCATTTTTTCATTAAAATTCTAAATTATTCTTGTTAGAATATTAAAAATTAGGTTTTTATTTTTTTGAAATAAAAAAAATTTAGGTTTTCTATTCATTAGATTTTTTTTTATTATATATATCCTTTAAATTTTTTTGACGTAATATATCAATTATAATTAACTCTTATTTTGAGTTTATAAAATAAGGATAAAAAAGTAAATTAATTATTTCTCCACTTCTCTCCCCTCGTTAAAAAGTTGAACCAAATATAAAAATTTAAAATATTCCCTCTCCTCCCCTCCAAAAACCCCGAATCAAATAGGGCCTTATAGATATTAATTGGTCAAACAAGGCACTAATTTAATATACATATACTTGGACTGCTGTTAAATGTCTTGATCTAGACCTAAAATGTTCTGTAACCGCATTGAAATATATAAAGAACTTGATTTACAGGATAGAAAAGAATAGAGGAAAGATTATAAAAATTATAAATCAAATCTCTAATAAAGTTATAAAGTTTAAAGGTTTACCTCTAAAGAAAGTTTTATAGGTAAATGGTCTATCTCTTAATCTAATACTACATCACAAGATATTATGACAACACAAAATCCATTTGTTGACTTATCAACCCTTGTGGGAAAAGGATTGATTGCTATTTTCACCGTAGCTTTTTTGTAATGTTGTGCAATTATAAGTATAATTTTTCTGATTTTAATTTTCAATTAAGCTGTATATTTTACTTGTATCAAAATCAACATTTTTATAGTATTGCAATCAGTAAGGGAAAAAATAGAAGAACCAAAAATTTCAACCTAAAACAATTTCATTGATATCAAAACTCAACAAAAGAGTTCTACTAGTAATGCAGCTAACAAACGTAACTATAGTAATTAAAATACAGATTTGGGGCATTTCAAGCATGAGTTACGTACACCTAACAGTACCGCGCCATATGCATTAGAGCAAAACTGCCCCAATAAATTAAAGCTTCTACATGGTGGTGATCAGCAGGATGCCAGGACATAAAAAAAGCAGCCTGTTCTGTTTTACATAACCATAATACCAACATAATAAATATATATTTGGAAAACAAGGAACAACCGATGTAGGACTCGTCGATGTTAGCAAATAAAACAACCTCACAACAAACATCAGCCACCACTTGTGAAGCTTCTCTTAAATCTGTACATCCACCATCAACACATACCCTTAAAAACTTCTGCTTGTGTGGAGCTTTGCTGCTTTATTATCATTATACTCTCCTGATTCTTTCACTTACAATAGCAGGAAATTACAAAGGAGAGACTGGCATTTTTTATGCCTTTTCTTTTTTCCTTTTATGTTAAAAAAGGTGATTAATTCCGACTTCATAAAGTACAACATCTAAGAAATGGGCCAGAGGAGGTATATCGGCAAATAGTAGGACAGTTTCTTAAGTGGCTGAATTAAAATGGTTACAGGCACGGTAACAACGTCAACGGCTAAAAAACAGGAAATCTGGGTGACTGACCTGAAGCAGTCTTAACCACTTATCAGCATTCTGTAAAAGAGAGTTGGATAATTGGCGCTCATACCCACCACTTGGAGTCCACAGAGGTCCTTTGAACTTGTATGAAGCAAGACCAAAAACAGGTAAAGACATTTTTGGGACACCGTCCACCTCAGTTAGATATGATTGTACAGGAGCCTGCATTCTTTGTGAACCTGAATAACATGATAATATTAGTTTCTTTAAAGCAACTGAAGCAAAATACAAATTGGACAACTGTTAATCACATAAATTTGTAGCATCTAGTAATAATTTAGCTGCGGAAATAAATTAAGCACCTACAGCTGGCAGTGTAAGCTTAAATAGAAACATTATATCCATGATTAAACCACGCGTCTTTGTAGTAGAAGATGGGGACGGACAACCAACTCCAGCTATTTGAAAATGAAATTATCTGTTTTTCATAGTTCTAAACAGCTGGAGATAATGTGTTTGAAAATGAAATTATCTGTTTACAAAACTTTTGAAAAATGTCTTTGATTCAAAATAAAAATAAACCATCTAGGCCAATAATTTTCTATTGAAAGCAAGTGTCACACATTGTGGTACTCATTAAAGCATCAAAATATAGAAGGGCAACAAATGGGTAAAATAACAATTTCCAGGTTCTGAGGGGATTGAGTAGCCAACTGGTTTGAGTAAAGGGTTAAAGGAGTTGAAAGAGTTACATTATCATGATTCAAATTCTAACGGGGAGAAAAATATTAACATAATAGCTAACAGTCTAACATACTAACATATGCCTATCCAAAATAAATACCAGGTTCCTAGACATTGGCCTTACTCAGTTGCTTGTAAAGTGAAAAAAACAGAAAAGGCCGAGGAACAAAACCGTAAAATAAAGAGGTTCTATAAAACTTTTACAGTACCTATAGTATCATATCACAAACTATTTAATGCTAAAAGCCTAACACAACAAGGTCAATCAAAGTATAAAATTCATTCATTTATTTCAGAAAAACTCCTGGAAATTCATAGACTGCTCTGTTATCCTCTCTTTCTCAAACTTCGTTATAAAGTGAAATACAACGGTTAAAATGAAGAAAAATCCACCCTACCTCCCACAGGTGTATGAAGGGAATGGTATGTCAGAAAGCACGCATCAAGATCTTTTAATGTTGGACCCATTGGGATTCTGTAAATTGGATACCTACAAGCAGAACATAGAATAGGTCAGTCCCATGTGCATATGTGTAAGTAGAATGTCGAAGTACAAAACTAAAGAAGAATACCATGCTACAGATATCCAACTTGATGATAATATATCACAACTTCTAAGTGTCAGCAGTTGAGGGAAACGAAAAGCAAGGTCCATTATCTATCCACCACAAAAAGAAATTATAATCAAAAGCTAAACGAAGAAGAAATGGAAACAACAAACAAACAAAACTCTGTTATGGTAAAACAGTGGAGAAAGGAAAAGATGTGGCAACATAGAGTCAGTACGTAAGCACACCTTATCAGCCAAAGGCTCACGGCCATAAGGAGGGTCCCGTTCAAGATACTCAAATAGCAAGTAGCCCTGAGAATTGACAGATTCACCATCATCACTAGAAAAGCCGTCTTGCGGGAGAGTATGCTGATTTCTAACAGATAATCTACCCATCCAATGAGATACCTCATCCGAGAGATGGGGAAGATTCCTTTGTTCCCTATATCCTCTAACAGGTTCACTATCACTGCTACCATCACTACTTGAGTCTCTGAAATCACTGTCACTGTCCTCGCCTAGTTGCCTTTGGAAGAACAAAAATTAATATATTAATGTTTGTTACACAATTCTCTCAGAAGAAAGGCAATATTGTCACTATGCACATAAAAAAAATTAAGAACATATAAAACCAAACAGCAGCTAACTGTTAGTTAGTTAGTTAAATTTATGAACGCCTTGCAATAAACTTGGCAATGTACTCAACTGCCCCATTATTTGGTTGCATTTAGAATTTTGATTTGCACAGAAAAGAATGAATATTCACTTAAAACATATCTTCCAAACAGGGCCAAAAAATAAGCAATATACCTTGACTTTACAGATGGCTTGGCATTCTGGACATAAATTTGAATTCCAGAAAGATAGGGGACATAGTATTGAACAACACTATCTTTGTCATTTAGTACAAGTGGCACTCCAGCACCGTAGGCACTCCATTCCCTGAATGATTCCCACAAATCACCAAGAACAAAGTAAGGTGGAACCTCTTCATTGCACGTCCTAAAGCTTCTCGCAGTCCTCTGCAATATCCAATCGAAATCAAAAAGAATAAAAAGCACAAATTTTCACATATACAACCATATAATTTCCTAATCACAGTTTCTGTTAAAGAAACTAATCAAAACCTCATTAATATTTTCTATTAAATATTTGCTTCCAGGGAATCACATTTCAATTGGGTGTCGCGCACTTCATATTCCTTACTGTATTTGATAACTCCCCACTTTGTTTTTGGATTTCACATAAAATGCAGAAAAAAATACCAAACTAATCAAGTAAATGACTCTGCTTAGATTCAAATTGTTTTTATTTTCATTACCAGTTTGTTTAGTTACATTCAATTTGATTTTATATTAACTTGGGCAAATGTCGCTGGCGTTTTAAAGCTTTTAATTAACATTTAATAATTCATTAAATATGAGTCTCTTCAGTAAAAACCTCAACATATACTCTCTAAGAATCGAATATGAATCAGACCCGAAAAACACCTTACAACCATGAAACCCCAATCCCAACTGAATGCAGCACCGGTTACAAACAAAGACACAAACTTTAAAACAATTTCAGTTATTCCAACAACTAAATATACTAAATCAAAAAACAAAATCATCACAGACCAAGTTTTAATTAAGAAAGCTTTCAAATAAAAAACACTAGCTCAAGTAACAAAATGAGAAGAAAAAATGAAAAACAACCTTAGAGAGATGCTGAGCAGACACAGAAGGCGTAATAGATTCCAAGAACCGTTCCAAGTTACTCAACCGCTTCACCTCCGTTTCACACGACGGTACTGCAACTACTTTTTTGGTCTCTTCAGACCCAACCCGGTTTTTCTTCTCAACCGAATCCACCGATTTTTCTCTTACCACCGCTGGTGACGACCGACTCGCCGTAACATCGCTGTGAGCTCTACGAATCCTATCATTCTCCGCTAAACGACGAGCCTGCGGTGGATTATAAAACCGATCTTCACCACGACCGCGCGAAAAGTTCATACCAGTACCCAACATTCCTAAGGGTGCAAAAAAATAAACGACCCAGAAATCAAAAACGGAACTTTGTTTAATGGGTATTGAATAAACCTCGAGTGTGGTCAACGGAAATTGGGATAATTTGAAAATTGGATAGGAACGGAGAGGATGATGAAGAAATTAGGGTTTGTGAAAATTGGGGGTTTTGAGGTGAATGGAAAAGGGGTTAATAGAGAGTTGAATCGGAAAGAGAGAAAAAAGGGAAGTGATTGTTTGAGTTAAATAAAAGAAGAGGGGAGGAACGTGGAGAGAGTCAGAAAATGGATCTGGTCGTTGTTGTTGTTGGACACTGAAGGCAGAAGGGTAGGGACGAAGGGTAATTCAGTAATTCTAAAACGGAGGGAAAATAAACAGATTATTTATTATGCTGATTATGCCAAGAGTAAGAGAGAGACAATAAAGAAAAGTTTTTTTTTTAATGTATAATTTTTTTTTGATTATGTATTTGACTCAGCTAATTAATAAGGTGTATACCTCAAAATAAAGTGTAAATTATCAAATTGATTCATGTATTTGTAGTTTGTTACTCCTTTCTTATCATATTATGTGTTTCTCTCAATTTTTATATTTCTAACTTATAATAGTTTAGAGTTCAGAACGAGTTTTAATATCAAATAGTTTTAATTTTCTCTTAAACGTAGTTGAGAGTGATCAAATTGTGGTCGTTCCTATCAAGTATAACGTCAATTACCACTGAATCAACTATTGTTTACTTTCCCCTTCCTTTGATACCTAGAGGAATGAGACCCTATAGTAGTTCAGAGTTCGAGACGAATTCTGAAATCAAGTGATTTTAATATCCTCTCAAACACAATTGTAGATGATCAAAATGTGGTTCGCCCTACTAAATCTAACATCAATCACCAATGAATCAACTAACGTTTGTTTTGACCAATAGACCGATTGAAAGATATTGCATTCTCAATTTCACATTTCCATAAATTACATTAGTAGTCTTGAAACAACATTGTTTTTACACCCTCTTAAAACAAACATAGGAACATGAACATTGCATTCACAATTTTACGATCCCATAAATAACATGAGTGGTCTTGAAGCAAACACAATCAAAACTCTAAAGAGTTGCAAAATGGAGTTTCTTTCTTTTGTTTGACTCAGCTGGATGATGGCGATAGCTTTGTTTTTTAAATAGTCATATCTAAATTGAAATGTTTATTCAAACAAAATAAAAAGGAGACATTGTGTTTGTGTATAGCACATTGAGACTGGATAGAAGAAAGATAAGGATAAGTTGTTGAGACTTTCTTTACAAGAGTTTGTTTGAGACTTTCTATCATTATTGTATTTTTATCAATAAATCTATCATATTTCATATATTCTGTTTTTTTTTGGTAATGTTTCATATATTCTTTTTTAATTTAATATAGTAAAAATAATATTAAAAAACAGGACATATAACAACATAAAAGTTGGTCACGTGTGGGTGTGATTCCTCACCTGTATAAAAAAAAAAAAGTCGGTCACGTGCCTCAAAATAATTAACTACTACTAATAATTTAACAGCAGTAAGCAGATACTCATATTTGATAGTATTTTCCCTAACAACATCACATGCTGACATTATTTATTTGATCTCTCTTTCTAATCCATTTTGTCACTATTTTAATTGGATCAAATTGGGTGTTGACTTATAATATAATATAAACGAGCATTTATCTTCAACAACTTGTATTTTTAGTATCTTTATGATAACTAAAATAGTATGTTTTTTTTATAAGCAAAGATAATTTTTATTAAATTAGGAGCATAAGGTATTCCACAAAGTACAATATAATAGTTTGGATACATATAAGTAACAACAACTCAACCAAATAACTAGCATTTAGATAAACAATCCAACGGGCAATTGAACCAATCAGGGTACAAATAGCTAGATTTTTTCCCTTCTCTCCTAATAAACCAACTCCAACATGTTTATTTGTGCCATAAGTAAATTGTAATCCACTTCTCCTTCTTAAAATATAGTAATTCTATTTCAAGGCTTCCATAAACACCAGATAACAACTGCTCAAATTAGATATCGAGTCATTTTCAAGTGCTTATCCACTACTAATTTTCCATACATAATGAAATGTTGGGCAACTTCAATATGATGTACACCTTGTACACCTAACCAATTGCTAATGGCAGACCATACATTGTAGGCAAATGGGCAAGAGAGGGGAAAAAAGACTACAAGATTCAATGGCGTTCCAACAAAACACACAACTCATATCAAAGACATTAGAAATTATCCTTCTTTTGGCCAATTTCTCTCTAGACGCTAGCTTCCCTTGAAGTAACATCCAAAGCCTTTGACGGAACATCTATCTTCTACACCTTCGCCAACACTTTTAACAAATTTGGACTGATACCATTAACATGGATAAGCGATATCAAATGTTGGTTGCACGATCTAACTAAAAACCCTTCAACATTATTCAACAACCAAACCCAGTCATCCACACCTTCTGATGTCGGACCAACACCATTTAATGCAGCACCTAATTCACTAGCCATTTCTTCCTTCCACGCAAATAGTGATCTTCTCCACCGCCAACACCATATCCATTGGTCATTTTCCTTCCTACCTATATCCACCACCGTAGCATCTTTGTCACATGCCAGGGGCGCGAAAATAAATTTTATTTATTTTGTGCACCGGGCTCAAAGGCCATCCACGACCCAAAGGCCCAGATTCATATGGGCTTTATGGCAACTTCCAAAATTACCCAGTAAATAGTGAATTTTTCTATATTTTTTTTGTAAAAAATTGGGATTTATTTTTTTAAGAAGAAAAAATGGGAAAATTAATTTACCACCCACTCTTATAATTATATTTTCACCCTACTCTTATAATTACAGAATTTACCAAATTTTTAGCCAATAAAAAAAAACAAATTTACCAGTAAATTCTCAAAAATTTAATAAAATACAGAATTTGGAACACTCTAAAGTGACACTATTAATTTGATATATTTGTAAAAAGAAATTATTATACTCTTAAATGTAATACTAATTAATCTCATGAAACACTCTCTAACAATTACTGTCTCGTTGGTAACATCAAAAAAAATAAAAATTACTATCTCGTTGGTTAAAATTAATGTAGGTATCTCACTTTAAAAAGAAATTATACATAAAGTAATAAGATTCACATGAATTTCACACATTAAAAAATTACGTGTTAGAAAGAGTATTTAAAAAAGAATGTTCCTTTTAATATCAAATTATCAACCATGGCGGCAGAATAAAAGTTCATGGTTCTTTACTCAAAAAAAAAAAGTTCATGGTTCTGATTTCAGAACGTGTCCTCATATAGAATCATATATTTGATCTTAGTGGTGAAATCATGCGTAGTGAAGAAAACTGTGTATATATAACACGTTAGCTATGAAACAAATAAAGTGGTAGTGCATTTTAATAAGTGGTAATCAAAATCAAGATCAAGTGGAAAGAAAATTGGGTTAGTTGGACAATTGAGATTGATTGCGCTATCACTATCTCTACCTCTTTGAGATATGTACTCCCATTTTATGATTTATGGTATATGTGATGTGATGTTATTTCAATGCCTAGTAATCCTTAAAAAAAAATGATATCTTAAAATACTAAGTAAATCATCAAATTTCTTATTGATTTTATGGGATGCTACTCATTGAAATTATTGATATTTTAAAATGATATCTGATTTTGACCGATCCTAATTACTTGTTAATTATTGAGAGTTAGAGACTAGTAATTTGTAAATTCACTAAGTTAGAGACTAATTAGTTAAATATCGTAGTTGATATATTTGTATATTGCCACAAAAAGCAGAACAAGTACATTTACGAACTACTTGTAAAAAAGAAATCCTTAAAGCAGACAAGGACATATACGTTTGTTTGTATTAGAGCTGAGGGTCAGAAGAAGACCTTTCCATGTTGGTCAACATTTTCAGCTTGTTTGTAGGAGGTCCACCTCATCTATTAAAAGTTAATTAAAAAATCAACAGTTAATTACACATTTTAGGTTTTAAATAGGCTAAATGTATTTACGAGTCTTTTAACTTTTCGATTTGTACTACATGAATTTTTTAAGTTATTTTTATAATACATAGGTCATTTAAGTTTTCAGTTTGTATTATATAGATCTTTTAAGTGTTTTTTGTAATACATAAATTCTTTAAGTTTTAAAACTGTAACACATAAGTCATTTAAGTTTTTTTTTTTTATAATATGATGAATATAAATCAAAGGACCTATGTGTTACAAAAAAAATTTAAAGGACTTATGTGGTACAAACTAAAAACTTAAAAGACGTATGTGTTACAAAAAAACTTAAAGAACTTATGCGATATAAATCAAAAACTTAAAGGATCTATAGATGTATTTGACCTTTTAAATACATGCATGACTTTATAAGAGATGCTCTAAATACATTTTGACATTTTTTATTTTATAGCATCAGAGGATGTGGATCTTATCAATAGAGTTCAAATGATAATGTATAACAATGTTGTTTCTTCTAATCTATAGATGTAGTATCTAAAATAATAAGTTTTGCAATTCAAAAAAATGTAGTGGTGCAACTCGTTGTCCGTTTACCTTCTATTCATGTGTAATTAAATTATGATGACATCTAATTTATCCCTTCAAGATTTGAGAGATATTTACCCCCTCAACCACTCAATAATATTATTTTTTGGTTTTCACCACCAGTTTAATCTGGTTTGTAGGTCAGTTCTGACATCAAGTAGTTTCAACCATCTCCAGATTGCAGTTGCGGGAGATCGAATCGTAGTCCTCCCTACCAAGTTCAGCGTCAATCACTCATGAACCAACTAACGATTGGTTACTCAATAATATTTTAATTGATATAAATTTTATAAAATACATCGTTAGATCGAAAATTTATATCATATAGATCATTTATGTAAAATTTCAAACAAATCCAAAATAATTTAACATGTTATTGAGACACGTTAAAATTAATAGTTTGTATGATTTTTTAAACGCCGTTAATCTTTTAACAATACAAATTAAAATTAAACAATATTAGTATAAGTTTGAACTAAATACAATTTGACTTTAATATGTTTAGTCTTAATCATAGATTTTCCTTTTGAAGATTAATTCAAAGTTATGAGGCAGAGAAAAACAACTAGACAACTCCTTTATACTCAAAAATATGTAAAAAGCATGTAATCAACCACTTGCAGGTCAAACCTTCACGGTTCACAATTGATGTCTCAACTCTCTTATCTCTCCCACCCTCTCTGACTTTCTACTATCTCTGCAATGAACCAAAAACAACCCTTCTTCTTTCTCTTCTCTTCTCCTCTGATTTATTCATACATCACCCTCTTCTATTACCTTACCACAACCACTGTATGTCATGTACATCCAAATTTTGAAGCATGTGAACCCAAAACATGTGGCAACCAAAGTATAAGCTATCCTTTCTACATCAAAGGGGTACAACAATCCTTTTGTGGCTACCCTGGTTTTGGTATTTCTTGTAACAATAATACTGGTTTTCCAATCCTTAATCTTTCCAATAGTTTATACATAATCGACGAAATTTTCTATCAGAATCAATCATTAAGAGTTTCTAATGCTGTTTTTTCAAGATCAGACAACAACAAAGGTTGTCTTTCACCTACCAGAAACCTCACTTTTCCTATTAAAATGTTCAGTCTTGCACAGAACCAAACCAAAGTGGTTTTGTTCTATGGATGTGACTCAACAAAACTACCCAGAGAGCTGAAAAGGAACATAATTGGTTGCTCTGCGGAAAACGAAACGAGTTCGGTTGTGGCATTATATGAAGATGATAAAAATGGAAGCTTTGTGTCAAAGAACTGTAAGGGTGAAGTGGTGAATGCGACGGTGGAAAATGGTGTGAAAGGAGAAGTTAAAGAGTCGTTGAGAAATGGTTTTCAGATGAATTGGTTAGCAAGTGATTGTAGTGAGTGTTATAGCAGTGGAGGGAGGTGTGGTTTTAATTCATCTCTGTATAGTTTCAGATGTTACTGTCCTGATAGAGTTCATTCTGCAAAATGTGATTCAGGTTTGTCTCTTTTTGTTTCTTTTTACATCACTTTATAACTTTAAGCATTTTGGTTCATATGAGTTACTTTTTAAGTTACTTGGTAGTACTAGTATTCAGTATAGAACTGTACTATACTATCTATTTCAGTTAGTACAAAGTTTACTAACACTAATGATTCAAGTGCTTTATAGAATCATATTTATAATGGAGACATTTGTTGTTTTAGGCTTTTTGATGTGTACCAAAAAAGCTGAATAGAGACTATACATAGTTTCAATACGACAGTTTCCCAACAAAGAACTCAATATCATGTTCAGTAACTATAATTTATATGGCAAAAACAGCAGATATCAAATAAATGAACTTATAACTTATAGAGGATATAAACTAGCTTATTGTATTTGTAATATTTGGTAAAACTAGTAGTTATTCTAGCTTATCAATAAGAAATGACAAAAGAATGAAAATTTTTTAAAATAAGATTGCAGTGATAAAATTGAAAGAAAAAATGATACTAACTTATAAGCTAATTGAATTAGTTTATCAAAATAAGTTAATAAGCTAGTAAAAATAAGCTATAAACTCATGAGAAAAAAATATTACAAAATATTTTTTTTCCTTCTTCCTAATAAATTTATAAGCTATAACCTATGAACTATAAGACAGACTCAAATTTTCACATTTCTAACCAAAACCCTCATAAAGTATAGAAACACCTCTGAACATTATTGTCCTAGCCTCCTCTTACAACAAATATTTTGGCCAAACACAAGAGCAAGGGAGGAGGTTGCGCCACTTGTTTCGCCCCCGCCGGTGGCTGAGCCATAATCAAGAAATCCATTGAAGATAGATAACTATGGATTGATAGGATAGAGATCTCGTTATCATAAGTTTAAGAGAAGGGCCATAGTCTTATTTGAAAGAGATTGATTTAATTTCTCTCATAATTGCGCATATGCATTACTACTTTTTTGTCAACTTCCAACTGTCATTCTTATTTTCCCCTCAAACTTTTTCTAAGTTATTATGATTGCCATGAATAAACAGTTTATGGTAGTAGAAAATAAGGTATGGAAAAAGAAAAATGAAAAGATAAAAAAGAACAGTTGCACTGTTGCACACACAGGAAATTATTGGTTGATGAATCTCACGGACAAAATAGTATAACATGTTATGGTGGTTGATGATATGAGCAAACGACAATCAATTGTCAAAGATTAACACTAGAGTAGAGTAGTGTCTATTGATGCCACCTACCTCACTACCATCTTGCTTCTCTTTTTTGCTCAATTATGACCATAAATTTGTTATCCTAATTAATTGTCACCACCATTCAGAAAATTTGATTGTCTCCTTCAAATTATTTTCTCTACTTCTCCATTTCACTGATTTATCTCTATTTCTCTCTTTTTATTAAATGATGATATCTCCTCTTACACTTATTTAACTTGAAAAACAGAGAATCCAAGTCCACTAGTAGCAATATTTTCCACCATAATCAGTAATCACCATCTATTCATCATATTGTCAAAAATCCTAGCTACATGACACCATTTCTTTCTAAGTAATTGATTGTATCTCTCCTATAAGTATCATACTAATAGGGGTACAAATTTTCCAATATGTTATGCCAAATGACCGCAAGATTAGACTATGCTTATGTTTGACGGCGGATGTGCTAAAATTGCGATGACCCACCATTATTTTACATAAACTACAATTTTTAATTTCTGGAAAATCACAGTGGGGCATCTTGATTCTGGTACATCTCTTGTGATACCAAACATGCATTGTGTGTATGTTTGATTCTGCGGTGAAAAAATTGATTTTGACAGAATTGATTATGTAAAATTGATTCTCAAAAAAAAATTATTTGAAGATAAAATGATTTATGTTTTGATAAATTCATGCAAAAGTGGAACAAATAATTTGAGTGTAAAAATCAATTTTGGAAATAGAAGTTATGATTTCTAAATTAAAGTAGAATGAATTCATTTTTGAAAAATCAAACCAATCAGAATCAATTATACACCTCTACAATCAATTCGAACACTTCAAAATTTGAAACCAAACATACATACCAACCTACACATGCCCATTTTACACAAAAGAGTTGTTTTTCATGTTGGTGTTTTTAAACCTTTTGTTCAAAGGAAAAAATATTTTTATCAGGAGTTTGATCAATCATAATTTAAACCCCAATTTTTCCAAATGATAAAAAAAGAGACCGGTCTTTATGCCTGCAAGTAAATATTTTGTTTTGCCATATACTATATAGTAGTTTTTGTATATTATGATTATGATTATAATGATGTAAATATTGTATTTTTTATTATTAATAATTTACTTAGTAGAGTATTTACATAATTTAATCATTTACTTAGTAGAATATTATTACAAATGATTAAAATAGTGTAGAATTGATTCTGCATCCATAATTTTACTCTAATTTATTTATAAAAATTTACCAAAATAAAATAGGGAAATATTCAAAACAGAAAAATAAATAGGGAAATATTTTCCTTTGGCGGGCTGGCCTAATCCGTAGATTGGCAAGTTAGGTGGTTTGCTATCTCTTAGCCCACATCATACTTTTGCTGGACTAGCCTTGTTGGCCTGATAACATAAACTTGCTTTATCACTTTTTAAAATGCTATTCTTTGCCTCTTTATTTTATTTATTTAAATTCTTTGCCTCTTTATTGTTCACATCAGAAAAAATATTATTGAAAATATTTTTTAATAAAATTTATATTGTCATAAAATATTTTTTAGTCTTGTAAAAAAATAAAATATTTTTTAGTAAGATTTATATTATCGAAATATAATTCATAGTAGATGAAGACATAAAGATTCTAATCAATTTAGAAGGGTGAAAATACCTGATTTAGTTAAGGGTATAATAAGAAAAATAACATTAATGATATTGTAAAGTGGCTTAAACTTTTGGTATAATTTTTATTCAAAGTGACTTATATTTTGATACAGATGTAGTAACTACTAGTGTTCTTTAGACACATATTAATGAATCGAAAATAGAAATATTATCTTAAAATTTGTATCGAAAAGAACAATTTCCAAAAAATTTAATACATAACTTCCGTGTTAAATACTCCCTCCGTTCCTAAATAACCGTCACAATTAATCAGTTTACGTATGTTAATTCACACCTTTGATCATAAATATATTTAATTATGTATTATAAAAAATTCTAAAAATTTATTTTGAAAATATTCATATATGCTAATATTTTTTTTTATATATTAATCAAAATATATGGTCAAACGACACTTATTTAGGAACGGAGAGAATAATCATGGAGTAGCAAGGATTTGCCAATTTTACTACTAAAAAATAAAGTGTCACATCATTTAATAAAACGACACAATAAATCAACAAAATTGAAGACAAAATTGACAACTAAATATCTCAATTTTAAAAAATAGAGGGATTAAAATTGCATAAATAAAAAATAGATGGCTAAAATTGAAGATTTTGTAAAATAAAGGACCAAAACTGCATTTAACCCATATTTTTATGCAATGCCGACTACATCAGATTGACGTTTAAATAACATCCTCTATAAAAAAAAGTTGTGGTATGGATAAAGATGAAGGAATTATGGATGGACAATGATGAAGGAAGGAAGTATTTAGAGGGGACACGGAGCCCAAAAGGTCATGGTACTCTTTCCTAATTAGAGGTCAATGATTATGATATGGACAGTTGAAGAAGATGAGACTAACATAACATAACATAACAGACAACATTTTCCTCTGAACGCGTTTTTCTCTTGTTTGAATTAGTCCTTATAATATGAATGAAGTGAAGTGTGAACCTTAGATTATACTTGTCTTATTCCCCAAGACTCTTTCAACGTCCAATTGTTGCTTGTATTTTCTCTCATCCTTTTCCCACTTTTTCAACCTCAAGGCCCCACTTTTTTGTTTTCCTAAATCTATGGACTAACTCCATAATCTACACCTCTCAGTTTTGATATTTGTCAATCTTAGTTTCCATGCATATAACTACTAGTTTCATTTTGCGCGGTTTAGGCGCCTCCAAGACGAATAGAAGAAGATTCAGATGCGCAGTTTATGAAGTCAAGTCTTTGTCTTTTATTCAGATAGAAAGAAGTATAGTAACTTGAGCATGAAGTTGGTCTTACTTCACTAAAGGCCAAAATCTAGATATCATGTTCATGTGTTCCCACCTTTATTTCCAGTCATGTTCCTTTTCCAACTTGGTTTATCATATCAAGCACTTCAACTTGGTCTTATATTATTGTGAATTTTGTCACTCAAGAGTGTAAAAACAAGCTAGACAAACTTCAACTTTAGAAAACCAAACCCTTGTCCCCTTTTGCACATAAAGTAGGTAGGTGAATTAAGGATGAGTCTAGTTTATGAATTTATGTTCCTTTTATTTTCACACCTCATGCTGCTACTTGTGTTGGCGGGTGGAGATGGAGATTGTCCAGCTTCATTTAGTTGTGGATATCTTGGCAATATCAGTTTCCCTTTCACTACAACACAACACCCGGATTGTGGCTTATTGCTAATATCTAATTGTGGTGATGCTCCACTGAAGCCCAAAATTGTCCAATTTCAAAGTAAAGGGAAACAGTTTGAGTTGGAGGTTAAATTTGTAACTCCTCTTGAGTATCACGATGGTGGTAATGCTACTTGTAGTTGTATTTTGAGAGACAAGAATCTCTACAAATTGCTGCAAAACAAAAGTTGCGAAGCTTTCATATATAATTATGCTCTCCCTTCCACAACTCACTTTGTTTCTTTTCATATGGAAACTCACACGACCTTGTTCATGTGCAACCGTACTCTCCATGTCAATCCTCCAACATATATGCATAACTATACAAAGTGCGTTCCCTACAATCTCTACTACCAGCCTTACAGTTTTGCGGATAATGCATCTCAGAGTGGTTTTACAGCTTGTACAAATGTCCTGCTTCCGATTAAAGACTTCGCTGACGCTGATGACCCTTTTACTTTCGTAACTGCTGATATCCCAATTCAAATAAACATAACAGAGCAATGTGCATGTTGTCACTACAAACAAAAAGGACGGTGTAAGCATGACAGCAACGGGAGGTTTTATTGTGCCGATGGCATACTTATACCACATGAACATGGTATACTAAAACAGGCACCCTGGAAACACAAGCACACATAAGTGCACTGAACTAATATAATTGTTGCTTTTATCTGCTTTTCACATTAGAGGTTCATGAATGCTTCCATCTTCTTTATTTTCCTGTAAAATGCCACAAGTCCAGTTCCTTCTCCCACATCATTAATAGAGTCAGACAGCTTAAGAGTACTGGCACTACATTGATGTACCTAATGCCCTAATCTAAGTACAAAACTGTTGTCGCTAGTATTTTTATTTTGAATTTAGCATTTACTACACTTTTTAGCTGATTTCCTATTACTCTTGAATGACAAAAGCCGAGTTCTATTGATTGACTGTTTTAATAGTCTCTGCAACACTCTGAATTAGAAAACCATGTTTTTCTCTAAGCAACTTTATCTGTATCTTCATATGTCAAAACTGAATTGTTTCCTCTATTTTCAGATAAAAAAGGACTGAGTAAGAAACAAAAATTGGGTATAGGTAATGTACCGTTTACTTAACTTTCAGCACTCTTCTTCTAATTCATACAATCTTCTAATTTGTTTCAACACTTTTTCTTTCTTCGCGTTCTTTGCTCTAAAAGAGCAAAACTTATTTTAAAACACTTGTATGATTATTGATTCCAATCTGTACAATTACAGGTTTCATTCCATTTATTATGTTTTAAAGTAATCTTGGTATATTATTTTGGCCATTTTCCACAGGTTTGAGTATTGGAATCATAGGAGGCATCTTGTTGATTGGTTCACTGTTTCTCCTTCTACTCTACAAACGAAAACATGCTATCTTGGTTAAACACTTTCATTCTAGTTACTCTTTTTCTGATTCCTCCATAAATCCACGCCGAGAAATGGGTAGTAAATACTTCGGAGTTCCACTATTCTCTTACGACGAGCTTAGAAAAGCAACAAACAATTTCGACCATACTAAAGAAATTGGAGATGGAGGCTTCGGTACTGTCTACTTTGGTATGTACACAATTAACCGACACTAAATTATTCTTTTCATCTTATTATATAACTTATACTTCAACCTTTAAAATCCAGGGAAACTTCCCGATGGACGTGAAGTTGCTGTCAAGCGTTTATACGAACACAACTATAAGAGAGTAGAACAGTTCATGAATGAAGTTAATATCCTCACAACTTTGCGGCACAAAAATCTCGTGTCACTCTATGGCTGCACATCACGGCACAGCCGTGAACTACTGCTTGTATATGAATATATCTCAAATGGCACAATTGCATGTCATCTCCACGGTGAATTGGCCAAGCCCGGCTTACTTCCCTGGTCTATACGAATTAAAATTGCTATAGAAACCGCTACTGCCTTAGCTTATCTCCATGCTTCTGGTATCATTCACCGTGATGTGAAAACCAACAACATACTCCTTGATGGCAATTTTTGTGTTAAAGTTGCAGATTTTGGCCTTTCGAGACTCTTCCCTGAAGATGCCACTCATGTCTCCACAGCTCCACAAGGGACACCAGGTTACCTTGACCCCGAGTATCACCAATTTTATCAGCTTACTAGCAAGAGTGATGTATATAGTTTTGGAGTTGTGCTCATCGAGTTAATATCATCTAAGCCTGCTGTTGATATAAACAGAAGTAGGGAAGAGATTAACTTGTCAACTCTAGCCACAAAGAAGATTCAAGAAAGTGCAATTGATGAGCTGGTAGATCCTTTTCTTGGTTTTGAATCAGACGATGAGATTAATAGGATGATAGTTTCAGTGGCAGAATTGGCTTTTCAATGTTTGCAAAGGAATAAAGAGTTGAGACCTTCTATGGAAGAAGTCTTAGATGAACTTAGAAGAATAGAGAGTGGTAAGGACGGGGTTGAGGTTGTAGATGAGGCGGATGTTGATGGTGTTGGATCATCACACAGTAATGTAAATCCACCACTGATACCAGCCTCACCTGAATGGGATGACGTTGGACTGTTGAAGAATATGAAAAATATGAAGCATCCTTCTTCACCAAACACTGTCACTGATAAATGGGAAAGTATAAGTACTACGCCTAATTCCAGTGCTTAATCACTTTGTCTAATATCAATTGTTGATAATCCATTTTTAAGCAATGATTGTTAGTTTAAACATGACAATGAGTTAGCCCAATGTATCTATCTTGTTGTCTCATCCGCTTGTATAGATGATAGTACAGCGATTATATTTCGAGACATTGTATTCAGGTAAGAGAGTTGAGTTGAAATGGAAGTATATGTGTAAATATAAAAAAAAGAGGGCAAAAGTAAGACTGAAAACTGGGGAAAATTTTGTACACAACGTTTGTATTGCTATTCTACAGTTATCTGTTTATCCTTGGATATTTTTGAAGTTTAATAAATTGATATATTAGATCAGCATGACTAATGCCTATAAGTTTTTTCCTTGTTTTCTTGCCTTTGTCTTTAGGGGAAAAGTTAAATGTTGGAATGCCATGCAATTTACTTAAAATTCATGAAATGTATGTGTGGCTGTCAAATTGCTGATGCATTTTTCATTATATATATACACTGATCTTATTTGATTTGCAAAAGATAACTATAAAATAGAACAACACATGACAAGATTAACTTTTAATGTATTGAACAACTTTTTGTACGATGTTTTAGACAAAAAGTTATTTTAATATTTTAAACAATTTGTACTTGACAGAAAGTTGTCTTTTGGTTTAGTGAAAGACAAAATTTCAGTTTATGTCCGGTCTCTTACCTCTTAATTTATCTAACCCTAAAAGCAGTTTTATACACAATTGTAGTTGTTCTGTGCAATCCCTTATGTTTTAGGAAATCAAAGGCATCACTCTTCTAGTCTATCCACCAACCTTGACCTTAACCAAGTGTCCCTATCCAATGAGCAAAGATTGATCTCACACCCCACAGGCTTGAAGTAGGGTCAGTAAAAGAGAATAAAGAGAAAGAAAAAACAAAGATATGATATCCTCAATAACGGTATAAAAGTTTTTGTGGAAAAAATTGTAAGAAAATGTTCCTTCTAAGTTAAACTATCAAATAAAAAATTCAAAGTTAGGACAGTAAATTTTTTTGGAAGCGTTTGAATGTTGAAGAATTCAATGTCTGAATGTGCTGTTTTGTCAATAAAGAAAATAGGTCAGTGGATTCCAGCTTCATTGAAATGGCCAGCAACACACCTTTCTACCTCTCCCTTTTCATCAAGTCTTCCACCTTCTTTTCCAAGTCAACTGACCTATCAAATACGTTCTCCTTTTAGACCACTTGATTCATCCATGACACTGATACATCTCTATTTGTGAAGATAATGTATAATACTTAACCTTCACTACATCATTAGAGAAGTTTTTTTCTTTTTTCTTTTCATGTGAAGGATTCTTTACTTCTTCCTCATAAATTTGGGATGGCTTCATTAGATTTTTTCTGGTTCCTCTTGTATTGTCACCTCGCTCTGATTTTATCCGCAGGGTATGGAAGCGGACACCAATATAACTGTCCGCGCTCATTCAGTTGTGGAAATCGTGGGATTTTACGTTACCCTTTCACCAAGGCAGACCATCCAGACTGTGGCTTCATACTCATACATGGCTGTGATGACCGTTATAATTCACCCAAATTCATCCAACTGGACAAGAATGCAAGAAAAATAGAGCTAACTAGTGTCATTGACCAGAATACCATTACACTTTCTGATCAAGATTTTTACAAGCAGTTGCAAGATAATGTTTGTGATGCTTTGAAATACAACTACACTCTTCCTTCCCCTTCTCCGTTGGTTTCATTTTATATAAATTATAATGTAACTCTCTTCCGATGCAATCATAGCGACAATATCAACCCCCCTGCACATTATTTTAAATACAACTGTACTTCCAACGATATCTATTATAACAGGAATCATTATTCCAATGTTACTAAAGAGAAGGCAAGTGGAGTTTTCTCATCGTGCTCGCTACTTCAGTTTCCAACTAAAGACTTGACTGATACCAAAAACATTTTATCATTTCTATCTGGTCAGATGGTTGTTAAAATAGTATTATCTGCTGATTGTGATAAGTGCTGTAACCACAAAGGAGGCCAATGTAAGCTTGATGTCAACAAAATGTTCTACTGCCTCAATGGTAATGCTTCAGATAAATTTCTCAGACATGCATTCCATTTGTTTATTTATGGTTTACTTACAAAATTGTTTCAAATTGGTTTCTGATGCAGAGCCGAAGAATAAGAGAAAATATTTTAAGCTGTTACTTGGACTTGGAATAGGTAATGTTTTTTTCTTTTTATAGATAACCAAGGGTAAGAATTCATATATTTGATGATCCTATATATTATATTTAAAATTTTGTATGATTGAAGGTTGAATTTTCCTACTATAGGTTTAGGCATTACATTGTTTGCACTCGGTATTCTAATAATTCGATGCTGCTCCAGAAGAAAACATGCTCCATCAGACCTCCAGAAACAACAAGCAAGAAGAAGCACATATACTGATGCGATTGATCCTTACCGAAATCTAGATCCAGAAAACGGCAATGTCTACTTTAAAATCCCTCTGTTCTCTTACAAGGAGCTAGAAGAAGCTACAAATAATTTTCACCAAGCCAACCAACTTGGAAGCGGAGGCTTTGGAATAGTTTACTATGGTAAATCATTACCACCCCAAACTTCACTCTCTATTGGAACATAGAATAATTGTATCAAATTGTATGCTTGTACTGTATTTCCATGCATCATGTTGAACAACTAATTATTATCTGATCTGATCCTTAATAAATAACAACCAGGAAAACTGCGAGATGGACGAGAAGTTGCTGTCAAGCGCCCATATGAACATAACTGGAGGCGAGCTGAACAGTTCACAAATGAAATTGAGATCCTCGCTCGCACACGCCACACAAATCTTGTATCCCTCTATGGTTGTACTTCATATCACAGTGATGAACTACTGCTTGTGTACGAATATGTTCCAAATCACACCGTTGCTTGTCATCTCCATGGTGATTTAGCAAGACCAGGCACACTGCCTTGGCATATCAGGATGAAAATTGCCATTGAGACAGCAAGTTCATTGGCTTATCTGCATGCTTCTGGCATAATCCACCGTGACGTGAAAACCAAAAACATTCTCCTCACGAACAACTTCAGTGTTAAAGTTGCAGATTTTGGTCTTTCAAGGCTATTCCCCCATGATATCACCCATGCTTCCACAGCGCCGCAAGGGACACCGGGTTACGTTGACCCGGAATATCATCAATGCTACCAGCTTTCTAGCAAGAGTGATGTATACAGTTTTGGTGTTGTGCTCATTGAACTAATATCATCTAAGCTGGCTGTTGATATGAACAGGCATAAGGGTGAGATAAACTTGTCAAACCTGGCCTTAAAAAAGATCCAAGAGGGTGCACTTACTGAGCTGGTAGATCCTTATCTTGGTTTTGATTCAGACAATGAGGTTAAAAGGATGATAGTTTCGGTGGCAGAGTTGACTTTTCAATGTTTGCAAAGGGACAAAGAATTGAGACCTTCCATGGATGAGGTTTTGAAGGTGCTGATGAGAATTGAAAGTGGGAAGGATGTGCCTGATCATATAGTTGAAGATGAGTGTCCACCCTCTCAACTTTCACCAGATGGGGATGAGATTGAGATTGGATTATTCCAAAAAATGATGCCACGGCCACAGCTACAGCCACAACCATCACCTAAAGCTGTTGTTGATAAATGGAATAGTCAATCTACTTCGTCTAACACCAGTGGTCATTAATAGCATAGCCTTGCATACTGATTACAAATATGCAGCACTTAAACATTGTCATCTATAACAAGAAGACACACTTTTTATTGTGTCAACGAGTGATGAGATTTAAGCTATATTGTCACTGTAAACGAGTTTAAATATAATGTATCTTTCTATCTCCCAACTTTTGTAATTATCTTTTTTTTTTCTTGATAATGTTAGACAATACAGTTAAATAGAATGATTCACATGCTTAATGACTTTAGCCTTTTAGGATGAATTAATTGTTGTCTAGCTTAATTTTATCGACTTTTTTCTTTTAAAAAAGATACTCCCTCCATCCCTGATTATAAGTACCATTTTAGAAAAAATTGTCTTTAAATACATCTATACACACAGTAATTTTGTAATAATTATACATAAAATGTAATTACACAACTAAAACTTTTCTTCAAATATGTAAAATATGCTTTGGGTTCTTAAAAAATCAGACGACTGAGGAATAAGTGGTAGAATTGGTTGTTACAGAAAAGGCCAAGGAACAAAGCAATACAAATCCATAGACAGTACGTGGCAGCAGGGATTGGTCACCTTAATTCTCACTTCAATCTATATTATTGGATTGATATAGTGGAATTCAATGGGCGAGGACTTACCCTTCTTGCAAGGCAAGCCTTTTCTATACTAACTAATAATTTCACTACAGTACAGTCTTTCTCATATATTGTCTCGTACTCCAACTCTCCAAGTCAACATGAGTATCATGCGGTTCAACAGGGTCATATATTGTGCAAGTTTAAGACCCAAAGTACAACATACTTTCTATTAATATCATTGATTCCTTATCATGGCCTCACATTTCTCAATGACCACTCTCTTTACTTTCAAATCATTAATATTCTCCCTTCTTCTGCTTCATGTTTCAGGTCAAGAGGGAAGGTGTCCACACTCTTTTAGTTGTGGAAAACTTGGCCAGATTATCTTTCCTTTCACAGTCTCAAAAAGCCCTCACTGTG
The DNA here is from genome assembly GCA_951804385.1 of Trifolium dubium. Classification (NCBI taxonomy): domain Eukaryota; kingdom Viridiplantae; phylum Streptophyta; class Magnoliopsida; order Fabales; family Fabaceae; genus Trifolium; species Trifolium dubium. The sequence goes on from OX638064.1 coordinate 57,284,308, forward strand.
GCATGTTGGCCATAAGTGGTTGTGATGATAAAAATACATCTGCTCCCAAAAGCATCCAAGTAGGCAAGCCACCATCAGAACAGTCTATAATAGTTACTTCCGTGGACGGTGATACCATCGCGGTCGCAGATGAAACACAGAAAAACTATTTGCTGTCCAAAAAATGCCAAGCCTTTCACAATTATCCTCTTCCACCCACTACTCCTTTAGCTTCTTTCTACATCAAATATAATATAACTATGTTCAAATGCAATCACTCCCTTAGTATCACCCCTCCCAAATCATTTGCTAGAGATACAAATTGTTCCGGTTCTGGTTATAACATCTACTATGACCTTCAAAATGGTTTGACACCTCCTGATTTCAAAGCACCAAGCTCTTTGGAAAATTGTACAATGTTTCATGTTGCAATAAAAGAAATGCTTACTTATGACCCCTTTGATTTTCTATCTCCTGACAGCTTAATTGAAGTACAGTTATCTGATGATTGTCATAAATGTTTTCGCCACGGAGGAGGCCGATGCCAACTTGACATTCATGGAAAGTTCCAGTGTGCCCAAGGTATGCACAAGTATGCACTATTTAAAAAAGTTCAGGGAGTGGGAGGTTGTCCTCAGTGAAGGGCATTCACGAGGCCTCAACCAAAGGTTATATATAAACAATGATTTTTAGTAAAGGGTTACCAACAAACTGATTTTTCCTGCCTTGTATGTAGTCATTTGGTCCCGAGTCCTTACTTTATTGCTTGTTTTAAATTAATTGATGCCTTTGATTTCAGTTGCAGAGGATAAAGGATTGGCTTGGAAGTTAGGGATTGGTAATGTTCCTCTAACATAGAAGTTTATTGAATTTCGCGTGTCTTAAAATTGAATAATCCTAACAATCATAGTACACAATACACATAACACATACATTCATGTCTTCCATACCCTGATCTCCTCCTTCCCTTTAATGAGAATGAATTTGTTTGACATTTTCACCTCTTACAAGAAAATGGTATGCCCACATGTTTATTTGTCTTTTTATGAGCCTATCAAAGTTTGGATGGTAAAAAACATAATAGTCAAAGTAATCAGTCAATTAGACAGCATTTCAAATTCCTTTTGCATGCTCTTCAAGAAATATTCAATTAATTATTGGATTTTTCCTCCGCTTTATTGATTTCTAGGCCTTGGACTCCTTGTCATTATTATAACTGGGTTGCTGATTATATGGCGCTGCAAACGACGCGATCCTGATTTCTACTCAAGTAAATTCACAGAGAGCAACAGTGTCTACCATGGGGGGCCGGTCTTTTCCTTTAAGGATCTTGAAGTAGCAACAAAAAAATTTGACAGTTCAAGAGAACTTGGAGAAGGAGGATTTGGGACTGTTTATTATGGTATGTTTCACAGTTCACACTCACAAACTCTACTATCTATGAAAAGGGTGGTAGGTTTAATTACAACATCTTCCCTGTAGTTATATAAGTTAATAATAACTCTTGCTTTCATCTTTATTCTTTTTAAAACCAGGAAAACTCAAAGATGGACGTGAAGTTGCTGTGAAGCGCCTATATCAGCACAACTTTAAACGAGTTGAACAATTCATGAATGAAATCAAAATCATCACTCGCTTGCGCCACAAAAATCTAGTGTCTCTCTACGGCTGCACTTCACATCATAGTCATGAACTATTACTCGTATATGAATACATTTCAAATGGAACTGTCGCCAGTCATCTGCGTCGTGAATCTGGCCTTTTGCCGTGGCATATCCGAATGAAAGTTGCCTTAGAGACTGCTACCGCTTTGGCTTATCTCCATGCTTCTGAAATCATTCACCGTGATGTGAAAACAAACAACATACTCCTTGACAACACCTTTTGCATTAAAGTTGCAGATTTTGGACTGTCAAAACTGTTCCCAAATGATGTCACACACGTCTCCACAGCTCCACAAGGAACCCCCGGCTATATGGATCCGGAATATCATCAATGCTACAGGCTTACAAGCAAGAGTGATGTTTACAGCTTCGGGGTTGTGCTTGTTGAGCTGATATCATCTATGCCAGCAGTTGATATGAACAGAGATAAGGATGAGATAAACTTGGCAAATCTAGCAGTAAGGAAAATTCAAAAAAGTGCAATCCATGAGTTGGTGGATCCTTCCCTTGGTTTTGATTCAGATAATGATGTTAAAAGGAAAATAGTTTCAATAGCAGAGTTGGCTTTTCAGTGTTTGCAAAGGGATAAGGAATTGAGGCCTTCAATGAATGAGGTTTTGGAGGTGCTAAGGAGAATTGACAGTGGGAGTGCGAGTGGGAGGGATGAGTTTGGACATGTCGAGGAAGTAATAAACCGTGGAACAACGATATCATGTATCAATGTAAGTTCATTGTCACCGTCTTCACCCGATCACGTTGAGGTGAAACTGTTGAAGAACAAGAAGTTAACACCTTCTCTTAAGTATGTAACAGATAAATGGGATAGTGAATCAACTACTTCTAATGTCAGTGGTCAATCGGCAAGTAGAACGTAATATGTATGACACTTGTAACTTAACACTTATATATTTCAGAAATAATGATTAAGATTTCATCAACACTTGTTATTGGGTTGTGATTATTGTAAATTCCATTTGCTGATTCAAAGATTAGCCAAAAACTTATGTATACTTTCTTAGTAATTTGACATCTTGTAATTTATTGATTTTTCGAGTCTCTGTAATTTAGCGAGATGAAACTATGTTGAGATCTGCAGGATTCTTTTGTTGAAACTCAAGAAGTGTCAAGTGTGAGTAGTATGGGGAAAAAGTCCCACATTGATTAAAAGTGTGGAGACTTGAGCATTTATAAATGAGAGAACCCATAAACCCAATGTCTTAAGGTTTTGGGTAAGAGAGTGGTGTCCAACTCACTTATATCAATACTTTTGGTCATCGTGTAGATGATCCCCAGCTGCTCCCTCGTGCTCTAACATCTTTGTGAACTGCGAGCTGAAACTTACAGAGCTGCTTTTTGGATTTTGAAGAGTCGATCACTTTTGATTCGAGATCGGGAGTTAGCGTCTAGTAACATCTTTTTGGGTCGGGTTGATGTCTTCTCTGATGGAGTGATGGTATGTAAGCTAAGGGGTGTCTTTCTAAATTCTAAGTATAGAATAGGAATTAGATATAGATTTCTATTAGATGATGTTTGTTTTAGTTTTTTTCATTGGTGTTCCACATATATACAACACATTTGTTGAAGTGTTGTAGTTCATCTTTTATCGGTCTCTGAACATCTTGTGTAGAGACCTGATTATTTATAATAATATTTGCTGTTAAAAAAAAAATGAAGAAGATCACGTATTTTACACTTCTAGAGAAATAACAGTGGAAGTAGCCAAGTAGGCTTCAAAATTCAAATAAAAGGTGGTCAATTATAAGGGCAAGAAGACATTGTATTTTTGGTCGACTAGCGTATCAATTGGCTTCAAATTGACAAGACTCGTGTAGTAATTTTCCAAGTCAAAGCGTATCAATTGGCTTCAAAGGATATATTTATATAGTGCAAATTAACAAGTGTTGAACAAATTGTCAAACACAATAGGATGGTTTCATTTTATGGAGTAAATCATAGGTTCATTTTGTTCTCTCATTTAACTGTGTTAATGCTACTTGTCTTAACTTGTAAAGGAAATGGACACAGTGATAATTGTCCATACACATTTGATTGTGGAAATTTTGGGCAGATTAAATACCCTTTTACCAAGGTTGGATTCCCCAACTGTGGTGCATTGGCAATTCAAGGTTGTGATGATCCCAACATAACTGCAACCAAGACCATCCAATTAACCAATGGAGAAAGACACTTTCAAGTGACAAACATTGTTAATGACCGGCGCAAGGGCAACACTATTTCCATTATTGACCATAATTTCACAAAACTTTTGCAGAAAAATGCTTGTGAGGCTTTCAGTTATAATATTACTCTCCCTTCTTCATCTCCTTTTGGATTTTTGTATATGAAAGATAACATAACCGCTTTCAAATGCCACCGTACCCAAAAACAAGTCATCAACCCTCCAAGTAATTTCTTCAAAAATAAGTCTCGTCCTTACTACGATTTTTACTTTGGCGATTCAATATTTGATGATGAGTCTAATTACCACTCTTTCGCGTCGTGCTCAATGCTTCATCTTCCCGTCATTGAATTAGGCTTTTCACTTTCTAGTAACCCATTTCCATATTTAGCTCATGAAACTACCTTTCAGTTCCAATCTTCAGATTACTGTGAACAGTGTTACCTTGATACAAAAGATCCTTGTCGTATTGACAGCAACAAACGAGTTTATTGCGCTGCAAGGTAATGCATTAACAAAATTTACACAAACAGTTAAGACATTACATGGATGGATAATTAGAATTTTGCTAACTACTTTCTATTTGAATTACTATGCAGGAAGGGTAGAAGTTCTACTTGGAGGCTAGGTTTGGTTTTAGGTGACGTACATATTTTAATGTTCAATATAAGTAGTTTGCGCTTCCAAACATAACTCATTGTATGCATATATACTCTAACTGCACAGAATTATGTTTCCCTGCATTTTTTGCCCAATGTGATTTAACTGCTATTGTTGTTGTTTTGTTTATATATAACGAGGTCATTATTTTCTTACATTACAAGTTATTGTTTTATTTTGAAGAATTTATAATTCTACAACAGTCATGGTGGCTGTTGGAGTTGCAGTGCTGATATTGCTTACTCTAAACATTTTGTTGTTTTATCAAACAAAAATGTCCAGTTGTCTCGGTGGCTGGAGTTGCATTTGCCTTGCTGGTTGTCTTAGTTTGTTGGTTTAGGAAAAAGATCTTCCCTCCCTCATTTCTTTTGTTCAGGAAGCACAATCCAACCCATCAAACTATTGAGAAGTTTTTGAAGGAACATAGACCTCTTCCAGTTGCTAGGTACAGTTATTCAGATATCAAGAAAATAACAAACTCTTTCAAAAACAAATTAGGCCAGGGAGGGTACGGAAGCGTATACAAAGGGAAGTTACACGATGAGCGTATGGTGGCAGTGAAGGTTTTAAGCGAATCAAAAGGTGATGGTGAAGATTTCATTAATGAAGTTGCCAGTATCAGTAGAACTTCGCATGTCAATGTTGTTAGACTTTTAGGGTTCTGTTTGGATGGTTCTAAAAAGGCACTAATATACGAATTTATGCCGCATGGATCTCTTGAGAAGTTCATATACGAAGAGAAAAATCCATTTAAGGATGATCGCCAATTGGATTGCAAAACATTGTATGACATTGCAGTTGGGGTTGCTTGTGGATTAGAATACTTGCACAGAGGCTGCAATACTAGAATCTTACATTTTGACATAAAACCTCATAATATATTACTGGATGATGATTTCTGTCCAAAAATTTCAGATTTTGGACTAGCTAAAATATGTCCAAGAAAAGAAAGCATTGTATCCATATTTGGCGCGAGGGGAACACCAGGATATATTGCTCCAGAATTGTTCTCCAGAAATTTTGGTGGGGTGTCACATAAATCAGATGTCTACAGTTATGGAATGATGGTTTTAGAAATGGTTGGTCGAAGAAAGAACATCAAAGTTGAAGTGGATTGTTCTAGCGAGTTATATTTTCCACACTGGATTTACAAGCGTCTTGAATTTAATCAAGATCTTGGACTCAGGTGTATTAAAAATGAAATTGATGAAGAAATGGTAATAAAAATGACAGTGGTGAGTTTATGGTGCATACAAATTAACCCTTCAAATCGACCAGCCATGCATAAAGCAGTGGAAATGTTGGAAGGGAGCCTTCAAGCGCTGGAGTTACCACCCAAACCCTTTTTGTGTTCTCCTTCAACATCTTCGATCCATTTATCATCTGAAATATTGTAATTTGTGTGGATATCAAGATATGCAATGCAGAGTATGTAGCACTAGAAAAGAATATTATGATAATTCACATATAAATAAAATGTTATGTGTGTAATAGAGTTGTAATGTTGTATCATTTCTTTTGGTTTATTTATGCTTAATAAGTAGGCTGTTTCTGTTAACACATATCCTTATTATTGCATTTACCACTGCAATTTTATTTCTCTGCAGATTAATATAAGATTTCATGTTGCATTGAGTCTAACCTATTTAGATTTGCTTCACAGTTCACAAAAATGAATTGGATACACTTTTCTCATTTCTGGATTATACAACTATAGCAAGATCACGCAAACAATAGGATTTTTCTTAATCTCGGTGTGGTTTTTAGAGGTCAACTATTGTCTGAAATGCAAAGGAAGGTTCTAAGAATATTGTTTTTTACAAGTTAATTGAATGATATGTTGTTAAGAACAATTAATATAAAAACAGCATGCATGTATTTTTAAACCAGCAAGTTGTGAATTTTTAACTTTGCCAAAGTGTTAATTCTATGAAAATCTAGTAAGTTGCAGATTTTAGACTGTCAATATTGAATTATCAAGAATTTAAAATTCAGTCTAACGGAACCATATGTGACAAACACTTCCTACGCATTGAAATAATTGACAAGTTCAGAAACAAGGAGAGTCGTCAGTCGTCACCTGGAGATGAAGAAGAGACGAATGTTGGCTCTGTCTACAGTAGTGGAGCTGGTGAAGATAATCACGGATTTAGGATTTGCGTTATTTGATCTGAAAATGAAACTATGCATAAATTTCCTTACTCCTTAGTATGTTCAAACCGCTAATTGCTAGTAGTACTTGTTGGTTGTTTGCCGGGTTTTTCAGCAGAATCCAGTCAGCTTTGAATAACCCACTTTTAAAAATTGAATTATATTCTTTCAATAAAAATTGAATTATATAATAATCAAAAGGATTAAATTGTTCCACGTTATTTAAAATGTAGAACTATTAGAGATATTATTGTGGAGTCTAAGAACTTAAAATTATTTTTTACTCATAATACATTTTAACCAAAGTTTTAACTATATAGTGTTTGACTATAATTTAATTCTATTTTGTAGACTTAAAAATTTATAACTTAGCCACAGCAGAATTACATCCAACAGCAGAATTATATTTCAAATTTAGCATTTTTATCCAATTGCATAATTTAAAATTGTTACTAAAAACTTAGCCACAGCAGAATTACATCTATATACTACATCATTGATACTTCTTTCAGTTCATTCTCTTATGATTAATCCTAATAGTAATTGAATTATTATTATTTTTATTATTATTATTATTATTATTATTATTATAAAAAAATTAGAATTGAGTCTAACTATATATTAGAGATTAGACACTGCGTTCGGCGGTGCCTCCAATCTAGCGAGGGATTAGTCACTACGTTCGGCGGTAGATACCTCGGTCTCGACCAAAAAATATATTATAAAAAACAAGGAGAAAAAGTTCATCCTAAATCTAGGTGAAAATATCAACAGAATGAAATATTATTTAAACCCTACACCTCCTCATAAGAATGCAGCAACAGTATAGTAAAATGGCAATTAAAATGTACTGAATAAAAAAGAATTCAAATTACTATGGTACAATCGACAGAGTAGCAAGAATGAGTTACCTGAGCTGAGCATCCTTCTACATTTGCGACTTGCGAAGAGTTTGTAATAGCAAAGTAGAGTCGTCACCGGAGATGGATAAGAGGCAAAGTAGCTGGTGATGATGATCATGGATTAAGGTTTTAACTTAATTTGATCTAAAACTGAAACTAAAAAATGGTTGTACAAACATCACTACTTTTATTTTTATTATTATTATTATTATTATTATTATTATTATTATTATTTCAATGTTGTCAACAAATCACAATCATCTACACATGTAATTTTAGAAATAGTTAGGACTAAAGTCAAACCATTTTCTAATCTAACAGTTATGATAGATTTACTGCGTATAAAACATTTACACTAAATGTGTCAAAAAAAAAACATTTACACTAAATTAAACCATATTTCAAATTAATTAATTTCGTAAGTAGCCAAAGAAATGTTGACCAGTGGTTTTACTTTTGAAGGAAAGACCAGTATTTGTTGTATGTTGAAAAAGTGGTTTTTAGAAATGTCAAACATGAAGAGGTTTACGTGTTTTACACTTCTAGAGAATTAATAGTGGAGAATTTAGCAAGAAGTGGCTTCAAAATTCAAATAAAAGGTGGTCAATTATAAGCGCAAGAAGACATTGTATCTTTGGTCGGTGTTAGACTCAAATGGACAAGACTTGTGTAGCAATTTTCCAAGTCAACTAGCGTATTCAAAGAATCAAAGGATATATTTATGTAGTGCAAATTAACAAGTGTTGAACAAATTGTCAAACACAATAAGATGGTTTCAGCTTATGGAGTACATCATAGGTTCAGTTTGTTCTCTCATTTAACTCTGTTAATGCTACTTGTCTTAACTTCTACAGGAAATGGACACAGTGATGATTGTCCATACACATTTGATTGTGGAAATCTTGGGCAGATTAAATACCCTTTTACTAAGGTTGGATTCCCCAACTGTGGTGCCTTGGCAATTCAAGGTTGTGATGATCCCAACATAACTGCAACCAAGACCATCCAATTAACCAATGGAGGAAGACACTTTCAAGTGACAAACATTGTTAATGACTGGCGCAAGGGCAACCCTATTTCCATTATTGACCATAGTTTCACAAAACTTTTGCAGAAAAATGCTTGTGAGGCTTTCAGTTATAATATTACTCTCCCTTCTTCATCTCCTTTTGGATTTTTGTATATGAAAGACAACATAACCGCTTTCAAATGCCACCGTACCCAAAAACAAGTCATCAACCCTCCAAGTAATTTCTTCAAAAATAAGTCTTGTCCTTACTACGATTTTTACTTTGGCGATTCAATATTTGTTGATGAGTCTAACCACTCTTTCGCGTCATGCTCGATGCTTCATCTTCCCGTCGTTCAATTAGGCTTTTCACTTTCTAGTAACCCATTTCCATATTTAGCTCATGAAACTACCTTTCAGTTCCAATCTTCAGATTACTGTCACCAGTGTCACCGTGAAAAAAAAGGTCATTGTAGTATTGACAGCAACAAACAAATTTATTGCGCCGGAAGGTAATGTATCAACAAAACTTCCACAAATAGTTAAGACATTACATGGATCATTAGAATTTTGCCAACTAATTCCTATTTGATTTCTTCTATTGAATTAATTATGCAGGAAGCATAGAAGTTCAACTTGGAAGCTAGGATTGTATTTAGGTGATGTACATATTATAATGTTCAATATAGCTACTTTGTGTTTCCAAATATAACCGGTAGTGTGAATTTGTGCTTATATTTATGCTTCCCTACCTTCTTTAACAGCATATTATGATTGAAAACAGTGTGGAACAGTTTTTTTACTTTTTATCTTTTTCTTTCATGAGTTCATTTATCAAAGACATGAAAATGCAAGTTTCTGTCTATTGTGAAACACTGTCTGTAACACTGAAACTAAAAGTCATTACAACGAACTGTTATAGGAGTCGGCGTTGGACCATGGATCATAGTTGGATTGTTCCTCACACTAAGGTATTACAAACGGAAATATAGCCCTGCACACATCCAACTCCAACCAAGCAACAAAATTTCTGCTGATCCCCATCCAAATCGTGAAATGGAGTCAAACAAGCTCTTCTTTGGTGTACCTGTCTTCTCCTATGAAGAGCTTCAACAAGCAACAAACGATTTCAACAGCACTAGAAAGCTAGGAGATGGAGGTTTTGGCACTGTTTACTATGGTCAGCACTCCTTTATTCCATTTCTACTTGTATATATAGAGATATAACATAATATAATATAGTTCACAATTCAATGTGAGTATGTGACTGATTCACTTCAGCATTGATATTTAAAAACCAGGGAAACTCAAAGATGGAAGGGAGGTTGCTGTCAAACACTTATTTGAGCACAATTACAGGAGAGTAGAACAGTTTGTGAATGAAATCGAAGTACTCGCTCGCTTGCGCCACAGAAATCTAGTGTCTCTCTATGGCTGCACTTCACGTCACAGCCGCGAGCTATTACTTGTATATGAATACATTCCAAATGGTACTATTGCTAGCCATCTCCATGGTGATTTAGCTAGAGCTGGTTTGCTGACATGGCCTATTCGAATGCAAATCGCAATAGAAACTGCTTCTGCATTGGTTTATCTCCATGCTTCCGACATCATTCATCGCGATGTCAAAACCAACAACATTCTACTCGACACAAACTTTTCTGTTAAGGTAGCAGATTTTGGACTATCGAGGTTGTTCCCCAACGATGTCAGCCATATCTCGACAGCTCCACAAGGAAGTCCAGGTTATCTTGATCCTGAATATTTCCAACTCTACAAGCTCTCAGTGAAGAGTGATGTGTATAGTTTTGGCGTTGTGCTCATCGAGCTAATATCATCCATGACAGCCATCGATGCTGCCAGAGAAAGAGAGGAAATTAACTTGGCAAATTTAGCAGCTAAGAAGATAAGAAAAGGCGAAATTGGAGAACTGGTTGACCCATCACTTGGTTTTGAATCAGACAGTGAAGTTAAAAGGATGGTAAGTTCAGTGGCAGAATTGGCTTTTCAGTGTGTCCTAGGAGACATGGAATTAAGACCTTCCATGGATCAAGTTCTGCAAGAACTCAAGAAAATAGATGGTGGGAATTTTGAGTTTGATCATCTAGAGGAAGTACATGACTGTGCTGGCTTCTCACACTCTGAAGAAGTACATATACCAATAGTTGGAACATCTATTGATAAGAAGCAAGAAGTATCATCTTCACCAAAGTCATTGGCTGAAAAATGGGAAATTAAATCTAATACCCCCAATGTCAGTGAATAGTGATTAATCAAATCTTCTTTATGTTATGGTAAAATTAAGAATGTTTACTGAGTTTTGTCCTCTACAAAGTAAGTAGTAACTAGTTAAAGTAATGAGTGTTCACATGCTTAAAAAGACTAAAAAAGGTAAGCAAATAAATCCCAATTCCCAAGGGTTAAGAAAATTTGTGCAACACCATTGTTATTTGAAAATCAAAATACAAACAACTTATGCAACACTTCATATGTGTCTATCTGTATCTGTATCTCCAACTTATTCTTTATCCTCTACAAAGTTTAACCTTGAAGAATCATTTCACTTAGTGCAAGTTATGCAAAACAAAATATTCTTAAGATAATTTACTTAATTCTTCATTGATCAGACAATATCATTACAGTACTAACTAGCATAACTAATAGTACTAGTAATCTCTTATATATTTGTGAAACTATTAATTAATTTGATTATGTTTTTAAAAGGTGACATGGAAAAAGTGTTTAGTCCTCCTAGATGTAATTTCATTCCATTATTCTTTCTATGGTCATCATCGGTCCTAAAGTAGTATTTAATTGAAAGAAGAAAGAAAGAAAGAGTATACAGTACATTAAAGAAAAGAAAAAGAAAGGTACTACTAATAAATATATGTTGGAAACATTCCCAAAATAGATCCCATGCTTGTTCCAAGCAATCAACTACCTTTGTCCCTTAACAATCACTATCATCACATCACTATACATTCAAATTCAAACTCACTTCATTTCATTTCATCACAACACACGCATTTCTATAAATCTATCTATCTACTACTAATAGAAGAGTTCAAAGAAAGAAATATAGTAATAGAACTCACTCACTCGGAGTATGTATGGCGACGCTGCAGAAATTCAAGATCATCTTCGCCACGCAATGCGGTGTGGAAAAGAGTCCAACGTTAAGCCCAAGGACAAGCCCGTTGATTCAGCTGCCGAGGCCCAAAACAACCCTGCGGACTCTACTTGGGCTAAGCCTGACTCGACCAGGACGCAGGCAGGGACACGTGTCGGTGTTAGAGATGGAGAAGAAGAAGAAGGAGGAGAAAGATTCGATGATGCGGAGAAACTCACTCAAGGATCTGTTTGTGTCGTCGCCGCCTAGAGAGGAAGATGCGCAACTGCAGGTTACTTCTCCGATGTTGGGAAACATGGGTCTTTTCCGGGTCGGACCGGGTTTGAATAACCCGGTTTTGAGCGGTTTTCGTTGCAAGTCGTTGCTTAAAAGGAAACCTTGGCGCCCTATGCTCCTTACTATTTCTGAACAGTAGTAGTAGTAATTTTGTATTCATAAGGAAGGATCACTTCCTATCTTCTTGATATTTTGTTCCATTTAATTAATTAACTAACTAATATATCAAGCTTCTCTTGCTGAAAATATATACTCCCTCCTATGAAGCTCCGACACGGCTAAAGTAGGCGGTGTCGCCGTGTCAGACACCGACACTCGTGCGACACCCGGACGACACCTTTCTGACATGTTTTAGATAATTTTCCTAAATTGAGATTATTAAAACTGTTTTGATGAATTCTTTCTATGGTTGATCGAAAGTACAAAGTTTAAATAAACATAAATTATGTTTCTCATTAGACTATTTATAAATTGTGTTCACAAATTGCTTTATTTTATTAATATATAGCTGTATCCGTATCCTAAGTTTTTTTACATTGTCCCGTGTCCGTGTCCATGTCCGTGTCCGGGCTTCATAGACTCCCTCCATTCTTTTATGTTTACTCTAATCTTAAACACGTATGCACTATTCGTATAACATATTATGATCATATATTTTGATTAATATTACTCTGTAACATATTGTTCAATTTAAAACTTTAAATTAATTGAACAAATTTTTTCATACTTTATTTATATCTTGTCTAAATTTCAGATTATCAAGCTACTTCCCGATCATAACTTGAAAGTAAGCTGTTTTTATTTTTACTCTAACAAGACATTGATGTGAAACGGAACACAGATATAGACACGTTGATACGGATAAACTTTGTGAAAAAAATGATAAATTTCAATCTAAACGTATCTATTGGTGTTGGACATGCCTATTTGATAATTGTCCGAGCTTCATACAGTAGGTTATTTTTTTTAAAACTTTGTGCTTTTTCTTCATCAAAAGTGAAAGAAAAAAAGATTTAACATTTTTTTTCTTCATTATTTTGTTTCCTTGCTCTTAGTGATTATACTTTTTCTTTTCAAATTTTTTTCCTAAATTTACTATTGAAATCAAACAGAGTCGGAGTGTACTTTTTTTAAAAACTGGAAACAGAGCATGAGCTAATTATACATTAAGATTATTTATAAATTTGAGTTATTTGGATATTATATTGAAAATTTGATTATGTTGGGAGAAAGTAAGTGTTCTTGGTCGTTTCTTACACTTCTTTTCAGGAGGAAATAAAAATGAAAAGTGAAATTGGAATTAGATAAAGAGAGGTGTGTGACACGTTATGAGTTGGGAGAGAAGAATAGTTTCTTAAAGCATGAGCAACCATTGTCAAGATCAGGTAAGAAAAAAGTTAAAGATGGTCACTCTTGTGAAACATCCATAAAGAATGGCTTTGGTGTTGTTTGTTTAGCATTGAAAAAGTACTACCTAAAAATTGAACTGTCTGAGTTTGAAAATGAGGCAGGAATTAGAAAATCACTCTTGATAAATAAACTCGTTTAATATGATTATTATCATTTATACTATTTTCTTGCATTTAAATTTATCTCACTTTTATTGGGTCATATCAAAATATGCAGACACAAATACAATAAGAAGATCAAAGTTTTGGACACACACGGACGCCTAAAATGTCAACATGTTGCAGTATAGAAAATACTAAGGGTAATGCTTAAATATGGTTTGCTTTAGCAAGTTGAAAATGCTAATCTAATCTTCATTTGTTACATAATCCTTGTCCATAGTGAGCTAGATTTTCAAAGAAGATCGATGAGTTAACGCTAAAAATAATTAAACAAATTATATAGTATAATTAATTCATCGCAATAAATTCTTCTTGACTCAACATCTTATCCATCGATATGGCTTGACAATTATCTCTTTTTTATCTTTAGAAAACGAATTCGGTATACCATAGTTTACAACATTCACATACATACTATGCATGTGCACCAACTAGCTACTTTGATTATTTGGAACAACTAGAAGGATTTAGTATATCATTTTAGGAAACTCCAATGACCTATCAAAATTACAGTCTGATGGTTAACCCGTTCACGGTACTTGGGATCAATATCAGCAATGCATTTCATCCAACGACAAACCTAATATGAATTATAGAGCTGCGACATAATCAAACTCAGATGAACAAATTAAAATGTGGAATTGAATGCAATCAGTGCTATAATTAATTGTAGTATTAACTGTCCTTACTAGTCACTGACAATGGGAATCACAACAGCTATGATAGAAAATGCACATGTCATTTCCATCATATGGCCTACTGCCTTTACTTGACACTGATCTGATCAAATTGTTGAAAGGGACATGAACATGATACATAACCAGTCGTCGTTTTACTCCACAATTCACAGTCTTTCTTAAAGGTGATAATGATATGAATAAGATCTTGTCTTGGTCGGTTATGAAAGGGATAGACCAAACTACGTTTTCACCCTTTTTTAACCATGCCATTGTTGTTTTGTTTCCACTCCAGCAATAGTGCCACAAACCAATGAATCATGTTACAAAGAACAGTCCTCAGTGGCAAATTTCATTCAAGCTCAGAAGCAAGATTAAGCAATCAATAGTAACAATTTTGTACAATACTTGCAAATGTCAATATGTATATGTTATCAGTAAAATAAAAAAGAGCTTCAAAACAAAAACATGGGATTTTTAGTAGCTGATTGTGGTGGAAGTGGAACGTGCATGACAAGATAAATTTGGTTACAGTTAATAGTAGTTTGGTAACATGCACTAAACATTTTTAATAAAAATTTTGTGACTAATTAACTTTGTGACTAATTAACTTTGCGACTAATAAACCTTTTTAATAAGAGTACTTAATAAGCACTCATTCCCTCCAACCCAAAACCTCTCTAAATAGTTCTTAATGGGCCCCACCAATAACTATATATTATTTAATTTTAATATATTAAAGTGTGGTAGAAAATAAAATAATATATTAAAGTGTGTGGGACCCATTAAGCACCATGAAAGAGAGAGTGCTTATTTAAGCATAAGTACTTAATAGATACCATTTTTGTATGTGCTCCAATGGTAGTACTTAATAAGTACTAGTTCTTATTAAGTACTATTTGATAAGCACTCACCATTGGAGATGGTCTTAGTAAATTGGTAGTAGGATCAAGCTGGCAATTAACAGTGGTTGTTTGTCTCCTGTCAGTGGAGCAAGCTAATCTCTCAAGCAGGGCCCATTATTAAAGGCCCATCCTTCCAAACCATCATCAAGAATATTGAAGGCTGATTTTCGCCCACCACTTACAAAGGCCCATCCTTCCAAACCATCATCAAGAATATTGAAGGCTGATTTTCGCCCACCACTTACAATTTAAAAAAAAACACCATTATGAGATATTTTTCAATAAAATTTACATTATTAAAAGATATCTCATGATAAATAAATTAAGAGAGACATGGAAAAAATTTAATCAATTTATAAGGAGGGTAAAGAGCAACTCTCAAAATATTTTGCTTATGTTCAAAGTATGAACCATTTGATCCAAGAACCTACTTGGCTTGAGATTCCTCAGTGATATAGGAGTATATTATCTCATGCTGGTGAAAGGTTGTCAAAAATATTATTGATACATCTCAAAATTTCAAACACTTATTCAACACTTCATTTTATTTCTATCATTTTATATTACATCACTAATCAGTCAGTAATCACTAATCTATTACATTTTCAATTGCTAATTGATAAAACTTTTGCTAGGGAGCATCGGATACCTATGTAACTACTAGTAGTTTATTTTTAGTTTTTGACAGATAGTGGTAGTAGTAGTTTAATGAATAGGTTGTGCAGAGCTACTAATATATATATATATACAAAATATAATTGGTGAAGATGGAGTTTAATAATTAGCAAGGTTTATTAAGAGGAGACTCTACAATAGAAATATTAAAGGAATTCCTATAGAGATTATAATTAGCAAGTCAATATGCATTCGTGTTTCGCTCTCGTCTAATATGACCAACTTGACTTGAGTATGCCGATTTAATGCTGAAAGAATTTGAATGTGTCTCACTAAAATAAGTGCTCCCCGATTGAAGTTGTAATTATCCAAATTCATATAGATCAAATTTTTTGAATCACACTCGACAATAAAATGTGAAATATTGTCTCGCAAAACCAAATACAAACCCTACATTTTCGCATGAAGAGTGTCACACGAATTACTTTTCTTTACGTAGCTTTTAATTCACTGTGGTTCAAAATTGCGAAATAACCTTCACATTCCAAAGCTAAGCTTTATGATTTCCTTTTCAAGCCACCACCATTATTCAAGTTGATCCAACCATATAGAGAATTCATCTAACAAGGAATGAGTTGTGCAAGAGAGAGAGATGACAATAATAACGCATCGCTGTCTATCTTTACATCATTGTTATCCCAGAAACACATGCAAATCCTCAGACACGTGTCTCTTCCCACTCAACATTTAACATTTTTTTATTCATTTTCTATTTTCCTCTCCAAATCCTCTTCTTTGTTTCTTGTGCTTCACACACACTATTTCTTTCTTGTTTTTTCCTTCCTTCTTTCCTACACCTGATTTCCTTGTTATTTTCCTAATCCAATGACATAAATAATACTCTAATCTCAATATTCATTCCCTTCGTTTCTGCTTAGTATCTATCTATCTATCTATCTATCTATCTATCTATCTATGTCCACCTCACTTTCACACATTCGTTTAATTAATTAGTTAGTGTGTAATTTGGCTGTTTTGCCATATATATATATATATAAGTTTATTTTGAAAAATTAATTTTACTCATAAGTTGAATTTGAATTGATTTATATTCAGCTTAAGGATATTGCATGATTATAATTATGGTACACCTATTTATCCATTTACATGTATTAATTTTCTTATTTTTATTTTTTTCTTCTTTATTTTTCTCTAACTAAACACACCCTTAAAAGTGGAAATTTAACCACTAAATTATTTCACTAAAAAAAGGTAATGTAAGTTTAGTCTCATTTTTTAAGAGTAAAAACTTAGCTTATTCTAAAAATTAATAATTAATTTTGACATATTTAGTTTAGCTAAATTTTCTAGGATATCATATTTTATATATAGTGGTTAAATTCAAACTTCAAACACTCTATCTATCCACTTTAAGAGTGAAATTTATAACGTCTAAACTACTTCACTAAAAAAAAATTGTTCCGATAAATTTAATTCATACATTATATATAGTAGTAATATATAAGGACTGAGTTTAAAACGACCACTTATTTACTTCTAGAAATGGGACTTTAACTATTTACCTTATAAATTAAATTTTACAGTAAAAAAATAATAAAAATGTCAAAATCATTTTTTGTGTGACTAAATCATCACATTTAAACATAAAAACAACAGATTCAAATTTCACGATCCATACATCTTCTTTAGAAGGATTCTTTGATCACCTCTGAAATGTATGCAGACTTTCTTCCTAAAAAATAATTCTCTTATCTCTTCTTTCTCTTATCTTTTTTGTTTTGATTAGTCTTGTAATAAAAAAAAATTCAAATTATAAATCATCATTCTAAATTAAACTCTAACTCAAGTTGTTATAAAAAAAAACTCTAACTCAAGTGGTAAGAGTGAGAGATCTATGAGTTAGGTAGGAGTAATCTAGCGATCAATATTTAGCGGGAGCAGTATATTTTTTCGATGTAAAAAAAAAAACTCTAAAAACAATTAATTTTAATCTAAAACCACTAAACATTTGAAGATCATATTTTAAGTGTGAGCAGTTAGAAATAATATAAATCCATTAATGTGACATTTCCTAATAGTTTAAACTTTTGGGATAATCGGTCATCTGACATGGTATCAGAGCCTCTATGACTAAGTGGTCTAGAACTCGATTCCCATTCCTCTCATTTTCTAATTAAAAAATGAAATTTTAAACATATGGTAAGTGAACCTATGCATTATCCATATTTCAAGTCTAATAGACTATTGCGTGAGAAGACGTATTAAAAATAATATAATATAACATTTTCTAACAACTTAAATTTTTAGAATAATCGATCATCTCATGTGAGCCACCCACCTTCAAAACCAAACTTACACTCATTATCTTTCCCTCAAAGTGAAAAATAAAAAAGATTGCATATTTTTCCTCTAGACGAAGGAACAGGGACGGAACCAAGTGTATGTGAAAAGGGGCGGTCGCCACCCCATGACTTTATAATACAACTATACCCCTTATATACAAATTAATACTCGCCCCCCATGTGTATGTGCAATGAATGAGTCATTGATCAGATTTTAACAAAACCAACTTACAATTCTAATTATGTGTCAAAGAAAAAAAATTACACCTACTAATAAGTATTAGTAAAAAGTTATTTTTATTTTTATTACTACAAAGTATCAATTGTAAATTTTAATTAGTACATAAATAATATTTTCTGTCTCAAAATATAAGAAAAATTTTATCAAAAAATAATATATTTGGTTAAAAATTTGGTCCAGATATATCAGTTTTAAATGGACCCCGCATGTGGACGGTGAAATTAAATTTTTTGAATTAGTCGGTCATTAGACCAAATACAAAGTTTTAAAAAGAATACTCTTAAACAATTTATTTACATTGAAAATAATATTTCAAAGACATGGCGACTAAAAAAATAAATAAGATAATGCCTACACAACCTCATTGATAATTTGAGGGTATTTACCGAACAAACATTAAAAGTTTAACATGAGTCGAAAAATGATATGATCCTTCATAACTATGTTTTCGTATGTGTATTATTATTTTTTCTTTTTCTTATCAATTGTTATATTTTCGCCACCTTCAATCAATTTTTCTGGTTCCGTCCCTGCGAAGGAAAACAACATAGAGAAGAAAAAAGTTAAAGAAACCGACTTTTAACTGAAACTGAATATATGTATGTGGGTATTGTATTACTAAGCAAAGGTTTAACTTTTACATGTCAACTAAACCCACTTTCTTCTTTTCATCCATCTAAGCTGTCTTGATCCATAGTTACCACCTCATCAGCATTTGCTTTTTTCCCATTCTTTTTGGTTCTTAAAAGCAGAATCTATATGTAAAACTTTATATCTTTGCTTATTTTGTTCTAGAGCTGACTTGGTTTTGTTGGTCCTAAAATTATTTGATGCTTTTTTTTGTTGTCCCTAAGTTCTTAAATTAATAATTAATCTCTGTTTAGGAATTTGGTAGTACTTAATATTATTATTTTAATGAAATATTATATATATGTTTAGAGTTTAGAATAATGTGTTTAACAGTTCATATCTACTCATCAATACGCGTTTGGTGTATCTATTCATTGATATAGTAACTTCTTTTTTCTTCTTCCGTGCATGTTTAATTGCTTGTTGTAACATTCAGATCTACAACTTGTTTTGTGCTGAGGTAGCACATTCCAGACATTCTTACTGGTAATTCTGTTACTTTTGTTTCTGTTCTTTGTTTTTGTCTGCTTTTATGTCTTTTAGTTTCTATTTTGACAAAGTTTAATTGAAAGTTGAAACTTGAAACTCAAAGTTCATAAATTTTAGTAGTGGTCAAAAACTGAGTAAGAAAAAATTGTATTTTGCTTTGTACTGATATGATTAGTGGGTTGTTGTTCAATTTCTATACTGATATGTCAACTTTGTTTGTGATGAATGCAGATCAAAGTAGTGTTTCTGTGCAAATAAGTGCTTATTGTGTGGAAGGTGTGGTTTTGTATTGATGCGTGTGCCCTTTTGGAGATCTAATATGCTTGTGAGATAGAGACTTAGAGTGTTTTGAAATTGGACTAATTGGGTTTGAGACTAAGAGAAGGAGGATTCTTTGGAGGGGTAAGATATGGCCTCCGGTGAAGGGAGGCGGCATCATCATGATCTTGTGCCACTTGCTGCATTGCTTAAGAGAGAGATGAAGAGTGAGAAGATGGAGAAGCCTACTGTGAGAATTGGTCAAGCTGCTCAATCTAGGAAAGGGGAGGATTACTATCTAATTAAGACTGATTGTCAGCGTGTGCCTGGCAACTCTTCAACATCCTTTTCTGTATTCGCGGTATCTATCACTATTTCTATTTTCAGATTATATTTACTCCTTTTGAACTACATAATAGCTAGCTGTATGGAGATTGCTTTAATTAAAATTTTGCTTTAGTTCTTACTCATTTCTTCTGGTTCACAGATCTTTGATGGACACAATGGAAATGCTGCCGCCGTTTTTACTAAGGAAAATTTGTTAAATCATGTGTTGTGTGCTCTTCCTCGAGGGCTTGGGCGAGATGAGTGGTTGCAAGCTTTACCTAGGGCATTGGTTGCTGGATTTGTTAAAACTGATAAAGAATTTCAGAGCAGAGGTTTGGACTTTGGCTTTTATATTCTTTTGGTGATAGAAAATATATTCTTGTTGAGAGGATGGAAATAGGGAAATACAGAAGTGGAGGATCAGAAATTTGATATGTTTTTCTTAACTGATTTTGTGAGTCCTAACCTAATTTGATTTTGTCCAGGAGAAACTTCTGGAACCACAGCCACGTTTGTAATAGTTGATCGGTGGACTGTTACAGTTGCATCTGTTGGAGATTCTCGTTGTATACTAGATACCCAGGGTGGTGCTGTTACCACCTTAACAGTTGATCACAGACTAGAAGAGAATATTGAAGAGTATGTTAATATTGTTTTTTATCTCTAAGGCCGAGGCCGTTAACTTTTTCTGTATTGCTCATGGTCATGTGTTTCACTGTATACACAGGAGGGAACGTGTTACTGCAAGTGGAGGTGAGGTTGGGAGGCTTAGCATTGTCGGTGGTGCTGAGGTGAGCATATTATGTTGTAATTACGCTATTTTTTTACACAAAATCGGTTTTCTAGAATCTTATTAAAGGACATTTCGTTTATCTTATTATTGTTTTAAATGTTTAGTTCTGAATCATTACAGATCGGTCCTCTTCGATGCTGGCCAGGAGGTCTATGCCTTTCTAGGTCAATAGGAGACATGGATGTTGGGGAATTTATAGTTCCAATACCATATGTCAAACAAGTGAAGGTATAATCTGTTTCTATATAATTGTTCCTTCTTTTCTTTATTGATTTATAATGCCTATGCATCCTGTAAGGGCTTTGTTCAGGATAGAAATCTTACCCTTTGTCATGAATTATAGCTATCAAAAGCCGGGGGGAGGCTTATAATTGCTTCTGATGGCATATGGGATGCTGTATCATCAGAAATGGCTGCAAAATCTTGCCGTGGTCTGCCTGCCGAACTTGCTGCTATGCAGGTTGTCAAGGTAATATGCTCTACAATGCTAGCTGTATCCTAATTTTAAGTGAAGTCTGCATGCCTTCTGGCATGTAAATTTAAATTAGCGTTATGTTTGCGAAGTTGGCATTTCACCTTGTGCATTTACATATTCCTAATTTCTTACTGCATCTCAGGAAGCACTAAGAACAAGAGGGTTAAAGGATGATACAACATGTATAGTAGTTGATATAATTCCACCTGATAATGAATTGCCTCCAACGCCTCCCCCAAAAAAGCGGAATAAGTTGAGAGATCTTTTTATGTTCAGGAAGAGGTCCCGTGATACTGCTGGTAAGCTGTCAACGAAGCTTTCAGCTATAAATATAGTTGAAGAACTGTTTGAAGAAGGATCAGCAATGCTTGCTGAAAGGTAATCTTTAATTCTCTTTTATAGACACACACATTTTCAATTGATGAGTAGTCCCTGCATATTGTTTTCCTTCTATGGACATCATTTTGTCCCCACATGATTTCTATCATTAAAATTTAAAAGTGGAGGTTGTTTGTAGGTAGATATACAAGTAAATTTAACTGATATCAATACATTTATCAATTTGTCAATTCTTTCATAGGATTCGTATGCAAGTCAATTTTCAATATGCGTTCTGTCAGTTATGAATTTGTTCTTGTCTGGAAGCAATACATGATTGGAATATTTTGTGTACTCAAAGACAATTTTCTATCCACAATTCCTTTAAATATTGACGAAACTGTTCTGGTTCACAAAGATTTAATACTAATTGTGTCCTGCAGATTAGGAAATGATGAGAACTCAGGACAATCAACATCTGGCCTTTTTGTCTGTGCTGTATGCCAAGTTGATCTTGCACCAAGCGAGGGCATATCCGTCCATGCAGGTTCAATTTTTTCTACAAGCTCGAAGCCGTGGCAAGGTCCTTTTCTATGTTGTGATTGTCGCAATAAGAAAGATGCAATGGAAGGAAAACGGCCAAGTGGAGTTAAAGTGTCATAGTAGGCTCAAAACTGGAGTCATTCTATTTCACATTTTTTTATAGGCCAAGTAATTGATTGAATCTCACAATCAATTAGGAAAGACTTGGATCTGGGAGAGAGGCTTGCACTGAGTTTTTGGGCCTATGAAGATTGTTCATCTCTACCTAATTGTTAGAGTTGAAGGGTTTAAGATCAGTGTGAGGTAGATTCTTTTGTATAGTAGTTATGTTATTTAATGTGTCATCAAAATCATGAATAATCTTTATTAACTATGCACTATGCAGCCCCCTAACTACCTGTATATAAACTTTTAATCTCTAGTTATGGATTGTAAAATCAGTTCATCTGAATGCATGCAGGAGTTGCCTTTTAAAAATGTTTATTTTTCATGATATCTTTTTGGCTCATACCCTTGTGTTGTCTTTGCTTTTCATTTTATTTTATTTTATTTTTCATTACCCTTCAAAATTTCAAAATAAAAATAAATAAATAAATATCTTAGGAATTAGACAAATCTTTTTAACTAAATATAACAAACCTGTTGAATAAGTCTCACACTGTGTTGGTGGAATGTAGTGTGGAAAATGGTTTATTTGTTTGTATTTGCTTCTTTAACTTTCAGCGAAAGACTCATGCAAGTAAACAAAAATAGTGGGGCAACGGGGACTGATTAGTCATTAGGCCAAGTCTTCCGTAGTCACTGTCCAAGTCAATTTCGAAGCTCGATCATATATGCTGTGAATGGTGAAGAATGAATGAAGAATTTGCTTACATTATTATAAAGTTTTTTTTAGCTCATAAACGTATTAGTGGGTGATACATGATGAACTTTGTTTACGAATTTCTGTTCCTTTTGTTTTCTCACCTTCTGCTACTTGGTAATGGGTACCAAGGAGATTGTCCAGCTTCATTTAGTTGTGGATATCTTGGCAATATCAGTTTCCCTTTCACTACAACACAACACCCGGATTGTGGCTTATTGCTAATATCTAATTGTGGTGATGCTCCACTGAAGCCCAAAATTGTCCAATTTCAAAGTAAAGGGAAACAGTTTGAGTTGGAGGTTAAATTTGTAACTCCTCTTGAGTATCACGATGGTGGTAATGCTACTTGTAGTTGTATTTTGAGAGACAAGAATCTCTACAAATTGCTGCAAAACAAAAGTTGCGAAGCTTTCATATATAATTATGCTCTCCCTTCCACCAATCACTTTCTTTCTTTTCATATGGAAACTCATGCAACCTTGTTTATGTGCAACCGTACCCACCATGTCAATCCTCCAACATATATGCATAACTATACAAAGTGCCCACACTACGATCTCTACTACCAGCCTTACACCTTTGCTGATAATGCATCTCAGAGTGCTTTTACAGCTTGTACAAATGTCCAGCTTCCGATTAAAGACTTTGCTGATGCTAACGACCCATTTACTTTCGTAACTGCTGATATGGCAATTCAAATAAATATACCAGAGGAATGTGCATATTGTTACCACAACCAAAGAGGACGTTGTAAGCTTGACAGCAATGGGAGGTTTTATTGTGCTGATGGTATACCCACACTACGTGAACATGGTATACTAAACCAAACACCCTGGAAACACAAAGCACACATAAGGCTTTGCACCATATTTTTCTCTGCACAACTTGATCTTTATATGTCAAATCTGAATTGTTTCCTCTAATTGCAGTCACAAAAGATATGAGCCGGAATGTCAAACTGGGTATAGGTAATGTTTCACATAACTTTCAGCACACAGACTTTTAATTCATTGATCTTGAATGTGAAAGTTCATCAGTATGTTACAATGCCAACTTTGTAGTAGCCAAAATTTAGTCAAGCAAAAATATAAATGCATATTTTATTTATATGTGTAAATTACTTTCTTAGACTAAACATTTTTTGTTGTATTTCAAATCATTTACAATTCACCAGCAGCCATAGCAGCTATTGGAGTTGCAGTGCTGATGTTGTTGGCTTACAGCATTAGGACAAAGATCTTCCCTCCGACATTATTTTTGTCCAGGAAGGAAAAATCAGTTCATTATGTTATTGAGGAGTATTTGAAAGAATATGGACCTCTTCCTGCTGCTGCTAGGTACAGTTATTCAGATATCAAGAAAATAACAAACTCCTTCAGAAACAAATTAGGCCAGGGAGGGTACGGAAGTGTATACAGAGGGAAGTTACATGATGAGCGTATGGTAGCAGTGAAGGTTTTAAGCGAATCTAAAGGTGACAGTGAAGATTTCATTAATGAAGTAGCGAGTATCAGCAGAACTTCACATGTGAACGTTGTTAGACTTTTAGGGTTCTGTTTGGATGGTTCTAAAAAGGCACTAATATATGAATTTATGCCTAATGGATCTCTTGAAAAGTTCATATATGAAGAGAAAAATCCATTAAACCATGATCGCCAATTGGATTGCAAAACATTGTATGATATTGCAGTTGGCGTTGCTCGTGGATTGGAGTACTTGCACAGAGGCTGCAACACTAGAATCTTGCATTTTGACATAAAACCTCATAATATATTACTAGATGATGATTTCTGTCCAAAAATTTCAGATTTTGGACTTGCAAAAATATGTCCAAGAAAAGAAAGCATTGTATCCATATTTGGTGCAAGGGGAACACCAGGGTATATTGCTCCAGAGTTGTTCTCTAGACATTTTGGTGGGGTGTCACATAAATCAGATGTCTACAGTTATGGAATGATGGTTTTAGAAATGGTTGGTCAAAGGAAGAACATCAAAGTTGAAGTGGATTGTTTTAGCGAGTTATATTTTCCGCACTGGATTTACAAGCGTCTTGAATTGAAGCAAGATCTTGAACTCAGGTGTATTAAAAATGAAAGTGATGAAGAAATGGTAAGAAAGATGACTTTGGTGAGTTTATGGTGCATACAAACTGACCCTTCGCATCGACCAGCAATGCATAAAGTGGTGGAAATGTTGGAAGGGAGCCTTCAAATGCTGGAAATACCACCCAAACCCTTTCTGTCTTCTCCTTCAACATCTTCAATTCATTTATCATCTGAAATATTGTGATTTGTGTGGATTTGAAGATGCAACGCAGAGTATGTAACACTAGAAAATTCAAATATAAATAAAATGTTATGCATCTAATAGAATTGTAATGTTTTAACATTTATTTTGCTTTATTTTTTATGAGTAGGTTGTTAACATAAGACATATCTTTATTATTGCATTTTTATTTCCTGCAGATTACTATAAAACTCATTTTGCTTTCAACCTAACTTATTTTGTTTTGCTTCACAGTTCAACTTCAAACAAATGAATTAGGAACACTTTTCTCATTTCTGTAGTATACAATTATTGCAAGATCACACAAACAATATTGTAAACAAATGAGTTTTTCTTAATCTCAGTGTGACTTTTAATGGTCTACAGCTTTTGGAGTATTAATCACTATATTGTAATCACCAGATTCACCACTCAATTGTGATCATGTTTTTGTGAACAGAGAATTTAGATAAAGAAAACAATTTTGGTGGTGGAGCAAGTCAAGTATGACACCACCTAAAAATAGAAACTTATTTTCTCCAAAAATTTAGACAAAGTTACTCTAAAAGCATTCCAATACCCTCTCCATCTAGAACCAGAGACAAGGTTCCAACATGAACAAAAAAAAACCCTTTGTTTGTCCTCAAGTCCTTTTATTGTCCCTTGATTTGTTCTAACATCATCTTCTTCTATCTCCTTACTGAAACCGCTTTGTGCTCTGTTGATCCAAAGTTCGAAACATGTGAACCTAAAACATGTGGCAACCAAAGTATAAGATACCCTTTCTACATCAAAGGAACACAAGAAGCATTTTGTGGCAACCCTGGTTTTGGTATCTCTTGTGCTAATAATATTGGTTTCCCAGTCCTAAATCTTTCTAATACCTTTTACATAATCCACCAAATTTTCTATCAAAATCAATCATTAAGAGTGTCCAACAATGCTGTGTTATCAAGTTCAGACACCAACAAAGGTTGTTTTTCACCTAACCAGAACCTTACTATTCCTAGGGACATGTTCTATCTTGCTCCGAATCAAACTGAAGTGAGATTGTTCTTCGGATGCGACTCAACAAAGCTACCCAGAGGGCTGGAAAGGAACATAATTGGTTGCTCTGCAGAATAAGAAATGAGTTCGGTTACGCGGTTCGCCATTCTCAAAGAATTCGGTACGTGGGGGGTATACCGAGTCGGTACGTTGTTTGGGTTCGCGGTACGCTAACATATAATAATCGGTACATTACCAATAAAAAATATATTAAATGCATATTGGATATTTAAATATTCTTGAATGCTCAAAGAGTATCTCAAATAATCGTTTGCAATACCCATAAAAGATAAGTCCAAGTATTAAATATTGTTCATAAATCATAATTGATTTTTCGTATGCAAGAAAGTGAATAAGCTTTTTTATTTTCATAATTGATTAAAAATTGGTATTTAATTCTTCATAACCACCACGTGGCCATAATAAATGATTAAACAAATTTTCAGTTGTCTCAACTTTAATGGGCTCAGGATGTATATCAAAATGGACCCGGGTTGAATAAGACAATGGCCCAATCACTCTTCATCTTCAACCTTTCAATAAAGTGACTATTGCAGAAGGGTATTTGTTTTGTGGCTGCAAAAATGGAAATTTTCATGGCCATCTTGCAGAAACAAGCACATCTAAACATTTGCAAAAACAAATAATCATTTTCTTGGGCATGGTTCGCTTGGTTCGCCGTTTTCACCGATTCAGTGAGAATTCTCGCGAACCAATTCACAAAAGAACTGCGAACCGGTTCGCGCGTACCAATTCGCGGTTCGCTAGGGGGGTGAACGAATTCTGTGACCATTTCAATGATAAATAAATATTTATTTACTAAAATACTCCTAATAAAGTACCTTTATAATAGTCCACTTTTAATTAGATTAGTTTTTCTTAATTTTGTTTCATGTTGTTCACTACTATTGTAATCACCACACAGTTGTGACATGTGATCCTTATTTTTGTGGACAGAGAATTTAGACAACTTGTCAAGAAACAATTTATTAATATTCTTCCTTCAAACTCAAAAGTGTGTGTGGGTAACTGGTAATATTATAAATTGACCGATACTATGCTTATGATGCAGCCTTTTTAGTAATTGAATTGAAACCTAAAACTAAACAAGCACTTTCGCCCTGTCGGTAAAACTAAACAAGCACTTTGGATGGTCTTTCGATTTTAATTACCGTTATTTATATCATCTGTCAAAATAAATTACGGATGTATCTTCAAGTGCTAAAATTGCGTTGTTAAATCAATCAAAATCATAAAATTTAACTAAAATACATTATTATACAAAAAAACTGAGGAAAAAAACCCTTAAGATAGTAGTATTAATAAAATTGTTACAAAAACAAATGCAACGAACTGTTAAAAGTCGTGAATGATTGCAACAATCTTATGGAAGTAGGATTCAAAAGAAAAAACCTTGTAGAAGTAAATTTCCCATAGTCTCTTGGCTGAAAAGTTCCATGGCCCAAACTCCAAGTCAACAATGATTGTAGCATGCATGGAACCAACTAACGTAATCATACTTATGGCTGAAAAGGATCCGACTTTGGTGGTTGAACAAGTCAATTAGTCAAACCATCTAAAAGTTGAAACTTATAATTTCAGCTTTAGACAGACATTTTCTAAAAAATGAATTTCAAATTCTTGGTGAAATTCTCTTATCCCTCTCCATTACCCTCCATTTAGAAGCAGAAAGAACAAGTATCCAAAATGAACAAAAGAAGCCCTTTGTTTGTCCTCAAGCCACTCTCTTCTCCTCTGATTTATTATTCATACATCACCCTCTTCTATTACCTTACCACAACCACTCTATGCTATGTACATCCAAATTTTGAAGCATGTGAACCCAAAACATGTGGCAACCAAAGTATAAGCTATCCTTTCTACATCAAAGGGATACAACAATCCTTTTGTGGCTACCCTGGTTTTGGTATTTCTTGTGACAATAATAATACTTTTCCAATCCTTAATCTTTCCAATAGCTTATACATAATCGACAAAATTTTCTATCAGAATCAATCACTAAGAGTTTCTAATGCTGTGTTTTCAAGATCAGACAACAACAAAGGTTGTCTTTCACCTACCAGCAACCTCACTTTTCCTATTAAAATGTTCAGTCTTGCACAGAACCAAGCCAAAGTGGTTTTGTTCTATGGATGTGACTCAACAAAACTACCCAGAGAGCTGAAAAGGAACATAATTGGTTGCTCTGCAGAAAACGAAACGAGTTCGGTTGTGGCATTATATGAGGATGATAAAAATGCAAGCTTTGTGTCAAAGAATTGTAAGGGTGCGGTGGTGAATGCGACGGTGGAAAATGGTGTGAAAGGAGAAGTTAAAGAGTCGTTGAGAAATGGTTTTCAGATGAATTGGTTAGCAAGTGATTGTAGTGAGTGTTATAGCAGTGGAGGAAGGTGTGGTTTTAATTCATCTCTGTATAGTTTCAGATGTTACTGTCCTGATACCGTTCATGCTTCAAAATGTGATTCAGGTCGGTGTCTCTTGCAAAATAGTATCACTTGGTCCATAATATAAGAGAAAATTCAAGAAAAATTTGTTCTTCCTCTTACTTTTTTTTATAATCAATAACCAATAAAAATTATTTTTACATCTTTTCATATAACTTTTTTTAAAAAAAATATACTTCTAATTATTATATTTTACTTTTTGTTAATAAATGTGATTTTTATTTTTTCTCTCTTTTATAAAATAAAGTGGGATGGACTATGGAGGGAGTACCAAGTAAAACTGTTAGATTCGTTTAAGTTAAGGATAAGTTGTTATTGGAAATAATTTAGATATAAATAATGACCGTCAAACTTACTTATTTCCAGGTTAAATTCATTTTATGAGCACTTGCAGGTTAAAGAAGAAAAATCAAACTTGGTACGTTATCTAGACTAACATAAATTGATAAAAGTGAAAAGTAATGAATTATTTTGAGTATTAAAAACACTTATTAGTGGAAACATTATTTATTTTTCATGTAAAATACCCCAAACCCAGTTCCTCCTCCGGGTGACACACTACATTGATGTGCCTAATCAAAGTACAAACTAGTTGTCTTTAGTATTTTTATTTTGAGTATAGCATTTAGCATTTACTACACCTTGTAGCTGATTTCAAATTCAAATTACTCTTGGATGACAAGAGCTGAGTGCCACTTCCATTGATTGACTGTTTTAATAGTCTCTGCAACACTCTGAATTAAAAAATCATGTTTTTCTCTACGCAAATTTATCTTTATCTTCATATGTCAAATCTGAATTGTTTCCTCTATTTGCAGATAGAAAAGGACTAAGTCAGAAAGAAAAATTGGGTATAGGTATGTACCGTTGAAGAGATAGATATGTTTTAGATTTGTGGAAATATAAAAATGCTGAATTATATACTAAGGAAATATTGCATCTTGATTTCAAAATTGAACAATTGATTAATGAAATTCCTAATCCAATTTTATAGATTAAATTTGATTAAATATATACACTTTTTTTAAACTATTATACTATAGATTAAGAAATTTCCAAGCAAAAATTTAGTCTACTTGATCAAAGGGATGATAACCTGAAAATATGATATGAATTCATTAAATTGGTCATATTTTCCTGCTTACCCTAAACATTTTGTTGTTCTGTCAAACAAACATGTCCAGTTGGCTCGGTAGCTGGAGTTGCATTTGCTTTGCTGATTCTCTTAGTTTGTTGGTTTAGGAAAACGATCTTCCCTCCCAAATTCCTTTTGTTCAGGAAAAACAATCTAACTCATCCAACTATTGAGAAGTTTTTGAAGGAACATGGACCTCTTCCAGCTGCTAGGTACAGTTATTCAGATATCAAGAAAATAACAAACTCTTTCAAAAACAAATTAGGCCAGGGAGGGTACGGAAGTGTATACAAAGGGAAGTTACAGGATGAGCGTATGGTAGCAGTGAAGGTTTTAAGCGAATCAAAAGGTGACGGTGAAGATTTCGTTAATGAAGTTGCGAGTATCAGTAGAACTTCGCATGTCAACGTTGTTAGACTTTTGGGGTTTTGTTTGGATGGTTCTAAAAAGGCACTAATATATGAATTCATGCCTAATGGATCACTTGAGAAGTTCATATATGAAGACAAAAATCCGTTGAAGGATGAACGTCAATTGGAATGCAAAACATTGTATGATATTGCAGTTGGCGTTGCTCATGGATTAGAGTACTTGCACAAAGGCTGCAACACTAGAATCTTACATTTTGACATAAAACCTCATAATATATTAATAGATGATGATTTTTGTCCAAAAATTTCAGATTTTGGACTTGCTAAAATATGTCCAAGAAAAGAAAGCATTGTATCCATATTTGGCGCGAGGGGAACACCGGGATATATTGCTCCAGAATTGTTCTCCAGAAATTTTGGTGGGGTGTCGCATAAATCAGATGTCTACAGTTATGGAATGATGGTGTTAGAAATGGTTGGTCGAAGGAAGAACATCAAAGTTGAAGTGGATTGTTCTAGCGAGTTATATTTTCCACATTGGATTTACAAACGTCTTGAATTGAATCAGGATCTTGGACTCAGGTGTATTAAAAATGAAATTGATGAAGAAATGGTAAGAAAAATGACAGTGGTGAGTTTATGGTGCATACAAACCGACCCTTCGCATCGACCAGCAATGCATAAAGTGGTGGAAATGTTGGAAGGAAGCCTTCAAATGCTGGAAATACCACCCAAACCCTTTCTGTCTTCTCCTTCAACATCTTCAATCCATTTATCATCTGAAATATTGTGATTTGTGTGGATTTGAAGATGCAACGCAGAGTATGTAACACTAGAAAATTCAAATATAAATAAAAAGTTATGTATCTAATAGAATTGTAATGTTGTAACATTTCTTTTGTTTTATGTTTTATGAGTAGGCTGCTAGCACATATCTTTATTATTGCATTTATCACTACATTTTTATTTCCCTGCAGATTACTATAAAATTCATTGTGCCTTCAGCCTAACTTATTTTGTTTTGATTCACAGTTCAAACAAATGAATTAGGCACTTTTCTCATTTCTGTTGTATACAGTTATTGCAAGATCACACAAACAATAGAATTTTCTTATTCTAAGTGTGATTTTTAGTGGTCTACAGATTTTGGAGTATTATTCACTGTATTGTAATCAGTAATCACCACTCAGTTGCATATTTTTGTGAACAGAGAATTTAGACAAAGGAAACAATTTTTATTTTTGATTGTTGAGCAAGTCAAGTAGTCAACCACCTAAAAATAGAAACTTATCTTCTCCAAAAATTTGGACAAAGTTACTCTAACTAGCATTTCAATACCCTCCATCTAGAACCAGAGACAAGGTTCCAAAATGAACAAAAAAAACCCTTTGTTTGTCATCAAGTCCTTTTATTGTCCCTTGATTTATTCATACATCATCTTCTTCTATCTCCTTACTGAAACCGCTTTGTGCTCTGTTGATCCAAAGTTCGAAACATGTGAACCTAAAACATGTGGCAACCAAAGTATAAGATACCCTTTCTACATCAAAGGAACAAAAGAAGCATTTTGTGGCAACCCTGGTTTTGGTATCTCTTGTGCTAATAATATTGGTTTCCCAGTCCTAAATCTTTCTAATACCTTTTACATAATCCACCAAATTTTCTATCAGAGTCAATCATTAAGAGTGTCCAACAATGCTGCTGTATTATCAAGTTCTGACATCAACAAAGGTTGTTTTTCACCTAACCAGAACCTTACTATTCCTAAGAACATGTTCTATCTTGCTCCGAATCAAACTGAAGTGAGATTGTTCTTCGGATGCGACTCATCAAAGCTACCCAGAGGGCTGGAAAGGAACATAATTGGTTGCTCTGCAGAAAAAGAAACGAGTGTTCGGTTGTGGCATTATACGAGGATGATAAAAATGCAAGCTTTGTGTCAAAGAATTGCAGGGGTGGGGTGGTAAATGCGACAGTGGAAAAAGGTGTGAAAGGAGGGATTGAAAAGGCGCTGAGTAAAGGGTTTCGGTTGAATTGGATAGCAAGTGATTGTAGTGAGTGATATAGAAGTGGAGGGAGGTATGGTTGTGATTCAGATATATATAGTTTCAGGTGTTACTGTGTTGATAGAGTTCATGCTGCAAGATGTGATCCAGGTTTGTCTCATTTTATGTATTTACTAAAATACTCTTAAATAAAGTAATTAGTGGAGTAGTTACACGTGAAGTACATGTAGGGCTCGGCCGTTTTGCCACCCCTAAGTACATGTGAGCTTAGCTCAGTTGTAACAAAAAGTCATAACACTATGAATCATTTTCAACAAAAGAAACATCTATGCAAAGCTCTATTAAGTTGCTTCTGTTACTAAAAAAACATAACAATATTACTGTTGTCATAGTTGTGATATGGAAAACTATAATAGTCCACTTTTAATATAATTAGATTACTTTTGTTCACTATATAGTAATCACCACCAGTGTAGTCAGGATCGAGACCCAGTGTGTATATATGTGAAGTTACAATTTTGCCCTTGAGTAGGATCCTACGAACCCCGTGCTTACGATCCTTCATCAGCCTGCTTAGAATCTCGACCCTTACTGCATTGATCACCACACAGTTGTGATCTTTATTTTTGTGGACAGAGAATTTAGATAACTTGTCAAGAAACAATTTAGACACTTTAATTTTTTAATATTTTTCAAACTCAAAAATGTGTGTGGTAACTGGTACGTAATATTATAAATTGACTGATACTATGCTTATGATGCAGCTTTTTTACTTTTAGTAATTGAATTGAAACCTAAAACCAAACAAACACTTTGGATGGTCTTTCCGTTTTAATTACCGATATATCATCTGTCAAAAAATTGTTCACCAAAAGAAATGCACCGAACTGTTAAAAGTCATGAACGATTGCAACAATGTTATGGAAGTAGGATTCAAAAGAAAAAACCTAGTAGAAGTAAATTTCCCATAGTCTTGGCTGAAAAGTTCCATGCCCAACTCCAAGTCAATTATAGTGATTGTAACATGGAACCAATTAACGTAATCATAGTTATGGCTGAAAAGGACTTTGATGGTTGAACAAGTCTATTAGTCAACCATCTAAAAGTTGAAACTTATTTTTTCAGTTTTAGACAAAGATATTATAAAAAGATGAATTCCAAATTCTTGGTGAAATTCTCTTGTCTCTCTCTGATATCCTCCATTTAGAAGCAGAACAAGTCACCAAAATGAACAAAAAAAGCCCTTTGTTTGTCCTCAAGCCACTCTCTTCTCCTCTGATTTATTCATACATCACCCTCTTCTATTACCTTACCACAACCACTTTATGCTATGTACATCCAACATTTGAAGCTTGTGAACCCAAAACATGTGGCAACCTAAGTATAAGTTACCCTTTCTACATCAAAGGGATACAACAACCATCTTGTGGCTACCCTGGTTTTGGTCTCTCTTGTGCTAATAATATTGGTTTCCCACTACTAAATCTGTCTAATACCTTTTACATAATCCACCAAATTTTCTATCAAAATCAATCCTTAAGAGTGTCCAACAATGCTGTGTTATCAAGTTCAGACACCAGCAAAGGTTGTTTTTCACCTAACCATAACCTTACTATTCCTAAGGACATGTTCTATCTTGCTCCGAATCAAAGTGAAGTGAGATTGTTCTTCGGATGCGACTCAACAAACCTGCCCAGAGAGCTGAAAAGTAACATAATTGGTTGCTCTGCAGAAAATGAAACGAGTTCGGTTGTGGCATTATATGAGGGTGATAAAAATGCAAGCTTTGTGTCAAAGAATTGTAGGGGTAAGGTGGTGAATGCGACGGTGGAAAATGATGTGAAAGGAGGGATTGAAAAGGCGCTGAGTAAAGGGTTTCGGTTGAATTGGATAGCAAGTGATTGTAGTGAGTGTTATAGCAGTGGAGGGAGGTGTGGTTTTAATTCATCTTTGTATAGTTTCAGATGTTACTGTACTGATAGAGTTCATGCTGCACGCTGTGATCCAGGTCGGTCTCTCCTGCAAAATGCACGGGTTATAATTTAACTAAAGATTTTATAACTGTTTTATAGAAGTTTTTTCCTAGGAACATCTAAAAATGCCTTGTTTCACTCTAAGTCTAATTTGTTTAAATGTTTTATATCATTTGTCCCTTACAGTTGAAGGCGCTAGGAAGCTTCGGGCGCTGACAATAGGTAAATGTTTTAGATTTTTTATTTTATTTTTGGATAAAAATGTTTTAGATTTGTGGAAATATGAAAATGCTGCATTGTACTAAGGAAATATTGCATCATGATTTCATAATTGAACAATTGATCAATGAAATTCCTAATCCAATTGATTAAATATATATAATTTTTATAAGCTATTATACTATAGATTAAGAAATTTCCAAGCAAAAATTTATTCTAGTTAATCAAAGGGATGATAACCTATAAAATATTAAAACTGACATGAATTCAATAAATTGGTCACTATTTTCTTGCTTACCCTAAACATTTTGTTGTTCTATCAAACAAAAATGTCCAGTTGGCTTGGTGGCTGGAGTTGCATTTGCCTTGCTGATTCTCTTAGTTAGTTGGTTTAGGAAAACGATCTTCCCTCCCAAATTCCTTTTGTTCAGGAAATACAATCCATCTCATCGAACTATTGAGAACTTTTTGAAGGAACATGGACCTCTTCCAGCTGCTAGGTACAGTTATTCAGATATCAAGAAAATAACAAACTCTTTCAAAAACAAATTAGGCCAGGGAGGGTACGGAAGCGTATACAAAGGGAAGTTACGCGATGAGCGTATGGTGGCAGTAAAGGTTTTAAGCAAATCAAAAGGTGATGGTGAAGATTTCATTAATGAAGTTGCGAGTATCAGTAGAACTTCGCATGTCAACGTTGTTAGACTTTTGGGGTTTTGTTTAGATGGTTCTAAAAAGGCACTAATATACGAATTCATGCCTAATGGATCACTTGAGAAGTTCATATACGAAGACAAAAATCCGTTGAAGGATGAACGTCAATTGGATTGCAAAACATTGTATGATATTGCAGTTGGCGTTGCTCATGGATTAGAGTACTTGCACAAAGGCTGCAACACTAGAATCTTACATTTTGACATAAAACCTCATAATATATTAATAGATGATGATTTTTGTCCAAAAATTTCAGATTTTGGACTTGCTAAAATATGTCCAAGAAAAGAAAGCATTGTATCCATATTTGGCGCGAGGGGAACACCGGGATATATTGCTCCAGAATTGTTCTCCAGAAATTTTGGTGGGGTGTCGCATAAATCAGATGTCTACAGTTATGGAATGATGGTTTTAGAAATGGTTGGTCGAAGAAAGAACATCAAAGTTGAAGTGGATTGTTCTAGCGAGTTATATTTTCCACATTGGATTTACAAGCGTCTTCAATTGAATCAGGATCTTGGACTCAAGTGCATTAAAAATGAAATTGATGAAGAAATGATAAGAAAAATGACAGTGGTCAGTTTATGGTGCATACAAACTGACCCTTCGCATCGACCAGCAATGCATAAAGTGGTGGAAATGTTGGAAGGGAGCCTTCAGATGCTGGAAATACCACCCAAACCCTTTCTGTCTTCTCCTTCAACATCTTCAATCCATTTATCATCTGAAATATTGTAATTTGTGTGGATATTAGATGCAATGCAGAGTATGTTGCACTATAAAAGAATGTCATGATAATTTACATATAAATAAAATGTTATGTATCTAATAGAATTGCAATTTTGTATTATTTCTTTGGTCGTATAAGATGATCAGAGATTGTCATGAAGACAAAAAGTAATGTCAAGATTCTGAATTTTCTGTCATTTGCGGTGGGCTACCACAAGAAATGAGTGATTTCTCATATATGATATGAGTACATGAATTTGTTAATCTTAAAAACCTGACCCTTGTAGGCATTAATAATACAGATTATCTGGTGGGTTGATCTTGTCTTTGCAAGAGATGTATTCGGTAGAATAAAAGTTTTTGACTAACAATCTACTACTGAGTACTTATATAGCTCATTGATAAAGAAAAAAATTGGCTCTCAGATCATAGCTGCCATAACTAGCTAATAGTTATCCACAATGGTCCCTTCTGATTTACTTCTCATATTCTCTAGCAGTTGTGGCTCTATGATTTTCTGCATATATTAGTATAAGATTTCATTTTGCATTGAGCCTAACCTATTTTGGTTTACTTCACACAGTTCATAAGCATGAATTAAATCCATACAGGATTTCTCTTAATCTCAGTGGGTTTCTAGAGGTCAACTATTGTCATTGACTGATATGCAAGGGCAAGTTCTATGAATATTTTTATATGCAAGGTAATTGACTGATATGCTGTAAAGAACAGTTAATAATAAAACTGCATGCGAATTATTTTCTTGTTTTCTTAATGAAATGAAGAATCGTGATAACATGCAAAATGAGTAGTTTCTCCCACTTAAGAGCTTCTGTTATTAAAAACAAAACAAAGTTAACCTATATTAGTTTCTGGTATGAGAAAATTGAGGAGATATTTTATAGTTCTCATGGCATTAGCCTTGCAAAAATAAAATATGTTCAGGAAAGTCAGAAACGTAATGTCTTCAAATAGACAACTAGAATACATTGTCTTCCAAGATTGAGAGGACAACAAAATTAAAATATTCCACAAAGTTTTATATTGGAATCTAACAATTTGATTGGTTTTTCTTAAAACTGTTTAATGTTATTAGCTACAATGTAATCAGTTATCACTACTTAGTTGTGATAACTATTTTTGTGGACATAATTGTACTAACAGCGAAAGTATTATAGTTCAAATCTGGCTGTCGTGCTATGGACGGTTAAGGATATTAATTTGTTTGTTACCATGTGTTCATGAAACACACGATATGTTAAACTTAAATGTTTATCCTGTCCTTATCCTGTCATGTCGCTAAAATTCGAAGATAGGCAGTTTATTGTCACGATTAGTTGGGAGTGTATACTACACTATAGATTGTTTTGTTTTAGTGGCGTGAAGACTTTGAGTCAACTCACTGTCTTTGGAAGGAAACCTCTCATATGTGTAAAGTATCTAAAACCAAGGAAGTGCTTAAACTTGGTCTGTATTTAAGTTGAGAAGATGAATTGCAATTCGGTGAGGTTTAATTAGACAGTAAAAAACAATTGTTTATATAGGAATAAAATTCATACTACATCAAGAATAAAATATAAGCAAAACTCCACCAAATTAAGCATATTAAGAAATGTAGTTAATCACATTTAATCAAAAGAATATCAATAAGAAATTAAGTCTATTGCCTAAAACTTAAGGCAAGATGATTGCGACAACCTTGTGGAAGTAAATTTCCCATTGTGTTGACTGAACAGTTCCAACTCCAAGTCAACAATGATTTCAATAACCACAAAACTTAAACATATTTATTGCTTACTTTCCATTATTAGTGCATTGCTTACTTTCTCAGGCTTAGTTGTCTTCCCCTGATCACAGTTCATAATATTAATTATGTCTTGGCTTTTCATTTTCAAATCATTAATATTCTCCCTTTTTCTGCTTCATGTTTCAGGTCAAGAAGGAAGGTGTCCGCACTCATTTAGTTGTGGATATCTTGGCCAGATTACTTTCCCTTTCACAGTCACAGAAAGCCCTCACTGTGGCATATTGCCCATAAGTGGCTGTGATCATAATGATCCAAGTTCTCGCAAAAGCATCAAACTAGGCAACCCACCATCAGAACAGTCTATAATAGTTACTTCCGTGGACGGTGATACCATCGCGGTCGCAGATGAAACACAGAAAAACTATTTGCTGTCCAAAAAATGCCAAGCCTTTCACAATTATCCTCTTCCACCCACTACTCCTTTAGCTTCTTTCTACATCAAATATAATATAACTATGTTCAAATGCAATCACTCCCTTAGTATCACCCCTCCCAAATCATTTGCTAGAGATACAAATTGTTCCGGTTCTGGTTATAACATCTACTATGACCTTCAAAATGGTTTGACACCTCCTGATTTCAAAGCCCCAAGCTCTTTGGAAAATTGTACAATGTTTCATGTTGCAATAAAAGAAATGCTTACTTATGACCCCTTTGATTTTCTATCTCCTGACATTATAATCGAAGTACAATTATCTGATGTTTGTCGTAAATGTTTTCGCCACCGAGGAGGGCGATGCCAACTTGACAATCACAAAAAGTTCCAGTGTGCCCAAGGTATGCCTAGATTGATACTTTTTCTTGAAAATAATGTCATAAGTTCACTCACAGATAATAAGAGAGGTCCATGGAATGAAAGAGAGTTAAAAGGTGAATAAAAATGAAATTGAAAAACCTGATAAGTCATGAGCCTTACTTACTTTGACTTTTCACAAATCAAGACTAATATTAACAAATGATTTGATTTCAAATAATTTTAACCAAAATAACTGTTTTCTTACTTCTGCAGGAAGTAGAAACTCACTTGTGAAAATATTGGTACCAGGAGTTGGAGTAGGTAATGCATATAGATTCATATTCTTCTTTTTTATTTGATTCTTCTAAAACTAAAATATATCAACATTTATATGAGATATTTTCTTAGATTTATTATGAGATATACAGTTTCAATATTGGATTACACAAACATAATAATAACATTCCCTACATAACACTACTTTCTCAGCCTAAGTTATTCTTTCTAATTTGAATAACTTATCCAGCTGTTATAGTAGTAGTAGCTCTATTACTACTACTAGTCAACATCAACTATACAAGATTGAAGAAGCAAAATCCAACAAATCAAATAATTGAGGTCTTTTTGAAGAAACATGGATCCCTTCAAACCAAGAGGTATTGTTACTCTGAGATAAAGAAAGTGACCAACTCCTTCAAAAGTAAATTAGGCCAAGGTGGATTCGGCACTGTATACAAAGGACAGTTACACGATGGACGTTATGTTGCAGTGAAGATGCTAAATGAATTGAAGGATAGTGGTGAAGAATTCATGAATGAAGTTGCAAGTATCAGTGGGACTTCTCATGTTAACATTGTTACTCTTCTTGGGTTCTGCTTGGAAGGTTCCAAACGAGCTTTAGTTTACGAGTTTATGCATAATGGTTCTCTTGAGAAGTTTATCTTTGAGGAAAATGACCATGTTCTAGATCTCCAATTGGATTGCCAAACTTTGTACCGTATCGCAATTGGTGTAGCACGAGGGCTAGAATACTTGCACAAAGGCTGCAACACTAGAATTTTGCATTTTGACATAAAGCCTCATAACATTCTTTTGGACGAGAATTTCAACCCCAAAATTTCTGATTTTGGACTTGCAAAAATTTGCACAAGAAAAGAAAGTATGGTATCAATATTTGGTGCTAGAGGAACGGCCGGCTATATTGCCCCAGAGGTATTTTCTAGGAGTTTTGGTGCAGTGTCACATAAGTCAGATGTTTACAGTTATGGAATGATGGTCATGGAAATGGTTGGAAGGAGAAAAAATATCAACACTGAAGTTGACCATTCGAGTGAAATATATTTTCCTCATTGGATTTACAACCGTCTTGATTCTAATCAAGATCTTGGTTTACGGAATATAAGAAATGAAATTGATCACGAAAAAGTGAGAAAGATGACAATAGTGGCTCTATGGTGCATACAAACTAACCCTTCATCTCGACCGGACATAAGTAAAGTAGTGGAGATGCTAGAAGGTAGAGTAGAGTTGTTGAAAATGCCACCTAAACCCTTTCTGTCTTCTCCTTCAAACTCTCCTGCCCATTTCTCTAGTGAGACACAAACTCTAGAGTCCGTGACAATGCTAGATACAAAACAACGGGAGCATTATTCCAGCTAGTGCAAACAACAAAGATGACATAAATTAATTTCAACCATATATATTGATATATTGATAAGTATTTTGAGAGCATGATGTAGATTTTGCGGAAAGAATTATTATGAGATATATATATTATAGCTTTATTTATACTTCCTCCATCCCAAAATATATATTAAATGGAAACTTTTAATGCCTAAGGAGGATGATCCAAATTTAAAAGTATGGGAATGATGCAACTCTATGGTTATTTCTCTTTCTCAAATATCAATAACTATTTCCCCATGCATTTCTCAAAACAATATTCATATTGAAAGTGAAATGATTATTTGGGGTGAATTGAAGGAATTAAAGATTCTCTAAAGGAGATCAATATATAATTTTTTTATCTAATACAAGAATAAAACAAAAGGTCAACAATATTGTAACATCATGCACCAAAGTTATGTGCATTTCACATCATGACTTAGTCAAAAATCAATTCAGTCAAAAATGGCTGCATCTAATAATCTAACAAGACCATTCTCCCTTATGCTTCTGTTTCTCTCCATTGCTTCACTCTTGTAATAATAATATCATTAGTACTTAGTTATATCATATTGAAACACTGTTCATTACCAACTATAGGAATCTCACAAATTATTAAGCATGGTCTCAAACTCAAAGTGTCTCCTCTTCTTCTCGTGCTTCATTATGCATCTGCTACTAGCAGCAGGTAACTGTCCATCTTCAATTAACTGCGGATTTCTTGGAGATATTGAGTTTCCTTTTACTAGCACACAACATCCAGATTGTGGCATGTTAGTAATACACGGCTGTGATGACTACGAACCACAATCCAAAAAAACCATACAGAATAGCAAAAGATGGTTCGATATTCTCAAAATCGAACCATTTACAATAACAGTTAGAGACGATAAACTCCACGACTTGTTGCTACAAAAAAGCTGTGATATTCTAACATACAATTCTATGTTCACTGTCAACACGCCTTTGGTTTCTTCTCGTCTGGAAAATTCTGTAACTGTTTTCGGATGCAACAGTAACAATACACTTGATCTTCAACAATACTATCCTGTTTCTAATTCTAGTGCGATTTGTAGAAACGATACCAGTAGTACTTCGTATGGTGATTCGGAATCTGATGTTATAAAGAGTAATAAAGCCATTGTGGTTATAACGGATTCTATCTCTTCAAACTCTCATCTTAAAGGATGTTCAAATGTTGAGCTTCCAACAGGTTCCAAGGTTAATCATCTTGATCCAGATGATCTTTTTAGCTTCTTAAGTGGTGATATTGCAATCAAAATACAAGTGTCTCAGAATTGTTCTACATGTCATGATCTTTATGGTGGTCAATGTCGACTTGATAACACCGGAAACTTTTATTGTCACCAAGGTACCACCACAATTCATTACTGATATTAGATTATCTTGCAATAATTTTAATCTAGATTTCAATCAATGATTAGTCCAACAAAATTGAAAATTCATTTTCTTATCATTTTCTTCCCATTGGCAGGGAGAACTAAAAAGACCCGTCTTACAGTGGCAGCAGGTATGTAGTAAATTAAATCTAATGACTCATTGATGGAGGATTATGTTCTATTTTTGTTTTATAA
Source organism: Trifolium dubium (assembly GCA_951804385.1). Classification (NCBI taxonomy): domain Eukaryota; kingdom Viridiplantae; phylum Streptophyta; class Magnoliopsida; order Fabales; family Fabaceae; genus Trifolium; species Trifolium dubium. The sequence continues at coordinate 57,326,055 of OX638064.1, forward strand.
CATTGTCTATTCTACTAGTTAATCACCTACCAAATTTTATAACTTTGTTTCTGATTACATTCACATAGAAAAAGAAATGCAGTAAAAATATATGTGAAATACACATTTTCCATCAATATACATACTAGTTTATAAGTATAAGTGTATAACAGCACTTCTTCTGGACTGGTTTATTTCCTGATAAATTATTATGCAGCTGCATCTTCCGCTGGAGTACTTGGAGTTCTGGTTTTCTTGGCTTGGTTTCTGCGAAGACGCTTTATCAACAATAAAAACCCTCCATACCAAATAATCGAGTTGTTTCTGAAAAACCATGGTCACCTTGCAGCTAAAAGATACACTTATGCAGAGATAAAGAAGGCAACCAATTCATTCAAAAATAAACTAGGCCAAGGAGGATATGGCAGTGTATACAAAGGGAAATTACAAGATGGAAGTCTCGTGGCAGTAAAAGTATTAAGCGATTCCCATGGTAATGGTGAAGAATTCATCAATGAGGTTGCTAGTATTAGTGTCACTTCTCATGTTAACATTGTTAGTTTGTTGGGATTCTATCTTGAAGGTTCTAAAAGAGCTTTGATATATGATTACATGCCTAATGGATCACTTGAGAAGTTCATATATGAAGACAAAAATCCATTAAAGCTAAATCTTCAATTGAGTTGCAAAACTATCTACAATATTGCTATTGGCGTCGCAAGAGGATTAGAGTATTTGCACAAAGGTTGCAATACTAAAATCTTGCATTTTGATATAAAACCTCATAATATTTTACTAGACGATGATTTTTGTCCTAAGGTTTCGGATTTTGGACTCGCAAAAGTATGTCCAAGAAAAGACAGTATCATATCCTTATTAGGTGCCAGAGGTACCGCAGGATACATTGCTCCAGAAGTTTTCTCTAGAAACTTTGGTGGTGTCTCCCACAAGTCCGATGTATATAGCTATGGAATGATGGTTTTAGAAATGGTCGGTGGAAAACAGAATAACAATATCATTGATGTTGAGCGGTCGAGTGAAATCTATTTTCCGCACTGGGTTTACAAGCGTCTTGAGCTGAATCAAGAACCTAGATTGCGAAGCATAAAAAGTGAATTTGATAAAAAGATTGTACAAAAGATGATTATAGTAAGCTTATGGTGCATCCAAACCGATCCATCACATAGGCCTGCAATGAGTAAAGTGGTAGATATGATGGAAGGTAGGTTGGAATCTTTGCAAATACCACCAAAACCTTGTCTCTCATCACCTTCTAGGTCTCCTTCAAGATCATCAGATTATAACACTCACACATCTCAGGATTTGTATCATTCAGGTATATAAATTACTATAAAGTATTGTATCATATAAAAATAGTACAAACAAGTTACAAATAGGAAAGTGACAGGACAATAATTGAGTTTAGACACAATCAACATATTTCTAGACACAATAGACGAAATGTAAATACAGTCACTATTCTAGTCACATTATTCTGTTAGGACTATTATTATCATTCCTATTTACAAACTACACGCCACAGTGTTAATTCAAACGACTCACATTTAATACTATGTTCTTAATATTACTATTAACTCAAATGCAACCATATTTTTTCTCATTTTTGGACCATTATTAATATTAATTTGCAATTGCAGGGACACTCCATACCACTGAATGTGAACCTCTAAATTCTAACCATCCTTGGTAAAGGTGGTGGGAGACCATCAGCATCCCCAGAAGATGATGAAACAATATTGTTGTCAAATGGAAGACTTGAGGAGGAAAGTATAGCATAGTATAGTATAGTGGTCTCCAGAGCAAGTCATTAGTTCAGTTGTAAGAACATATAGGATTCTAAAGTTCTACCTAAAGGTGAATTTTGTATAGTCAAAGTTCCGATCAATTTTCAAATAAAAGATGATTTGTTGACATATTTTTTTAATGTCAACATTTTATGTAGTATTCCCTCTATCTTAAAATATAAAATGTCAACAAATATTGATGTATTATAATTGTATGTGGTAAAATACGTTGTTTTAACCATATAAACCATATCTCTTTTTTATTTCCCTTAAAAAATACACACAAAAATCAAATAATATCACATTTAACATTTATCTCAAAAATACTTCTCATATAATAATTAAAATTTTGTCCACAAGTTCTAATTAATCCACCAAATTCTAATAATCTGAGCATAAACTCAGATGCATTTGATCTGCTAAAAAACAGAGGATTGGACATGACAACTTCTATTGTTCTGTGTTTGATTTAAAAATTGTTGTTGAGACTGGACAAACTTTGGATCAATGGATTGGACAAAATCAGCTATTATTGTCCCCACTGGATCATGGGACAATATTTTGTCCTCAGCACAACTTTCCTAAATCACCAAAATAACATTTTTTCTATCAAACATCATACAAGACAAAATTTGTTTAATATCGTAAATGTTTATCCTATGTATTGTTCTACTTTATACTGTTCTGTACTATTCTATCTAATACTTTTATTTTACAGATCAAACAGACTCCAAGAATTCGTAATTATATAAGTGCAAATTTAAAAAATAATAAATCAAAATCTTCACATTTTTGTTACTCATTGATGATTAGATTTGTGGAAAAATCGTTGACACTAATCTAATGGTGCAAAATTCTCTCAAAAAATCTAATGGTGCAGAATAAGCAAAGCTACTAATCAAAGGATCATTAAAATCCGAGCCAGCCAACTCACTGAGCTCAAAGTCGCATTAAAGTTGGCCATAATGGTCTTTTGAGATGCCGCAACGTGTCTACTCATTACAACAAAACAAAACCACCAATAACGTTTTTTAACCTATCCTCCTATTACTCCCACTTAATTACCATTAAGCCCTTTCATTTTCACATTTATTACCAATTTATCCCTCTTCTTCCAACATTTACTACATCAACGCTCTCACACCGTTATCATTTTCACTCCTCACTCTCTCTCTCTCTTTCCATTCTCAGAGCAACAATGGCGTCAACATTTTCTTACTACATTCTTCTTCTTTTGTTTTCCCATTTTGTCCTCATTGTTCATTCTTCTCTAAACCCAGATTTAGAATCTCTTATATCTTTCAAAACATCTTCAGACCCATCCAAAAAACTCACTACTTGGAAAACCGGAACCGACCCATGCACTTGGACCGGTGTTTCATGCGTCAAAAATCGAGTTTCTCGACTCGTTCTCGAAAATCTCGACCTTCAAGGTTCCATTGAACCGTTAACTTCTTTAACTCAGCTTCGAGTTTTAAGTCTCAAAGGAAACCGGTTTTCCGGTTCACTTCCGAGTCTCTCCAACTTCACTTCTCTTAAGCTTCTCTTCTTATCTCACAATCATTTCTCCGGCGAGTTTCCGACTACTGTGACGTCACTTTTCCGTCTCTACCGTCTTGATCTGTCTTATAACAACTTCTCCGGCGACATTCCGGTGATGGTCAACCGTTTGACTCATCTTCTCACTCTCCGTCTAAACGAGAACAAATTCTCCGGTCTCATTCCTAAACTTAACCTTCCTAATCTTCAAGACTTTAATGTCTCCGGTAACGTTCTCTCCGGTGAGATACCGGAATCTTTATCGGGTTTCTCCGGTTCTTCTTTCGGGGAAAATCCGTTTCTCTGTGGAGCTCCGTTGGAGAAATGTGAAGCGGAACCGAACAAACCTGGATCCGAAGGTGCCATTGCTTCACCATTGGTACCAAGCAGTAGAATCCCAACAGTTTCATCTTCACCAAGCACAATGCCAACAACAACACCAAAAACAAACACTAAAAGCCATGAAAAAAGAGCTTCAAAAATGAGTCCTATGGTTTTGATAGCTATTATAGTAGGTGATGTTATTGTTCTTGGAATAGTGTGTTTACTTCTCTATTGCTATTTTTGGAGAAACTATTCTTCAAAATCAAAGAAAGAAAAAGGGTCAAAGCTATTTGAGAGTGAAAAGATAGTGTATTCATCAAGTCCTTATCCTACACAAGGAGGGTTTGAGAGGGGTAGAATGGTATTTTTTGAAGGTGAGAAAAGATTTGAACTTGAAGATTTGTTACGTGCTTCAGCTGAAATGCTTGGAAAAGGTGGATTTGGAACTGCTTATAAAGCTGTTCTTGATGATGGAAATGTTGTTGCTGTGAAGAGATTGAAAGATGCACAGATTGCAGGGAAGAGAGAATTTGAACAGCATATGGAAGTTCTTGGAAGGATTAGGCACCCAAATGTTGTTAGTTTAAGAGCTTATTATTTTGCAAGAGAAGAAAAGCTATTAGTGTATGATTATATGCCTAATGCAACTTTGTTCTGGCTTCTTCATGGTATAATTACTACTGCTCTACTACTATGTCTTTTTTTCTATGTTGTTTTTTACTACAAGTTTTAAGTTACAACTTACTACATCATATTCATTCTTTGTTTTTTGCTGCTAAGAAATCAGGTTATAGATATTAGATAAGATAAAACAAAACAAATCTGTTAGAAATAATATAAAACCGTTGATGTGGCCTTTCCTAACAGCTTAAGCTTTTGGGATAATCGGTCATCTGACATGGTATCAGAGCCTCTATGACTAAGTGGTCTAGAGTTCGATTCCCGCTCTCCTCACTTTCTAATTAAAAGTGGAATATTAAGCATATGGTAGGTGGGCCTATGTATTATCCACGCTTCAAGCCCAATGGGCTCTTGCGTGAGGGGGTGTGTTAGAAATAATATAAAACCGTTGATGTGGCCTTTCCTAACAGCTTAAGCTTTTGGGATAATCGGTCATCTGACAAAATCAAATGTTTTCTTTTTGTTCTTTTGCTGTTGCTGCTTTTAATTAATTCTGCTTAGTGGGTTATCTACTTTGAAATTGAAATTTATGTTTGTTTATTTTCCTATAATGTTCCTTGCACCAACCCAACAGCCATGACATGTAGGTTACCTACCCATGTATGTGTGATAAAGTTCTTAGATGTGCATCATCAATGTAGCATAATAATTTCAGATTTTGAAGTTGGCTAGGCTAATAAATAAACCATGACTATGATATGAACCAATACAGCAATACTATCTTTGTATGTATGAGTTCAATTTTGAAAGTGATAAATTGATTCTAAAATTATAGAATTGATTTTGACATTTTTTCCGTTGGTCTATGGAATTGATTTCAATTTATAGGTACTATTTATAGCTTTTGCTCCAAAATTAATTTCTAGTCTCAAATAAGTTATTTTTCATTAACTCACTTTTTAACTATTCATAACCAATTTTTCATTCCACAAACACATACAAATGAAATGATACATAGTTACATACTATTCCTTCTCCAGATAATCCTACTATGGTCACAACACAAATCCATATTAGTATATAAGCACACACATAATTAATTTTGATTTGTGTTTGTAATCACATAGATAATTACACTCCTTCTCTTCTCCTTTTTACCAAGTTCCAACTCTTTAATTTTTTAATGTACCTTTTCCAGCAAATGCTGACAAAGTAGCTGTTAAAATTGACAGTAGCTCCACAGCACAATCATAATTCATAACCGCCTAGGAATTGGGAGACCATTGTCTTTCTTGGACCCCATTTTCATTATTAAATAAAAGCAGACAAGTACTTTGCTTTATGTTCTTTTCTCTGAACACCATTTGTCCTTTGTTTTTTGCTTTTCATCTTTATATCAGAAAATTATTTTGAATATGACCAAAAAGTGCAAACAAGTCTCCTCAATTCTAAAAACTCATAATCTTCATTGGATGTCAAATTTGTAATTTAGACAAAACCTAATGGGTTAAAATGGTGTCATGTTACAGGAAATAGAGGACCAGGAAGAACCCCACTGGATTGGACCACAAGGCTCAAGATAGCAGCTGGAGCTGCAAAAGGAGTAACTTTCATTCACAACTCATGCAAATCTCTTAAACTAACTCATGGTAACATTAAATCCACCAATATCCTCCTTGACAAGCAAGGAAATGCACGCGTATCAGATTTTGGGCTTTCGGTTTTCAACGGTCCAAGTCCTTCAGGAGTTGGTAGTAGATCAAACGGCTACCGTGCTCCTGAGGTTTTGGACGGTCGAAAACAATCTCAAAAATCTGATGTGTACTCTTTCGGTGTTCTTCTGCTGGAGATGCTGACAGGGAAGTGTCCCTCTGCTGCGGAGAGTGGTGGAAATGGCTATGGTGGCGGGGTGGTGGATCTACCTAGGTGGGTGCAATCAGTAGTTAGAGAGGAATGGACTGCTGAAGTTTTTGATTTGGAGTTGATGAGGTATAAGGATATTGAAGAGGAAATGGTGGGTTTGCTTCAGATTGCTATGTCTTGTACTGCTGCTTTACCTGATCAACGGCCGAAAATGTCGCACGTTGTTAAGATGATTGAGGACTTGCGTGGGGTCGAGGTGTCTCCCTGTCATGACACCGTGGAATCTGTCTCTGATTCACCTTCATTGTCTGAAGATGCCTGTGCTGGTACTACTAGTCAGTAGTAAACTTTGTTTGGAGGGATTTTTAGCTTTGTTTTTCATTAGAATGGAATGAATAGGTTCTAGATATGGTGGTGGTATTGTAAATCACATTATTGGGGGTTTTATTTTCAAATTTTGGTATTTTTCTTCTTATCCCTTATTTGTTTTATGATCCTTTATTCCATATTTACCTATATTAAGCCTAGCTAATTTTCCATTCGAGGTTTTTTGCAAATTAAATTAACATAGAAATGTCATTAAGGTTGGTAAAGATTCAGCTTGTACGTTACAAGGTCATGAGTTCAAATCTCATGTAAATACTTTTCGAAGTGTTCTTACTTCTTAGAATCTTTGAGCTTTCCCTAACTTAATGGACCTTCTTAAGATTCTGGCATAACCTAGCTAGAACTGGAAGATTTGGACCACGTCTGATACATTCGGACCACTTCTTAATAATCTGATGGTACCTCCCCATGCTCGACGTGGCTTGGGGCCGCCCTAAGGGTCACAAATTTCACTTGGAACACTTAATGAGGCCCTTAAATATAACTTGCCTAAACTCGTAGAAATGATTAAATTAATGAGAAACGATTTTATTTAGTTGAATTGGAGTGGAAGGTAAGGGAAACTTTGATGATTTTGATTTGTTGATTTTTGTCAAAGAGATTTAAGATCTAATAGAAAAACACATTAACAGATATCCATGAAGGGAATTGACTATATTCATGAAATGAGTCTGTGTATCTAACTATACTGGATAATGAAAAAATTACAAAGATGGAAAAAAAAAAGAAAAAAGAAAAAGAATCAATTAATTGGTTATAATCTTAGTGATAGCTTCTGTTTTTTGGGCTTATCAAAATGTTCAAAATGCATAACCTCAGGTGCAATCTTCAAGAGCCTTGACAAAGTACTTGGTAAGAACTTCCTAGCAAACAGAAAACAAGCATTGGTGCTGTTTCCATCATTATACTGGCATTTCTTGCTCCTCAATCTCTCCAAAAACTCAACATTAACATCAGACCTTAAAAAATGAGCTGGATGTGGACCACCCTTTGACCAGTCAACCCAAGTCAAACTCCTATTTGAATTTCCTTCCCAAAACTTGATGCTAACAAAAGTTGGCAAGTAATGTTCATCTGCATAACATGAACCCTTGCAATATTGTTGAAAAACTGGGAAGTATATTCTATCAGATACAACTCCTTGAGCAAGTGCTCTGTCCATTTCAAACCATTGGTACCCTTTTCTCCATTGTTTGAGGGATACATCAGGTAACATCTGGATGCTATAGCGGCCACGACCGACCGGGCTAGGATCATCAAAAGCCATAACATAGTTTTGTGTAGAGTTTATTAAGTAAGAGTAGATTGTTGAGAAGTTGAAGAGCGGTATGCAGGATTCTGATAGGAGAACAAATCGTTGGTTTGAGATATCGAGAAGTGCATTCGATAGTAGGCGACGCTCACCTTCAATCATGTTCACATTGCCCCATTCAACTTCCTGCATAATATCATATAACATGAAGGGTTAGTTCATCACTGTTTATTTCTAAAATTGTACAGTAACAAATTACTGGACATATAGTTCTAAAAGTCTAAAACCTACCTATATAAACAAACATGCAGAAAATGTGACATCAAAATTAGCACCTTACATAATACATAACTGTTTGTCTGAACAATTTTGTTAACAAAATGAATTCTTACACTTTACTTTTTTTGAATTTAAATACTGTATATTGACAATGTACAACTTTTTGCATAATTATTCAGTCAGATTTTAACATAATATCATTTTCTTAGAAGTTTACAATATCATTTCTTATAATTTTATTTTATTTATTACATATTATTATTCTAGTTAAGTATTTTTCTCTAACAACTATAATTCTTTGCTTCCTTCTAACAACCGTAATTCTTAGCCTTGCAATATTATACTCCCTCCGTCCCATTATATAAGCACTTTTACTATAAAAGTCTAGTCCAAAAATATAAGCCCCTTTACAATTTACTAGGTACATTTATTACTTTTTTTGCTTATGCATACCCCTAATTATTACTACTAAGTTGCATTGGATACAAAAATTGTAAAGGGGCTTATATTTTGGGACTAGACTTTTGTAGTAAAGGTGCTTATATAATGGGACGGAGGGAGTATTAAGCATTTTATATCCTGCAATGTATTCTGTTTCCCTTTCCCTTTTTTCTATTGAGCAATTAACATAGCTACAAATATAACTAATAGATTAAGACTATATATCTTATGATTCATTTAAATTACCATCCAAACAATGCAATAATCATTTTCATTATTCAGATTAAGACTAATATGACTAATAGAGAATAGACCAAAAATAAAAATGTAATATGAAACTGACCTTACTAGGAATTCTCCTACCATGAAAAACAGGACTCTCAGGATGTGATCCATTGTAAGAAGGATTAGAATGCACATAAATTGAGTAATACCCTTCATGCCCTTTGAAAAACTGTTCCCACAAAGGTGCCAAAAACACAGGACCTCTTGTCAAAAACATGAAAGCAACCTTAGGAATTCGTTCAAAAGGGTAATCCGGTATTGTTGCAGTCATAGAAGCTCTCCATAACAATTCATCATCATCCATATCATGCATAATTGGAGGAGGCTTAAGAAACTCCTTCAATCCTACACGTTCTTGTTTCACGGCAATCGGCGGTGGCAAAGGTGGTGTTCTTGGTAAAGAAGAAAGTGATAACTGAGTGAATTGTAGACTAAATGTGCACTCTTTAAGATAGAAACTTATCATTATTCCAAGTGTTAAACCAAATACCAAAATTAGAACATAGGTGAGAAAATTTATAAAATGAAGTTGAACATTGAAAATCTTTGTTGTATATTGATTATTTGATCCCTTCATTTTTTCTGACATAACAAATAAATTTTTCCAAATAATTCTATATATATAATAACTTGAAGCTATACCTAGTTATTATGCTATAGTTAAAAATATGTGACTCAAAAAATAAAAATAAAAGATCAGCAACAAAATTATCTTGTAAAAACAAGCTCAAAAAATGAAAGTAGTATTCAACAAACAAAACAAGGATATCCAAGTTATGGTGAACACTACAAGGAGAGTAAAGAGAGGTAGATAGGGAACGAAAAGAAAAGAAGATAGAAAAACTATATACTAAGAATTATTATAAGCTAAGGTTTTTTTTTTTTTGACACAAGCTAAGGTGGTTTTTGTTTATTTGTTAATTGGACTTTGTTTTATGCTCCGGTAGAAATAATAACAGCTTTGTTAAGCCAACTGTTATAGCTGGTTTTGGAAGATTTTATTAGTAACATTTCGTTACAAGAAAAGAAACCATTAAATAAATAAATGACACATAGATTTTAATTGGTATTATACGTTTTGAAAATTACTAAAAGAATATACGGTTATGTTTTTTTGTTGGTATTATGTGGAATGTTTCACATTGAAAATGTATATGTTATGTTATATGTTACGTAGAAGAGTAAGTTTTGTGTAGGCGCCAACTATATAATTTTTGACGCGGTCGTTAATTACGTGTTTGGTCACCGAGGTTTCAACTCATTCATTCAATTTGTGTGGATGTTTTAGAAGGAAAGGATGATTTGTCAAGGTTTTCATGAAAAGAGATCCTAAGTCCTAAACTAGCTAGTAGAAGGAAGGTACCATGAAGATGAAAACATATTTAAGACTTTTACACTAACTTGACATTCCAACTAATCCAAACAAATTCAAACGTGTTGGAATTGGAAAGGAAAAATAGCTGAAATAATGGGGGAAAAGGGAGCACTCTTCCTCTCAAATAAGTAATGTATATTTTTTAGGGTTAATAGGCTTATTCCTCCCTGTAAAATATGTGTTTTTTGCAATATCCTTTGTAATTTTTTTTTTTGAGAATCCACCCTGTAATATTTGATTTTTTGCTTCTTCAAAAAAAAATATTTAATTTTTTGCAATACTCCTTGGACTCAATCAACCATAACGTTTTGTGGCGGTTTTAAACCCCCGCTAAAAATTATATTTTGTGGCGGTTTAAAACCCCTGCTAAAGTTATATATTGCGGCAATTTTTTGCGGGGTTCTGTTTTGCGGGGGTTATATTATATTGACTGAGTCCAGACGAGTATTGCAAAAAATCAAACATTACAAGGTTGGATTCTCAAAAAAAAATTTACATGGAGTATTGCAAAAAACACATATTTTACAGGGGTATAAACCTATTAACCCTTTTTTTAATGTAACTAAAAAAATAGATTAAAGATCTATTTTTTATTTATATATATATATATATATATATATATATATATATATATATATATATATATATATATATAATATAATTTAATTACATATGAATAGAAGATTAAAGATTACAATTTTCTTACAAGACATTTTAGTTTATGAGAAGAAATAATATCTAAATTTTTTTGTGACATTTTTAAACAGGAATGAATAAGTTATAATAAGTTAAAGACTAATTTGAGTATTTTTTTTGTTGACAGAGGCTAAATTGAGTGGTAAGAAATTGTGAGGGATCAAACTGAAATAGTAAAAAATCATTATATTTGAGTGAATAATTGATGGATGAAGTTGGAATAGAAAATTACAGTGTGTCATGGTTGTTTATGAATAGCCTGACTTGGTTGTTTATGAGTGACCTCATGCTCAGATTAATTATTTACTTGTTGATAATATAGAGATGAATCATATGATTAATGTTGTGTAGTTTTTTTTTTGGAATTCGACCCTCTTTAATTTGAAAAAACCTACAACACGAAAAGAAAAAAAATTAAGATATTAGAACAATTTACCTACTTGAACCAACTTAGTCCATATATAAGGATTAATCTGTAACTTTTCGTTGGAAATGTCTCACGCAACCAGTTCTTAATTCTTTTACAAGATTTTAAGTTCACATGATTCAACTAGTAATGAATCAGTTATTGAGATGCTTTCAACATAAATGATTTAGGCATCACCAATATGAAATGTAGGACAAAAAAAATACCGTTGCCACCGATGTGTGTAAATTAGAAGCGAATCCCTTTCTTTGACCTATCACTAAAACAAAATTTTAAAATTTTGGCACATCAGTTAAAAACTACTCTAAGTAACATATAAAAAAAATATTGACATCATATATTTTATAAAAAGTATTGAGTTTTGTGAATATTTTGAAAGATGTCTGTGTCCTAATAAAAAAATTTATATTTCTTATGAGTAACTTATAACCTCCATGAATAAAAGGTTTCCATCTAAATTAGTGCTTTTAATGCTTAAGTTGGTGATACATTATGTTAGATCATTTGTAAGTTTTTGTATGCTTGTAACTAATGTATCATTGTAAATGAGACTTTGAAGACTCTCTTCCTCTTTCTTCTTTCCTCCTCTATATTGATCTCTTTTAAGGAAAAAAATTAAAATAAAAAATCATTTACATGAGGTTCTAAGAACATATGATTTCATCCAAAAAAAATGAAAATTAAGAAACTCCAGTGGCAATTCCTTTTTGCATGCATGTGTTTTGTAAAAAAACATTTATTTTCTTTTAAGAAAGCTAAAATTTATAACTGATCAACAACAACAGGTATAGCAAAGGAAAATAGCATCTCCATTTTCCAAAGCTTTCACCAGATGAAAGCCACAACAAAAGATTAAAAAAAAGGAAAACTCTGGAGTTTCTAAGTACACTTCCAGTAAAATCCATTTAAACTCTAATGCAAATAGGTAATATGTCTATTTCCTGAATTTTGTTTTGGCAGTACAATGCACCAAAACAGCAATGCCAACCAGAACACCAGCAATAAGAAATGAAGATTTCCTTGGACGCAAGCTGCAACTGGTGTATGCCCATAACCATCGCAATAGAAAATGCAGCTCACAGATCTTTTTGAAATTCTGGATTGAAAAATCCTAAGGTAGAGGCAGCATGTTCAGTCAGTTTCGACAAGATAACATACAATCTCAAACAATTCCTCTCTACAAGATATATTATCTTTTACACAACTATTGCATGTGGTTCCTGTTATACAACATTTCAGTGCAAACAATGGACTTTGAGGATAGAACTGCTAATTTTCTCAGATAAAATGTAATTTGAAGAGGGTAGTCAGTGAGCCAGCCAGTGCTGCTGTAAACATCTATATTTTACCCAAGTTGACAGAAAATGCAACCAAACTGGAATTGTAAGTTTCTAGAGAGAAATCCTGCACATTCTCAAAGAAATTGTCCAAGTTTTGTTGAATTTGGATGTTAGTATGTCACTAATTCAAATATGCGCTTGCTGAACAACATTGCCAAGATTAAGAAGTAAAACTGCGTTCAATGAACTAATTATACACAAAGCACAATTATGTTACCCAAAATAATCACAAATGAAAAAGAAAATATGTAGATGCAGAGAAGTAAATCCAAAATTAGCTACAGTGCTGCCTCTGGTAAACCCGAGAGAGGAAAATACAAATTCCTGGATAAACATATATTGTATATGAAAATTTATAGACTTGTATTATTTATTTTCTACTGTGTATGGAAGATTTGATATGGATCATCCACAGGTAAAAAAAAATTTAAAAGAAAGATGTCGGATGTGGATATGACATATTGTAGCAACTAGCAAATACATAAACAGGAAACGGTTCTCTTAATAGTTAATTCTAAAAAGAAAAAGAAAGGATCACACAATAAATTTGGACAATATAAGACAAGGAACACAGAGAATGTGTGAGAAGAAACATAAGAAAAGAAAGAGAAGAAATTACATAACTGTTCAAATTTAATACAGTAATAATTTATTTATGACTTAATAAATAGGCCTTGTACGCCCATAGGCAACATGGCATTTTCACTCATATGTACCAAGGATTTCTCAATGATATTTCGGGTGTTCGAAGCTGGAAGCTGTTAGGAACCCAAGAATTGGATTCCAAAGAAATAACTTTATTGAGAAATAGGATAGAATCGGACAGAAACTCTCTTCAAGGGTTTCCCCTTCACAATAGAGAATACTCTATTCACAATTATAATATTCAAAGATACTCTCTAACCTTGGTGTTCTCCTATCAATAGACATACTCTCTAACTAATCAAAATAACAAACTAAATAACTTCTCTAACAACCCATAACTACCTTAACTACTCATTAGTCTGCATCCTAACAGAAGCATATTAGTTATTACCTTGGGTAATTTATGTTGCTGGGCCAGATGATCCACATGGAGCTTCACATTTGATGCTGCAGCAATCCAGGCACGGCGGTCAACATCAGAATATACATATGCAACAATGTCAAACAATGTTTTTGCTCCACCATCAATAGCTTTTAAGATATCGGCTTCTCTACTCCTACGGTTCCTGAAAAACATATAACCATCCTCACAATTGGTGACACTGAAATAAAATACCAACTACAAACTTGTTCGGTCAAAGGAGGTCATTGATGGTTTATACTTTAGATATCCACACAACATCTGCTTTGGCCAGACATTAACTCTCCCATGCATAGATATCAAAGCATGTGGTGAAAGCTCCAGAAATTTGTATGTGGTTTGGAAGTATTCCTGTATATGACAGTAATATCAGACAAATGGACATTGAATATAGTGCTTTATTAATATTGATATTTCCTTTTATTTTATTAATGGATGTTCTGTTAAATGCACCATTCTTTTTGCACTTACAGACATATTTCCACCAGAAGTTGCGTCCAAGGCAGCACTTCCCTGACTGGAGCAAAATGAATAATGTTAGTAAAGTGGAGTAATTAACACAAGAACATTGAAAATGATGTCGTTCTACGAAAATATTGGAATTGAAAGTGGAAATTATATGGCTTTGACATTGGATAATATGTCAAAAAAATCAGCATGCCAAAGCCAACCATTTCTCTCTCTAAATCACAACAAGGTAGAACGTTTCTTCCCTATAATTTTGAAAAAACATTTTTGCAAAGGTAAATCAAACACATCAATCCTATTGTTATTTATTATGTTATCATATGTTTGCTCTCCCTGTATCTTTTTCATTTTCGTATAAATAAGTATCCCTCATGCGCAATTGTGGAGATTAATCTCTCGAGCTGGATAGAATCAAATGGGCGCAAAGCTCTCTCAAGAATTTTAATGTTGCATTCCCAAGATCAGATTCAAACTAAAGACCAATGTAGCTCTCGGGTATAATGTTAGTAACAATGATCCTTAATGTTTGCATATACATTGAATGGAATCTTACCCGACACAATGATCACCTACAATTAAGGAATGTGTATTGACATGAAGCAATGCCATATGGCCATCCGTATGTCCCTGAAATAAAGAGTTTAATTTTGAGCAGAAAACAAAACCAATTTCTCGCCTTATGATTCCAAAACAAATGGATATTATGGAGTCAAGGTCAAGAAATTGAAGTTAGTACTTATTACAACCCAATTAAACAGGACATGAGTGATGATAGACTAGAATGTGATATAATCATTAAAAGAAGGATTATACGTGTGGGAAATACCGGTGCAAAAATAACTTTCAATTTCTGACCACCAATGTAAATGTCTTCATCTCCGGTAACTGAGGTAAAGCCGAGTGACCAATCATCTGTAATCATAGAAAATCTCAATATCAGTTTATTGGCATGGTGAAGTTATTTCGGGTCAGAGTTTCAAAATCTAGAAGAAAATATAAAAGCTAATCTGAAAAATGCAAGTCACAAAGACTAATATAAGAGCAGAGAGTTGTGCATCCAAGTTTTCTTGTGTAATGCAAATATTAAACTTACTTTCACAAGCAAAAGGAAGTGAAATATCACACTCCTCTCTCTTTATTTTATTTACCAGTGATATTTAACAACAAATAACCAAAGGTTGTATTGTATGTCAGATATTCATATATGGGATGGGACAATTTAATTGTGAATATCTCCTATAGTAGAATGTCTATAGTAGTACTACTTATAACTTATAAGCCCGAAAAAATGTGTGAAAGTGACAGAAAAACAAGACAAAAGATAATCCAATTACAGTCAATTTGGAATATCATAATGGATGTATCTACTTGAGTTTCTAGTTGCATAAAATTTTAAACTATTCTTAATAGGACTAAGATATGGGAATAGGGTTTAAGTTAGTTAGACAGTTAGGTTTCTGTTTGGTTACTTATAGTAATAATCAAGCAAGGAGATTGGTAGTTGCGTACTTGGGTTGAGCATGATAAAATGGATGCATTTGGAGATTTATATGTGAAAAGTGAAAACTGTGTTGTGACTTGTCAGAGGAAAACCTTGGAGGAGAATCATTTCTCCTTGTTAAGTTGATGCAAAACTAAAAGGAAATCACATGTTTGCAAAATGACTACAAAAACATTATTGAAATTGAAACAGAAAAAGAATTTTATAACCTCTACTTATGCGCCGCATAGTATTCTCATGCGCAAGCAAAATAGCATCAGGATTGCACTTCTGTATAACTGACAGACCTGTCATAATGGGTAAAAATACACTAGAATTAACTACTCACAATTTATTTTATAAAATTAAAAACATTTAACTGTAAGTTTTCAAGTACAAGATTGTATCCATCACAGACAATAGTTTTTGCCAGGATAGGAGAAAATGTTATAATTCTGGAAATACACTTGTGAAAGCAGAACTAACAAATATAAGAGTATGTCTTGCTGCTTTTTGGTTTTGACTTAATCTTGGTGCAAATAACAAAGTAAAAAGGATTGTTTGTGATGACTAGCTGCCCATTATCACCTAAACACATAGCACAACCTGACTATAAAAGAGCACAAACTTAATAAATTTTTAGCAGACTTACCATCTACATGGTCTCGGTGATGATGAGTAACAAAGACCACTAGTCTTCTTGGCAAAGTAGTAATAACTTCCTTCAGCTGATAATTACAGAGTAACGTGCTAAGGTTCAATTGAAATAAAACTATTTCCAAAAGAAGAAAACGTAGAAATTGACCACTAGTGGAAAATAAGATATGGCAGGATGGTGGAATGAAAAATCAAAAAACGTATTTCAATGTAAATTCCTCAAGAGTCACACAACACAAATCTGGGCAGAAAAAAAATTTAGGCCTTAAATTCAAACGAATAGGACTAGCTATTGCTTTTGCTGTCAATAAGCACTATGATCTAGTATGAAGTATGTATTAGGTTTTTATATTGAGTTTAGTTCATCCTTATAAAACCGGCTTGTAAGGTGAGAGTTGTCACTCTTTATAAACTCATTTCAGGCTCTATCTTTGTTCAATGTGAGACTTGAATTTTTCCCAATGGTATGAAATGAAATACACCGTCAATATGAATGGAACAAAAAGCAGAAAGATAAAAGATTATTCAAAGACTAAAATGACATGTACTAAGTGAACAAGTTTGCATGTTACGCGGAAGTATAACCTCTCCATGGAATTCTGATAGACATCCTGGATCAACTATTAGTGCATCTCCACAAGCAGTAGGTTGATTATCCTGGGAAGCAATTGGAACTTTCTCAGGTGCAAACACCACCAAGTTTGTTGTGCGAAAAGGCTTCGCTGTCCTACTTCCCATGGGAATAAGTATAACACCAGTAGGATACTCCTGAAAATGAAAATAAAGCATCCATCTGTAACAGATTATAACACAGTAATAACTTTGTAAAAAAAGAACTTCCTCTATCTCCTTTCCATGTGCATAAATATTGAACTAGAGCTATAGTATCTGAATATGAATAAATAAATTGAAGATGTAACTTGTGTGTAGCAACAACACCTTGCTGATCTGGAGGAAGATCTTATACTTGTAAATCAGAAAGAGTCAACAAAGTGAGTTAGCACATTTACCAGTGAATACACATAGGAGGACAGTGAAAATCTAGTAAGAGAACCATATGTCAAATCTCAACATTAGAGCTTATACATTAACACTAAACGAAATTAAAAAATGACAATTTTGTCTATTTTTTTCTGGGGAATGGCACGTGCATTGCTGAGGGAGGTTGATAACCTTTTAGAATAAAAGACATAATAGGGATTGGATAATTAATGCCTATGTAGATTGTTAAATCTTCACGAGATTTACTTTAGCACGACCTTGTAGAATCTCCACTAAAAATAAACTGTTTACAGGTCATTCGAAATTCTTGTCCACATTTTGAAAACCAAAGCTTCTCCTATATCACTACTTCCAGATTTATTTCGGAAATTGCAATTCGCAATAAATGTCCAACCACCAAAATTTAGAGCAAATTCCGAAAAAGCAAACCTGGTAGTTGATAGCTGGAGGAACTTTCCAGTTTGCAGAGACAGACGAGTCATTTACAAGACCAACAACTACCAACGGTCCAACACGATCACCATGTGGAATCACTTCCACAAGCCAGTTAAGACAGCTTTGAATGGACAT
Organism: Trifolium dubium; assembly: GCA_951804385.1. NCBI lineage: Eukaryota > Viridiplantae > Streptophyta > Magnoliopsida > Fabales > Fabaceae > Trifolium > Trifolium dubium. The sequence continues at coordinate 57,343,911 of OX638064.1, forward strand.
CCATTTATATGAATCTGTATATAAAGATACAGCTTCTAGAATTAAAGCAATAACCTGCAATATCAAGTTATCAAGTAGAACAAACTTGGAAAACAAGAAAACCTGGAAAGTCGTTGATCTCGCCTAATAGTTTCCCAACAATGAAAACTGTGTTAACAGGCAAACCAGGTCCGAACGCAGCTTCCTTCACATACTTATGAAACTTCCATTCACCACTTTCAACATTCCCAAACCCTAATTGTTCAAACACCTAATTGCAAAACCATTTAACATCAAATTCATCACTAAAGCAGCACGAGGATTCAAAACATAGTAAAATTCAAGAACAGTACCTCGTTTAGAGCGGAACGGATATCGAATTCACTGAAATTGAACTCGTCGGAATGTGAGGCCTCAATTTGTAGCTCAACTTGGGGTTCCGATTGTGGTTGAAGTGGGTTCAAGTGGACCGAAGGTAAGTCCCAGAGATCAGAGTCAACGAAAGAGTCGTATTCTTGATTGTTGAATTTGGAGGGACGTGGTTGCTTGACGAGTAGAAAGTCGTCGTGGTTTGAAGGATTTAGGATGATCAAAGCGAGTCTCTGAGTTGCTGCCATTGACGAGTCAGTCTGCGAGGGAGTGAAGCTATTTAGTTTCTATAAGTAGAAACGGACTCAACAACCGCTTTATTTGGTCCAACTACTTTTTTTCTTATATTTTTTCTTTTCTTCTTTTTTTTTTTACGCAATTTTTCTTTTCTTCTAAGGAGAGGTCGTTACACAGAATTACAAATTGACTTTATTCGAAACATCCTACTAACAATCTCTCATCATAATAAGGTGATTGAAGAGTTAATGAAGGAGACATTAGTAGTACATGGTGCAACGGAAAATACCGATCAAAGATACTGATAATTTCGAGTATGATTCTATAAGAATGAAATGTGCCTTCTTGTTCCACGTCGGGCGAAGAGAAGTATGAAAGATGGGAGATATTAGAGTTCGGACTTAAAATTTAAATTATTTTAGTATAAAATAATTTCATCGTCACATTTTGGGAAGTTCAATTTTAAGAAATTTGGTATTCATCCTCAAATTGTTATTTTTAAGATGGTATGATTAATTTAACTTTGAGCACTTTGATTGAATCAAAATTCATGCTCGATTGAAAATTAAATGATTTTATAAGTCCACTTTGAGAGCCACGTCACCTATAAATCTTAGATTGACAAAGCAATCTTTAACTTTAATATTCTCTTAGCTAATCAATGTTTTAATGACCTTGATTATCTCCCACCAGTGATGAGAATCTTGTAATTACTTCAGAGTCATCAACAATGACTAAGATTTTGCATTGAATCTTATATGTTGATAAGAACTTGTATACACAATTTCTAACATTAAATTTTGCATTTTGTCAAAAAAAAAAAAACATTAAATTTCGCATTTTACTTTCTTATATTGACTTGAACATTAAATACTCACTGATCGTCAATTTTGATCAATTTTAATCGAAGAGAAATACAATGAAAGAAAAAAAGTTTCAAATTTAAAATTTAAGATAATAATATATTTTGTCAGACATTCTTAACCTTGAAAAAGCTGATGTGGTATGTTTAATCAAAGCTCGTTAAAAAGGCAAAATATAAATTTTAACTATCATTTTAAGTATGATATACACATAAATATAACATAAATAGAAGATACTATTAGTTACTAGTACTCTGTCCAATCGTATATATTAAAAAAAATTAACTTTTTAAATTTATTATAGAATTGATATATTTATGTTATATTATTATCTAGATATATCATTTTTATAATAAATCGTTATAGTTTTTTTATATATAAAATCGGATGAAGTTTAATAGATACAAAAGAAGATATTTATGCATATTTTTTACTAAAATAATTTATTTCAAAATAGGGTCGAATCCAAGACTCTTAGCAGAGTAGTTAATTCAGTGTTAAAATGGCCATTCAACATTTTAATTAAATAAAATAAAATAAAATAAAGAAAGGAACCTCTGGACCTCGTCTGAGAGTCGTATCGTACATAACAGAAGCAACCTGAGTCTGTCTGTGTTCTGTTCTGTTCTTCAGTTTCTGTTTTTACCTTTGAATCATTTTCTTTTCTAATTTGACCTATTTCTATTTCAGATCCCAAATTCTCCTTTTTTTCTCATTCCAACGTAACCGATCCAATGTTGCTTTGAATCACGTGCCCCCCATACTCTCCAATTTTCAATTCCATTATTATTATTATTATTATCAATTCAATCTCTTAGGTCAAACAATAGCATGTCATAGTAGTTTCCGAAAACCCAAAAAGATCGATTCTTTTTATTCTACTTACCTTAATTTGGTCCCTTTTGAGCTTCTCCTTGTTCGAATTGAGAAGAGAAAAGAGAAAGAAAGGCTGGTAAATGGGTTCAAAGATGGAAGGAACCTCTACACCAGCAATTCGACGAGACCCATATGAGGTTTTGTCCGTTTCAAAGGAATCAACCGACCAAGAAATCAAAACCGCTTATAGAAAGCTTGCTCTTAAGTCAGTTTCTTCTTTCTTTTTCGCTTTTAGTTTGATCTTTAATTGGGGTTGTTTCTTTTTGTTCTTTACTTTGAATTTTTCTATCTGTTTTTGGTAGTTACTGTTATGTATTTTCGCTTTCTAGTGATTTACTTGCTTCCGCAAAATGGAATAGTTAATTGTTTGAATTTCTTAGTTCTTATGTGATGAAGTACAATTGGATCAACATTCTTATTATGTGATAAACTATATTGTTGCTAGCTTTTTGTGTTGGTGTTGTGGAATCAAGGAGTTTGTTTATATGTTTGTTTTCTGTATAAAAATGACACTAAACATAAGTTAGGTCTTTCTTTAAATATCTGTTTCAATGTTGTCAATTGGGCAATATAGCGGAACAGCCGTAGCAGTTAAAATGGCAGATGCAATAGCGCTGTTATTAGGTTTTTAAGGCGCCAAAACCGGCTTGTAGGGTGAGCTGTGGTGCCACTCTTTATAAACTTATTTTAGACCTTATATTTATTCTGTGTGGGACTTGGGTTTTTCCCAATATCCCCTTACACTCAGCACTACCGGGTTTGGTGCGTGGATATAAACGGTGGGTGGCCCAAATCGATAGGCTCGGATACCATATTAGGGTTTTATATTGTACCTAACTCATCTGTACAAAACCAATTTGTAAGGTGAGGGGTGCCACTCTTTATAGACTCATTTCAAGACTTGAGTTTTTACCAATAGCTGCACCTCTGTCTGAGTTCAAAAAATCCCTTAAAATTGAGGTTAGGGTTTTTTGCTTGGAGTTGGAGTATTTTAGGATTTACAATTAAGCAACACCAGAATAGTGTTTGAGCTTCTCTACACTCAATTTGTCTCATGCCTGCTTTCACTTTTCACCCTCTCACTGATTAGTTATAGCTAGTTGTGATGTTTTTATGTATATAGTATAGTATAAATTGTACAAGAATTTCAAACTAGAGGCCATCCCCCTATCCACTATCTCGCTATAGTGTTTTTGTGGTTGGTCACTAAACCATGTTATTCAGGATTGATAACACTCTTCTCTATATAATTGACAGGTACCACCCTGACAAGAATGCCAGCAATCCTGAAGCTTCAGAACTATTCAAAGAGGTTGCATATTCTTATAGTATCTTATCTGACCCAGAGAAGAGAAGGCAGTATGACAGTGCAGGATTTGAGGTCTCATTCTTTCTATCCTTCCCATGTGAATCCTAAGCTCGTCTTTATCTTTTTTTCTTTCCTTTCTGTTTATCTGTTCCTGCTTTTCCTACAGTATGAAAACAAAAAGTATGGTTGATAGCGTAAAAATATCTACTAAGTTATCTAGCTGGTCAAACAGATGAGAAATGCATTGCTTGACTACTAGTTGTTTTTCATTTTTCTGGGGAGCATGCCATTTTAACATCTTACTTCCGTGGTAGTCTATAATGCATTCTTGTTGCCTGCCCGCGACATGGAATTTGAGTGGATTGCAAATCTACATGTCAAAGTTATATTTATATAGCCAAAATTGGGTCATTTGATGTATGTTAACTGTTAAATTTGGGTCATTTGATTCGGTATTGATGTTTACTACACACATTTTTTTTGTTGTTCCTGTTTATCTTTTAGTAGATTTCTATCTTTTCAATAAATTAAGTCATGAGTAATATGTCATGAATATTCTTGAAAATTTAAGTTTCATGAGTACTCTGCTCCTTGCATTAATGTTAATGGTTTTTTATTTATTTATCGTTACGATAGTCCTCGAAAGCATTTTTGCATTTCAGTTCATATTCTTCCTGATATTACAACTCTCCTCTAAATATGCAACTTTAAGCTATTTTGCCTATGCATATCAGGCACTTGATGCTGATAGCATGGACATGGAAATCGATTTATCTAATCTCGGAACTGTGAACACGATGTTTGCAGCTTTATTCAGGTGTGGATTTTAGTGCATGACTGATTATTTTCAAAGTTATTTAGCTCTACATTGTTTCTTACTTTATTTGGTAATAGCAAGCTGGGTGTCCCTATCAAGACTACCATTTCAGCTAATGTTCTTGAAGAAGCTTTGAATGGCACAGTTACAGTCAGACCCCTTCCAATTGGAACATCAGTTAGTGGAAAGGTTCTTACCTTCTTCACGATGAATGAATCAATAGAGTAATCTTCCTGGTATCTTTTTGTTCTTATTCCAATTTCCACTTATGTAGCAATTTGTTGCAGGTAGAGAAGCAATGTGCTCATTTTTTTGGCGTGACAATAAATGAGCAGCAAGCTGAGTCAGGGATTGTTGTAAGAGTTACTTCAACTGCACAAAGCAAATTCAAGGTATTACTGATGCCTTTTTAAAACGATTTATCTGTCTTTGTCTATCCGTCTGTTGCAACTTTGCTTCCGGTTAATATGGCATCAGATTGTAATATTGAACACTGATTTTTCAGTTGCTCTATTTTGAACAAGATGTAAATGGTGGCTATGGTTTGGCTTTGCAGGTAAAGTTTATTGTTTAGTCCTTCTACTTTTACCCCGTCCTCTCCCCTTTACTTGTTATTTTACTAAAATGTCGATAATGTATTGAAATTCCTATACCCACCATGAGTTGGTTGAGGTTGTAAGCATTCCCAGCCACGATGGGCGAAAATGCGGGTTCATATCACATAGAAGCTGTAATAGGAAAAATGTGGGTCGTCGAATGAGGATTAATCTCATAGGTGGTTCATATGGACTGAACTATTGAGGATACCAGATCATTAAAGTAATATCCGGTAACTTATAAGTTCTTCCCTCCACCTCCCTCTCCTTGCCCCTTGTACTTGTAGCATAATATTAATAACCACTGGTCATCAAATAGCAATCCATGCACATGGTTGTAATTTTGTTTCTAAAAATGTAGAAGCGTGACATCACAAATTTCAAACTATGGTGACTGCTACTAAGCCTTTGACCTTGGGTTTCCTGTTTTTCTCTTCTGGATCATGTAAAGTAATTAGCTGTTAGGCCCACAAATTAGAGAATGACATACCACAAAAATTTGGTGAGAGAGTTGTGTGGTTTGCAACATGATGGATTGTGTTTAGATACACTTAATTCTTCTTAAGCTATTCGTAATTGGTTCATAGATTGCACAAATCACAACTAGTGTATTGAAGGAGTAGTTGCACAATTACAATTGGGTTTTTTTTTTGATAAACCAATTGGGTGTTTATTTAGCTAGTATTCTATGCAATTGTCTTTACAGGAAGATAGTGAGAAGACTGGCAAGGTGACATCTGCAGGAATGTATTTCTTACATTTTCAAGTGTACAGAATGGATTCAACTGTGAATGCGGTATGGGAATTTTTATTTGGTTTCTTTCCTTTTTTGTTGGCTGTTTGGAAAGTGGTGGTCACTTTAAGTGCTGTGGTGCAGTTAGCGATGGCCAAGGATCCTGAAGGGGCTTTCTTTAAAAGGTTGGAAGGTCTTCAACCTTGTGAAGTCTCGGAATTAAAGCCTGGCACACATATATTTGCTGTTTATGGTCTGAATAATTTATTTTGTTTCATCATTCTTTTGCTTGCTAGTGATGTTTTTTTCATGTAAACTAATTTAAGTTTATATTTGTTCAGGAGATAACTTCTTTAAGACTGCTAGCTATACAATTGAAGCAGTATGCGCAAAATCACACGAAGATACCACCGAAAAACTTAAGGACATTGAGGCTCAAATTTTAAGAAAGAGGAATGAGCTACGCCAATTTGAATCAGAATATAGAAAGGTAACTATTTTCTATTGTTATTCATGGTTTGATGTTTTGTAGTCCTTAGAGTGATGTTTTTCTGAATACTTTTCAGGCATTGGCACGCTATCAGGAAGTAACAGAAAGATATACAAAAGAAAAACAGTCTGTATGTTCTTTCAACACATGCTACAGATTTTTTTTTTTGAAGAACACATGTTACAGTTATAATACAAATACATATTTTTCATTTTTTGAATTCATAAAAATGGTTGTCTAGAAATGTACACATTTGCATTATTTTTAATAATAATTTTTCCCACAGCTTAGCTAATAATCAGTTGAAAAAATTGCTTCTGCTCCATTAAGTTGTGGCAAGCTAAACCAGTTGCAGAATTTTCTCACCTGGCTTACTTGGCTGGCCGATAATCTGTAGCAATCACTTATTATAATTTAAATAGGGGAAAAGGAAACAACTCAACGGTTGTGTCATACGATGCCTATCCTTGCAGTTGGCCTTTTATATATATTATTATGTGAATTGTGAATATGATGTACAAAAGGCCGGAGAAAATCTATTTTCATTTTCACAATTTCTGCAAATTCTTACTGTTTTCAATGTTTAACTAGAAAAATAAAAAGCAAAATGAAAAAGAAAAAAAAAGTGTTTTTTTAGGTTACCCCGGCATTACCGTTAAATGTGTTTAGCTCTTCAGTGTTCTTACACTTACAATTATAATATGATGATGTAACTTGTCTGTTATTTTTCTGGCTACCCAGGTAGACGAGCTTCTGAAACAAAGGGACGGTATCCATTCTACCTTCACCATTGCTAAGCCAACCAATATTAGTGCAAGTGGTAGTAATTTAAGCAATGGAAGTTCTAGCAAAATTTCTGGTGAAGATTCCAAAGGTGAGAGCCCTGGGGAAGATGGAGGGTCCGATGGCAAGGATAAATCAGGCAAAAAGAAATGGTTCAACCTTAATCTTAAGGGCTCGGGTTCAGGTTCTGATAAGAAGTTGATTTAAAATACACTTCATTTTGCTTATCTCTTGGAACATTATGCTTGAGTGATTGTCGCTCATTGCGTCAAACTTATAGCAGCCCGCGGATATATCAGTTGTAGTGTATGTATGGAATGTTTTCATTTGCTTGGTTCGACAAAGTTGTAAACCGGTTGGTTAATTTGTTCATTGGTTTGTGATGCAGTCAAAGGTATACAGAATATGTCTCTCTGTTCCTATATTTTTTATGTCCAATGAGACTCAAATTTTCCGATTCCCTTGTAGCATCCTCAACTTATATATTTTTGACACGGTAATGATATGTTCATTCTTGTAACTGGCATTTTTTTTCCCTTTTTCCTTTATCATTTACCGATCCAGCCTTGCTGGACAAAATATCATTATTGAATAAATAGATAGTGTAGATGTTATACGTTCAAAATTTGGCTCCCTCAAAGTGAGTAATATTTATTTGGTGTTTATTTAATGGAGTAATGGTGGTGATGATGGTATTGTGCAGAAAGATGGCATTCTTAGGAGGTTGTTACTTGTTAGTGGTGTGGTAGTGTTCATAATGTTGCTACTGTTGGGAATGATGGTATTATTTGGAGGGCTGATAGTCTTAGTCTTGGTAAAATTGGTAATTGTCTTGGTTAAAGTTAAATGGTTAGTACTTAGTAGTCTTGAGTTTGGTTTATGTTGAATGTGTGTTGAGGTTGGTGTAGATTGGATGTTAGACATGATAATGGTTTGGCAAATGTCTTTCATGAAGTAAATTAAGAATCTAGAAAAATAAAGAGGAGAGAGAAATAAGCTAGAAAGTGAACCTAACTACGTCAATACTTAATTAAGGCATACAAAATCACAATAAAACAGGTAGGAAGGAGAGAACCTGAGAAATAAAAAAAGGTAAAGAGTTTAAACCTAATTACATTACTTCTTTCATTTTCTTCTTTCTTTCTTTCTCTTTATCAGCTTTTTTTCCTACCTAAGTGCTTTGGTGAGCTTCATTGATGTTTACATTAACAAGTTTGTACTCACAACCACGTTTGTGAGCTTCATTGATCTTTAGTCAATCTAAGACAATTACACCACCTTGTACGAAGACTACAAACAAAGAACTAGATTAGTATTAGAGAAGGTTTGAAGCAACCAAAAGTTGTGCCAACCTCTCTGTAGAGCTTGTTCAATTTGTTCATATTAATAGCTCGGTGAAGATCGAGAAATTCTTATATTCTGAAATCTAATGCAAAATAACTCAAATTATATTGGTATAGAAGCTAGCTAAGGTTAAATCCTTCAATTGACTACTGATCAGACCATGATAAAAAATCTTGAACACAGTAGCAAGTTGTGTTTTTTTGTTGAACATCACACAGTAGCAAGTGATGCAGTATCAATAGTATGAGACATAGTAATATATTATTGAGCCAAGTCCACTGCACAGTTGCTTTTCTAAGCTGCATTGAAAAAACAAATGACTTGATGTTTCATAATCATTTTCGCACATTGAAACAATATTGGTTAAATGTATTTTCCGTCCCTATAAAACAAATAAATTTTGATTTTGTCATTAAAAAAAAATCACAAGTTCTCATCCCTAATTTTTTTTTGGTTTTAGTTTTAATCCTTTATAACAAAATAACTATTGATTGTAACTTGTAAGCATCCTAATATGACTTATGAGAAAGAGATGCTGGAAAGTATCATCTTATTGTAACTTTGTTCTCCATGTTGTAGTTTTTTTCAATCAATTTAGTAAATATTTATAATTATGTTGTAAAGTGGATGGATAAATGTTTAAATATAGGTTGGATCGATTAGGATAAATCCCCAAAACTTAAACATGTGGGTAAAATTAGCATGATATAAGGATACTTAAATATTAATTAGTATTTTATTTTTTGGTACGGAAATATTAATTAGTATTGATATAAGATTAATTAAAATAATTTTCCATAAATATAATTTATTGATTATTAAATGGTAAAGTGTGGTACACTAATACTAGTATGGTTTCAAGGAAATCTTATTGGGGCAACTCAACTTGGATTTACTCAATTAGATTCCTAGTTTATGGAACTATGGAACTTAATATATTTCCGTGACGATTCTACACTGCATCAGGACTACATTAATTTGTTCGTATCAATTCTATATATCACGAAGCACGCTACAATAGAAAATTATGGCAAGAGGAGATTAATTACTAGTATACAAGTCATCATTAATTAGCTGATTGCATAACAAAATTTTCTATTATAGCAAGATTAATTCGAGCACCGTGTTATTGTTTCAGTCACAATCATCTAAATTACAAATTTAATATTTGTTTGTGTCGATTGTTTTGATGATAGGGAATCTGAAACATATTTTGTCTTTATATCCAAGATAGGAGTTCCAGAATGATGAAATTTGTCCTATACTATATGTTTCGTGTAACTAACACGTTCCCACAAGCAAAGAAAATGGGATTGTTTTCCTATAACTATAAGTAAAATTTGGAATCTAGTGCTGAAAATAAATTCCTATTAAAAATAAAAAATTCTAGTTATAAAGAAGATGAAAATTAATTTATCATTTTTTTGTTTCTGAAGAAGAAAATTAATTAATTTTTTTTTCTGATAATGAAAATTAACTAATTCATACTACATGACTACATGTTAATGATATGGTATGTACACAACTGCGATACTAATCTCCTCGAAGTAACTGAGATCCATTTAAATGAAATGTATTTTTTTAAATTAATATCAAATGTCTCTTTTTTAAAACAAATCGAAAAGGAAATAGTCAAAAAGGAAATATATAATCTTTGGCTGCAAAAAAAGGTGATTGTGTCATGGAGAATTAAAATGTCTTTTTTTTACGGAATTAAAATGTTTTATCTACATTATTGAAAATTTGACTATTATAAGAGTGGGATTTAAATTGAACACATACGAGAAAGAGGGGACATGGTGGGTCATATTAGTTGTGATAAAGACTTAGAAGAAGTAAGAAGACTTTATTTTTTAGGTTTGGTTGTCTATTCTTTTTCAAAAAAAAAGAAAGTTTTTTTTTTATATATAATATAAGACGTTTTTTAAAATTTACTATTTGAAAATATAAAAAACATAAAAGATTGTTTATAAAAAATGCTTTTTCTCATAATAAGTTCATTAAAAATTACTTATGATTGTGTCCAACAATTACTATAGACTCGAGTGGTAATAGCCATTATGATTTGTGTGAATAAAAAAAGAAAGGAGAAGCTATTATGATGATGATAAATTAATGATACTTTTTAAGTGGTAGATTAGATACAAACCTACAAAAAGCTTTCACTCTCTTTGGAGTTAGTAAGATTCGCAAAGATCTCTCTCAAAGCTAGAAAAGAAATGCAATATAGAAATATAGATTTCAACGTCAATCACGCAAACATCATAAACAATAATTCATCATGAACAACACGTAATGGTGGGGGACCCAAACCCTAAAGTTTAGTAAACACTCACCTGAGCGTTATATTCAAATATCCACTCCATGTCATACACATTAAAATGTCCTTACTTTTAGACAAGGCAACTATATTAGACATGAAGTGCCATATTAATGAGTAAAAGGTACATGTTTTACTTTTGATTTTATTCATGTACATACACTATAAGTCTATAAGCTATAGTATGAACCAATCTCCTAGCTAGTTAGGTGTTTAATTGGAAGCTTATGGTATATTTATAATTCTTGCTTTGACTTCGGTCACAAAAATTAGCCAACATAGCAAGTGATGACATGTGGGAGAGAAGAAGTAAACAATATGCGTGTCTATTGTTTAATGTTGTATATACAAGTGGACAATTTATTTTTACGGTGACAACTTGTGTACCCCTTCAAGATTTGGGGGTATTTACCCCTACACTACTCAATAATATTTTAATCGATATAAATTTTATAAAATACACCGTTGGATTGAAAGTTTATATCATATAGATCACTTGTGTAAAGTTTTAGAGAAATCTAAAATCATTTAATATGCTATTGGGACACATAAAATTAACGGTGTTTAACCAAAATCACACAAACCGTTAATTTTGATGTGTCTCAATAACATATCACATGATTTTAGATTTATTTAAAATTTTACACAAATGATCTATATGATATAAACTTTCAATCCAACGGTGCATTTTATAAAAATATATATCGATTAAAATATTATTGAGGTTATTGAGTGGGTGAGAGGGTAAATACCCCCAAATCTTGAAGGGGTAGAGAAGAAAAAGCCTATTTTTATTCCCTTCCTATATAGTAATTCATGAGTAATGCTATTTGAGACATGATCTAACATTAAATATAAATATTTTTTACCAAAATTTAAAATTTGACTCGCTACTTTGGAAGTGTTCCTCCCAGTAAACACAACCCTAGCTAGTTCCAAAGTGACGAGTCGAATTTTGATGTTAAAAGATTTGCATTAAATGAGAAGGAATTCAAAAATGTTGGAGAAGTTTATGCTTATAAATCAATTTTATAAGAGTTGAATTAAGTTCGTGATTTATCCAACTCAAATTTTAAAATTATTTGATGAAAGTTTATCTTAGATTCGTTATGCCATATACTATCATCAGGTCATCTAAAGTGAGATATATATATATATATATATTAAGTGGGACGGTGTGGTAGATTAGATCTAAGCGTCATATATAGTTATGTTTAGGATCTTGGATTCTGTCATATATATATATAATATGAAAGCTCTCTTGTTGTAGGGTATACATAGTTTCCACTTTTTCTAGAGATCATATATTTGGTGGTGGCGGGTGGGTGAAGATGTCGGCATTTTAGATGGAGCCAAGCCAAAGTATAGTTGATTGATGTAATGAGTAATGAGAGAGGCTAAAATTGGCAAAATATAAATAAAAGAAAACGGTGTGAAATTAATATAAGGTATGGAAATGGAAGAATCCAATATTTGAGACATGCAGACATATGTATAACTTTGCGATTACAATTGGTTTCAGAAATTCTTTGTATGTGAGATCAGCTGCATGATCTGCATGCACACATAACACAAGTATGTAGTTGGTGTCAGCAGTAGCCAGCAGCCAGGGTGGGGAGATGATAAACATATGGGCTTCACGATGCCTGCGTTTGTTTACCTCATTGGGTTTCGTTCCTTCATCAATTATCAATTTTAGCTTGTTTTTTTTATTCTAAACTTCATAATATTTTTTTTTTGTCGAGACTAAGATATCTACCGCCGAACGCACTGACTATTCTCTTCGTTATATTGGAGTCACCTCAAAAAGTGGGATAGGTCCCAAAGATTTAAAACTATCCAACGCTTAACTACACCTTTTGAATTAAGCTTCATAGTATTTCAATTTCATTGCGGAAGTCAAGTGTGTAGTATTTCTCTTTAAAAATAAATAAGGAAAATATTCAAATTTGAATCCTTATTCTTGTATATAAAATGTATGACAAAATTATTCATAAAAGAAATGTCGTTGCATTATAAGTACTGAATTTAACCTAACAAAAACGTTCTTTTTGAATGAAAAGAAATAGTACAAAATATATACCCAAAAAAAAATTCCCATATGATCAATTTCAACCTTTGAAATTTCTTGTTTGTGAGTTGATTGATACGTAACTATTAGCAATAGTATTAAGTATAATGTCGTAGAAAATTAGGGGAACATGACTGAGCATCATGAAAAGATAATGTACGGGTCATAATTGAATTTGGTATGAAATGACCTTATATCTAATTAAGCTGAGTTAAAATTTTGACTTAGCAAAATTAATTTGATCATCGGTTGATCAAGCAAGCTGGTAAGCTTTTAATTGGACATCTCACACAATTCAAATACATGCATGGAAATTAAAGAGTGCAACTAACAATTGCCACACAAATAATTAAACACCAATCCACACTTTTCTAATTTGTTGAAAAAATTGATGTCAGACATACTATTAGTTAGTTAGATAAATTTTGAGTTAGATAAATTTTGAGAGATCTCATGTTCGATTCTTAAATGGAATAATTTATTGTTTAGATTTTATTTATCTCATAACTGAACTCTAAACTATTATGAAATATTAATACGTGTGTACTATTCATATAACTTTTTTTTTTGTCGAGACCGGAATATCCACCGCCGAACGCAGTGACTATTCCTCGCTAGATTGGAGGCACCTCGATAGATGGGATAGCTGGCCCAAAGATTTAAAGATTCATGTAACTTATTTTGATTATATATTTTTATCAATATATAATAACAAATATTTTAGTCAAAAAAAAAAAATAACAAATATTAGTTGTTCGTACAGAACTTAGATTTATCTAATGCGCCACTCCGATTTATCCGCGGGGGCTAATTGAGGGTATATTCCGACCCGACCTCAAGCCCACATCTCCGAGAGATTGTCCGCTTTGGGGTTTTACCCATCACAGTTTTGTCATTTTCCTTTGTAGAAAAGGCGCCTCGGTGGTTTAAGGTGTATGACATGTTGTATATAAACTACCATTAGCCTCGAGTTCCAAGCGATGTGAGACTTAAGGTGAGCCAGAACAAGAATATAAGATGTTATTCAATTTATCTCGATGAATATTTTTCAAATTTATATTTTTTATAAATACATAATTAAAAATATTAGTCGTCAAAATGATACATTAACATATACACATTAGTCAATTGCGACAATTATTTAGAAATGAAAGCTATCATTTACCATTCTTTAATGAGCACAACTTATTAATTATAGTCGACATTAAACATCTATAAATGGATCATATTTTATCATGTAGTACATGTAATTAATCTTAATAAGTCCCACTAGTCCATTTTATAAGAAATATTTGGATTAAGTTGCAAAAAAAAAAATTATTTGGATTAATATTTTTTAATCTTAATTATAATAGTGACCAAATTTTAAGATTATTACTTGTTGTTAGAATTCTTTTTATACAATATTCAAGTGTTACCTCAACAAGCAGAAAATATTAAAATTTATTAAATCAGATGTTCATGACCAGAGTTTAAAGTCCGATCCTTCAATTTATATGTGAGTTTTTAATAACTTTATCATTTCATCTATATTTTTACAATACCTCAAACACCTCATTTATTCTCTTTAATACTTGAATGCTGGGATAATGTTAAGGTAGGGAGACGGGTCCCTCAATAGTCTCTTCTTGTGATGTTCTAGACATTGAAGTCATGTTGAACAGGGTTTGGAAATGATAAAAACGAAGGGATGGGTCCATCCAAGTATTAAATTGAGCTACACTATCTCTTTCAATATATATTCACCAAATCAACAAGTGCTATTTTTCTTTCTAAATCAACAAGATAATTGGTTGAGACTATGAGGATCCCTACAAATTCTAGCTAACTACTACTTAGCTTTTATGCATAATTAGATAGATAGATTGAAAAGAAAACGATATATATGTTGGCTGTTGCCCAAAGAAAACGATATTTTTTGGTGTTACCCAAAGCCAATCATTTTTATTTTTATACAGGAAGGACTTTAATTTAAACCTGTGCCATACCATACTCTCATCACATGCATCACATTGTCTCAATCTTAGTCCTGATCCCATGACCCATCTGATTAATTGAATAATGTCTTATACATATAGTAGTATGATTCATGAATATATCAATAATCCTCGTCCTGAACCCATTACTCTCTGATGCCAAAGTACTGTTGATTAGTCAAATAATTGATGACAAGGCCACCTTTGTAATTTGAACTATCAAGTATAAAACAGTTGAAGAGAGACAATTCCAACCATTTGGGCCCCTTCCTTGTGGGTCTTCTTGGGTCGTGTTCCCATTTTTTCACACACTTTCTCTTCCTTCAGATATCCGCATAAATAATACACACACCCCATCTTTCATTTCTCTCTCCACATCTATATAATTAATATTTTAGTAGAATTTTTCATGATTTCAATTTAAGATATAAAGATTATTTTACCGTTGAATCAATACACAACAATAAGAAGATGGGTGTTTTACTCTCAAATTTAGCATATAATATTAATAATAATCACTAAATTGGTCATTTTAAAAAAACTAAAATATTTAGTTTGGAGTCAAAAATAATTTTATATTTAAACTAGGAAATGAATAACAGTTTTTTGGATTGTAAAGTTACAAGACACCCCACCTAAATCTCACACACAACGGTAAAAAATGAAGTTTTAAGTTTTAACACAAATACATATATTCAATCTAATAATATTGACATATCCAGTTGAAAATTTGTCGAAAAAAATACATATAGAATAATACTAAAAGCACACTCTCTAACAAATACATTTCAAGATACTCTTTTCTATTAGTTGAAATTCATATTGAAACACACTCTCTAATATACATTAGTTGATTCAGTGATAATTGACATTAAATTTAATAAAGAAAACCACAGTTCGATTTCCGCAACTACATTCAGAAAAGAAATCATATATAAAATGTTAGAGAGTGTGTTGCTAGCACTCAATAATAATGCAATGCAAAAAACACACTCTCTAACACACAAATTCCAACCTACTCTCTATATTGAATGATTGAATATTGGAAAGTATAGCAAACAAAATTATAGGATACCATATATAGTGTTGAATTTTATAATATTTGTGTGTCAAAACAAAAGCAATTGATATTGAATCCTGTGTATAAATAGACCCCAACACATGCAACAACTCCTTAATATAAACACATTAAGTGTCCCTCTTCTCTTCTTGTCTCACACTTTCCCTACTACAACATACCCTTTCTTCATCACATCACAAATCACTACTTACTAAACCCTTCATTTCTATTCATACCAAACCACTTCCACCATGGATAACAACAACCACCACCATGATCACTACAACAATAATAAAACAACAACTAATTCCCTTAAACTCTTTGGCTTCAACGTCCAAGAAGACGAAACCATGCATGATAATATTCATCATCATCACGACTCAACATCAACAACAACAACAACAACCAAACCAACTTCCTCTTCAACTTCAACTTCACCTTCAAGATCACCAGACTCCACTGTCGGTGAAACTTTCCCACCTTCCTCCGGTGAAAGAAAATACGAGTGTCAATACTGTTGCAGAGAGTTTGCAAATTCACAAGCCCTCGGTGGACACCAAAACGCACACAAAAAAGAACGTCAACAACTAAAACGCGCTCAACTACAAGCTAACAGAAACGCCGCCGTTTCATTCGTTAGAAATCCTATCATCTCCGCCTTCGCTCCTCCGCCGCATCTGTTAGCTCCACCAGGTTCAATGATGGTTCCATCTTCTCCTTCATCATGGGTTTACGTTCCACCGCGTTCCGCTCCACCTCCGTTCCACGTGTCAGTATCACACGGTTGCGTTTTCCCGAACGGAAACACAAACACAAACACGATGATGAGTTGCAGTAACAATAACAGTAACAGTAATTACAGTAATAATAATAGAGGAGTGAAAACTTCATCATCATCTGCGGGTGCAGGGATGTATCCGTGTGTTGGCGTAGTAGGGGATTCATCTGCGTCCGCATTGTCAACGATGCAGGTACAAGGTAGGGCCCACCATGTAAGGATAGATGGGCCATGTTTGAGTAGGTTCTCAAAAGGTGATAGTGGGCCCAATTTTGATGATGCATTGGGCTTGGATTTGCATCTTAGGCTTGCGCCGGCTGCTAATCGATCTTACGGCTCGGCTCACCTTGGTTATTCTAGATGCTCCCCTTAAGCCTTAATTTATTAGGGGCAGATAGATATATATAATATGGCTGCTTGTATATTTTTTATTAATTTTATTTTTAGTTTTTTTAAGCAAATTATTTCATATTTTTCAACAACTGCTATCTGCTTTACTTTTTCTTTGTTATTATTCAGAAATAACATTTTAATTTCATTTGCATCTATAAGTTAAACAATTTTTAACTATTCCTAATTTCATTTAATTTAACAAGACTAATAATAATTAAGAAAACTATTTGATTAAACTTCTTTAGAGGATTAATGAATTGATTTTTTTAGTACATTAATGTCCATTTCATTGTATTGTATATAATGGTAAATGGATTAACCTTTTAGTAGCCAGAAATGCACATAATTGGCTTTTAAATTTGTTTATATCTTGAAGAACAAAAAAAAACGTGCATATATTAGTCTTTAGTTGGAAATAAACAATTTAAGCATGAAGTATCCATTTTTGTATATTGTTCAGTTGATTGATGCTTATTATGTTTAGGGTAGCGGGAGGTCAAGTGGTAATGAGAGCTTGGAGACATATATATGAGTTGGGTAGGGGGTCCAGAGATCAAATTCTAGTGGGAGTAATTTATTTTTTTGACGTAAAAAAAAATATTATGACTATAACAATTTCATGAGGGACTAACTAAATCATGAAGTAAATTAATTAACCACCAAATTTGTTAGTTAATTTATAAAACACTCAAATATATCTATAAAATTATGAATATTTCAAAAAGATATATAACTATTTCAAATTAGTAACTAATGAGAGTCAATGAGCAAATTCAAAAGTAAGTAGCTTAACATAAAAATTCCTAGCTACTACTTGATGGTAAGTGATTTTTTTTTGACAAGTTAAGTGATTTATTAGAGGGACCAACTTAACATATTTAATAGCAATGTTTTAAAAACCGGACCGGACCGGCCGGTCGAACCGGTTGGACCGGTGAACCGGAGGTCAACCGGTCCGGTCTGGCTATCAGATCGGATATGCAGATGGACCGGAAAAAACCGGCGCGAACCGGGCTAGACCGGAGAAAACCGGTGAACTGGACGGTTTTTCTAGACCGGCCGGTTTAATACATTTTAAACAGTTTTTTTTTTTTTTTTTTTTTAAATTTGATTTTTTTTTTTTTACCAGATTTTTTTTTTATTCCCTCTATTAATGAATAAAGAATTTAAATGTTTAAAAATAAGAAAAATTGTCTTCATTAAGGTTTGAACTCATGACCTCTTCTTAAAAGAAAAAACATTCAACCACTATGCTAAATTGTTATCTTGTTAACATATTTACTTTGTAATTAATATAATGCATATTCTTATACTATTAATATTATTTTTATAAAAAACTAAACTTTCTCACAAGTTTTGATTTATTTAAGAATCAAATTTGATTTTTTATTTTTATTTTATTATATTTATAATTAAAATACATATGTTTTAATTTTTTAAATAAAGATGAATAGGTGCTATATTCTATTATAAAAAAAATGTTTTTATTCTCCGATTTAATTAATACATATAATTATTTGATATTCTTTAATCCTTTATATGTTTTAATTATTTTTAAAGACTGAATCATTCAATTCAATACAAAAATACTTTATATTCACTTACTTATTTTGTTGTTTGTGTGACCACTATATTTATAATTTAAATTTTAAAATTGAACTCATTAAATTACGATATTTTAGAATTTTTCCAAATTTTAAGGTGTAAAAATTTCAATCCAATCATGATTTTTTAAAGACCGAGTCACCGGTTCGACCGGTTTAATACCTATATAATTTTATTATAGAGCCCGGTTCATTACACCGGTTTGATCCGGTTTAATCCGGTCTAGTCATGCGGTTCGACCAATGAACCCACGGTCCGACCATTGAACCAGTGAACCCATAGCCTCACCGGTTCGATGACCGGTCCGGTTTTTAAAACATTGTTTAATAGAGTTAGCTAAATTACTTTTTTAAATATTCATATCTCAACACTTGTACAACTTTGCGCACTAGAAAATCAAATAACTAATTCAGTGGGTTTGCTCCTAATTCCTAAATCTGACATGTATTGGATCATGTTGACACTTGAAATCTGGCTAATTGGCTTACACAGGGATATTAATTTAAATATTTAGTAATTAGCAACTATATTAAATCATGTGATGATCAGAAATGTAAATTAAAATGTTTAGACACAAGGAAACAGCCCAATATATCAATACCAGTGATGCTTAGGCAGGTAGGACATGCAGAAAGTACAAACAATCAATAAGTGAACTTATTATGGCGATTGACAAATTTTAATTTCTACTGAAATTTAATGAATTGAAGACAATATCATAAAATTTCAGTTCACATGATCACAGAAGTCTTTAATTTGAAAGTACTGTACTTTGCTGAGGTGAAAACAAAAAACCATATGATAAAGAATTTATGGTAATTGGTTAAATGTTTTTTTTTTTGAGCAATTGGTTAAATGTTTGTTACTACATTACTAGAATTTATCCGGCTCACATTCATTGCGGTCATTTATTTTTTCGCATTCAAGCAATCAGTTCAATCGTAGTTGTTGGATCGAGAATTTTTTTAATTATATTATTGTTGGATCAAGATTAATCAATTTAGATTTGAAGTTTGATTAAAAATATCAAAATTTGCATTAAAACCCAATTCATCCCATATCTATCTAACATCCACATTTGAGCTAACTAATTGATGTGAACCCCCACAATTTCTTTTACTATTTTATAACTGTAACCATTTCAATTTATGCATGGATGACTAATCTTTGGAAAATCTAACTATATTGTTTATCAATAACACAATACTAGCTAATAATGGAAACAAACAAAAAAAAAACAGTAGTAACTATTAGAACGATAATTTTACTCAAGTGTAGAATCACTAGAATGTAGATGGGAAGTTATAGGTAAATACTCCTATTTTAATTTGTACTCTTATATATGCGGTGAATAGGGGATGTTAATAGTTCCCTTTCTTTGCCACTATGTAATAATATAGTCTAACATTAGTACTATTTAATTTTGTCAAAAAGAATAGATAAAATCTTATTGGAGCTGCATGCATCGATGATGAATGAAAATGGAAAAACAACTAATTATGGCCAATTGTCACGTAATATATGTTTCAATAAAATTAAGCATGCAAGAAAGAGAATCTTATATTTTTGACAAGAAAGAGAATCTTAGTTGAAGACTAGTATTTTGATTCCATTGTTCCCTCAATAGATTTTTAAGATCTTAATTTATATATGTCTCTCAAAGAACGTGAAACATTATCACAATACTTTCTCTCTAGACGCCAAAAGCTTCATTTAACCCTTCGACGGTTTCTTGGTGCCTTATATGTTACACTTGACTATAACAATAATTGATAGAAATATTTAAGGTGGGACCAATTACATGAGGATTAATTATTTTATGTACAAGTGCAATTTTGAAATATTCGGTTTGATTGGATGAGACTAATAAAACAAAAAACAATTACTTGAGTTAAGCACCATAATCTTTCATTGTCTAATTCATGCATCAAATAATTATTAAGCTTGATATATACACTCTGCAGGTTGCTTTCCTAACTAACACTAGCTAGGAAGCTTGATAGAGCTAGAGAGTATTTAATTTGTTGAGAAAATAATAGACAAAAGTCACTTCTAACTCTCAAGAGATCACTTGTGGGCAAGAGTAACTTAGTAAGACAAATATATATGTGTGAAGAAATTAAAGAGAGATCCACTTATTCCTTTAATTCCTTGGATATATTAATTCAACATTATGTCATTGATTAGCCCAAGTTAATTTTACATAAGTTTTTTTGACAAGGTAGATAAAAAATTAGATAATTAGTTGAATATTTATAATTATTCAATGTTACAATTTTTTTAAAAATAAGTTGAATAATTTTACCAGAATTAATAAAAAATTAATTAAGGTAAATAGATACTCCTAAATTGCATATAAAAAGTACTATTTCCTCAACAAAAGCAACGAATTAATTAACTTGTGGAGAAGATGGTGATAAGCTTAAAACGGTCATGTCGACAAGTGGTATATTCCTAAAATTGTTGATCTTTACTACTGATTTCTCATGACTTAATTAGCTAGCTTAAAGTATATATATATATAGCTTAGAAATTGGATATATAATTAATGGTTTAGTATCTAAGATAACACGGTCGGTGCTTTTGCCACCCATTATATATGAAGATCTTTTGGTACAAACATTGTCAAACCCAAAAGAATATTTGGCAACTTTAATTGAAAATTATTAACAAAGGTGAATCATATTGTCTAGCTTAACCATAACCATAATCTTGGTTTTTATTATTAATCTTAGTTGGAAACAGGTGGAATTTGTTTCCACAAGGGAGGTTAAGGAGTGATCGAATATTTGACACTTTATTTATTATGGGGGTTGGATGTGCATTGGGTACGTTTTATACATTTGGCTCCAAAGTGAAACATATTGGTATCATTTCTAAACCATAATGATAAATATTTGAAAACTTTAGTAGTTAGAAAAACTTATATATGTTCTTTCTTTGGATCTTTTTGACATTTTAGTGTAACGATCTCTTGTGGTTGGTGAGAAAAGATAATAAGAAAAAATTTAGCTCATTTTCACACCTTTAACCTGGTCTAATTTATACTACTACAATATTAATTGTGTAAATCCAACCCAAACATTTTATTTCATTTTTTTAATAAAAGGGCCTAAACCCGTCCGCCCCAATCACATTATAATTCACAATTATAATTTCTTAAGTTTTATGGGATTCAAATGAACGGTAATTCTTAAAAAAAATTAGCGTTGCTGCATGTCCAAATTAATTTTTGTCACCTCGTAATCAAATTCAGGCTTAATCCAATTAAGATGAAATTTAGCCCTTCCTAAGAATGTTGGGACCAAGGAGTTTTGTTCCTTTCTCATCATTGTAATTGGCTTCAGCTAATTAATTGATAATGAAGTTGAGAGAGAATTATAGCTGATCTAGGCATGTATGAATCATGTTCAGTGTATTAGACATCATATATACCAAATCTTGAACAAAAACAATGAACTGTGTATATGGTGTTTAGTTGATAATGACTTTCATAATTAAACCTCCCTAGCTTTGAAAGTCTTTGTCATTTGTGTGCCATACATTTACCTTATTGGTCAGCAAGGATATCACAACAAGATATAAAGGCACATTTTTAGAGTTGAAATCTGACTAAGACTATGATTATTATTAATTTCTTTGCTTTCTTTTAAATTTTTTAATATCCCCCACATACTTGGATCTTGATTGGCTTCTCCATGTTAACGCAATGTGTATGTTTAATTTGTTTTGTTTGGAGGCAGTTAGCTGATTACAATTTTAATAATATACATACAACTTGATTAAACCACATGGAGCATTATTTTATAATTATAGTATATAGTGCTATGTACTTCACATTATAGAAAATATATGCTAGTAGTTGTTTACGGCTAATCCGCAAGAGTAATTATAATGCATGAAAGTCTTGCTTTTTCAACCAAGTCCATCAAAGATAATCATTTTTGTTAGACCTTTTGCTTCCATATGACTTTCAAAAAGTATGTAGCATATCAGGTAAAATCTGTGACTAGTTCCTTCTTATAATTTGAATTGGATTACAAAATCAGTGATGATTATTCCATTTATAAAGTCGTTAACCTGATAGCAGGTGGCTCGAAATCATCTTAAAATTTAAATTAGTCATAACTCAATCTTATAAAACTGAAATATAAAACGAAGACTATTTACTTTCACTTATAATTTGTAATCATGTCTTTATCTCATCCAAAATAAAACTCATAATCTTACTTCACAAACACACATTAATTTCAATGAATGAAATTGTTATCAATAACAAGAATATATCACAAAAGTACTGCTTATATTGCAGCATGATACAGAAAGTGAATCCGTGATGAAAGATACTATAAAAACTGATCAAAGAAATTGTGCATCATGGTACGTACGATTGATCACATCCATTCACTAACAACAATGCTCTTTATATGCACATTGTACATTGTATGGACTATAGTCTATAGACCTCATTAAAATAATCAAACTAGTCCAATTAAAATGTTGTGCATATTAAAATCACTTATTTAGAGGGATTTGTTAATTAGGTTTGGCAGAGCATTCTTTCTACAAAGTCTATCAGCGAGTCAATTGTTTATGTCCTATTCTAGGCACATCAGTGCCTTTTTATTTACCTAGTGATCAGCTAACTAGACTAAGAAAATTTTATTATTTAATTGCTTATGAAACAAGCTATAAGATATTTTAAAAACTGCATAATGCATCATAGGCATTCCCAACCCTATATATAGTGGTCCATTACCTGATGAAAGTATACAATTTGTCAATAATTTAATTCTACCAATCCTTAAAAACCATTCATGATTTTGTCAACAAAAAAAAAATCATTCATGATTCAACCTTTTAGCCAAATTTTCTTTTAACACTTACCTAGTCCTTCTGGTTAAAATTTTAATTACTTGAATGATATTGTAGTGAGAATGACTTATAAGTTTGTGATCACTGGTGCTAGAACAGTAACCGTGGTTCAAAAGAAAATAAACATGAAAAACATAAATAGAGAATCCACGCGAGTTCAACAATTTCACTTACATCTCTGACTACATTACCTTTCAATTATTCAAACTTAAGGTTATAGATCACAATTTATGTTTAAATACTACGGTCCACTTATCAGTAAACTATGAGCCAGAATCGACGAACAAAAATAAAGGAATTCTATGTGCAAGAGTTGGAAGTTTACTTTGAACTTTCTGTCAGACTATAGTAACCATAATGTCACCAAACCTTGGAAGTTTGAAAAAGAAAACAGGACAAAGTAAAGAACACTGATTCAAAGCCCCATGATCAGGCTTTTAGGTGTGTTTAATGGTAGGTGGGGTCTTACTTCAAACTAATTAAGATTTCACATTTGATCTCAACCCCAAAAAATCCAAAAAGGGAGGAAAAGAAAGTAGCAAAAGTAGCTAAATACACTACTTTATATGATTTGGAAGGATAATGAAAAATTCGGTGACTTATGTCTCAAGTTATAACTAAATGATTGTTCAATATAAAATAAATTAGTTACATGGCCAAACTGTAAAAACACAGTACAGTTGTAAGAACAGAACATAATTTGAACTCATTTTTAGTACAGTATCTAAACTTTAGGTGAAACATGTGTGCTTGTCTCCAACTTGTTTTGTACTTTAAATAAAGCTAGATTTCTATGTTTCCTAGCGTGCATTTGTAATCTGTATAAGATTAGATATGAAATTTATCACTTCACCATCAAAAAGGTGTTTTTACAATTTTCACATTGTTATAAGTTATTACTTTTCTCATTTTCACATTTATTATGAAAAGTATGTAGTATACTATTTAATGTGTACCTTGGAACCTTAGAGTTAGATTGTGGGATAGGAAGAGACAAGAAGATGCAAAGTATAAGGAACTTCCTTAATTTGAGTACTACATATCACACAGTATGCAGATATTTTTGTATGGATAATAACTTGAGAAACAAACATGTCTTATTTTAAGGCATATTCTTATCTTAAGGCATAATATTGTTAATGTCAAATGAGATCTTGCTTTTTTATCAAAAACAAATTTCTAATTTCAGTCTTCCATATTCCATATTTACTAATCCTGAAGAAGCACTGCACATGTTTTCTATGACCTGCATGCTACCTTGTTGATGTCACATTCACGTAATATGCGACAAATTGACTACAGTATGCTTTTCCTCTGAAATTAACTCTATTTGTAACATGCACTTTGATACCAAATCACAGTGAGATATCTCATCACTTTGAAAAATGAGTCTAATTAACTGCATGTCTGGACTAACCATATGTGAAGATATGGAATTACGGCATGTCACTATGATTTTCTTAACTGCACATGATTTTACGCAATAAATGATTTTAGCCGTCAATATGATATCAAACAGTTTAGATTACACACAATAACAAAATCAATTTAAATGACCACAGCCGTTAAGATCAAACACTATATGTAACTAATTATAGCACAAAATTCAAATTCGTGCTACGGATTCCTATTCGTTGAAATGTGAAAATCACATATTTTCACCAACAAGCGATCTTAACCGTTAAGTTGATATCAGACGATTTAGATTACTCATTTACTCAAACTAACAAAACTCTAAAGGCATAAAAACAACTGAATATCTTTAAAATTTCTACTGTTTTGTTCCTACAGTCAAAGAGGAAGGAGCTCACGGATAAAAACGTGCATATTTAATATCTTGAATGCCTGATTTGCATCTTCCGTAAGTAGGAACTAGGAAGCATAAAACTGTTGGCACATTGGTGTTTTTAATTTGTGTGGTTCCTAATGCTGCTGTAGTCAAGTTGGAGACATACGTTTGCGGTGCATATCATAGTATAGTACGCAGAAAAAAAAAGCTATACTATACCATAGTTAATATCATGCATGTACTTGCAATATTCTAAGCTTTTTATTTTCCAGACATAGTAAAGATGGGACCCAAAAATGTTCTGTTTTTGATTGACTACTAAGTTGACATGATTTTGATATGCAACTCATTAGTTATAATAGTACACAGAAAAGAAAAGAACCAAAATATTATGTAACTCCTACAACCACTAACATCGTACCTTAACATTTACATAACCTTTTATTTTTTTTCTTTCTATCTTCTTATCTTGAAATTGTGAAGACCATCTTGCTTTTTGAAGAAATGTAGTTGACCCCACAAAAAGCATTAATTTTCCTATGGTGGCAACATAGGCTAATTTAACTTTAGACCAAGCTCTTGGGTTTATAGCCATAGCCATAGCCATTTAGGCACTTCAACTTTAAGAAAGGGAGACAGATTGAACGGTATTTGTGAGTTTAGAGAGATAGTCCTAAAGTTTGAAATTGAAATGCATGGTGGATATTTATTTAATGTGATATATATATTTAAAAATATAGAAATTAGATAGACCAATAGATGTAAGACACTAAAATGGTTAACTCAATCAAATATCATTATCTTAATTTGTAGATTCGGTGTATCATTAAAGTGAGATGAGGAAAAAACTACTCTTGATTAATGGCATCTGTCCTTATATTGAATTTGCTGATGGATTATATCTAGTCATTCCCAGCTAACACCAATATATAGACCAAAAGTATATTATAACACGTAACACTTGCAGTACAATTATCTACATGGCACTCATGTGGGATGTCTCTTGCATCAGATTGAGATAGATAATATGTAATTTAGAATTACAAATTATTTCATATAGTAGGTGTGTATAATGTATATGTACAATAAATAGTACTAGTATTAAACTATTGTTTTGGTTTGTTTTAATAGTATTATGACGAGGTCTTGAACTAAGTCATTGGATTCAAGTGGTTAATAGGTTTCACTTAACAATGAATTTCGAGAGAATCAGGGTTCGATTCCTGCCGAACTCTTGACTACTAGAGTCTCATGTCCTCTTTTCTTAAGAACCAGAAGGTAAAAACCAACAAAAAAGAATTTGTGGTTAGACACTTAGACGGATCTACTCTAATATTTTTATATTTAGTTCGACTTGTAAAATAATTGAAGTCACTCTTTGTAAATTCATTTTATATTTTATCTCTATTTAGTGTTGAACTTTGATATTTTTTATATTATTTACTAAACCCCGTGTTTATTATTTTATTTTGTGATATGTCAATGCTATTATATTATTTTTCTTAATAGGAGTTTATTTTTATCAAAAGATTTCAAATTGATAAAATAAAAAAAGTACCAAGCCATAAAAAACTTTGGTTACACCAAAACAGGTTCAATCAACTTCTCCGGTCACTTTGGGCTCAGTTGTGTGAATGTTTTGATTTGGAAGCAATCAACTCTTATGATAAACAATATTCTCTAATCCTCATCACCAAATAATTGGGTCCAGCACCATCAGGAGTGGTTTCACATCAACATATTAGGAAATCTTACCAAAAAAAAAACATATTAGGAAATTTTTGGTTGATATGTGATTTAAGCCCAACTTGCAAAACATTTTGTGTTTTTAAGTATATAATGCTGCTTTTTGTTTTGATATAACACGTTTTTAAATCCTTTTTTTCAGTCTGTAATCAAATTTTGATATAAACACGTTATACGACTAAGATTATTGTTGATAGAGTAGAAGTCAAGTAATTCTAAATGTTTTCGAATTATTCCTAAAAAATGGATTAAGGCCATCCCATTTTATATTGAAAATTTAAATCGACAAGAATATACTGATTTAAAATAAATAAATAAATAAATAAATGGCCATTTTTCTATTCACAAAACTCAATTATTTTCTTGGTCAATCACACAACTCAATCTTAACACGCACTAGCCCATGATCTAATTACCCAATAGCACAATATTTCAAGATAGTTATTTTCCGCCCTTCTTATATTGATCAGAATCATCATCTCCCTACCGACCGAAAGATAACCCTAGGTAGATCAAATATTTTGGTAGTGTAAATTTTATCGAGAAATATCTTCCGATAGTGTAAATCCTACTAAACAATATCTTCCAATAGTGTTTTTTTGAGTGTGACCAATGGGAGCACCTAAGAGCAACCTTCATATTTCAATACAACATTTTTTTAAGGGATATGTCCAATTTGTTTTTTTTTTTATTGACAAAATGTCCAATTTGTTAATTGTACAACTATTTACACCCCCGGTTTTGCTAGAACACTTGAAACTTCATAAAGATTATTGTCTATAATTTTATAGGAACCAATTTCTCTCCTCTCAATCATTCTCTCTATCTCCCTCCTTCCAAAATGTAGATAGCAATGGTTAAACTAGAAGGAGGGAGATGGAGATAATAGTGCAAAGGAAAAGATCCGGATCCATCATAAACCTCATATGTATCAATTTTATTTTTTTTGACATAAAACCTCATATGTATCAATTAAACACCTATTCCAACCCTTTCTCCAAACTTAACAATGTCCTCTTCATGAAACAATACTGTAAAGCTAGAGAGCATATTGATTTGTTTACTTAGGTTTACTTCAAACTATAAGCTACTCCAGAATTCAAAAATTCCACCTCACTTGTCTGCAAAGTATTAGTATATGTTTACTTTGTGAAATATTTTTTGTTTTTGTTTTCTAGAATGTGTTCATATTGAAGTTAGTTAATGTCATTGAAAGAAAGAAGATAAAATGGTAATTATGGATTATGCATTTTTCTGTTAAATGTAAAACTAAACACATTTGAAAAAATGTAAATGTTTTTACAAAGTAGACGGATGCTTGAAGAAAATTTAAATGCTTCAGCTTCTATGTGTCTATAACAAAACTTAAATAATTTTCTCAAAGAAAATTGTCAATCACTTTGTGAGACTATTAATGTAATTGTCACAGCCAATAAAACTAACCCCTAGACAGGACCTTAAAAACACCTAAGCAAAAAGTGTAAAATTGGTGATAACCTCAAATTGATATACAATCTTTGTGTTATACCATTGAATAAATTATAACAGGTATGTGTTAATGATATAGCTATAGAGGGATATTAGTGCCACCTTCATGTTGATGGTGCATGTGGACCACTCCCTTCGCGATTCGTGGGAATTTCCTCCACCTTTTGACTCACAGCAAGTGTTGACAGTTTTTCCTCAACTTTGGGTGCCTTGTTGTCTGTCTGAACAGCTTGTGCAGCAACTGGTTCACTTGGGATGCATGGCCTCCAAATTGTTTCGTTGCCGACATCCATAAGTGCAATACCCTTTGCAGTTAAACCAGTTCTAACATCATCACTCTTTGCAAAATCCTTATTAATCCTTGCTTGCCTTCTTTCTTCAATCAGATTTAGCACTTCATCTTCTGTCAAACCTGCTCTCTTCAACGCCTTTTCTTTGAACTGCTGAAGAACCTGATGCACAAACAAAAATCATCAATACTACCCTTCCGTGATGGCTTTTCGAAAGACAAGTTCACTTAAGTAAAATGTTACCTCGGCGTAGGACAGAGAGGATAATAATCCTAGTACATTCAAAACTTTTCTAACTTCTTTCTCAACTTCCAATAGGGATTGTACCAATTGCAATTGTGCTCTTTTCTGCATCTTTTTCTGGAAGATATAGAGTATAAATTACTTACGTGTTTTAGACTCGGTAAAAAGTATGTAGGAACAAAGCATAAGATACGTAAAACTGGCAGCGAGTAAATACCTTCAGCATCTTCAAAGAACTGTTCACGAATTTCAAGGCCTCTTGGAGGGCACCGGTTAGTATTACTGGTGTCTGCAAGTCATCTGACATTTTTGTTTGAAACTCAACATTCAACTTCTTAATACACTCCTTGGCAGCATCATTAATTTGAGGTGCCTTTTCTTTCTTCTCAGAGTCCTCTTGTAGAAATGATGACAAAGCATCTTTACAATCTTCAAGTGTCTAACAATCAAATAACAAAATTCTTTCTTAAAATTAAGTACAGCATTTTCCTTAAAGTAAATAGATCCAAACAAGAGCAAGATTGTCAATTTGTCATAGAGTCAAGAGAATTTGTTCTTGCAGCAAAGACTTGGGTTTATGTTATTGTACATTTTTCATCGAATATATAAGTAGATATTTTCTCTCTAGAAATGTTTTAAGCAAAAAAGAGCGACTTTAGATGAACACAATTCTAAATGGTCAGAACAAATCAATTTCAGGTTAAATGTCGCATAAGAGGCTGCTTACCTGAAATATATAATAAACGGCATCAGATGAAGTCTCCAGCTGCGCAATGGAATAATTTAGTGGAGATCTGTAATGAGCACTGATCAAGAAATGTCTCAAAGCAAGTGGATGGTAACGCTCAGTGATCTGCGAGAAACAAAATAGCACGAAACATATGAACAATGTACCCTTTGCAAGACTTCTACCATATAAAACCTTAAACAAAATCTAATAAGGAACTAAAAATCATATAACATGAATAGTGAAAAAGTTGCTCAAGGCCTAACCTGGCGAATAGTGAAAAAGTTGCCCAAGGATTTCGACATCTTCTCATTGTTATTAGTCACATGACCGTTGTGCAACCAATAACTGATATGGCTCTCTTTGTCTGCAGCCCAACTTTGTGCAATCTCATTTTCATGATGAGGAAAGATCAAATCAATTCCACCACCATGAATATCAAATTTATGAGATAAATAACAAGCACTCATTGCACTGCATTCAATGTGCCATCCAGGCCTTCCAGGACCCCAAGGACTGTCCCAGCTGGGCTCACCGGGCTTAGCAGCCTGCAATGCAATTAATATTAAAAATGAGACATATCACAAATATAACTGAAAATATATGTCAAAAGAACTGGTAAGGTTTCTTGCACCTTCCACAAAGCAAAATCAGCTGGGTGACGCTTTCTTGAGTCGACAGCAACTCGTTCCCCGGCTCTATTATGTTCTAGCCTTTGCCCTGATAGCATGCCATAGTTTGGGAATTTTTCAACAGAGTAGAAAACATCTCCGTCAACCGCGTATCCATAGTCATTGTTGATAATCTGCAAAGTACCTTAATGATTAACCTCCTTTCAAATACTTAATTCATTACTTTGAACTAAAGGAAAACATGCCACACTAAAGCCAAAAGGTTCAATACTTTAAGGAGGGTTGAGGAGGAAGACAAAAATAGATATTCCATTGAAATGAAAGTGGTGCAGAAAGAAAGGAAAAACTGAACAATAGAAGTGCCAGAGTTAAACCTGGGTTATCATGTCCTTTATCTCGTCAATGTGGTCAGAAACACGAGGCTCCTTGGACGGTCTCTCACACATAAGATCAGACATATCAACATTATATTCATCGCAAAAACGGTTGCTTAATGCAAAAGGATCCTCGCCAGTCTCATTAGCTCGCTTAATTATCTGCAGCAATGCTAGTATTAGCAGTTTCTAACAAGTACAGAAGAATTGTATAAGAAAACTCATGTAAAACGGCACAAATTCAACATGTTTTCTAGGAAAAATGTACTTGGTGAAACTTCTAACATTAATTGACAGTTAGTATGCGTGTTCATGTACAAAAGTACCACTTTTAAAATTAAAATAAAAATCAACTTGAAGCTTGGCATTTGAACAAACATTACAGAGGATGATGACCCCATACATCTAGAACTATATAGCATAAACATCACAATACTGAGAGTATTATTTTCTGTTACCTCCATACCAAACTGACCGTGAAAAGGAAAGCTCGTAAGAAAGTTTTATAACATTTATAAAAGGGAATTACCAAACATTTTAATTGAGTATAAATATAATAGGCAATATATTCATGAAGATGAGCAATGGACTTCTTATCATACTAAAATAATATTGACAACCAAATTTTAATCCTTTATATATCTGAAGCACTCGAATATCTCAACCCATATAGCCAACTCTATATATATTTTACTCAACCTAACGAAACTGCTACTACATTCGCTCGTGTAACTGATGATGCTATGATTAATAAGCAAAAACAAATCCTCGCTTCTAGTTCTACCATTATCATATAGTTACTATATACTGTTAAAAACCTAATCTATAGTCTTATATAAAATCATGAAGGATTAAAGAACTAGAATCATGTAAATGGATAAAGGATGAAGAATACTAGCAAAGCTAAACAGTACTAGTAAGCAAAAGATTAAGCTTTATAGATAGCCAACTAGCACAACACATTGATCTCACCTTGTCATCAACATCAGTGAAATTCCGAACATATGTCACCTCATATCCCAAATGTTTAAGGTACCTACATGTTTTCATGTTAAACAAAGTACAAACCACATCTAGAAAGGGGAAAACAATATTATAAAAACAAAAATATCTCAAATAACGTAAAATCTAAAATTAAACAAAACTAAATACTATTAAGACAAAAACCCTGAACCCCAATTCTGCAGAAAACAACAGATCAAGCGAACCAAAACCCAATTAGAATTGACAGAAAAGATTGAAACTTTGAAAAGAAAAAAGAGAATGGGTAATGAAAAATACAATACCTATAGAGGATATCAAAAGAAACAGCAGCACGTGCGTGACCGAGATGACTGTAGTCATAAGCAGTGACTCCACAGACATACATGGAAACCTTGCCAGCTACTTTGGTGTTGAAGATCTCCTTTTCATTGGTCATGGAATTGTACATCCTCAACTCAATTCGTTCCTCCGCCATAGCCGCCGCCACCGTCGTCTGAACCACACGAACGCGTTAGAACTCAACCGAGTTAGACCTAATTTAGGTTGAATTAAACTCGGTCTGTCTGTAACGTGAATCTGAATTTATTATTAATAGCTTTTTATTACTTTTTTGATGGTAAAGAGATTCTTACTGATTTTACTATGATTCGTTTTTTTCCAATAGATAGATAGATATAGGGCAAACAAAAATAGTAGCAGTATTAACCAGTGTTGTTTCAAAAACCGAATTGGTTATCGATTTGGACCGGACCAGTAGACCGGTACAAACTGGTATGACTCGATCAAACCTGATAAAAACCGGTGACGTGGTTGTTTTGACAAATTGGACAGGTCAATGTTTGACTTTTTTGTGTATTTAAAAAAAGAGTCATTTAACATGTGTCCTAAAAAAATTGATCGATTAATTTGAAAATTGGGAAGAAACTAAAAAACAGAACATATTTAGAAGAAGTGATGAACCTGCGTTGTTTTAATCTTGTTGCAGCCGCACACTGTATGTCTTGTGGTCGTGTCTCTTTGTAAAGAAGAGAACAGTGAACAAGGATTACTGACAGGGGAAAGTAAAATAGGGTTATATGCCGTTTTCTTCCTTAAAAAGATACTCTCTTTCACTCTCTTTTTTTTTTACACTCTTCAATTTTTTATAAATAAAAAATTCTTGTCTAAATCTCTTATCTCTATGTTGGGTGCAGAATAAAGATATAGGATATGATAAAATTATTGTATATTATTTAAATATTTTGTTTGATACATCAATATGATAGGATAAATTAAATTTATTATTAAATCATATCTCGTTGTCTCTTTTTTATTTTAATCATTATTTTAAGCTAAGTTATCAACCTGATAGAATAATTATCTAACACATTATTCATTTTCATCTCTCCACAATTATGTGAAATTAGTTAATTATAAATATTTTTTAATTAATGTCAATTAATCAATAAAAAAAGTCAATTAAATATATACTTTTTTTAATAACACTTTTATTTTTTAAGGATAATTTAGTTATTTAAATATAATATATATTTTATCGTATTAATATGAAGTGTGCATCAAACACGTGATAGAAAAAAATAATTGTTTTCTTTTCAAATCATCGAGGTATAACTGTTTTCTTTTCAAATCAAGTTTAATATTTACACTTCAATTTTAAATTTTCATAAGTTAGATTTGAACTCTTATAATATTGTTTTAGATCTATAGATTTGAACTCTCTATTGTTAGATTTGCGTTTTAGTTGAAGCAATATATTTATGTGAATTTATATGAGTTTATCAACAGGCATAACGTCCATTTTTTGGATGAAATTCAAGTGCAAAAGAAATAAAACAATCACTCAAAATGAATAATAGAAAAAAAGGTATGGGAGTTCAGAAATCATAACTCAACTTGAAGAAAATGACATAAATTATTAGATCAGATGTCTATGATCGAAATTCAATTATTTAGTCACTTTACTTTGTATATGTTAATTTATGAATGCTTTGTTATTTCAACTACATGCAAAAAAAATATATATATGGGATGAATGTAACACTTGAAAAATACAGACTCGAGTTCAATAACAACAAAAAAATCAACAAAATCAACTCCACAATTTTTTCGAAAATTCTTGTGGAACAAAAAAAGTTGAACAAATTTAGTATTTGGCATAAGAGTAAAGGAAACTCAAAGTTCAATTTGAACATCTACATCTACATGGATTCTTGCCTCTGCATTCTCATCTCCTGGTAGAATTTCTGAATGAACTTCTCTGCTTTCTCATCAACCGATTCACCTTCAACCGTTGAATCAAACAAATCCTCTGTTACAATGACATCTTCATTTTCAATCACTGCCATTGGCAAAGCCTCAAGCTGCCACTCACCAACACCACTGTCACCTTCTACTTTAAAATTTCCTAGACACCAATACAGATATAAAAAGGAACACAAATCTTTGTGTCCTTTATTCTTGAATCGGTTTCGGTGGCAATGAATAAGAGGAGTGCTTGAAGGAGAGATTTGATACTCGCCGTTAATAGTAGAAGAACCGTAGTTATAATGCTTCATTAAGAGCTTGAACTCCTTGTGCTTTGTTAATTTCTTGAGCAATAGAAGCTTTGGGATGATGGGTTTTCTTAATTTGTGTATGAAAACTGAAATTCTTAGAAAATTAGAGACTTTGTGGAAAATGGGTAACCTTTTTCTGGCCATTCTTTTTGATGAAAATTAATAATAACGTTGGTGTGTTGTGTACTTACTAGGTAGAAGAGTGTGTGTTGAGGTTGTGGTGAAGAGTGATTTAAGGATTGAAAAAGGTGAAATGAAAAAACAGAGGATGAGAGAGCCAAGCTGTAAAAGGGTTGAAGCAACGTGCAAAACTAGTCGTTAAACCTCGTGGTTGCTCTGTCTTTTCCCTCCCTAATTAAGTTTTCTGTTTTTGATCACTGAATTCAAATAAGCTGTTTTTTTTGGGATTTTATTTTATTTATTCATTGACAATTTTTTGGGATTTGATTAACTCATATATGTTTGCAATTTTTAAATGAGTGAATGAATAAACTTAATACAATTACATACTAGTACTTCATTTGTCTCGTGTTAGTACAATTTCTTTTAAGAACTTAAAAAAAATTAAGGTGACAATTTATGTACTCCTTTAAGATTTGGAGATATTTATCTCCAACTATTATAAAAAGTTTTAAGCGATATAATTTTTTATAAAATACACCGTTGTATTGATAGTTTATACCATATAGATCATTTGTGTAAAATTTCAAACAAATCTAAAATCATTTGATATGTTATTGAGACACATAAAGATTAACGATGTTTAAGAAATCACATAAACTGTTAATTTTGATGCGTCTCAATAACATATCAAATAATTCTAAATTTTGTCTGAAATTATACACAAATGATCTATATGATATAAACTTTTAATCCAACGGTATATTTTATAAAAAAATTATATCCATTTTATTTAAGTGGTTACCCCCAAATTTTGAGATGGTGGATAAGAAAAAACAAAAAATTAATCGTGTGAATTCAGTGGCGGAGCCAATAAACTTACAAAGCCCGGGCAAAATCTTAAATTTAAATGAAAATTTCAGTTTTGTAATGAAAATTTCTAATTTAAGAAAAAATATCTCAGTTTTGTCCTAAATTAATCATAAAAATCTTAGTTTTACTCTAAACTAACTCCTAAAACACTAAAAAAAAATTATTTTGGTGTACCAGTTACTTGTGCAGTCGTTTGCCACTGCACAACGGACAAGCCGCTTGACCATCTTTGTTAGGAAGACTTTCGACGCAAGGAGCCCGATCTATAACCATCGGCTCTGATACCATTGTTGGGACAACGAGGGGGCAGCCGAGGATCATCCACATTGGGTTCAAGAGCATCGATATAAGTGAGTCGGCCACCGCACTCTCACTCAAAACCTTAAGGCAATGGGTTTATGGGTCCTCTTATTTATAAAGTGTTCAACCTCCACTTTTTTAAGCAGTGCAGGACTTACTCACACTTGTCCCAACATAAAAGTATATTAGTAAAAAAATACATTGATGTTATATTGATAATCAACAATGATGAGATAATTTAGGGCAATCAAATATTTCAAGGAGATTCCTAATATGAGAACGAAGAGTGGTCATTAAATTTAAGATTGATTAGTCATATACTATTTCCGTCCCATTGTTTTTAATAATATATACATGTAAATATTAGCATACAAAATATTGTTTAATTTGTTTTGATGAGTATTTTTAAAATATCAAATTTTTATAATTTTTACAGCTAGATAATTAAAGATATTAGTGATCAAAATAGTACATTGGCCTACGTGCAGTAGTCAAACAGAGTCTTATATTTATGAACGAATGTAGTAATAATATACCCCATCAAACTTTAAATTGAGAATAATATGATATAGTTATACACACCCTCTATTTGTTACTTGGCACCCTCCTCCAGAGAATGTGATAAAAGTCAATGTAGATGGTAGCTTCATAGGTAATCCATGGTCATCAGGCTTTGGTGGTCTTTTGAGAAATTCTTCGGGAGGATGGATCACATGTGTGCTTTCGACTCATCCATACGCGCCTTTGGTGAATTATATTCAATATCTTACTCATAAAGAGTGGCAACTTGTTCTTGTTCACACCTTACGCGAAGGGAATGTTGGGGCTGATTGGCTTGTTAAATTAGGAGCAATGCTTGTTCAAGAACTAAGAGTGTTTTCTACTTGTCTTCTTCTTTATTTCATATTTGTTTAGCCGACTCTGTGAAAATTCAATTCCCAAAGGCTTAATTTCTTTTGTTTTGTTTTTATTTCCCATTGATTAAAAAAATGATATAGTTATATTATAAACGTTTATGCAAAATTTTATTCAAAAAATATAAATAAATTATGCGAAATTTGGGAGAGATTGTTATAATTTTATAAATTTTATTCATAAATATGAATTTTACATGAGTTTACTTAGAAGGAGAACCACAAATGACTTTTTTTAGGGACTAACAGTCGTCGAAGAATAATTTTACAATGACTAAAATCAAAATTTGGTATATTTGTAGGGATCAAAAACATATTTAACCATATATTAGAATGTGTTTTGTTATGGTCCCATGAGCTTAGCTCAATTGGTTGGACATTGTGCACATTTGTGCAGGGACCGGGGTTCGAACCCGGTATGCCCACTTATTCACCTTTAAAAAGGTGATTTTCAAGCTGCTAGGCTACCTGACAAAAAAAAAAAAAAAGAATGTGTTTTGTTATGTATATCTTTCAAATGAATCCTAATATCAATGTTGATAGGACGTAACAAAAGATATTCATATATCAAACATGATGAATCTAATATAGGGGTGTGGTTAAACAGTTGAGTTTTATCCTCCGTAAACTGTTAACTAAAGGTTGAGTGTTCAATCGTTGTCTTAAATACAGAAAAATTTTAAATTTTTGGGCTAACTATTCCACCTAGTGTTTTAAAAACCGGACCAGACTGGCCGGTCAAAACGGTTGAATCGGATATGTAGTCAAACACATGCTATTTTTTTTAATGAAGCTTCTTTTAAATGTTTAAAAATATAAAAATTGTCAAGAACAAGTTTTGAACTTTTGACCTCTCTTTAATAGTAGAAGCACATTGCCACTGTGCTAATTGGTTTTCATCGCCACATTGCACATATTATAGAAGTAGGTCAGACCTATTGGTACAGAAACAGAAAAAACTTTACACTTTTATAATACTGTGTTTTACTTTTTAAAATTTAGCTATGTAATTTATTGATTTCGCAAAATGTCATATGCATGTGCAACAACTTGCAAAACAAACTACCATTTTTTGATCGCGCAATTAATTTTGTCTATCTAAAATTCTTATAATTATTTTATAATATCTATATATCACAATTAAAATTGTACAAAACAAAAATGTGTCTACATTCAGTGCCTCAAAACTTCTCGAATAAGATTACATCTTATAGAAGTAGGTAAGACTTATCGATACAAAAACAGAAGAAAAAAATTACACTTTTATGATACCGTTTTTTACTTTTTTCAATTTAGCTATGTAATTTATTGATTTCGTAAAAATGTGATATGCACGTGCATACAGTTGGCAAAACAAACTACCACTTTTCTATCTCATAATTAATTTTATTTATCTAAAATTCTTAAAATTGTTTTATAATATCTATATATTTAGAAGATTAACACATAATAAAAATAATTTTAAACTTTTGGAAGATATAAATCTAGTAAAAATTGGATGAAAATTGGAATATTTTTGTAGAATATGATATAAGATTTGAAATATATGTTTTATTTAGTATTTTTATGAGTGGAATAGTTTAGTGAAAATTTTAAGATATTCAATAAAATTTAGAAAAATAAAAATTATCACAATTTTTTTAATTATATTTACCGTCAGCGTGATTTAACTATGTAATTTATTGGTTACATAAAAAGTTATATTAACGTACACACAACTGGCAAAACAATCTACCATTTTTCGATCTCGCAACTTTCATCAATCTAAAGCTCTTAAATTATCGTATAGATATCTATATATTTAGAAGATTAGCACAAAATTGAGATATAAATAATTTTAAAAGATATAAATCTATTAAAAAATGTAAGATTTTGAAGGACGACATGTAATATTTATAAAAAAATATTTTATCAAATATTTTTATGCGGAATAATTTGTATAATATTTTAAGATTTTGAATAAAATTAATTATGAGAAAATAATTTGACCGTAATTATGAAAAAAGAAGTATTTTGACCGTAATAATTATAAATAAATAGTTTGACTGTAATTATATAAAAGTGTTAAAATATACCACCATTTATCATTTTCGCTATTAATTTTGTCCATCTAAAATTTTTAACGGTACTTTCCTATTCGATTTTTATTGACTATCTAAAAAAAAACTCTTAACGGTACTTTCCTATTCAATTTTTTGCCGTAACTATAAATTTTTTATCAAGTATTTTAATGCGGAATGATTTGTTTAATATTTTAAGATTTTGAATAAAATTAATTATGAAGAAAGTAATTTGACCGTAATTATAAAAAAAAAAGAAATAATTTGACCGTAATAAATGTAAAAAAAATATTTGACCGTAATTATATAAAAGTGCTAAAACATACCACCATTTATCATTTTCGGATTTTCGCTATTTATTTTGTCTATCTAAAATTTATAACGGTACTTTCCTATTCGATTTTTATTGACTATCCAAAAAAATTCTTAACGGTACTTTCCTATTCAATTTTTACCTACAATATATTTTATCAAGTATTTTAATGCGGAATGATTTGTTTAATATTTTAAGATTTTGAATAAAATTAATTATGAAGAAAGTAATTTGACCGTAATTATAAAAAAAGAAATAATTTGACCGTAATTATATAAAAGTGGTAAAACATACCACCATTTATCATTTTCGGATTTTCACTATTAATTTTGTCTATCTAAAATTTTTAACGGTACTTTCCTATTTGCTTTTTATTGACTATCCAAAAAAATTCTTAACGGTACTTTCCTATTCAATTTTTACCTACAATATATTTTATCAAGTATTTTAATGCGGAATGATTTGTTTAATATTTTAAGATTTTGAATAAAATTAATTATGAAGAAAGTAATTTGACCGTAATTATAAAAAAAGAAATAATTTAACAGTAATAATAAAAATAATAATTTGACCGTAATTATATAAAAGTGGTAAAACATACCACCATTTATCATTTTCGGACTTTCGCTATTAATTTTGTCTATCTAAAAGTTTTAACGGTACTTTCCTATTCGATTTTTATTGACTATCTAAAAAAATTCTTAACGGTGATTTCCTATTCAATTTTTACCTACAATATATTTTATCAAGTATTTTAATGTGGAATGATTAGTTTAATATTTTAAGATTTTGAATAAAATTAATTATGAAGAAAGTAATTTGACCGTAATTATAAAAAAAGAAGTAATTTGACCGTAATAATTATAAAAAAATAATTTGACCGTAATTATATAAAAGTGGTAAAACATACCACCATTTATCATTTTTGGATTTTCGCTATTAATTTTGTCTATCTAAAATTTTTAACGGTACTTTCCTATTCGATTTTTATTGACTATCTAAAAATAACTCTTAACGGTGCTTTCCTATTCAATTTTTACCTACAATATATTTTATCAAGTATTTTAATGCGGAATGATTTGTTTAATATTTTAAGATTTTGAATAAAATTAATTATGAAGAAAGTAATTTGACCGTAATAATTGTTAAAAAAATAATTTGACCGTAATTATAGAAAAGTGGTAAAACATACCACAATTTATCATTTTCGGATATTCGCTATTAATTTTGTCTATCTAAAATTTTTAACAGTACTTTCCTATTTGATTTTTATTGACTGGCTAAAAAATTCTTAACGGTACTTTCTTATTCGATTTTTACCTACAATATTTTTTAATAAAATTACTTCTTTTGATAGTTTACCCAAGTTTAATTTACCTAGTAAAATAAAAGTAGAAACCAAACTGCAATTCAACAACAGTAAAAAGCTTGCCGTAAAAACTCAAACCAAAATGCAATCCAACAACTAGTTCACTAGATTGATCAAAGATCCTAAACATCCCTATCATTCTCTTATCTCTAACTTTAATTTAACACATTATTATGTTATTCTAATCTCATCTCACAACACAAACCAAACCAACAACGATAATTTTATACATGACATCATCATCATTATGGTTTCCAAACTTGACCACCAAGCAGAACACAAAATAAAAAGTACTCTAGTTGACTTGGCAATACACGTAATCTTTTACACAATTAACACATTCCAAACCAACGGCTAAGATTGCATCATTTGAACTAGATATGGTAACTCTCACATCAACGGTACAGATTGAACACACTTCTCACTTAAAAAAAACAATATTTCACCCGCGAAAAAAGGTAAAAATAAGAAAATGAATTAAAAAATAAAAAAGGAAAAAAAATTAAAATCGCCCAAAGCGCATTTTAGCAAAGAAACCAGAAACTGAAGCCGAACGTTAAAACCGCCATCGTATATATACATGTGTACGAAACAAATAAAACACATTCTGTTTTTCCCGGCGAGTTTTCAAGAGAGAAAATTTATCTAAACCTTTTCTCTCTTGTGTGAATTTTCCCGAGAAAATTCCTCAGCTCCGGAAACTCTCAGTTTGGTTACTCTCAGTTGCTCTGTTTTTCTGATCAATGGTGTTTTCCGGTGAAGAAGAGAACACTATGGGCACCGGCGCCGGTTCCGGTGAAAGAGGGAAGCCACTTCACAATTTCATGCTGCCTTGTTTGAAGTGGGGGAATCAGCGTCACCTGAGGTGTATGAAGGTTCCGTCCGATGAAGGATCGCCGTCGGATAATTCCAGGAGGGAAATTGAGCCGTCGCGTGATAATGCGAGGAGGAGGATCATCACCAAACAGAGAATCAACCGTGGCGGTGATCATGATGGGAATCGTGAGATCGATGCTGTTAGGGAGAGGTTGATGCTTGATCTGAAGATTGAAACTGATAGGATGAAAGAAGCGATTTTGAGGAAGGGGGAAGTGAATGGTGATGCTGTTGGAGAAGGGTCTGCTGCTGCTGCTGCTGCGACGGCGGAAGAGAAGACGTGGAATTTGAGAACGAGGAGAGCTGCTGCTGGAGGGAATGGAAAGGGGGTGAAGATTGATGAGAACAAACCTAACGGGTCTCCGTTGAGGAATGTTACCGGCGGTGGTAAGTTCAGAGGTGGTTCTCCAACTCCTGAGAGAGCGAAGTTTTCTCTGACGTTAACGAAGAAGGAGATTGAGGAGGATTTCTTGAAGATGACCGGTAATCGGCCACCGAGAAGGCCGAAAAAGAGGCCAAGAATTATTCAGAAGCATATGGATGTAAGTTGATTCATTCAATTCAATTCAATTATCAATTGGTATTAATTAGTACTAATCCTAATTTCATTTTGAGGTTTATTTTATTTTCATTTTTATTGTAATGTTTGTAATGTTCTTTTTGATTATTATTTTTGTGCAGACTATTTTTCCTGGTATGTGGTTACCGTCTGAAGTTACTCCTGATTGCTACAAGGTTCCTGATGAAACTGAGACCGGCAAGGTATGTGTGTTTTTGTTTTTTGAATTACTTGTTCTGACGTGTGATTAGTTTGATTGATTTCAATTTGATGTGTAATTAAGTGTTGGATTTGAATTATTGTTTTGCAGAAATAGAAGCATTGAGAATGGCAACTTGGAAGTTGGAAGGCATCTATTAGCTGAGTGCTGGGAGTGACAACAACAGCTTAGGATACATCTGATCTGATCTGACTATGATGTGGAATTTGATTTGATTTTTGTTTTCCTGGTAGTGCTAGTTGATTTGTGCCTTTTGTAACTTTCAATGTTGTTGTTTTGATTCCATAGGGAATAGTTCATTCTTTTGTTGTTTATTTATCCTGAATAATTTCTCGCAAGAGATATGGAATGTGGTTTCAGTTTTCTACTCTGCTTTCATTAAGCTTAGTAGTTTGAAAGTACCAACCTATAATAATGTTGACAAATGACAATGTCAAATTTTGGTTTCAATTACTTTGGTTTCAATTACTATATGGTTTTTATTGTATGTGTATGATCTTGTTGAATTGTTTCTGGTGAAAATTGAATTTTCACTTATATTTGTGTTTATGAGATTGCATATTCAAACCCCTATCTATCACAGAAAATTTATCCTTGTTTATGTTTTGGTTCGCCTTTGCTCTACTCAAAGGCTCGGGGTTTTGAGCAGTAAATGCGATTTCAAATTAATTGTTGAGTTGAGATGATTTGAAATTAATTTTGTTATTGTGTAATCTGAGTCATTCGGACTCGGATTTGACTTATGAGATTATTTAATGTGTGGGTGGACTTGGAGTTACTAAAGGCTCAACACTCATACATATATTTTCATCTGCATGCTACACATTCCTGTCTTGATGAACTATAACATACTGTTCTTTCCATGGTCGCCCAAATTGTTCTTCTAGTGTGCAGCCACTATTTGACCATTTTGCAATGTTTGAGATGAACAATCCTCATTTTAAACTGTGGTCTGCTGCAAGTGCATTGGTAATGTAAACAATTTCGAGGTCTTTGCAACAATATTGCAACTACCATTTCGACCTCATCAGTCATATTTTTCTGCAATGTAAATATTTTTGTGGCTGCATCCGTAATTTAAAAATGTATGAACTACTAGTAGCTAACTTCGTTTTAATTTCTATTCATTGTAACATTTGATTTTACTTATTAATTGAGAACCTTTTGTCTCTTCTCTTAACTGGTGTTGAATTGAAGAAAGGTATATGCAAGTCAATTCTCTCAAATTCCTCTTGCAAGATTCTACGATTGTTGGCAAAGAAAATGACTATCATGACCATAAAAAAGTCCTGTTAGCCATAAAGAGACGTTATCTAGACCCCTAGTACGTAGTTTCGTGAACGTATCAATGGGAAGTGTTTTGGGCCTTTAGGCCTACATGGTGATCATACTCACCACGTTTTTGTTTAACACATCCACCATGAAGAAGGCTTTTTATTTATTTTTTTATTAAAGAATCAAGGTTTTTTTTTTTGAAAAAAGAATCAAGGCTTTTATTCTTTGGTGTTAAGCACTTAAAAAACTATCTTAAAATTTAGCAAATATATGGGTGCGTTTGATTTGTTAAACACTAAGTACTGAACAGTACAACATAAGATAGAACAGCACAGCACAAGATAAAACAGCACAGGACAAACTTTTATGATATTGAATAATTTTTTGTTTAATACGATGTTTGGTGGAAAAAAAATGTATTTTAGTATTTTAGATCACTTGTATTGTGGACAAAAAGTTGTGCTGTGGTTTAGTGGAGGACAAGAATTTCTGTTTTTGTGCTGTCCCTTGCCACCTGATTTGTCCAGTCCCTAAAACAGTTTCACAATCAAACACAGTACAACTGGACTTGTCCTGTCCAGTACCTTGTTTTTTAGCAGATCAAACACACCCTATGTCTCTATTTTTGAAACTAGAAAATCACCTTAAAATTTTACCAATGATTGACGAGGTTCCTTCAAAGTAAATTTCACACCTTCTCGCCTTAATGTTAAGACGGAGATTAGTATATTGATGGTTTGACAAACAAAGAATAAAAAGTACTATAACTTGAATTTTGAGACACATATTCCGATATCCGGGTTTATTTTTATTGAAATGACACTAATCGATCAAGTCTTCATTTTAGTTGTGAGGATGAGAAAGACCATGAACTTCTACTTTAAGAAGACTTGATAGCCATTTGAGTTTTGAACAATTTCGAAGTATCAATATTTCATTGAAATTTTAAAGTGCTCCAAAAGATATTCCTCTATTGAACATGATAATTTACAATTTGTATATTTAAAACTAAAGAAGCGTCTACATTCAGTGTCCCAAAAATTATTGAACAATATATCATGTTATAGAAATAGGATAGACATCCCGGTGTACCAAAAAAAAAACTTTACATTTTTACTACATTGTTACTAATTTTTTGAAAACTTATTCACAATGCTCATCAAATATTGCGAGAAAGCGACACTCTTAATTGTCAGTGAATTTTGTATTAAATACATAAGTTCAATTGAAAAGTTTGATTCCTCAATCCATAAGAAAAATGTCAACATTCGGAAGTGTCAAACTAAGAAACACATCATCTAGCTAGAGAGACAAATCCCTTAAATAAACCTCAGTCATCTCAAGAAATTAATTTTTACAATTATACACAGAGAATACCTTAATTTAAAAATAAACAAAAAGCCTTGAACGCAAGCCTTAAACCTACATGTCATTCAAAATTGTAAGCAAATAGACGAAGAGGTTGATAATGTCGCCATAGATAGCAATGGCAGCCCAAATGTAGTCATCATAGGTGTATCTTTTAATGAGGTCACAGGTATCATATACTATGAAACCACACATTATTAATGCTCCCATTCCAGCATATATC
The DNA here is from genome assembly GCA_951804385.1 of Trifolium dubium. Lineage (NCBI taxonomy): Eukaryota > Viridiplantae > Streptophyta > Magnoliopsida > Fabales > Fabaceae > Trifolium > Trifolium dubium. Next base: position 57,388,683 of record OX638064.1, read on the forward strand.
ATACGTCCAAGTGGTCCAAGAGGGCAAAACATCTGTTCAATATTAAACAATCACATTTAATTAGATATTTTTTGGTTAGATAGTCTAATAGCTAGAATTTCACGGTGATATTAAAAGTGAAACTTACCTGAACAAGGCAAAACAACAACATGACCATAAGAGCAGCAAAGAGGAATGGACCAAGGAAACTAAAATCATGGCCTCTTTTAACGGCCCAAAATGTGTATAGTGTCAAGCTAGCAACCACTACCCCAGTCAGAAATGCTGCCTCTAGGACGATCATTGCTGCTCATTCACAAAAATTGATTACGTAAATTTGAATTTAAATGAATTGATTACGTAAAATTGATTTTGTTCAAATGTGAAACATCATACATTTAGCAAAAGCACAAGCAAATCCAACCGTAACGGACATGCCAAGAGTATAGAGACCAAGAAGAAATAGATTCAGTGGATGTTTATTGTAATATATGCTCAACACAAACAACACTGTCCAAAACAAAACATTACATTAATCAAATGAAGTAATAATTAAAGAGAAAAATGTATGAATGATAAGATGAGAGGGTTTATGTATAAACATTACTTATGATTGTGAAGATGACAGCAACAAGGAGGACAATGATGCGATAATCATTGTAGAGAACGAAATTCTTTGCAGGTGGAAAAAACACAAACATTGAAGCAAAAGCAGCTGTGAAAAGAAGCTGAATTGAAACAATGATATAAACCTTTCGGATGAAACCCCACCGGAGCTCAGGTGATTCTATCATCGACGGATAAAGGCTGCCATTTGAATGGTGAAACCCAGACTCGATGTCACCCTTGCCCATGGCGCCGGCAATTGATCAAATTCGCAACAAAGAAAGAAACAACCTCAAAGACAATGAATATGATCAAATAGATATATGTTTTATTATTATTATATTTCAATGGCTTAATTTGGTTGTTTTTTTGCTGTTGCAATTGCAGCAACTCTTGATGTTTTGGTTGATTTAAACCGAAACCGATATTGTAATGCAAAGCATATATAGAAATGGTTTCGTTTATTTTTGGCATTTGCGTGTGCACAAATATTGGTGTTTGTGAATTTGTTAATCAATTATAGCATTTTCTCTAGCTGTCTTTTTTTCTTGAATAGAATCTTCTCTAGCTGTCTTCAAATGACCACCGTTAATTTCTTAAATCACACTGGCAGCACAAATTTACATAACTCTTTCACTTTCACATATATGACACCTACCATTTTACCTTGTATAATAATATTATTAATAATAATAGGTTAGGTGATATACGGGATCCGGGTCGTTTCGTCTCCTCATGTTTCCTGTCCTACTATGATTCCATGATTTGAACGTTCGTTCATTCATTATTATGTATTGTTGACTGCTACATTCTATGAAAAAGACTCTCACGGTATGACAAATCAATGTTCGAATATTGACTGAAAGATATACTCACATTTAAAATTCTAACACACTAATTATGTAATTTTCTCAAAAAATTTATCTGTGTAAGTATCCCTATATTGTGAATGTGATTCACAGTCCCACAACATATTTGCAGTCCATTTCAAACATTATGTAACTCATTTATTTATTGGTCGCAAACCTTTAGAGTTTGTAAAGGTTGAATGGCTCTATATATGCGCCTGATACAATATTTCATTACAAAAACACATACATCATACATGCCACCACCAATTTGCTACATTTAAAATAGTTGCATCTACGTTGCATTTTGAGTTTCTAAGAAATTATTATTCGAGCTAACAATTTCTTTAGTTGACTCAGTACTTACATCTTCCTAAAGCCAAATTCCTTTATTGCATGAACTCCATAAAATCATGACAAAATTGGTCAATTGTCTCTTGATGCCAATTCTGCTAATGAGCAAAAATAACTCAACAAAATTGTTAGTTTCCCTCATTTGGTGCTCAATAACGTTCCACAAAGCAAGCCTCACCAGTTGAGTATGTTATAATTGGAATTTAGAACTATTATAACTATTGGACATGTCAGGTAACATTCAAAACTTACAGTATTTTGGTATCAGTCGCTATATAACATTAATTAATATCATGACATAATGTGACATATTGGTCAAACCGTGAAATGTAGCACTTGTAGAGTACAAATAGCATTAATACACCATTGACCATTGCATGCAATTTCAATTTTCAAACATATATATGAAGGCTTTTAATTTAAGAAGGATGAAGCAAGAACAGCAACGCTTCATGGAAAAATATCTTTATGGTACAAACAAAACCTCTTTTGATGTTGGCCATTCCACCCATTAATGTACAGTAGACAGCTTTGTCAGATCCAAAAAAAATTTGTTCCTTCCTTCCAATGCTTTTTAGATCGTTTCTATACACAAATCTGCAGGCTTAATCAATGGTTTCCTTTTTTAACCTATTCTTTTTGACTAAACTTATTTGTCCTTAATCTTATGGCACAAAAAAACAAAAATAGCAAAATTAGGGGGTCCATTAAACAGTTGTTTAATAATATTTATAAGCTTACAAAAAGAAAATTAGATCCCTCAACACAAGTCTTCAATCAGTGTTGAAATGAACAAAAGGAAGTCACATGTAATTATCAACAGAAAATTTGAAAAAAAAAAAATGGATTGAAAAGGGAAAAGAGCATGGGAAGTGACCACTAAAGAAGGATTCCTTGTTTATTTGTCTCCTTGGCCCTAAACATTGTGAGTGATATACATGAATTATTTTTGTCTATTTCCACCCTCATGTAGTTTTCATTTTCCAGAACTACAATTATAACCTCCAAATTTTTATTTTATTTTGAAGAGTTTAGCGGCAAAATTCATATATACTGAGCGCAGAGAGGTTGAGATAGAGTTACATGTTCGAATCTACTCCTCAACATATCAAACGTCTCTGTAGTCGTTTATAATCTATTATTAGTTGTACTCGCGGAACAAAATATCTTTCTAAAACTTACTAGTTTTTAATCTTTCTACTCATTTTTTTATCACATAATTATTAGTTAGCCTCACATGATACAGTACATGAACCAAAACCATAGGATTCAATTATGTCATGAATGATAAATTTAAAATTAAATAAATAAATAATTATAAAAACAAAAAATTATCTCATCTATTTCTTCTTTCTTTTAATTTTTCCTTTACAGAACAGTGAACCAAGTCCAAAAAAATTTGCAGTAGATTTAGGAATATATGATTGAGGTAGATTCAAAACAGGACTAATTCTAACACCATTACTAGAACATTTCTTTAACGAAGATTTATTAGATGAATTATAGAAATAATATGTACTTGAAGTTGAAGATGATGAAGAAGATCTTCTACTACTTGAAACTGATGACTGTTTCTGCAACCTCTGCTTCTGTCTTTCCCTTTGAAGCTCTGTTTGCTTCGGATTTGGCGCTGAACCAGTTGAGTTGCTCCTTGATAAGAATTGTAATGAACGAATCAAGCTATTTCGACGAGTTGTATCAATATTCAAACTACTACTTCTTTTGAATTGCCAAAAATATTTGGACGATGATGATAATGACCGTCTTTCTTCTTCGTTATCTGTTTCATCAGACAAAAATTCTTTGAGCCTCTTCTTTACTGTAGTCTTTAGAAGAGGCTCAAAGAATTTATCAGCTGATGAATTCTTCTTAGATGAAATGATCTTTTCATTGGAGATAACTTTTTTTATTTCCATTGGAACGATCTTTCCATTAAAGAAGAGTTCATCAGCTGAAGAGAGTTGTTGAGATAAACCATTGTTGATACTGAAAACAAAATCCGAGGTTGAATCTAAGAGGCGTAAATCTGATCGAATTTGACGATCTTCAACCGGGATTGAACCGTTTGAGTTTTTGAGATCATGTGAGAATGAGATTCGTGGACTGATTCCTGGGCTGTTGGATATTTCACCACACACTTCAATTGCCATGCTCTGTTTCTAAACAGGGGAACTCTGTTTTTTGAAAAATGTTGGGTTTTGTGAGTGAGTGTGAAAACTGAAATGTTTTGAAATTTAAGGTTTGAAATGGTAATGGGTTTGGTGTCAAAGGAAATGAAAGAGACAGTGTTTTTGTGTTGGGAATTATGGGGATTGAAAAGTCAGATATAGCAGCTTTATTAGCTTTTGGTATGATTTGTGTTCATGTGAAAGAGAAGGAACAATGATGCGGTGCTAGGAGGATTAGCATTGTTGTAGGAGTAGGATTGCATTAGATCCTTTTCTTTACGATCTGTTTATGAAAGGTTAAAAAGAAAGAAAGAAAACAGGGTAAAGTGAGTGAAAGCAGTTGAAACCAATCACCGAAAGGTTACAAAAGATAACTCTGTTGGGTTTTTCCTGCATAACAAGGGTTTATCTTTAGAAAATCATTTTCACTTGCCCTCACAGTGGTTGAAAAAAAGTGAAATTATGACTTTAATATTAGTACATATTAATGATTATTTAACAACAATCATTATAGGTTCTCAATTGTTTAACAACAAAAAATTAATCTATAGGTTCTTTCTTTTGATTTGATCGGTAGACAAAGTGATAAACACAACTAAAACTTACACAGAACTATGAGATGCTTTAATCAAAACGAACACATTAAACCTAACAATATTGACATTACCAGTTGACCTAGACTTATGGACTAATCCGATTATTTCAATTGTGAATGATATCCTCAAATTGCTTATGTTGATATCTGATTACCATTAAATTAAGGATCATGCTAACTAGTGAACATGAACTAGTAGTTAGCATTTTTCTTAAATTATATACCGGATCTAGACTATCATTATGGTACATTTCGTCTACAATTATTTATCTATCTTCTTAAAGTTTTTAAACAGTTTGAAGGATTTTAATGTACAGTATAATATATCTTAGGCATTTATGGTGTCCTAAGTTGAGAAAGCACTAGGTACTTAGTTAGCATTATCTGGCCCCCATGTAGGGTCAATTTTAGGACATACACATAGCATAAATGATCTTCTTTCATAGGAAATTATTGTTGCATGACTAGGCATTATCACAGGAGTAATACTAGCACACCGCACCTTTACACTTTAGTATTTCTTCAAGCAATGCTAACATCATGGCCAAGATTGTGGAGATAACTATCGCATGCTGAATTTGTGACAAAGAAAGACATGTCTTTTTCAAATTTAAAATACATATAGAATGGCAGGTGTACAATTGGTTTTTCATTACAAGTGTGAACAGCCAGAGGATGTGGAAAAGGTCTAGAGCAATTAACATCATAGGTTTTAAGTGTATCACATTATAGATTAGATTAGATTTGATGAGATGCGGCTGAAAATAATTTTATAAATAAGCGCAATGATCATCTTATAAGTTGGTTTTATAAAGTTTCAGTTAAGTTCACTGTAAATTACAAAATATTATCAGAGCTATTTAAAATTCGTTGTGTTGCTTACTATCGGGTCACCACTATAATATCATTTGGGTCACACTCTAGATATTCAGAAATAGGTTCACTTTGAATGAGATGAAAACTGAAAAAACATGTTTATAAGCTGAGAGAGTTATCATAAGCATCTGGTTTGTGGAACTGTGTTACTATATTCTAAGAATAGGTAGTACTAGTATACTGTATGAATATATACTGTATGAATAGAATGTTCTATTATGTTCAGAAGCACACCTACGTTGTTAACTTGGATACCTATTTTTTTCTTCTGTATGAAGGTCAAATGAAACCCTGCATCATAGAAGTTCCATAGACTATGCACAACAGGACAAAGACAATTATATAAATGGAAAATGGTAAACATAGTGACACTGAATGACATATGCAACAACATGATGCATCTTTTTCTTTTTTTACAAATAGATGATGCATCTTTTATTCGTTACTTATATAAATGTAAAACTGTAATTAGTTATCTAACTAAATGTGCGTTTATTGGGCATGGATGAAATATTTTTGGCTTGTAAATGTAATACTATTGACATAACTATATTTGATTAGTGTAGCAGTAGCAGGTACTAATGATCAAGTGTTTATAACTCACAGAAAAGGGAATCTGTACCACGTAGGGTAAGTATGGTATGATTTGGGGGCATAGGCATATGTTTGTCAGAGTATTTTGACAGCATTGGATTATTCTTCCTATGTTGGCACGTGGGTAATGACCATCCAGATCAGATCATGGTGGATGCATTTGGCATCTTCATGTTATATGTTTGTGCAAGAAAGGGAACAAATAAATACAGAGATACATCAATGCATGTATCTAGATTTTTGAATAACTCTTAAAATAAAACTTGATAAAAACATGAGATAGTAATTAATATTCCTTATGTCACATTTGTGAACAGAAATAAGTAAATGTGGAAACGATTTTACACAAAATACTCCCACATAAATGAGGAAATGTGGAATAAGTCTCTGTTCACAAAATACAGATTCAACTCACCGGTACATGCGATGGTAAGTAATATTTTTTAATTTAATTAGAAGTTATAGAATCAAAATCAGTCTTGGAATTTATACTGAAATTTTCTTGAAGTTGAGCTTTATCGTTATTTGTGATCCTATATCCAATTTAAATAATTAATCTTTATAGTTATGCGCATATGATATCTTATTCAAACAAAAAAACATACAAGATTCATGGTGAATCCTAAAGTGATATTTAAATTCATAATCAAACTCTAAATCTAAACCAACTTAAAAGTTTCAAAATCCAAAATCACAATTGTTAACTTTACATCCTTTTCCTTAAAAAAAAAAACTTTACATCCTTAATCAACTTCAATTCGATCCAACCCACTTGAAGAGTGATTTATGATTCTTCAAAATTGAAGTGTGCTTCTCACAAGATTTTAGATTCGATTATCTATGCTCCTAATTACGGTAGGTTAGTCCGTACAAAAACAAAAGTCTAGTTTTAAATGGACCACTATAAGTGGGCAATGGGATTGATCCTTTAGAATTAATTGATTTTTAGACCGGATACCAAACTTTAAAAAAAAAAACTTCGATTCGATCCAAAATGGCATTCAACGGTTATGGATCAAAGATTATGCTTTATTTGTTAAGAAAAATGTCTATATGGAAGAAAAATGAGAAACATAGGATTATTGTTATTATTGTTAAGTGTATGAAAGGATGTTCTTTTTAAATGAGAGTTAGTAAGTCTGCTAAAGAATACCAAGTTGTTTGTCTAGACAAAAAAAAAACATTTCGTATGAAGAGTATGCGAGCAAAGACCCAATGGTTAACAAAGAGGTTTGTGAGCATGTTGAAACATACACCATACATGAAAACTAGAGCATTGCAAGATGAAGCTAGAACTAGGTGAGTGTGATGCTTATCAGATATCAAGTTTATAGAGTTAAATATAAAACTACACAATTAAGAAATGTGAGAGGTTAAAATCGCACATTTGAAACTTGAGGGACCAAAATTGCACAATTACGAAACTTGGAGGGTCAAAACTGCAATTTAGCCTAAATCTATAAACATATTTTTTTTAGGTAATAAACACAGAAGTCAATGCATGTATTTAAATTAAAACTTGGTTTAAATACATACATTGATTTCCGTATTTTTTATTTGTCTCTTCTCAATTTCTCCCCAACCAAACACACACGTAATGAATTAAACTAAGGCTCCGTTTGACCCGATTTATTTTTTACTTTTTTTTCTCCTTAAGAATAGTAAAGAAGGAAAAAATTGTGTTTGACTCTACTTTTCTGTATTTTTTACTTCTTTATTTCATTTCTCTAATACTTTTAAGGAGAAATATGATTAAATTCAATTTTATACTTCTTTATTTCATTTTTAAAAAATAAAAAAGTAGAAATTAAGCCGGACCAAACGGGGCCTAAGACCGTTTGGGGTCAGTTCGGTCAATACTCCTTCCGTCCCATAATATTAGCTCATATGATCCCATTTCACGTTTATAAATGTTAGTAGCGTAATTATTGTGTCTAATTTATGTGTGAATTTTACTAAATTATCCTTTACTTGTATGTGTATTTAATCTGACTTTTCACACTTCAATGCAAATTAGTTTAATAATTTGTAAATGGACTTTTATTTAGAGATTAATTTTATAACTATCAATAAAGCTACCTGGATTTAAAAGTCAACAATTTTATAGAAAAAAAATCGATTCTGGACTACCCATGGACCGGTTCCGGTTTCCATAAACCGCGTGATCCAAACAAACATAACTTTCGATGTTTTCATTTTTTTTTTTGACTTTTTTCTCTCAAATGTTTTCCTAAAAAAACGAATATTTGGACTTAATTTCCTTTCTTCGTTGCTTGTTGTTCTATCTCACTATCGCAAAATCCCTTCATTTCTTTTGACGCCGCCATTTTTACACTCTTTCTATTACTCTCCAAACCCAAAACCCTAAATTCCATCAAAAGAAGATGCCTACGAAAGACGATAATAGCTCAGAAAAGGAAAAGTGCCTCGATCTCTTTCTAAAGATCGGTTTAGACGAACGCACCGCTCGTAACACCATCGCCAACAACAAAGTCACCACCAATCTCACTTCCGTCATCAACGAAGTATTCATCGTTCTATTTTTGTGTTCTTTGTAATCAATATTTTGATTTTCTTTTTGAATTAAATTAGTAGTAATTGTTTTCTATGCTTTTCAAAGGCTGGTGTTACCGATGGATGCAGCAGAACTGTTGGAAACCTAATTTACACTGTAAGTTATTATATCTATTGCATTTTGCATGCAGCTCAAAATGCTTTTGATTGTTAATTGCTGAAATGGCTCTTACTATTGATTTATGAATTTTCAGGTTGCAACCAAGTACCCTGGAAATGCCTTGACGCATCGACGGACATTGCTGGAATACGTTGTTTCATCAAAGGTGTGTACCATCGATAGTTTGTTTTGCTGTTTTTGCATGTTATAGGATAGGATAGTATTAATTGCATATTGTCTTTGGTTGTTTGTTATTGGTTTGGACAAATGTTTATATTGGAAGTATTCTTTCTCACATGGATGATCATTGCAGGTGAAAACAACGGCGCAGTTAGATGCAGCACTATCTTTTCTTGCTGCTACAGGCTCGGAGAATCTTGATTTGAATAAATTTGAAGAAGCATGTGGTGTTGGTATGATTGATAGAACTTTAGTTTTGTATATAAAATTGACCTTATGTTTCTGGTGTTGTTTGGCATTGGCAGTAAAGAACTTTTATTGTTATACGAAAATGATTTTATCCTTTATGGCAGTTCGTGTGTGTGTGTTGTGTGAGTGTTGTTGGTTAAACTTCAGCATCTTAAATCTCCTTTTGTTAGGGTATCAACTTTTAGGTTTGGTGTTTTGTCCCAACTTTTGTGAGTTGGCAAGCACGTCTTCATTTTTATGCATATATGTTCAGGTATTGAGGTTTCAGCAGAAGATATTAAACATGCTGTTGATGAAGTTTTTGAGGAGAACAAGGCTTCAATTCTGGAACTACGCTATCGAACGAATGGTATTCAATTTCCCTCAAATGGGTTCTCATGATGTTTGCTTTTATTTTGAATCACTGATGTGCTAAAATTGGTAACTTATTTTACTAGTTGGTGAGTTACTCGGGCACGTGCGAAAGAGGCTCCCATGGGCTGATGCAAAAGCTGTCAAGGTGATAGCTATTAGGCAAACATTAATATGTTGGATGGCTAATTTACTATTGCATGTCTTGTTAATATTGTTTTATTGTTTTCATTTTTTTCATGTCGCAGCAACTTGCTGATACAAAATTATATGAGCTACTGGGTGAAAAAACAGCAGCAGACAATGAAAAGCCTTCTAAAAAGAAAAAAGAGAAACCTGCTAAAGTAGAGGTGTGTTTTGTTTATAGTTGTTTTAGCTCTTTTGTGTTAATTTCTATCACATGACTTACTGGTTGTTTGCAATTCCACTTGCATTGTTAGGATAAGGCAGCACCTATTGCTACCCCTGAAAAGCCACCTGAAGAAGAGCTGAATCCATTTTTGATATTCCCTAATCCAGAGGAAAATTTGAAGGTATTTAATCTCCTTTGTGTGGTTTTCAAAATTATGAAATATCCATATTCATGCTTAAGCTTGAAATTTCCTGTTTACATTAATTTGCTTCTGCACACATCATGAGTACCATGTTGATTTCAGGTGCATACTGAAGTTCCCTTTAGTAATGGTACTATTCTGAGATGTTGCAATACAAAGGCGCTTCTTGACAAGCATTTGAAAGCAACAGGCGGGAAAGTTTTGACCCGGTTTCCTCCTGAGCCTAATGGATATTTGCATATTGGTCATGCCAAGGTATGCTATATGCTACATTGTATTAAATATGCACTTTTGAATAGTTTTCTTTTTTCTTTTTCATATGATTTATTAATTTTAAATCAAATGATTATTGCTCAGGCAATGTTCATTGATTTTGGGTTGGCAAAAGACAGAGATGGAGGTTGCTACCTGAGGTGCATATTTTTTATTAGTTTCGCCTAATGTTTTTATCACATTTTTCATGTATAAAACCTATAAAATGCCGTAAAAGGCTTAATCAGATCCATGTGATTGGACATTTCTTATACAATTTTGTTGTTTGAAGTTTTATAGCTTTTGACACTTCCAGGTACGATGATACAAATCCTGAAGCAGAAAAGAAAGAGTATATTGATCACATTGAAGAAATTGTCCAGTGGATGGGCTGGAAACCATTCAAGGTATGTATTAATGCACCTCTTTTGTTGTTCCTATTTAGCTTTTTAGATGTTTAACAGCCTTACACTTGTGCAGATTACTTACACAAGTGATTATTTCCAAGAACTGTATGAATTAGCTGTGGAGCTCATAACAAGGGGCTGTGCATATGTTGATCATCAGGTTGGTATCCAACCAAACATGTAACGAATGCAAAATTGTTCATTTCTGCTATTAAATGTTTTCATCGGTTCTACCTTTATGGATTGTTTATTACTTGTATTAGTTGTATAGTATTGACTGCAATTGGATCGTTTGAAGCACCAATGCTAAACATTTTGGCAATTCGTTGTTGAATCGTGGCTTTGAGAATCTTGATTGTGTGGAATATGTCATTTAACAGAGAGAAATTAATGAGGAATGAATAACCTATGGAGGATGGGATACTTACATTAAGTTATTCTGTCTGTGCAAGTTGTAATAAAATAACATTCTTTATTCATGATTTGGTTGTAGACACCTGATGAGATAAAGGAGTATAGGGAGAAGAAATTGAACAGTCCTTGGAGAGACAGACCAATTTCAGAATCACTAAAACTTTTTGATGATATGAAACGTGGTCTTATAGAAGAAGGAAAAGCGACACTTCGAATGAAGCAAGACATGCAGAGTGATAATTACAATATGTATGACCTTATTGCATATCGAATTAAGGTAAGACCACAACTACATATGTTTAATTTCACAAAATTCCAAGGGAACAATAATATCTTATGGTATGAATCCTTTCTGCCTATAGTTTACTCCACACCCTCATGCCGGAGACAAATGGTGTATCTACCCAAGTTATGATTATGCTCATTGCATTGTGGATTCACTTGAAAATGTCACACATTCAGTAAGTTCCATCCACAAAATTTTGTGCAATCTTTTTACTATATTATATTAAATTTTATGACTTCTATAGTTACTTCCCCCTTTGGTAAAGTTGATAAAGTTTGGATATCTCAAGATAAAGCTTAAGATGCATGTTATGACTAATAACTGTGTTTATTGCGACAACCTATACATTTATTTAAAATATTTTGCTAATATTGCAATGTCTAATGCAGCTGTGTACTCTTGAGTTTGAGACACGCCGTGCTTCATACTACTGGTTGTTACATGCATTAGGTATTTACCAACCTCATGTATGGGAATATTCAAGGTTGAATATGTCTAACACAGTAATGTCGAAGCGCAAGGTAAAGCAGCAAATTTGGATGTTGTATTAATATGTTCCACTTTATCATACTGTATATAATTTACCAGTCCCTTATTTTGAACTATTCTTCATTGAAGCTTAATCGTCTTGTTACTGAAAAGTGGGTTGATGGGTGGGATGATCCTCGACTGATGACATTAGCTGGTTTGCGGCGTAGAGGCATGACTTCTACAGCAATCAATTCTTTTGTCCGAGGAATTGGAATCACTAGAAGGTAGGATATTAAATTTTAATATATTATATGTGAGTGTTTTGCAATTATTGTAATAAGCAGTATAAGAATACTGAATACTAATTTTAAGTTATTAATGCAGAAAAGCGGTAGAAACATGACTCAGTTTGCTTTTGTAATTCATATCTAAATTGTTCTTATCCTCACATTTAGCTTCATATGAAGGGTGTTAAGTGTTAACTATTAAGATTAAGATATTATGACATTGCCTTTTCCTTTCTTTGTTTGTAGATAAAACTAAACATTAATGATAGGATAGGAGTATCTATAGAGTAGTTCTTCTCTGATATATGTCTTGCACACTACACTCAGTATCCGAGTTACTTTTCGTAGAAGCTTTAGACAGTTATACTAAGATGTCAATGTCATTCTTTTATGAGCAGTTAGCATACTGTTACAGTTCCTATCTTGATCATTCATACAATAATCTTGATCAGAATATTCAGTTCAGTTTCTATCTCCATCTTCTCATGCATCAGTAACTGTATTTTGGTAAGAAGAGCTTGTCTCTAGGTTTCTTTAATGGCTTCACCAATATTATATTGGTATTACCTTTGCAAGTTTAGTTCAAGCAAAACAATAATAAGAACAACAACAATATTAGAGTAAAATTACTAACAGAATCATCAATGTTTTTGCAATAGATAGAGCGTAGGTGTCTTTTCCAAATTAATTATTTCACCATTGACATTGTGTTCTGTTTGCATCAGTTTTCATTATGTCTTATTCTTCCTTGGTCGTATTGTAATTTTTGTTTGGAAAGTCCATGTGTGAAGCTTTGTTCATTGATTGTCCCTCATACGCAACAAGAAGAGCAAGAACATAAACCCTGGTTTTACATTGAAAGTTTGAAATAAACTTGATATTTGACATCAGTAGTACATAATTCAAATAAAATTATTCTTCCTTCTTCTGCAGTGATGGCACTTTGATATCTGTGAGCCGCCTTGAATATCATGTTAGGGAAGAATTGAACAAAACAGCTCCTCGGACAATGGTTGTCCTGCACCCACTCAAGGTATTTTGTCTCTTTGAATAATTCTTTCTTCAGGATATTATTCAATTAGCTGAAGACTGATCCTTTCTGTTTTGTAAGGTTGTTATTACTAATATTGAAGCCAACACAACAATTGAGGTTGATGGAAAAAAATGGCCTGATGCTCAAGCTGATGATCCATCTGCTTTCTACAAGGTAATTGGGCAGTTGAAGACTGATGCTTTTAGAGTTCTAAAATTTTTAGCATTACTCTACTGTTGTTTACTGGTGGTGATTCTGATAAGAACTGGTTCAGATTATGAATAGAAATAACACAAATTTCCTGAATATTCAAGAGATCTAAGTATCTAACAGCTCCCAATTCTAATTCCCATAAAATGATAACACTACCTCTCAAACACCCCACCCCCTACCCCCCACCCCCCCTCTAACTATCCCATTCCCAGCCTAACTAAGGGGCTACTAATATTACTTCCCCCCACCTCCCCCGAATATAACCTTTGTCCTTAAGGTGAAATGTTTGAAGTCCTCATCTCCAGCAGTGTCAATTACAAACATACAAACTAAATTTGAACCAGTAGAAGTCCCCTATTAGATTGGCGTCAATATCCTGTTAAGCTTATTTACTACTTTTGCCTGTGTGTTTTTTATGTCTCTGATTTTTTGTCATGTATTTGTTATTAGATTCCATTTTCCAATGTTGTATATATCGAACGTACGGATTTCCGTATGCAAGATTCAAAAGATTATTATGGCCTTGCTCCTGGTAAATCTGCGATACTCAGGTTAGTATAAGGAATGAATTAACGCTGCATGGGAAGTTATTTGTCCATTTTTTCTTTAATGTTTGGTGTTTTGTGCAGATATGCATATCCTATAAAGTGCACTGAAGTTATTCTAGCTGAGGATAATGAGACTATTCTTGAAATTCGGGCTGAGTATGATCCTTCAAAGAAGACAAAGCCCAAGGTATACGAACTTTTTTATATGTGTTGGTTCAAATTAATGTCTCCGAGAGTTGTAAGATCAGATTGGTAGTGATCTATACTTTATATTTATAGGGTGTTCTCCACTGGGTTGCACAACCTTCTCATGAAGTTGAACCATTGAAGGTCGAAGTCAGGCTGTTTGATAGGCTGTTCCTATCAGAGGTTGGATATCTGTTTTGTCTGAGTAACACGTTTACATTTGTATTCTTGTTTCTAATCATATCTCCCTGTGGCTTTCATCTAAATCACATGAATAGAATCCTGCTGAACTTGACAATTGGCTTGGCGATCTGAACCCTCATTCCAAAGAGATAATTCCAAATGCATTTGGTTTGTCCTCACTCCGGGATGCTAAAGTTGGAGACAGTTTCCAGTTTGAGAGATTAGGTACTGTACTTTGATAACTTATGGTTACTTACTATCCTTTTCATTATTTTATGGCCTTAACTTATGATCCTTGTATTTACAATTCCAGGCTATTTTGTGGTCGACCAGGACTCTACTCCAGAAAAGCTTGTTTTTAATAGAACAGTCACATTAAAGGACAGCTATAGTAAGGGTGGAAAATAGGATTCATGAACGGAGGTTGGAGATTAAATCATGCCGGCACATATCTGCTGGTAAATAGTACCTCATGTTGGTAAAAATATATAGCATGGTTATTTTTAGGGGGTTGTTATGTACACATTTACTGACCATAGTCATGTACATCATCTTTTTACGGGACCAGTCATAAGTTTCCCAGTTATTTAAATTAACCTCATATGCATGGTTTTGTAGTTTGAAGATTTTAGTTGTTTAAACCAGGTAAAGTAATACCAGCCTGTTATTTTCTCATGCCATTTTTGTGGTGTAAAAATTGCACCTTTTACTTAATTTTCCCTTTTGTTCCAATTTTTTTTTCACATTTAATTGAAAACCAGAGCAATTTTTTTTTATCTATATTCAAGTGACATGATATATGACATTTTGTTATGAACTGTGTTCTGTATGTGAAATTGACTTTAAATTTTACATGTTTGATTCAACTTCTTTTGCCCGTGTAACTGAATGTTGGCTTACATGTATAATTCATAATTGTGATAATCAATTTGAATTGTATGCATCCATAGTTGCTGGTATGATGTCTTATTGGTGTAGAGTCATCACACATACTACCATGTTCTTAGAAAGCTTCGCACATGACATGCACTTTCCACATTCATTTCATTTTATTCTATTATTCCTATTTTAATTGCCATCAAAATCAATCAGCAAATTGAAAAGTTATTCTACCATTTTATCAATAAGGGCATCTTGAATAGTAACCTTAACCTAGAGAACATATGAATGAGTACCCACTATTCCAGGACCATGTTCCCCATCTCATAGCAGTCACCTAAATAAAAAAACCGTATCCAAATTGGATTTTAAATGTGCTAATTGCATATTTTAAGTTATTAATAATATACACAACGTTATAGCAATGTGGGTTGATTTATAGCAAAGTGGTTTTCTTTTGAAGAGGTTATAATTCTACAATATAACGGATCAATATTCAAATATTGCCTAACAGTGATGAGAGAACAATCAAATAAAAATGTTGCCTAATAGAGGTGTCGTTATTGTTCGGCACACTTAAATTACGATTACCTCTTACTGAAAGAACCAATAAAAAAACACGTTGATAGTGTAAATAATTTATATGAATACTTAAATATATTTTTTATATACTTGCAAATGAATGTTGAATTTTTGTTTTAATTAAAGAACAATTTAGAATAAGGGAGTATGCAATTTACATTCTCCTAGTGAAGAGAAAGATGATTTTAGTACCTTTCCTTTCAAAAAAAATTATCCCCTTGAGTTGTACCGGATTGAGATTCTCTTAGAAGTTTTATTTGTGTCTTTCTCTTCAAAGTTTTTTGAAAAAATATATAGACCTAACTCGGCCATCATGCTCAAGTATCCGCTTGTTTACACTTCAAACTTCTAAGTCTCTTTACTTTTATGCTTTGTTTGCGAGTGTGAAGGGGAAGAAAAGGAGAAGTTTTAAAGAAAAAAAAGAAGGAATAAGTGAAAAGGAAATTTTTTGAGGGATTCATTTTTCTTCATAATACAAAATTGTTATAATTTGTAGGAACTGAAAAATTGTATTGGAGGAGGATTTTAAAGGTTTTATATACATATTCTTCCAATTTAATTTATATTGTTTATAACAATCTCATAATTAAAAATATATTGACCATAATAATTTATTTATCATTTTTTACAATTTCTAAAACATGTGAACATTTTCTCCATTTTTCCACCTACTTCCTTCCTCTCAATTCTCAAAGCCCTCACCTCCTAACTCTAAAACCAAAGTCTTAGTTATTATTAAGCTCAATTATTGTGGTTTATCTCGAAGACAGCTAATAAAAAAAATCTTAGCAACACGGTTTATTGAGGAAAAAAAGGTTATATATGTAAAAGAAATAATCAAATCAAATGGATGTAACCTCGTAAGGGACCTTTTATAATTGTGGGCAGCAATGCAACAACCAATCAAAGTAAAAGGAACCCACTTCAATTCAAGTCAGTCTCTCATTCTTCTCCTAATGGAGTTTGGTCTATTCACGCTTTGCTTAAATGTCATTTTTGATTGTAAGTTAGGGAATTATATCTATATGTCAATCCATCTACCAATCTAATCTTCTTCTTGTCTTGCCTTTCTAATGTTCCAATTCACATGAAATTAGCACAAACGCTGCACATGCAATTATATTCATATGCACCCTTTTTTCTCCAAAAGAGTTTATTTATGTAAATCAATTGGATGTGCCAGCTTATCCACATGACACATCATCACATTTCAATATGCCACTACTGTTTTCTCTTTCAGAAAAAATAATAATAATAAAACAAATGCGGGACACTACCTTCTTACTCAAAATCTTAAACAATGGGTTTATAGGTGGTCCTTTCAACTTATAAATGTTTAAGTCTTCATATTTTCAACAACCAATGTGGGACTTTCCCACTACTCACACTTATTTTTTTCAACACTCCCCTTCAAGTGCGAGTTTACCACAATCCTCTCCCTCAAACGGAAGCTCATACCACCGTTGATACTTTACTTTTCTCAATGGCGAAACAAAAAAACTTATAAAGCCCGGACAAAATTTAAAATTTAAACAAAAATTTTAGTTTTGCAATGAAAATTTTCAAATTTGAATAAAAAAAATTCAGTTTTGCCCTAAATTAATTCCTACGAATTTTAATTTTACTCTAAATTAACTCTTAAAACACCAAAAAAATTATTTTGCGGTGAAAAATCTGAGTTTTGAACAAAAAACTTCAATTTTACCCTAAATTAATCCCTAAAAATATCAGTTTTACTCTAAATTATTCTCTAAAATACCAAAATTTTTTGACCGAGCCCGGGCTGCAGCCCTAGCAGCTCGGGTGGTAAATCCGCCTGTGACTTTTCTCAATGGGTCATTACTAAGTCAGTCCCTCTTTCTTGAAATAGAGGCTGAGCACGAGGGTGCAGCTCGGGGATCAACCACACGATGACCAAGAACATTATAAGTGAGTTTGACACCACAAACTTACCCAAAACCTTAAGATAATGAACTTATGGATCCTCACTTATAAATATTCAAGTCGCCACAATTTCAACTAATGTGAGACTTTCCCACACTACTTATACTTATTTTTCTCAACACTCCCCTTGAAGTATAAGTCTACCATAATACTTCTCCTCAAGTGGAGCATTGTGGTATACCAAAGATAAAAATTTAACATTAGAAATTATATATTTTAATTATTATTAAAGAAAAATGATGTTTTGTTCTAAACACAATTATTATTTGTAAAATTCTTAGACACATGTTAACATGATCTTGTTCTATCAATGAACAAGTAAAGTAAAGAAACATCCCCCATATCATTGCATTCAGTTTATTGTGCATTTTTTTCAAAGTCTTTGTAAGAAAATATAGGACACGGTTAAAAACATTATTTTATCACAAAGAAATTAAATGACTTATTTTCCTCATGCAGCAAATTTCGCCAACTGTCCCAGCTTGTTCATGATTCTTTCCAAAATCAGTCATAATAGTAAAAATATAACTCTTCCAAAACGTGCTTATTTTGGTGGCCAACATCATTTGCTTTTTATTTTTATTATTAGGATCATACAACATCGTTTGCCACTTATTAAGTCTACAACACCAAAACAGGCACGTTTTTGAAGAATTATTTTTTTACTACTATGACTGATTTTGGAAAGAATCATGAACAAGTAAGTTGGGACAGTTGGCGAAATTTGCTGCATGAGGAAAATAAGTCATTTAATTCCCTTGTGATAAAATGTTGTTTTTGACCGTGTCCTTTATTTTCTTACAAAGACTTTGAAAAAAATGCACAATAAACTGAATGCAATGATATGGGGGATGTTTCTCTACTTTATTTACTTGGTTCATTCATAGAACACAAAAAATAATGAACTTAGCATAGCAGACAACAGCTTTAAAAAGCAGTCTCTTTCTGTGGTTCAACATCAAGACCATTATAGTCACGCCATTTGGCCCCATCATATAATATAGGAGTATCATTTATTATTCAAATTATTTGTTTATAAGAAAATAAAAATTATATTTGGAGAACAATATGTTTATTCAGAGAAAACTATCAACCTCAATGAAATATTACAATAAAACTCATGTAATATAAATTCTAAATTTGAACATAGATTTAAGTTGAATGTTCAACCATTTGAGTCAACGGTAATTAGATGAGATTTGAATCGTCTTTTGTAGTTGTTTTTATGCAGTAAACAATTTCGACCATAGAGTTATGATCCAACGACTTCCATTTGTGTAGTGCAAATTTAAAAGATTAATAGTATATTCAATTTTTATCATTATTTTTTTGTCGTACATTTGATATATAGGAGTTAGTTGTGTGAAATTCAAATCGACACATATGTTGCTTTCATGCAAGATCAATGCTCTTGTATATTCAATCACTATCAAACCGTCATGCGCATAAATTGAAAGCCTATTAACTAGTTTTCCAAGACCTCAACTACTAGCTAGACTAGATACATCTACAAGTGACAAATCACAAGTTTTAATTTCTTAATTGAGTTGTTATAACTTGGTGTCACCCTAGCCGTTAATTTAGCAAGGGATAAGGAGGCTTTATGGATGAGATTACTGTTTCAAATTCAAAGTCACATAATAAGACTGCCTTATTTTGGTGAGTAGTCAAACTGAACCTTTCACAATTGTAAATCAGTAATTAATGATGTTACTGTTTCATTCAAATATATCTGGCATAATTTCATAATGATTGAACTTTTGAATGCGCTCTCTATTTCAATCAATGTGACAATGACATGCTTATGCTTACTTTTCTAAAGTCTATTAATTAATTCTAATTTGATTTCTTTTACACCCGCAAATGCCTCGTACGGTTATTAATAAGACAAAAATTATACTAATAATAATATCAAAAATGTTTTTTTAGTAAAATTTGTTTATAACATTTCATTAATTAAAATGTGTTTAATACAATGAGGTATTTCAATCATAATTTGGAGACTGATTATACAATGAAAAATGTTAACATGTGCTATAAGGGTAATGTTAAATAACTTAAAAAAGAAAATTTTATCTTAAAAGTTGTACATTTAAATTTCTTAAGCAGGACTGATCAAAAATAGAATTAATTTAGTTTAGGTGTTTTAAAATATTAATTAATGAGTGTCATTTTATCTAAACAAATTTGTTTTAAAATGAGTGTCGCTTTTTCAATTCCCAATACTATATTTTCTAATTCTACCCTCTAATTGCTACTTTATAAATTATTTTTAAGAAAACAAAGAAAAAAAGGGTTAATTTAGTAAAAATGCTACTACTTTTACATTATGATTGCATTCCTTAATATGTGTGCAAACACCTTAAGCGACACTTATTTTGAAACGGATCGAGGGAGTATCAAAATTACATTTAAACATTATGAGTTGTTTGATCTGCAAAATAAAAGTATTGGGTAGAATATTATAAGACATAAAAACACACACAAGACAAATGTTTAAGCAATTGAATAAATTTTGTCATGTATGATGTTTGGTGGAGAAAATGTTATTTTGGTAATTTAGACAACTTATGCTGAGAACAAAAAATTGTTTCAGGACAAAAATATATGTTTTTGTCCAATCTCTTAACTTTTAATTTGTCCGGTCTCAAACCATTTTAAAATCAATAAGACACAAATTGCTTTTATTTATAAATATATCTTATCCAATATAAATCAATGAAACCTAAACACCCAATAGAATTAAACCACCATCGAGTTTATTTAAAATCAAAGCTTTTGATATTACTATAAACTAACGCCAAAATTGTAATTTTATGCGATCAAGATTCAAGAACGTGACTTTTTTTGAAACACAAAAGCTTATATCATTTCATTATTCAATAAGGGAGTAATACAAAGAGGTAATGATTCAAAAGTACAGCGACGAGTCCAAGACATGGCCGCCCGTGCAAGAGTATGAGCAACCATGTTCGCTTGCCGCTTAATAAACTTAACCACTAAGTTTTGATTACAAGATAAGATATGAGAAATAACATTGGTAAAAGAGCTAAACTCTGACCGTGACTTAACAGCTTTCCTTTAGGTGAAAAAAAATATATTTATGTGTTCTTTCCAAATCGTTCAAACACAAGGCAACTAGACAATATGAAATCCTTCTCGTAAAACCTTATTAGGTATTGTTAATGCTAAACGTACCCAAAAAAGAAATCCATTCTCTTTCACACAATAGACAACCAAATAATAAATGTTGAAAAGATTCAAAAAGTCCACAACAACCTACTAAGCTGAAAAGAGAGTCCAACTATTATATATTTGATATTTTAAATCCGAACTAGTTTCGCATAATTAAAAAGATTAATCTTTATTTCTGTAAGTTTAACTCAATTGATAAGAACATTGTATATGATATACAAATAATATAGTTTAGAAATCTCAATACACTACCCACTTATTCCTCTTAATTATAAGGTAGAATCCTAACCACTACTGGTTCAAAAGAATCCTAACCACTACTTACAAAAAAAAGACTAATCTTTCAAATTGAATAAGACAGCAATAGAGTCAATTTTTTTCTCTCACTTGTGAAAAAAATATATTAGCATAAGTATCTTCATGTTATACTATGGGTTAAAGTTTTTCTTTTTTAAAGATAAAAGACACACTTTCTGGTAAAAAGTAATACATGAAATACTTTTGTTTATTTAGTCATATTAATATATATAAATATGTATTATATCTCTTTATTATTTTCGTCCTAATCTTGAAATATTTTTGAAATTAAAGAAGGAAGGATATTTGTTCCTCATTACACCCCACATGCTTCGGATGATTTCTCATTCTTTTGTAAAGTGATTTGTGAACTTGCAGGGTGTTTTGTGCAAGCCTAATGATGATGAGCTAAGCATATTTTTCTCTTTTCAATGAAGGAATTTATGAATCTCTTAAAAGAATTTGTGATTGAAAAGTTCAAATTCCTTGTGAGATTGAGCACATGCGAATAAAATATAGCTAAGAATATTTGTTAGTCAATTTCTTCATTGTCAAGATATGAGATATATGCCATCACTGAAAAATAGTACCAAGTTTGAGAGTTTGGATGCAATCTTAATTGACAAAAGATTCTTTGCTTATGATTGCAACATGAGACAAGAAGGCTGTTAGAGTGGTATACTATATAGGAAAAGAAGATATGCCAACTAACAAGTTACCGTTAAGTTGATAAGAATGCGGCTCATATTTTATAGAAACACGAATTTGAATTTAACTATTGATTAAAGATTTCATTAGTAGGTAATCTATAAATACTAGTCATAATGAACTAAAATCGAGCATATCTAACTTTTTTGTTTTAAAAAGTGACATCGAATCCAATTGCGGAATCTAAATAAGAGTTGTTAGTTATGATAACTCAGTCAATCACATTTGGACCGTTCAATGAAATTTGAATGTCTAATCTTAATAAAACAATTGAAATGTAACTTGTAACCCTCGCAACTTAGATTCAATTTTCTGTTATGCCCCATTTTCTACAATTCATCCAACTTTTCAAGAAGCAAAATGATGATGAGCTTTGTACACATAAGGAATATATCATATCAGTTTTATGAGTTAGTAACCACTACTTATTTCAAGTGGTTGTACTTGGATATATGAATACCATGTTCTTCATTATCTTATATGAATGCATTACATATTAATTTAGTGTCACTTCTTAAGAAAGATGTGACTCCACTTTGTTGATTGTCACTTCTATCATAATTTCTTTGATAATCATAAACTACACTTTTTTATTTTATTTAGCTTTCAATAGGAGATGAAAAAACAGATAATGTAAAAAATGCACTCTTAACAACCAAGTACATTGTCTTAATCAAAATATTATATTACAACTTTTCCAACTTTAATATATATGAACAGGGGAACATTAGTATTATCTCCTGTATTTCTATATAAATATATATGCTACTTTAAAACAAGTCATTATAAATCATAACCTTAGTATCTTACACTAAACTAATCTCTATCAATGAGACTATTTAGTCACTTTAGAATCAGTATACTAATAGAATCTTTATAACTATTATTAATATTTTTATTAGTCATATTTTCTGCTACAATGTCATATAGCATCCATATTCCACAAAGTACTATTAGCCATGTTGTCTAACATCCAACCACTCCCTGAAGTTTGAAAATCAAACTGTGAAAAGTCACAATTTTCCATTGAAGAAAGTGAATCAAGGTTTATACCCTCCAAGCCATAGTTGTTGGTATCATCAATATAGTAATTGTTCTGAATTGGACAGTTATAACCATTGTTCTCTAACACATTTGAAGCACTTTTTGAGTTTTCTATAACTTCAAGTGGCTGTGAAAATTGTAAGAAATCCAAAGAAGGATTATTGAAGCTTGTTGACATAGTACTTAAATGATTTGCACTTGAAGCATCGATTAAAGAATATTGAGATGATGGAGATATTGAAGGAATATTGAAGCTTGTTGAGATTGAATTACTAGTTGAAGCTTCAATAGAATTCCCAAAATTATTCATGTTTGTGATTGAAGAGTGATCAGAGATTGGAAAAGAGTTCTGTTCCATCTTTTGAAGCAATCTTGGCATCCAAAAACACTTAACAGCATCAATGAATCTCTTGCTGCCAGATTCAATGTTAAGTTGGCGTGCTTGTTTTTGCACCCTTGTTCTCCAATAGTTCTTGATCTCATTATCCGTTCTTCCTGGTAGATGCTGAGCAATTTTTGACCACCTATGTTCAAATAAACCACAAAAACATGTTAAATTCATTGTGATTGGTTTGCACAAGGCTAAGTTATTTTATTGGGTAAATTTTAGTATCTCTGCAAGCAACTACAGAGACAAATCTCATTAATTAACTGATATCTATTTAAAGAGTTGATATTTGTCGACTGATATTGATTTGGATTGTATGCATTCACAAATTCATGTTCATTCACACAATCGGTATATCACCTGTCGTGTTGGATCAAGATCAGATGGTCCATATTTCAAGCTTGCTATTTTAGAGTTATAAAAGGTATCAAAACCTGAACTTTTTTGTACCGTCCGATCTCAATTCAATGACTTCTAATGTGCTGATTGCATGGATGCATGGATTTATGACTGCAGTTGATTTTGTTCTCAAGTCTAATTATATTCATTTTTGAAGAGATTAATATTACCTGTTACCCCACTTGGAATGAAGTTCAAGTATCAACAACTGTTCTTGTGGAGAAAGATTCCCTCTCTTAATGTCAGGTTTCAAGTAATTCAACCATCTGAGTCTGCAGCTTTTTCCAGTCCTCTTCAATCCTGAAATGTTGGAAATAATAACAAATAAATATAAAGTTAAAACAGTGTGTGTGATTGAACATATTATTAATATTCCTCTAACCTTAATGATACAAAAAGAATATATCTAATATATACCTGCACTTTTAGCTAACATATTCCAACGACCTTCACCATGACGAGCAATATAGTGTATTAGTAAACTATCTTCTTCAAGAGTCCATGGTCCTCTTCTCAGTTCATTTTGTTCATTAGAATTACCAAACTCTCTCTTTGTAATAGTTGTGGACATAGCTAGTGTTCTGTTGTTGGTGTTCATCAAAGAAGAACAAAGAAATTATTGAAGGTTAAGACTAGTAGTACATACATATATGTTGAAGCCTTTATATATGCATGCTCCTCATTGGAATTTCACTATATGGGTTTGGTAGACTAGGGAGCTATGCTAATAGGCTATACATTAGCACCTAGAATTTTAAACAAAGTATGATTATATAATAGATAATTTATTTCTATGGTTATCAAATAAAGTTGATGTGATGTATTTGATCTAATTAAACACATTACTTATTTTTTACTCACTTTTCTTTATATTTGAGATTGAGTATTATTTTTTTTGTTTGAATTGGATATCCTTTGCTGCAACTGCAACGACTAATTCTTTGAATCAGATAGAACTGTAAAAGATGATAAACATCGGTTATCACTTTTTCATCTTTTACTTTTTCTTTATCCTTCTCATTTGTGTGTCCAAATTATGTTTATTTGGAATTGTGACCAAGACTTTCTCATATTTATCATACCCTTTTCAAAATAAGTACCACCTATTGTTATGCAGTAGAGCCTGAACTGAATAGATACTAGCAAGTAATAAAATGTCTAAAACAAACATTACCGCATCAATTGCACCATTAATTATCTCCCTCTAAACTAACATCAATTACAGTATAATTTAAGTCTTTATTATAATTAAAAAAAATTATTTATTTTATATATTAAATAACTGGTGTATTTGATACTGTATTCATTTTTTCAATATACTACTTCAAAAATTAAACAGATCCTGCTGCTAATTAAAGATAGTAAATACTATATATATATATATATATATATATGTTTTATGTGTTACAGTAGTTTTTAATTTTAATTTTTGTCATTTGCTGTGTACTGTTTTCAAATTGAACTTTGCTTTGATTTTGTTCCAATCTAGATTTATACTAATTCAAATAAATTCGCTTGAACGTGCAGGGAATTTGTGTTACCAATTGTAATTACATTCTGATATGCTTATATGTAAAAATAATATTCTTATCTTTGTCTTAATTTTAACGAATCATATATCCATTCTTACATTACATACAAGCATTCTTTTGTTTGTGTCAACAACAAAAAAAAATTCTTCTGTTAATTTAAGCACTGTTTATTGTATTGCTTCTCATCATTTGCCACGTGCCTAGCTAACACCTAAATCCTAATGGTTCTATTCCACATGATGGTGATTCCTTGCATTTTAAAAACCACACACATAATTAAGGTTAAGGAGGGAGTACTATCATTACACATAAGATAGATCCACTTAAGAGTTTAGTACTGTTGTTAAGTATTACAGTACTACTATTAACATAAGATAAGAAACGTTTTTGACTGAACAAAACTAATTAATTGAAGAAAGAAAGAAAAACAAAATGAAACTACTCCAGAAACTCCAAGAAAATATTAGACACACAATGTAAAGCATTTCAACCGGCGGTGAATCAGGGTTTTATTTTAGTGAAGATAAAAAAAAAACATTTAAATCATTTTTTTGGTATAATCTTTAAAGCAATTTTTTTTCGAGACGGGGTATCCACAGCTTAGTAACTAATTTTTTTTGTTAGATTAGGGACACTTCAAAGAGTCGGACATCTGATTTATAGATTTAAAGTTTCTCCATATTCAATGTGAGAATTGAATCATCGACTCTTAGTTAAGGGAGGATGAGTCACAACTGTTCAAAGTAAAAAAAGAAATTTTTTTTGTAAAATATGCACTGTAAAAGACTTATTTGACTTACCTATATCAATTTAGCAAAAAAATTGTTTCAAGATGAATGTTACTCACTCCATTCTTAAATAATTGTTTCAATGACACTTATTTAGAAACCGTGTGAGTATTTATGTTGGGTCATGAGGGAACAGGGAGATAATCTATATTAGACACCATATTTTTATTAAAAACTTTAAATCATTAAGTTTATGGTTTTTTTTTGTTTTTTGACTAAAATTTTATGGGTCTTTTTATCACTTATAAAATGTTCAATCTCTACTAAACAATGTGAAACTTAACTTACTTCTCACATATCACAATAATTTATACTTCATTGTAGAATTAATTTATTTTTTAATTGTGCCCTCTAATTATTACTTGTATACTGCTTTTCAAAGTATTGTTATACAGAAATATTCAAGTTGAGGTATATATGTTAATTTTTCTCCATCAACATTATATTGCCACAGTTCGATCGAGCAAGGACAAGTATATCTCATATATGTTCAAGGTGAGGTCCTAATGAAACAGAGCACATTTCATAATTCATATGCGAATGTTTTACCTCCTCTAATATAATCCCTTCCATTCCTTCTTTATATTAGTAGTGTTTGGTTATATAGTGATAAAAACTGATTTAAAAGTTGTGTTTTTAGATAAATTAGCAGTATAATAACATTAATGTCAATAGAAGACATCATAACAATGTGTTGAACTCATCCCAAACTATAATACTATATATATGTCAAGTGCTCAATTTTGAATAAAATTTATATTTTATATCTTCAAAACATAAGTAGTGTGAAAGATTGATATTTGGATATTTCGTACCAAATAGAACTTTAAGTGTATGTTTAGTTCTGCTGTGATAAAAATTGATTTTGATAGATTTGACTTACCTAAAATTGATTCCGATTAAAAGTTTGTTGAATGTAAAATGATTTATGTTTGTATACATTGATATAAAAATGATTGAATAAAAAATTTGAGTGTAAAACTCAATTCTAAAATTAGAAGGTAGAATCAATATAACTTTGGATAAATCAAAATGTCAGAGAATCAATTACACAAGTTTAGAATCAATTCCGACTCATCTAGAATTGAAACCAAACATACACTATAATATTTTTATATGCACAACCAAAGAGACATACAATTATGTGAAGGTCAAAAATAGTGAAAAACTTAAATATTTTTAATGAAATCAAAATATCTGTGATGAATAAAATAGTTAAGAGCGCGCGCACATTCTTGGTACAGTCAAAATCAATATAAATCTGGACATATAACTGTAAACAAATTTACCATATAATTCACCAAAACATACTCGTAAAATAGTCCATTATATGTTTCTCTTGATGATTCCTTTAAAAACAACACAACACAAAGCAAAGCAATTTCATACTATGAATGAAGTACATTCAAAGCAAAGCGTGACTAGTAAAGCAAGAGAGAAAATAAAAATAGCAGAAATAAATTTGTTCCCGTAATTTTTTTCATTTATATTTTTTTGGTATTAACCCTCTAATTCTTAAAGGAAGAGGCCCTAAAAGGGCAGTGTTCGGCAGCGAGGTAAGACCCTGACAAGAAATTAGAAATTAGTGAGATAAACTAACCTAGGTTCTTCCGAAATTCGGAAGCTGGTTAACTATACTTGTCCCTAATGTCTTAGTGATCATATTAATAAGATAAAAAGAAACAAATATTAGAAGCAATTAAATGCCACACAGCTTGAAATTCCTCCCAAAGATGAAAGCGCAGTAAGCTTCAACGCAAGCATAAACAACTTGATCATCACTCAGAACTTTTTCACCCCAATTACCTGTTTTGATCTCTTCTTTCTGCTCCACTTTCATACCAAGGCACTTATAAACCATCTCCTCCATCGAATCATTCGCATGGCCCGGCTTTAACCACCTCAGATCAAAAGGATCTATATACATTAACAAACCATACTTCGAGTAGAGATTCCAGCGATGCCATCGGTTCCAAAACCCTGCGAATCTGCAGCCATTGTTCAAAAGAAATTTACAAAGACTTAGCGGTATGTAATCGGCCTGAGAGAGCTGGAATATCAGGCATCGCCTAGCGACGCAGAGGTGCAACGTGTTTACACCATGATCCATGCTCATGCCAACGATCAGTGCGCGCCGCAAGAGGTGGTTGTTGCCAAGGGAGAGTGTCGTATTGATCCACTCATCGACCACAGAGGCAAAGGAGGTAACGGTCACGTTAATGACACTTCCGTGAAGGTTGACGATGGCACTGCTGTGGTTGGAGAACTGCTGACGGTTGAGAATGGTGGTTGCCGCCATTCTTTTCTTTTTCAGTAACAGATGACAAAAAAGGTTTCGTTATGTGCCCTAAAAACGGTTACCTTATTTATAGTGTCAAATAGAAGTTTTTTTTTTTCTTCAGCCAATCAAATAAAAAAAAAATCTTGAAGATTTGAATTTAAAGGATTGTGTTGCCATTTAAGATTTTTATGAAAGTCGGTTTACAGTAAAAAAGTTAATTTTAGATTTTGATAGATTGATATTAAAAATTGCAACAAAAAAAAAAAGATTGATATTAAAAATATTTTAGATTTCAAAATATTTTATAGATTCTTAAAATTTGAAAAGATTTGATGATTTTTCTGAAGAAAAATAGAATACAGTGGAAATTTTTTCATAACTTAAACTTTTTTCCAATTTTCCACACAATAATACTACAAATGTTCATCAAACAAAAAATATATCATCAAACAAATGTATCGATAATGAGTTAATGACACACATGTGTAACTTTAATTAGTTAAGCTTACTAACAATCATCAAACCACATTCATCTTTTTTTTGGGTACATACCACAATATAATCATCTTTATCACCTACTAACATTTATCAAAATATTCATACTATCCTTGTGGAGGAATTGTTAAATGGCATTGGGATATTATGTAGCATATTAATTATTATACAGTATAATCAATTATTTGCCGAAAGAAATCAACAGTGTTTAATTATCTTTAGAGAGAATTTTAACCATTCTTTATAGTCTTATCGAGCTCGAATGATTAGTCTCTGCAGTTGCGTACAGAGATATCTGATTGAAACAAAATTATTTGCTGAAAGTAAAAAATGAAAAATTATTGCTGTGTATTAATCAATCAATCAAATTAAGAACACTTGTTGGAAAAAAAATAAGAAGAAAAGAAATGGACCAAAGATTATATTGAACAAGAGGATGATGGCAAGAAAAATCTATGACATGAAAAAGTTTCAAGAATTTTGGTGAAATAGTTGAAATGGTATTTTATTTGTATTTTTCATTAAAAAGTCTCGCAAAATCTTTATTATCTCGTGAATTTAGTTCAGTTAATAGGATATTTGTATGTATAATGTGTAAGGACTGGTGGGGGGGTTCAAACTCTGTATGTCAACTTATTTATTTTTAAGAGGTGGAAGGAGGGCATAATAGAGAAAATATAACTAAATTGTTAAAATGATAAAAAAAATAAAAAAATGAGGGAGTATTTAAAACAATGTTTATTTTTTTTTTATTAAGTAAGCTAAAAAGAATAAGGAAAACATAAAAGAGGAACTATTCACGTGGGAATAAGGTTCCCATTGCGTCATTTTTAAAAAGATCACAAATCCTTAAAGAAGAGAGATATGAGTCAAGATCTTGGGATATGAAGCCTCAAGTTTGGCGAAAATAACTTCTATTTTAGATTATTTTTTTCATAATTTGATAACTTATTCTTTTTAAACCATATGTTAAAAAAAAACATGGGCAAATTACACTAACCTCCCTTGAGGTTTACTCAAACAGCAAAAACACCCCCTCTAGTTTATAAGTGAACATTAATCTCCCTTATGTTTTTAGTTAAAACAACAAACACCCCCTATCTCCTAACACCGTTTGTCTACTGTCAAATCTCGGTCTGTCAAAAAAGTTTCAGTATATTGTGATAAAAAATACCTCTTTCCACTCTTTTGCATTGTATTCTTCCTAGTAATAGACTGCTTGCGATTTCTATTTTCTTGATGAGGATTAGACTGCTTGCAATTGTTTGTACAAAAAAAATGCTTTGCAAATGATTGAGTATAACACTCACGAGTGGTCATTGACAAAGGCAATTTGCAATTGCAACTATGCTAAAAACTTAAGATAAAACTGGAATAGAAGAGATAGTCTAAAACCAATCCAACAAACAACGAGAATGAAACTAACCCAACAAAGGAGAATGAAAAAAAATTGAAAAATCAAACTCTTGCTTCAGGTCATGTGTTGCTATTATGGTTGAAGGAAAGTTTCAGGGTGCTGGTTTCTTGGAGGAATGAAGATGAAGAAGCAAGACCTCTTAGAATGAAGGCACCTACAAGGGTTTTAATTTTCTGATGAAAAAATAAAGAAAAAAAGAAAAGAAAAAAGTAACGGAAGTTAACATGTTACACGGCAGGGGAGGTTAGTGGTGAGTGCAAAAATTGTGGGGGTGTGAGTTACATTGGTACAAACTTTAGAGGAGGTGAGTGTAATTTCCCCAAAAAACATTAAACCACTTTTTCATTAAGATTTTAACACAAAATCTAATAATTACAAAAATGCCACTCCATCGTCCACCCCACCCAACACAACACAACTTTGTCCTCACCAGAACGCAGAACCAGATCCTCCTTCAAATCTTTTCCCTCATCAGAACGCCACCGCTGCTCCTCCCACCACCGCCGTTACAACACGGAACTCCATCCCCTCGCCACTGTTAGTGATGTTTTTAATCTCCTCCGATTTCCCCTTTGCTCTTCTATTTTTTGTTGTTGTTGTTGTGTAGTAATGAATGAATTTGGTTTTTAATCTGATTTGTATAATTTAGTTTTGGATTTGATTTTGTTCCATTTTTAGTCTTCACATTTTATCACTGCCACTACGCATTCTCCATCCCTTCACAATTTATTCAAATACTATCATTAGTCTCTATTATTTCTGCTCTTCATTTTCACATTTGCAATGTAGTAGTAAACCATTCGAAAAATAAAATCTTTCTAGCTTATTTTGTGTAATTGTACGTTGCTTACTTGAATATATATTGTTGTTGATGTTTTCCCAGGATTTTCTTCTTTTACAACTTGTGAGCGTGATCAGTTTTATCATATGGTTGAATAAGTATTTTGGACTCCATATGAAGAAAGTAAAGAGAGGTACATATAATTATTGCTGCAGTGGTTATTTTGTAGCTCAATTAATAGATTTTGCCGCTATTTGTGGACTTTAAGGTATTACTTGCTTTATAAATTTTAGCTTATTTTGGTCGCTACCCTTAGCTAGCTTTTTGAGTCTAGCTCCGACACTTTATGTTTGTAAAGGACAGTGAAAATTGAACGATACACGAATCAACATTTATGGTTGGAGGGGGTTTTCTTCAATCGTTTTCATTCGAGGGATGGATTGCTTATATGGAAAAATTGGGATTCCATAGTAAATCACTTTCATTGATTATATACGAGTGCTTGTATGCACTTTTCAATTGTTGCATTTTCATTGATAAACTGAAAGTAATTTGCAAAAAATCTCATATTTCTAAACAGGGAAATACAATTTACTGGAATTGAGGTGCTAAGTAAAGTACATTGGTTTATTAGTAAATGGCCAAATCAAGTATGGGTACATCTGTTAAGAACAAGGAAAACTATAATGGCATGAGGAGTGGGACCTGGAAGCAGAAAGAGTTGTTTTTTCTGGTGACTTATGCATTTGTTTTCTATGTTATCATCATTAGACGTTCCCTTCAACTCTCTCATGGTATATTTCTTTTTTCAGATTTTCCTCCATAACTTGTTTCTGTAATTATGTCTTCTGGGGTTTTTTTTTATGGCATTTCCTGCTTAATTGCTGAAAATTATGTACTTTGTTTTTTATTATTGCAGATCACTACAAAAAACTATTCGGTTTACGCCCAGGATGGCTCATACCTAATCACCTCAATGTATGATTGTGCCCTTTCTATCATTATGACCATTTGTCTGTAAGTATTTTCAGTGGTTGGATTGCACACCCTTGCATTTTGTTGCTGATTAAATGTATGTCCTGTTTGGTTTTGTGTAAAGGATGTCTCAGATGCTCAGTGGAGGAACTTTCGAGGAAATTTACCTGTTCTAACTCTTGTCTTTGGAATTTTCACTCTTTTGGCACACTTGATGAGGGCTTTCTTCAATTTGAAAGTGAGAGGAATGTCTGTTGTCTGGCTTTTATTTTCATTTGCCTATCTATCATATCTTCATGGAGCATGGTATGGAATTCATAGTTCATTTTGATGTTGTTTCTTTTGATATTGACATTATTTTCTTTGTTCGGTCTAATTTTCTGTTTGTTTCAATTTGCAGCGTCATATTTGTGCTTTCAATAGCTACTATTAATTTTCTTCTTGTTAAGGTGTGTAGTAAACTTAATTATATATGAAGGTTGCATTTGCAACAAGCATTCAACCCCAAGATCCCTACTAAAGAAATATGGGTTTAAACTTAAATCAGTTTTGTAGTTTGTAGGTTGGTTAAGCTTTGAAGTTTCAACATATTTATTTTTTTAAGAACATGAATGGCCAACATATAGAATATCACTTAGAGCTTTGAAAGCCAAATAAATTAACTTATGAGTTATTGATGGTTTAACCTGTTAGTTAATATTTGACTATCCACATATGTGATCTACTACTTATTCCTAAATTGATGATGTTTTGGACTCTTGGTCTATCATTTAATTAATATATTTCTATCACACTATTCCCCCAGTTATCATGTAAGACTAAAATGATATTTCTGCAGATATTTGCACGGAAAAAGTACTTTCCACTTATAATTTGGAGCTACAACATATTTTTTCTTCTCTGTAATCGAATTTATGAAGGATATTCATTCTCTGTGTTTGGGTAAGATGCATCCAATTGGTTGTATTTACGCATTTTATGGTAAGTTTAATCCTATTCTTAATTAAGATTATGTATACAATGCAGGCAACAATGGATATTTTTGGACAATTACCGCGGCAGCTTTAGGTGGCACATATGTTTCAACTTTGGTAATTTATTGAGTTTCGATAGCATATAAAATTGAAACTATCCATGTATTTGTGGTTCATATATATCTTTTAAGTAACCTATTTTTTCCCATGTCGCTGGTTGAACAATTCTCATCCGTGATCTATCACCAGCATTCATATGAAGTTGTGAAAATTGCAAACTCAATCATTCCTCAGTTAATTTGAAACTGCTTTTATCTTTCGCTGATTTATTAATTAGGACATTATGGGCTAGAATATTAAATTAAATTCAATTTTATTGTGCATTTACTAATTTTATGTACATGTCTTTCTATAACATGACGGGAAATATAGGTTTCTTTATATCTAAGCGTAGTTATTTGTGGCAGTTGTTTTGCGCATGATAAGCTTTGGATTGGATTATCATTGGACAAATCAAGATTCTCATTTTGATCAGGAGGTATTACTATATTAAGGAATATTGTACTTGTTTGTTTTGACTATAAGTTTCTATTCTACAGTCTCTCATAATTTGATACGGTTGTTGTGAATTGTTATTTATTGCCAGGGCAAATAAATACTATAGAAACTGTATTATAAAAAAGTAACTTTCGATATTACCTCAAAGTGACTGCCTATAACGTAGATTGTGTTTGATTTATATTTAATAAATTTTTGCCTTGGACGCTTCACTCCACAATTTTGTAAGGCCTGACTGGTTTTATTAGTTTGTAGTGTACTTATGTTTCTACAGATTTGCTTATCGTCTGAGAGAAACCATGTTGATATTTTAAGCTAAAACCTATAATGAAGTTGTCCCAATGGTTCTTAAATAGTCGAATATTTAGGCAACACATTTCTTGAAAGTAGAAACATATTAGCTTGAAGTTTCAGCGTCTAATGCACATTTTGTCATGTAGTTATTGACATGTTAACTGATTCATGTGGTCTATAATAATTTTGTCAATATTTTGTTCTTTGGTGATTGCAGAAACATTGTCAACGTTGTCATATTTGTAAATCAGGAAACACATGCTATCAAGCTTTACAGGTTAGGATAGCTGCTATTCAAAATGAAGCATGGGGTGAAATATCGTTGCTAAATTATGTTTTACGCTTCTTTTTCCTTCAAGTTTTCCATTTTTATAATTTCCTATTCGGCTTGTGGTGGGCTGGAGGCATGTTTTCAAGTTCATAGTTTTAATTACATTATCAGGAGAGAAGTCTACACATCAACAAGTTCGGATATGTCGTATACCTTAGTTATTTGGTGTATGCACCACTCTATATTGCCGGTCCAATAGTGAGCTTCAACGCTTTTGCTTCACAGGTGTGTGACTGAAAGTTATTTTTGTGATATAAGCTTCAAGATTGAATTTCATTACAAATGTATGGTTGTGATCTATCAATCTTTGTGAAACCTTTAGGGCTGACGTGCATCGTCATCTTGTTATTTTCCGAAATTGAAGTATATGGAAGATATTATATGTCTAAATTGGAGAAAAAAAAACAATTTGTCATCATTGTCTGGAGTTTGAAACTTTAATCAACTATATAGTCAAATGCAAATGTAATCAGTTAAAACACTTGGGCGAATTTTCTATAATACAATCAAACTGTTCTTGTATTGCTAATTTGCTAGTTGTTGTCAAGTTTCTTTAATGGTTGCTTGAGTTTATGTTATGTTGATGGTACTGGTTCGTTTTTGCAGCTAGACGTTCCTCAAAATAGTCATTCAGTTAAAAATGTGATGCTCTATGGTTGCCGTTGGGTATTGTGTTTTATCCTCGTGGAGCTCATGACACATCTATTCTACTATAATGCCTTTGCTAATAGGTGAGTGCTTTAACACTCAGTAAAACACGTTATATTTAATTTTTTAATCTAATTTTATCCTATGGTAGCTGAAATATTTCTTCATCAATCAGTGGTTTGTGGAAGCACTTATCTCCTATGGACGTGTTCATCATCGGGTATGGGGTAAGAGAATACATGTGCATCATTTCACATAAGTGTTTCTACTGAACCTAAATACACATAGTCAAACCTACTTAGTGAGATACTAAGGCTTAGTGGTGGTGGTAGTTTGATAACTATAGTACTATACTTCCAATTTAGGCTACCATCATGCTATTATTCTTTAACACTTTTATTATGTATTTGTTTCAGGTCTTGAATTTTATGTGGCTAAAGTTTTTATTGATCTGGCGCTTTTTTAGGTTCTGGTCACTGGTATGTTACTTGCTCTTTTAGCATCTAACTTCTAAGCATAAATGTCCATGTATATACGTGGAGAAAGTCATTACTTTGGAATTGTGTTGTAGGTGAACGGAATTGAGGCTCCTGAAAATATGCCAAAATGTATTAATAATTGCTACAACTTGGAAGGCTTTTGGAAAAATTGGCATGCTTCCTTTAACAAATGGCTTGTGAGGTGCAATCAAGTCTTTTACCTTGATTTTCCATTGAGTTTTTAGTTTTTCCTAAATAATAACTTAAATTTGACTGGTTGGAAATTCAGGTATATGTACATTCCTCTTGGAGGATCTCGGACAAAGCTCCTAAATGTGTGGGTTATATTCACTTTTGTTGCCATCTGGCATGATTTAGAGTGGTATGCTCCCTTTATTGCTCAGTTGAATCAATTCAATTTGTAAAAAAGTTGCACATTCTTTGACCAAATATTTTATGCTTGATTATTCTCATGAACCTTAGGAAGCTTCTTTCATGGGCATGGTTGACATGTTTATTTTTTATCCCCGAGTTGGTATTAAAATCAGCCACAAAAGCATTTCAGGTAATGTATATCCTTGTTTTTATCTTCTAAATTTTCCAAGGTCGAAAATTTTGATTCAGAGTTAAATTTGAATATCAGGCTGAAAGTTCTTTTGGGGAATTCATATTTCGTGAACTCAGTGCTGTTGCTGGTGCAGTTACAATCACTTGCCTCATGGTTTGTCCCTGGTTGACCTTAGAAGCTAAGCATATATGATTTTTATAATTCATAGTTATTTTTTGTCATAGCGACTTCAGTAGCCATTCTTTCTGTTAAGTTTTAATGTTGAATGGTTCTCACTTATGTTCTGGTAGATACTATCACATTTTGTTTATAAAACAAAAAGATAGTCAATATCTAATTTGAAAGCCGTGACTTTTGTTAACAGGTGGCAAATCTGGTTGGTTTTGTTATTGGACCAAGCGGTATTAACTGGTTGCTTTCTTCTTTTCTTCGCAAGGAAGGTCTGTTGAGATCCTTAGCTGTTTAACGTAGCAAAAGTTACGTACATTTTTTAATTAATTACGAAATTCCATTTCACAGGGTTGCCTGTTCTAGGGGGTTTGCTTATGACATTTTACGCTGGAACAAAGGTGATATTAAGTGTTTTCTATCGGTTTGAGTTGCTTTCTTTTCCTCACATGTGTTTTCTAATAATACTCTACATGTGTATCTGCAGATTATGGTCCACATAGAAGAAGCAAAGAAAAGGTAGTCTTGAACCAGACAACTAACTGTATGACCATAATTCTTAGTGCAAATTTATGTTTAGTGCTAGTAGTTTCATATCTGATACAGAACAGTTTGTTTGACTGTGGAGGTATCTGTGGGGTATGATTTTTGGCCCATTTTACGGATTTGCTTATGCATCGTACATCAAATAGGGAGTCATGCGATCGAATTTTGTACAACATACAATGTAAAAATCATTGCTAACAGAAACTACAAATATGAAAAAAGTAAATCTGTTGAAAATAGGGTAGGTTTTCATAATGAAACTTGGATTTCTCCATTGCCCCCTTTTTTTTGTGGCTGAGAAAATGTTCAAACATTGAATTTGACACCGACACTGCAAATTTTGTTTTCTGTTCTATTATGTTGTTTTCAATATATGATCTGAGATATATTCGTATCATGGCAGTTCCAATCTTTTTTAAAACCATTGTTTCCATTTATCTTTGCCTTTTTTTATTTGACCGTTTCATCGATCTTTGGTTATTTGTGGTTCAATGAAACATGTCAATCAATCGACTGAATATCTCTCACCATGTACCTGTAAACAATGGATCGTTTGAGTTCAACAAAATCTAAGTAGATATAGTACAAAACAAATAAACTTGGGACACAAGTAACCAAATAATTGTTTATTTTATTTTTTAAAAATTGTATACTCTAGTTATAACTCTTAATTCTCAATCACCCAGACATCATATAATCTTCATTGGGGGGGGGGGGGGGGTTGGGGAGACAGTGTTACAAACGGTATCTCAAATTTGACATTCAAATAAAAATAACTGTGGTGAGTTAACCGTCATTAGTTTTTTTTTTTTTTTATAAGCAGTTAACCGTCATTAGTGTTGAATTAAATAATGCTCTTAATGAATCAAATATTGCTATTAATGACATATTAAGCTGGTAAACTACAAGATAGGTAACCTCCACATGTGATACATAAACTTTATTGTCTTTTAACATAGCATAATTCAAACTAATCACATCTATTTCATAATTCAACAAATTACATCAGAACATGTTGCTTCACTGAAAAATACGATTTAGGGTTGCTGCCAACCGAACTCCTCCTTGAGCTAATCGCAGATTGACTATCGGCCAACGTGATTGGAAATAATCATCTGCAGGGTATTGTTTCATGATACAGTGAGAAAATGTAAATGAAAAAACTCTACTTACAAAACTACCATAGCTTACCTTCTAGTACAGAATCCTCAGGGGCACCTTTATATGCCCATTGACAAGCATCCTTAATACCTTCAGATGCATACCTAAAACATTACCCAAGTTAAAGAAGTAGCTTTATAAAGAAAAATGTTGGGGATTTTCTAGCTATAGAGTTTTGGACACAAATTAATTGTTATTACTAGTAATGAAGGTTGCGAGATATAATGCTAATGGTAATGAGACATACGTATTTGGGCATGTGGTCTCATCAGAACTACAAGCTTCCCATCCTGCTACTTCATCTGACCATGTTTTCTGTATCATAAACGTTGAAGTAAACATTAAACTACATTAAGTAATTCCTTTTATCGAGTACTAGTAAGTATCTGATGCAAGATTGTACGGATGTTTTGTAAAAATGACAGGAAATAGAGGTGTGAAATTTAGTCGCGTGTCATTAAATAGATAGATAACAGAAGGTTGCTGGGTAGAATACCGTGATATTTTCTTGAATGGCACTGATCAAGTCATCTCTGTTAGAATCATAGAATGTTTCTTCTGCTGTTTCAATTATGCTAGCATCCCAAACCTATGTAGGACAAAGTTAGTCAGTACAGTAGATAGTGAAATTGATCAAGTTGTAGTTTTTAGCTGATGAGAATTGGGATCACTCACATGGTGAAGATTTTGCTTCCTTGTGTACCAATGAACATTAATTAAATTTCCTCCCTTGTCTGAGGTAAAGCCCGTATGTAGAGGCTTCAAATTAACCAAGCAAAAAATAAGCATTACGTTAACTAAATTACGAATTAAGATATAAACTTACAATAAGGGAGATTCAAATCTGGATTTCCTAAAGTTAAAAATTCCTCATTCACCACGTCAATGATGGTTGGATCGAGATGGTGCGTGAATACGGAATTTTTGGAGACATACCTGATGGACATCTCCCATAAAATGAGAAAGGAAAAGAAGCGCTTGAGTGAGGTTATCTGGTATTGTTATTTCACCATGTGAAACAAGAATTTGGTTAGTCACCAGATAAAAGGTGATATAGTAAGAGGAAAGAAACTCAGTTTTTAGGGGTTATAGCAAGGATTTCTTACATTGAGTGTCTTTGCCATAGTCAAGAAGCTGGGTGGTGTAATTGTTAATAGCTCCCACAACACATCTTCCTTTCACACCATCCAAATCCTTGCAATCCCCTGAATGAATGTTTAGATAAGTGGTAAGTACAATACAACATTTCATGTTAGCCAAAAAATATATAAATAAATCACATCTTACACTTTAAAAGTCATTGGATTATCATAAATATATAGTATTTGGAATCCCAAACTCTCTTTTGTAGGGAGAAAAAACACTCAATCAGAATCAAAGAATCTCGTCTGTTGGATGAAAATCACACAATCCGTGTTCTAATTTCATCAAAACAATTTTAAAATGCAATTTAAAATATGAACCAACGTCTAATCTGCATCCAACGACCGAGATATGGGCATGACAGGAGAGGCAAATAAGCGAGCCATATAAGCAGAATAAAAAAGGAACTTACTGTTATACTGGAAATTGCAAAGACGAGGAGGTGTATCAGCATAGTGCAAAGGAGAAGACCAACGAAGATAAAACTTTACATGATCAGCCCATATGCACACACTTGCCAAGTCATTTTGTGCATAATCTGGCAGCAATTTTTTCACAGCTTCTGCAGCTGTATCGCTGAGGCGAGACTGTACACAAAGAGAAAAATAATTTGATACCGGTTACATATACATGTATAATGTGTAATTTTTACAAAATCACGATAATTCACCGTGTTTTAGAATCACTGATATCAAACATAGGCTAAAACATACATGGCGAAAATAAGAGAGAAAGATGATTAGTCACCTGAGCGATCTTACAAGTAATGAAATGACCATCTTCTCCCCAGCCTTGAATGTTTTGAAACAAAAATATGAGTGATACTATTGCCACTAACTGGATCTTGTAATACTCCATTTTGTTGTTTCTTTCACTAACTATGCAAATCATGACCTTGCACTACGCTTATATATGATAAATGTGAAATGTGAGACGTGTATAAATAAGCAACGAGATTGGGATTTTGGTGTGAACTGTGTGAATGAATAAAGTGAACGTTATTAAGCGTTACGTCACTTTGAAAGAGTGTAAAAGCTGGCTAAAATGCCAAAAATCAGTTTATAATCAAATTGATGGAATCAGGACATAATGATACCTTAATCAATTAATGTATTTTAAAAAAATATATATATCTTAATTAATGGATTTAAAATAACTTTACGATCTTTGATTTTATTACAGTTTTATCTTTGATTTTTTTAATAACATGATATTTTTTTGATAAAATGACATGATCTTTGTTCTTTTTGAGTCAAAGATAATACTTTTTTTTTTTTACTAAGAGTCAAAGATAATACTATATAAAAAAAAATACTATATAACATTAATTAGTATTTCTGTAAAAGAAAACATTGTACATATTTTCTATATTATTATTATCATTATCAATAATGTTTATCAAGGTAATTTTTTAAAATTAAAAAATATTTATATTTGTAAAGATTATATCAATAAAAAGAGAAGCTAAAATAAGAATGAAATATTGTATTTAGTTTTATTTTTTAGTCAAAAGTTTATTATATTTTTAGTTAAGTTCTAAATTATAATAATTTTAAAATTTTAAATCATTACAAAAAATAAGTTATTTTGAACCTCTATTTAGAATTGAGTATGTCGAACCCATTTAAGAGGGTAAATAGTAGTAATTGTTTAAAGAATAAATTACTTTTTTTTAGTAAAAAAAAGTAATGCAAAATAAACTAAACTAAGATATTAGATTTAAATGATTAATAAATTTTATCAATAGGAGAATTCGAATTTAAATTTGATTTTTGAGTTCGTGTCCAAGTATTTTTCACTTATGTGCTATAAAGAAAAATTCTTGTCACTAAACTACTTGATCAAAACATATATCAAATTAATATTGTCCAAATATATATATTTACATTTCACTTTATGTATATTAAAAAGAAAAAGAAAAAAGGAATATATACGGAGTAAAATAAATTTCTATTGTCAAACAATAACAACCATTTATTTCGTCATGACACTCCACTTCACCCACTTTATTGATATAACATGAAAGTTTGAATTATTCTAGTTCGATTGTCACTATAAAATTATTTTACGGAATTACTTAATCCAAGTGAATATTTTATAAATAAATAAATAAACTGATTGTATAAAAAAAAAAACTGATTTAGAAAACTTCTCATTTTCAAATAAATTTTAAAATGATTAAACACGTCATAAGCAACTAAAATTACTTTCCAAGAGACACTTTATACCATATTCACAGGCCCGGTGATGAAGCTAGGCAATATAGGCTTCATCCTCGGGCCTCCAAATTTTAGGGGCCTCATAAAAAAAAATAGTTCTATTATTATAGGTTCAATCATATTTGATTCAAAGAATGTAGTAATAAATATTTAATAAAAAAAATGTTGTTTCGTATTTCATGTTTAAGTAGTTAAATATATTTTGATGATATTGATTAGAATATGATCATTTTTATCATGTTAGTTACAGAGATAAATAACTAATTTTGAAGTTGTTGATGTTATTTATAATTTAAATAGATGATGTTTTCTTAAAAACAAAAATAGTATAGTATATATTTTTTTTGGTACAATTTTTTTTTTATTAAGGGTCTATTTTAATTATTTGCCTCGGACCTCCAAAATGTCGGAACCGGCACTGCATATTCATAAACCAAAGACTGTTATTAGTTATTTGGATTATTATTATTAGTTTATTATTATGTACCAATTTGTTTTCCTTCCCCGGCAAAACAGCCAGAAAATGACATATTGTGGAGAGTGAAAGGCACTCTGTTGCAAGCATTTTTTTTTGTTTTGAAAGATAATGAATATTATTAAAGGATAATGTCCTTGAACAAATAAGCTACAATATCTGTTGGGGGTGTTTCTTCTAACCAAACCTGTTGGGCTCAACATGGGCCAAAGAAGCTAGCAGATGGGCAGCCTTATTTATTGGCCTCCCTCTTAATATTGAAAATCTTAAATTTACCCCTCCCTATTACAATTAACTCTCCAAATATAATTTCCCAGATACGACTTAGGAAGCTCGCGCTGACCATCACCAAACGGATCACTTGTTCGTTGTCACTCTCGACAATCATTTCTTTGAAACAACAATCGATATTTAAATCTTGCATTTTGTATCGATATTTATGAATATACCAGTTGGTTTGATAACATTTTATCCTTTCACAATAATGTAAATTTGTAATCAAACTACTAAGTCCAAGATACAAAATATTTTTTTTTTCATTTGTTCCATTTGCTTAGTTTTTAGGTGATATAACAAAAGCTTTTGTAATCAAACTATTATGTCCCGTGAGTCTAGGATAGGACATTTGCATTTGAACCTTAATACATCAACTTATTAATTCTAATGTTGATATCGTTTTGTTTTTTGTTACTTTATAAAATGAATTTCAATAATACACTCTGTCACTATAAATAATATAAAACGATGAATATATAATTATTATTAATTGACTTGTAATATTATTATCCATTCTCTATACTTTTTTCTTATAAAAGCACGTGTATATACATTAGGATTTGGATAATATCTTTAGTATCAATCCGTTAGATAGAAATTTCCATGAAACACACGTTTTTTTTATCTTACTGTACTTTGGTTCAATTCAAGCACTAAACCTTTTCAAAGATATAGTTTGAATCCAAGTTGTGACCACTGACCATGACCAATTAGGAAAGTTCCAAATTTCAACAAATATAAATCTCTTCTTCTTTTAAATGTTTGGTACTCTCACTCTGGTCATCATTCATATCCACATCCGCGTAATAATTCATCATACAACAAACTCATAATATTAATAATCCAACAACCCAAACAAATTTCCT
This sequence comes from Trifolium dubium, assembly GCA_951804385.1. Taxonomy (NCBI): domain Eukaryota; kingdom Viridiplantae; phylum Streptophyta; class Magnoliopsida; order Fabales; family Fabaceae; genus Trifolium; species Trifolium dubium. The sequence goes on from OX638064.1 coordinate 57,431,402, forward strand.
TACGTGGAACTCAATATTCTCCCATTTTGTTACAAACATTAACATATTCATTGAATTGACTATATATAGTCTATAGCACACATTACATGAACTACTTAATTACAACTAACCACCCCTTAATTTGGCTTAGTAGTTATATATCATCAAACTTTTTCATTTCTCATTGTCATATCAAACAACTATCATCTCATCACTTTAACAACAAACAATTATTAGTATAAATAATAACTTTCATTTCCCTTTAGAGTTTCACCTTCTTCTAAAAAACGAAATTAAAAATGACACAAGTTCAAGTTCAAGCCACTCACAAATTTAACCATTTCCTCAATTTTCTTCAAAACCAATCTCAAACTTCTTCTATAGCTCTCAATCTCTGTAAATGCTGTGCTTTTTTTCTCGCTCTATTCGCCACTTTTCAAGCTATTCACATCATCAAATTCACCAAAAGAATTACTCCTTCTACTTCTAACCATTCTCTCGTCACAGAATATGATTACACTGACGATGAAACCTGCTCGTTAGCGTCCACGTCATCGGAATTTGGAGACGATGAAGAAGAAGAAGATGAACAAGAAAATGAAGATGAAAATAGAACCGGTGAGTATTTTCGAATCAGAGGTGACGACAACGGTGACGACGGTGGATTTCTACGGAGTTGTCGTCGTAGCATCGGCGATATCTTTTCGCTATCAGAAATCGCTAATAGCGAAAGCGTGGTGAAGCTTTGGGATACTATAGGATTTGGATTAGAATTTGGATTAGACGATTTTGATTCCTACGACGACGGACGTATCGTTTCGGTTTACGGTGCTGATGAGAAACCGAGCGTGTCGCCGGCGGTTATGGTTACTGACGGAGAAAATGCGTCGGGGAATTTGCTATGGGATACGCGGCTCCGGCGTCGGATACCGGCGGTGACAGCGGAGTGGGCGCCTAGCATCGGAAGCGCCGTTGGAATTGATGGACGTTATGAGTTAACGGTTGGTGACATGAGGAATGTGAGGTTGCCGCCGTTAGGAGATTTAACGGAATCCCAACTAGATTTGTGGTGGCCAAATTCCTGCATGTTTAGAATTTAATTAATACACTCTATTATCCATTTCACAATTTATATCTATTTCTTTCTAAATTATGAAAAGAGATGATAAAAATTAAAAAGGAATGTAAGAAAATTATATTTTGTAATTGTAAATATTAATGCAATATAATAACTTATACGGTCAAATACATTTTACCTCTTAATTTATAAGTATAGTTTTACTTTTCAAAGGTAATTTTTCTAATTAAATAAGCTTGTGGCATAATTTCACCATAAGAGGAATAAGATTACTTAATAAGGTCTATACTAAGCATACCCAACATGAGAGTTTCAGGCTTTCAGCAGGCAAACTTTGTTTACAGAAAGATAAAAATTTCAAGCAAACACAACCTGAACTGAAATTGATATTACATTCCTTCTCATAATCTACAACTGTCGAACCGGAAAATTACATAAATTTCCTGTAACAATTTAACTCTAAACAAAAATATAATTGCAGCTGCCGCCATTACATTTAGATATGTCTTTAGTCTTTACTTCCAAAGATAAAATAGAAAACAATTTCATATAAAACTACAAAACTTTTCTTTTTTTCATTAACCCAGTAAAAGATCAAATATAGATTGTTCTGTCAATGAAAAAGATATAGGGATTGCTAACTCGAAATGACAGTTTCCCTTATGTGTGAGATTTATTCTTTTTCAACCTTTTGGTTTTGTGCTTTGGCTTGCGGTTTTGTTTTGGAGATAAATGGTTATCTACATCAGCATTTTTTCCAGCAGAAGGGTTACTGCTTGAAGGCAAATCTTCATCAGAACTAAGTACCAAGTCCTCTACAACATCTTCATCAACGGCTTTTCTCTCTTTCTGATGTTTTTTCCTTTTTCCTTTTGTTTCGGTAGGTTGTTGTTTTATCCTGAAAGCAAAGCATTCCTCAGATAAAAAATACAAAGAAATTTGTGTTTGTCATCGTGTAGACATGTGCCAGAATGATATGTGTATTTGTGTACGCAGCTGGGTTTGTCAGTGAAAATGAACAAAGAAAAAGAGCAATACTTGTCATTTCCGGGTAACCAGGATGAGCTAAAGGCAGCAGTTCCATTGTCATTATTTTTGGCATCTTCTTCGTCACTTTCTGATGCTTCATCACCAAAAACAGAGGATTCTTCTCCAACAAGAACACTGGAAAATTTGAAGTTATCATATAAGAAATCTTTATCATAATTCATAACAATGATTGCATGTTGGACAAATTAATCCATGCGAATGAACATGATTTTAAAGTTCAAACCTGGATTCCGTTAACGAGCTATTTTTCTGTTGGGCTCTCTGGCGGAGTGTTAAAACATACTTTGATAGTGCACTAGAGGCTGACTTCTTGTCATCCTAATAAAATCAAGTTCACTGTTTTCAATTCTCAAATATAAATGGCATTTAATTAAAAGAATAGTGAAATTAAGGTGTGAAATAATAAGTGGGACGATAATCTAAAGTCTATACACTTGATAAAAAAAGAGAAGAAAATTGCAAGACAGAAACATTAAACATCTAATTCCCACCATAAGCAAGTGTTTAGCCAGATAGATAGACCAAAATGAAATGACTTAATAGCATATTGTCAGTCATTTCATTGGTATTCAGCAATAACAGCAACAACCTAGAAGTACTAGCTTAAGAAAGAAAGTTTTTATGCCGGTAGCTGAGAGAGAGCTCGGAAGAATTGAAATATGGTACAGGCTACAATGTAAGTATTAAATACATGAATGAAAAAGGTCAACCAACATCCGACAAAGAAACAACCAATACTCTCCTCGCCAAAAGTTAAGAGAAAACATGAGCAAACCTCAAGAAAAGATGATGCCGCGGGATCATTAGGTAGAAAGGAAACCGACACGCGCTTTTCATTCACAAACTGGACATTAGCCTCGATCTGTGTGTGGAAATATTAAATATTAGAAATGAATGTCACAAGATCTGCTGCATACCAATGATAAAAGTAAAAGATAAAAGGTTTATGATCAGTTTAATAGAGAGATACCTCGCGTATAAGCTGCTTCATTTCTCTTCGAAACCTCTCAACTTTGGTCAATTTGCAAAAGCTACGCAACCTCACAATTGGAATAAAGGACAACTCCATGAACGCAACTGAATAACTCCACAGTGCTAGGTGTTCTGCAAGTTCTTCAACCACAGAAAAAACACAAGCCTCTTGAAATGTTCGCGTCTTTAGAGTCGGCTTGCTAACCTGATATGAAAGAATACCTCTAAGGTTAGGAAGGTGGATTTCAACAAAAGCACATTGTCACCCAAGTCATGTTATGAGTACCTTCAATATGCTGCGTAAATCAACAGCTTTGCCAACACCTCCTGTAGGGGGTCTATTCAACTCTTTCATCTCTAGCATATCCAAAAGGAGCATAGATACTGGTACAAAAGATTGGGTAGAAGCTGCAATCTTGTTCAGCATCCGGATACATCTCAACCTAAGGGGAAAATACCTAGCAGTGGGAACTAGACGGGCTACCCCAGATATTATTTGGGTCAGCGGATATGCAAGTTGCTTAAAGTCAGATTGAGAACCGTAAGCACATACAGCATCAGTCCAAAGTTCAAGAGAGTTTATGAACTTCCATTCATAAACCTTGCGAAAAGCTTCCTGAAGAAAACATTCAGACAGAGAAAGAGCAAGATTAGGACCATACGAAAAAACTATCAATAATGCCCAAACAACTTGTTTCAATTTGTGAAAAGCTTCAATCAAACACAAGCAAACAAAACTATTAAAAAAATGCCTGATCACATTTCCACTACTCATTGTTAATGAGATACGGAAGTGTCAAGTGTCAACCTCAAAAGTCAAGATAGATCAAGTGTTAGAATTGGATCCAGGTGATTGATGGTATGCCTCTAGTCATAATTTTAGCTTTGACCAACAACCTTTCTATATTTTTGTATTCTTACTGATAAAACCACACACACACTTAATACTTATTTTTGAACAGACAGAAAATCGAATTTGGAAGTCATGGCGCAAAACGTTCAAGAGAAAATTATGCCATGCTTGATCAAAGTAAAACTAATTAAAATGCAAATATATTCAGACTCGGTCAGCAAGGACAATTCCATAATTCAAAATGTTACAAGGCACTTCTTACAGTACACCTAGGAAGAGAGTAACGTGTAGGACAAATAAACAGCACCTTGGTTTTTGTATCGAGTGCGTCCCTTAAAATCATTGCTAGCTGTCGGATAAAAATGAAGGCATGTTGATATGCAGTCGCAAGATCCACACCAAGAAGCTCGATGACACAGTTGCTAAGAAAACGAATATGTTTAAGTTTTGCAGCATTTACAAACTGGCAATTCAAAACATAGGCTTTATATATTCCTTTGAAGCAATCATCTATGCAGCCAGATCCCGAACCAATGGAAATGCATAACTCTCTCAAAAATAGACAAGAAACAACCGGAAGGGCACCTCCACCAGTACCCCAGAAATGAAGAGCCACCTGATAAATTCAACAAAAAAGTAATTTGCCAAATGAATAGACATATGATAAGTTACACATGTCCTAGAAAATCACAATGTCGCTAACCAGAGGCTACACAAATGTTCACTACATTGAAGCTTTTTCATTCACATTAACAGAAGTATATACTTACACAAGGAAAAAGAACTGCATGCAATAGTAAGTTTACCAAATGATACTATTATTAGTCTTATATAAGGAAAAATGTATCATTATTTGGTTCAGATTTTAGAAAGTTTTAGCTGATTGTTGTACGTGTATTAAGTTGATTCGTCAATTACCGCAAAAGATTCAAGGGTGCCACAATCACCTAGCATTGGCAGACATATTCACAGACTTAAAAAGTACTAATTAATGTTCACCGACAAGGTGAAATAATTTTGTAGCGAACATTGATTAGAAGATCACTGACATATGTGTACCTTAACGTATTTCCTTAGGAGCGAAGGAAAAGCAGCCAATAACAATGAAGAATATTTAAGCCGGTGTAAAGTAAATGATATCATTTGCGAGTCAGTCATTTGATTCAAAATGTGGAGAGCATTTCCAAGGTAGGATTTCACTATATGGCCATGAGTCCTCCATTGTTTTGTGTTCATCAAATCTGTTACGATCTCTTTTCTTCCACCGGAAGCAGGAAGCTTCAACAAATTTCTTAGTATTCCATCCATTTCATTAAGTACAGTCAACATTATTTTGTTGAACACGACACTAGACATTACACTAAGTTTTGCCATAGACTCATTCTCCTCATCATCACCATAGTGGCATGCTGTCCTAAAAGCCCTCATCAAGGAACGAACCGCATTTAAGCTCCCACTTTCTTTGATTGATTTACACCATAAATCAACCATAGAGGTGGTTATAACTTTCTTATAAGATTTTTTATCCTTTTCTTGAACCTCATGCTCAATAGCTTCCTGATCTACCTGTAGATCTCCGTCTTCCATGTCATCATCCGCATCTTCCTGGACAAAAGAAGCAAAACAGTTATATTATTTCTAATACTAGCAGAGTGTCATATTAATACAAATTTAGTAAAGCATACAAATAGGTGACAAACAATATAGTTTGAAACCAAATGTATAAAGAAATGGAAGAGACAGATAACCAATGCAAGCTTATGAGCTAAGAAAAACATCCCCATATCTAGGAAGGCATTAGAAGATACTGCGTATTATTCATGATAACCATTTGAAATATACATCTTACATCAACACATCAAATAACCATATTCCTCAAGACTCATACAAAAATGAGACAAATATTAGATAGGAAGCGTCTAAATGTTACATACATCAATGTCGTCATCACTGAACTTAAGCAGCTCCGGATCATTATCTTTCAAGAACTCGTAAAAATCTTGGTCCTGAAATGGAAAAAGTTGTTAATAAAATTGCCACAGAATGTAGCCGAATAAATATATAAAAGATATAATTCCTATCAACCACCAACCATCTGGTTCAAATTTCACATATACACGCATTTGCATAAGTGAATTACATTATCAAAACCTATAATGGAACCTTTTCTTGTCTTTGTCTACCCTAAAAACAGGCAACATATCTACTTTATCTAATAAAATTATACAAATGTAGACCTAGAGAAAAATATTTTTTGAAATTACAAAACTTATACTTGGCTATTGAATTAAAGATAAACCTTCAAATAAACAAGCTATATAACACCAACACTTCTCATCGAAAGTGTGTCAACTACATTCAATTATGTCATTTTTTAAAATAATTATTGATTTTGAGTGTGAGTGTCATGTCCGGTGTCTGTATGTGATAGCATAGAAGTTACAGCACATATATGATACTAGTAAGAAACAACAAAAGCAACAGGTTTAACCTTGTGCTGAAGTTTTTCTAGTTCCTCCTTATGTTGTTTTGCTTCACTTCCAGTCATGCTAGATTTTTCTCTCTTCCTTCTTCTTACATTCTTTTCTCCATCCACATTCCTCTCAACTATAATCAAATAAATCACCGTTAGAGACACATTAAAAACAAAAACAAAAAATTAAAAATTAAAAATAATAATAATAATAATAATCAAAGAACCTGTATCATTCTCTGCGCCCATGTCTCTTGAAACCAATGTTTTCTGGCGGCGGCGTTCACGTTCAGTTGCTGTCTCTCTGTTTCGCGGCCACAATTTGGTTGGTTTCCTTTCGTTTCAGTTTTGTGATTTGGTTTCTCCGGCGGGCAGTAGCGTTCGTTATTGGGCCAAACTAAGTGTTGGTGGCTACTGATAGTTTTAGGGTTTTTTTTGGGTGGAAAATGCTTTTTTTTTTTTTTTTTTTTTTTATAGTTGCTAGTAGTACTTTGAATTTTATTTTATTTTTTAAATTGTCTTTTTTTATTTCTGAAAAATAAATTATTTCCGTCAAAAATCGATATTTAGATCTCCTACCCAACTCATGTGGCCTTCAATTCGTACCACTTGAGCTATTTTACAAAGACATAAATCCACTAGACTATTTAGTTAAGTCCAACACTCTGAAATCTCAAATTTTAGCAACTCTCATCCGTTTTACTATTCAAATCTCACATTGAAAAATATATTTTCTTACATTATCATCTTTTTTTTATATAATGCATCAACAAACATAAACATAAGCGATACTCAAGGATTATCAGAAATTTTCTTTTCTAAGAAAATTGATCATTTGAATTTGGACTTAGGGTAAGTTATATAGTCCTTAATTTTTTTTGACAGAAGTTTATTTTTTTTTTCAATTGATTGCATAATAAATTTATATTTTGTGGTTTTTCATTTTTTATTCACTTGATTTGAGCTATTAAGCCTAACTGAGTTATTTGTGAGCTTTTTCCAGTCAAATTTGAACTTAAGAAAATTCTTGATAGATTCAAGTTAAAATTTAAGCTAAGTTGATTTAATTGAGTGAAAAAATTTTAACTCAAACTCGTCTCATTTTTTATCTAAATTTTACTTATAAATAAGTATGGTATATTTGTTTTGTAAAAAATAAAAAAAGAATTGGTATGTTTATTTAGTGACCTATGTATAGTGTTAAGACCATAATTTAAGTCTGAAAACTTTGATTCTGGTCAAAATCTAATTCACACATCTCCTTGCATAAGCTAGTGACGGATCAGTTCTTCTATTATGCACTTTTTGTTTGACTTTTGCTCAATATTTTGATCATATCTTAAGCCACACATTTTATTTTGCTAAAAGTATTGTTAAGCTATCTATTTATGTCTATAGTAGATTTTATCTGTCAAAAAAAAAATGTCTACAGTAGATTTTATATATACACAATTAAGTATATGAGGTTTTTTCTATCCATAATTAATGGAAAATTCTTGTTCAAAACAAAGTTTAATAAAAAAAATGTAAAATTCGTCTCTATGAGTTTAATTAAGTCGGAGTTCAAATTTCGGACATCACATTTATTTACTTTAAAGGTGTAACTTTTAGCCACTAAATTACGACAAAATAAAATCAAGTAAAATTCAAATTTGCTATTATTTCATACTACTATAATAAAATAATAAAATTGAGTAGTTGATGAGTTTCAATTAAAGATAATCGGTCGAGAATTTTTTTTGAAAACTCAGTATTCGGCCTAAAGACGGGGACCTATCCCACCGCCCACTTGCGGGGACCCCATTTAAAGTCAGAGTTTTTGTTCTGTATGGCTAACCCACCAAAATTAGCATCAGTGAGAATCGAACCTGAGACCTTGTAAGGAGCACACTCCAAGAACCCAAGCCAACACCACTAGACCAACCCAAGTGGGTAAATCGAGAAAACTTGAGTATAAATTAGGACTAAAATACAATTTTTACTTTTTTTAGTTAGATTTTTTCTTACTTCTGATAACAAAATATATACGGAGTAATTAGGCAGTAAGTAAAGGAGGTTTGCCGATCTATAAATAAACATCCGTTTTCATACCATTTTTCATTGACTGATTTGTGATGAAACTTACGTTTGATTAACATAATTATATATTGGGTCGTTTGGTGTCTTGCCGGTGGCGTGTTATAATCAATTGACATCAATTGCTCTAACCAAATGTTAATATATTAGTGATTTAACGATAGAATATTTCAAGTTGAGTTAAAAAAAAAAGGAAAATACTAAATAGTGCACCCCATGCACTAGTTAAAGATACTTAATATAGCAAAAAATATATTGGAATTTGTGCGGTCAACACTTATAAAATATTAAAAGTGTTGTTTTCAATACAAAACTTACTTATTTTGTATGTTTAACTAGTGCATGGGGTGCACTAGTTAGCATGACCCTAAAAAAAATGGTATGAGCCAGCAGTTGACTTTTGTTCTTGTAGCTACAGCTCTTCAAGGGGTTGACTTTTGTTTAATGTTTGTAGGTACAGCTCTTTAAGTTTAAGGTGATTATATATTTATATTCCAAATCAGATAACTCAAATAACATGTTGACAAAAATGCAAAAACATGACAGTGATCCATGAACCTTACCTTAATGAATTGTCTTTCTCGTTGACTGACTAGCAAACCTAAAGCTTCTTTTTAATGCATAAATCCATTTGATATTTAGATCATATATGATTCAAATTTATATGTGATCCACTTTAATTTTATGGTGTGCTTTGGTTTTGCAATGGTCATTCACTGGTTAATTTGGATTATACTATTTCGTAGTATCGTAACCAATTTTGACTTTTCTTAAGGTTACTTAATTTGATCGAAATATGATCTTGGTGTTTAAATTAACGTTTGTGTTTTATGGATTGTAACTTTTGTTTTGTATATGTTTAACACTAACCTTGTATTCCTTATAATAGATTTTATATATTTACCAACAAAAATTGATGAATTAGAAGGTGAATTACATATAATATAACAAAAAAAAAAAGATGAATTGCATAACCACTAGATACTCCGATCAATCAAATAAAAACAAGATTCAGCTTTTCCGTAACGAGAAAGAAACATGGAAATGAAATTAGGGTAACTACAAAACCAAATTAACAACCTTGTGGTAATATTTTATGTCCAAAAGAATGAATTAAATCTCCTAGGTAATTCATGTCAATTTCATGATATGGTAGCACATAAGCTCCATGAAACTAATTATACAACAAACTTTACAAAAATTAAATATTAAAAAAAATTAAGAGCTATATAGACCAGCCTAATATAGCACACAACATGAACAACAAACAAAATGAATTAATATTCAGGTAGATCTTGGATGAATCCCAATCCAGAAGGAGATATCAAACTTCCCAAAATCCCATATGGAGAATCAGAAAACTTATACACTGGTCGAGATGTATTAGAGCAAAAGAAATCATATGAAGTTGGTGTGAATAATGGCATATCAGCAAAATTCATCATATTAGAAGGAATATGTTGATTATCAACATCACTATTCACACCCCCCTTATCAAAACTCTCATCAACATTAACATGTTCCCTTTTAACAACTGAGCTAGTTGTTGAAGTAGTTTCATCGCCAATATTGTTTGATCCATCAGATAAAGAAGACTCAAAATTTTCGGAGACTTCTTGTTGACGTGGCAGTACTTGATTGGTAGGCGACATACCGGTAAGTCTTTGAACAAGAGCCATAAAATCTTGTGCTTTTGTGTGAATAATCTTTGGTGATTGAGTGTAAATGATTATGGGAAGTATCCTTTGTGGTTTGTGGGATGAATTAGGCTTACGAATCATCAAAGGAGTAGGACGAGGACCATTTATCATCTTCTTTTGTTGCTCATAATTAAAACCATGCAAGTTTGAAGTAGGTTTCATTTTGGAGATCAACCAAGTATTATTTGCAACAAATTAAAATTTGAAAGATGTGTATGTGAAAAAGAAAGGTATTAATTGTTTTGCTAAAAGAAGAAAGAATAGAGAAACTTTGGTGAATAGGGAAGAGATGGTAGGTAGTATTTATATATAAGGTGAGATTGAGATAAACTTTTTTGGCCAACAATGCTGACCGTTGACACTTAGGAGCTACAACTATCCATTATAATATTTGAAATGTAGTATTAGTTTATTGTTGATGAGTTGTGTTTTTTGATTTGACTAGTGCTCGTTATTTAACTATTGATTCGTTTATTTTACTTTGTTACTTTTGTTTGAAAAATGATTTGCTTAGAAGATACGTAAATAAAATTGTTTATTTGTAACAAAAACAATAATTGTTGATTTGTACATAAAGTTGTTATTGTTATTTTGATAATAAATTGGTGGAAAATGCGGCATAAGTTATGGACTTATGGTGCATAAGTCATGCTTATGCACCGTGCATAAATACATCCCCTAAATTGGGGTGCGCTAGAAATATGGAAGGTGCACTAAGCAATTTGGTTGAGGTGCACTAGAAATTTAAGAGGTGCATTAAACAATTTTCATTGTTTATACACGGTGCATAAGAAAAAAGTTTATGCACCATAACTACTCCCCGGAAAATGCAAGTATTATTTGACAATGTTCATCAATTATTATGTCGTAATATTTGTAAATAAAAAATAGGATGGATTTAAGTTCCAAGCAATTTAAGAAAGGTTTTTAAACTCAAAATTTTATATCAACCCTTTAGGCCTTTACACACCAATGTCAATCAACTAGAGACATCTTAAGGGATTGTTCCATCACAAATTAAAATTATTATATTAGGGATAATGCTACAATTCAAGCTATGAAAAAATTTATTAATAAAAAAACATTCATATAAAATTATCTCTAATAGGATTCGAATTTGAAACTTCCAAATTTAAAGTCTATAATTTTTTTGGATCTAGATCCTCTTTGTATTTTCTTTTGATATCCTTTTTATACTAATTTCAGATGTTTATTCACATTTTTTCTATTTTAAAACTATATTTATTTTTTTGTCAAAAAAAAAAACTATATTTATTTTATAAGATCTCACAAGTAGCATGAAATGAAGTACGGGAGAAATGACTAAATACATGAAATATGACATTTTTTATCACTGGACCAGCTATAAAAATTAATTACTCCCTCCGTACCAAAATATATGTCGTTTTGAGAAAAAAAATTGTACCACAATATATGTCGTTTTACATTACCAATGAAGCATTTAATGCTTTTTTCCTCTTATACCCTTAATTAATTATTTCTCTTTCTTCTTTTAATTCTATAATTTATCTCTCACATACCATTAATGAGGGATAATCTTGTAAACTAACCCATAATTTGTCTTTTCCATACAACAATGATTACATTTCTTAATTTGTGTGATTTGGTCAAAACGACATATATTTTGGTACGGAGGTAGTATTATTTTTGAATAATTAATTAATTTATATTTTGTCAACCCATTAAGGTGTTTTTCATTTATTTTGTATATTTTTGACAAAATTAGTTGATTTATATATAGATGCTACACATTACATAAAATAAACATAGGCACATACTGGGCCTCAAATGTTGTAACTTTTAGCCGCCCGGCCCGCAGACGGCGCAACACAATTTTAAGTTTATAATTTCCTCATTCTATCTCCATTCCACATTCTTTGCACCAAAATAAAAACAAGATACCTTCCTTGTTTTTGTTCTAACTTTAAAATTATGTATGCTATTTTTTATCAAAAAAATTACGTATGCTTTTTTTTTACTAAATAAAAAAATACATATGTTTTTCTTTTATTCAAAAAAATATGTATGATGTTGTCATGTTGATCACCAATTACGTAATTGTAAGTTGTATTTTTATATATGTGGTTTGCTTTCTTTAGTACTTTGTTTAACGCATCATTTGAATTTAAGATCTTTGTTCTTTACTTATTCTGCAACTTTAGCTATAAAATACAAATATTTGACAAGTAGCCATTTTGAAAAGTGCTTAATTAAAAGCATGTTGTAATTGTAATGTTGTTTTATTACTATCTTCCTTGTTGGCAACTTTGTGGTGATTTTGCTTATTTTATTGAAAATACAGCAGACTCAACTCCATCCTCCATGTCAAAGAAAACACTAAATACCTATAAAATATGGTAATATGGTATCGTGCGTGAATATTTTGATAAAATGACGTATTGCAATACAAATACGTCAATCTCTCAATTTCAATTTTCTTTAAGATCGGTTTCTTAATATCGTTTTATTTATCCTGAAATAGGAAACAACCTGGAATTTATCTCTAATGGTTGTCGTTACACCTATAAGATACGTATCAATTATGAAGACAATATATAAAACACACACACACACATCTTTTCTTTTTTATGGAAATGAAGACAACAAAACTGAATTGCTTCATAAACTATTTATCGCGGGTGTAACTAAACTTTCTTTTAATAATAATTCACGATATCAAGAAAAATTTACATAAATTAATTACTCAAAACTTTTTCAAAAACTATGTGGCATCTTTCTTTGGAAAAGAGATGATGGACTTTATACAGGGATAATTAAAGTCAATAACAAATTTATATATTAAAAAGTCAAAAATTAAAAGTCAAGAAAAAATATTTGACAAAAAGTAAGTAAAAATAATAGGAGGAAGATTATGTACCTATATGATAGTATTTTTCTTCTTTGAAATGTGAAGATTTCAAATGTTACATGCCCAAATTCAAACCTTTTTAATTGGGGTGAAATTATATTAGTTTGCAGGATACAACAAGTTTGTGTTATTCTGAATTTTTTATTAGTGATGACGGGCATCTGACGGATATTCTATTAATGTGTAAATTTCTTTAAACATGTTTGACTATCTTGATAATACTTAATTAATCTATTTCTTCATCAAATTTTCAAGAGGAGAATTCATGTAAAGATATTCTTCATGAGATGATCTACGTGTGTCCTTTTCAAGGATTTAGGCTATTATCTTTTTGTTTTTTTTCCTCATGTAACAAAAAAAAATACAATTAATTAACTTATCCGCTATCAACTAATTTATTTGCTATAATCAGTTCTTATAATATTACCAAACAGACTAAAAAGACTTGTCATATGTTTGTGTCTTAGGCGATATAACATTTCTTTCCTTAGTCAAAAAAACAAATATTCTTTCCTATGCATTTTGGCTAATAATTAATATATTTCATCTATACTATACTACTAAATATATATCAGTTATTCAATAATTTTTTTTTTCCTTAGAAGAATTTCAGAAGAGGTTTGGAATTTTACTTAAGATTTCAATGATAAACTGTTCCAACATAGGTTGTAACTTCTAATAATAATAGGAAGTCATGCAAAAAAGGAAGTCATAATAATACAGATAACAATAAAATGTGGTGGGTGTATGTATGGTAGTGGCTGGTTTCAAAATCAATCGTAGTTATTACAATTCCAATTATTTTGCTTCCTTCATAATGAAAATGGGCCGAAGGAAGTCCGTAAAGAATGTTGAAAATTGAAATTGTTTATAAGAGGATCCATAAAACAGGATGCAATTGGTTATAATAGGCAACCACCATTTTAATTTTTAGAGATAGAAGTATGTAGAAGTATATAAATATAAGTCGTTGTTGTATTGATCTTTAAATGTATTAAAATTGCAAATAAGTTCTTAATGTCTTTTTTGTTTATGATTGTATAGATTAAATTGACTAGCAAAAAATACATTTGAGGACCAAATTTACAGTTAAATAGAAATTTGAGAACCAAAGCTACTAATAATAGAGACATTTGTGAATGTATTGGCAAATTTGATATATTTAGGGGTGAATGTGACCGGCGGCGAAGCTAGAAAAAATTGTTGGAAAGGGTCATAATTTTTTTTATAAGATTTCATTAATAGTCCAAATACATATGTTGGTTTTCATGTTTCAATTTCCTTCTTTTCTATTTTTCTTCAACCAAACAAAAGCTAAATGACATTGAGTCAAAAAAAAAAGTCTAAATGACATGGACTCAAAGAAGTTTGAACAGTCAAACCCTCATTTTGTCAAGACCCTTCTTTCTTTTGATCAACAACAAAGACATAATTTAAACATCTCTTTTAATGCAACATCAATATTAGATCGGACGTAATAACTAGAGTTTGAATCCTGATTTCTCCACTTTTTATATTTGATTTTTCAATAAATTATCAAAACATAAAAGTAAAAGGTAGCCAATTTATTTCCAGGTAGAGAGAGGGAAATGCATAAACAACAAGACATGAAAAATTAGAAACCTCACATTGTTTTGATTGTAATTATAAACCAAAATGGTGAGTCACTAGATCATGCCATTCTATGAACCTTACCCAGAAATGTACAAATGTTTAAAAGTTAAAACCCATCCTCAATCTGTTTTCACTATTTAGTCAATAAAATATTGGGCTTAGGACTGAGTTATAGGATCATGCGCAAAAACAACGCACGCACGCGCACTGTTTCTTATGTTCTCGCAGGCTGCACCAGAACACAACAGAACAAAACAAAACAAAACAAACAATGTTAATTGTTCCTTCCTCTCTCTTGGATTCTGTTTCAAACCCATGATGTTTATTGTTTACCACCACCATTATGTCTTATAACCCAATATTATATTCCTATGTTGCTGTATTTGGCCCATTAACCTCAATCCCACATTCTGTAATACTGTACTCATCACTCAGCTTTCGAAGCCTTTGTCTTTCACTCTTTTCACCTTCTTCCTTGGATCTCCCATCAACCCCTTTCTTTCTATCATTGATTTATTGTTTCTTTATTTTTTCAACTGACATTCTTAGAAGGACAGCTTCATTAAAACCAGCATGTTCATTTCCAACCATTACTGACACCTACATTATACCCCCTTTTAGTAATACTATTTGGACTGCACATATAATACTATTAAAATACTTAATCTACTATTTTCACCAAGATTAATCAACCCCAATGAAAACATTCCTCTTCATGGTAATGCTTACTCAATGTGTACATCATTCTAAACAATGATACTGTATATTCTAACATTCACAAGTGATGTATATGGTGCAATGTCTTGTTTAAGTCAATGTTCTAAATTTGAAGTGCTAACATTTATAATGTACCAGAATCCTCCAAACACGAGACCTCCAAGGATGGCACATACTTATGCTTAAAGTGTTTAAGTCAATATTTTAATTTTGAACAAGTGCTTAATTGTCTATGACGACTAACATACCACAATCCTCCAAACACGAGACCTACAAGGATGGCGTACCTGTGTTTTTTATGATAAAAATTAGTATTATATTAGTATACGGCGAAATGTCCAGATAAAATTGTCTTTATTATAGAATGTTTTTTCTTACTATTAGATCAAAAATTGATCTAATAATAAAAACTACTCATACATTATGCAAAACTTCAACCATTTGTGCACATACATCATATTACTAGCTAATCTTTCGATGGCTTCCTTTTCCTTTTTGTTTGGACCAGTTGAGGAATTGTAAGTGATCGCATATTTAATTGGTTTATTATGTTGCATAATTTACACAAGGATTGAATATTTTTTAAGTCCCTGTTGGGAGAGGGTTTATTCTAGTGAATACCTTTTGGGAGAAT
The DNA here is from genome assembly GCA_951804385.1 of Trifolium dubium. Lineage (NCBI taxonomy): Eukaryota > Viridiplantae > Streptophyta > Magnoliopsida > Fabales > Fabaceae > Trifolium > Trifolium dubium. The sequence continues at coordinate 57,447,438 of OX638064.1, forward strand.
TCTGTTTTGCAAACTCTTTGATTAAAAAAATTAAAATAGGTCATAGAAAAACAGCTAGGTAGTAGCTCATCCCAATATGTCGCCAGCCATTCAAAGACTGCAATACTGCTACTGCACGGTATGCTTTCCCTCAGTTGAGTTGAGTATACATATAATAATGTACTATAAAAAATATAAATACTTGAATGATAAAATAAATACTTCAAGTTGCACTAGATTTCTTGTACAGGTGTATGCTTCTGCAAAATTGCAACCACAACCTATTTAATTAGTTGCATCCAAAATTATGGTAAAGTTATATACGTGAATTAAGAAACAACAGATATTTATATTAATTTTAAAAAAAAAATAGTTTTAGGACAAAACTAAAAAATTAAAAGAATAATAGTTTTGAGAGCGAGAGAATATAATAATAAATTAAGACTAAGCCATCTTCTTAAACATATTTACTCCAAACTGTCAAAAAAAAAAACATTACTCCAAGAGATTGGAATCAATTTTTTGTTAATATAATTAATTGAGCTAATTAAGTTGTGACCGGTCCTTAATCATTTAACAAATTTATAAAGACATTCTCACATCACATGAACATCCTTGTCACCTACTCCATATTGCTCCGCCGCATTTTTAGTACCATTATACCCTGAAGTTATACTCCTATATTTTTAAGCTATTTGGCCCACAACACAAAGTAATAAGTACAGTAGTCTTGTAAATTCATCCTTTGGCGTGCAGAATGTGACCAAAATATCAATTTTGAGTCCAAATTTTATTTTATTTTTGGTAGAATGTTAAGGACATTAGATTTAGATGTAATATACAGGATTGAAATTTAAAATTTAATACATTTATTTATTTTTAATAGGTGTAATTCTGACCAATACTAAATTATTTAAAAAAAAATACTACTTCCTTCATTCTAAAATAAGTGTCCTATTTGTCAAAATTGTTTGTTTTAAAATAAGTGTCTTATACTATTTATAACATTGTTTTTTTTCCTATTTTACCCCTTTAAAACAATAATTAAGTGAGAGAAACAAATACACAAAATCTAGTTTTTAGTATTCCAATATCTACTACCAATGAAAAGAGAGAGGATATTTTATAAAAATCATATTCTCTCTCTTTTATTTACACATTTTTCTTAAAATATGTAATTTGGTCAACTGTAACACCTAAATTGAGACGGAGGGAGTATTAACAAACATACTAGCTAGGAAGCTATAGCTGTTCACTTCTTTCCCAAGGAAATAGTGTCCTGAGTTTCCATGCTCCTTCGGACACATTGCACATGCACCAATTAATTTGGAAATTCTATAATTGTGTTTGATCTGAGATTACAAGCTGTAGTATAAGCCAAATAAACAACCAATTTGGCAAAAACAATTAACATTACCATAATTAATATCACACTAACACTAAGTTTCTTCTTTATCATAATCCCACTTAGTACTCCTATCTATATAGTATGTTAACTAATGTATGACATTGTACTACTCCTACTAATTAATGACTTGACAAATTAAAATGCTTCCTCATAACAGCTAAATAAGCTACTTTATGCATTTAGTTCCACCTATGATCCATGTCAGCCAATTTGGGTTCTTCTAGGACATGTTGAATAATTATACTACAGCCTAAGAAGCTATTCTTAGTAACTTAAGAACATGTAATGATGAAAATACAACCACACTAGCTAGTTGGACCAAAGAACAAGAGAAACATGCATGCCTGCCTGCTCAAGGCCACTTTGTGTTTAGTAATTGCAACTAGTCTTGAATATGAATCTTTGCTTGTTGCCACTGAAAATTCATGGTTTCTAAGATGCAATTTATTGTGCTACCACTATTCTTAGAATAGTTTATTTGTCTTCAAAACATTATTATAGATATTTTCAAATTAAAAAAGAATGTACTAACACTAGTACTACTCTGCTAGTATGAGGTGTATTGTAAAGTTTAACTACTAGTAATTCATAATTTGTCTATATATAAAGGTGTTATAAAATCATTAATCACCATCAACATGGTGTGACATAAGTGGTGCTTATTTAGATCATTAACCTTCTAATTGTTTGGTTCATAATTCGGTTATTGATCAATGAGTATGTAAAAACATATGTTAGAGAAGCCAACTTCTTAAATAAATATTATTTACTTTGAAATATTTGTCTGTGTAATTTTTGTATATTGATTTGCCTAAAAAATAAATACATAATCAACAAGCTATGAAAAAAAGAAAAGAGTACCATTTTAATAATATACTGGTATAACTAATTTTTATGTCAAACATAAATTATTATTTTTAGTTTCATTTTTAAATCAATTAAACTCAATTTTCATCACTAGAATCAAACACACATTTAATCACATTGAATATTCTTTTAGATGCTATTGTGTAGGTTTATCACACCAACAATCATGATGTATATCATGTAATAAAATCAGTTTTTTTCTTATTAAATTCTTAATATATTTTATTTGTAAAGTTTAACTCAACTGATAATTTCAAAATTGTTAGAATGAACATCTTATTAGTTACTCAAATTTGAAACTAAAATCTCTCATTTTTTTTTATATAAAGGTCACAAGGGTATAAAGATGACATCTAAGGCATCCCAACTATGTTGGCACCCCAAAGAAATCACCTAAAAAATACCCTAGTGAAATATATTAAAATAAAATAAAATAAGAAAGATACAAAGGAACCTTGGGGGACTAGACCAAAACCCAAGGTGTAAAAAATCTCTGCCTCATTAAAAACCTTACCAAGGAAAACCCAATGGGATAAAACCTTGATGAAGTGAAAAATAGTGCAGAGATAAGAAAAATATTCAAACAAGAGCATCAACAATAACATCAACAAAATCTATATAAAGGTAAACCAAGTCTGTTGTGGTTGAAATCATTCCAAATAGAACTAGGCAAGCTATTCCACCAGGTGAAGCTATTTGTTGATAAACCAATGTTTGCCAATTTATCAGCACAACAATTTCCTTCTCTAAACATGTGAGTGACTTTGAAATTCATTTGTGAAAGGATATGCATGCAGTTCTGCCATCTGTTATGAAGATTCGATGGGATAATGTGAGGCTGTTTAAAAGCCAAAGTAACTGTGAATCAGTTTCAAGTCAAAGATGATCTCATCCTTTATCAAACGCAATTTCAATTATCAAAATAGCTCCCATTAATTTAGCATGGAGCGCAAAAGAGTTCTTATTTCCATACAAAAATCGCTCATTTGTATATGTGAGTTTTTAAGAGATATTTATCACTGCATTTGATGATGATAAAATTTCTTATTACGTTCCGATTCAATGTTTTGTTTGGTAAGGGAAATTTATGACTATGAGAATGAAATATAAAAGTGTGACAAAATTAGAGGTTTGGGGGTGAGGGGTCCATCCTATTAGACTACATAGTCTCCAAAAAATAGATGATATTCATCAAAATTGGGAACACGAGAGTAAAAACATATTCTCCCTTAAAAATGCAGGGGACCCTTAAAACAGAATAGAACTTGGCCCTCCATTCTGCCATGCCAAAGTAAATGATGTTAATATGAGTTATTGGGGGGCTTGGGGAGAATATGATGACACTAATTGTCTCACCCTGGGACTTGTACATTATTATGCACAAGTAACTTTACTATACCTATTTTCCGAAAATTCTGCACCCTTATGCCCAAGACTTTGGTCCTTTTGTCCCATAATTAACAATGTGACAACTCCATTGCACTAACTACACTACTCCTACCTATGCTGCATAGCCTTTTCATTCATAGCAATGAATGCATGAATGAATGAAATACTGCCCTCCCTCTTGCTACCTCAGGAGAGAAATAAATTAATTTGCAGGACAAACATTCAGTAATAACATAAAAAAGGACACCCCGGTGACAAAGTTAGCACATATTTGGATTGTTCAATATTGGGTAATATATGATCATTATGATGGATCATATAACTAATCTCATGATCAATTAGAGATTAATTTCATGATCATTCTTGTCTTTACGATAGGTAAGATAGTGACATGATTAATTTCGGTTGAATGTAAGCTACACATTTTGTATTTTGTTATTTTAATCAAAATAGTATTAGTTAAGTCATTATTTCAATCGTAAAAATAGAGTTAAATATTAACCTCAACTTCCAAGAGACGGCATGTTTGTCTTTAATTTATTGGAGTTTTGAACATTTTCAAGCATATATATAGAAAAATTTCCTTGTTTACTTTTTAGTGACATTGCAAAGGCATAATGATAGTAGGGTCGGGATATCCCCGCCATCCGAACCGGACGTGAAGGTCTCTCCTCATCCGGCTCTCTACAGGGGAATCTCCACTCACTACTTCCCCTAATATCCTCCCTTTACGGCTTTACCACATCATGGGGGTTTACGGGAGATCCCAGAGGCTCGCTCGTAAAGGCTGCTATACCATACCTTTTGAGTGATTTAGATGTAATATTAATTTGAATTCAGCTAAGTAGTCCGTCTGGCAATGCATGGAGACCTGGCATCATAAGTAAAATTCCAATTAATTGTGTACGGAGACCCGTTGATATTTGCATATTGATTTGAGTAAGAAAAACATATACCAGTATTTACATGTATTAAGATAGAGGGGTGATAAATGGCCCAACATACATTATACATACATTATACACATCTCCTGTTTATAGGCCGGAGTCAACATCAAGATTCAAATGTTAAATGCAATACTATTAAAATTGACGATCAGAGATATTGTTTATAGAGGTTGTAGTTCAAATTCTAAATTTTCCCTTTATCCAGAAAACTCTATAGTACATAAATCATCGTTAAAATTGAAAAGGATATACAAATCTTCCTCTGTCCAGAAAACTCTATAGTACATAAAGCAATGAAGTAAAAATAAATTTGCTTATCCTTCAAACAATATTCTAAATAAAAATTCAGATTAAGTGCTGATAAAAAGTGATATAAAGTTTTTTTTCTACCAAAAAAAAAGTCATATAAAGTCATTAGTGAAAACTGGTCCATTCCTCTTGTGTTAAACCTCGCATAAATTAGCCATAAAACTTGGAGTATATATCTACAGCGAAATAAATTAATTTGAGAATCCTTTTAATTCTATCCAGTATCCACATTAGATTTTGTCAACTCTAACTGAATTTAAATAATAGATTATGACTAGAGACAAATCGAATAAAATTAAAATCAAGCTACAAAAGTGACATATTCATGCCAAGAATGAATATTTCTTCCGTAGTACCCAAAACACACACAAATGTACAAAATAAAATTATAAAAAAAAAATGATGAGAGAAAAAGAAAAAAGTGTATGGTTGTCTTTAGTGAATTCAAATCATCAAATGTGTGGTGGGGTTGGAGAGAATTGTGTCTCATGCCCTTTGCACCCTTTCATCCCCATTCTCTCCACTACTTGTACAATTGTACCCTTTTATCACAATCACAATAAAAACAAACAAATTCAATACAAATGTGTGTATTTCATTACGTAATTTCTGTTGGAAAGTTTCTTAACTTTTCTTATGCGATTTGCTCATCATTTCATCCTCCACACACACACAACGTATGACTGATAAATTAAAGAGAGTGGGAGAAACACGAATAAATCGGACAACACTACACAAGTAACACAACACAACAAACAACATTCACAATTTAAGGTTGCAACAAAAAATATTAATTAATTGAAACAAGTTAAAAATAAACTCTATTGATACCAAAACTTTGTCAACATTTTTCTATTCTAAAGTCACCATTTTTTTTCTTATACATTTTTCTTACCAAATTAGCCTCAGAAAATTTGTAGAACCTCACATTTCAACCAACCAAAAACCTTCATTGCATTGCAACTCCAAAATTCAAAATTATCCATTCCTCCAAATTCCCATACCACTCTTCTCTTCCATATTGCCAACTTTCATTTTCATTTTTGTACATTTTCCCCCATACCCCAATTTTTCCATTTTCTTTTTTTCTTGAGTTAAATAAAATAAACATTGCATAAAAAAAAAAAAGAGAAAAAAAAATAAAATTAATTATTTGAAGTAGCTAAGCTGGATTTAGCTGGAAGACCTACTCCATCAAGAATCGCTTCACAATCTTCATGCTTGGTTCCAACACTTGCTTTTTCCATACATCGGAAAATCTTTCTCCTCCGCCGTTAGACTCTGACATCAGCACCGCCCTAAACGCCTCCGTAGCATCAATTCTTCGTAGGTCCCACCCAGCTCGTTTTAGCCGTAAGATCTTCCCAATCTGTCTCTTAGCTAGCTGACACGTGTTGTCTTTAATCGCCTTCACTGCTTCCTCGTATGCACCTTCCCGCATCAAATTGTGACCTTCGTTTTCCATGGGTCCAATAACCGGTGGATACTCTTTAAAAAACCGGTCGAACTCGGGTACACCGATTGCTTTTCTTAACCCGGTTCGGTTATCCGCTTCCGGTTCATAAAACTCGGCTAACTCGTCCACCATTCCCGAGTCAAACATATCGTCGACTCGTTTCAGCAAATACTCCGATAACACAGGAAACGATATATCCATCCAAAGAAAGCAACATTTGTACCTTAAATCCGATGATATCAATGACGATGATGATGACTCGTCTTCAAACACGTTCAACTCAGAGTCAAATCGTTCAACAAGAAGAGCGTGAATGAATGAGTTAGACCCACCAACGATAATGGGAAGCTTTCTCCGAGAAGTTATATCAGAGATTATATCTCCGGCGTGGCGGCGGAAATCTGAAGGGGTGAAGTCGCCGTGGGAAGGGTCAACGTCGCCGAGAAGATGATGTGGAACGTTGTTGCGTTGATGAAAGGGGATCTTGTTGGTGGTGATATCGAGTCCTCTGTAAACTTGGATTTTATCAGAGTTGATTATTTCGGAGTAAGGGAAGAGGGTAGCTAGCTCAACGGAAAGACGTGATTTGCCAGAGCCGGTAGCGCCCATGATGACGATGACTTTGTCTTTGCGGCGGTGGCGTGAGGAGGAGATTTCCATGCGTGGGGATGAGTGAAGGCGCTTGGTGGTGGGGGTGGAGAAAGGAGTGAGTGAAAAGTGGTGAAGTAGTTTAATGGGTTGATGATGATGGTGATAATAACGTTGAGAGTGGGGTGAGAGAAATGAAGAAGGTGTTGTTGTAGTAGGCATATAGAAAGAAAGAAAGAGAGAGAGAGTATTTTTATTGAGAGAGAGGAATTGAATGAGGTGGTATACGGGAAAAGAATAGTAGGGGAGAGACAGAAGAAACGTTGTTGTGTTGTGTGTGTGTGTGAGTGTTGATGTTGGGAGGGAGGGAGGGAGGAAAAGGCAGAAAATGCGTGCGTGGGTGGGTTGGGTGTATATAGTACAGAATACAGATAGCGTGGGTGTGTGTGTGTGTGTCCGTTACTCACTCACTCTTGGCTGGCACTGATGATATATGAGAGTGAAAGTGAGAGTGAGTGAGTGAGTGGGTTTAACTTGAACTTCAAGAGTGAGTGAGGAGAGAATTGCATTTCATATGCCAGCTATATATGAGTTCAATTCAGCATTATCATTCAAATATAGCAGTACGTGCTAGCTTTTGTGCTGTTGTTGCTGTAATGAATGAATGAATTTGAATGAATGAATGAATGAATGAATATGACTATAGTGTACTACAAGTAGTAGTATTTGTATATATCTTGGAAATGGGAGAGGGTGATGGAGAATGATAATGATAATGGCAATGCATTAAACTTTCTGAGACTTAGCATTAACAATGGCCATAGTTTTAGATGAGTATGGCTATCATTCCTCTGCTTTCCTTTCACTCTGTTTCTTACTATTTCTGTGAAATCAAATGCCTTTCTTTGTGATGACTCATGAGTCCACGGAGATATTTATATCCGCTCCTATTTATTTAACTCAAAAACATTTTGGGTGAAATGTGCGGAAGTCCTAGTTCAATTGATAAAAAATATAGAAATTGTTAGGCAAACATCTATAACTGGGGTTCAAACCTCGGTGACTCCACTTTATGTGCGTGAGTTTCTAATGACCTTATCATTCCTTCAATGTACCCAAAAAAAAGAAAAATGCATGGCTTTGCATCTTGATGTAAATTAAAGTACACACAATTGTGAGATCCTACATTCGAACAACCTGGATCACAATAATCGATATAACAATTTTAACATTTATCAATTGTGCTAGAAGCCTAGAACTTCTCTAACAATTTCAGATTGGTCATTTTAGTATTTTTCTTTGTGAATTGGTCATTTATGGTGCATACAATTTGGACCCGTAACTTGTAAATTATGTCCATCCTACTTCTTTTTTTGGTTACAATTATGTCCATCTTACAAAAATGTCTTTTGTATTATATTTTGTGACAGTATTAACCACAAGTTCTGTTCCATAATTAGAAATAAACAACTGTTAGGTTTTCATTTATCATACTTCACATTAGATATGTACAAATTATTGTTTTAAATTCTAGAATTCGAATTGTGACTCCTAAAAGAAAATATTGCTGCGAAAAATTAAGCACACTCATTATGAAGTTTTTGGATTTAGAAATTTAAATTTAGTGAATAAGAAGTGAAGGAGTAAAGGAAAATGACAAACATATTTCTTTAATATAACTTGTTAAAAGGGCTCACAATGAAGGAGTATATTGTGACACAAATGACCAATTTAATAAAAAATGAAAAAATTTAACGAAACAATCTCGAAAAGTATCAAACTTGATAAATATTTTATAATTTCTATCTAAAATTTAAGCGTCCTATACCACATATATACCGTGATCAAAGTTAGGGTGTTTCAACTTTAGGTCAATTAATAACTTGCTATTTTTTCTTGGTTATCATCTCCTTTCGTGCTTAGTGTAGAACCCTCAAATTCGGCAATGATCACTCCCCATTAAGGTCTCATGGCTAGCTTATATCTCATAACTTTTACAATCCTAATAATATAATGTATTGGTCGGAATATGTGTCCTTAGACCTAGTCGTACATTTGGTAAATCAACCCGAGTGTGAGGTAATGGGTCCACCGTAGCAAAGGTGGCCCAAACTCTTTTAGTGTTATCTACATGCTCGACTAAAATTTTATGGTCTATAAAATCTTAAACATGAAGTAACTGTTATGAAGGTCTATAAGTCTTTCTGTCAATATAGTCATCAATGTCTAACTGCTGAGATTATGTGGATTTTGGTTGACCGCGTCGGTCCATGAAAATTTGTACTTATAGTATAATATAAAGAGTAGCGGCGCAGCTTGTTGCTCGTTTACGTTCTACATATGTAATTATCTATTTATCTTATTTATATACATATAAAGAGTTATGACCTAGTATAATTAACCATAAATTTTGCCGACTCATGATAGATTAGACATGTAACTACCATAAAGATTGATGTTACTGTTTACTGATGTGATAGTTTGAGAAACCCTTTCTTTTTATTAAACTCGAACCCCTTTCCATTTCCTTTTCTTTTTGAAACAAAAAGCTGCGAACAGACTTCATTAAGTTTGAATATAATTTGGAGATTAGGATCATATCTTGGTTTTTCCTACCTTGGGCCCTTTGATTCAAAAGTGTTGAATACCAAATCTGTATGGGCCCCCATTACGCAGCTAGTCTCACATACATACATTAGTAAAAAAGTTCTTAGACTATGATTTATTGGTTTTAAATTAAGCAATTTAAACCACACTTGAAGTGTTGACATTGTGATAAAAGTTAATTTATAACTTTAAAATATAAAAAAAATTGTTGGTTACAACTTTAAGATATCAAATTTAAACCCTCTCAAAAATAGGTGTAAGATAATCATTAGTATCACTTTAGTTAATAAAAATTTCCCTTTTCTATTTATAAAATGAATAAATAAACAATTTAAACTTATGAATTATGATACTATGTGTGTGTATATATGTATACAATTAAGATTAAGATGATAATATGGAATTAATTTTATCTCATCTTGAATAAAGTATTGTGTGTGTATACACTTACCTTTTTGGCCTTTTATATACAAAAAAGAAGCTACATTTGGTATACATAAAAAGCTGCAACATGTTGTAGTCGATATATATGATGGACTTATGAGGACTCAAATGATGATGAAGCATGATACTGGACCTGGGGACCATGGCCCAGTTTCAAACTACTTTTATTTTTTTGACTCAAAATTACTACTGTTAGTTAGTTAATTGTGTTTTAATTTCATATTTCAAACAAACCGCTTGTTTAGCTTTTAGATACTCTTCAAAACTAAACCAAACGCAATGATTAAAATAGCGGCATACTATTTTGTTTCGTATGATATATACTAATACCATAGTGGTATATAATAGTAGTACTGTATACTCCAATAATAAATTATCATATCATGAAGTCAAAAAAATATAAATGATCATATCATAGCAACACAACTTTATAACACACTTTTTTTTTTCAATTTACTCAGAATTCACGAGTCTTACCAATTTATTAGTAGGATATATAATATTTGATTTTCAATCAATAAAATATTGTGTTGAAGAGAAAAAGATGTTTAGGGAGTATGCTGTATGTTTAGGGAGAAAATTGTGCTTTAGAAAAAGATGTATTTATAACATATTTTTATAACATATAAAAGGAAAACGGAAGACAAATTTTCCTCATCAGTGTTGCTTTATGCTAGTGTACATTTGCATGTACGTTTATTATTCATCAAAACAATAAACATACGCCATACGTACTCACACATGAATCAACTTATTTCTAAAGAAGTATTTTAACTTTTATACAAAAACATTTGTTTTTGTGATTCAAATTTGAGAGCCAATATAATAACAAGTCAAAAAAGTTTTGTTATGCATTTCAACAATAAACAATGCACATTACACAGAAATTAAGTTATAGTCCAAGTTTCTTTTTTGACAGGTTAAGATAGTCAAAGTTAGAACGGTTGATAGCGTGATATAAAGGTAGAATGATCATCAGCTGTGTAATGATTATGCATATTTGAATGTGTTATTTTAATTAAGTAGAAAAACGAAATCGCCTTTTAGTAAGCAGACATATGATCTCTATCGTGGTTGAAATGAAGACTTTATAATTTCTTCATTCACATGCATGTAGACCTGGGTACACATCGATATTGATATATTTTGGTTTAGTTTATTTGAATTTATTTATTGATAGAAGAATTTATTAGACTTGTTTAGAAGAAATATAATTAATAACTTATAATTTATATAAAAGAGGAGGGATCCGTTGACTCCAGAAGTAACTTTGAGATGAGTTACTCTGCTTGATATCTCATTATTTACGATGAATTTCACTAATCCAACCGTTGATTATCATCATTATATATCAAGATCAAGTGCACACATTTTTATATAAATTTGAAATTCGTAGCTATGTCATCTAAGCATTGACATTTCCTTTGTTTTTTAAAAGCTTATACGTTCATTTGAAAAAACTTAATGATGTATCAAACAATTTTAGAATTTCATAAAAACTTGTAGAGTTCATCTATTCAATAAGAACTTTTAATTAGACGGTTGGATTTATAAAATTCATCGTGAATAATGAGATATTAAGCGGAGTAACTCATCTCAGAGTTACTCCTAGAGTCAACGGATCCCTCATCTATATAAAATTAATTTGATTTATATTTATCTTTATCATAATATAAGTGTTTATACTATAAGTTATAAATTTTAGAACAGTTTTTCTAAAGATGAAACTTCATTTTATTTCATTCAAAATCAAATGGAAAATTAAAAGTGAGCGATGATATACAACATTTTTTGGTATGAAAGCTAAAAAAAAAAAACAAAAAAACTATTTACGAGGAAAGAAAATAAAAAAAAAGAAGTTATAAATGTAAGAGTACTAGGAGTAAAATACGTAAAATAATAAATAGGTATTTACTATGAGTTTAATTTGTATGACCAAAAATCAGACTGGTTCAGTGGTAATTGATATTAGACTTGATAAAGAGGACCGCGGTTCAATTTTCGCAATCACGTTTTGGAAGAGACTGAAATCACTTAATGTCAAAACTCGCGCTCCGAACTTTGAACTATTAAGATCCCTTTCTTAAAAACTATAGAGTAAAAACTAAAAAATAAATAAATTAAAAATGAACACAAACTTTTAGAAAATTAAAATGCATATAGAATGAGATGGGAAAAATTTAAATAGAGAGGAGGAAAAAGTTTGACCGTCATAATTTGGTATACTTTGTGAATATAGTTGGCCCAATATCTAAATATTATAGAGAAGGATTATAAAAAAAATCACGGCGAAAGTTTTTTTTTCTTTCCTTTTTTAGTTTTTAATTTCACCAATGATTTATAGGGGAAAAAAATCCTTTTAAAGTTTAATTCTCTTCTAAATATAATCGTGGGAAATTAAACCGTAAAAAATCGACCATGTTATACCATATGTCTTTTACTTGGTCAACGGCAGGAATAACTCATCACCAAGTGAATAGTGGAGAGTTAGCTGAGAACAAATCTTGCGTTTAATATTTATAGGCTTTGTCTAACATGTAGAAGTATATCTCAAGTGGTGCGCAGTGCACAAGTCGTGAATAACATTATAAGTAATACAAGTTTTATAAAATTCAACGTTTGAGTAATATCAACATTTGATATATATATATATATATATATATATATATATATATATATATATATATATATATATATATATATATATATTCTATTTGATATATTATTGAAAATCATCATAATTAACAATATTTATGAGTTTTAATTGAATATAGTTAATTTTAATAACATATCAAATGATTTTCATTTTTTTTATACCAAATAATTTTCAATTTCTACAATATTTAACATTGATGATATATGTCTAATATAAACTTTTAATCTAACAATAAATTTTATAAAATTAATATTTGTTACAATGTTATATCATAATGTAGTACTCAATAACTTATCAATTGTCATGGAGGTTGTAGTGACCTTAGCTTAACTATAGCTAAAATTTTTTTTACGAACTATAGCTAAATTATTCATAATTGTATTTGAACTGTGATATTTTTATTTATTCACGTTGACTGATAGTTTTGCTACTCTGCAAAAAAAAAACTACTCAAAATTAGCAATGTGTGATTTTCTTATCAGTCAAAAAGTCAAAATAACGTAAATTACACACATTTGCCACCCACAATTATTTCAATCGAGTTTCTTCTAAATTCCACCAGCACGTGCTCTTTTCAAATTCCACCAAGCTCTGTAACCATGGAGTTATCTGTGACTGCGACACACCGATTACGATTAGAGCACAATTCTCTTAATCACTGTTATCTAAATTCAATACCCATTTCAACCAAGCTCAAGAAATCACCAAAAACAACAACACTGATACTGAACGCAAAGAAAAAGTCAACCATTGAAGGTATCAGCGATGAGTTGAATTCTATAGCTTCTCTTAACCTTGATTTTGCACCCTCTCGTAGACAGGTTCGAGAAGCTTTTACTCATGTGCATCAAGAACTTGATCATTTCTTATTCAAGGTAGTTACTAATTATGTTAATTAGCTCACACTTTTTCATTTCATATTTCATATAGATTCATATGACTTATATGTTTATGTTTCATTGGCATATACTATAATAGACTGCACCTGCTGGGGTCATAACTCAAGAGGTAAATTTCTTGTTCTTTCTTTAAATACTTTATATTTGCATGATGAGTACTATATAAATTGTCAAGTGTTTAGAATTTGTTGTTACAACACAGTAGTTTGTCTGTGATGACATTTTATATGGTGCCCGAGTTCGATGGTTATAGGTTGTTATAACTTACAAGTTGGTTGTTTGAATTGCAAGTTAGTTAAGATATGTTAGATTATTTAAGATCACTTAAAGTGTGTCATACAAACGTGTCAGATTCTAAGATAGTATCAGAGTCTATTCATCCACTGTCGTGTCATTCAGCTTACAAGCCAATTTTATATGATTGATTTAGACCCAATTTTTTCTAATTATAAGACGGGTGATGTCAATTTATTGATTTTGGTTATCAGTGGTATGAAAGGAATTCAAGGGGATTGGAGATTTTCTGCAAAAGTTGGATGCCAGAACATGGAGTTCCAATCAAGGGGGCTTTGTTTTTCTGTCATGGATATGGCAGTACTTGCACTTTCTTCTTTGACGGTATATCTTTGTACTGTATTGTTGATTTTTAAAGCCAATTAAAAAGTTATCAAATTTGATGTGGTAGGATTAATTTTAATTTTTTGTTCAGGTGTTGCCAGGCGAATTGCTGCTTCCGGGTTTGGTGTTTTTGCAATGGATTTTCCAGGTTTCGGTTTATCTGAAGGATTACATGGTTATATACCACGTTTTGATGATTTGGTCGACGATGCTATAGAATTTTATACAAAAGTTAAAGGTATGGCCTTCAATTTTAGCATTTGGGATGTTATGTTGATCATTGTTGCAATCTATGTGAAAATAAGTCCTTTTGGTAACATTCACGTGTCAAAATATCTGAATTCTAAGAAACTACCAGGAAAAGTAGAGGATGAAACTTGAAAATTAAGTTGATGATTATGTAGAATAAAACTTCTGCCTTCTTTTTTCCATCATTGATTTTTAAATAAAAGGTTTATGGCCGCAATTTGGGGTTTTATATTTAGGGGTTTTGTTCTCTCTGCAACTACAGTTGAGGTTGCAATACATTCACACATTTGACTTCGATTTTACTGTCATTTCTGATATATTATACACGTTGAAGATATACATAGAGCATTATACAAGGTTCTGTTACTAACTATTTGGTATCAACAGAAATTAATTTTTCTACTAACTGAATAACTACTTTGCTTATTTCCTTTCCATTTATTTGTATCGACAGCTAGACCTGAGGTGAGAGATTTGCCGAAATTTATATTTGGACAGTCAATGGGTGGAGCAATTGCTCTTAAAGCTCATTTGAAGCAACCAAATGATTCGGATGGAGTAATCCTTGTAGCTCCAATGTGTAAGGTATGTCCATTCCTCTGTGTTGCATTTGATGTTACTTACTAGTTTCATTATTATAGACATAGTGTTCAAGATCGATCTATCGGAAAATGGAACTATCCATCATTTGAAGAATGATCTTTCTAGCTTGTATTAGCATATGTGTTGCATAATGCATGAAGTCTAATTTGTTATTCTTGTTTGGGTACTAAGATTTCAGAAAACATGTTACCATCAACTACAATTTTGAAGGTGTTAACTCTCTTGTCTAAAATGATGCCAAAGGCAAAATTAATCCCTTATAAGGATCTAACTGAGCTGATTTTCCGAGAACCTGGCAAGAGAAAATGGGTTCGTAACTCTGTCAATCCCTTATTCTTCAATCTTTAACTAGCCATTATTATATTTTGATTTCAAATGCAGCAGTTAGCACCAACATGACTCGCTGCACAATATCTTCTATAGTTTAATTTGTTGTGTTCTACAAAAATTTGGATGAAAACATGTCCTTGAAAATTTACAGTTTTGAACTCTATACCAAACTAATTATGTGTTGATTCTTTCTTTAATAGGCCGGTTACAATGTTATTTCTTACGATGATCAAACGCGATTAAGAACAGGCATGGAACTTTTACGTGCGACTCGAGATATTGAGTCACAGTTAGAGAAGGTTAGTTTTTGCATTTGCGCACTTTATGTTACTTGCATAGTTGGGTTTCTCCTATACTATAGTTGTGTTTTTTGCATGCAGTTATTGTCATGTTATTATTCATATATAATTTCAGGTTTCAGCTCCATTATTGATTCTTCATGGAGCAGACGATAAGGTGACAGATCCATTGGTGAGCCAATTTCTTTATGAGAAAGCGTCTAGCAAAGATAAGACACTAAAGATCTATGAAGGAGGCTACCATGGTATTTTGGAAGGCGAACCTGATGAAATAATTTCTGCTGTACATAATGACATTATCTCATGGCTTGACTTTAGGTGCTCAAGATAATTGAGATTGATGGAATGACATTTAGAACTTTATTATGGTAGTAAATAGTAATGTGCACATAGTATCAATTTTAACTTTCAATTGTATACATGTCATGACCCAAGAGGAGCCAAAGAAAAATACATTTAAACCAAAGTGACTTAAGGACTAGGAGTTGCCTTAGATGATTAATCACCACTTTCTAAATGATATAGATAGTTCTCATTATGATGAGTCATTTGTTAGTGTGATGAATAAGCTATTTTCTGTTATGCTTGACTTGTATAAGTAGAGAATTGGTAAGTGTAATAAGTGACAAGAATGAATATGAAAAAGTCCAATTCTTATAGTAGTTTAGCCATAGCCTTTATTCTCTTTTCCTGCATATCTTTCCTCTTCCCTTTGTACCACCAAAACATGTTACCTATCTTATATTGGTGCTTTCATCTTTTAACTATGAAAACAACTACTTATAAATTGGATTAAAGTTTACCAACTAATACTAATATATAAACGAAGTTGCCGAAGAAGAAATAATTATCGCAACGTCAATGTCGATAGAGTCAAGAGATGATCATCATCATATCATTATCGGTAGAGTAAAAGTCATCATAAGATGAGATGCGATAATGTTATGAGTACTTGAGTCGTAAGGCGACTTAAGTCATAACATTACATAACTTCTTTTTATTTTAGCTTTTGCATTGAACTTTGATTTATTTATTTAAAACTTAAACAATACTCATATTACATGACTTTTGGAAAAACAACAACTAATAACGACCGCATTAAGTATGGTAAATTAAAATTAAATATAAAAAGAATAAAATGGAGGTTCAATAATATCTTTTTATTTTTTTTGTTTGGTGAATTCTTAGGTACCCATCTTAGATGGAAGGATACCGATACCATGATGATTTGGATACTATGTGGCACTGTATTAAATGTTAGATTTTTTTTTTATATTTTCTATATTAACCACTATTTTTTAATATTTGCAAATATCTCCTTCCTACAAATATAATCATAAATTAGTATTATTTAAGGAAACTTTGGTTTTTTTAGAAATAGCCTCGTTTTTTTTATTTATAAGAATTCTTTTTTTTTTTTGCCTTATAGCTAAACTTTGTTGTTTTTTTGACGAGACCTAAACTTTGCTTTTTTTGTTTTTATAAGAATGAGATTTTTTATTGCCTTATACTTCAATTTTTTGGTATATTGATTTTACATTTAAATTATGTTATTTATTATTTAAGCATCAATATAATTTTTAAAATGTGTATAAATTTTATTGCACTGTTACTTTATAGTGATTGATAATATTTTATGGAGTTAGTTAAGTTGTTCTTATCTAAAAAATTATTAAATTTATTTTCCCTTATAAAATATATCATGATTTCATTCCTACAAAATTATTTTAACTCATGGTTTTATTTTTTTTTAAAATGTTCTCTAAGTCGGTGTGTAGAACATTTTAAAAAGTTTTTCATAAATAATTAAAAGTTCAAAATTTGATTTATAGTTCAATTTTTTTTTTTGACGCACACAATTTTTTTTTATCATACAAATTATAATCTTTTAAGTAAAAAAGTATATATGGTTTATATTTAGGGTTTTGTTTAGTTTATGCGGATTACAGGTTACCTGTAACTAGCTAACTCATATGTTAAATATTTTTTAGGGCTGAGCTTCAAACCCCTTGTAACTAGATTTTTAAAACCCACGCCCTACATTTTTTCAAGCTTGACTAGCTGGCCGTTACAGACTAGTCAATTTTGACGGCTCTAACCTCTAATTTCTTCACCTACGTTTTATAAGCTTAATGTTAATGGGAGTTCCTTGAGTAATCCTGGTAAATCTAATTGTGGTGGCATCATTAAAAACAATATTAGTGAATGTCTTTATAGTTTTTCGAAATTTTGTGGCATAACCACCAATCTTAAAGCTGAATTATAAGTCATTGTTTTCAATCTTAGTTTCATTTGGTCAAAAAGATACATTGAAGTTATTTGATCTCGTCGGGGTTTCGAATACCTAATTGAAATATCACTTAATTGAAATGACAAATACTTATGAATTCAAATTTCGACAATCAGACAAATTTCGACTAATACCTAATTGAAATGACAATTGTGATTTAATCTCCACTAATTCTATTGATTGGAAATCAAATTTTCTCAATTCAATCTCAACAAACTGGAATGACAAACACTAAGAAATTCGAATTTTGACAATTTAACAGTTCAATTCCAACTAGTTAAAATAACTCACTCAAAAAAAAATATTATGAAATACTATTTAGACTCAAAGTATATGTTTAGAATGATATACAAAGTTTATTTTTAAAACTTTAAAAAAAGTAAATTCAAAAGATCAAGATAAAATAACGAAAAATCTTGATCTATAAATCAAATTTTGAACTCTTAATTTATGAAAGAACTTTTTATAATGTTCTAAATATGCATAATTAAAAAATACACATCAGCTTCATCATTAGCTAAAACAATTTTGTATCAATGATATCATGATATTTTTATTTTTTATAAGACGGAAAATAAAATTTACTAATTTTTTAGATAAGAAAAATTTAACTAACTCTATAAAATATTATGAATAACTAAAAATTAATATTACACTAAAGATTATAAACATTATAACAATTATATTGATGCTTAAATAATAAACATAGTTTAAAGGTAAAATCTATATACCCAAAAATTGAGATATATATAATATACTAAAATATTGAGGTATAAAGAAACAAAAAGAAAATAACCTCATTCTTATAAAATAAAAAAATAAAAAAAAGAGGCTGCATTATCCCAAAAAAAAAACAAAGTTTAGGTTTAAGGAAAAAAAAAAATCAACCCCACTCTCATAAAAAAAAGAAAACGAGCTGCATTATCCCAAAAAAATAAATAATATTTATGGTTATATTTGTAGGAAGGATATGTTTGCAAATATAAAGAAAGAGTGATTAATATAGAAATATTAAAAAAAAAATCTAACATTTAATACATTGCCACATAGTATCCAACTCATCATGGTACCGATACCATTCCACTTAAGATGGGTACATGAATGTTCACCTTTTTGTTTACAAAAAAGCAGAGGATTGATCGAACCCAAGATCTCATACATATCTATACTATTATTATTTAGGACCTCTTTTTCAAAGAAAAATATACATGTGGCATTCCTATATGCATTCTCTTCTCTTATTGATTTCACATTAAATGCAATATTATTTTGTCATATAAAATCTTTAATCTTTAATGTAGATTTGTAGACTATTTTTTCTTTGGTAAAATTTGTAGACTATTTTTATTTGTCTTTTATGCCATTCACCTTTAAATGCACCACCTTTAATATGCACCACCTATTTTTTTTTATCGACACAAATTATATATTTTTTGTTGGTGCAATACAGATTTTATTCTATCATACAGTAATATATAATTATGTTTATTTTTTTTTTCCCTTATCAAAAAATATATAGCTTTATATAGCAACAAGTTTTAGATCATTTTATATTTTCAGGACCATTTTTTATCAAATTAAGTTTTATTGGTAATAATATTAAAAAAATTAAAAAACAAATCGTTACATTATTTATTTATAATAAGTATACGGAAAAAAAACTTTATAAGATTTTTGAATTAAAAAAATGATATATAAATATATTTTACTTTGTAACCTAATCAATGAATACCACATATTGTTATTTTTAGAAACAATAAATCATATCAATTGTTAATTGCCAGTTATACATTATAGTTAATTAGTTATAGTTATTACTACTTTATGTATACGTTAGACAAATAATCTTAAATTTAGAAACGAACAAAATTATAGGAAATTTGTTTCCCCTTGAATAAACGTAAAAAAAAACACAACACAGGTCTGGCTCTATAAATTCAGTGTCAACACATGCCATTTGCAAATTTGAATCATATAATGATCTGTTTATTGTTTATGTTTATACGTGCAGTGTCAATGATTTAACTTCTTCTCCTTCGTCTTCTTTATTCTTTGTTCTTTTTTCTTCCTTCTTTTTTTTTTGACAATTTTTTCTTCCTTCTAATTCTAACTTTTTTATTAATTTTATTTTTTTTAATTATTTTTGCAGGAATTGTTGAACTCTTCCACCACAACACGACCAATAATATGCTAATGGTTTTTCATGATAGACTTTCACAATTTTCCTAATGTTATATAATTGTAAATTTTCAATATTTGTCGATAAAAGTTATGTGTATTTTTTGTTATTTTTATCTATAGATATAGATGTGTGTTATTTCTTTTCTATTAATTTTGCTTTTATCAATTTATATGATGTTCTTGCACAATTTTTATATTTTTGTGTTATTGATTCTTTCTCATTATTCTTTTTATTTATTTATTATTTTTTTTTTGTTTGATTTATTATCGAATTTGCAAAGTTAGAGATCAAAGTTTCACACACATAACACAAATAAAGATATATGATTAAGTGACAATGATTAATTTTAGAGTACAAAATATTACTCTATGTTTTAATGAGTTTCGATCAATTAATTGTCATATACTATAAAATGTGGTGAAAATAACAAGATGATGACTATCTTGTAAGTAAAATTATTTTGTACATGAAATATGTAATGTGAAGATAGAAAGAAGATGACCATAATAAACATTATTCAATTCTTCGTATAATTACTTTTCTTGGGTCAAGACAATTAGTTTTACGTTAACGTTAGGATATGTTTTTGTTATATAGGATATGTTTTGGTTTCTTTTTTTCTTTTTTGAAAAAAACAATTTTAAAATAGTCTCTTCTATTTCAAAACCTCTATCTTCTAAATAGTCTCTTCTCATTCATTTGGTATTAATGTTAAAATAATTATTAGTTTTTTTTACGGTTAAAATAATTATTAGTTAATTCTTAAAAATGTTGTATTTCATATTTATTAGTTAATTGAGTAAGTTCATGACAAAATATTAACACTAAACAAGATGGAAAAACAATAACATTGCACAAGACGGGAAAACAAGAACACCGCACAAGACGGAAAAAGAAAAATACTATACAAGATGGGAAAAGAAGAACACTGCACAAGATGAGAAATCAAGAACACCGCATACGACGAGAAAACAAAATAATGTCGCACTAAAACGACGAAATCACAAACAAAAAACTAAAAGAAAACCTAATAAATGTGAAAACAACTTATTTAGGTTGAAAAAGAGAATAATTATATATATTTTAAAAGGCTCTTGATAATTTGTAAAGGATGTTAAAGAACTTAAAATTAAAAAATTTAAATGGAAAACAATATATTTTGACATAAATAAAGTTGAATGCAAGCATTTTTAGACGGATATTTTTATGTTGAGTTTGTTAACATGTGCCCTACTGCACATGATAACTTTATCCACTTTTTAATTAGTTATAATCTTTATATAAAAATTAAAACCAAAAAATCCCCACATATATAAAAAATACAGCATTGGAATATTTTTTACATGAATATATTTTATAATTATTTATAATCAATTTTATTTATTATATAAGATGGTACCGTTTGGTTAATGAATTTTTTTTGACACAAAAACAATGATATTCGTTCAATCAAATTGTAGAGTACATAAATAAAAATCATTACATATTCATGATCGTTAAAAACTAAAAAGGATGAATATGCGAACAAGTTATAAGCATCCGAGTTAATAACATAAAATGACATAATGTCTACAAAACTGACGAAGCCTACCATTGGTAACATAACATTCAAATGTCCGAAATAGTCATGCCTCTGGATCTGCAATGCTAACGATGCTATAGTCGTTGAATCTGCACTGAACTTGAATTGAAGGAAATATGCAAATCTAAAAAATCAAACACTGTACAAAGTTGGAAAATCACAACAGCACCGTACTAAGACGGGAAATAAAAACAACACTACATACTAAGACAAGAAATAAAAAAAAACTCCACACTAAGAGGAGTGTAAAACAACACAAGACGAAAAACCTACAAAGAAGAATTTAACATAAAAATATGTGAAAAATACTTTTTTAAATAAAAGAAGTATAAAAAACGATCAAGAAGGGTGATTATGGGTCAAAATGACCCTAAATCACTCATCTTTAGAGGATAAACAAGAAAAAAAGCAAGAGAGGAAATAGTTTTTTTTTAGGGTGGCGGCTGCTATGTGTGTATTTTCATTAATCATTGTGCAATATTCATTAGAATTTTAATGTATTTTTTTAGTACATGAATATCAACTTATTTATATAAATTAAAATATTTTAAATTGTATAATAAATCTATAAACGCATTTTTTACCCGTGCTTGGCAGTTGGCACGGGCTCAAAAACTAGTTATCCAAATTCCTCATCACTAGACCAAACCTAGTGACTTAGGTTCAATAAAATTTTCATTTTAACCAAATTGATGAAGATTTAATTAGGTATCTTCTTAAATATGATTTATATTTTTTGGTAAAAGAAATGATTTATTTTAATTTAATTCATGGTAAAAAATAAAATAGTTAATTTTTTGTCCTTAATTATGTCAAAAATATGGTGAGTATAGTATGCAAAATTGGAAGGAAAAAGAAGGTGAGGTAGCGTGGTGGTTTTGCTTTGCTCCGTCGCAGGCAGGCGCAAGTTGGTAGTAGTTGACGACAGTGGCGACTAAATTCACAAAAATGTCACTTCTTAATCAACTCTTTAGCAGAGGCGTTTTTTCCACTCGATGGTTTTTTCTTCTTCCATTTTAGCTTTACTGTTATACCCGAGATCTTAATTACCATAATTCGCATTTTGGGATACTAATATTTTTTATAAAGCTTCAATTTTTAGGATTTACCCAATCACATGTTTCTTAATTAAATTCCCATAATTTTTCTTATCATATGTTTATTGTATCAAAATTCAAATTCGTTCTGATTTGGGGTAGTATATATCCAATTTGTATGTTCAGATTTGGGGTTATTTGGTTTTATGTTAGTGTTACTACTGTTGTTGAAATTGAGCTACTTGCATAACAATCTATGGTGTGATTTGTGAATACTAAGATGTTGTGTTATATAGTTTGGAAATGGATCATTTAAGGAAGTTTTGTAATATATTGTTCTTCAGATTTTTTCTCAATGTGTATTTATGTTTGTACTAAACAGTAAAAAATAAAAATGCTGTTTTTAAAATTTTGATTATTTTTTCATCTTGGCCTTTCCTAGCAAAACATGTCTGAACCTGGCGATTTCACGCATGAAGTTGCTACAAAACAAGAGAGATGCTCAACTGAAACAAATGCGCAAGGAGATATCTCAATTTTTGCAGGCTGGTCAAGAGCCGATTGCTAGAATTCGGGTAATCCTTCAAATCTTGGTGAATGGCTGTTACTTTATTTGTCTTTTTTCCTCTTTGAGTTTGTTAGTTATTTGTGATTTGTGTTGATTTAAATAGGTGGAGCATATCATACGAGAACAAAATATATGGGCTGCATATGAAATATTGGAGTTATTCTGTGAATTCGTCCTTGCACGTGTTCCTATAATTGAGAGCCAGAAGTAAGTCCATAGGTCTTAAAAGTTTGTTCTTATTGGACATTTTGTGTATTACTTTGTTGACTAACATACATGAAATTCAGTACTCATGCATATCACATTGTGTTTTTTCTTACATCTACAAATTCCTGTTGCAATCTTATTATAGTTTGGTTAAGTTTTTATGCAGTTTTGCAAAAATATGAAAGAGTGATCACTTATTGTATCTCCCTTTTTTCCAATATTTCACAAAGTGACTATTCTTTTTTTAATACATCCGAAAACAGTAACGATGGGAAGGATATGTACTCTATTGGCAATTTTTGTTGAAGAAATCAATACAAAATTGCAGAATGACCTCTCTATTTTCAGTTCAAACTCAATTATTAGGAATACATTGTTTCTGAACAAAAATGGTGCCCATCATAAGGTTTTAAACTTGATTTGAATAAAAAGTTTAGGGAGAAAAAACATTATTTGCGGACTTATATTATTTGATTTGGTAAGAAGTGAGGGATTGGACAAAACAAAAGGTTTTGTTCAATGTTTGATTTTTAAGGTGGCCAATAGGTAGAACAAATTTAGAGACAAGTTATAGGACAGAACTATAAAATTTCATTTTGTTACTGAACAAAATAAACTATTAGACAACTCATTCTAGAAACATAATTACTTATAAAGACGAAAATACTCATTTTCAGTTAGTATTTATAGTTCACCTCACTAAATCATTTTTAAGCTAAGAATATTTACATTGACTGCTTAATTGAGTTTTCAAACCGTCGCACTTTTTTGGATACAATTTAGAGCAAAACTGTTTTTGTAATCAAACTCTAAGCCTTCCTTCTCTACATAATAGGGATTGCCCGCCGGAATTGCGAGAGGCCATCGCAAGTATAATTTTTGCTGCTCCTAGATGTTCTGATATACCAGACTTATTGCACATCAAGAACTTGTTTACTACGAAATACGGGAAAGAATTTGTCTCTGCAATATCTGAACTTCGTCCTGATTCAGGCGTGAACCGTACAGTGAGTTATCTTTAGTTGTCGTGTCTTAATGGAAAACACCAAAAAATATTGATTATACTGGAGTTTTAACAATTGAACAATTGCTTACTGTCACTAATATATCTGTTTTGATATTATTATTTCAGATAATTGAAAAGCTTTCAATTAGCGCTCCATCTGGAGAGGTAAAACTCAAGGTCTTGACAGATATTGCAGAAGAATACAATCTAGCATGGGATTCTTCTAAAACTGCAGCAGAATTTAGGAAAAATCATGAAGATCTCCTGGTAACTTCATCAGTAAATGTCTCACTATTTCTTTCTTCATTGTTGGATATTAAATCATGTTATTCACTACTAGATTTTTACAATATCTTGCATCTGTCATCGATGGTAGTTTGCATCTGTAAGATCTTGCTTGTGTAACTCTAATGGTCCTGCTACCACCTTCATCCTTGATTCCGATATCTGAAGTTATTGCAAATTTCATCCTTACCTCTTAATATGACAGTTCTATCACAAGCATTAAAAAATGACTCTAGCTGTGGAGAGTATTTTTCTCAAATCTCCTGGTATATCTGCTAGGCTTTTTCTTAAAATTTGTACGGTGAGGACTACCCACCAATTACACACACTCCTCACGCCCAAAACTGAATATTTGGAGCGTGAGTGACTTAGTGTTCTGATAGTGGATGATCCAATTGATCATGGATAAACCCTAATACCATGATTACCATCTTAGAATTTGAGTAGAACCTAACTCAACCCTTACAAAACCTGTGATACCATCTTACAATTTGGGTTGAGCATGACTAAATGCTTGCAAAACTGGCTTGTAAGGTGATGACAATCCATCACTTAGAAACATATTTACAGGTCTATCTCATCCAATGTCGCACTTTTAATGTGAGAATTATATGACTGCAGGGATTTAAAGTTCATTAGTTTTTCAACAACTTTCCAAGCATATTATTGTGTAAATTTATTCCACGACACACTTTTCCAAGCTTGTTTACTGGATAGTTTGGTTTTTTCCTTTTCATATAACATGATTTGGTGACAATTTTTTCCATGATGATTCATTTATTATTGTATTTTGAATAATTTTGTAGTCAACCTTCTCACTACTCGACTCTGGTGACTGGTTGTTTGTGTTTTATCAGTAGCATCTCAAATCTCAATGATGGGTTTACTCTGTTTTAGGAGCTCTGTTGATCTATTTGATTCCAATATACCTTGCTGTTTACTTCGAGATTGTAGCATAATGTATTCACCCAGTGTTTCTTGATTTTGATTATGGTTTTCTCATATTACATGTAGGGTGGGGCAAAGCAAGTTGGTGTTGGAGCTACAGTTTCTCTTGCTCCCAGCAAAAACAGTTCTAATAATTCGTCAGCTCATAACACGGAACATTCTATCAAATATACACATGATAAACAAGAACATGAACATGTTGAAGCTTCCATCCCTTCCAACAATAGTTCTTGGATGAACACCAATGAAATTGAACAGTCACACAAAAATAACAACGTCCACGTCAAAGATGCTAAAACTGAGACTATATTTCAACCCTCTGATATATTAGAGAAAGCTCGTGCCGCCATTGCTTCAGCAGATCGTGCAACTGCAGCTGCTCGTGCCGCAGCTTCACTTGTACATAGTAACTTCGAATCATTGAAGCTGGAAGGTGAATCTTCATAATTCTCTAAATCGATGATGAACTTTGCTTGATCCCAAGGTTGGAACTTCGTTAAGACCGTAATCGCTATTTATTGTACATTTTATACTCACTACATATATATTATCGTGCATGATGAAGTGAAAGATGTTGATGCAAGTTTTATGTAAATTTTCATAATTGTTATATCGTTTGCACAATTAGGGTGCTGCACCTTGTTAATCCTCCTGACATGGGGTGAGAACAACAGATGTTCGATATATGCATGGATTGTTTTATTAAAGCAACAAAAGGTGAAGTCAAGTTTTCTGATAGTTACTATAGGAACCTCATACAGAGCTAAGATGATCAACGCTGGGTGACAGATTGTGAGTTAAGGACTTAGCAACCTTGGTAAGCTAAACATTCGGTATGTCTCATGTTTTTGCGTGTTGAGCTAATATACTGTAACTTTGAAGTGTGTGCTGAGCTAATGCTTTAGTAGTCATGTGTGCTATTTTGCATATTTGAAGCATGTCAGAAACTACTATGATCATCCCATGAACATGTTACCTTATTACACTAATAATAATTTTTTTCCTAGCATGCCTTGATACTATCAGTTTAGTTAACACCTTTTATTATCACAATAGTAATTCGTAGTACACAAGAAGTTTTAACACTTGGTGTGGAAGCAAAGCAAGATAGTAGAATGAAGTGTAGGGGCTCTCTTGGTTAAGCTGTTATTGAAAGAATTTAGCTAGTGTAAATTGAGTTAAAACTTCTAAATTATTATGAGTTACTACTTTTCGATTTTGATGGCTGTTCTTCCCCTCTGCATTACTCACGCTAAAAAAAGTTATCAGAAGATATCTCTCGATAAAATTTGTACTACCAGAAGATACATCTTAGTAAGATGGGCGACATGGGGGGATTTTAATCAATTTGGGAGGGTTAACGGCAAATGTCTTCAATTTTTAATGTTATTACTGGGCACATAGAAAGAAGCCCAATCTAAGAAAAACATAAGCCCAGTGATTGTGAAGTAAAGATGGTCATCAATCTTAGAAAGCTCTTGAAATTGTAGAGTCCAATCAACTTTATATGCTCTATTGCTTATAGAATAAAAAAATGTGAAAAAGAAAAAGAGGACAAATAAAGAAAAGAAACACAAAGGCATGCATATGCTAAATGGGGAGGCAGGGTGAAAGATGATTGGTTAAGAGAGCACCAAAAGAGGTGAAGTGGCAGGGCCACACAGTCACACCAATTGAGTCAGAAAACTAACCAAAACATTCTTGTTGGTTGGCATTCCCGGACACCATTACCCTCTCTAGTCCTCTACACTATACTGAGTGAGTAGTCACCACACAGCACAAGCTAGCTATAGCTAAAGAGATGAACCATATCTTCAGACTCATCAGGCTGAACCCTATGACCCTATTGCCCTATACAACTTTACATGCTACTGTTACCTACCTATACATCTACTTCATGCATCACCCCATTTGCCACTCATCACTCTTTCTTTTTTAGCAGCCAGAGATTTTCTCAGAATTGAGATTTTTTCTCAGGTTTTGTATTGTGTATATATATCGTATATCGTATTAGTATATTATACTGTATAGTCTTAGTTAGCACTTAATCACACTTCTCAACTTTATCCTTCTCTCATGTAAACACAATTTCAGTCGTCTCATTCACAAAAGTCACACAGTACCTATGCATGAAACTTCAGCAAGTAGTTCTGTTGTGGGGTGAGAGGCACACTAAGCCGTACTATTTACTCATTGTGATGAGAGAGAGAGAGAGAGAGAGAGAGAGAGAGAGAGAGAGAGAGAGAGAGAGAGAGAGAGAGAGAGAGAGTGACAAAGATGTAACGTAGGTTTGCAGGGGAGCTGATAAGGACATAAGTGAACAAGAGCAGAGTAAAGAAATTTGGATCGGTAGTGTTGTGGTGTGAGGGAGGGATGATAACTTAATTGGTACCAACAACATTTGCCAAAGGACCCTCCCATATATACTTTGTAGATTTTCATAATACTCTTCATTTGTAGTATAAATGAATATCAAGTGTCTAGTGTACGTTTGGTTCTGCAATGAGAAAAATTAATTTTGGCAGAATTGATTCTGTAAAAATTGATTCTGATAAAAATTGATTTGAAGATAAAATGATATATGTTTAAATATATTTATGTAAAAGTGAGTTGAACAAAAAAAATTGAGTACAATAATCAATTCTAGAATTAGAAACTTCGATTTCTAGCTTTAAGTAAAATCAATTTTTATGGCAGAATCAATTCAATTTTTAAGAAATCAAATAAGTCAGAATCAATTCTACACCTTTAGAATCAATTCTAACTCCTCTAGAATTGAAACTAAACATCCACATACTCGTCTTCCTTTTGAGAGGAGTTTATCTCATATGGACTTTTCGAAAATATTTATTATAGACCATTATTATGAGGAAAAAAATAGTACTACCATTATGTGAAAAATAAATATGAAATTATTATGGAGAAACATAAATATGCATCTACAATATGTAAGTATTTTATATTATCAACTAATAATAATAATTATGTACTATGTCATGTCACTCTATTTCATCTCACTTTTTAATATGACATGAAATTTTAAATCACTTGAACGTCTGTAAAAAATTAATTTGTTGCGACTGTGTATATTTATTAAACTCTTCATCATGTAACTTTCAAATCAACCAAATGTAACCAGATATGAGTTTTTGGGTATTTGTTGACATGTTTGACAATTTTAAGCTTAAAAGGAACACATGTTAGAAAACATTAAACTGTTTATATATAGTTCCACACCTTTAATTACCTCACATCTATCGACATATATTTCATACTGGTATATTTTATTCATCAGATGCGTATGCAATTTGTCCACAAAATTTGAGCATTAATGATGATATAGTATTTAATACAAAAAGTAAACATTAATCAAATATGAAAGTTAAAAGCAAACGTGAAGTTATTGACAATATATATCTGATAAAGAGAACAAGGGAGTCATAAGCATTAGGACCCCTCAATAGTCAATTTCTAAATCAGGGCCTGCATGCATGTAGAATCCGATTTAAGGGGGGATGGGAGGGGGTATAGTCCAATTCAACCGTGTGATGCGTACACTACACCGAAATAAAGATAAGCCACATTGATTTTGCTGAAATGATGGGTCGTTTTCGTCTTGAATTTTGTTTAAGCGCTGAGATGTTTCCATTGGTCGGTTTGGATGCATGCAAATATATCCAAACAAATCTCCCTATTCTTAATTTTGAGTAAAAATATTTAAATCATCTACTATTAAAATAAAAAAGATTGCATCTAATATGGATCTCTATTCTCTAGGATGTGTTTGTAGTAGAATTGTGAGGGATTTTGAAAGGATTAACTATGGCAAACAAGTGTGGCTATCAAGTTGTTGAGCTTCAATTGGGTTTTCAAATTGCGGTTAATAATCGTATTAGACGGATTCATGTTTATTATCGACCAATTATTCGTTATATCCACATTTGAAAGACAAAATTACACATAACAAATAGATGACGACAAGCCAACTCCATAACAAAACACACACGAGAAATCAATAGAATTAACAATAACCTTTCGGCGGGAAAAAAATTTGACGAGTAGGAATCTTGTCAAAAAGTAACTTCTACGAGAAGGTAACGATTTTAGATGGGCCTAACTCTTCTTAACTTTAGCCAAAATTTGGACATCCTCATTAGAACAATCTCCCTCAATTTAAAAGACTTCCTAACACACTAAATAAGTCGAACTGATTGAATAAATTTCACTAAGATCATATCTCCAAGTCCAAAAAGTCTTACTTGAGGAGAGAGTTACCTGTTAAAAATAGTCACCAGGTTGAAACAGTTAAAAGAAAATTAAAACGGTTAAAGTAAAAATTGATCTTCACATCTTAAGTCTAAAACTTTACCACATTGGAAGAGTTCATGTATTTTTTATCTCTATTTTTCTTGTTAACTCCAGTTTTCTAATGTGTTTTAAATAAAATTGTAAATGATTTTGTAATAAAATAAAACAAGCAGTTCTAGTTACTATACTTATCATTGCAATATAAATTGGTACACCCTAATTCCTTGACATGAATCAAAGCCTATAATTTCTTACAATTATTTAAAGAAAGTTTAAACTAGTACTATACAAACAAAAAACAAGCACTTTGAAGATAGGATGTGTTACTTGTAATGATAAAAAGTAATATCATCAATCAATCTTGTCTGTGTTATCTATCATATATACCTTGAGAAGATAATACCAAATGTTTTCAATTCTACAAATAAGACTAAACACTTTGCAAAACTTAAACAGTGCATAACTGTGGCAAAAATGCATAGTACATTCTTTGGATCAGACAAGTAAGCTTTTCTGACTCTTTGATGACCAAATATAAATTCCATGCAAAATGCATAGGGAGGCCCCAGAGATAGAGGTTGAATTCATTTATGACTATATAATTTGTTTCAATGCATGTCTACTATGTTTTTATCTGCATGCATAATAAGCAAGGGAAAAAATGATCATGTATAGTGGTTTCATAGTTTTCTTTTTTCTGTTTTGGGCAAGTTAGTTCAATAATATGGTTCACCATGTGTATAATACTACAATGATATTGACTATTTGGAACTATATAGAATTATTATTGCATGTTCTGCTCTGTTCTTAAATGTACTAAGAGGAAAGAAGCTTCACATCAACGACAAACTGA
The DNA here is from genome assembly GCA_951804385.1 of Trifolium dubium. Classification (NCBI taxonomy): domain Eukaryota; kingdom Viridiplantae; phylum Streptophyta; class Magnoliopsida; order Fabales; family Fabaceae; genus Trifolium; species Trifolium dubium. The sequence goes on from OX638064.1 coordinate 57,478,352, forward strand.
TCATCATGAATGAATGTATGAATGATGCCCGGCCCAACATTCAAATCTCACTGCATATGCCGTGTGTCACCTCTCATCTCTCTCCTTTCAATCTCTATATTTTCCCATTTCAATTATCCTCTGTTTTCAGTTCTACTACAAATTCAGTTCCATTTCAATTGCAAGATGTCCTAATATATATTTATGAGAGAAGGTAAACGGAGAATCTACCTTGTGTTCCACAGGTTCCTCGACAAAAATTAATCATCGTTAACGACGGTGAAAATTTCGTACATATATCATGGTAATCTAAAAAAATATATTTATGAGTGAAGGTAATTCTTAGGTTAGCTCAAACTCTCAATTCAAAGATGCTATTAGAGTTTATTCATGATTGGGCTATCTACTATTTATATCTGGACATTAAGTCTAATATTGTTGGACGTGATGGAGTGTCTTAAAAAGTCGCACATCAAGTTGCGAGATGACCTGAATATATATTTATAAGTGATGGTAATGCTTACCTTACAAGTCGGTTTTTTAAAATTGAGTTAGGTTCAACGTTCATTTCCAAGAAATTATTTATTTTTTTAAAAATAATTTAAATGACTAATAAGTTTTTACTCTATGGGCGAATTTTGTCTTGCCCTTGTAATTCTTTTAGGCTTAAATGATGTTTTGATCCCCGTAAGTTGCCGTGTTTTTAGTTTTAGTCTCTGTATTTTTATTATTCTTTAAATTGATCCTTGAATATTAAAATTATTTTGGTTTTAATCGCTAAAATTAAAATCCGCAGAAAAATAAAATGCTTAAAACCAAAACAACACGTCAACTTATAGGGACCAAAACAACACTTAATTTTTTTATTATTATCCATGAATGTAAAAATTCTATCATTTATCTTAAGTGAACTTTTGCTTTATAGTGGGACCAATAAATGTAAAAGACTAAAAATACAATTTAAATATATGTTATATATGTATATTGTTTTTTTTACACCTTCTATCTACCCAAGGACTACATGTGGTCTATGGTACCAATATCTTAAGATTTACACAGCCGTATTACGAATTTCGTAAAATTTATTACTATTGGATTAAAAAGTTATATCATATGGATCATCTATACAAAATTTTTTAAAAAAAATTATTTGATATTTCTCATTTGAATATTATATAGTGATTGTTTCCATAATATTATAACTTTTTTTAAAAATTTTGCATGGATGAACGATATGATAAATTTTTTTAATCCAACGATAAATTTTATGAAATTCGTATTATAACTATATGGTAAAATTTTAGAATTTGTGCACTATAGAATACATGTGATCCTTGGGCAGAGTAGAAGTTGCTTGTTTTACTTTGCTCCCGTACCTATATATATAATTTGCCGTTTCAAAAAAAAAAAGTTGTTTGTTTTTTAATCTTCTTTTTTACTCTCTCTGTCCCAAATTATAAGCATCTTTTTAAAAAATGTCTAGTTCCTAAATATAAGGGTTTTTGAAAATTACTATATGTATTCATTATTTTTTTTCCATACACATACCCTTAATTATTACACTAATTTATATTAAAATATAAAAAATTAAATTAAATATATATATACAAACAAATGACAATTTAGTAAATTTCACACACAAATTAAACATAATAGTTATAATACTAATATTTTTTTAATAAAAGTGAAATTGATCAGATAACTAACTGGTATAAGTGCCCGTTTGGCCGGACTTATTTTCTACTTTTTTTCTTCTCCTTAAAAATAGTAAAGTAGGAAAAAAATGTATTTGATTCTACTTTTTTTTATTTTTTAATTCTTTAGTTTATTTCTCTAATACTTTTAAAGAGAAATATGACTAAATTCAATTTTATACTTCTCTATTTTGTTTAAGCTAAATAGAAAAGTAGAAAATAAGCCGGGTCAAACGGCCACTAAATATATCAAAGGGGGGTCGCTAGGGGCGGACCCAACGGTAAGTGATAGTAGGGGGCCATCAGCCATGAGTAGCATTGGACTTCAAAACTAGCACTTATCTTTCTCTTATAAGGTTGACCCTATCTCTCTCTCAACTCAAAGGAAGAAAAACATTTGAGATGTCAATCACTACTACTCTCACTTTTTGGTTCTCAAAGATGAATGCAAAATGTGAATGGGCCCAACCAAGTGGTAGCTCCGTTAATGGACAAATAAATTAACACGATTCAAACCAAAATTGTCTATCTTGCATTGCATGCAGGGACACTCTATCTCAGCTGAAACTAGCCATCATTAAATCTCAAAAATCACATTCAGATGGTAGCTTAGCTTATGCTTAGCTTAGGTCTTAATATTGCTAGCAGCAGCTAGGTACGCTTCATTTCACCGATATCCATATGTCCGTATCTCTTTGTCTTGTATGTAGCTTCTAATTATACCTGGCCAATTCATCACCTATGATAGACTCATACTCATTCCATCTAAAAAATGTTAATAAATGGCTATAAAAGCTTGTTAAGGAAGTAGGAGTATTATATTATAAGAAAAAAAATTAGAATTTTATCTCAATAGAGCCAAAACTTAAACTTTTAAATTGTTGAATAATTTTAAGAAAAATATTTCTATTACTTACTTTCTAATCTACTACCCCTGAAGCATTTGTTAGTATTTAAAAAAAATCATATTTAAATTGCTCACAATTTAAAATAATAATAATTAGTTGTGTTAATTTGAGTCATGAAATTAATTGTACTTTTGAAATAATGAATTGAAGTAATATCAAGCTTAAATGCATTTTAACCTTCTTATTTTAATTGAATTTTAATCTTTTTTTTTTGACTAATTGAATTTTAATCTTAAGCAAAAAGAAATTGAACTTTAGTCCATATGTTGAATCGATATGTTAAAATGAAGGAGTTAAAATTCAATTTCGATAAAAAAAAATCAAAATAGAAGAAATAAAAGCATATTAGTAGTAGATAAAAATAATAAATATTGCATTAATAGTTTAAATTGAAAATTGTTATAAACAAAAAATGCAAATGAGATATTTGAAGATGCAAATTGATTGATTCGTGCATGCCGTGGCTTGCCCAAAAATGGATTAAGTCTATAATTCAAGCTATGCGCTTCTTAGGCCGCCTGAAATATGTCTCAGTAACTTTGGGTTCTATCTAATCACTTCACGTAGCTACCTACATCCACCTACGTACGTACCTCAATACGTATAGACTATAAAAGGTTATCTAGCTGCTACTGTATCAGAACTATAAGCTACTACTTGTATACTTCAAATTTTGAATTAATAATAGAGATAGTAGTAGTAGTAGTATGATCAAGATTGTAGTACTGTAGACAATAAAGAAATCCTAACGAGATTGAACTCTCAAACCAAATGAAACTGTGTGACAATAGCCAATAGGCCTACAATGTTAGTTGCACAAAGTATTCGATCAAAATAATTGAAAACGGATTCACTGGGTTACAGAACACACACATTCAGAGTAGTATGGGTTTTCCGATCTTGAGCGGACGGTTTAAAAAAAGAACAAATTTAATTTTTTGTTTTGGATTAAAATTCTAAGTTTAAATTTAAAGATCATTCGAACTTGATCGGATGATTTTTAATATTCAACTGCAAGATAATTAATGAGTTTTATCGACTACAAAGAAATATGATCCAAAACAATTTAAATGTTAATAGACAAATAACCATATGAAATTTTTTATAGTATCAAAATTGTGTTTTAGCCTTTTAAGCATTGACGGTTGTTTTTCTTGTACCTATTTCTATTTGTTTTTTCTTCTTTATTTCGGTTAATACCTCTTATACTCTTCTTTCAAAAAGAAAAGATATATTTTTTAAATTGACGTACTATTTTATTTACACAAAAAAAAATACCAATTTAATTGGTGTACTTGTTGTCTTGTTATTGAGAGTACCCACAAAATGATTAATATTAATATATTGGATACTTGATTTCTTTTATACGGATTATAGTACTCGTAGTAGTATTTATATATTAGTATATGTTTTGCATATTAAAAAAAAAAGTCCCAATGGGGAATACAACCTGCAAAGGAAAATAGAGTGCTCCGTATTTCCAACAAAAATAGTAAAAGAAGATGCAAAATTCATTCCATTTACACGTGTTTTACTGTATACAATAATGTTGATCACCTAGTTCACTTTAGAAACTACATATTCCTCTAAAGCTGCTTCAATATTCGGGAGAAGATGTTCGACCTCAACTGACACACCATGAGTTGTAGTGCCCGTTTGGCCGGGCTTATTTTCTACTTTTTTTTCTTCTCCTTAAAAATAGTAAAGTAGGAAAAAAATGTGTTTGATTCTACTTTTTTTTATTTTTTAATTCTTTAGTTTATTTCTCTAATACTTTTAAAGAGAAATATAGTTAAATTTAATTTTATACTTCTCTATTTCGTTTAAGCTAAATAGAAAAGTAGAAAATAAGCCGGGCCAAACGGGCACGTAGTTTTGTTCTTAGGTATACTAGTTTTGTTCTGTATGTATAAATTACACAAATTAACTATATATAGTTATAGGGGAGGAGGCCTAATCAGGTGTGCGCGCGTTGTCGGTCAGGGGCGGGGGGAGGGCTGGGATTGGCTAGATGCCCTCACATTAAAAAAAAAAAAACTATATATAGTTATAATACAAGTATTTTAATTTGTGTTTTAAAGTTTTCAAATTAGTTTTTTTTACATAGAGTCTCATCAAGCTATATGGAATAATTTGGTTGATACCAATCCTCTTATTTAGGTTAAAATAACATTCACCATGACACCATATATATATTTTGAGCAATATGGTTGTCAAGGACATATATTAATATCTTTCCATGCAATTTTTAAAAAAGAAATAAAAAAAATTACAATATTATATTTTACTTTTTTTTTAATAAGTGTGATTTTTATTTTTATTTTCTTTTATAATATGGAACGGAGGAAGGATATGATTATCATTAGCAGAATAGCAGGTAGCAATTGAACAACTAAGAAAACCATAAAATCAAATACAATAATAAAAGGCAACACTACACTTGATTGAAAGAAAAGGAAATTAATATTGGTTTTAATTGGCATGAGAAAAGGAAGAGAGAATTAAAATGCAAAAAGAAGGTTTGAAAAGTTAGAGTTGATATCAAACAGACTTGTTGTTTGTGAATTCCCATTGATTGATCCATCCCACAGCTTCAAGCCAAAGTAGCTGAGCGTGTGAATGATCTCAAAAGTAGTTGTACTGGTAGAAAAAATTAACATAAAAACCAAAATAAAAACCATTCATTCATTCTCTTTCTTATGACTCATCATCACCACTTATGCATCTGTCACACTTTGTTGTTATCATTGAACAGAACACAATCACACAAAGAATCTCTTAGAAACCATCTTGAAACCGATTGATCGCTGAATTATTATTATTATGACTATCCAAACGATGCTGTGTTCCTGATGAATATGTGCTCCTTCCCCAATTCAACGTTCCTTCATGATGATCTTGATTATGATTATGATTATGATGATGATTCTGACCCTTCTCAGTGCCACCACTTCCCGGGACAAACCCTTGTCCGACCGGTGCACCTATGCAGGTGTAATTTGATTCACCTCCACCAGCACTGGCCGTGACATAGTTCATGTGTTGGAGCCCTCCATATTGCTGGTGGTGGCTGCTCATCACATGACCAACATGGTATTCGTTCATTGGATGATGCGGAGGAATTAGATGTGTAGGGAAAGACGCTGGGCGAGAAGATGAAGTGTACAGATATGGTTGAGTTGGTTGTGGTGGCGGAGGCGGTGGTGGAGGAATGTGGTTTGAGGATGATGACCCTGAGAAGTATCTTGGGAATCTTAGAGGCATTGTTGGATCTCCCATGTTATTTGGTTGAATGTAACCTGCTGCAGGTGCTATTGGTGGTGGACAACATCTGAAATATTTGAATTAATTTACTTCACAATTTGTATAAACAATGCTAATAAGTTGTGTTTACTAGAAAATAATTAATGGTACAGAAACAATAAATTTTATGAGGTTGAAATTGAAGTGGAAATAATGTGATTATATGTCAAATTAATGTCGATCTAAAATATGTATTTTTTTTTTAACGACAAATACATTATTAATAAAATCATGTCTCTGTTCAAGACGAACATATAAAGAATACTAAAATTTGTATTATTATATCTTCAAAAAATTTCGACGAGTTTATACTATTACCTCTTGTCTAAGATATAACAAATTCAAAATTAATATATAATTTGATTCAAAATTTTAAAAAATATATCAAATACATCAATTTTTGTTAATCTAATTTAATTTTATACTATTTAAAAGGAGATATAGTAGTATTTGAGGAAATGAAGAAGTGGTGCATTACCCTACAAGGTGAGAAGGAGGTGGTTGTGGTGCAAGGTTATGATCGTTACGGAAGACTAGCTGACGAGCATGGTTAAGAGTCTCTGTTTCCCTCTCTGCACCATAATAAAAATAACATCAAGTCAAATCAACACACAAAGAAAGTTACATTGAGGCCTTTCAAATCAACATTCCATTCTATGAAAGAATTTCAGCAATTAAATTAACAACTTTTTATGTTTGAAATGACAAGTGACAACGTTTCAAGGACAAATCATTAACAACTAGTAGTAGCTAGTAGTACTTATTTAGAATCTATATACTACTACAGTACAAGTATTTTTCTTAACAAAATAAAAGGAAATTTGAAAAAGAGAAAGTAAGAACTAACCTTGGCGGTGACGGTTCATGTGACCCCCAAGAGCCTGAGATTTACAGAACTTGAGAGAACAAAATCTACATTCATACACCTTCCCACACTCTTCTTTTCCATCCTTCCCGCCGTTTTTCTTTTTCCTGCTGCAACCTAATTAACCAACCAACAATTTTCCTTAAACTATTACATTAATTACCATTAATCAATATTACTTGTTTTTTATTCATCTATAATTTTCCTTTTTATTTTATCTCCATTTATTTCTTTTTTTAGGGTACTTTTTATCTCCATTTCAAGTTTAAAGAAGCATGGAAAAAATTAATAAAAAACATGTAATTATTATTGAACACTGTTTCATGGTCAAAGAATATATATACCAAAAAATGACAATCTTCAAATTTGTTTCCTATGGCATAATATAATATAGGACAAACGAGTTTTATTTTATAATGTTTTAGTAAATTTTTCCTTACAAAAAAAATGATCAGAAAAAAAAGTTGAATGAATTACCGGATGGATCGGTGTCTTCAAGAACTTGTTTACCATGATCTCTAGAGTATTCATCAGGCAAATTGTTAAGATCTAATGGATTTCCTTGTGGTCTCCTGAAAAAGAAACAAACAAGTAGAGAAAGAGAGAGAGTGAGTGAAAGATTTAATGAGTTACTACTAGAGAAGAAGATAAATAATAATAATACTCCACTATTGAGTTAATATGAATGAATGAATAAGAGAAGGTGTAAATAGTAGTAGTGGGGGGAGACCTACATGATGGTACCGACAGAGAGAGACAGAAAGAAGTGAAAAATAAAAATATGAGATTAAAAACTTCTTTGTTTTAGAAGCTAAGGAAAGGGAAGATAAAACTAGAGTTTTTTAACAAAATTTGTGAGACTTTCAGTTTGAGACTGAAATATAGAGGCTAGTTGAGTGATGGTAGAAGATAAAGAGCTTTGAAAGTTCTCTATCAGTTTCACTGCCACCCCTTCTTTCTCTCTCCCCCCCACACAAAATTGAATGAACAATAGGACAGTGGTTTCTCGTGACTTTAAAAAGAGTGAGTGAGTGTGTGAAAGTGAAGAGTTGCTATAGCTGCTAGCTAGCTTAATCAGATACACTTGCTAATTTCTAGCTAGCCAGGTTAGTCTCGTTTGGTTGAGACTTAAGAAACCAAGTCATACAAAAGAATTACTACAATTTTTATTTTTATTTTTAAATGCAAAGATATACTATTACTCTCTTCGTTTCAAAATAACATACGTTTAAGATTGTTTTACACAAATTAAGAAAAATAATAAATAAATTGTTAAAGAGTTATTGGAAGTGAGAGATGACTTATACATGAGTTTATAAATAAAGATAATATTCATCTTACAATTCAATTTTGTAGAGTTGAGTTAGACTAAACTTTCAATGATCTAAAGTAAATGAATAAGCTTGAAACAAATTATTTTTGTTAAAGTAACAATTATTTTGAAACCGATGGATTATTTATTAGATAGTGAAAACCAAGAGAATACAACGAATAAAAGAAATACTCTAAGATAATACAAAAAAGTGAAAATAGAGTACAACGATCTTGTACTTCTCTCATTTTCTAAGATAGAGTACGACTTGTACTTTTTCTTCTTCAAAATATTATTTTTTCGTTATAAAAAAACTATCCAATTTTTTTTAAGATGTACTCTCGATGAAATACAAAAAGAGAAAAAAGAAAAGAAAAAAAATGAGAAGATACAAATATTCCGGAATATCAACAAATAAAGTACAAACAAGGAGAAAAAATGGACCAAACAACACTAGCGTGACACCCACATATCAGCCAACACCATGAGTCAATCCGAGTAATTAAAAGATAAGGGCAAATAAATGTATTTTTTTCAAAGTATTCCTCGAAATTTAGAAATTAAACTTTCTTTTTTTTTTGCTTCATCGGAAAATTTGAAATTAAACTTTCTTTGAGCGATAGGATTTATATTTAACATAATGACCTCTTCCGGCAAGTGTTCAATTATATGCATCCACCATAAAATAGAATATATTTTCTGTTGTGTTAACCCTCTGATTCTAAGAGACTTGGAGTTTCTTTATTTTGATGATAAATAAAATATAGTCAAGGGTTGTTTTAATTAGAATTTAAAATCAAAATCTTCATAATGATTCATAGAAATCAAATTGTTATACTTCATATTGTTAATGTACCACTTCTTAATATAGTTATATTTGTGCCCTAGAGTAAAAAAAAAGCAGTTAAAATTTCAATGAAAATAATCTCAAGTTAAAGAAAACAGTTAATTTCCGAAGAATAGCAATTAGCAAGGAAATAAAATTTGATGAAATGTGTGTATAGTACTGATATGTTGAAGATAGATAGCATTAAAGTTGGGTTGCCCTAAGAATGAAAGGTAGTAGCATTTATACTAAGAAAGAAAGGAAGACAAGACATAGTGATAGGGTACGTAGAGACATTTAGCGGGGTTATTCTGCTAAAAGAGGGGGGACATGTTTGAGAAACAGGTCATGTATATGGTCCACAATAGCTCAATATAATGCCTCCTTTCTGGGTGTAAAATTCTACCCAGGGGACTTAGACTTGCTTCATGGATAGGTTGCTATCAATATCTATCATTAGGGTTTTTGCAATCTAACTTGGAGATACACTTAACCCCACTTTTCTTGTTTTTATTCTTTCAAAACTTGTTATATCTCTTAGATTACATATACATAGTCCTTTTCAATTCAATCAACTCAAGAAAATTAATTTGGATTTTCTTGTTTTAACACATTCATCATTTTATTCTTTGTTTTCTACCTTTTGATGCTAGCTACTCATATATATGCATTCCTTTATTATAACAACATGACCAAAATATTCTTCTTTGTTATAAATAAAAAAAGTTAACTAGATGGTTACGATGTAACTAGCTAGTTTGTTTGTGACCAATTATTAGTTGTCTTCCTCTTGATTTGGAATGGAAAAAACAAACATTGATATATATAGTTAATTAGAAACTGATTTGTCCACAAGCTAAGTGAGTGGTTACTTTTGGTTCCCCTATACACACACCTGAAATGGTTATAAAGAAGAAAAAAAGACATTACCTAATTAAGAGAGAGATAGGCATTAAAATCAGGTGAATTCATGGACCACTCTAGTGAAGCTGCCCTTGACTAGCTGGTGTGGTTGGTACTATATACATATATGAAGGATTATGATTAGTCATGTATGTGTGTATGACATATATATAAATACTATTTCATATTTTTTAAATCTGGACCAAAGTATCATGCATTGCAGTGAACGGGCGCCCAACTATCTGAATTTTTTCTTGCAAGTATGTACATATACTATGATTACTTTTTAGGTGGTCCTTTCTTGAGTTTATAATTAATTAGGCAATAAATCCAACAAATATTTGTTCAATGGTTTACAAGTCTAGCAACTAGGGAACTTACAATCAGTTGAGGAAATTGTCTTCATTGGCTTTCTTCCTTTCAACTATAATCAAATTTTGAATTTCAAAGGTATCATGCATACCATGACCAATTATTAAGATCGGTCTAAGTGTAGAGGTAATATAAACAAGGACTTTAGGCACTTGATTTTTTTTTTATTAAGAGAAAAAGATTTTTTATAAGTCGTAAGTTCATTAGTCAACAAATAAAGACTTCATTATTGCAAAAAAAAAAAGACTTTAAAGAAAAATAATGAGAAGGGGCCTCCCATTGTATTAAAAATGTAATTTTTTGTATTATTCTTTGAGTAAAGCAAAAAAAAAATTGTGAGACTTAATGTCCGATTGAAACAATTTTGTTTTTTAATTTATAAAATAAGTTTTATAAATTAGTTTTCAAATCAGTTTTTAAGAAGCAAATTAAAATATGTGAAACTTGTTTATGAATTTTAGTTTCTTAAATTAGAAATATTTTTTAAAAATATTTTTTGAAAAGAGGTCTTCCAATTGATGTGTCAAAAAGAAAAGAGATCTTCTAAATCATATTTTAAAAACTAAAAAAAGAATTTATTAGAACTTTTTCAAATAAACCCTTATAGTGTATAAAAACAACGACGTGCTTCATATTTTTTATTTTGTTTGACCCTTTCACTACTTTTTTTTGAGTAACAAATCCAAAATAAAAGGTATAGAGATCAACATATGACTATTTCGTATTCTTGATTGATATGTGTGGAGTACTTACTATATGTACTTATCCCACAAATTGTAAATAGTGCATATTTTTGTTTTGAACAGCAAATAATAAATTAAAGATGGAAAAAATACAAGAAGTAGTTTATCCATGTAAGTAAGATAAATTGGTAGTACTCTAAGCAAAATATATAACAAGGCTAAACACAATACCCAAAAAAATAGTGCATATCATCAAAACAAAAGAAAACGGCAAATAGTGTAATTAAACTTGAAGAGAATGCATGCAAAAGAGATCATTTCTTATTTTCAATTTTGAGAGTATATGTTTATGAATAGGATCTTATATATATATATATATATGCTCCACTCCATTCTTCAAGACCAAGGTAAGTCAGTTATATTTATTATCCTCATAGTGACGCCCTACGGGACCGCCCATAATCTTACTAGTTGTCTTTCAAATTTTCAGTCAAGGAAAAATACTATTTAATTTCACTTTGATTTTGAACTGTTTCGCTATATTTGTCCAAATTCTATTTTGACGGACTTGTGGAAATTTTATGTTGATTCGTTTGTTAGTTAGGTAATGACTAATGACCACCAGACAACGGTTAATTTCAATAAAAAAGGGTACTAATTACTTAGCAAATTTCAATAAATAAATAAAAAAAAACATCTATTTTGAGAGAAAGACGGAGGGAGTAACTTATGTCCCTATTCCAACGCAATGTCGTGGATTTAGGATCTTTAGCGTCAATTGTTAAGGAATGTGAGACTATTTTGTTATATCAAATTAGTAGTTTTGTAGTCAAAATTATGGAGATGAAGGGCATAACTTAAACGTCTCTTTGTGGTGTCTATGTTTCCTACTTCCAGACCTTAATTATATCCATTGATTTTGAGGTATTGTTCGTTTCGAACCTTTATGTTGTGTCTATCGTTTTATTCTTTGTAAAAGATATCTCATCGAATTGAAGATCGTTGATATTGTTTATAAACTACTCTTAATTAAGTGAATACCACTAACTTAATTAAGTCAACAACCTCTTCCACACGGTTAGAACATTTTAATAGAATGTGAAATCATTTATTTCTGCCCCCCGAATAGCCCAAATGCATTTAGACTTGTTATCCGATACATATGGCTTAGTAAATAGGTATAGACCATAACTTTTGTGTTTCTTTTTCAGTATGATCAAATACAAAAATAGTAGTAGTATTAAAGATTGTTAGACATTGTAGAAGATATTTTTAAAATATAAAAATAGAGTGAAAAAATGAAAATAGAGATGACAAATTTATTTTTTAAATTTGTTGTCAAATAGTCTATCTAATCTAATCGCCATAATTTCAAATTTACATAAGCGCGGATGGGAGTACATCTTTTAGAATTTAATTTCTATACACTTAAAATAAAAAACTTTCTTACATGCATGTAATCAAATTATTTTATAATATCACGTTTTTAAGTTAGTTCTTAAAATATTGCTTAAGTATTCATTTTAGATGAGTTGAATGAATGTTTCAGAATTCAGTAGATTAAAATTGATCTCTATATTTTTATATATAAGTGAGAATAGTAGTGTAAGCATTTCTAAGAAATGAGCAGTGTAATTTACTCGTTTAGCTATGTAGAACTTTGGAATTTACTGTTTCAAAAAAAATAACTTTGGAATTTATTGTTGGGCTTTTTTCTTGTTGGAAGTTTAAACTGATATACAATTATCAACAAAAAAAAAACTGACATACAATGGACCAACGTCAAACACTGGAAATAAAGTTAAAAGCCCACTGCGTTCCGGCTTTAGAAATGCTTACAATAACATACAGGAAAATTACTCTCCGCCCCCCCTTACTTCTTTTTCCCCTCCCTCATTTCCAGTTTTCACCTTGACGGATCGGATTTTATAATCCGAAGAAAAGGAAATATCTCGGATCGTATAATCCGAAATTGTGGTGAAAGAATTTGGATTAAAAGCGTAGCTTCGTTTGCCGGCGATGGTGAGTGCGGTGGTGGATCCGAACTGGAAGGAGGTGAGTGCGGTGGTGGTCTTTTCCTTCCTTCCGTTCTTGTTCTGTTCTTCTGTCTTTGCCGGCGATGGCTGTGGTGTTCTGTTCTTGTTCTGTTGTTCTTCTACCCTTTGCGATGATGATGATGATGATTGTGGTGGTGGTGGTGGTGATTTCATGGCTCTTCTAAGTGGTGGTTATGGTGGTTGTGATGTTGTTAATTCTATTTTGAAAGGTTTGAAAACATGGTTATTGATTGATGTTGTTGTTGGATTTTGAAATTGTTGATTGTTTGTTCTGCTGAAATTGTTGAATTGTGATGTTGTTGTTGTTGTTGGAAACAAATCTCCTAAATCTATTCTTTCTTCTTCTCCTAGAAACAATTTTGGTTAAATCAATTTTGTTAGTTTGTTGTTTAAAGGGTTTTGGCTATACTTTGATAATGTTAATTTTGATAGGGTTGTGGCCGAACCAATTTTGTTGTTTTTGATAATGTTACCACTCAGTAAAAGAGAGAGATCTGATTGATTTTCCTACATTGGTTTTGGTTCTTCTGGTTTTTACTAGAGATTAGCTAGGACTTTACTACAAAAACTTTCGTACCTAATAATTTGCTACGAATTAACCTCGAATTAACCGCATTACAGCTATGAAGTTCGGATTTTATTATCCGAACCTCCAAAACCCCACAAAATTCGGATTATATAATCCGAACCTGCAAAACCCCCACAAAATTCGGATTATATAATCCGAAATATATTCTCATATAAAATTGAAGGATAATTTCGGATTTTAGGGGGGTTTTAGAGTAGTGTGGGGGGATGGGAAGAGTAATTTTCAACATACAGTCGGTCAGGCCCAAATCTAAATATATCAAACAAAAGTCCAAAGTCGATAATAATAGCCATTACTTTTTGTTTTTTTCTTGTATTTTTTTAGTTTAAACCGGATATCCCCTGTATATAACTACAGAGACTAAAAATTATATGCATGCATATTTACAATTTTTGATCCCTCTGGTTTGAATCCATGATTTTGGTTTAGTTTTTTTGGCATGTCACGTTATTTTTAATTTTATGTTAATAAAAAATGCAGTTATGGATATCAAACAACGATCATTTCTACTAAATTCAGGGTCAATACTCATATGTTTAGTTAATTTATAAAGTATTTTGTTGAAGCTAAATGAAAAAAATTTCAAATGACACATGAAAGCTAAGAAATTTGAAAAAATTCCTCTCATATTACAAAAATTTCACCATGTTAACTTTTTAAAATTGCAAATTAGCTCCAAAAAATTTTAACATTTTAAATTATATTTTTCCTTTATTTTTTTTAAAATTGTAATAAATTGGTTCATATTTTTCAAATTTAAAATTTTAAAAAACTGGCTAAAAAAGGTTACAATTTTTTTTTCTATAACTCTATATCTAAACACATATTTATAAATGAATATAATTCAAGATTTTTTTTGGAATTACTAGTAATTTTGTAGAATTCACCATATTCTGGCAATTAATAATCAATATTTAAAATTGAAGTACTCATAAACATAATGAAAATTCCCTAAACGCTAGTTGATACAGTAGTGATTGATATTATAGATTTGATAGGGAGGAGCACAATTCGGTTTCCACAACTGCTTTTGAAAAGAGACTAGAACCACTTAATATTAGAACTTCCGAACTCTAGATTATTAAGGTCATCATTATCTAAAAACCAAACAGTGAAAACTAAAAAAGAAAAAATGGAAATTTGGTGAAAATTAAAGCTTCTATTCTTGTTGATAGCATTAAGAAGAAATTAAATTTGATTAGAAGTAAGCATGTTTGAATATTCTATATACATATATACCGGAAACACTCAGCTGGAGTATTCGACTTTCGTTATGGCATTACCTTAATTGTGCAAGCATAGTGTGACACTGACACCATGAGCATATCAAGAAACTAGAATATTCTAATTTTGGTTTGACTAGAGAGAGTAAGAGCAAGTAAATTAAAGGTTTCTTTTTTGGATCTTTAGTTAGAAAAAAATGATGTATTGAAACCACAAAAGTTAGAAAATGAAACAGAAATAGTACAAAAGGCAAGAAATATTATAAAATAAAAGAAATTGTTGGTAATTGGGATACAAAAGGAAGTGACACAAACTTTCAGTTCATATCCAACTTGTTTGTTGTTGCACCGAACCAACATACAAAAGACATTCCCACAGCTCCATGCCAAAGTAGCTGAGGTTGTCCATGATCTCAAAAGCTGCTAGCTGCACCTAGTTACTGTTTTTTTTGTTGCTATCTCTTCTTATTCATCATCATGACTCATAACCCTAGCTATCTGTCACCATGCACCTTATAGTAGTATTAATTACTCCATCCCATCTTTTTTACGAGAAACAATTCATTTATTAAATAAATTATTTAATAAATGAATTGTTTCTTAAAAAGATCGTAGAGAGTAGTTTGTGTTGCATGTTTGGTATCATAGTGAGTGTGCCATAATCACGGTGATCCACCTTAATTTTATAGGAATAACATGTCGTAGTTTATGTAATTTTGACACAGATACCGTGATACCGAACATAACCTACGATAATCATAACACAAAATAGTATCAATCTTGATACCGACTGATCGTTGAAGGATGATCCGGAAAAGCTTGTCCAACCGGTGCACCTATGCACGTGTAACTTGACTCACCGCCACCTGCAGCAGCCGCAACAAAGTTCATGTTGTGGTGGATGTTGTTGTTACTCATAACATGATGACTCAAACGGTAATCATTCATTTGATGATGTTGAGGAATCAAATGTGTAGGAAAAGACATGGGCCTTGAAGGTGAAGCATATAAATATTGTTGAACTTGAGATGGTTGTTGGGGTAATGGTGGTACGTGGATTGAGGATGAAGAAGCTCCTGCTGCTGCAGAGAAGGATGTTGGGAATCTCAGAGGCATTGTTGGGTGATGATGATGATCACCTGTGTTACCTGCTGGATGATACCCTGCTGCTGTTGCTATTGGTGGATAACATCTGAATATCAATGATTTTCACAAATTGAATCATATCAAACAATGAATTTTGTATGCTACTATTACTAACTGTATTATTCTACTTGATGGGACAAAATTTAAGTACAATGGAGTAGTATTTATTTTGAACAATTTTTAACTACATGATTTGAGTACAATGTATTTTAATTCAGTTGATCTAAACTAACCATCTATTTAAATGAATTGCCATAATTTTGCATGTCATCGATAATCTAGATATCGGAGGTTAATGATGGATTGAATGGATAAATAAGTGGATAGATTAGATGGATTGTGGATCATTTTGCCACCCCTAATTTATAGTTTAATTGTTCGCCCTCATATTTTTCCTATTAGTACTACTCACTCCGTCCTAAATTATAAACATATTTTGGAGAGAAAAAATTTAAGTGACCTTTCATTTCAAATTTAAATATGTAAATGAGTGCTTATAAAAAAGAAATTAAAATATTAACAGCAAATAATCTGATTCTATTGATATGCATGAATACATGATGGTGGGTATAATATAATTTTACATTAAAATGAGCATAAATATTTTATCACATCATCCATTTTAGTTAGATTATTATCTAAAAAATGATTCTCTTTTGTTTAATGAAAACACTAATAAATATCCTAAAAATATTGATTAAGAAATCAGAAGAAAAGAAGCAACTTTTTACTTGGGTATATGTTTTACTTTTGTAAGTGTTTGATTTCTATTTCTATTTCTATTTCAAAGATAAAATTCTCTAATATAATTTCTTAATTTAAACAATATTTTTAGGCACTTGTTAACACTTAATTTAAATAACAAATGTCTGTATAAAATTGTTATATGTCTATTAAGCTAATGTAATGCATACCCTAGGTGAAGAGCAGCTTGAGCAACAAGATTGTGATCATTACGTAAGAGCAGTTGACGAGCATTGTTCAATTTCTCTGTTTCCTTCTCTGCACTCATCCACACAACACATTTTTCATGAATCAAATCAAATCAAATTAAAGCAAAAAATACTAAAATAAATTAAAAGAAAGAAAAAGAGAAGAAAAGTAGAAAAAAAAGGTACTAAAATTAACCTTGGCGGTGACGGTTCATGTGTCCCCCAAGAGCCTGTGACTTGCAGAATTTGAGGGAACAAAATCTACATTCATAGACCTTCCCGTCTTTTCTATCATCATCATCATCACCATCAACTTCGCCGCTTTCTTTTTCCTTATAACCTGTAACAACTTGTAACCATAATTTCCAATTCAAGAAACTTTGATGAGACCCTCCCTTATCCTAATAAAGTACTACTAACACAAACACACACAAACCTCATTCCCAAAAATCATCATTACATTACATTACATTACATTACATTCATTTACTACCATAACTTTACCAACCAACCACTCCCTTTTCATTATATTTTTTCCTATTATTATCATGTTTGCAAACAAAGTAGAAAAGGCTAGGTCTAAGAAGAAAATGAAAAAGAGATGAAAACTGAATAAAAAATGTTACCATGAGCTAGTACGGTTTCATCGTCAAACAAACGAACCATGATCTAGTGTTTCTTTTTGTTTACATGGTGGGTCATTGTCAAAATAATTTAAGAAAAAAATTATTTATTTTTGTTTTGGTTATGTTTATGTGATCACTAATAATGAAAAAGGTTTAATTAATCAAAGTTACCAGCAGGTGGTGTGGAGATTGTGTTAGGAAGAAGTTGTTTAGCATGATGATGTTGATGATCTCTAGTACTTGAGTTGTCATCAGGCAGATTGTTAAGGTCTAATGGATTATTTCCATCTTGTCTCCTGTAAATAAATTAATGAAACATGAACAAAGTTATATTCATAGAGAAAAGAAAAATAGTAGTAATAAGTAGTTGAAGTGGAAGAGATAATCAATCTGTGAAGGTGTGTGAGGTGGGGGACGAGAGACCTACATGGTGAAGATATTGTTTGTTGGTAGAAACTGAAAAAGAAAAAGAAATAGAAATAGAGGCTATAGTTTAGTGATGGTGGAAGATAAAGAGCTTTGAAAGTTCTCTATCAGTTCCTCTGCTGCACACTCTCTCTCTTACCTTCCTTCCCCATCTCTACACACACGATATTTATTTCAATCAACAATGGGACAGACGTCCATCTCGTGACTTTAAAATGAGGGAGAGTGTGGATATGTGTAGGGCTAATATTTTTTTTATATATAGATAAATTATAATGGTTAATTTCTTATTAGGAGAAGATGAATTTACACTTTATATAGTTGAGCTACATTTTATATAGGTGTCGCTTACAACGGCCGTGGTAGGAGGGGTTCGCGTTCTTGTCGCGGTTCTCTGCTACGTTGTTGTGTTGGCGTCTTTTTTTATAGTGGTTATGATTTAGGGGTGTGTTTTTTCCGATTTGTGTCGTTGGTTGGGGTATGGGTTGTTTTTGCGGTTGCGTGGTACCATGTTGTTGCTCTGGTGTAGGGCTAATGGCGGTTTTGCAGATGCTTATGGCAGTATGGTAGTTGTTGGTGTTGAGATAGTGGTGGCGAGGTGCATATGTGTACGGTGGTGTTTGAGTCTGATGTTATTGGTATGTGGTTAATGTCGTGTGTGATTAGTTTTCTACGATACTTGATTCTCTACTTTCAAATCAGATGATATTTGCAGGATTCTTTTTGAGTCTGTGATGGTTTGCAATTTTTTGAGATTTGTAGATTTCTTTGTGTCTGGTAGACCTATACCATGGCGGGGTTGACTGTTTGGAGGCTACTGCAAGCTGAAATTTATCTGCCTAAGTTTCCAGTCTACAGTTGCCCCGTCAACTTTTGATTTAGTGAGCTACTTTTTAGATTCTTGTGGGTCAATCACTTTTGATTCGAGATCGAGAGTTATCGTTTAGTGACATCTTTTTGGATGAGGTTGATGTCTTCTCTGGTGGTCTAGAACCTGAGAAGTTTCTTTCTAAAAATAATATTAGAAGTGGACTTCTACTAGGTGGTGTCTGTTTTGATAATATAAGTGGTATCACATCTACAAAATTCTTTTGGACACTTTTATATATACCAAAAAAAATTAGGTGAGCATAGATAAATACCTATTTCAAGAGCCAAAAGGAAGCTCGACAATCCACTTACTACTTAATATTCATGATATTATAGAAAAAATAGCATCACATATAAGCTATATAAACCAAATATTCAAAAAATAATAAACAAATAATTATATGTCGAAATCATCTATGAACAAGGATGGCAATGAAATGTCCAGTAGATATATGTTTGATCATTAAAGGTTGCCCTAAGAATGAAAGATTACGTTTATACCTGAAAGAAACCGATGAGACACAGGGCATAGGGTTAGGGTAGTACGTATACATTTTGTGTAGTTATTGATCAATTGTGCTAAAAAGAGTGGTGAGGGGAAGCTTGATAACAAGTGATGTATGGTCCACAATAGCTCAATATCTCCATCTTCATGAAATAAGTCTTAGACTTATAGCATCAACGAAAGGTTGCTATCATTAGGGTTTTATAATCTACATAATTAGCTGAGATAGATAGTCTCAACCTCGTATGTGTTGCTTTTCTCTTTCAAAGTTGCTATATCTTATCTTATAGATGACATATACATAGTCCTTTTCAATACATGGAGAAATGGATTTGAATTTCTTAAACAATCTACTATCATTAATATTGCATTGTTATATAATAAAGAAGCAACTATTCCTACAGAATAATTTACAGAGCTGAGAGGGAGTACTAACTAGAAGAGCTCCTATGGGGTTAACTAATTAGTTAGTTAATATAACCTCTTGTCAAAAAATAATAATTAATATATCCACTAGCTTAATGTAGGCGAGTACTACAAAGCATACTAATACACATAGCTAATTTTCCTTTGGTGTAATTTTAAAAGGCAAAATTGTATGAGCAGTTTTTTTTAACACAAAATTTTATACTCCCTCCGGTCCTTATTATAAGAAGAAACTTGCTTTTTAGATACATAGAATGTTTGATGTATCTAGACTATGTTATGAACTAGATACATCAAACATTCCATGTATCTAAAAAGCAAATTTTTTCTTATAATAAGGACCGGAGGTAGTATTATATATAGAAGAACAAAATACAAAAGGTACAAAGTCACTATAGTAGGATAAGTACAGATAGTACTCTACCCAAACCAAAAAAAGATATTAACATGCTTTTCTCGTTTCTTTATTGTTAGCTGATGTTTATGGAGTGACTATACCTAAATTTTATTGTTAGCTGATGTTTCGGGAATGACTATACCTAAATTGGTTGTTAGTTAATCGTTTCTTTTTTAGGCTTCGATCCTCTTTGTTGTTCCCTAAAAATAATGGCAAAAAACAAACAATAGTTAGAACTTATAAGTTATCTTGTCCACAAACTGCCTGGATGATTTAATGAAAGAAAAAGAAGACACACTGCCTAAAGAAAAAGCAAGATATATATAAGCATTAAAATCATGATATCAGGTGATATATATATTTCATGGACCACTTCACTGAAGCTGGTCTTCACTATATTATATAAGCTAGCTAGCTGGCTGATACTATGAAGGATTTGTGACATATACACGTACATTTGATGTTTTCAAAATTAACCTGGACAGAAGAATCATGCAATGAGACCGCACCCCAATTATCTGAAAACTTGTTGTTTATATATGTTCCATTACTTTTTTATGTGGTCCATCACAATTTTAAGTAGAATATATCCAACAAAAATCTCTTTTGTGTTCAGAACTCTAGCGACGCAACTTACAACCAATAAAGGAAATTGTCTTCATCATATTGGCTTCTTCCTTCCAACTGCATAAATTTTTTAATTGATAATAACTTTAGTAGTGAGACATTGCATTGATCATATTTATGTAGGGAAAATCAATCAATTTAATCTTCATTTTCGTATGATAAACTAATCAATATTAATTCGTTCATTTTTTGTAGGAAGCAATTAAACAACGTAACCTCTATATATGAGTGGAATAATTATCCACTTTGAATGTATTATACCTTAGGACTTGGAATTTTATTTAATTTCTTATGCATGAATTTGTTGATTTATGAATGGCTATAGTAACCTCGTACTTTCTCCATAGAATTTGTATTGAGTACTACTAGATTTTGATTCACATTTTAATATAAAGACTATTTGC
Source organism: Trifolium dubium (assembly GCA_951804385.1). NCBI lineage: Eukaryota > Viridiplantae > Streptophyta > Magnoliopsida > Fabales > Fabaceae > Trifolium > Trifolium dubium. Next base: position 57,499,425 of record OX638064.1, read on the forward strand.
TATTAAAAAAATCTGTATTATATTGTACATTTTCATTATTGACAATAAAAAATCTCCCACTCATTATAAACGAGAAGATTGATCAATCTTATATAACCCTCACAATGGGGTTTATGATTTTCAATGTGGGACTCTAAGTTTGGATCATAATGTCCAACTTGCACATGGAAAATCATTAACAAATCAGCGTCCTAACGATTCATTCTTCCCCATTCTTTTATAGGTTAATTCTTTTCGTTTGGTCCCGATATTTAAAAGTCAAATCTACTCTGTTACCAATTGATACAGATCGAGCCTAACTCCACCTCAAAACGATAGTTCAAAGGGAGAGATTGCTCAATCATATTTATAAACCCTCACACCGACAGATTCATGACTTTCAGTGTAAGACTCAAAATTAAGTTCATGAAATCTATACTTACACATAGAAATCGACAACATGTTTTTATTTGAAGATATAAATATATTAGATAAGTTGTGAGGCTCTTTGTGAATTTTCAACAATTATATCATTGGAGTAAAATATTAGATTAGATAGTTGCTTGGTGGTAACAAGCTATGTGAAGCCCCCTTAAAGATCTTGTAATGATTTTTACATGCTCTCAGGCTTCTTTTGTCTTTGTTTCCTTATTTTTGGGCCAACGCATCTTTTTTTTTTCTTTAGACTGATTTTTTCTTTTTTTATAGTTTGGCTACTCTTGTCTAAAAAAATCACTATATTCTTTTAGATTATATATCGGTATGAAATTTTCATCATCGTTATATGATAACTAATCTCATGAAGATTTATCCATTTTATTGGACTTTTTTTATACATAGGAATCAGAGATCGAATATTTTTTTTCGGTCAGGTAGCCTAGTAGCTAGAAATTCACCTTAAAGATGAAATAAGTGGGTGTATCCGGGTTCGAACCCGGATCTCGGCACTTTCGTGCAATATGTCCAACCAATTGAGCTAAGCTCATGGGACTCTAATATTTAATTACTAGTTTAAAAATTAAAATCTCATACTATTCAAACTAATTCATGTTTGTAAAGTTTATTATACATTTCAATTAATATTTTGTTAGATTTAGAGAGACTCTAATATCTCTTTTAACTAAATACTTGCATTACAATTCTTGAGCGAACATTTTAAGTGAAAATTATATTTTTTTTGCAAATATATAGACAAAATGAAAAAATTATTAAAAAAAAAAGTGAAAGGATCGGGATTCAATCATAATTAACATCGACATTTTCATCAGTACGAAATAAGATTTGAGGAATCAAAATAAATTTTATATTTATATATAGAAGTTAAAAACATTACTAAATCAATGAAAAAGAAAAGGACCTCACACATTAAATAGCATGAAGCCTTTTTCGTTTTGGTATGGAAATGGCTCTGGAGCCTATGACCTATGTAATGTACAGCTAACGATTCGAGTTGTTCAATTCATTTTATTTTTTTATTGATTTTGACAAAAGAAATTCAACCATGTTTTAACGTGATTTTAAATTATAATTATGCAGTACATGTGTGTAAACATGTCACGATTTAAACTTTTACGGTAGAAATTACTTTTTCATAAGCAAAAATAGGTAAATTTTTTATATGCATAAGGAGCTCGCAAATTTTAAGATTATATAGTTACGGTACAAATTTTGCAAACTCATTATTAAAAATAAATTTTAATTCAACGATAAATTTTATAAAATTCATATTATATATAGTTATGTATATTCTAAAAGTTGTGCACCATAGACCACGTGAGATCCTTATGCATAGTAGAAAATCGATTTTGATCATACTTAAAATTTCTTCTTCATCGATTTGGCCACTGACAGTTTTGATCATTAGCGCCTCTTTCATCATTTGTAGTTTCTTCTCATGTCATAGTTTTTCTGCCTACAAGAACCCAATACAATAGACATTTGTTAATGTATAAAAATGAAATTTTAACTTTTAAACATCTAGATATTCAAACCCAGTTGTGAAAAAAATCCTTAAATTTTTTTTGTTTTTTGGTACATATAATCCTTAAATTTTATTTTGTCACAAGAGCAGTTCTAATCACGGAGCTTGCTAGCGCTCATATAGTAAAATTGGAATGTGTTTAAATTGTTTTTTCACTGTCTTAATTTTAAAATCTAATATAAAAAATCAACTATTATATGATAACTTATCAATTATCTCTGCTAAGTTATGATCGATCGAGTATTAAAAATGTTTAATGACTTTCATTAATCAATCAGAAGTAGTCAAATTTGAATCTTAGCCGAAGCAATCATTTTTGCCTAATAAGTACTCCCTCTGATCCTTATTATAAGAAGAAATTGACTCATTTTTGCCTAATAAGTACTCCCTCTGATCCTTATTATAAGAAGAAATTGACTTTTTAAATTCATGGAATGTCCTTATTATAAGAAGAAATTGACTTTTTAAATTCATGGAATGTTTAACATTTCATGAATTTAAAAAGTCAATTTCTTCTTATAATAAGAACCGGAGAGAGTAATAACCAAAGTCCATTTTTTCGGGAAACTAGAATAAGATATAAAATAAAATAAAAACTAAGTTGAATGCTAAGCGGGGAAGTAGAGGTAGTATGATATGTTAATGTTTAGGAACAAGTCAACAAACAAATAGTTCATGACTTTCAAGCAAACCAGAAGGAACCAATGAAGGTTACATCACTAACTGTATATCTTTGTACTAAGTGATGTTGATGAGAAGACGAAACAGAAAATTGTCTGCATCCCTCACTACTAAAAACACACCAATTAGAGAGGGAAATTAGGGAGGGAACAAAATCCTTCACAAATTGTGACGGAAATTAATTTTTTTTTTATTAAAATCAAATTTTTAATGTTAGTGACAGAATTTGTGACAGTTAGTTTCCCTCACAAACATTCTATCACAAAATCAATCATAAAAGTGATAAGATTTTATTTTATCAGGAAGGTTTTGTTCTTTTCTTCACAAAAATCCATCACTAATATAATAGTTAGTGTTTGTGAGGGAACAATTTCATCACAAACTGTTTAGTCAAAAAAAAATTACTCACAAACTTTACTCTGTTCCTAAAAATGTCTATAATATGAATATGAATGTGAATTATAAAATTTGTGAGGGAATTATTCCATCGCAAACAGATTTTTTTTATAAAACAAATGAAAAAAAGGATGAAATAAACCCCTTCATTCTCTCGTCAAAGAAAAACCCTTCATTCTCTTCTCACTCTTTTTTCATTCCGTTTAATCCCAAAATCACAACCCTAAAACCCCAAAAATCGCAACACTCTGAATCTACGCCGGAGCAAAATCGAAACTAAAATACACCAAATCGGAACACTCGGAATCATGCCGGAGCAACAATTTTCGTTTCTACGTTTTGCTTCTTCTTCGGAACTAATTCCATTGTTGTAAGTGAAAATCTTATCACAGTAAATGAAAATCTATCTCCCTCTCCCTCTCTGCATTTTGTTCTTCTTTGAGCTTATCTTGTTACAGAGATTTTTGTGCGTTGAAATTCATGAAGTTCGATGTACGATTTGTGTTCGTTTTCATTTTTCGTTCTGTTGAAATGCATGTTGATGATTTTAGTTGCTAAGATTTTGCTACGTTGAAAATCATAAAGTTAGAACATTGTTGTGTTTGATTAAGTGATTTTTGCAAATGTAGTTTCTAATATTAGTAAAATTATGTTAATCGAAACTATTAGTGAGGGTTAATTAAGAAATTAGGATTTTCTCAAAAAAAATTTAAGAAATTAGGGTTAGGAAGGGAAGTTGAGCACCATCGACTTGAAATATAGCCTAAATAAATGTTGCATTGTGCAGGAACCGTATTTGTGCTCTTTACTTTATTTTGTAAAGATGCTTTTGGAACTTGTAGAAGTTGGAGTCTTGGAATGACATCGAAAGAGTCACAGCAGAAAAATTTAAACCTGTAACTCCTGAACTTCAATATAGTTGCAAATTCTTTAACTATCAGATTATTTCTGTTTGTATTTTGAAATTATTTCCAACAAACTTTGTTTAGGTCATTTCATGAACTATGCGGAATAGAGATTGAAAGTCAACATTTTATCGCCCTTGGAAGAGTCATTTTTGATGTTTTTAGTGTCTCCTGTGTACATGTATATGAGGAAATCACAATTTTAAGATACATTTTTAAAATCCTCTACTGCTAGCTTTCATGGTGAAATCTAAAAGTTGATTTTAAATAAACTAAAAACACTCCATGGAACCATAATTACAGGGTCTTTTTGCTAATGTCAATGGAATGGTGAAGTTGAAATAGACAATGATGAATTTGCTTATTCTGGATGTAGTATGGCTTATCAGGTATACACATTCCAAATATCTTTATAAGTGTACTCATTTCAAGCTATACTATCTCAGTACCATGCATACACACACACATATGTTGTGACTTTGCTTTTGAGGTTTGGTATGAGGTTTTTAGGTGGTAGTGATCTTACTACGTAATATGTTCTATCTAGTTAACTATGTATGTGATATTGTTTAACATCTATTTACTTTTAATGTTTTGTTATTTGAGCATGAAGTCATGTTAGTAGATCAACATAAGTTTATGTCTAAACAGATAAGAGTGAATTTTTTTTACTTCTTTTGTATTCAAGTGACCATCTATGCTGTTTTTGCATTGGACATGTAGTAAATTTGTAGAGCACAATGTTTTCATTTTGCTAGTTGTTCCTACAACTCGCGATAGAAAGTTTATATTAACAACAATAGTTGATAATTTTAAAGTCTACTAGGACATTGCAAGATTATATTTTAATTTTGATGTATTTGGGAGGCTTATCGGTGAGTCCATGATCACCATTGCAGAGGGAGTGAATGTTATTGTCTTGCTTAGCTCCATAAAGATAAGTTAAAGAGGTTGTTCATGAAGTAAAAATATTGCATTGCAGGTATGATTTTCTTCACATCAAGTTGATCAAATACTTTGTATTTCTTTGCTTGCATTTTTTAAGTACCAATTGTCTAAGAAATTCTGTCAATTTAGTTAGTTAGTTCAAAATCTTTCTAATCTTATTTAGATGTTGTTGTCATGTTTTTATTTTACTTAAAGATCTCTAGTGTACTTAAAATATTTTACTTTGTGATTTGGGGAAATATGTTAGATTGTGATTTGTGAGCGATTGAGATGAGATGCAAGGAAATAGTGGATGTCAAAGTGATTGCATTGTTGATTCCTAGATCCATAAATTAATATAGTAGATTTCCAATGAGTAATATAGCTTGTAAAGTTGATACTTTATAACTGTCCTTTTCTATTGGGATTGCCTCTAGTAGATTTATTCTAACTGTCATTTTCTATTGGGATTGTCTCTGGTAGATTTATTCAAAGCCTGGAATTCGGAATTACATTAAAGAATTCAAAGAAGACTTACATACATGCATGCGAAAAGGTACAATCTATACTTTGTTTAAACTTAATTCCTGATATGCAAGAGCTAGAACCTACCGTAGTGAGCTAGAACCTATACTTTGTTTAAACATTGTGCCGAGGCTTGATTTAAGATCAAGGGAAACAAGTACCCTTTTGTAATCATGAATTTCATTAACGTTAGATGCTTTATATCAATTGTTCATGCTTATATCTGCAGTTATTGTTTCTAGGATACCATCTGTTTTTGAAGTACTATACGTTTGATCATTTCTTTTTTGTATGAAATGCAGCTTGCTTTAACTCTAGTATTTGTTGAAAGAAAGAACTAAGAAAGAAAGATAGAAATAAAGGAGCAAATTCTTTAGAAAATTGGTTGTGCAGAATTGGTTTCCCAGCTATTGCAATACATGGTGACTAGTTTCAAATGGTTAGTTCTTAGAACCTTTTGTTCTTTTGCTTTATTTCTTCCATATTCTTTAAGTGTATTCAATGTGAGTTATCTGTCTGTTATATTGTATTAGCTACTGTTGCAGTGACTTGTTTTATTTGTTATAGTGTTTGTGGTCCCTCATCCATGCTATGATGTATTAGATGTTGTTATAATCACTTTTAGGCTTTATTTGGTAAGACAATTAACCAAGTTGATACTATGATATGTGCTGCTGGTAGGCTACTAATTAAGGCTCTGTGTGTTGGTTTTGTTGGGGGGTTTTGCTTCTGTTGGTTATTTATTTCTACATCTCTTGAATTAATACTATATGGAAATACTAATTGCTGGAAATCCTAGATCTCACGCAAAAATGTATTTGTTTGAATGCTTTTCATTTTAAATTTTCATTGTTTTAAATTTAGATATGAATTTTCATTTTAAATTTTAAAGACAGTCCTTTTGGATAGTAAGTTTCATTTATATTTTATTCGTATATTGCAGGACAAAATTGAGATAGATGCTCAAGGAACCACTATCAAGACAAGATTTGATGTAGAGTTGAATTTTTATGGTTTGGGCAGAATGTGTAAGGTGGTGGAAGCATTCCTTGTATAGTTGTTGTAAGATTTCAAGTTTTACATTTAGATTTATAAGTCATTTATTTTTAGAATTTGGATGTAAAGACTAGTTTTTTTTTTGACAAGTTGTAAAGACTAGTTTTAAGAACATAGTTTGTGTACTAAAACCACTTATGGTGTATATGAATCTATTTTAGTTATTTTGTTTATAATTTGATAATTTTGGATGCAATTAAATTTATAAAAAAAAATCACATTAGAAAATGAAATTAGGTCAATGATTTACTTTTTAGTTGTGAATTAGAGAGGGGAGAAATCCCTCACAAAAAATACATTATTTTAAATTAGTGACAGAAATAATCCCTCACAAATATATCCGTCATAAAATCCCTCACTATTTGTGACGGAAATTGACTCTCAATTAAAGCTTGGTTTACAATCAGTGACGGATTTGTTGTCTTTAAGATGGAAATAATCCGTTGCTAATTGCGATGGTGTCAAAATCCCTCACAAATATTTGCGACGGACATCAAAATCCCTCATAAATTTTTTGCGACGCTAATTTTCGTTACGGATTTTAGCACCTCACTAAATCCGTCGCTAAGTCTATTTGTGACGGAAAATGTTGGTTTAGCGACGAATTTGCTCCCTCTCTAAATTTGATTTTTCTAGTAGTGCCTTGGCATTCAATTTCCATCAAAAGTCACATTATAGCTAGCTTCACCTTGAATAAGTGCTAAAAGTGGTGATTGGTCTTACATACGCAGAACCCAAAATTGGATATCACTATAGCTAGTTATGGTTGATTATTCATCCATCTCTTATATAAAGTTCAGGACTATATATACTGTGCATTTCACAAAGAGAAATTGAGATCATGGGGGCTGAATTGCCTCAAACGGGATCAAATTGTAGTTGTTTAGTTGCTTTGATTTTTGAGTTGAAGTTTCTATTTGCATATTTAGCTTTTGTTTAAAATTATTCAAAAAAACTAGGCCTCATGCTAATGTCTTTATGCTAGCTTTTAAATGCACTCATGTGTCCTATTGTTTCACTTCTTTTACTTTACTGTAGCTTTCCTTCCATCTTATTCATATAATAACTCTTTTTAACCGAATATCATCTACGGGCTGCAAAAGACTAAATATTTGAGTTATGTAGGTTTATAGTTTAACAGGTTGAATTGGTTGAACCGAATACTAAATAAATTAACACATTTGGTGATAATTTTTACAAATAATTTATTTAAAAGATTAATAAGAATCATTAAATAAATTTTAACAAGATCAATAACTTCTTCGGTAAAAAAAATTAACAACTTCTATAACTACACATTTAGTGATAAAAATTTAATTGCTTAAAGAAAAGATACAAATCTAAATTGCCCCTTTCATAAGATAAAATAAGAAAAGCTTGCAAATAGAAAAGAAAAACTTGCAAGCAAAGCCCATGGTTAAAATAAGTACAAGCCCAATATAAGAGATCACCCTAATTTTCCACTAATAAACAACAACACAGAGCTTTGAGAATGGTATTAGTGGAAAATTTCTCATCTCCCCCCTTTCATTTTCTCCCCCCCCCCCCTTAATAACCGTTTTTGCTTTAAAATATGAATTGGGAGTCTTTACAAAAAGTTCGGGACGTAGAATTCAAATTAAGGTTTGGGATTTAGATCCCGAAATTTTGTAAAGTTTGTGTGCGGTTTTGAGGGGTGTAGACAAATTTTAGAATCTAAATCATGAATCATACTTCAAGTTCTACGTCGAAAACTAAAGGGTAATTTGGAGTTTTATGAGAGAATTAAAAAAGTGTGGAAGAAAAAAGAGAAATATTCGAATTAGTAAAGATTAATGAGCTCTTATGCCAAACACGTGCAACATAAATCCAACATCTCCTCTACAAGCTCTATTCTTTTTATGGTTTCCATGTATTCTTTGAAGCTCACAGAACTAAAAATCTTCTATTCTAACTCTTATTCTTCCTACACATTATGAGATTTAATGTTCTTTTTTAACCATAATGATTTTTTTTATTTGCTCTTAAGTGAGAAAAAAATTTAAAACATATCATTTTTGAACCATAATTGCTAGACAGCCCGGTTTATCAAAACTGTAACCGGTTCACCGGGTTTTTCAATTTTTAACGGTTTGTGCCAGTTTTACTTACTACTTCCTTCGTCCCATATTATAAGAGAAAAAAACAAAAAAATAATTTTATTTGAAAATATAACAATTGAAAATATATTTTTTTGAAAAAAATTGTATGGAAAGATGTAAAAATAATTTTATTGGTTATAGAAAAAGTAAGACAAAGTAAATTTTTTTAAAAAGATAAATGTTTGTTCATTTTCTCTTATATTATGAGACAAAAAATAAATTTTTTCTCTTATATTATGAGATGAAGGAAGCAATTACTAACGATTTTCTAAGAATAATCGGATCGGATTCTGATAAATTTACCCACACAACCAGTCGGTCCGGTCCGATTTTTAAAATGGGGTTAATTGTATATTTTTTGTATCAACAACATTATCCATTTGTGCTATTTGAGAGAGTGAAAGCGGATAGAAAGATAGAATAGAATAGACAGAGTAGAGAAACAAACATGAGTGCTGCTGCTTCTCTCATTCCAGTTTCCTCGTTACCCTCTCTCGCTTCTCCTTTCAAGGTATTATTATTTCCATTTTCATTTCATTTCATTTTCTCGCACTATTCACAACCTTCTTCTATATCTCAATTCCACCATTGTATTGTATTTGTATTTATAGGGAAATGTGAAAACCTTGGTAGCAAAACCATCATCATGTCTATGTCCATGTCTCAAGATTCAAATAACAAGACCCCGTTTATCTGTCGTTAGTAAAGCTGGTCCTACTTATCCTCCTGTTAAACCAGGCGGTGAGAATGTTCGGTTTAGGTTGGACAATTTGGGGCCTCAACCGGGTTCAAGAAAGAGAGCCAAGAGAAAGGGTAGAGGTATAGCGGCAGGACAAGGAGCTAGTTGTGGTTTTGGAATGAGAGGTCAAAAATCTCGATCTGGACCCGGTATTATGAGGGGTTTTGAAGGTGGTCAAATGCCGCTTTATCGTCGACTCCCCAAACTTAGAGGAATTGCTGGAGGTATCCATTTTCGTTAATTTATGCAACACAGCATTTGAGAATTGTATGTTTGATTTTGTATTGAGTATCGACAAGAATTGATTTTTGAGTAGATTGATTCTGACTAAAATTGAGTTGAAGCTAATGTAGATGAACTGAAAATTAATTCTAGAATCCAAAGCTCAATTTCTAGTGGCAAACTCAATTTTACATGAATGTTTGAAGTATGCCCTATAGTTAGAAATGCTATTGTGAGTTAGAACGTCCAAAATATAATCATGAAATTGGTGTTTTCCTTTTACCATATTATGTCTTTATTAAGATGTGCTGTTGGTTTATACAAATCTGTTTGTTGTCGATTAGATTAGGATGATTTAGAAACCTACTTTCAGGGAGTGCTCAAGAAAGTTGCTACTTGTAGAAAGTAGAAACAACATTAGTATGAAAAACAATGGTTAGATGAGGGTTGTGGTATTTAGATGGAGAATGATTACATATACTTGCTGAATGCCTGCATTGCATTTGAAAGTTATGAAGTTTTTATCCCCTACTGAGACAGGGTATGCCTGTTATAGGGGCTGGATATGATCAATATATCTCTAATATTTTTTGAAGAAATTGTAGTTTATTCACTTTATTAACATCTTGAAATGGTGATTCTTGTCTAGAGAGAATCATGTCATTTTGGATTATACCAAACTTCCAACACCTAACTATCCCTTCCTCAGCTCCTGTTATGTTGGACACCTTTAGTAATTGTGTCCTCCTTTAATCTCAGATATTATTGTATACTTTCCCCCTATCCTCCTATTTCTTTCCATAGTTTTGTTTCAAAAGCAAATATTTTTATCAAATTTTCTCTTTCCTTTAACTCTCCGGTGTGTGATCTCTCTTAATTTGTTCAATAACGCATGTGCATAAATCTCCCTTGGAATCATAAATATCTCTTTGATGTCCCATCTTTTCTTTGTTCTTTTTAAAAAAAACATAATAAGGTATGAGTGCGGGATTGCCAAAATATGTCAACGTAAATCTGGCGGACATTGAAAGCGCTGGATTTCAAGAAGGGGAAGAGGTGTCTTTGGAGACACTTAAGGAGAAACGTGTGATTAACCCATCAGGAAGAGATCGGAAACTTCCTTTGAAGGTACAGATTACTTGTTTATTTAATGATATCCAAATTTCTTCAATTAGTTGCTTTCTTCCCTTTTTTATTCATCATATATAGATCTATTATGATGGTTCACTGTTAACAACAAATAAGGATGCTAAGTATTCATACTGACTTTTCACCTGAGGTCCCTTGTCTATCATGAGTTACTTTATATTAACTCGTAGATGTTCTTTAATGATAGTCTTCTGGTTGAGTTCAGACATATGCTATTTATGTGTGATATTTATGTTAATTCAAACGCAATATTTTGGTGGATGTATTTGTGGTTTGTAATTGAAAAGTTAAAATATAGGAGGTCCGTTGATTGAAAGAGTTATAGTTAGTTAGTGGGGGTTGATATATCAGAGATGTTGGAAGAAGGAAACCGATGGCACAAGATGATGAAACCACATGCCACAAGATGGCGCAAGAGTTATAGTTTGTGTATGTGTCAGTGCTTCATAGCTTAGCAAGAAGGGGTAGTTAATATTGGGATAGTTATGGGGTGGCTATCGCCATATGGGAGGGGAGTTTGCTCCTCAGTAATTTTCTTCTCTGCTCTACATTTTCTTACTCTTTGTCAATTGTGATCAAGGCTAATTCCTTGAAAATTGCTTCCAATTTATAGTGAAATTTTGGTACCTATCATATCATGCCCCTGGGTGGCTTTGGGAGGTTTGTAGACCCTTGAAATTTTGTGCAATGCTATAATCAAGGGAGAATTCCCTTCATCTTCTAACAAAATACCAGTTTTTATTGGAATATCTTTCTCCATTTTGTCACGAACATCATAAATTATGTATAGTTATGTATTTTTTCTCAATTTAAAAACTGTATTTGGACTATCAATCTTCTATTTCTTTTAACCATATATATTAGTTCACAGACATCATGGTCAGTTGTCTTATGTTTTATTGACTGTCAGTTGAGTCTCTTTAAAACAGTCTTATGATGACTTTTCAATCAAAAATTAGTGTCTGGTCTTTGATTCAGGAAGAAAATATCTGAAGTTTTTGATTTATTTCCTTTCTCCAGATCTTTACTATGTTATTTTGATTTCCTACATTACAAAGTACTGGCCCTTTCCATGTCTTTATTTTGGAGGCCAGACACTCATATTTTGTTAATAATTGTCCATCAGGAGAAGTAAAGAGAATTAGAGATGCGATGAGATTTGTGTCAAAATGCAGTATAATCATCACATTACCATTTTCTACAACAAAAAAAAAAAACTCAATATTTTGGTATATAAACTGTACTCTATACATTGATTTCAGTATGCTTTTAAAAGTGAAAGATGTTGCTTGCATTGCAATGATTCTAGTATTTCTTAAGTTTTTGAAGTAATGCAATCCTACATAACCATGTAATAACTCAAGTTCTTAGATTTTTGGGACTTGTTCAACCATACAAATATTACTTGTAAGATGAGGTCTGTCAAAGCATTATTTGGGTCATATCTTTAGGTGGTGTGTGACTTGTGCTTTTTTCCAATATAGCCCCTCATGCAACCATGCCCCAGGCTATTGGCCTGGTTTGTGGACAAAACGGTTTGCCAACAACAAATTCAGGGTATACTCTGAAATCATTTAGAATTTAGGCCTAACGCAACCCACAAAACCGGTATATAAGGTAAGATTGCCTGAGCTTTATAAGCTCTATTTGGGATGCCACATTTTTCCACACTTCAGATATTCAATCCTGGATGTGAATGTAGGTGTTGAGATCCTACATCAACTAGAGAAGAAGTGTTAAAGATACTACTAAGAAATTAATTCTATGAGATACTTCAAGATAGTCCAACATGCAAGATATTAAAGATAGTTTTCATATATTCTAAAACTAGTAATTAATTTCTAAAGGGATATTTAGTGGTTGAAAGTGAGTGTAGCATGCTCTGGACAATTACTGCACTACTGTAGCATCATGAATTTCATTTGTTCAGGTTTATTGTGTTCGTCATTTGTTATTATTGCCATCATGCAAGAAGGCTTGGTGGTGTCTGTTATTATTGCCATTATTTGTAAGAGCTCTTCTGGTTTCCTGAGAAACACAGGAAAATATTTATAAAAACCAGTTTCAAACAACTTATACTTGTTAGCATTAAGCGTGCTTTATGCTTCTAATTAACCATGAATTGCACTCAACTTGGTAAGGTCCGCATTTTTTGTCACAATGGATCAAGAACAGTATAAAATAAAATAAATACGAAGTAATAGTTTGTTGTGCTCCGGTTTCAGATTTTGGCTGATGGAGAACTAAGCAAGAAGTTAACAATAAAAGCCGGCTCCTTTTCCACAGCAGCTAAAGAGAAACTCGAGTCTGCTGGCTGTTCCCTCACCGTGCTTCCTGGCCGTAAGAAATGGGTTAAGCCATCAGTTACCAAAAACATTGCACGTGCCGAAGAATACTTTGCCAAGAAGCGAGAGGCAGCTGCTTCTGAACCTGAACCAGCCTCAGCTTGAATATGAAACACATGTGTGTCATCCATCAATCAATCATCATCATCATCAACAAAGTGGTTTCTTCTTTAGGAATGCTTCATTTAGTGATTATGTTAATTTATGTATTTAAGTTTTCATTGGTTCTAAGCAAAGTTTAATGTTGTATATCATATTACATTTTGCTCAACCATCAAAATATTTTGAAAAATAAAAGCTCAAAAAGAAAAGTTGCTTTTTTGCAGGTCAATGTCAATTTATGCTGGAAACCTTTGGCAGTAACGTTTAATTTTATAATAAGATGACTCCTTATGTCTTTATCAAAAAGGTGTAATTGGTTAAAATATATTTGTTGCTTCTTGTACAAGGTAGATACCGAAAGTTTTTGGTTCGGTGCAAATTTCCCTATTGAATGATGCTGATGCAAATTCTATTCCAAACTTTGAACTTTAGCGTTAGTGAGAAACTACCTCACCGACTATGGCATAATACGTGTTGAAAGGTGCAACATGATCATAGCTGTAATTGTAAAGGACAAACATAGATCTACAATTCCCTTTCTTTTTCTTGTCTTCTTTTGAATAAAAATCTAGCAACTCAAAAAACATAGTGTTTGACAGTTGTTTTCTTAAAATCATGTTTTTCCCTATTCATGTTGTCGTTTTCACATCTTTTGATTGACTTTGTTGCTTGACTAATTTACGCAATCATCTCAAATTGGAACCTTTAGGATTTTTTTTATATTTGAAATTTGTATGAAAATGTCAACAAAATTGATCAATTTGATTTATGTCAAATCATATCTTAATATATTGGACTCAAATCATGTGCAAGTAAAACTAGTAGTAGTATTATTATTCCCTCTAAGACACGCACTTGATTTTTGTAACAAACTTGCATATGACTCCATGATGATTTTGTAAACTTAACCACAAACAAGCATTGATTGAGCATTTGTAATGCTTCCCCATTCGCATTGATTTTGGATCTATTCTATCGTTTTAGAGCCATTGCCCAAACCTAAGGTGAAATAGCTCTTGTAGTATTAATACCATCTTTGGCTGGGGGACCAAATGGTGTTAATCGTTTCAACCAAAATTGTCCTTTACACCCGACTTGAAGCGTAACTTCAACACCCTCAGCTACTTTTACAGATTGTTAATGAAGATATTGATTGAAAATAGATTACATGCACTCACGCACACAATCACCGCATATCTCAATTGTTTGATTATGATAGAACGGTCTATATTTCAACTTTGTTTTACATGATTGAAATCACACGGTTGAAATAAGACGTGTCTAATTCAATCTTTTATTTAAAAAATTGTTTGACTACATAGAATCCTAGTCCATGGTAAACCCACATCAAGAGATATTTTTCAAAAAAAATTACGTATAAAAGAATAAATGCAGTAGACTTTATCAATTATTTAGGTTTGTAAAGGGAGAACAATTTGCAAAATCTGGACACGTATAATTGAGAATATGAATATGGCTGCACTTATTTATTCTGTGATGGAAATATGGTTTGTGTCCCGCATATTGGGAAGCATATATGCAAGAAAAGATTCTTGTCTCAAGGTTTGTCAATAATTGTTTCATGCCTCATCATATCTTTTCTTTTTCTAATTTGAAGTAAGATTATTGATTTTCTCCGTAACATATAATTAATCTACACAAAATCCACAATGTTAGAGATTGGTGCATTGGATTCTTGACAAATATTTATATTTTATCTTTTTTATCAGATGATTATCATGAGTTTTTTAGTTTTGAAGAATGACTTAGTCTAGTTAACTTAACTACTAATACATGTACAGTATCATTTTGGGTCCAATGGTTTAATTTGTCAAAGTTTTAAGAATGACTTTCTTAGTTACCCTTTGTTCAACTTTAGAACAAATTAACTTTGAAATTGTATTTGTTGTCAAAAGAAAACTTGAAATTATATTTAGAAAGTGAAATATATTTTAGGAATTTAAGTAAATTAATGATGCTTATGTTCTGAAAATTTGTTGATGACAATTAAATTGGACTCTTGTTTACAACGTTAGTATTAATATTAGAAGTTGAATTCAAGTAGTCAACCACTTTATCACTTTACGCATTAACTTTTTTCCCAAGAATCAATCGATATAACTTCAAACTTACGATTATCAAATTGAGCATAACTTACAACGTGTTTAGTGCAGCATCTTTTGATCCTAGATGATGAGTAATGTTCATAGATAAACTATTAGGTCAAACCCTTGGCCTAGAGCATAAGAAAATTCTCAATTTGAAAAATAAACTTGTAAGTCAATTAATTCTATTTTCCTGAAATGTTCAAGAATAGTATTAGTAGGGCCGAGCCGGCCCAGCCCTTCAGAATTTGCCGACCTTTATTACAAAAAATCCAAAGCTCCAAATGGTTGCCACGTGTAAGTATCTGAGATGAAACGTTGTTAGTTGGAGTCCTTTGTATAGAGGTACGCTCCACCATACAATACAACTAGACTCATTCTCAACGGATCCTTCATATTTCAGATCTCTCCATCATTCAATACATCACATTTTAATAATTTAAAATATAAAATATAACATAATACTGTAGTATACTTTATGTTCCGATCGATAAATCTGACATTGTTTAAAATTCGAGGCTAAAGATAATTTATGTACAACACTCACATATCTTAAATCAATGATACGTCTTTTACAAAAAATAAATTTGTAAAGACATAAAGCAACTTAAAACGGACAATATCTCAGAACGCGATGTTGAGGGTGGAACAGAATACTTTGATTAATTTATTGAATAAATTCTGGAATCATAGTCACGTTAAGACCACATGACTTTGAAACAGTATATTATGATTGTTTATTTACCGTGCGAGAATGGGGTCTCGTGGGTGCGAAAATCAATGTGATTTCCGCGGGAAGCACCGTCCGCATGAATTAACCATACAATACTATAAATATCTTAACAAAATATTTAATGTATTAAATATCAAATTAAAATAATATTTTAAATAACCACATAAATATAAAGCAAACAAGTGTGGTTGGAACCCAACTTTGCAGTTCCACCTGCACCCTCTTCTATTCTATCTCCACAACCACATCCTCTTCACTTTCTTCATTTCATTCAATTCTTTTTCTTCATTACCTCTCTGTACAGTATTTTCATTTTAATTCATCACAAACCTCACAGGTAAGGTACTTCTACTACTACATAGATCTATCAACAATTTTTCCATAACCGTTTTCCTTTTATTCTTTCTATTTCAATTTCAAAATCATTTTTCACATACTCATCTTTTTCAGATCTGCTTCACCTTAAGCTGAATTTTGTTATTTTCATTTTTTATCGGTATACTTTGTTTTTAATTTTTTGCTAAATACTAACAAAAAACGGATAATTATAAAAGTGATTATTGTTAGGCGGTTAGGAAATTATTAAAACGTGAATATAATTTATTTCATTTTGTTTGAATTTATCTATAGATCTAAACTTTAAGCTGTTACAATAACTATGCACGTTTCCGATCTATCAGAATATAAAATGCTTAAATAGATAATTTAAACGCGTTATTTTTTAACTTCATTTTTTGTTATATCGGTTTTAGTTCTCAGCTTAAATAATCGATTCTCGTTCTGAATTTTGGTTTTCGTTCTATTTCTCTGTGGATGAACAGATTTTGATTTTCATATATAGAAATTCGGAAGAAGATGAACGGTAGAGATTCCGTCGTTTGCCCTAAGCCTCGCCGTGTCGGACTCCTCAACTTCGCCGTTAACGACCACCCGAGCAGAGCCTTCCGGTGGCATCTAAGGTGAATTTCAATTTTCTCTCTGTTTTTTTGTCGTTTTCTCTTTTAATTTGTTTTGGTTAATTTTTGTTTAACTTTTGTATAATTCGATTTTTTTTCTTCTTCTGCAGTTGTCAGGTTGAACCGTGTGATTCGAACTCATCTGGATCAAATCCATTGGACACCATTCTCACTAAGGTGAATAGCTTTTCATATTGGTTGTTAATTTGTTGTAGATTATGTGATTTTAGGTTGAAATTAGAATAGTTAATTGATTACTGTTGATGAAGTTTTGTTGTTTGCGTTTTGGTTGAATTGTTTTCGTGTTAATCTTAACTTACATGATTTATGTGATTTTTGTTGTTGTTGAAATTTGAATAATTAATTGATTAATTAATGTTTTCTTTTTGACTAATTGATTAATTAATGTTTAAGTTTGTATTCTTGTGCCTTTTGTTTAATTGTTTTGTGTTGATTTGCAGGATGTTGATTGGGATCTGGAACAATTATGTTCTCCGATAGCCTCGTCGCCCCCATTTTTCTGCGGGTCACCGCCGAGCAGAGTAGCTAACCCACTAATTCAGGATGCCAGATTTGGGGATGAGAATGTTTCGCCTCTCTCGCCGTCTTCTTGGGTGGTTGTTCCCACCCAATCCGGCCTGCCGCCATCTCCCTCATCCTCTGGAAGGAAGGGAGGATGTGTTCGGGCCAATTTTGGAAACAATCCGGCAGTGAGAGTTGAAGGATTTGATTGCCTTGACAGGGACAGGCGAAATTGCAGCATCCCTGCACTGGCTTAGAACAACAACAGAATACTCATCTTTTGACACTAGAATTTCAGTTTACTACCGATATATAACAACCACCACCACCACCACACAAAAGCGACGGGAAATGAATTTTGGATGTCTGAGTCTGAGGAGGAAAAGAGTTAAAAAAATAATTCTTGTGACTTGTTTTGTAAATATGTTGAGTTAATCAGTCAGTGTCACTATATCATATCATGTAAATGTCAATAGTGTGTCTCTTGTTTAGGAATACCGTATATAGAGTCCAACTAAATAATGAGGTTAAGGTTGCTGATTGAGGGTTAATTTGGATGTTAGATATATACCCTATTCATGTACTAGTGTTTTCAAAACCATTCTCTACTTTGTAAGTAAAAGAGTCATTAGAGTATCTTAGTTTTCTTTATGGGGCTTTTGAATTGTAATTGTAACTACCGGCTTAAGAAAGAAAATAGTATGTACAAAAATGGTTTTAGCAATGTAAACAGCATGAGAAGAAAAGGTCTTTCTTGTGTATAAAGAAAGATTGATCTTGTTACTTTTCTTTTTTGATATTATTCTTCATTACTTGTTTATGGTATGACGGTACTGAGGTTCTTCCTTGATCAAGCTCCTTTATCACGTGGGCCTTGATGGGCTTTAGCTTAAGCTTTACGCAAAATTTAGGCCTCTATAGTATAGAGTCATGGGACTTTGGGAAACTCTTTCATGCCAAGACAACAAAGCTAAAAAGGAAAAGGCTCTCCTGCCGGTCCACACTTTAACACAGTTATGATTCTGTCTTCGTGTTTAGTGTTTTTGTTGTTGATAAATGGGATAATTGAACAATGAACACTTTAGTTTCTGAATGGAATGACCATTCTACTAAGCCCATTAAATGATCAACTGCGTGATTGAAAACTTGTTTATGGTAGGGTTTTTGTTTTTCTCTCAATATACAAAAATGATCCAAGTGCGACAATTATTTTGAGACGGATGTAGTAACAAGTTTCCAAGCCGTTGTTGTAGATCATAATAGTCGCTAAGGTTTCACCATTTTCCCCTTTGTAGAGTTTTGGATTGGCCTAAAGTCCATCAAAATTGGACTTTCACCCAGGATGCCCAATATAACACATAAAACGTCCTTTTAGGATCAACGACATGATTAGAATCGGTTGTGTGTCCCTTAAGAAGTCAAGATTAAAGGATAAGTAAACTAAGCAAACCTGGTAGGTCGAAAATGCCATTTGCCTTTGAAGTGTTATTCTGACTTCACGCTCAAAAAATGCAAAACATGTTTGAATATGTACCGAAAGAACTTTTTATCTCAAGGCACAACAATTCTTTATTTTATACTAGTAGCATATTGAAAGTAAAAGATGACAAACATAAAGCTCAAATAAAATTTTGAATTTCTAATGAATTGTATGATTCATCCATTCAAATTTTGACCAACAAAATAGTTTTATAGGACTCAACACAAGGGAATGGTTATGGTGCATAAGCTTTTTTCTTATACACCCTGCATAAATAATGAAAATTATTGTTTAGTGCACTTTCAAATTTCTAATGCACCCCCAACCAAATTGCTTAGTACACCCTTCAAATTTCAAACGCACCCTCAAATTAGGGGGTGTGCTAGAAATTTTGGGGGTGCACTAAGCAATCTGGTTGGGAGTGTATTAGAAATTTAGGGGGTGCACTAAGTAATATGGAATATTTGTGCATGGTGCATAAACATGACTTATGCACCATAACTTGTTCCTCAACACAATATCTATAATATATATCTACGAGGTTTTGATAACATTTCATGGAGAGATAATGATGAATCGTGTATCTTTAGTGATTCACGAGAGTAGAGATGATAAGAGCGAGTATGAGAGGATGACTATCTTAATTATTTAGGGTATGTTTGAAAGATTTTTCAATCATTGTTTTTAAATTTTTTAAAATTAAAAAATAAAACATATACCTCTTTTTAAAAGTTATTTTTGAAAATTGTTTCTAATTTTATAGTTTTAAAAACTAAAAAACTAAAACATGTTTCACATATTTTATTTTTTAAAAAAAGACTTTTGAAAACAAATTTATAAAACATTTTGTTTTAGTCAACAAAAATGTTTTCAGTCACAGTTCACCATTTCATGAGACAACTCTTAAATAGCTAAACCCTTTATTGGGCTTAGTAGAATGGTCAATCCATTCAGAAAATAAGTGTTCAATTAACCCAGTTATCGATGATTGTGTAAATATAATTGGTTATATCAATAATAATTTATTAATTAAATAATTATTCTATAATCGGTTATATCAATAATAATTTATTATTCTAATGAGAAATTGTAATGCCAATTTTCTTTTTGGTACAATGTAATACCAATTTTATTTTAATTGTTTTTCGAGCTTTGGTACAGAGGGCTGAGGTTGGACTGAAGATATTGTGAAAAAAGTCAAGTCTTACACTGAAAGGGGATAATAATGCCTATAAAGCATAATTAAAATGACTCTCTTCATCTTATGATTTTTTTGGATATAATTTAGAACCTTGTCTTATAAATTGATTTATAAAGAATAAGTTAAATATAATATAAAAATTGCGTCAAAAAAAATATATAATATAAAAAATAAAAAATATAATATGGTAAGTTAGTACTATCTTTTTTTTTGTACGAGCTACCAATAAACTCACACACATAAGTAGAGTGGCCGAGGTTCGAACTCAAGTCATGGAAGTTCAGTTTAACAATTTCAGCATTTCCGATCAGATGAGCTAGGACTTCTGAACAGTAGGTCACTACTATCTATATCATGCAAATCTCAAATTGCAAGAGAAAAGAGCTTAAAATAGTTTAATAATAATAGGAAGGGATATACCTAATCTTTTACTGTATATCATTTTTATAAAAATAAAAATAGTCGTGCTCAATAAATAAACCTCGGTCCTATGAACTTAATTCAATTGGTTGGACATATATTGCACGAAAGTACTGGAATTCGGGTTCGAATTCAGATACACCCACGTATTTCTCTTTTGAAAGGTGAATTTCTAGTCAATAGACTACCTGACCAAATAAACATGAAACCTCGTAAGTGGATATCAAAAAAAACATCGTAGTGTTTTATTTGATTAAATATATATATATATATATATATATTTTTGCATTGATGATTAAATGTATTTTTGTTCTCTATATTTTGTCACTTTCAAAAAAAAAAATTCCTTATTTTAAAATCACTTTTTTATTTTTCAAGTCTCGATCATTAAATCAGGCTCTATTCGACAATTTCACATTTTTGAACTTATAGCTTATATGTGTATGTGATAAAATAAATCGTTTGTTAATTTTTTTTTTCATTAGCTTAACATTAATTTTCTCTTAATTTTACACTTGTCATTTTACTTAAAAAATTAAATTTAATTACACACAACATTTTTATTTCATTTCATATTTATAAACTAATTCAACCGCTAATTTTATCAAATACTATAAATTCAATCAACTTATTTATCCCTTATAAATTAACTTATAAGCTATTCACTAAAAAGTTATTTGTTATAAATTAATTTATCAGCTAACCGCAATTTTTTATCAAACAGGTTCTTAATGGCAATTTGTTTCAACCCAATGTTTTTTCCATAAAAAAAAATGTTTTTTTCCAAGAAAATAGCGAATTTTGGTCAAAAAAATGGTATTTGTGTTTTCAATTTTTATTTTGCCAAGCGAGCTACATTTATGGGACTTATCCTCTCAATTTTAAAACCTCAAACAAATATGATTGTTGGGACTAAAATAAATTCCCTATTTCTGGGGTGAAAAGTTTGGTCTGAAATCAAAACTGCAACAAATATGATAATTGAGAGACCAAAAAATTGAATTTAAAAATGAAGAGACTATTTTGTAAAAGTGATAAAATATGGATCAAAAGTGAAAATAAATCTTTGTATTTTAAGTTCAATTTTAGTGTTATAAGAAGTGATATCCTTCATCTTACAATTTAGTTTTGTAAGAATGATTATGGTGTAATCTAAAAGGAGTCGAGATATAGAAACTATGCTTTAACAAAAAAAATAACAGTCATGTTATAAATACAAAATTTCCACCGCTGTTTATAACGGTAATTAATTTAATTTCTGTTCAAAAATCTATGTGGCATAAGGTATATTTTTTTCATCCAATCAAATTTTTTTCATATACAATACAAGAATCATAAATCAAACTTCTAACCACTTTTTTAAGAGAGATTGAATTAATGAAAATGTGTTCTCGTTTGATTCATTTAATTTTTTTTTTTTATCTTATATGAATTTCTTAGCGGACTAGTTTTTAAAGAAAAATACAAATTAGTTTTATATTTAGTAAATTTAAATTTATTTTGATTAAATAAAAACATCTTAGTTTTAATATTTAATTTAGTTTAATTTTTACTACTACTATTTGATATACCTTTTAACCAAAGAAAATATCTATGTACCTTTTATATAAGGTTGCTGATTAAAAGCGAGTAAGCGACAATGAAAGCAAACGATGGATTGAGAATGCTTAATTTTGGAGCTTTATTAAGGGCAACAAGCCAGCAACAAAGCATGACACGAAGGTGTGCCAGTATATTTTGACAAGAGCATGTTATCCACAATACAAATGCTGAAAATGATATATGCCTAGTTGATAGTGAGACCTAAATATTTGTAATCAAATAATTTTCAACTTTTCATTCACCTGCTTTTATTGTTCTGTTTAGTTCAAGGAGATGGGAGGTAAAAAACTAGATTATTTTAAATCTTAAGTGTGTTTTTTTTTATTTTATCAAGTACAATTTAATAATTAGAATTTTACCTTATAAACGTGATGGAATTTTTTTTAACACAAAATACAGTTATACATGACTGACTATAACTTAGTTCAATTTACCGTTTGCTCAACCTTGATATATAAACCAATTTATAAGCATTATGGTACAAAAGTCGAGTAATTAAGCTTAAGTACTATATCTTCTACTTGAGGATTAATTTAGTCCCTAAAATTTTTATATTACTATTATTCTCTTTCAATATATTTTTGAGTTCTTTTTTTTTTTGCTTAAAAATAATAGTTAATAAATTTCAATTACCTTTCAAAAAAAATTCAATTTTAATTTTAATTTTTTTTTTACGAATATTGAGATTCCAGTACGTTTAAACCATGATATAAACAACCTTAAACAAAATTTTACTTGTCACTAGATCAAATTAAGCACTCCTATTAAGGTTCTCTTCTATTAACTAGTCAAAATAAAATATCTCTAGTTTAAAGATAGGAGAGGGTAACAAAAGCACTAGGCACTAAACCAGGAAGTATATTAATTGGGGACTAGTGCTCTACCATTATAGGGACCATTGACCAAACCTAAAGATAGTCGGAGATCAAAGGAGCAACGGATCGAATCGATGATGTGAAATTCGAATTTCCAATTACTGTCTGTCAATGCCCACACCACTACTGTATTACATTTCATTTTCAACGACCCAACTTGTGATTCACAAGACAACAAGTAGAGTATATATACCAATCAATCTCCACGTTGGTTGGACAATGTGGCGCTTGCTTCAACCATCTACTCTGGCTTGCTGGCTGTACACTTATGTACTCCTACTATTCTTTTGTTTGATCAAGTAATTTACTACTTACGATTTTAGATATTAAAAATGAATAAGTGGACGTATTAAAATTTATATATTAATTTATACTATTATGTAAAAATTATCCTAATAATTAAGTTAAGTTCGCGTGACTTTATGTACTCATGTTATAGTAGTAAGATATCATAACATAATTGTACTTGTAGGATAGTTAAGGGACATGAGTTAGATAGAAAGAGATTCAAAGATTAAATTTTGGTGGAAACAATTTATATTTTTCGATTTAACAAAAAAATAACATAACATAATTTAACAATCAAATTGATGGAAGCCTTTATATTTCCACACCTATAATTGGATCCAATCGTAAATTCCTTTCTTTCATACGTCGGTATGTCCTGTCCAATAATATTCCTTTGGTTATTTGAAAATGATTACTATTTGTGTAGTGTATTCTCTTTCGCGCTTTTTTTAATAATTAAGGAGGCCAACTCTAAAGAAATTAAAGAAAACTATATTTTTGTACTTATAATATCTTTTATGATTTATAGGATTTTACTTCATAGACATAGCTATAATATAACGTAAGCGAGTTTTGATTTATCCTTATAATATTTTCTTATTACCCATATATAATGTGAATGTTCCATCATTTATTCTATAAGAGAAAAAGTCAAATCATTTATTTTTTTTTAAGAAAATTTTACTCTCTTTTACTTTTTCTATAACCAACAACCAATAAAAATTGTTTTTATATCTTTTCATACAACTTTTTTCAAAAAAACATACTCTCAATCATTATATTTTACTTTTTCTTAATAAGTGTGATTTTTGTTTTTTCTATACTTAAGCCCTTGCATCACAACTTCATAATATTTTATAAATTTAATTTGAAATATATTCTTAATTATTGTAAGACCTCAAAATTTTTAAGCCTATATAACGTCACACGCCCCACACATATGAGCTGTGGGCGAATCTGGTTAGCATAATCCTTTATTAATAAATTATCAACTACTTTTTCTAATTATATTTGTGAGTAAAACAAAATATTATTTGATTATTATTATTATAAAAAATAATTCATTAAATAATAAGTCATGTATTTGGTTTATAATATATATATCAAATACATAAATTATTCAATAAATTTAAAGATATAACTTTCATTTGTGTATTAAATAAAAATTAAATGAGTAAAATTAAACTATTATAGCATACAATTACATTGTACTGATTTTTTTTAAAGGCAAATGCTAAAAAGTACACCCGGTGTACTTTTTAAGCCTTTTAAATAGAAAGTTTTTATAGAACTTTTAAAAAAATGTATAAAGTCAACGCATTGGAAATTGTGCTATTTAACTTTTTGAATAAATAATTTCTTTAAATAGTATGCTTAAAGAGTACACCTGGTGCACTCGTTAGCAAGACCTTTTTTAAATTTTGACAAGAGTGTATAATCTTAATCCACATTCATGTTGATTTTGGACGAAAGGAAATTGATGGCATCCACTTTCCAACTTGATATTCTTAGTTGTTGTTGTACTACTTGTTTGTCACAATTAAATGTGAATAGTTGGTGTATTTTAAGGTCCCACAGCATAGTTTGGATTTTATGCCGACAGATGAGCATGCATGCAAAAGTATAGAATATCAGGTCCTAGTATTAAGAGTAGGCATGTTCCTTGTTCTTAAAATCAAGTGCACGCAACTGACACATAAAAAGCACTCATGCATATTACTCTTAAATCAAATTCAATCGAATAATGAATGAATGAAAATGAATGAATGGTGAGCAGCATAGCATTGCAGCAGCCACTACACTATCTATGATCTACGGCGGCATGCCGCTTGGCCAA
Source organism: Trifolium dubium (assembly GCA_951804385.1). Classification (NCBI taxonomy): domain Eukaryota; kingdom Viridiplantae; phylum Streptophyta; class Magnoliopsida; order Fabales; family Fabaceae; genus Trifolium; species Trifolium dubium. Next base: position 57,524,571 of record OX638064.1, read on the forward strand.
CATGCAAAAGGTTTGCCTTTGGCATTAATTACAATTACACATCACCATAGCACCCACCCACAACAGACAAAGTCTTTCAACGGTTTTTAATTCACTTTGTTTTGTAGAGTCTTGTTACTGTTTCCATCTCATATTAAAAAAATAAAAAATACATTTATTAAAAAAATGTTAAATAATGTTTTCAGTGAATTTTTTAAGTCATTAAATAGTAAATTTTTATGAAAAAAATTATAAAAATGTGTGAAATTAACGCACACATTAGAAATTATAATATTCAAATTTTGAATAAATTATCTTTTTAAATATAATATTTAAAAAGTATCCCGGGACACCACGTATCAATGAGTAAATTTCTAATCTCATTAATAAAATGACATTCTCAGCTTCTAGACCATCAAAAAAGACATCACCCAACTCAAATAAAAACTACTAAAAACTAACTTTCAATCTCAAATAAAAAATAGTCGACCCATAAAAATTGACCACAAAATAATGTATAGTTTTTGAATCTAGTAGTATAAATTATTTAATTCTATATGCAATAATGCAAACATAAATTATTTCTACCTTAACATAAATCATTCTCGTACAGTACTACAATTACTTCCGTTTCATAATAGGTTCTTTTTTTAAAAAAAAAAAATTATCTCATTATTTGTTACAATATCAATATAACATTTATTATTCTTTTTCAATAAACTACCTGTTCTGGACTGAATCCGGCAAAGATCAGACTCATTTTCCTTGCGTCGAGCAGACCCAACTCGCGGTGGCCCATCACGACGCCACTTTCACACACGTTGCAGAACTACATAATCTGTAACGTCCATTCACAGAATGATGAACATTTACTACTCATCATAGCTCTTCAGTCAGATTCTGATTACCATTGATGACCAAGGCGAGCCTTCCTCCCCTCATCAATGGTCTTGGCTCAACGCTGGGGTATATATACATCATTTTTCACAATGGCAAGGTATATAAACTCTTACCAACAACCTTCACTTCACGCAGTGTTCTGACTTAAGCGTTGGAACGTCTTTTAAATACATAACCTCCTCTACTTCAACAACTATAGACGACAATGCAGACGACCGGCCAATTTTTTTGATCGGGTGAAATCACTACTTTTATTTAATATTTTTCATCAATTCACTAAACTATTCCACTAAGTATCATTGATACATGTATTTTAGTAAACAAATTTCTCCTTTAATTAAGAGTTAAGAATTACCTTCCCAAGAAAAGAAATCACAGTTCTTTCATTTATTAATGGTAAGTTTGAGAAAGGATAAAAAACAGAAATCAACGAAATGAGCAAATACATAGTAGAACTAATTGTAGTTGCAACCAACCAAATCAGTAGCTGTAGGCATAGTCACGTGATTTTAATTTTTAACAAGATTGAATAGGCAACAAACAACGGTGATAACTGCAAATGAAAAAAAGTGCGATAGATAATCTTGGATTAATTTAGTTTAATAATATGAACCTCATTTTCACCGAAATAATTCATTGCATTCGGCCCACATTAAAAGAAACAGGACAGATGAATGAAGAGTTTGACTTTGTTCGTTCTACTTGCCTTCGACCTATAGCTACTTGGTACTTGCCCCATTACGTTCTCCCAAAGGTGATCTATTTTGTCGTTTTCTTCCAAATTACAGTAACTAAATTATGAGAATTGCTGATTAACTGCTTTAATTATAGACAAATTGATAATAACATTGAAAAAATAAAAATAAAATTATTTACATTTGTTAAAACATTTTTTTATGAATAATTACATTTGTAAAAGAATTTGGTAGATTAAAAGTAATAAGGTAAAATGTTAACAAGTGCTCCAAAAATATGTGTCAAAAAATTTAAAATAAAAAAAATTGTGTCTTTATCTTTTCAAAATTAATACTAACATAGAATGAAACTAAACTTATATTCTCATGTCTTTATTTTACTTTTTATATATATATATATATTACATATAAATAGAAGATAATCGGACAATAAACTGCGTCGCTATCCTTTTTAAATTGTGATTTTTTTTTTTTTAAAACTACATTTATAGACCAATAAGACCTAAGTAATTAGAGCATCAATGGTCTTTTCTATGAAACTTACTATGAGTTTCATGCTCTACTAATAAATTTATCTTTTCAATGTGAAAAAAATGCTTTTAATACTTCTTCAAGTCTAAAATTAATTATATTTTTGAATTTTATCATTTAATAATACTACTTAAGACAACTCAATTGGTAAGTGCTAAAAAATATATGAGTTGGGTTGATAGAGGTCCAAAAATTAATTTCTAGCAGAAATAATTTATCTTTCTGATATAAAAAAAACATCACTCTTAATTTAAAATCCTTCACTTAATATTTATAATAAAAATACTATGCTTTCTTTTTTATTTATATAGGTTTTTTAATGCGGATGAAATGAAAAAATAAGTTAATATTTTCATTTTTCAGACCAAGGATAAACTCTGAAACATATATGTGAGTCACCTAATATAAAATGAGTCACTTCATATAAAACTAACTCAAGTAAATCCTTCAAAGCTGCTCACATCACATCACCACACAACTCCAACTTAGTACTTACACACAACATGTTCTCCTTTATCCTCTGTTTCCTACTATACTATTACTAGTAGCCACCCAATTAAACTTCCTCTATAAATATCTCACCAATTTCACTTTACTTTTACATTATTATCATTCACAAATGTTGTAGTTGTACCTTTTTTTCCCTCACAAAAAATTAAGATAGAATCAAGATGAAGAGGCAAAGAGGTGCTAGTGTTAATGCTATTAACACCCCCAAGAATCATCCTCCCAATGTTGAAGATGTGGTAGCAACAATGGGGAAGAAAAAAGGAAAGAAAGAAGGTGAACAAAAGGTGAAGGAAGAGGTGGAGAGGAAAGAAAGCAAAGAGTACATGAGTGAATTGTCACAACAAGCAACAATTATAAGGGAGGGTGTGAATAGTAATGTGATGAATTGGAATAATTGGGAAGAGTATATGCCATGGTTGGGAGGTGTGGTGGATGAACAAATGTCATGGGGTTCAACTTGGTTTCCAGGTTGGGATATGGATTTTATGGGTGAAGCTTTTAATTCTCTTTATAGTGATGTTGTTTGGGATGATGATATCTGGAATCTCAAAAATGAAATTCCAATTCCAGTACATGGAAAGAGGTTTGATTTTGAGTAGACGTACGTACAACATTTTATGAGTAGCTAAGAATGAAATTTCACTATTTTCATGTCAATTTTAGAAATATATGTGTGAAATTCACTAGCAGTAACTTTTAATGTTACTATAATTAATTAACTTATGGAAGCTATCTAATTATAAACATCTTTATTTCACAGTTTGTATGTGTATTTTATTTTATTTAAGGTCGAATTGATTGGAAGTAAGTGAATTCGATCTCTAGCTGAAATAATTCTTCAGTCACACAAAAGGTTAATAGCACAAAAGATATTATCATGATTTGTTAATGCTCTGGAGAAACATTTTAGAAAATGGGAAATATGTAAACTTCCCTTATGTAGTGTGGGTGCGGTTGGAATTATACAGTGATGTTGACGAAATTGAAATGATGATATATACTTAATTGAACTCTCATGATTTAAGAAAATAAAATATTAAGAATGCAAGTTTAGCTACACGAGTTTCTCGCTGATGTTGTAGGAGTTACTCGTCCGTCCGCAAGTTTAATTTCTTTCTTGCTTTCGTTTTGTTTGTTTTTATTTCCATCTTATAAAATAAAAATAAAAAACTACATGAATTCCAACTTCTAAGTTTTAAAGTTGTCTTAGTAACCGGTCAGCGTAATAGATCATTCCATATTTTTGTAAATTTATTTGATTAGATTGGGTTAGTCCACTATCAACGTCTCTTTTATATTTTCATCATTTATTATCTCCTCTCAACTAAATTTTTATCGTATGTTTTTGTTGATTCTTTACATTTTAAAAGTCTGATGGGTAAACAAATGTATAATTCATCGTTGATCAATTATAATGTTCTCAAATCTCTGTTTTTTGATAATGAGGTGTGAGAATGATATGTTGATAAATGAGAGACTATTAAAATGATTGAGTAAGAACTAAGAACAATAGAGTTTATTGTAAAATCCAAATTAAGCAAACACAACATAAATTCCCAGATTTGAGAGGGTGCTTTTAGAATTCAACGGAAGGTGCGAGAGTCTTTGGGGTGTGCGGGGTGAGAGGAGCGCTGCTATATACAGCGAATTTGGTTTTCCGAATTCATCCCGAAGTATATTGGACCCACCATTTTTAATAGTATCTTTCTTCTTCTCTTTTTTTTTTTTTAGTAAAAAAGTAATAGTAATAAAATAATATAAAGTGCATCAGTTCTGTTTTACATATGTGAAGTTGTGATAATATATTAAAAAAAACTCCATTGTTAATTGTGATCGATAAAATTGAACCAAAAAACTACATATTGACTCTAAGTTCATCAACAAGTTCAACACAGAAATATACCAAACCCTAAACTTGCTCATCAATCAAGCACAACACTCATCATCCATTGCTCAACCAACAACCATTATGCAAATTAGTTAATGCTATTTTAGTTAGAATTTAAATTAGAACGAAAATTAATTGTGATTTTGAACTTTGATATTGAAACAAATATTGAAACTCCATTATTTAGGGAAATAATAAAATCCAACTGCAGAGAGGGAGGAGGAGGTGTTTTATTGAGTGGGCGGTGGAAGGTTGAGTAAATATGAGAGAGAAACACAAGTGGGGGGTGAAATATCAAAGTGGGGGTGAAATATCGTTCGCGAGCCTATCCGTGAGAAAGTTTTCGCTATAACAAGCATTTCCGGGGTGAGAGAAGCAAAAGACAGCCATACAAAAAATTTACAAATGGGCATGGCATAAGCTCCCAATGATAGATGGACCTAAATAAAAGCCCAGAAAGAAAGGGACCGGCCCAGCAAGTAGAAACTTGCAAAACACTAGCAAGTAATGATGAAATTTTTTCATCTCCCCCCCCCTACATTCTCTTTCCTCCCTAACTGTTGTTTTTGCCCTTAGATATAAATTGGGGGTCTTAAAAAATTTCGAGATGTAGAACCCGAATTAAGGTTCGGGATCTAGATCCCGAAATATTGCGAAGTTTGTGCAGGGTTTTGGGGGGTGTAGACAAAATTTCGGAATTAGAGAAGTGTGTGGGCGGGAGAAGAGAACTTTTCGGTAAAGATGTATATAGGAAGTGCATTGCTTGCTTGCTATGAATTGAGAAGTTAAAATTTGTCATTTTTATTTTAATTTGAAGTTAATTGTTGTGTGGATATGCTCGCAAATATGGAGTTTGATCATGAGCTTGAATTGAAGTTTTATGAATTTTGCCCGGCTAATTTAAATACTTTGTTACTAGCTGATATTTTGAGATTTCTACTCCTCGCTTAGATAGTGTTTCTCTAGGGTTTAAATCCCCTCTTTGTACCATAAAATATATATACACAAACACAAGAGTATTGTTCCATAACTCATCATAATATCAAAGTTTATGCATTTTTTATCATCTAAGTTGTAACTATGTGCTTTTAGTTATAACCAAAATTCAAAATCAATAGATCTTTCTCTTTCTTGGATTACCAATCAATAGGTCTTTCTAATGAGATATAAGTATAACACTCTAATGAATAGGAAAAAACATGTGCCAAGTGATGCAATTATGTTACAAAACTAACAGTTTTTTTTAATGAATAAAACTAATACTAATATATAATTTGGTCTAAACAAAACTAATAATTTAATTTGGTCTAAACAAAAGTAATACTATAATTTGGTATAACGACTATTGCGGATTTAGTTTCACGTGGGCCAGTTTGTGTATGGGATGGTCCTAACATGAGGCTCCATCTCTCTATCTTCCATAAAATAAATACTTAGCCGTCAATTATATTGACTCATTTCTTTTCTTTGACTCTCTTCATACACAAATCAAAACTCCATGTTTTTATTTTCCACAAATTTATTTTTCTTTCATATATAGCTAATTTGAAACAAGTGTTGAGGAATTGGGTTAAAGAAAGGTTCAAAATATATGTGTACTATTATTGTTTGGCCATGTGGTTTGGTTGTGGGAGGAAACTCTTGTATTTCTCTATGCTGATGTTTTTGGTAACAACGTTGTTACAGATTTTGGTCTGCTCCCACATGTGCCAGGTTGGAGCTATTCGTATATTCCCAGAAAATGTTGGTGTGGCAAAAGTGGAATCCAACCATGGAGTTATGCATAACAAGATCAACAACAAAGATCTATTGAATAAGTACTTCAAAGGAAGAACTTTTTTTGGTTCAAGCAACAAGAATAGAACCAATTTGGAGTTTGATGATAGCAAAAGAAGAGTACCCAGTTGTCCAGATCCTCTTCACAATTGATCAACAAGTAGAATTCTTATCAAAATTTTCATCTTTCATTTATATATTTGTAATTTGTGAACAATTTTTTTTTCTTGTGTTATTTCGGTTGAAGTTAATTTATCCAAAATACCCTCGTTTTTCTCGTCATTTTCTATCTATTTGTTGAAGAATATGAAGGAAAACCGGGAGTATTTTGGTATATATTATATCTAGAAGAAATATATTTTTGTCCACTTTTGATCTCATATCTATGGAGGATCCATAAAATGAATCATCATTCGTCAATATTATTTGTAATAATAAAAATTGATAAGATTAAATTTAGTACATGCTTCATGCTTGTATATATATAGTGACAATTTTTAATTTGTTGTATACTTTGGTTCTTTTTGTTTTTTACTATTTAGCCTTTTCTCTTTAAGGACTTGAAAAAGTGGGAGAAGCTGAAAATGTCTTGCTCATAAGTGTAGTCAAAATAAAATAAAGTTATGGATTCATTCCTTTAAACAATAAGAAAGCAAAAAATTTTCTTCCTCATTATTGTCTTCCAATGCAGAAATAATAGTAGTAGTAGTAGTAATGTACATATTTTCTTCATTGTCAACGACAAAAGCATTTTATGGTAGGTAGTAAACTAAAAGTGAGAAAAGTTAATCTACTTTTACTGAAGTTCAGTGCACAATATATTCTGGGTGATCAACCATTTAGCTTGATTTGGTAAGATTTTCATCTTTAATTAATTGCTCTCTCACATGTTTTTTTACTTCCTGGGCAATTGTGGAAATTATTCATTTATCTACTATTCTCTGCTTTCAAAACAAACAAAATTTGTCAAAAAGAAATCTGACTTTATTTTATTTGACTCAAGATCTGGTTTTGATTCCAAGATTTAATAAATTGAGCTTCTATCTTCAAATGTTAGTTTGTTTATAATTTTTTTGACTCATTTTTTCTGATTACAATTTATATATATAGTTGACTCATTTTGATTAGAGAATTTAATAAAAAGTAGTTTTTACTGCATACTTTTTTTTTTGACAAAAAGTTCTTACTACATATTAAAAAATTACTGTAAACTTTTTCTTGTGTTTGAAAGAAAAAATTACACTAAACTTTTACATCACATTAATTATATTCAAATTACATGATAACTTTCCACTCAATTTTGACTATAAAGTGTATATTTGAAATAGAATTGGATGCTCAATTCTAATGTCTCAAACTCTCAATACATTTTTGCTTTGACATGTTTAAATGTCATTGAGTAAAAATATGTTTTGCTCTAGCTTTGAAGATTTTGAATAAAACCATTTTATAGTCTCATTTTGTTTTTTTGATAAATTACTTTATGTTCTACCAACTTTGTAGAGCCCAATAAAAGAAAGTGGTCACACAAAAATGATCCGGCCACACAAACTACCAACCCTGTTTTGCAGCTATATTCCTTTCAAATAATTGAATTTCTTGCATATTAATGTATTACATATGCCTCACGGCAAGAGAGTTCTAATATATAATTTCACATAAAATCCTTTGTTACTCAAACCATTTATTTGGTAAAATTATATGCTCTTTTTGTACCTTTATTTGGTGAAAAAATAAAATGATATGGTTAAATAATTGCACATTTTGCACTAAAATAATATATCATGTTTTGAATTATGAAAAACCCTCTTACAATTAAAATGATATAACCAAGCCATTTTTTCACAAAAACCAAGCCTAGCTACTGTCAAAAAAAAAAAAAAAAGCCTAGCTAGGTCAATTATTATTGGCGAGCATCTTATAATTAGCTTGAATTATTTTTTCTTGACTCAATTATCTTGAATTATTGGTGGTAGTTTGAACTTGCATTTGCACATGCATAACGACAACATTATATTAATAGACTACTCGTTGATTTGGTAACATAACATGATTAAACAGCTTAATCAACTCAGTCATCTTGTCCGTATATCCACGAGGAAAATGACCGTAAGGATAAATAAAAACATGCAATAGATAAAGTGAGACTATGTTTGATTCCACTTTCTTAGAACCCAAAATTAATTCTTAAAAGTGTAGCTTCTTCAAAAAAAAATAAATTAAAAGTGTATAATTAACTTTGACATATCATATGTATATATTATTGAGTATAATTAATTTTATTTTTAGAATTTATTCTAATTTTGTTGTAGAACGGATCAAATTTCATCTATATATTTACTGGACTAGTGTCAACGCATCAACAAATCTCTTTTTTAAATAAAACAGTGGACATTTATATTATATATATTAAGATAATTTACATATAAATAAATCTCTTTAATTAGTTCTTCGTAAGTGTTCATTCGAATCCTCATAGCATCTTTAAGGACCCTTATCACCTTCTAGAGTTGCACGGATTGTCCATTTGTCCAGGTCCAAGATGAGAGACGTTGATGGATAAATTACCATGTGATTAGTTCTCACTTACAGTACAAATTTACTAATATATCAAATTTTATTTAGTAGTATTTGATAAATTATCAATAATTCTTTGAGGGGTTAACATAACATATACATGGCTGTCATCTATAAATAATCTTAAAACGTGAGTAAAAAAATAAAAATATTGAGTAATGTTTTGGGCACAAAGATGGTACCCATGTATCTTCAGAAAGCTTGCTTCCTTTTCATTTTTTATTATGATCACTTTTGTGTCTCATTATACAAAAAGACACCAGCGCATTATCGAAAAGGTCAACATAGAGAAAAAAGTATGATTTGGTTGAATTCAAGGTAATTGATTTTGTTTATTTTTTCCTCTTGTTTCATATACTTCTTTTTGTCTTAATTATAAAGAAATTTAATTTTTTTAGATTCATCGAATAAATAATGTATTTGATCTATAAAATCATATAAGATATATTAGTTATTCCATAAATTTAAAAAATAAAAATTTCAGGTACATTAGTTAATTAATTATTCAATAAATTTAAAAAATAAAAATTTACTTATAATTAAGGTCAGAAATATTGTTAGCTTTTGACTTATGTGTTGGTATGTTGCAAAACCCAGAGAAGAGAACAAAGGGTTCTCGTATTCAGGTAAATTGTGCAGTTTATGTCTTTATGAGAGAGATTTGAGCAAGAAAGTAAAAATGGCAGAAAAATCGATGTAGGAAAGCGTCACGTATAATGCGGCGAAAATGTTTTCTATAAATGTTGCCAGTAGTGATTCATAGTCTTGTACGTATTTTGTCTTGTTGCATTTTGGATTTGGAATCAACTTTGATTCTCATTGATCGATTAACTCTTCTGCTTATGAACACTAGTTAGCTCATCGATGCATTTTTACTAGTACATGAAAATGTTTGAGGTTGATTGATGGCTTCCATGATTCTAAAAAAATAAAAAGTGATGCTGCCATAAGAGGAATTAAGCACAAATATTTGGAACGAAGGAAATAATAAGTTAATAATTATCCATGAACAGTGCATATTGTAACAAACTCTCATATTGCAAACTTATTTCAGTTGGTATAGACATTTCATGTTATATATAGGAACCAAAATTTAAGGTTAGAGTTCGAATTCTGATACGTCACCTATTCACTTTAAGAGTGAAATTATAGTTATTTTGACAAAATAAAAATAAAACTATTTTGCGTTTCCTATTTAACAAGATGAATTTTTTGGTATCCGACAAGTACGGTGTTCATAAACAAAATTGATTTAAAATATCAATATTTTAAATATAAATATTTTAAATATAAATATATAACATGACATTAAATTTTATCTATATCTTATTAAACAATATAAATTGAGTATCAGACATTTAATACAAACTATTAGTTGGTTCAATTGTGATTTGTGTTGAATTTGGTAACGAAGATTACGGTTTAATCTCCTGCAATTATGTTTGGGAGGGGACCAAATCACTTGATGTCGGAACTCATCTCGTACTGTAGACTATTAAGACTCATATTCTCCTAAGAACTAGAGGGTGAAAAAAAAAAGGTGACATTTGGTCTACCTCTTCAAAACTTGAAGGTATTTACCCTCAACCACTCAATAATATTTTAACCAATATAAATTTTATAAAATATACTGTTGGATTGAAAGTTTATATCATATAGATTATTGGTGTAAAATTTCAGACAAATCCAAAATTATTTGATATGTTATTGAGAGTTTGAGACACATTGCCATTAATGATTTGTGTAATTTTTTAAACGTCGTTAATTTTTATATCTCAATAGCATATCAAATGATATTAGATTTGTCTAAAATTTACACAAATGGCATAATAATATAAACTTTCAATCCAACGATGTATTTTATAAAAATTTATAACAGTTAAAATATTATTGAATAGTTAAGAGTAAATATCTCCAAATCTTGAAGGAATAGATAGAGAGAAAAAAAAATTAAAATAAATTGAACATCTGACAATACAACATACTACCTCCGTACCAAAATATATGTCGTTTTGACCATATCACACAAATTAAGAAATGTAATCATTGTTGTATGGAAAAAGTAAATTATGGGTTAGTTTACAAGATTATCCCTCATTAATGGTATGTGAGAGATAAATTATAGAATTGAAAGAAGAAAGAGAAATAATTAATTAAGAGTATAAGAGGAAAAAGAGCATTAAATGCTTCATTGGTAATGTAAAACGACATATATTGTGGTACAATTTTTTTTCTCAAAACGACATATATTTTGGTACAGATGGAGTATATACCAACACTTCACTTGCGAAGGAAAATAGGCTCTTTTTTTTTGGTAATAGAAGATAAATGGGCCATGGACCTGAACAATCCACAACGCCGCAATTATATTCTCTTTGCATCCAATACATGTAAAAATTTTCCCATCTACCAGTACGATTAACCCTTCATTTCTACAAACTATTTAAAATTTCAAGTCTACCTCTTTTGCCAATAAAATTTTTACACTTTATTTTAAAAGTTTTGGTGTTCACACCCCGCGAGTTGTTTAACTACGAATTTTTTACTTTTAGTGACAGTTATATCTATCACTAAAAGTCACATTTCTTTAAAATTAAGTGAATAATTGGACTTTCAAAAAGGATTTCCGGTAAAATGATTCAAACCGGAATATTTTAAAAACGATTTCCGGTAACTATTAAAATGAGATTTTTGTACACATTTTAGACTTTTAGTCACAGTTTTGTCTGTGACTATAGGTCAAATTTCCTTAAACTCAATTGATAAACCGAATTTTCAAAATAAGTATTCCAGCAAGAAAATGTAAATTAGAATATTTTGATTGAGAGTTCCAGTACCAGTTTCAACAAGCTCTATTTACTACTTTGGGTCTGTTTGGCATGACCAAAAAGCTAGCCTATAGCTTACAGCTTATAAGCTCATTTGAGAGAAAAAAAAGTTCTGTTTGGCAACTGTGAGCTTATAGCTTATAAGCTAGCTTATAGCTTATTTTCCAGACGCTATTTCAAGTAGCGTTTTAGCTAATAGCTTATCATCTTTTCTTCTAATTTTGCCCTTATTATTTTACCAAAAATCCCTTTTTATCCCTAATAATTTATTAAAACAAAACACATGCATTATACTACACTACTACATATACACTGTACTTGAAAACGTCTTTATGACATTAATGTTATTGTTTTTGAAATCAATGACACTAATTTTTTTTGAGAACAATGACATTAATTTTTTGTTGATTGTATTTTGGTTTGTTTTTATACTCTTTGTATTTTTTTTGAGCAAGACATCATTGTATTTATATTACGTTTTTGCTTGTTAGTCTTTTTTTTGATACATCGAAAAGATAAATGATCCCACCAGGATTCGAACCCTGGAATTATCCTTACCCACCCTATGTCCCACAACTCTTACCACTTGAGCTATCCTACGAGGACTTTGCTTGTTAGTCTGTAATCTATATCAAACCCATTTTCTTTTTATTTTTTTAACTAAACCCCTTTTTTTAGTCTCTTACTTTATCATACATGTATATGTTATAAAAAATGTTATTTGTTCAATAAAAAAATACTTTTATTTATACTATATTTTACATAATATATTTTTTTTATTTATTTTGTTTTTGTTTACATCCAGGGAATGATTTTAATCCTTTTCTTCTTTATTTTTTATTATTTATTAAAATCATGCCTATGTAAATCTTACAATTATATAATATTATTATTTTTTTATAAAATAATTTACATATATGTATTATTTTTTATTTTATAAAATGATATAAATTTTATTATGAATTGAGAATTTTCTTTTATGTCATTTTACATTTATTAGCTAGTCAAACCGCTAAATTTACCAAACACTTCAACTAGCTTAGCAGCTATAAGCTACCAGCCATCAGCCATCAGCTATAAGCTATCAGTCATCAGCTATAAGCTAGCTTATCAGCTAACCGCTATTTTTACCAAATAGACCATTTGTGACTTCTAATGATAATTTTGTTTGACATTATTGTGGCTATTACAATGTTTCTATTGTGCATATCATATGTTTTTTTTTGTGAGCAAAAGAAAAAAAATGTTCATTTACATAAATATTTAGAGGCCATAAAGTTTTATCATGACCAAACTTGTTTTTTCCATAACTTATATTTGATTTGATGTATAAATCATCTTAAATTTGTCTATGAGTTTAAGTAAGTTTGTTTTGTAGTGATAGAAATAACTGTCACTAAAAGTCATAAAGATGTAGAAAGAGGTTGGTCAGACATATATCGGAACTCTTTATCAATATATTCCGGTTTATATCTGTTTCTCAAAAAATATTTTATGAAATTCTAGTTTGTCAATTGAGTTTAAAGAAATGTGACTTTTAGTCACAGGTCTGTCACTAAAAGTATATAATCAATAGGTAAAAAACTTGTGGAGGTAAACTCTAAATTTTTTAAAATGAAGTGCAAATATTTATTGGCAAAAAGAATATACTTGATTTTTTTTTTTTATATACACTCACATTTTCTAGTTCAACATTTTTTTTTGACGTATAGTTGAACATTATATAACAAATCTCAATTAATTATCAAACTCATTACTTTTTTTTTTTTTTTTGTAAATATCAAACTCATTACTTGTAATTTAATTTAATTGTATACCGGTATCTTATAAAATATTTGGACTATTTATTTTAAATAATCTAATAACATATTAAATATGTGAAAGAAAAAATGTGCAAGTACCGGCGAATCTTAAGTAGCTCAAACTTATGTATATCAACATCCTTACTGTTATCATCTGCATGCGTTACATTTCTACGATAAAACGATTTATTCTTTGTATCATTTAGAGATTGTATACATGGTGAAAAGGCACAAGAAAACTATGGGCAGACCCACGTTCTCTAGTTACCAATTATCTCTACCAGGAAAGTAGATCAAGACAAATATTTGATGAAATCAAATAGGGGCAAAGCGCATTATTTCCCATTTTAAGGATATGCATATGGTTTTTTTATTCTTTAATCACGGTTAGCCCATGATAAACAACATCTTTTCCACTCTCTCATTTCCATCTTTTTATTTTTCTTCATAATTTTATACCAATATGCACATCCCTTTTCTTAATTTGTTTTGTTATTGATCCCCACATTTATATGTTCGGATCACTCACAAAAGGCATATTTTTTTGTTTCATGGTGTATTGATTTTACTTAATTGTAATTCACCTTTGAATTTAGACTTTTCAAAATTACCGTCGTCTTTTCACTTAAAGGGGGTTTCTACGGTACACTTGTTAAATCCAAGTGTACCGGTACATTTAGTTTTTAAATCAATAAATTAACGAGTTTTTTTATGAAATCAAAATTTATTTGTCGACTCTTACATCATAAGAACTATTATTTCATAATAAAAACATCATTTCATTGTTTATATGAATCATAAATATTTTATCTTAAAAATAATCAATATTTACTGTTATAATACTAATATGAGTAATAAAAATTTAAAAAAAATAAATTTTATTTCATTAACACTTTTGATAAATTAGATTAAATTAATATAATAAAAATACGATAGAAAAAAAATTCACAAAAAATACAACTTATTTAAACACTAATTTAAGAACTAATGTACCGGTACTCTTGAATTTTTCAAGAGTACCATAGAATTTGCCTAATAACCATTTTTTATTTTTTTTGAAAGCACTACCCCAATAATCATGCTTTTTTTTAAATTAATTTTTTGATTTGGTAAGTAGATGTATAAGCGCTCAAATTCCATTTTCTGCATATAATATTCAATGTCGTAATTACCATATTTGATAATTACATTTACCAAATACGTTAGCTAATTAGTTAATAAATACCCCCGTGAGATAGGTCCTATAGCATCCCTTCATTACTTCATATCATTTGTATCTACCATGAGAATGAGTTGCAATGGGTGCCGCGTCCTTCGCAAAGGTTGCAGCGAAGACTGCATCATCAAGCCTTGCCTTGAGTGGATCGGTTCCCCTGAATATCAAGGCAACGCGACCCTCTTTCTTGCCAAATTTTATGGCCGAACCGGCTTGCTCAACCTTCTTGCTAATGCCCCCGATCAAAATGCCCCAGGTAGCTATCTCGATTCGCTATCATGCTATCACTCATGGTTTTCAATCGTAGCTATAATTACACTACAAACATTTTTATTAAAATAAAATGTTTGCGGATCTGGTTGTTGCGGCCGCCGTTTCATTTGCCGATCCCAATTTAAAACTATGAATCACTTATATTCCATTTATTGTTCAATCTTTTCATAGATTCTACATAACCTCAAACCTAATGTTGATGAGTCCTCGTATATTCAAATTTAATTTGAAAAAATGGACCAATATAATTGATACATAGATTTTTTTTTTTTACTAATTGATACATAGTTTTTTATTATGCAAATCTCAATATATATTAATAATCTCATGTTATTGTAAAAATTAATAAAATTATAACGAGTGTGTTTTTTTTTCATAATTTACAGCTGTGTTCAAATCATTGTTGTATGAGGCTGCAGGTAGATTGGTGAATCCCACATATGGGGCACTAGGTTTATTTTGGACAGGAGAATGGAGTCAATGTGAAGCTGCAGTTGAAGCCGTGCTGGTTGGATCAAATAACAATGATGTTATAAGGGCTGTTGATGGGCTAACATCATTATGTACCCTCAATACTGAAGAGCAGGTTATTCCAACACAATATGATATACGCCACGTGGCAAAAGGTACCAACATGGAAATCAAAGAGAAAGCCCAATTCAAGAGAGCTGGGTCAGTTTTTAAGCCCAAACCTCGAGTTGATTTGGTCGATAAGACTACACTTTTGAAATCGGTTTTGGAGAATGGCAACATAAAAACTGGGGAGGCTTCATCGTTGATTGAGACAGAGCCAAATGGAGCTGCAAAAACTCAAGTGAACTTGGATCTCACTCTTGGCTTCAATTTCCAATCAAACAAGGGGAAAGAAATAGATGATAATTAACTGCAATGCAATTCGTTTTCTATTAATAATGTACTTTTTTTTTTTAGATTGTGAAACAAATAAAATAATCAAGGTTGTTTGTTTATTTGTGTCATCCTATTTAGCCATACATGTTGAGGTGTATGAACAAGTTTTTTCTATTAAGTTTTAATAATAACTTTATGAATCATGTTACAAATGTTTTTAACCGATAAATCTTCTATTTATTGGAATATATGGGTGGATAAAGACTAGCTCTGTTCCTGACATTTTATGGGTCTTTAAGAAAAAAATTATTGCATAATAACTTCCGATTTTTAATAAAAGAAAAAATTTACTTTCTAGATTCATTAAGTTTCTAATGTATTTAACTTATAATATAGACTAAATACATTGGAAACTCAATGAATCTAAAAAACATTTTTTTTATATTAAGGACCAGAGAGAGTACATCACAATTTTTTCTTTATAAACGAAAATATGAATTAATTGTGATAGCGGACATCTCAGCTATGATAGAACCCCAAGTCATCAATATTTTGAAATTCAAGATAATTATTTGTAATACGCAATTTTTGCAATTAGTAGGAGAAATGTAATCAGCCTAAATAGACAAGAGTGAATAAAAAAAAATAGATCTTAACATCGAAATCAAATGGAAAATCATCTAAATTTGAAAAAAAAAATTGTTGATTGCTATCGTGAGATAGATAATCTAACATTTGTTGTTGAAAACCTTATAGAAATTAAAACTCTGAGAGTAAAGTTTATAACAACAACATCAAAAATCGAAATATAAAAAAAAAAAGTAGAAATACAATCGATCATGAAAATTAATATCTAATGAGAAAAAATACCAATTTAGATTTTAATGCAAGACCAAGAAGATATTTTACATTTAAAGTTTTGCTTATGCATTTTAAGTTTTTACTTCTAAATTTTGTGTTGTGGGGAATGAAATTATATGAAATGGAAATGAAAGTGTTGAAGTAAAAAAAAATAATCGTGAGTTGGTAAAAAAAATATGAAGGACTATTGAGCTCAAATCTAATAAATGTGATGATCTTTTTTGTACTTTTCACTATACAATCCCTCTATAAAAAAATAAGTATTATTACATACACTTATATATAAAAATAAATAAATTAAGCCCCTTATAAGTATGAGCATTAGGCCGTTGCAACTTAAGCCTATGATCAAAGCCGGCCCTAATAAAGATGAAAGAGTAAATATTATTATAGATATATTTTTTTTAACAAAATTAGTATAAATATATAATTATACCACTGTAACCAAGTTTGTTTTTTATCAATTTTTTGGGACACATAACATTTTCCTTATTTTAATTAAACTATAACACATAAAAATTGTTTTAGTATAAAACATAATAGTCTTGTTAATGATTTTTTCTTCTAAGATTAAAATGATCAAACAACCCACCTGAGTTGGTTTGTAATCTTGGAGTATGCTTCTTACAACGCTTCATATTTGATTCTTTTGATAATTTTGGTGGACTAATCTATATAGAGTAAATTTTTTGATTTTCGTAAATAGACGGTGAGATTGATCCCCTTAAAATAGTCAGTTCTTAAGCTGGATATCTAATTTTGAAAAAAAAATCTTCAAGACAATACATTTAGTTTAAGATGATTATTAAGAAAAAGGAAATTTTAAGACTTTGCAAATATATATATATATATATATATATATATATATATATATATATATATATATATATATATATATTATTTGGTGCTATTTTTAAGTTTAATTTTTTTTTGACACAGCTTTTTCTAAATTTATCATTTATAGGATTTATTTTTTATTATTGTAACAATAAATATGTAATATAATTAATAGTATCTTGCTAAAAAAATAATTAATACATTTTTTTTGAGGTAATAATTAATACATTTTATCAAAATTAAAATTAAATAACTAATACAATTAAAAATATGTAGGTTTTATAAAAAGGGATAAATCAATTTTCTCAGGAGAGTTTTACATTTAAAAACATATGTATGATCTGTTTTATACAAAATAGACTCTAGAGTCCACATGTATATATGCCCACTAAAATTACACAACTTGTTAATTTATGCCCACTAAAATATGATATAATCTTTCCACTTCATAATAGTTATCACATTTAATACACATTAAGACAAACTTTTTTATTACTAAAATATAATATAATTAAATAATAATAAATTATAATATTACTAAATTATCCTTATTTATTGTTGGTCTATTTCCATTACAATATTAAATGGAAAATTGTAAATAATAACTTGATAGTTATCCATATAATATTATTAATTGAATGATAAAATTAATTTAAAAGAAATTAATTAAATTCACATTGAAAATTAGAAGTGGCATTCTTTTTGGGGCATTTTTTTTATAATGACAAATTTGTTTCTTTGGAAATGATATAGTAATTTTTAATTAATAAATTTTGTGATCTTTGTAACCTATAATTTTTGATTTTATAATAAATATTTGATCATTATTATAAGTCAAATTAACATTTTAGATATATAAGATAATTATTACACTTGAATCGAAGACAAGCGAACAACATGTTGCGCCGCTATCCCTTTTTAGATGGCAAAATCAATTCTCTTAAAAATGTATAATATAAAACATTTGATTTATATGTTTTAATTGTACCTTTTTTTAATCTTATTTTACTCTCCATATAAAATATTTGATTATAATTATTTTTTTAAAATCAAAGTTATCGTCTATAGTTGATATTTCTAACGATTTTTTGATACTCGCTATTCTCTTAACTTTATCTAAAAAAACATTTATGTTTTCAAATATTAACATTGCTAGAGCTAACATTTTTTTTTTAAACCTGAAGAATTCACTTTTAATTAAAATTAAGATAATTACATATGTGTCGAAGGTAAACAAGCAACAAGCTGCGCCGCTAATCTTTTTTGAATTGCAAAACCAATTCGCTTAAAGACCACATTTACAGATTTAGGAGAAACAACATTATTATGCATGACTTTTTGGACTATATTTAGAAGATTCCTTAGTTTTAAAAATCATGTTTTCTGAATGAAATCGGGTAACTAGTGAAGGATTTTAATTATATTGCAATGACAATAAGAAAATTCCTTAGACAA
The DNA here is from genome assembly GCA_951804385.1 of Trifolium dubium. Classification (NCBI taxonomy): domain Eukaryota; kingdom Viridiplantae; phylum Streptophyta; class Magnoliopsida; order Fabales; family Fabaceae; genus Trifolium; species Trifolium dubium. The sequence continues at coordinate 57,543,548 of OX638064.1, forward strand.
ATTGTAGATGAATTGTACGATGTATATGAATTCTGACTTCTAATTTTGAATATTCTTGGGATGATTCTAGGCTAAAAAAGGAGAGAAATTGTGAAAAAACATTGAGAAAAAGATGGTAATTTTCGTTCACTAAAAGCAGAGGATCCTTCACCGTATTAGACATATTTTAACTTGGACTATAGAACTCTTGCAAATTCTTGGCAAACATAAGACGTTTCACTTGGACAATATAATACTGGTATTTTCTTTTAAACATTTTTTCTAACTTGCACTTTCTAATTAAGTGAAAATCATGGGAGTTTTAACCGTTTTATGTGAGACTTATTTTTAAGTGAGAGTTTTAAAAAGAAATTGTTTATTGTTTATATATATACAAAGGAGCAAGAAACCAAAGTAAAGCAAAATGAAAACTCATATAGTATATAACAGCAAATTATTACTTTTAGCTAGCAAATACTAACAAAAAGATTAGATGCAGAGCAAAGCAAAGCAAACAAATGCTAGCTCATATTTATTTTAGCAAAGGAAATGTTGGAACTGCAAAGGAAGCCCTCTTTACAAATCTTCCTTTCATTCTTGGTCTCTTCTCTGCATTCAATTTTCTAACCTCGTACCTTATTTTCTTCGAAAACAACCTTGTTCTTCTCTTTTCTCTGTACCTTGAAACTCTTGCCTCTCTGCCTCCATCTACCATTACTGGTGGATGACACCCATATCCACCAAATTCACTATAAGGATAATGAACCTCTGTTCCATAAATTCCCTGCTAATAATTAATTATAATTAAAAAAAAACACTTAGTAATTGTATAAATTTGACATGGGAAAAATGTGACTAATAAAGAATCTAGAATGATTATAAATAGTGGATAAGCAATGAAATAAAAAGTTAGAAAGTATACCATGCAATCAGGCCAGGTTTCATCAGCATCCAAATTTGGTTTGTCACCATTAGTCCATGGACACTTTTGGCTATCCCATGCAATGATTATTGCATCATAATCTAGCTGCAAAGATATTTTCTTATTCCCCTTATTACAATTATTATTATTATTTTCATTTTGTTCTATATCCAAATCAATCTTCTCCTTCACCTCTTCACATGTTTCATGAGATTCATCATAATCAAAATTCAATTCAAATGAAGATTCTTTTCCCATCTCTATATTCTCTACCTCTACAACTTCATGGCTCTCTTCACCTTCTTCCTTAACCTTCCCAATACACTCCCACTCTTCATCCTTCTCATGTTTTGTATCAATCAATCCTAACTCTTCCATCCCTATGCACTCATTTTCTAGTCCCCTACCCAACAAACTCTCAACATCGGCTGCAAATTCGGCTAATTCAATATCAGATGGAAGAAGCCCGTGAAAGCTTTCCATCTCATAATTATTACCATCACCTCTGTTTTCGCTCCTGCTGTTTTCAACATCAGGAGCGAAAGTAGCAGAAGCAATAGTTACAACTCCTAATCCTCCTTCACTTGAACCAACTGAAGGAGGACTAGTACTACATAATTCAGCAACAAAAGGATCGAAAATCGGTACCCTATAAAGAAGCTGCTCCTCATTTTCATCATGAGAAATTGAATTCACTTCATCGAATCCCATTTCCGGAACAAGATGAAACGGATTATTATTATTATTCCTCGTCGGTTCATTACTCGACGATGATTTGTTTTTCCCGTGTCTCGGTGTTCTTGCTTTCTTTTTGAAGCCAGAAAACGGACCGGAATTGTTGAATTCATCGTCACCGGTGGACTTATACGACGCGGTTTTCAGCCGAACTCTTTCATGTCTTCTAGCTAAAGAATTAGCTGAATGAACAGAAGAGTCACAAGCTTGACATAGAAAAGCATCATCAGCAGCACAATACCAACGTGCTCTCTTTGTTATGCAACTGTCACAAGCCCTAGCAGTTTTGCCTCCAACCGCGTTTGCAACTTTCTTACTTGAACAACTCATCACAATAATAATAGTAGTAATTCAAACACACACACACACACTCACAAAAACTGAAACTAGAAAACTTTTATTTATTTTATTATACTTATGGTAACAGTTTGACATAAAAGTGAAGGGAAAACAATTATTTTAGGGAGAAGAAAAGGGAAAAAAGAGTGTGACCCACAAGAAGCGCTTTTGCAGTGTGTTTGTATTTAAAAGCGAGAGATCTTTTGGATTTGTACTTTTTGGGACCTAAGCACGTTAAAGGGATTGAAAAGTGGGACCCACAAGGTAATGCCTTATCTGATTTTTAATTGGTTGAGTTTGTAAAGTTCATCCTAATCTCTAGCTTCTCATTGGTTGAGTTTCTAATCTTAGGGATTTCTAGTGGTGGCCCACATGCAATGTGGATGAGATGAGTATGTATGGGGATTTTTGCTTACACCCATCTTGTTGAATTGAAAAAAAAAATGAATTTTATGTTGAATGAGACTTTTTTGTTGGGGTGTTTTGGTTCAGCGTTATAGTTGGGTTATATGAGTCACTGACTTTTGTTCTACGGTCCCATATACTCTATAATCCAATTTTTTTTCTCTTAATTTCTTTCCCACTCACTTTTGTTTTTGGCATTTTACTAATTATTTCTGCTTCAACTTTTAGTGACAGTATAACCAATGTTACATTGCCAGCTAAACTTAGCTATTACTCCAATTCGTCTCCTTCTTATTGTGGATTATGTAATTTTTATATGGGAAGATAGATAAGTTTATGCATGAATGCTTACATCCAAAAAATTCATTTATCTTGAAGTGCAGTGATTAGATATGTATAGATCGGGCAATTTCCACTAGGCAGTAACGGACACAGTTCTCACTTCCCAGTTGGAGACGTCACACACATACATGACTCAAATATTATTTGTAAATTAATTAGTATTATCAGCAGTTTAGCTCACAAATACTGATATTGTTAAAACTTACACACATACATGACTCAAATATTTACAATCAGATTCAAACTTACACCTTACAATTGTGTGTGTATGTGATAGTTTTTGATAATAAAATTTGTCATTTCGCCTAGAAGAAGAATTTTATAAATAATTTTGCGTTTATTTATCACAATACAATTTTTTTTTAAAAGAATGTTGGATAATAGTGTGATTGGGCCAATGTGTTGTAAGGCCCAAATCACTTAGCCTTGTAACTACTCCTATATAAGGAGGTGTAACTATCAATAATACAAGGCATTTGGATCATAATATTTACAATTGGTATCAAGAGACCCAAACCCAGACCTGTACCCGTTTTTCTGACCCGCCCCGCCTCTAACTGCCATAACCGTTTTTTTTTCCCTCGTTATTTTCACCTTCTTCCTCATCGTTTTCAACAAACTATCATTCCGCACAACAATGGCGGAAAATTCCAACTTTCTTCACCCTGCAGTTCCAAAATTCGATGGCTATTACGATCATTGGGCTGAATTGATGGAAAACCTTCTTCGTTCCAAAGATTATTGGAACCTCATTGAAAATGGAGTCACCGCAGCACCAGAGAATGCTACTGCTGAAGAAGTTCGTCTTGCTACAGAGAGCAAGAATCGTGATTTGAAGGCAAAAAACTACCTTTACCAAGCAATCGAAAGATCAATTCTTGAAACGATCTTGGAACGAGGCACTGCAAAAGATATCTGGGATGCCATGAAACGCAAGTACAATGGAACCAGTAAGGTGAGACGTGCTCATCTTCAAGCTCTGCGAAGGGAATTTGAAGTTCTTGCAATGAATGACACTGAAACTGTTGACAGTTACTTTGCAAGAACTTTCGCTATTGTAAACAAGATGGCTTCTCATGGTGAAAAATTGGAACAGGTCAAAGTTGTTGAGAAGATCTTGAGATCCATGCCAAGTCGTTATAACTATGTTGTTTGCTCAATTGAAGAATCAAACGACATCACCACTCTTTCCATAGATGAGCTTCAAAGCAGTCTTATTGTTCATGAACAACGCATGAAGATTCAACAAGACAGCTCTAATGAGCAAGCTCTCAAGGTCACCAATGCAGGGAGAGGCTTTGGAAGAGGGAGAGGAAGGTACACTGCACGAGGTGGTCGTGGCAGAGGGAGAGGGAAAGCATACGTTGAATGCTATAAGTGTCATAAGCCAGGTCACTATCAAAGTGAATGTCCTAGCTGGGAGGAGAATGCACACTATGTTGCATTCAATGAAGAGGAAGAGATGTTGTTAATGGCCAACACAGCACAAAAGAACTACACAAATGATGAAGTATGGTTCTTGGACTCAGGGTGTAGCAATCACATGACTGGGCATAGAGATTGGCTTTTTGAATGTGATGAAGAATTCAGGGATTCTGTTAAACTGGGAGATGACTCAAAGATGTCAGTCATGGCAAGAGGAAATGTGAAACTCATGATGAATGGTAAGATTCATATCATTTCCAATGTGTATTACTTGCCTGGATTGAGAACAAATCTGTTGAGCATAGGACAATTGCAACAAAAGAAAATCAGTATCATGTTTCAAAATGACTTATGCAAAGCTTATCATGATGATTATGGATTACTGTTTTCCACACAAATGACAAACAATAGGATGTATGTGATTTATACACAAGTTCTGATTCCTATGTGTTTACAAGTTACCAAACAAGAATCAAGTCAACTATGGCATCACAGATATGCACACCTTAGCTTTAAAGGTCTAAACACCCTTGTGAAGAAGCAAATGGTAAAAGGGTTACCAGAAATTGTTGATCAAAAAGACAAGTGTGATGATTGCTTGATTGGGAAGCAACACAGAGAGAGTTTTCCTAAGCAATCCAAGTGGAGAGCTGCTACCAAGCTAGAATTGATTCATTCAGACATATGTGGGCCTATAAATCCCACATCAAATGGTGGAAACAGGTATTTCATTACCTTCACTGATGATTACAGTAGAAAAACATGGGTTTACTTTCTGCAAGAAAAATCCAATGCCTTTGATACATTCAAAAAGTTCAAAGCACTAGTTGAAAAAGAGTCAAAATGCATGATTCAATGTCTTAGAACTGATAGAGGAGGTGAATTTACTTCTAGTGCATTCAATGATTTCTGTTGCAGTGAAGGAATTAAGAGACAACTGACTGCTGCCTACACTCCTCAACAAAATGGAGTTTCTAAAAGGAAGAATAGAACCATAATGAACATGGTGAGAAGTATCCTGTCTGCAAGAAGAGTATCCAAGTTGTTTTGGCCAGAAGCTGTGAAATGGGCAACTTATGTAATGAATAGGAGTCCAACTACTGCAGTCAAAAATCTAACTCCAGAAGAAGCATGGAGTGGAAATAAGCCTTCTGTACACCACTTCAAAATATTTGGTTGTATAGGGCATGTGCACATTGCTGATAGTCAAAGAAAGAAGCTAGACAATAAAAGTATCAAGTGCATACTACTGGGAGTTAGTGAAGAATCAAAGGCTTATAAACTCTATGATCCTATTGAAAAAAGGATAATTGTCAGTAGAGATGTTGTATTTGAAGAGTCTAAGGGTTGGAATTGGGAGCAAGCTGAACAAACACAATCAACAACTGGTAACAATGAGTTGCTTGAGGATGAAGAAATCCAACAAAATCCTAATGCCAACAATGAAGCTGAGGAAAATGAGGATGAAGATACTGAAACAAGTGATGAAACTGAGTCTGATGAAGAACCAGTCAACAATGTACAAGACACTGCTACAACTAGTACACTGCCACCAAGGGTTAGGAAACCATCAAGTAGACTAGATGGTTTTGTAACTGGAAGAGCAGCTGAAGAAGAGGAAGAATATGAAGATGAACTTCATAACAATATGGCAATGTATACCCCATGTGATGATCCTGTGTCATATGAACAAGCTGCAAAACTGAAAGTATGGAGAGAAGCAATGGATGCTGAAATTGAAGCTATTGAGAAGAACAATACATGGAAATTAACTGCCCTACCACCTGGAAGTAACTCAATTGGTGTGAAATGGATTTACAAAACCAAATACAATGAAAAGGGTGAAGTTGAGAAGTATAAAGCAAGGCTTGTAGCAAAGGGATACACACAGAAGCATGGTATAGATTTCAATGAAGTTTTTGCTCCAGTGGCAAGATGGGACACCATCAGAACCATATTAGCTATAGCAGCCAATAAAGGTTGGAATGTGTTTCAACTTGATGTAAAAAGTGCTTTCTTACATGGTGAATTAGCTGAAGACATCTATGTGGATCAACCATTTGGCTATCAGGTGAAGAACAAAAGTCAGGTATACAAGCTAAGCAAAGCTCTATATGGTTTAAGACAAGCTCCCCGTGCTTGGTACAGTAGAATAGAGACATACTTTCACCAAGAGAAGTTTGAAAAATGTCCTCATGAACACACCTTGTTTGTAAAACATGGTAAGGAAGAAGGTATACTGATAGTTAGCCTTTATGTAGATGACCTGATCTATACTGGAAATGATGTAATAATGATGAACAACTTCAAAACCTCCATGAAACAAGAATTTGCAATGACTGATTTAGGAAAAATGAGATATTTCCTTGGGATTGAAGTAAGTCAGTCAAGTGAAGGAATTCTGATACATCAACAAAAATATGCTACAGAATTACTAGCCAAATTTGGAATGGAACAATGCAATTATGTGTGCAGTCCTATTGTACCAGGCTGTAAACTTGTGAAAAATGAAGAAGGAAAAGCCACTGATGCAAGACTCTACAAACAGATAGTAGGAAGTCTTATGTACCTATTGGCAACAAGACCTGACTTGGCTTATTCTACATGCTTAGTAGCTAGATTCATGGAAAGACCTACTGAAATGCATGTATCAGCAGTTAAGAGAATTATGAGGTATCTGAAAGGGACACTTAATCATGGGATCATGTATAGAAAGAACTCAGGAAACCTTCAATTGCAGGGATACAGTGACTCTGATTATGCTGGAGACCTTGATGATAGAAAAAGCACAACAGGATATGTGTTTATGCTAGGTTCAGGAGCTATATCCTGGTCATCAAAGAAACAAGCCATAGTGACACTATCAACCACAGAAGCTGAGTTTGTTGCAGCTGCATCCAGTGCTTGTCAAAGCGTATGGTTGAGAAATATATTGGATTACTTACATCAGAAGCAATTGGAAGGAACTACCATATTCTGTGATAATAGCTCATCCATCAAGTTATCAAAAAATCCTGTACTACATGGTAGGTGTAAGCACATACATGTAAGGTATCATTTCCTTAGAGAACTTGTCAAAGAAGGAATTGTGGAGATGGCTTTCTGCAAGTCTGGTGATCAATTAGCTGATATCTTGACAAAGCCATTAAAGGTTGAGACATACTGCTATTTGAGGATGCAATTGGGAATTGTGGAGTTCAACAAGTAATCTGCAACTGTTTACAAGCTTCTGATATGGTTCTGAAGGATTAATAAGCACTTATGGTCAATTAAGCTGTTCTGGTTAAGTGCTTATGACTGATTAAGTGACTTTTAGAAAGAAAAGTGCTTTCCTTTTTGTCTTAGTCTGTTCAATTTTACTTGTGTTTGTGTATTGTTAGTAGTACTTGCACTATGTGAATGCACATTATGTGTATGAAGAGTCTTTGGGAGCACTAGTGTGTGCTTGGGCGCCCTGGTGCGTATTGCTTTGTAAACTGGCATGCTTGCTTATAAGCTGCTAATAGGTGTGTGTTGTGTTCTGTTCTTTTGTTTTAGTCCCATGTCCAGTTTAGGAGAGGGATTGTTGGATAATAGTGTGATTGGGCCAATGTGTTGTAAGGCCCAAATCACTTAGCCTTGTAACTACTCCTATATAAGGAGGTGTAACTATCAATAATACAAGGCATTTGGATCATAATCTTTACAAAGAAAACATTTATTGGAAATAACTTTCAAAAAAATATAGTGAAACAAACATCTCACTAAAATGGTTTTTAGATTTTTTTTTATTCAATTTTCGTCTTTTTTAATGTTGTATGTAATTGTTTTCACTCAAATCAAGTTGATTCATATTATTATTAATCAAATTCACAATTCAATGAAGAGGAAGAATGAAAGTCACTGCGAAAAATAAAAGAGATTAATGCTCTTGTCAAAACATGAAAACTATCATTAGTTTGTCAAAAAAAAAAACTCATGACATTTGTTGTGTCTAGCTAGAATGATTTTACAATAATTTCTACTAGGACCATATTCATATCTATGATATTTGATATTGTAAATATATATCTTCAACTATTTACTTACAATTAAGTTCAAAGATGATATTACCTAAAGTCACTATCCATGCTTGAAGCAAACCAACCTTCACATTATAATTCAATGGCTTGAAGCAAACCATGTATTCTCACTATTGGATTTTAATGATTAACTTTAATTAATAATTAAAATGACAAGTTATTATATTAACTATTTATATTCTATTATGATATATTGCACTATATTTTAATTAATAAAAGGATATTTATCAAGTAGACTGTAATTGGGAATAACCCGTGATGGATTGAGTTGTTCTCACACATCTCATTAGGTCAACACACTCTGAAAGAACAAACTCATCTCATCAATGAGAGGTAGATGAACTTTAACCTCTAACTTCTACTCTAAAGATCAGAATCTATTAAGGCACACAATTTCTTTCATTAATCTATTTGATATTGAAGTAAATATGCTATAATTTGTATCTATGATCCATTGACTATTCTCTAAAATTTTCTTCACTCATGCTACAATAATCAAATCCCAAAACAAATTTCATTAGATTTGTGCAACCTTAGAAGAGGAATTTTCAAAATCTAATATGCATATCCCAATATCAAAAAGAGCTTGAACAAGGTGTTAATTCTAAGCACTCATATTAATTAACATAACTTAATTGACATGTTGAGTGATATTGAGAAAAATAGTTGGGGGTCTTTGCACTCTATGTACCCCGGGATTATGCCCACAACACAACCATGGGTCATACCAAATATGAAATATGTATAAATGAACCATCAACCATGTGTCAAAAACAATCTTTCAATCATGTTCCTCTGCCAACACTATTATTAACGGATGAAAACTTTTTTTTTTACCAACGGATGAAAACTTATAGAAGTGGTCTTTTTAAAAAATGTTTTTCCCCCAAAAAACGGTAACATAGGAGCCTTTTATATTGTGCAATTATTTAAAGCAATCATCTTAAAATGCAATTAATTAATTAATTATTTGGTATTGTTGTCGTGTCCATGTCAAGTAATTTTGATTGTCTAATGGAATCAACTTGAATTCTTCGTGAACAAATGTAGAGGTCAAATTCAAAACGAAAATTTCAAAGAAAAAAAAGAGATATACTTGTAAACACTTTGATATTCAAATCAATATAAACGTAGAATGAATAAGAGAAGTTATAAATATCTGACAAAAAAGAATTATAAATGAGACATACTTCTAAATTGTGAGGTCAAACATAATTATATAAGTCAACATATGTAATATTGGATAGATAGAAGTGATATTAGAACTATCGATCCGACTTGGTCCAAAAATTCCATACATAACAAACGGGACTATCTTAATTTTTGTGTGTAATATTATATTTGATAAGGACTTGGTTTGGTCCAAATATTAATACAGTATTAATTAATATTGTGGTGGTGAACCATTTCAATTCGCACAAATGCCTCTCCTAGGTTCAAAAATGAGGCTCAGATGCACAATTTGGTAAGAATATGATGACTTGTCACGGGACATATGTGGACGTGTACCTGACGTGAGAAGGACTACACAACTATTTTTATTTTTTTGACGAAACACACTATATTGCCATCATGTTCCACTTCCAAGTTTCACATACTCAGGTTTGAATATTTATTACTCCTTCCGTCTCAAAATATAAAAGAAAAAATTTAAATTTTTTTGTCCTAAAATATAAGAGAAAAACACAAATTTTTACATTTTTAAGAAAAATTTACTGTCTCTCTTACCTTTTTCATAATCAATAATCAATCAAAATTGTTTATACATCTTTTCAAATAACTTTTTTACTAAAAAGCTTACATCCAATCATTATATTTTACTTTTTCTTAATAAATGTGATTTTTATTTTTTCTCTTACATTTTGGGGACGGAGGGAGTATTTTTTTCATGTGAGATCAAATTAGAATTTTATTGTGTTGGTAGTTGGATATCGATATGATGCCAAAATCAATGAGTCAAGATAAGTAAAACATTGTTCTCAGATTAAAACCAAAACCTAATGTCTCGGTTGTTTGTAATTTAAAAATATTCCTATGTGCAGCGTGTTTATGATTTATCAATATAATGAATGAATGAATGGGTTAACGAAAATGTATGTCATAAATTATTTATTTTGTATATTTTCAAAAAGAAAAATAATTTATTAAATAGGCGGTTAATAAAATATATGTTAAATATAGTTTGTACCCAAAAAAAGTATATGTTAAAAACTTGATTAATATATTTTTTGTGATTATGAAATAGCAAAATTGATTAATTTTACGACTCATCAATGTTTATGTTACAAAACTTCTCTTCTAGATTGATAAAATAGGTAAAATTGTCAAATAACTGATTATCCCAGAAATTTAAACTATTAAGAAATATCACATCAATGATTTTATATTATTTCTAACAAAAATAAAAAGTATTGTTCACCGTATAAATTACGAGTGCAACTAACAATATTCTTAAAATACTTGCCTAAAAAAGTTGAAATATTTTCCCACACTCTATGTCATTGCTTTTGTCAACAAAAAAGAAACGAACAAAACAAACAAACTACGATTCATCTTTAAAATGGGTGTCACTCTACATTAAAAAAATTCATAATCCTTAAACTAACTTTACATCAAAAGAAGTCATCACACTTAATATGCTCTGAGATCTCTCAACATATTTTTAAAATTTAAAGAATCTTAGAGTATATTGAGAGGTATAAAGAGAAATTTTCTCGTGATATTCTATTACGAGTAGTTTAACAAAATAAACTTCTTCTTAGGTCTAATCTATAAAAAAAAGTAAAAAAAAAAACATAATTTTGTACAACGGCTTAGAATTTAATCCAAAGTTCAAAATTAATAGTGCTAGTACAAACAAAAACCATAATTTTGTACAACGGCTTAAAAAGCAAGTTGTTTATAAGGCCCAATTTGTGTCCAATTACATACAGCATGTGCACCTCAATAGTCAATAATTCCAAATAGGCATCAAAACAACTTGCTTCCGAGTAAGAAATAATATTGAGCTTTATGACTCATTATTGTTTGTACTGAAGCCCAATTCCAAAATATTTCAGCAATCTATTCTACGAAATTTTTTCCTCCCACCTACAAGTATCTAGGGGTGTACATGAGTGCAAGTCAACCCGCGAATCCGCGTACTCAATCCAACTCAATTAAAAAATTATCCGAATCCACTCATCTGCGGGTAAAACCAACCCAATCAATTGAAGTCATAAATTATTGGTTCGGATATCGGATTTGGTATTTTAAATTCGCGGACCCGTGAACCCAACCCAATGATGTGGCATTATTAATATTCTTTTATTTTTAATAAAAATTCATTGTAACTTCAAAATGTTCGTCTGATTTTTTTCATTCCCAAAATCATTCAAACTTTTCAATTTCATCCATTAATTTTTTCATTACTCTTTTACTAGAACTTGTTTATTTTGTTACCGAAACTTATTTTATTTGATTTGATTTTGGATTTTTATTCAATTTGATACTACTTCTTGGAATTTATGTAATAGATGTATTTTGTGAAATTGTTACTGTTTATGGATGAATTTTTATTTGAAGTTAAAATAGTACTATATGTTTTATCCAAATTAAATGTTAGTAATGTGTCACAATTGTGTTGAATTGAATTATATGTTTTCTAGAATTTCTTAAAACGTGTATTTTTTTTATCAAAAAAAATTTCACAATGTATGAACAACCAGCGAACCCAACCCATAAATAACCGGGTTGGTTTGGTTTGGGTTTAACTATGAAAACTCGGATTTGATGATGAACACAACCCAATATATATTGATCAGATTGAGTAACGGATTAGGCCAAATCTTACCCAACCCAACCCGTGTACACCCCTAAATCCTTTCACCCGTACAAATAATTCAATATTCCAATTTTATCCTTTTTATCATTGAAAATTTTACACTTAATTTTTTTATGGTTTTGGAGTTTACACCTACATGAGTTGTACCAACATATTTTTCCTTTTATTGACAGACTCTACATGCGTTGTGGTTGGTTTGGTTGTGTCGTCTGTTGTTGGCCAACCATATTGTTTTCATTGTTGTGTTTTGATATAAGATGCGAGAACAATATACTAATCAATGAAAAATTATTGGGTCATGATGACCGAGAACAACATGATTCACCAAATGAAGTCTCTTGAGTTGTTTTGATAGGACACAAATGAAAATTTTCCGTTGTGGTGATGATTCCACTAGCTTTATTAGATAATAGACATGAACAAGATAATCTGATATATATGGTAATTTCCCATAGAGTGTGAAATAGAGTTGTGATGCCTCATCTTTCAATTCAAGATGGAATAATCTTATATAAAAACTAGTAAAAGTTCTGTCAAAATCTCCTATTAATTTACATAACATCATAATAAATAAATGCATATGAATATGATATATTCATATATCCTATCACTAATTAATTCAATCACTATTATCACGTATAAACTTGCAAATTTTTATGTGATTTCCCTATACTTTTAAATAATTGAAAGATCTTGATATCCCCTAACCCCCAACAAACAATTACCAATCATCATGGACCATAGGTCCGTCAACAAATTAATTCCACTTGTTAGAGAGAATTGAGAAACACAATGGAACCTGATCTCGTCCGATTAGAATTGTCGATCAGGAAAAGCACCACCGTGCGAGCTTGTTGAAGCGGAGGGGGATTTGTACCTGTAGGGACTCCGACGTTTAAGTCAGCCTAGTGCAAGAGAAAGAAGTACAAGGTTAGAATGATTGCCATTGTCAGAATGACAGTATTTATAGTCCCAGCGTTGGGCTAATGCCATTAATGAGGGGAGGAGAATCCGCCTCTCCCATTAATGACTGTCGGAATCTAGTGTCGAACCATGATGAGTAGTAAATTTTCATCATTCAGCGGTCGGCTGTTACAAAATCTCCCATTCTGTAACGGTGCGATGGTGACATGACATTGGGCCACGGAGAGTTGGGTCTGTTCGACGTAGCCAACATAATGGGCCTGCTCTGCGTTAGGCCCGGTCCCGAACAAAACCATAGATTTTAACCCTCTACCAAATGACAGAGCAAATTGAAAACTATCGTAAGAAATAACAAGGTTCACAGTTCACACACTTGCCAAATTGGAAACTACCGTAATTAAAAAAAAAAGGGTGAAAGTAAAAAAATATAAAATTACGGTAGTTTCCAATTTGGCAAGTGTGTGAACTGTGAACCTTGTTATTTCTTACTATAGTTTTCAATTTGCTCTGTCATTTGAAATTTTGAGTGAGTTCAAGTAGCTCTAATCTCTTAATGATGGTCTCCCTATAAGCTACTTTAGGATTGGTACTTGGTAGGTACTAGTTTCGATACCGATAGTGGTAGTATCGGAATGAGAAGATAATAAATTAGTATTTATTACTACAGTATGAATGATTGTTTTTGTCTAACATACTACATTCTGCGCAGCATGAAAATCTTACTGTTCTCTTCAATTCATATTCCTAAATCACTCACTCGATCTCTCCGATCCCTTTACCATTCCCGTCAAGAGAAGTGAGAATTGTGAACCAACCCTAGAAGATTACCATCCACCTCACATTCAGGCCCTCCGCCGTTCCACCAGACCTACTCGACAGCTCAGTCTATCCGTCTCTGCTTCTTGTCGTATCATTCGCATCCGCCATTTGTTGGTTGGTGGTAAAGGTAAGTATGCATAAATCAAACTTCCAAGATATAGATCATTGTCAACTGTATTCATATTTTTACTACCATGTCATGGTCATGGTCATGGTCATGGCGTTGATAATTACAGAGTATAGTATTTATTCTTCAATGATAACGATGATGATCATATTTTGTTTTGATTGTGTTGAATTTCAATTTCAATGGTAAATGCTCAGATTTTTACCTAATTCAATGCAAAAAAATTAAGATTATTATGTTTTGATGCTTCAAAAAACTATTATTATGTTTTGAGCTTGAATTTTTATTTTCTCTATTTCGACATCAATTAAGATTTTCTTTGACAAGTTTGATTTGAATACACCATTTGTGAAGACATGTTCATGAATTTTTAGGCTGTGAACAAGTTGGAATAGGAATTTGACGACGAAAAAAAAGTACTCATTAAGGTGGTTATGGTTGGTTGCTTAGTTCTTTGTTCCGTTTGTTGTGCTTGATTGATTCCCTTTTGTTATTGCTGAGCATGATTCTATGTGCAGGTTGACTGTGTTCTTTACTCATGAAATATGAATCATCGGTTATGTATCCTCACAATTTGTGAGTATGGTTACCCCATTGATTTCTTCGTGCATTCATGTTATCAAGTTTGGGTATTTAACTTTCCTAAAAACCCAGCCTCTTTGTATTTCTCATTGTGCCTGATTGATTTGCTCGTATCCTCACAATTAATTAACTTTTATTTGATAAAGGAAGAGTTTTGAAAATTATTGCTATATGTGGACGAGTAAGAATGTCATGATTCTAGATTTGAAGTTGTCTTCAATGATGCTGGTCTATTTTTGCTACTAAGATTACTTTGATATTGTAGCCAATATTAAGTAATGACATTTCTATGATCAAAAAAGTAAAAACAGAATATTTTCTCAAATCAAACAACTAATTACAAACAAACATAAAGTAGAAATTGAAGTTGTAGTAGTATTTCCCTTACATGATAGTATTGCACAATATTGATCAATACATAGAATTCCCCAATTGTGATTTCTATGCAAATTCACAAGTAATATATCCTACCATGTAGGACTAATTGTTTTGAAAATGGAAAAAACAATACAAATATATTTATATGATCATATAAATAAAATAAAATAAAAAGGGGAATAACCAATAAGGGAAGGTTGAAAGTGATTTTAACCAATTTTCTTGACCCCCTTGAACAAATTTGTTCTTGTTCACTCAAATCCCAATAGAGTAGAGTTGATTAGAGGTTAACAATCTCAGGAATATTAACTGGATAAAGATCAATGCAAGCTGCCCAAGGTCCATCAATAGGTGTTTTAATGGTTCTGTTGCATTTCCAAACAGCACTGTTACATTTAAAACCACTGCCAAATCCTATCTGCCATACTCTGTCTCCTTTCCTCATCCTACCTTTTGATTCAATGTAGTTAAGTTCATACCATAGTGATGATGAAGATGTGTTGCCAAACCTATGCAGTGTCATCCTTGATGCTTCCACGTGTTCTGTCGATAATTTAAGATTCTTCTGTAACTCATCAATCACAGCACGACCACCAGCATGTATACAGAAATGTTCAAATGCTTGTTTGAAATCAGGAATATATGGTTTCCGTTTTGATTTGAAAAGTTTTTTACCAATTAATGTTATCAAAAATAGTAACTGTTCTGAAGCTGGTAATACTAAAGGACCCATTGTTGTTATATTTGATTTAAGTGCTTCACCTGCGATTGCCATTAGATCTTTCTGTAGTGATACCCCAACATAACCCTCTTTGTCTTCTTCTTCAAATACACATTTATATGCTTTATCATCACCTCCTTTATGTGTTCTTACAACATGTACTAATCTGTATTTTGCTCTTCTTTTCTCTGATGTTCTGTTTGATAACATAATTGCAGCACCACCCATTCTGAACAAACAATTTGGTAACAGCATAGCTCTTTCACTTCCTTGGTAAATGTTTGGTGTTAAGATCTCAGTGCTTACAACAACAGCGTTTGAATTTGGATGAAATTGAAGAAGGTCACGGGCTAAATCAATTGAAATCAGTCCCGCACTACAACCCATTCCAGAGAGATTGAAACTTCTGATGTTACTTCTTAGTTTGTATTTGTTGATAACCATAGCAGACAAAGAAGGTGTTGGAGAAAATAAGCTACAATTTACTATGAGTATGTCTATGTCTTTCGGTTTAAGACCGGTTTTTTCGAAGAGAGAATCCATGGCTGAGAAAATAACAAGTTCAGCTTCACCTCTTGCTGCTTCCATGGTTGGTTTTGGTGGAATATAATGAATTGAAGTTGGTATACTAGTTTCTTCACCAAGACCAGAACGTTCAAGAATCCTCATTTGAAACTCGAAACTTTTAGGATTGTCTTTAAGGTTGAGTCTTGAATGTTCCATGAAAGTAGCAAAAGGGACACGACAAGTAACAGGTGGTTTGAAACAAGCATAATCAACTAGATAAACTGTGCGTGATTTTGACATGAAATAGACAGTGGCCATGAACATAACGAGGAAAGAAGAACATAGGATTTGTACGAGGTTAAGGTTTAATGAGTTCCAAAGGTTGAGGATTTCATTTGGACCTAAACGTATTAATTCAATGGAAACACCGATCATGATTGGAATAAGAGTGAGAGTGATAATGTGATTAACAAGATATTGGTAACCAAGTTTCACATATTTGAGCTTAACTGAGCTAGAGAAATCAGACATGATTGGAGGCATTTTTTTTTAGAAAAAAAAGAATAAAAGAGCTATTTTTAGTTGCTAAAAATGAGGAGGGGTGTGAATAATAATTATAATAATAAGAAGGTGGTTTGATAAGAAAGTACTGTAGGAATTAGGATTATGGAAGAGAGGTGCGGTTTTAAAGGCAAAGGGGGCTGAAGGACCGAAGGGAGGAATTAATGTATGATTTAACGTCACTCAACGCTCACTTAACATTGATATTGATATTAATTAAGTATGATAGCGTCATGCTCGTGGTTATTTTCTTTTTCAACATTGATATTGTTTGTCTAATTTAGTTTAAAATACTATAATGAAATTGTGATAGTTTTGGCATAATATAACTGATATAAGAGTATTTGTAAAAAAATGATATAAGAGTAAGGATGTTATAGGGTAGTGCGAGATGAAGAGTATTCATTCACTTCTGGAGTTCTGGTTCTACATTATCAAGAGATTTTTTTTTTGTCTTCATCTATGAGAATAGATAGGGATCATATAAAAAAATAGTTATAAACTTTATTATTTTTCGAATAAAAATACATCAATTTATTTTGACTCATGTTTCCATTTTCAAATGAAAATATACTCTGATTTTTCACTATCTTAGGATTTTTTAGGAGTGTAATTTTCTATAAAAATAAAATATACTACGATTTTTTGATCGCAATAAATCTCCTCAACTATGGTGGTCTGCCATTTCATCACTCACCGACTCTTTAAGGAAAATATACATTAGGACAATCATCAAACATGAAATAATTTTCAATTTTTTATAATAATATTTATTTGGTTATATTCTTTTTTTTTTAAGGTTGTGTATGTCCTTTTTCATTTAATATTATTTAGAAGGTTGTCTGTGTTTTTTTTCAATTGTTTAATTATGAGACTGAGTTTATTTAATTTAATTGAATATGAAAATACGATATGTGTTTTTTTACAGGCAATGTTAGTTGTTAGTAAATAATATATTACAATCTTTTTTGCCAGTATTTAAACGCTGAACTTCCAGTAACTTCTTAACCCTTAGCTCAACTGGTCAGCTTACTCAGTTGAGCTATCCATCCCCCTCTCTATTTTTCCAAGTATTTGTCCAAGTGTGATTGTGAAAGTTATTACACTCCTACAAATTTGTTAATAAAGTTTAAATTTTTCTAATTGTAGGATTATTTAAAATATCGATTTTATTTTTTTGTTTAGATTTTCAAAAGCATACTCATTCTGGCTTTAATTATAAGCAATTTTCCACTTTTCAGATTCATTAGATAACTAATGTGTATGGTCTATAATTAAGGTTTGAAATATTAATTATCTAATTAACCTAAAAAAATAAAAAGTTGCTTATAATTAAAACTAGAACTAGTAATGATTTGGGGTATGGAGCTTGGCGGCTAGAGTTTAAGGTTTGTAGTTTAGAATTTTTGTTCATAGACCGGAGATAAAAGTTTGATAATTGTTTAGAATTTGAAATTTGTGGGTTTAAATTTTGCGGCTTGGACTTTGTGGTTTAAAAGTTAAAGTTTGAAATTTAGGACTTAAGTTTTAGGTTAAGAGTTGAAGTTTTGGTATGTAATAGGACTTTTGGTATACATGGGTTAAGGGACTAGGGATAGTTAATAATTTTAGTATTTTATGTTTTTCTATATCTCAAAATTGATTAGAATTCCCTCATGTTCTTTCACCTACCGCGAAATAACCGACATAGTGCAAATCTTATTAAGAAATATTCCCTCCGTTCTAAAATGTAAGAGAAAAAATTCAAATTTTTTTGTCCCAAAATATAAGAGAAAACACACAAACTTTTACAATTTTAAGAAAAGTTCACTCTCTCTCTTACCTTTTCCATAATCAATAACAAATTAAAATTGTTTATACATCTTTTCAAGTAACCTATTTACTAAAAAGTTTACATCCAATCATTATATTTTACTTTTTCTTACTAAGCGTGATTTTTATTTTTTCTTTTACCTTTTAGGACGGAGAGAGTATCTTTTAATAGTACACACCCTACTTAAAAATATCTTCCAATAATATTTTTTTAATACGAGCAGTGTGGATTGTGGAAGAGCGAAGAGCAACTTTCATATAACTATGGCAATAAAAAATGTACATATCTTAATTCCAGTCCTTCAGACCAAGAAAATGTCGATCAAAAGGTCCTTCATTCTTTTGGGTAAAAAAGGACCAAACTTATGTTTGCATGTTTTTTTTTTGACGCACTTATGTTTGCATGTTATTGTTAAATGTTTTTAATTACATTATGGAACAATTTTTTGGGTCAGGATCATTTAATTTACCGTTGAAGTTAAGAGATGTGATATTTTTCCACTTCTGAAACTGGTGTACGTTTGTTTCTTTAGTAGTAGTTGTGGTTCAACTAAATCAGTAAATAATTTATAATGAGTCAATTAATTGATCCCAAGTTATAAAAATACTCTAGAAATTGATATTCACTAATATAACAATAGATGGATTTTGTTTTGGTTTTGTTGTGTTGTCCATATATGACATTTTATTTTATTATGTAGTTTCTTTTTTTACCGATTTCTATTTATTTTATGCAAGATTTAAATTTTATTAATAATATATTTGTCGTTAAAAAAAAATTAATATAACAATAGTCATATCCTAATCAAGTCTTTTTCAAACATTATATGTCCATGTTAAAACTATCACTTGTTAAGAATAGCTTAATTTCAACCATTTAGAAATAAGAAGTTAGTTAGAGGTAGTTAGATGTTACTAACTACTTAGGATTAGTGAAAAAGTAGTTATGAGCTTTGGTTATAAATACCTAGCACTACTTCACATTAAAAAAGTTCACATTGTATGAGTAACCAATTTGTGAATAAAATTTCCTTCTTGCAATTTCTATAGTTTTTACTCTTTCTTCTCTTCCTTTTAGTTAGTTAAAGTTGTTACTTCCTTCACAAGGAACTTTTCTTCTTCATTTGTTCTCAGAGATCAATCTGAGAACGTTCTCTGTGTGTGTGTGTGCTTAATTCTTGTGGCCCAAATTTCGCTGCGCCAACAAGTGGTATCAGAGCTCCGGTTCGTTTCAGAGATTGGTGAATCTTGTCAGTGAATCTTGACAAATCTTGACGAATATGGCGGGTAATGGAGGTTTTGCTAGCAACATCTTGACACTTGACAAAGACAACTGGGATCGGTGGAGTGCATTGATGAAATCCCTGTTTGGCGCTCAAGATGTGTTGGAGATTGTTCAAAACGGTTATGACGATCTTGCAGCAAACGCGAATGAAGCACAAAGAGCAACGCACAGAGAAGCAAAGAAGAAGGATTGCAAAGCATTATTCTACATGCAGCAGAATGTAGATGCTTATCACTTTGAGAAGATAAGCAAATGCGTGAAGTCAAAGGAAGCTTGGGATATCTTAATTAGATATCATGATGGTGACGCAAAAGTGAAGCAGGTGAAGCTTCAATCCATCAGAAGAAAGTATGAGATGATGTTGATGTAAGAAGATCAAAGAATTGGTGATTACATGTCTAGTATCATGGTTCTGGTGAATCAAATGAGGAACTGTGGTGCAGAAGTCACTGATCAATCTGTGGTTGAGAAGATCCTGAGATCTTTGAACACCAAGTTTGATTTTGTGGTGGTTTCAATCCTGGAAGCAAAGGACATTACAACCTTGACTATTGAGTCTTTACAAGGTTCATTGGAATCACATGAGCTCATGATCTTGGAGAGGAATTCCGATAGGAATGTACACCAAGCTATGCAAGCTCACACCAAGAATGATGGAAGGAAATGGAAGAATGACAAAGACAAGTGGCAGAAAGGAAAAGCCAAAGCTGATGACAGAGCAGAATCTTCCAAAGGTGAGCAGGCTGAGAATAATCTCAGAAAGAAGAACTTTGATAAAAGCAAGATTAAGTGCTATAATTGTGAGAAGCAGGGG
Source organism: Trifolium dubium (assembly GCA_951804385.1). NCBI lineage: Eukaryota > Viridiplantae > Streptophyta > Magnoliopsida > Fabales > Fabaceae > Trifolium > Trifolium dubium. Next base: position 57,564,109 of record OX638064.1, read on the forward strand.
CACTTTGCCAGAGATTGTAGGGCTGGTAAAGGGAAGAAAAGCTCCAAAGGTGATGAAGAAGCCAATATAGCACAGAAAAGTGATTCTGATCAAGATTGTGTTCTGTTGATGATGGCAACCACTTGTGAGAGTGATTCCATGCATCAAGAGTGGTATTTGGACTCAGGATGTTCAAATCATATGACTGGGAACAAGGAATGACTTACAAGCATTGATTCAAGCACAAGAACCAATGTTAAGCTGGCAGATTGCAGAAAACTTGTAGCAGGAGGCGTTGGCAATGTTATCATCAGAAGAGATGATGGTAAGAAGACCATAATTGAGAATGTATTGTATGTACCTGGTATGAAGTGTAATCTTTTGAGTATTGGGCAACTAGTTGAAAAGGGTTTCTCAATAAAGATTGACAAAGAATCACTTAAGCTGTTTGATTGTGAAAATAAGCTGATTCTGAAATCCAGCTTATCAAAGAACAGAGTGTACAAATGCATTATTCCCTATGGGAAGGTTATGTGTATGGCAAGCATTGCTAATGAAGATGCTGACTGGTTATGGCACATGAGGTATGGGCACTTGAATTTTAGAAGTTTAAGCCAATTAAGCTCTAAAAACTTAGTGAATGGTTTACCTGCATTAGTGTCTTCTGCAAAAGCATGTGAAATCTGTTTGAAGGGTAAGCAAAGCAGATTACCATTTGTTTCTGAGTTGCCTATGAGAGCAAATGATGCATTAGGTGTTGTATATTCAGATATATGTGGACTATTTGAGGTTCCAACACTGTCAGGCAACAAGTACTTTATCACTTTTGTAGATGAGTACACCAGAATGACTTGGCTGTACACCATCAAGTTGAAAAGTGAAGCTTTAGATGTATTCAAAAAGTTCAAGGTTCTGATTGAGAAGGAGAGTGAGAAGTCAATCAAGGTACTAAGAACTGATGGAGGTGGTGAGTATACTTCCAAAGATTTTGAAGCATTTTGTGTGAGTCAAGGTATTGTACATGAGGTGACTGCACCTTATACTCCTCAGCATAATGGTTTGGCTGAGAGAAGGAACAGAACAATACTTGACATGGCTAGAAGCATGTTGAAACAGAAGAACATGCCACATAAATTCTAGGGAGAAGCAGTTAACACTGCAGTGTACAGTTTGAACAAATGTCCAACAAAGAAGCTGAAAGCAAATGTTCCAGAAGAAGCTTGGAGTGGAAGAAAACCAAGTGTAAAGCACTTGAAAGTGTTTGGATCATTGTGCTACAAACACATCCCTGATGCTAGAAGGAGCAAGCTAGATGACAAAAGTGAATCTATGGTGTTCATAGGCTATCACTCAACTGGTGCATATAAGCTGTACAATCCAAGGAGCAACAAAGTCACATTGAGTAGAGATGTGAAGGTGGTTGAATCAGAGTCATGGGACTGGGATAATGCAAGAGAATGCAGCATGGATCACAGTCACAGCTTTATCAACATTGATCCAAATGAAGAGCAAGACAATGATGATGAATCTGATGAAGAAGTGGAAGCAGAAGCAGTTGACAACACTGAGAATGAAGTGTTGATTCCACAAGTGACTCAAGCAACAAGACAACCCTCCACCAGAGCAAAACAATTGCCAAATAGGCTTGCAGATTGTGAATTGCTATCAGACAGTGCAGTTAACAATGATGGTGAGGTAATTCACTTTGCCTTGTTAGCTGATGCAGAACCAGTTAGCTTTAGAGATGCATTGCAGACTAATGTATGGAAGAAAGCAATGCAAGAAGAGCTGAGATCCATAGAGAAGAATCAGACTTGGGAGTTAGTGAAGCTTCCAGAGGGAAAGAAGACCATTGATCTCAAATGGGTGTTCAAAACAAAGTTGAATGCAGATGGTAGTGTCTCAAAACACAAAGCAAGGTTGGTAGCTAGAGGATTTCTTCAGAAGCAAGGAATTGACTACAATGAGGTATTTGCACCTGTGGCTAGACATGAGACCATAAGGTTAGTGGTAGCTCTAGCTAACATCAGAAGGTGGCCAATGTATCATTTAGATGTGAAATCAGCCTTTTTAAATGGACCATTGGAAGAAAATGTTTATGTTACACAACCACCAGGTTTTGAGAAAGTTGGAAAGGAAAGCATGGTGCTCAAATTGCACAAGGCTTTATATGGCTTAAAGCAGGCTCCCAGAGCATGGAATAAAAGGATTGATCAGTTCCTAATTCAACTAGGATTCAAAAAATGTACAGTTGAATATGGAGTATATGTGTCAGACTCAGAACATTCTGAGACTGTTATAATCTGCCTATATGTTGATGATTTACTGATCACTGGCAGTGATCAAAAGGAGATAGATAAGTTCAAACTCACTATGAATAAGGAGTTTGAGATGACTGATTTGGGGGGATTATCATACTTCCTTGGAATGGAATTTGTGAAGACTGATAAGGGTATGGTGATGCATCAGCAGAAGTATGCATCAGAGATCCTTGAAAGGTTTGATATGACTGAGTGTAAGTCAATTAAAAACCCTTGTGAAACAAATTCAAAGCTGGAAGAATGCAGTGATGAGGATAGAGTTGATCCCACAATGTACAAGCAGTTGGTAGGTTCATTCAGATATCTATGCAATAGCAGACCTGATATATGCTATGCAGTTGGTGTCATTAGCAGGTTTATGAATGAGCCAAGGAAATCACACTTGATAGCTGCTAAGAGGATTTTGAGGTATGTGGAGGGTACACTCAACTATGGCATTCTGTTTCCTACACATGAAGCTAAAGAACAATTGAAGCTTATTGGTTATTCAGATTCTGATTGGTGTGGAGATAGAACTGATAGAAGAAGCACATCAGGGTATGTTTGCTTCCTGAATGATGCAGTCATTTGCTGGTCATCAAAGAAACAACCAGTAACTGCATTATCATCATGTGAAGCTGAATACATAGCTAGCAGTTATGCAGCTTGTCAATTGGTTTGGTTAGAGACTTTGTTCATGGAACTAAGGTGTGAATTGCACAAGCCAGTGCAGTTGATGATCGACAACAAATCTGCAATCAACTTGGCCAAAAATCCAGTGTCTCATGGCAGGTCAAAGCACATTGAGACAAGGTTTCATTTCATCAGAGAGCATGTGATGAATGAGAAGATTGAGGTGATGTATTGTCCCACATTGGAGCAGTTAGCAGATGGATTCACCAAGCCAATGAAGATAGATAGGTTTGAGATTTTAAGATCCAAACTTGGCATTGTTAGCTTCTAAATGGTTTAGAAATTAGGGAGGTGTGTTAAGAATAGCTTAATTTCAACCATTTAAAAATAAGAAGTTAGTTAGATGTAGTTAGATGTTACTAACTACCTAGGATTAGTGAAAAAGTAGTTATGAGCTTTGGTTATAAATACCTAGCACTATTTCACATTAAAAAAGTTCACATTGTATGAGTAACCAATTTGTGAATAAAATTTCCTTCTTGCAATTTCTATAGTTTTTACTCTTTCTTCTCTTCCTTTTAGTTAGTTAAAGTTGTTACTTTCTTCACAAGGAACTTTTCTTCTTCATTTGTTCTTGCGTTTGTTCTCAGAGATCAATCTGAGAACGTTCTCTGTATGTGTGTGTGCTTAATTCTTGTGGCCCAAATTCCGCTGCGCCAACATAACTCACATTTTTTAGTAGTAGTCTACTACAAATCCTGTTTATTTTTTACAGTTTCTAGAATATCATCAATTCATCAACAGCCAGCTGCATTTCTTTGATTTTTCTTGTGTAATTGCCTACGTTACAAAATATTGTATCAGTGTAAGGATCATTTTTATTGTGAAAAGGACTTGAGGATTAATACAACCTGCAATTACCATACGTACTGTAATAATAACTGCAGAGTGATGAAAAGTAGTAGTAGTACTTGTATATCATTGACTCAAAAAAAGTCATACTCAAAAAAATTTGTACTGTTGAAATTTAATTTGAACAACCAAATCCAACGATCACAACAATAGCCAACTGGTGTAAATTAATAATGATATGGTACATCCACATGGCATAATAATACCCAAAAACAGAGGTGTTTCCTTGTTTTGTTTATTATAACTTCATTTATTTACATTGTGATCCCTACAACTGAAATCCACTGCAGTGCAGATGTACAATTATGAAACAACATCAAATTTTGGGTTTTAACTTCCGGCCATGCTTGTTCCATTCAATTAATTCCCTCATAAACTCTGCATTCAAGCTTTTCAAGCATCATTCTGAATCATGTTCGGTCTATGTCATACTAGTACGTGGTCATTCATATGACAATATATGAGATTTTCAACCAGTTTACTTAATATTTTGACCGCTCTGTAAAGTAAAAGTGTACAGTACTCCCTGTACTCCCGGTTTCTCCTGGACCAACTCAACCGTTAATGAGGTCTAAAGCAAATTTTAATATAGTTTTTTTGTTCTTCTTCGAGGCCTTTAGCATTGAAGTCTAAAGTAAATTTTATTTAAATTTTTTTGAAAAGTTGTAATTTTAATGTCTCATTTTTAATTATTTTCTTTTAAGAGAGACTTTTATGTTTTTCTCCGATACATTTTCTAATGAGTTTATGACTTATAAGAGGTTTTTTCGTTGTATTTTTTATTTTATTTTTCAGAGGTTTAAAGTTCTTACTTGGGTTGTCTTACTCTTGGGTCGGCCCTGAATTGTCATACTCTTTTGTGGAGTTATGCTCCTAGTAGTTTAGTAAAATTCTCTTTAATTATAATAAAAAAAAACATATTGAATAATTTTATACGAATAGTCTACAATATTTATATAATTTGTATCTGTAATAACATTTTTGACAAGTGTTATACTATACATCTCTTGCTCAACTCTTTCATATTAAAAATAATCAAACAAGTGTTATCCTATTCAGTTTTTCCTGATTAAAATTTTATTGACAGATTTTTTTTTTAAAGGAATGACATGGACATGTTCTTAATTCTTGAATTTTGGTTTTATCTCTCAAAGTTTCTTTCGTACGTATTATCTTATTTTATTTTCATTTAATACTCCGTTATTGACCAAATTTTCTTTTTTGAGCAAACTTTCAAATGCATTAGTTCATGTCTTAAATGTTACTCCTCTCATTTAGAAAAATTGATTTTTTTGTTTAAATAGTCTAGTAGCTTAAAATTCCATTGTTAAAGTGAATATATGAATTGTCTGAACTCTAAAGTTTAAACTTTGATCACTACATATAAAAGATCTTTGTAGGATAGCTCAAGTGGTAAGAGTTGGGGAACATTTGAGTTGGGCAGGGGGAGGTCCAGGGTTCGATCCCTAATGGGAGCAATTTATATTTCCGATGTACAAAAAAAAAGAATATATGAGTTGTCTGAACTCTAAAGTTTAAACTCTGGTCACTACATATAAAAGATAAATTTCTGCAAATAAAAAATTTATTTACTTAAGAATATAATCAGCATACTTTGTCAGTGTACAATTTTTTGAACAATTTGTCAGTGTACAATTAATTTAATTATATATTAACATTGTCGGTTAATAAATATAAAAAGATATAGATTACTTCCTCCGTCCCAAAATGTAAGCAAATTTGACTTTTTAGGTACATTTGACTATTGTTGTATTTGGTCCATAATATGAGCTAGATACATTAATAGTCAAATGTACCTAAAAATTCAAATTTACTTACATTTTGGGACGGAGGGAGTATCATATTTATTAATTGATGTGGCAACACATTATTATATACATATCATATTAATTAAACTCTTCTTTTTAATAGTTATCAAAAGTAGTATATTTGAGATGAATACTACTGCCCCTATTCATTATTATAAGATATAAATATACTTTTTAGATTTATTAAAAAATAAATGTATCTAGTCTATTAATGAATTCATAAAGTGTACTTGTCCCTTAAAATAAAGAACAAATGTAAGATTATAAATGAAATTGACTTTTTTAATAGTGGCTGAAAGTTACTACTATATTTGAGATGAATACTAATATATAAAGTAAATTGATTTTTTTTAATAGTGACCGAAAGGTATATTTGAGATGAAAGAATTCTAATATATCTAACTAAATGTGTGTTTGTTTTTAATTGTAGAAGGTTAAAACTGATTTCAGAGACGGTAGAAGTGATTTTAAAAGAGAGTTTATTTTATTATACTTAAAATTATAAATTTGTAGTTCTTAACTTCTACAATTGATTTTAATTTTAAATTAATTGTTAAATCTACTTTTATATAAATATATCCAAACATATTAAATACCTTCACATTCAACTTATTTTATAGAATAAATTCTTCACACATAATTCACTCAAAATCAATTTTCATCACCACAAAATCAAACATACAATAAATATATCTTAATTCTTGCCTTTCAAAAAAAAATCTCGAATGCATGATTGTGTTTTTCCGGTCAAAGGAGAGAGAGAGTGAGAGAGAGGGAGGAGTTTAGTTTACTCTTTTTTTGTTTGAATCAGGTATCTTCGGCGGGTATAGATTAACCTCTCGAGTTGGATAGAACCATAAAAAGGTGGTAAAACCCTTTTTCAAGAGAATTTAATACTACAGCGTTCTCAAAATTAGTTTCGAACTGATGAACATCTGGATTTTGGTTAAGTTAAAAAAAAAAATTACCATCTTATTCAAATACTATCGGTATATTTAGTTTACTGTTTAGCAAACTGGTTGAATTTGTAAATGTATGTTGAATCATATGCTTGAATTAATTGGTATACCGTATAGTATCATAGCTGTATCACTAATAGTGATTCCGTGAAAGGAAAATGGAAAAAATAATGTCTAACCCACCAAAACGGCATTAATGTTGATAAGGAGGCACAAACATAACGAAGCATGATTTTGCTTTGCTTTGTATTGGTGACGATGCTCTGTAATTTCAGACGGGCCTGACAATTCATACCCATAAATAATTGCTTTGAGTTGAGTCACATTCCATTCTAGAACTAACAAATTTGTAGTATTAATTAATTTCGGTCTTGTTTGTTTTGGCTTCTCTCTATTTTTGTTTGCCGACCTAATTACTAGAGTCTTTTAATTCCAATCTTTTATCAAATCTTTAAAAGTTTGGTAGACAATAGACAAGCCTTCAACTTGATCACTTTCACCATATCTCTAAAATAATTTCTCATTTGCATTTACATAACAACATACACTCTACTCTACTCTACTCTACTATATATTATGTCTTATCTTGAGGGTAACATGCCTTCTTGACCTAAAATAAAGTATGAACAAATATACGCTACTAAAAAATTCGCATTTAAAAAAAAACTTGCAATTCAATTCGGTGGCTGTTGACCGACCTTTATGAGCGACGCAGCGACGAATTTTAGTGACCAAAATCTTTAAATGGTGGTCCTCTTGTTGTCTTCCAAGAAATCTCCTAACATGTCATTTGTCCTCTTAATAGATGCAAAAATTGTTAGAATCGCGAGTTTATTTTAAATCGAAAGAGAATATATAGTAAGATCAAAAAATTGTAAATAACAACCAAAATCGATGAATTCTTCTCAATTAATTTTGTTGAATCGAAAAGGAAAAGCAAGAACGCAAAATCAAAAAATCGCAACAAAAATCGATTGATTTTACTTAATATTAGTAAATATATATTATATAGTGCAAGTACTCAGTTTAAAATCATAAAACAACCAAGTCCCAAATCATAGAGTTGGAGGAGGCAGTATGGAAATGCTACTAGATATTTAAAATCTAAAAATAATACCATAATCAGTAGAATCCCTACAAAATCGCCGATTTTATTAGAATTTTGTGATTTTGTGCGATAGTCTAATTTAGAATTCTATTATGAATTCAGATCGTTTAGGGCGCGCAAAATCACAAAATCCATGAAATTTACAATTCTACTCGTAATTTTGACAACAATATGCAACAAACATTGAATTTTTACTACTCTAATTGGAGTCTCTTTTTTTACCTTTTCTAACAAAAATAATAATAGTTTAAATTTATAAAAACGAGATCAAACTGAGTTGATTTGTTCAATCGATCGTCTTTTTTTTTCTTCAATTTTTTCTTATTAAAATATACTTTTTGATGCTTTCTAAATTTTTTATTTGTCAATCAATTGTAATATTCCTTAACTTTTTTTTATTTATCAAAAAGGTAAATTAGTTCACTTAAATAGTTGAGAGAATTGAAGAAGCCAACCCAAGTGGGTATACTCCTTATCCTTCTAATAATAGATTTTGCTTGTAATTTTTATTTTTAACCAATTGAACGAGCATATATCTATGTTGGGCTGTTGCCTTTTTAATAAAAGGGTAAAAACTAAAAACACATATATTTCCTTTTAGAAGATAAAACAGAATAAATCAAACAGTACAAGAGTACATTTTTCAGCCCATATATACGTGTCTCATACAGCAACTAGAGTGAGCACTGCATCATCAAATTAAACAACAACATTGCAGGACCACTGAAAGAAAGAAAAAAAAACACTATACCCGTTACTATAGTTAAACCATTTCCAACAAGTAAACTTAAATTAAGATGATAATGTCACTTCTAAGTTTGAAAAGATAAAATAACTAATTATATCATGTCAAGGATTTTCATCAATGAGCATTGTAAAATTTAAAATCTTTTGAGTTAGACCTCTCTATTTTACATACATACGCCCCATAGTGTCACTTCAAAATTGGATTATTCAACAATATAAGAAATTACTCAACTATATAAGAAATCTCATTTCCAATTTTAGACCTCTCCCTCATATTCAGTTATCAAATAACTTGAATTTTGAAGGGCTTACATGCACATTAATTTTCCCCAACGCGTCATCGCTCTCCATTGTTCTCTAAACACTCTGCCTCCGGCCAGCTCTGAGGTGGTTTACCTCCGCCTCGGGTCACAAAATAGTATTAGTCCTTCCGTTTAAAAATGAATGTCGTTTTTTGTGTTTTCACACATATTAAGAAATGTAATCATTGAGTTAAAAGTAATAATATTTTTTACTAAATTACCCTTATTTTTTATTATTAATTGGATGGTAAAATTGAAAAATATTGCATTGTGAATTTAAAAAAACCACTTATTTTTAAATAAAACTTTTGAGCTAAAACGACACTCATTTTAAAACGGAAAAAGTACTACTTATTTTACAAATGCGTAAGATCATAATAAACAAATGCATATATTATTCTGTCAAAAAAAAATGCATATATGATATATTTCCCATCACTAATTAAATTATTATTTTCACGTATAAACTTACAAATTTTCATGTGATTTCCCCTTACTTTTAATTAATTGAAAGATGTTGATATTCCCTAACTCCCAACAAACAATTACCAATTATCATGGACTAGGCCCGTCAACAAAATCCACTAGCTAGAGCAATTCAAAACTACCATAATTAAGAAAGAAAAGGATCACACACTTGCCAACGGCATATTTGAAAAGAAAATGTATTTTATGATTGGTAGGTACTCACTAATTTATCAAGAGCAATTAAATGATTGGTAGGTACTAGTAATTCTCTATTCAATAGCCATTATTTTAGTGCACAATCAGAAAATAATAAATTACTACTATGATTTTTTTTGTCTCACATTCTGCACATCAAAATCTTAGTGCGAACTGCGAAGGACCAAATTTTAACCTCAAAATCTGAGAACTAAAAGTACACATTTTGTATCAAAAAAAAAAAAAGTACACATTTTGTCATGCTAATCAATGACAAAAATAAAAACTACTCCCTAATTAAATTCTTTCGTGCACTCTAAATTACTACTCTCTTTAGTCTTAAATATAAAAAAAAAAATTATTTTTTAGATGTATTGAAAATTTAATGTATATAGTCCATAATTTATACTACTAAATACATCAAATTTTTAATATATCTAAAAAGTAAAAAAAAAAATTATATTTAGGACTAGAGGTAACTCTAATGATTTTTTTTTTTTACAATAACTCTAATGAATTGTTAGAATCTTTGTTTCATAATAATAATAAAAGTGTTAATTTAAGGATATATTTTGAAAAATTGTATTAAATTAAATATGATAAAAGTAGTTAAGTTTTGCCAATATTATTCTAGTAAAGATGAGAGCTAATTTATACTCACAATTGTTAACTAATGTCCTTGGGATATCTTTTATAAGGATGTAGTCCTCCTTTATTTTTGTCTTTTTTCTTTTATTTTTTCTCATGTAACAAAAAAAAATACTACTTTTTATATTTTATTGTTTTTAATTTACATTTAGCACTTTAGCATTAACAGAAACTTAAACTCATAGACTTGGTTGCTGCAATTACATTATCTACATTAAGCATCTCTTTAATTTATGTACTCAAAGAAATTTAATAAATAAAAGAAAAAACTCTTTTATAACCATTTTCAATATAAACCTTTGGAACTAGTCCAGGGTTCGATCCCTGGTGGGATATCTTTTATAAGGATGTAGTCCTCCTTTATTTTTGTCTTTTTTCTTTTATTTTTTCTCATGTAACAAAAAAAAATACTACTTTTTATATTTTATTGTTTTTAATTTACATTTAGCACTTTAGCATTAACAGAAACTTAAACTCATAGACTTGGTTGCTGCAATTACATTATCTACATTAAGCATCTCTTTAATTTATGTACTCAAAGAAATTTAATAAATAAAAGAAAAAACTCTTTTATAACCATTTTCAATATAAACCTTTGGAACTAGTCCAGGGTTCGATCCCTGGTGGGAGTAATTTATATTTCCGATGTACCAAAAAAAAAGAAGACGATATTAAATAATGACATTTCTATAAATAAAAAAGTAAAAACATAAAATATTTTCTCAAATCAAACAAACTCTAACATTTTTCTTTCTAACATATGAAAGCATATCTTACATTTAAGTCCTAATTACAAACAAACATACAGTAGAAATTGAAGTTGCAGTATTTCTCTTGCATGATAGTATTTCACAATTTTGATCAATACATAGAATTCCCCAATTGTGATTTCTATGCAAATTCACAAGTAAAGCCTACATCATGCAGTAGTACGTACTAATTGTTTAGAAAATGAAAAAAAAAATACAAATATATTTATATGATCATATATAAAATAAAATTAAAAGTGGAATAACCAAATAAGAGAAGGTTGAAAGTGATATTAACCAAATTTTGTATCCTCTTGAATAAATTTGTTGTGGTTGACTCAAATCCCAATAGAGTACAGTTGATTAGAGTTTAACAATCTCAGGAATTACAACTGGATAACGATCAATGCAATCTGCCCAAGGTCCATCAATAGGTGTTTTAATGGTTCTGTTGCATTTCCAAACAGCACTGTTACATTTAAAACCACTGCCAAATGCTATCTGCCATACTCTATCTCCTTTCTTCATTCTACCTTTTGATTCAATGTAGTTAAGTTCATACCATAGTGATGATGAAGATGTGTTACCAAACCTATGAAGTGTCATCCTTGATGCTTCCACGTGTTCCGTCGATAATTGAAGATTCTTTTGTAACTCATCAATCACAGCACGACCACCAGCATGTATACAGAAATGTTCAAATGCTTGTTTGAAATCAGGAATATATGGTTTCCATTTTGGATTGAATATTTTTCTACCAATTAATGTCATCAAAAATAGTAACTGTTCTGAAGCTGGTAATACTAAAGGACCCATTGTTGTTATATTTGATTTAAGTGCTTCACCTGCTATTGCCATTAGATCTTTCTGTAATGATATTCCAACTTTACCCTCTCTGTCTTCTTCTTCATATACACATTTATATGCTTTATCATCACCTCCTTTATGTGTTCTTACAACATGTGCTAATCTGTATTTTGCTCTTCTTTTCTCTGATGTTCTGTTTGATAACATAATCGCAGCACCACCCATTCTGAACAAACAATTTGGTAACAACATAGCTCTTTCTTTTCCTTGGTAATAGTTTGGTGTTATGATCTCTGTGCTTACGACGACCGCGTTTGAATTCGGATGAACTTGAAGAAGATCACGAGCTAAATCGATGGAAATTAGTCCGGCGCTACAACCCATTCCAGAGAGATTGAAACTTCTGATGTTACTTCTTAGTTTGTATTTGTTGATAACCATAGCAGACAGAGAAGGTGTTGGAGAAAATAAGCTACAATTTACTATGAGTATGTCTATGTCTTTCGGTTTAAGACCGGTTTTTTCAAAGAGAGAATCCATGGCTGAGAAAATAACAAGTTCAGCTTCACCTCTTGCTGCTTCCATGGTTGGTTTAGGTGGAATATAATGAATTGAAGGTGGTAAACAAGTTTCTTCACCAAGACCAGAACGTTCAAGAATCCTCATTTGAAACTCAACACTTTTAGGATTGTCTTTGAGGATGAGTCTTGAATGTTCCATGAAAGTAGCAAAAGGAACACGACAAGTAACAGGTGGTTTGAAACAAGCATAATCAACTAGGTAAATGGTGCGTGGTTTTGACATGAAATAAACAGTGGCTATGAAGATAACAAGAAAAGAAGAACATAGGATTTGTACGAGGTTAAGGTTTAATGAGTTCCAAAGGTTGAGGATTTCATTTGGACCTAAACGTATTAATTCAATGGAAACACCAACCATGATTGGAATAAGAGTGAGAGTGATAATGTGATTAACAAGATATTGGTAACCAAGTTTCACATATTTGAGCTTAACCGAGCTAGAGAAATCAGGCAAGATTGGAGGCATGTTTTTTGATAGAGCTAGAAAAGTGCTTTTTTGAGTTGCTAAAAATGAGGGGGGTGTGAATAATGATAATAATAATAATAATATTGTTTTAGAAGAAGAAGAAGGAAGAAGGTGTATGTGTTTGATGAGAATGAGAAAGTAAGATGGGAGAGAGGTGCGGTTTTAAAGGCAAAGGGACCAAAGGACTGAAGGTGGCAGATGGGAGGAATTAATGTATGAATCACGTCACTCAACGCTCACTTAACATTGCTATTAATTTTCATAACTCTCCAATTCGACATCTAACTAAACCCTAACACCCTGACACCTGTAAACTCTTTATATAATTTATCATCTTTATATAATTAATTTGGTTCACTTAATGTAGTTTGGTTTGAAAGCCGAATTAGAGATATATCCGTGTTTACTTCCAGCTATGCATCTATGTGATTAGGGGTAGATGTAAAGAAATTGAATCCTCTTATGCTCTCTATGTTTTATTTTTTCTTTAATTCAACGGTAGTTGATAGATCACAAAGAGGTCCAAGTGTTAACAAATCTGTACAAAACAAATACGGTGAACAAATATGGAGGTTAGAGTTTCAATAGAATATCAATAGTTTATTAAGTATAAAAGTTACCAGCAAATATATAGCAACACTTAATAGATCATAAATTTAATTGACTAAATGATTTAGACTTAATAACTCATTATCTAACATTAAGAATATTTGGATGAGATGGTAAAAGATCTCTTCCAATTTAACTGGAACTTATGAGAACGAAATCAATCATGAGAATGCAGCAGTATTAAATTCTCTTGAGGGATAATTTTAACTATCCTTTATAGTCCTACCCGACTCGAGGGATTACTCTTTGCAGTTGCGTACAGATTATACCCGATTCAAACCAAAAAAATAGATCACAAAGAAAGAATAAATGATCTAGAAGAGAGAGAAATGTGGATGAACATTTGCTATTAGTGGAGTGGAGCATGAGCAATATGAAAGGATTTAGATTTGGATGTAAATTTGTAAGTGAATATATGTGCGGTGATTGTTTAATTTGAAATCGCGTATTTTTCTCTATGTGAACGTGAAAGAAATAGAAAGTGTTTTCGATGATATTTTAAGGATGAGGTCGAAGACGAAACCCTCCACCCCACAAAGACCCGTATTTGAGATAAGTTTTCCAATATCTAAATCACGGTGATTAAGAAATGAGATAATAATTTTAAGTTTACTAACAATTAGTCTTGTTTTACAAGGTTGCCCTTCAAGGGAGATGTAACGTTTATATTTTTACCATATATAATATTTATTATAAGTTGTAGAAAAATATATAACATAAATAGATTATTTTATATTTAGAGATAGATGTAGTATAAAATATGTTTTAACGTAACATATGTATTCAAGTATTTTATATGTACTGTTCATGTTTATCTGTCTTTTCATTTAAAATGAGTATTTTTTTTGCTTGATATTTATTGTTATCAAAAACTTACAATAATATCTTCATTTTTTTTATATATTTTAAGCATGGTTAAATTTTAAATTTTTATACTATCAACATAATGTGACTGAATTTATGAAGATAGAGTCTCTATAAGGACTATCCTCCATCTATTAAGCATGTCAATTGAGTTATATATCCTCACTATTAAATCGAATGTTAGTATTTATAGGGCGATTATTTTAGTTTTTTTAGGTACGCTTTCAGCTAACATTTTCAACTATTGTAAGAGATCATGTTAGACAAACTTTTGGCTTGAGTGCGAAAGCTTTTACAAATGCGAATTTAATTATTTACATATTGCCTATAAGATCAAAAGGAAAATTTGTCTTCACTCTTCAACATCATTAAAAAAAAATGTTTTTATAAAGAGGATAATACTTGTGCAAAGATACTAACCAATGTTTGGTGGTATCAATTACGAACATGCTATAGCTAGAGTTTGTGTAAAGACAGCGTTAATTTGTCTTAATATAGTTTTCGTTGATCTTGTCTAATGTATTCAAACTAATCATAGTTACTCATCCTATTATTTGACCCGTCTTTTCGCAGTGTAATCAAGCTGATCATGATTGATTACTCATCCTTCATTTTCTCTACTTGCTTGCACAACCAGCATGTTGACTTTGAATTCCCTCCACTTCTTTAATATTTTATTTTTTAATAATTTCTTTGTAAAATTTACACATTAAAAAAATAGATAGTCGCATAGTTAAACTGCATCATATATAGTATATCAAAATGTCCTGCAACATTTTACCGTGTTAGATGTAGTTATTCCTCTTTTTAAGAAATTGTTGTCGGTGATCGAGAAGCTCATCTGCTCATGCTATATTTTGATATACAATTGTGATTTTTTATTTTATTTTTTGGTACAATTGTGGGAAATGATTTCATCAACATAGTATTAATTAGGATCTCTGACCCAAACAAGTTGGTCGATCGCTATGTTAACATAATCTTATTCAAAAATCACTTCACACATAAGCTATCTCTATCGATAGTACACTTCGACGAGCAACCGAATTAATAATGTATATGTATCTACAAAATTATTGATGTAAAAGAATACCATATAGTAATGTTGCATCAATATATCCAACGCTTCAAAGATTTTTCTTTTGCTTGTGTGGTTTCTAAATAATGTAATCAATGAACTAAAATTTATTACTCCAACAAGAGGAGTTGATACAAGTATAGCCCTTAAGTGTATGTACCTTTGAGTGCCATAAATATGAAGTAAGATATCCAACAGAGAATAATAGCCACGTATTAATGAGGATGAAAAAGATGATAGATTGAATCAAATGATATAACATGTTTAAAGGACTAAAATAAATTTTACTCATTGTCAAAAAATTTAATTTGTTAAATTTTTTAAAAATACAAGACTAATGTAAATAAATCAAAATTTAAATGACTCTTTTTTTACTAAAATTTTTAAACGAGTTAACGCCCTAGTTTAACTTTAAAGTATGCCGTGAATCGAACTTGATTGATCAAAAACCTTCATCTTTGCGAGAAAATTTTACCCTATAACAGAACATTTGTCTTTCTTTTACTCTTGCCATAAAATAAATTAACATTCCCTATCAATTCTCTTTCACACACACATGACACACCCCAGCTCCTACAACTTATAATTTCTAGGAAACTTGAATTGAAGTTTTCTAAAGTTTAATTCGAGTCTCGCCATTGAAATAAATATAATATTTAATTTCTTTTACGTAAAATTATGAAATGAACATGTTTTTCAAAAGTCTTTTTTAACTCAAAGTTTGCTTCAAAATTTGCAATATGAACATGTAAAACAAAACATACACTTGATTTTTTTTTTTGTCAGCCTGCACATAAGTGCGATATATTTATCAATTGAGTTAAATTCACAAAGATTAACATTCATTTGTTTTTAATCTGAATAGTTTGAGAGAATTTTGAAATAAAGTGAAAAGATTTGAATTTTTTGATATATGAGAGTATCTAATAAAGTTTACAGGATTATGTATATCAATGTTGTGTGTTTCTTAGTCTATAAATATAACCATTCTACCAAAAAAAAAATATTTTTAAGAGGATTGATTTGAACACCTAAAAATTATTAACAGGGTAGCTTGTTGTTCGTTTATTTTTCAATTCATGTGTAATTATTTTAATTTTTAAATATGTATACAAAAGTAGTATATATGGGAGCAAAATAGATAGTTTATTTAAAATTTTGGAATTAAAGAATAAGTGTCGGTCAACAAAAAAAATTAGGCAATAAATATGGAGTAAACCATGTTAAAGCTCTGCATATATGGTTGAATAACTACTCCTTAAAAAATTAGGCAAAGATACAGATATGGTTTGGTCTAAGTTATTATATATATGCTTGTATCAGATATAGGTTTTATAGTGTTTTTTTTTCTCTTTTCTTTCCAACCAGGTTGTTTAAGTTTCAAAATTGGTATGGTTGGTGTTACCCTTTGTTTTAGTTTATGTTGTTTAATTTCGTTAAAAATGCATGTGGTAGCTGTTATGGCGCTATGTGATGTAATGTTTAGAGGCCGGTCTAAGGGTAAAATAATTTAAGTAAGGGTTAAGACCTCCGGATAAAATAAAAATTATAAAGGAAAAAATGTCTTTTATAAGTTCATTAGAAAATAAATTCGGAGAAAAACATAAAAAACCTCTTAAAGAAAAAAAATTATAAAAATAAGACAACAATTTTATAATTCTTAAAAAAATACTAATTAAAATTATTTTAGGCCTTAGCAAAAAATACATCACTTATTTAGCGTTGAACCGACCCTCGTAATGTCCTAGTGTGACAAGTCGAAATAGACATCTTATTTAATTTAAATATTACTATATTTTTTAAATGATTTTCTGTTAAAAATAAAACCCCGAATTAAACTTATATATAATAATTAAAGTTCTTTACATGAATACTTGAATGACATAGTAAAATTTTCTTAACAATACAGCAATGTTATATCTCTAAAAGAAATTTATTACTGAATGTGATTCTACTCGATTTGAAAGATTCGAAAGAATAAATATTAATATTTGCAACCATATGCATCATGAAATCATTTTGAAGAATGAAAGTAAATATTTAGACAAAAAAAAAACTGAAATACTAAATTTTAAATAATCATAACCTCATATTTTAGCAGTATTGAACATGATTGTAGAAAATGATTTACAACCATCAGCTAAATGCCTAAAGCATTTAATATTTGATGGCTTGCCACCTATTTGACCAATTTTTTCTGTCTTGGTTTGTATCGGGCTCATGTTTTGCGGTTGGTTAGTGTCAAGTGAATTCTCCATAACCCCCCACCACCACCCACACACCCACAAACATTAATTTGGACAAATAATTCATATTCACATTGGCCTATTTAGTTTATTATTCATTTAGTTATAGTATATTTCAGTGTAGTTTTTAACTTAATGGGTGAAATGAAAACTTTATGTTTTGAACCAGTGCCGGTCCCGATATTTTGGAGGTCCGAGGCAAATAATTAAAATGGACTCTTAATAAAAAAAATTATACCAAAAAAAAATATACTATAATTTTTAAAAGAACATCATATATTTAAATTATAAATAACATCAACAATTTCAAAATATTATAATTAAAAAAAGTCATATTCTAATCAATATCATCAAAATACATTTTAGATACTTAAAAATAGTCTCTTTCCTAACATATTTTGAAGCAAATTTATTCTTCAATTAAATCTTCATATTATATATTCTCCAACAAATTGCTTTATTACTATCATTACTAACTCATTAAACATTAAAAAATATTTTTTGAGCCCCTATTTTTTAGAGGCCCTAGGATATGAAAAATTCTCTTTAACCCCTCCTATATTCTTTTTCCCCCCTAACTACCTTATTTGCCCTTAGGGGGTATTTAAGTAAAATTCGAGACGTAGA
This sequence comes from Trifolium dubium, assembly GCA_951804385.1. Taxonomy (NCBI): domain Eukaryota; kingdom Viridiplantae; phylum Streptophyta; class Magnoliopsida; order Fabales; family Fabaceae; genus Trifolium; species Trifolium dubium. The sequence continues at coordinate 57,582,216 of OX638064.1, forward strand.
TCCCGAAATGCATTTCGGGATCTACGTCCCGAATTTAGCTATTTTCACCCAGAAATCATTTTCAGCATCGATGCTGAACTTTTCAGTATTGATGCTGAACTTAAAAACTTGCACCATTTCAGGTTCTAGATCCCAAAATGGTCCCAAAACTCCCCAGAAATCATTTTAGTATCGATGCTGAACTGTATAGATGTTGAACTGTATAGATGCTGAACTTTTCAGCATCGATACTGAACTTAAAAGCTGTGTCTGCACCCCAAAAACTCACCCAGAAATCATTTCAGTATGGATGCTGAACTTTTCAGCATCGATACTGAAATTAAAAACTCACCCAAAAATCATTTCAGTATGGATGCTGAACTTTTCAGCATCGATACTAAACTTTAAAATTGTGCCTGCACCCCAAAAACTCACCCAGAAATCATTTCAGTATGGATGCTGAACTTTTCAGCATCGATACTGAACATAAAAATTGTACCTGTACCTCCCAAAACTCACTCAGAAATCATTTCAGCATCGATGCTGAACTTTTCAGTATCGATACTGAACTTAAAAACTTGGGGGTGTAATAAAATTCGGGATACAAGTCCCGAAGTGCACTTCGTGAGTTACGTCCTGAATTTTTCCTTGAAGGTGTAATAAAGTCAAGGGTATTTTGGGATTCTAGAGGAATTAAAGAGAACTGAGGGGGGCTAAAGAGAAATTTTTCTAGGATATAGCCTAGATTGCATTTGCTAATCTACAGCCCTATTTTGAACTCGTTAGAGGAGTAAATGAAAGGTAAGATGATGAAAAGCAAGATGGAGCGGTATACATGAAATCAGGGGCGGTGCCACACTCAACTCAGGGTGTGCACAACAAAACTCTGGCCCATCACTCTTAAGCCCAAATCAAACACTAATAATTAAAATAAGAGCCAATTATTATAAATATCAATTCGTCATCTAAATTTTATAGTCAACAAAAAATCTTCATCAGGCTTAGCTATTTATCACATTTGATAACTTATTTGGAAATAGCTCACATATCTTGGGTTTTAGAATGTTTCATTCATACCGGTCTATGTTTGACCATTTTTTTTACCAGTTTTTTGAACTCTGGGTGTAGAAGAAGCTTGGAATTCCCAACTCCCAAGGGCCTTCTTCTTGTCTTGTTAATTTTCAGTCTCAGTAGAGCCCATGGTTTGGGCTAATTCGAGAACGAAAGTCACGCCTGCGCCGAAAATGTTTTTGACACATTGAAATTGTTGTTTTGTGCCTTATGTTGGTGTAGCAAGCTTCTTGGAAAAATTCATCTCAATAATAAGGGTGAAGACGTAAAGTAGGAATAGAAATTCAATGTTAAGTTAAATATTTGAGTATCTGTAATTTGAATTTGATTGTAATTTTGTTTTTTAAGAATTGTAATAGGTTTGAAATCCCAGTCCTCCGAAGCTCAATTTAATTTGAAGAAAAAATGGGAAATTAAGATTTGCATCTGAATCACATACAACTAATGTCACGTAAGCAAGGGTAACAAATATTTTGAGAAATTTGATAGAAATGACTAACTTATGTAAAGTTATGCAATTAAAATGGAGCAAAAATAGTTATGATTCTAAAGTGAAAAACAAAATAAATTAAAAGACCAAATATATGATTTAACTTTTATTTTTAAGAAATGATTTTTGATACAATCTCAATCATGGGCCTTAGATCTTGGAATCATCACGGCCCAATTTAACTTTGGAGAGTGTACTTTAAAAACTCATTTAAATGCTCATTTGTAGCTAAAAATATTACTCAATTGGGTATAATAAAAATAATCAAAGTGATAAATAAAAGAGAGAGAATAATTTTATCAAATGTATATTACTCTTATTAAAATATACTCTCTCCGTCCCAAAATATAAGTAAAAGTGAGTCAAAGAAACTTGGTGTATTTAGTTCACAATTTAGATCAAATACATTCACTTTTGTTGACCAACATTTGCTTATATTTTAGAACGGAAGGAGTATTGAATTGAGAGCACGTGATGAGAAAAGCAAAACAAAGGGCATGATTTAGTTGGTAAAAAATTGAACTTTGTTATAAATAATAAAATTAGTGGATATTCATCTTTTATTTTAGTGGTTGTTCATTCTTAATTTTTCGTTCTCCTTTTAACTCTCATTAATTAATGTCTTTTTAAAGTGGTTTTTAATTTAATCAATCACTTGCTCGTTTAGATTAATTTAATAAGACTCATGTATTAGTGTAATGACACACCATAAAGAGAATAGTATAAATTATACTAATTCTCTCTTTCTCATTGTCTCTATACTTCTACTTTTTGTTTAAATTAATTTCATAACAAACTTAATATTTTATAATATTGTGTTTATATTCTGCTAGGTATAAAAAACTTAAGGCTTAAATATATTTTTGGTCCTCTAAATAATTTTAAGGTTTCACTTTGATCCTTTAATTATTTTTCGTTCCGTTTTGGTCCTCTAACTTTCATTATGTTAATCTATTTGGTCCTAATTATCGTTAGAAAAATGTCAAAAACGTTAATTTTGCGTATGTGGCACTTAGGGACTTGGTGGTTTTGGTGTGAGATCCAATAGGAAAATGTCACGTGGCCAGAGACATTCTTCTTTCTACTTATTTATCGCGTACGGAGCTTCCACATCACCGTCTCAGTCCACATCACCGATGATCTTTCCAGTCACGAAAGCTTACGAAACGATACTCCAAAACCTCTCGTTATTCGCAATGAATCCAAATATAATGTCAGTTTTTTCAATAGAGACTTCTACCTCTCATTTTTTATATTTTTCTAACGGTTAGGATCAAGTAAGTTAACAAAATGAAAGTTAGAGGACCAAAACAGAACAAAAAATAGTTAAAGAACTAAAGTGAAACTTTGAAAATACTTAGAGGATCAAAAATGTATTTAAGTCAAAACTTAATGAGTGATCTGTAATTCTTTTACGGGCATTTTATTTAAGTGTTTTGATAAACCTCTCAAATCTAATTCACCTACATTTTTATTTTATAAAAAAAAAAAGTGTTCTGCTTTTGGCTTCTAGTTAACATGAGAAAGTATGAGATAACCGCTTTCGTCAAAAACGACAACTAGGATTATTGATAATGCTGTTTGGCTGTTGGGAACCAAGAATTAGACAAAGATTTGCAACCAATAGTTACAAAGTCGTATGGCCAAAGAAGGAAAAAATTATAAAAAAAACTCATTTTAAAGCTTACTATGAATAAATGATTAAATAATACAATGACCAATCACAAATAAAATTAAATGAGAAATAGATAGATTTGTTTGGTTTAGGGAGTTAGGATCAGCAACGGAAACTGGAAAGTGATACAGTATAATAATTATAATTATTGAATCTTTATATTATCACAAGTATAATATGATTAATTGTCAATTTGCAAATAAAGGGTGGGATCCACATTCACCTAAATCCCTCACCCCTTACCAATTCAACATCACTCTCCTTCTTGCTTTTTGATTTATTCTTCACAAATGTTTAGGGCCACATATTCCTATTGAATCTACATGGATCCCTTATTCCACTCTTACCCAAAGACTTTAGTGTTTGGATTCTCTTGTATTTGAGAAAAAGTAGGGGAAGAAAAATAAGCCGAAAATTAAGAGAAATATATGACTTTTCATCATTTTAGTCATTGTTAGTATTTATTTTGGAACATGTAATTGACCTTTTTTTTTTTGACTAAAATGTGTAATTGACCTTTTAAAAATATAAAAAACTTTATTTTTAATATAAAAGTTAATTGTTTTGTCAAAAAAAAAAAAAATTTGGTATCTTTAACTTGTGCCCCTGGGCACTAGTTAGCGTGACCTCTCTAAAAATTGGTTTAATGGTAAACAAATGGGTTTTAGATCCAAAAAATATCGGGTTCGAGCTTGTTGATGTCTTCTTTAGAAAGGTAAATATAAAAAATATGATACTCAAACTCTTACAACCGAAAGCAATCGAAATTTAGCATCATAGCCAGAGAAATTTACTAATTTTTCAAGGAAAAGTTGCATACGTCCCACCAAATCATGTGCTCGAAACTCTAACACAAACTCTAACAATTGCAGAAAAAAACAAACTCTAACTGAATACTTCAATCAATATATTGGCAAAATTTAGAATTGAGTGCATTCAGCTTCGAAAATTTAAACAAACAAAAGTATCTAATACGACACTTTTTTGTTTTTTGTTCCAAAGATAATGAAATCCTAGTAATTCAAAATTCAACACAAGAAAGTAAGTAAAATATAATCTAACAAAGAATTGTTTTGATTTTCAAAAACAAAAACATAGAATTATTTCACTAAATTAAAGATTCAAACGTGTTTAACACAATACTAAAAATTATTTGAATGGTAAGGCATATCTCTTTTAGATTAACCAAATTATGATAATGAAGTTTTTTTTAGACAAAGTGACAATTGCGACTAAAATTTATACACGCAAACATGATATCATGAATTTGTATCAGATAAAAATGTCTAATCTAACAATATCAATAATGTTATTTGAGTTAAGTCTCAGAAACATTTTTTTGTTTGTCAATATATATGTATATATGTTAGTAGTTTTACATGGCTATAGTACATACATGCAAATATGGATATATAATATAAATTCATAATAATTGTAGCAAAAATAGATTAAACTTTCTTTCACAACATGTCAAACACTCAAACTAATGTTCAAATTTTGATTGAAGTTATTTACATTTAGTGTTTAAATTGCTTTGAATAAAAGTAACTATGTATAATTGGAGAAAATACACGACAAATAGAAAGAATGAAAAGGAAAACAAAAAAAAAAAATGTTCATTTATTTGATCTTCAAGCTGTTGTAGTGTCTATTATATGGTATTTACATTCATATGTTTTGTCCACTTAAGTATCATGTATGGTTAATATTGCATCACCATTTTTCATATAAATGTTGAACGATCGACCTCTATGGCTCTATCTATCTGGCCAAGACGGCCCACAGTTAAAATAATTTCTCAAAAAAATATATATGCTTTTTGTCAAAAACAAAATAAATAATGTAATTAGTTTTTTGTCTACTTATGTGAGGAAACTTATTAATATACTATTGAAGAAAAGATGCATTATTGATACTTTTTTTTTCTACTTGTGTGAGGAAATTTATTAATATACTATTGAAGAAAAGATGTATTATTGATACTTATTTAGTATAAAATCAGATGATTTTCTAATTACAGAAATAGAGAATCCTAGTAATAAAAATAAATAATATAGAATCCTTATGCCTTACATCACAAATTCAAAATATCACATGTATTTATTTTTTATTTTTTTTGGTTAAATCACATGTATTTATTTTATCACATGCAGATAAAATAATCAGAGCAAAAATCCCTTCGTACTATAATTAGATATGCGGAAAATAGGAACCCGCTGACTATTAGAGAATTATAGTGTTCTTTTTTCTTTTTCTTTTTTTTTCTAAAAGAGTGAATCTACTACTATATGATATGAAATGCGATACAGCTGGGTACAATGTTCCCCTAGTATTATTTTCCTTACTTAAAAACAAAATGTTACCAAATATATTCGTAAATTAATATAGAATCTCCTTAACTATTCACCAAAAAAAAAAAAAAAGAATCTCCTTAACTAAATTACGAAAATTATAAAAGTTACCAACTATGCTAAATAATTACTATATAATTTTGTCAATTTTTATTTTTGTATATTTTTCTATTTTTCATTTCAATTTTCATAGTTATGTACCCAAAAAAATTAAGTTATTTTTTCGTGTTTTTTGGCTGGATCAATCCGATAATTACGTTTCAATTATTTTGATTTTGTTGTATACTTTTTTGATGAGCAAACGAAATTACAAATCATTTAAAACTCACACACAAAATAGAGAAATTAAGAGTTGTATACTTTTAAGTTTTAACTCACTTTAGCTAATATTTGTGGACTTGATTTTGTTATAATATTTATAAACATTTTGCTGCTTTATACTATTAATTTGATTATTTTTTTGTAGATTAATCATTTTGCTGCTTTATGCTAGTATTAATTTGATTTGAGTTTAATCATTAAACAACTAAGCAAAAAATAAAAGCCAGCAACAAGAAATGTAGTCTCTCATTTTTGGTTGACTATAAATCTAGTCTACACTAGTACTAGTTGATTACAAATAAAATTAATAATATAATACAATTTTTTTCATTGGTTGAATAAAAATAACTGAAAAAATATTTAGTTGAAAAATCTATATTTTCTCCCAACTTCTATCCAACCAACTGAAAGCTGTGATCTACTTCCACTACAACAAAATTTCATCACAAATGCATTTGAAAGACTATAAGCAAATGAATTTTCTACTCGAGAAAGAATGAGTAGATTCCATTTGCTTAGTACATCATACGGATGAATGCTAATGATGTAAAACTACTTACTACATAAACAAGCCTCATAAACATAAAACAATAGAAGAGAAAAACAATGTAAACAAAATACTTTGAAGGTTCATTCATCCACTGCAATAGAAGAACAACATTCAAATTACAACATACTAATAGCAATAGCAAGAACCCTTGGGACGGCTCTAATAGCACAAGAAAACCAAAGGATCCTGTGTGACTTCCTGACTTCAAACCAATATAAACAACATACAAATAATAATAATAATAATCATCATAAACTCAAAATGACAATAGAATCATCACTCTCAATCAAAAACCGATTTTGCAGATCCGATGTTGTCTCACAAAACTACATACTCCATCAACAAAATCTAGAACATCATAGTACTACTAATACTACTACCATTACTACTACTACTACTATTACTACTACTTCCTAGTCTCACTCCTAAGAGACTACAAAACTTTAGGCGCAAGGTACGTTGGGTGGGAAGGGTTCCTCCTCAATCCAACCAGCAAATTCATCATCATCAGCAAAATCAAAATCAGGTAGCGCGCTAGGCTCATTGTCATCAAATCCATGAATGTGAAAATCCATGAATTCGTCACCAAGGTCGTCAAATTCAGCAAAATCTGGTCCAAAATCATCAATGTTAAACCGATCAAAATCAAATCCAAAACTAAGATTGGGATCAGTCCCAATAGGATTCTCTGCAGCATTAATGGGTGGCTCGGGCAAGTTTAGAACACTCAGATCTGGAATTTCAAGCTCTTCAAGTTGAGAAGTCACCATTTGATTCGCTTCGTCTTCAGCAGCAGCTTCGTTGATCGATAGAACATCAACCTTCTCAATGATATTGGATGATGCTAAGGTATCCAATTCAAGTACGGATGAAGGTGATTGATGTGAGAATAAGCTCTCAGAATCTTCAGTAGTTGTTGAGAATTTCTCTGACATAGAAGCATTAGCAGCATCAGCATCTGCAGAGGAGTTGTTGTTTAATGCTGCAGCAGCAGCTGGAGGGGCAGCAGAAGAAGAACCAGAACCAGAACGATCATAGCTGCATGTTCCTGCAGCCATTGAGGCTTCAAGCTCCTCAAATTCAAGTCTTTTGGATTCATAAGCTTGAGCAGCTTCTTCAGCAGTGTTGAAAGTTCCCAACCAGATTCTAACACCTTTGAACGGATCGCGAATCTCCGCAGCCCATCTTCCCCATTTTCGCATTCGAACACCTCGGTGTTTGGCAGGGGATTGTCCCTGTCTCCTTGGCGTAGCAGTTGATGAAACAACCCTCTTATTGGTTTGAGCTTGTGCTGAGAGACAAGTCTTCTTCCTCCTTGTTACAATGTTTTGCTTCTCAGAGTAACTGTTCTGGGATGAAACTGCAGATACAACAGGAAAAGGGATAGGGACATCAATGATGCATCGTTTGTTTCTTGGAGATTGTGGTGACTCGTCTTCAGATGAATCAGTTGCATCAGGATCATCATAAAAAACCCTCAATTTTCTTGTCATCAATTTTGATTCTTTCAAAGGTTGAGGCCTTGGTTTGGCTCTAGATTTTCTAGAACCCAACATGGTGAAAAAAAAATTGGAAAAAAAAACTCACTTTTTTGTTTGAGCAAAACCCTCCAAAAACCCTTTGAGAAAACCCAGAAAAATTGTTTGAAAAAGGTAAATGAAATAATTAAAGAAAGTGAATCAAAAACAAAAAGGGTGTAAAATCAATGAATCTCTCAAGATCTTAAGTGAAAGAAATCCCCTCTTAAAAACAAGAAAATATTAGAAAATCTTTGTATATGAAAGCCTCCAAAACACACAACTCGGCAACAAGTCCTGTATACAACAAAAACAAAAACATCATCAGACCCAGAATCCATGAAAACATTAAACAAAAGTAAAATAAAAAAAACATAATAATAATAATAACAAGATATATTGAAGAAATGATGAATGAAAAAATATAAAAGAAAAAATGAAATTAAGGAAAAAGGAAGAACCTTTTAGGCCTCAATCGCATTGAAACAGATGGATTCACGAAAAATATGCTCAGATGAAGAAAGAGCATATACAAAACGGAGCACAAAACAAGAGCTCCAATCACTTCCAGAATAAACTGAGAAGACATAAATCCACTGTTCTTCTTCTTTAGAACGATTTCTCCAAACACAACAAAACCTTCAATCTTTCTCTCTAAACCCACAGAAGAAAAGAAGAAAAAGAGTATCAAATAGTGAGTGACACACACTGATATAGAACAAAAAACAAGAACAAGAAAAAAGAGATAACAAAAAAGAGGATCACAAATCTATGGTCAAGATTTTATGGTCTATAACAGCCAAATAAAAAACATACTCCAGTAATTTTATTTTTTTTATCGATCTGGAATTTTGTGAAATGGGTTTTGAAGAAAACAAAATCAATAAATAAAAAAAAACAACAAACAAAAATAAGCCGACCTTAGAACAACACGGACGCAAATCTCAATACACAAACATCAACAGACCAAGAATTTTAATTATAATAAATAAATTAAAGTAGTAAAGTAAAAACACGTTACAAAGACCAAATAGCAATTAAATTAGTATTTTAATGAAATGGTTTCTCGAAAAACACACACAATAGGCACAGAGAGTGAGAGAGAAGGATTGGAACTTGACAACAATGAATGAAAAATAAATTTACCCTTTGGTTTTGTTTTTGACTGAGACGGAGGAGGCTATTGTGTCTTTCCTTCTGTCTTTCTCTCACCCCTGTCACTATCACTCTCTCTCTCTCTCTCTCACTCTGAATTTTGCAGTGTGTGTGTTTCTCTCACTATGAGTGTGGCCCCTACACCCTCTCTCTCTCACTCTCTCTCTACTTTATAGTACTAAGTCCTCTGTCATTTTCCTTTTTTTATTAGTTGGTCAAATAAAGGGAGTTTTATTTTTTGAGTAGGTAAAACATATAAATATTATCACTTGTAATATTAACTGTATTTGGTCACACTAGTAATTCAAAATATGCATTGGAAATTGTTATTCTATTTAAATACTAAATATTTTATTATTATATTTTATAATAATACTACTACTAAGTAATGTAATGTTATTTGATTTAATTATTTTCTACAACAAGATTTGGATTTGATTTGTATAAATAATTAGTCAAAAAAAATTTATATAAACAATTATTTTTTTCGTTTTAAAATAAGTATCGTTTAAAGTTTTTATACAAATATTAAAAAATACAATTGTAATGTCAAAATTAATTGTATTTTCACTAAAATAATTCTACATTTTTGCTTATTTTTTAAAAAATGACACTCAATTAAAAACCGATGTTAATCCATCATCATTATTTTATATGCGTTAGTTAAGTTTTATATTTTATATATTATACTTATTCACTTTTAAAGGTGAAATTGTAGCCATTAAATTATTTGATAAAATGAATTAATGTATAAAATTTCACATGTTATAATTTAACTTGCATAAAATACCGAAATTACTAGATTAAACGCCAATAACCTAGGTTCATGTGTGAGAGTTTCCAATTATCATTTCATATAGATACTAAAATAAAATAAAAAGTATAAAAACTGTTTTTTAAATTTTTTTTTGAAGCGTAAAACTGTTTTTTAATTAACAAATATAATTGACAACTTTCACATTAAGTTATTATTGTATAATATTATTTTATATATTATATACTTTGACCAACAAAAATGTAAAAAAATGAATTTAATTATAGAAACCGATAACATTTGTATTTATGTCAAAAATATTGACCAAAAATTTAATTAAAAAAAAAGATTGACCGAAAATAATGCATTACTAATTGACTAATTGTATATAAAATTATGATATAATCAAGTTTTGTTAGTCAATATATATTTTTTAATATAATTTATGATATACCAAATCAGTATGATATAGTTTAACATATTTATGTTAAAATACATTACGAACATATTCAAACTAAACTCATTTGTTTTAGTACCCGTAGAATAGCTCAAGTGGTAAGAGTTTGGGGACATACGAATGGGGTAGGGGGAAGTCTAGGGTTCAATCTTTAGCGGGAGCAATTTAAATTTCTGATGTACCAAAAAAAAAAATTGAACACAATTAAAATTTTAATTTTAACCGATGTTTTATATTACAAGTGATAAGTTGTAATAAATAGTTCATAAATCATAATTAAATCTAACATAGAAAATGTTGAAATTGTTTGACTATACGTCAATGATCGAAAATAATCGATTCATTTACTATGTGCAAGTGTGTAAGTTTATGATAATTTTGTCGTTTCGTCTATATGCAGAAAAAATATTGTAATCAATTATATTCTAAAATATATCTTTAAAAATAATTTAGCTTGAACTCAACAATTCTCACTTGTTCATTATTAAAAGTGAAATTTTGATCAAAATATTGCTATAAAAAATTCTATTATAACATCTCATGTAATATAAATTTTAATTACTAAAAATATAAGTAAAAATTATAATTATCGTTATCAAAACAGTAAATTGACAATCATTTCTCGTTGAAAAATAATAATTAATTATATTTGAAATATATACATTGGTATATTGTCATAGAGTAACGATACATTAGTTTTTTTTTTTTATAGTTAAATACATATGAAAGAAAGGGAAAACATTAGCATTTTACAGGTTTTGTCTAACATGTATATATCACTTGATTAAGTTAAAAATAACACTTTAACGAATATGAATTTAATAAAATTTATCGTTAGATTGAAAGTTTATATTATACAAACTATCCATAAAAAATATCAAAATTGAAAATAATTTAATATGTTATCGAAGTCTATTAAGATTAACGGTACATATTCAATAAAAACCTATCATTTTATATAATATTAATAAAGTATTGAATATTTGTCAAAAAAATAGATTACTGAATAGAAATAATTATTTGTAAATTATAAATTCCTTTTTTGACCATTATAAAAAGAGTATTTTAAATTGTATATAAAATAATTGCATAAAATTTTACCAAATTTAAAATCAATATATTAATGATAATTTGTAAAATATTCAATTTGTTCATTTATTTATTTCTATTTTTGTATAGTTGTAATGGGTTGTATAGCATTACCACATGCATGAAATTAGCATGAACATAATACATGCATACCATACTTTTCATCATCATTTTTATCGAAAATGTGTTGGATACAACTGTAAATTATAAATTAGTAAATTAGTAAAAACATTGAATATAAATTACTATTAGAAAAATATATAATACGTTATTAAATTTTAATTTTAACCTTATCATAAAATAGTTTTTAAACTCTTTACCAGAAAAATAAAGTTTTTAAACATATATAGAATTATTTAAAAAATGTACCAAATTAAAAATCAATCTGTATTAATTTATAAAACATGTAAATTATTTTTTTTAATTCTGTTAATTCTTAGATATGGGCTGTCATAGAACTGTACAGCAGTACCACACACATGCATGAAATTGGCATGACCATACTACAAGCATGTCATACCCCCTGTTCTACTTCTATCCTTAGCTTAACGGAGACTTCGTTGGATACGATTTGAAATCCTATATTTCAATTGTTCATGCACGAATATCATATGTTAATAATCATTTTGGTATGATAATCCAGCGGCAATTTGAGTTAATTTTATGTTAACTCATCTAATTTTTAGGTGACATCTTTTCAAATTGTTGATATATACTCCTTCTGTCTCATGTTATAAGCAAAAAATATTTCATTTTATTTGTCCTAAATTATATGATATTTTTGTCCAAAATGTTGTACCATTTAGACGTACAGATTACAAACACATATTGAAGTTGACGTAGACTACAAACACACACTAGAACTAGAAGTACTGAATATGGACAATGGGTTGGTTGATGAGTTAAACTCGTTTCTAATTGAATATCATACCATTAATAAGATCATTCCTTTTGTCGTTAATTTCTTACTATATGTACACAATAATCAAATTGAACACTAATAAATAGCTCAAGTTGGGACCGATCAGTACTCAAGTTTAATAGATCATGAACAATAAGGAATAGTCCAAAACTCAAAATTGGTGACATTTTTTTCACTCTAAAACTTTCAACCGAGTGATGCCAAACCAAAATAAAAAAACAAAAAAAAAACAAACAGCTAACGTGAAAATCGCAGCAAGAAGTGGTAGCCTTACTATTTTAGTGGTTAAAATTGTCAAATTGATAGATATAATATACATTAATGAACGTGAGGGTTAGTGCTGCAATTAACAATAATAACATCCGTCAAAATTTAAAATAAAATAAACATTACTAATAAGATTTTTGTCAGGTACACTCATGAATCAACTAACAAATCTTTCCATCCATCGTGCGTTTCCACTTTCCATAACTTCCTATTATTAATAATACATAAATACTAGTAGCTTTGTGTAAAAAAAATATTAAAAAAATAATACTAGCTATGCATATATTATCTCCGTCTCATTTTATAAGATTCAGTTTAACTAAATACATTATTCATGTGCTTTGTTTTGACCGTATTTTTCTAAAAATATATTAATGTAAATATTATTTTTGTTTCATTACATATTTTCATAATATCAAATTTATATAATTTTTACTAATAGACAATTAAAGATATTCGCAATAAAAATTATGTATTAACAAACATACAATAGTCAATGGAGTCTTATATTTTGAGAGGTAGTACATAGTACGTAGAACGTACCCAAAAAAAAACATAGTATGCAGTATATTATAGAAAATATAAATTGGAAGCAGACAAGATTATTATTATATACAAGTATATACTATCCTTTTGGCGAACAAAATGTTGTATACTATAATGTATTGTACGTATGTATACAAAATACTCCTTAATAGAAGATCACGTGATGTGAGCGTACGTGTGTAGATGATGAGAGTATTGTATTTTTATGTCCTTTTTCTAGAAGATATTACGGTATAAACTATAAGCTATGTTTGGTATCACGGTGATCCACCGTAATTTTGCAGAAGCTACAACTTGTAGCTTTTACAAATCACAGTAAATCACCGTAATTCTGACACATTTATCGTATTACCAAACATACACTAAATTGTGTTCATGGTAGGTCACGTGACACATGCCTTTGTTGTCCATAGAAGATAGGGTAAAGAAAATTGATGTACGTACACATGTATGTATGATGAAATATAGGACATGCATGTTAAGACATGAATGATGACGACCATCCATTAAGGTGATTGTTTGAACGCATTAGATGAAAGTGTGTGGGGGCACAATGGTAGGATGGCAACGAAAAAAGATAGGATCATGTTGATGTTGTTGAGGGTAACGCCCAATTGAGTGAGTCACTGTGTGTGTGTGAGAACATGAGTAGATTTTGCTTCCATTTCCCGCTAGTAAGTGGACCCCACAGCTACTTTGGCGCCAAAATAACCTAAGCACGAACGACACGTGGTTAAAGATGGGACAAGTGTCTTCTTAGGTGGGTGCGTGGAAAGTGCTATTGCCTTTCACTTTTTTCATTTCTTTCGGTTTTCGCTATTCCATTCATTAATCTGATTTGATAAATTTAAAAAAAATAAAATCAAAATAAGATATATATAAATCAAAATACATAGTCCGACGAACACAAGATGTGCTAGAACAGACTGCAAGAATTTATATCAATAAAGTCAGCAGTAAAAAGCAAATACAAATTAGTCCATCTCCATTCAAAGTAATAAATTCAACCACCAACTATGAAAATTAGAAGTTAATCCTATGTTATTAGTCTTCAATCACCGAAAAGAATGCCGTTTAACCTTATCCAACCAAAATAAAATTGAATTGGCCGAATTTTTTGAAGAGACGTTGATTCCTTTTGGTCCATACAACCCAAATACAAACTAGCCAAATAAGCTGCATAAAAGATCTCTTATCCCGACGACCACATACTGAGAAAACAAACTGAAAAAAGTGGGCAGATGGTGTCTGAGGGTCCACCGACGAAAAACCAATCTATGACCTAACCAGCGGAAATAGAGAACCGAAAACATCACAAATAAAAAATAAATGCTGAACCGTCTCAATACCGCCGCAACCTGATACAGTGATGTGCCTCTGATGAAAAAACACCTTGATTAACCAAATTAGTCTTCATTGGTAATTTATCTTACAAAAGCCTCCAAATCAATAAAAACACTTTCAAAAAAATTTATTTGTGCCCGATAAAATCTTCAGCTACGTCTAAAATCACTAGATCTTGAAAAATCAGTAACTAATAAGCACCACCAATTTGATAAAATTAACAATTGATCTAATTTATACTTATTTTTTTGGTTACAAACTAATTTATATATAAAAAATGATATAAAAAAAATAAATTTAGCAATAGTTAATTATTTTCGAATAAAATAACCATAGAAAAATTAAAATAAAAATGATAAATTATTAAAAAAGAAACGTAAGGAAATGTTATTAAACATTTTTTACAATTATTTTCTAAATAAATTCGAAATATGTTTTTGACAAGCAAAGTCTCACTATGTTAATCGATGAAGTGGCTATGAAAATTGAAAATGACAAAATGTGTAATTTACCGCCAGTTGCTGTCACACGCCGTTATTGTCGATGACTTATCTACCATACGCATACTAAGTCTAATGTCACTGTTTTTGTGTTTGTTGGCCCTTTACACACTCATCGTCCATACTCTACACTCTACTTTGGCAAATTGGCGGGACTTCCTTTACACTATATACACACTGTGAGTGGAGTGCTACTATTACCATTCAATTTAGGTTAGGGTTAATTATATATTTGACCTCTTTCGATTATTTTAGATTTTAAATTAGTCTTTGATGTTTAAAATGTTTTAAATTGCTCTCTTATGTTATTGATGTCAATATAAATAGGCGGATCATTTTCATCAAATTTTGAGTTAATTTTCTCCAACTTTACAAATTTTCATCAACCTTAGTTTTAATCATTTGTGTACTTGATATCGGTAAAAGTAAAAATTTGATAAATACTCAATTTAGTTGGAATATCATCTAAGCTTTTCATTTTTTATTTTAAAATAAAATAAAATTGACAAAGACTAAAAATAAAAAACAAATGAGTCTAGAAATCTTAGTTCAATGACCAGACAATGATAAAACCGTTATATAAAAAATCTATGATCATAGTTTGATCATCGGTACTCTATTTTATGTGCGTGAATTTATGATGACTTTGCGATGTTCTCAATATACCAAAATAAAATAAAATAAAAATGAATGATTAAATTTTTAATTTTTTAAAAATTGAATGTGCCATTTTACTTCCACATTTGCCAAAAGTTGTCAATTTTATTTTATTTTGATACAAAACAGTGAAAAACCCATGTCCGGCGCTCTGTGTCTAGCAACCGTCTACTGCGGATGTTAATGTTCATGTGTTTGGCGATCCTCTAACAATCAATTAGAGTTGTGCTTCTCTTCGGCATATGATCAAATAATTTGCACGCATCACTTAAACAACTGCATTTTGCATGAGCATCAAGGAGCCAGATAAGTGCTAAAAATAGTTTCAATGATTTTCCATAGTTTCTGTGTATTTGTTTTTGTAATGCCTTTCATTTTACCTTTCCAAGTCCATCATATTCCAGGATCTAAGTTTCCACCTTGCTTGCTTACTTGAATTTGAATGTGTATCTGTTTTTGCATTACTTGGATTGGAACATTTATGACTACTTGCTTAACTTCTGATTTATTACACGATGATATGATAATGAAAGATTACAATAAGGGCATCATATTAGGCAGAAAAAATTTTAAATTTAAGCATTTCAAAGACTTTACTATAAGATCTTAATCCATGATTAATCCTCTCGTATTAAAAATAGAACACGATGCCAGAATTCGCTCTGAACCGGATTAGTCGGTCCAGTGGACCAGATACTGGTGGTGAATAAAAAAAATAGAACACGATGAGCTTTATTTGAGCTCATCTCTTAGCCCTCTCTAAGATGCTAATAAAAATAACAGAAAACACAAGAGTAAGTTTGAAGTCCCAATTAAGATGAAACAAATGAAATCTAAACTAAATCTTCCAGGTCATAGAGAAATTTTTACCTACAGGGATATTCAATCCCTTCATTCCTGCCATCACTATCTTCTTTTTTCCATCTCCTTGCCCATATAAGTAATTTTGTTCAGTTGTATCAATTTTCAGATTTGATAATGTGCCATCTATCTCTATTGTAGCTGTTGTTCCACTTCCTTTTAATCCCAACACATGTATTGTGTCAATTACCCAACCTTTGTCCAAAGCAAACTTTCCTTCTTGGACTTGTGACCAAACTTTTACACTTCCTTCTTTCACACTTGCATGGAAATCAATATACGTTGAATAGCCATTGCCAAGCTTCATTTCTGGAAGCTCATCATCATCAAGGAATAGATTCCCTTTAGCTTCTCCTTCAGTTGCACCTGCTGGGAATGTCACAACGACGCTGAAGGGTGTCATTCTAGCATCCTTAGATATCAATCCACCCTGTTGCATTGGTAAAATGGTATTCTCATACAAGTGCACATTGACCACATGTAAAGGGGCATCAAGGGTCACATTGGTTCCATCTTTTGAAACAATGACTTGTGTCAAATCAAATAAACTGTACCATGTTCCAGGAGGAAAGAGTGCTTCAACTTCTTTTTTCCCTTGCTCAAGAACAGGAGAAATCATTAGGCTGCTCCCAAGTAAAAATTGGGTGCTGAGACCATAGCATTCAATATAAGTTGGAAATGAGAAGAAAAGAGGCCTGGCAATTGGGGCTCCACTAATATGAGCCTCATAATTTAGGGTGTATAGATATGGGAGGAGCTTATACCTCATCCCTAAAGCATTTCTAGCTGATTCAGCTACTGACTCCCATTGGTAAAGTTCTTGTCTAGGAGAGTAGTAGTTTGCATGATCCCTTGAGAAAGGATAGAAAGCACCAACTTCAATCCACCTATTGCAAAGCTCTTCAGTGGGTTGTGGATAGAAACCACATATATCTGAACCAACCATTGGCACCCCAAATATTCCAAAATTTAGCATAGTAAATATTGAGTATCTCAAGTTCTCCCATGTGCCCTGATTGTCACCTGTCCAATGTGCTGCATATTTACCTGAACCAACATAAGTGGAGCGCGACAAAATAAAAGGTCGTTTTCCTTGAAGCCCCTGAAGGGCCTTATGTGTTGCAATGGTTTGAGAAAAACCATAAATACTATGAGCATCATACTCCAAAACACCATTATAGTGAACAGCACTTGTGGCTATAGTTTTGAAGCCTATAGGAGCTTGTAAGCCTGAAGCATTAATTTTGTAGGGAGGATCATCCCACCGTGTGCTTGTGATGTTTTTGCAATCTAAGCAACATATCCAACCAGGTCCTGTTCCACTCGGGCACACCATTCCTGTAGGAATTGTGCACTTTCCAGAGCAGAAATTTGAAGCTTCGTTCATGTCAATCCATAAGCCATCAACTGGTACGAGTTCATGGAAGCCGCGAATCTCATCACCCCACCAAGAAACTGTTTTTGGATTGAGAAAATCAGGAAAGTACACTGCTCCAGGCCAAACTTGAGCCAAGAAAGGTTCACCCTCATACTTGATAAAAACATCATTAGCCATGCCCCGTTGGTATACACCATAACTGGTGTTAACAGCAATTCCAGGATCAATGATCACAATGTATTTCATGCCAATTTTGTGTATTCTGTCAAGAAAGTTTAAAAGCTTTTGACGTGGATAGTTAATTGGATTGAGTGTGAAGTCTTTGTGTCCATCCATGTGATCATCATCATTCCATATAACATCAAGTGGGATTTTGGCTTTCTTATAATTTTCAACAACATCTTCAACAACAGATAAGTTGTGATAACCCCATCTGCATTGGTGGAATCCTATTTACATAACAGATAGAAATAAGTGAGCATGTTGGTCAAGTACTTCTTTAAACAGACATTATAATTTTTTGAAGTAAACTGTTATATGTATAGTTTTAAACTAGATCTAGAAGCTAAGCATATGGACAATGGTACCACTTGTTATACATGGTCTCAAAGAGACCATGAATTCATTAAAATTAAAACAGATAGAGTTGTCTCTTCTTTCTCCTTCATGAAACAATGGATTAGTTTATCTTGAGCGGTCCTTCCTATTGATATATACTAGTATCCCATAAATCAAGGCTAACCAAATTCACGGGACAATGGCATATTTTTATACATACACAAATGTACTTAGGTTATCTCTTGAAAAATTGTGAGTAATATTTATCTAACAATCAATGAAAATTAGTCACATGAGTAAATTTGCCTATGATACCCACAAACTAAATTTTATTCTACCTACAAATTTGTTTGTGACTCATTTTTATTGGTTGTTGGTTAAACTACGCACAATTTTTTAAGGTGTAATATAGTATCTACTTAGGCAATATTGGTTATTGACAAAGACCCACAAATTGCTCTCACATAACACACATGTCATATAGGCCAAGTCCCTTAGACTTAAAATATTAGTAAAACAAAATATGCTTTATACTTCCAACTTTATGGGTCTGTTTGGCAAAAATAGCTTATAGCTGATGGCTGATAGCTTATAGCTGATGGTTGATAGCTGATGACTTATGACTGATAGCTAATAAACTAATTGAAGTGTTTGGTAAAATTAGCGGTTGGACTGACTGATATATATAAAATGACATAAAAGGACATTATTGATTCATAATTAAATTTATATCAAATTAATATTTAAAATATTAATTATTTAATAATTTAATATAACTTTTGAATATAATTTTATTCTTTGATTTTTTTTTATTTCAGTTTTTTATTTTATGAAAAATTTAAATTTAATAATTTTTATCCCAAATATATAAACGATAAATTAAAAGAACCTTACGTCAAAAAAAATCAAAAACCTGTAACCAAAAAAATTTAAAAGAAAAGGAGATGCATGTATTATAAAAAAAAGATAATCATGTATAGATGTACGGCACGTCTTCGTAAAAAAAAAAATACATGCACAGACACTAAAAAACGTATATAATAAATATGTATGTACAAATAATAATATGGCCTGGGAAATGGAATTATGGCTTGGGAAGTAATAATAATAAATGATAATAAACGTTGATAAACGTTGATAATGAACATTAAGTTCGCGTGAGAATTTGGCCTGGGAAGTTGAAAATATTTTTATTTTATTTAAATCATAATAAATGATCAAGGGTATAATTGAATTTTAGATAAAATAATAGGGGTAAAACGGGAATAAAAAATGACAAGCTATAAGTTATAAGCTAAAACGCTATCTGAAATAGCGTCTGGAAAATAAATTAAAAGTCAGTAAAATAAGCTATAAGCTAATTTTGAAAAACTCTTGCCAAACAGAGCTTTTTATATCATATAAGCTTATAAGCTAAAAGCTATAAGCTATAAGCTCAAAATAATGACTTACCAAACAGACCCTATGTATGGCTCTATGTTTTCATGAGCTCTATCACGAAACAATTAAATTAAAATAAAAGCCAGTTTTCATGGGACCCATCATCATAATCTCAACTATGTTTTTTTATTAGCACAATCCCTGATATTATAACAAGGTAAAAGACTGTTAAATGAGAAAGTATGACCAATTTACATTCTTAAATGCATTTATGTACACCAAGGATATGCGACTGTAATAGCATATACATTAAGAAAATCGTTGAATTCACGTGACCACATAGTTGGAAAAAATTAGTTTCTTTCCCATTATGTAAGGCCTGTTTTTTTTGTTAGTTACATTGATAAAAACTACAGTCCATATCTCATAAGCCCCAGTTTTAATACATATAGTATAAAGGTAAATGGAATACTAACCTATGTGAATACATACAAAATAGAATATTAAATTGCAATAGGCAAAACATTGATGACAGATTGTGAAAAGTGAATCATACCAAAAGCCCAATAAGGCATTGGAGCTGGTCTACCGATGAAGGATGTGTACTGATCAACAACATTCAGAGGTGTGGGTCCTGCAAAGAAGTAAAAATCAAGTACCCCTCCAATAATCTTGTATGTCAGAGAAGTTCCTTTGTAAAACACATCCATTCCATTGCTATTCAACAACAGAACACCATGTGCATAAGGTTTGCCACCTTCATTTCTTAAATCCATGTAAACAGGGTGAGAACCATATAGATCAGTATTGAGATTAATAGCTGATACATCAGTTGTATACAAAGTATAAGGGTCATTTGGATACAACTTTATCCCATGTGGTTGTGTGTTCTCTCCCAAACCATACAAAGAAGCATTTTTGTGCAATTTGGTTGAAATTTCCAAGTATTGGTCTTTGAAAACCAATGGACCAAATGAATCTGACTCATTAGAATTGGTGTCAAATATGGTATCCCCATTGGATTTCCTTTTTACTGCAAAGCTAAACGGGTCTGAAGTGTAACTGAAAACAAGCTCAGAACTTGAATACTCTGAAACTGATAGCGAGTTCTTCTTTAACCTCTTAATGTTCTGCTTCAGAGTTGGTGGTTGCTCTCTTGGTAAAAGATCATAAGGAACCTCCCACCTTTGCTTCTTTGCATCAGTTATGTGTACCCTTAAACGTGTCTCAGTCTCATGCCTGCAAAATCAAAGTATAAGTTTCCAAAAAAGTGAAAATGCATAATAATTTTGTGTATGAGTATGGGAGTATGGCTTACTTGACATAGAAGCGTAGAAGGGGAATGTCAGGACCATATATATCATTCTTCTCTTTAACTTGAAGGAGTCCTGTGATGGCACCATTAGGGGCATCTGCAATAGATATTAAACGATAACCTTGACCAATTTTGGTGGATTTTTGAGAAGTAGCTTGTTCAGCTAAACAATGAAACAAAGTTAGAAGTAGGTAAGAGAGACAAAGAGTGGCTAATGGATTAAGAGAAGCCATAGTAGCACACTGTAGAGTAAGGTAACATGAAAGAGTTCTAATGTATAAATGAGAAGGTAGTACTTTTGTTGTTTTGTGTTGTTTATCTTCTTTTAGAGAGTGAGGAAGTGAATCATAGGATCCATTACCTTACGCGTGACATTGGATTTTGGAGGATCATGTAGCCCGTGAGTGTGTGTGGGCCATTCCACCTTGCATTGCACTCATTTTACTGTGGTAGTTGTGTTGTGTGTGGTAGTAGTGGATGACTGAAAAACAAAATAATCGGAGGCGAGTAGTCACCGAACTAAAGAAATTATCTACAATATTGCACAACTCTTTCAGAATATAATCGATTATTCTTGACCAAAATATCGAGACTTTCAATACACGAGAAATGACAACAAGATTGATAACTCAGGTACTTACTAACTCAAAAGAAAGAAATAAAGGTAGATAGAAAAGGTGTTCTATATTCATGAGTATCTATAACTAGAACGTCAGTTACCCATTGTTTACCAAAGCTTTTTCTATTATTTTATATCAAAAGCAAGCATATTGCCATATCATAGGTTGTTCCTAATATTAAGTTAGGCATATGTATCAAAAAATAAACTAGTTATAGTTATAGAAGCTGGAAGTAAGATGGCTTGGTCAAAATAAATATACAGTGCACCTTAAATCCCATAATACGTAATGAGTCAATGAGAGATTCAAGGGATGTTTTGTTAGCAAGGATTTAGTCAACAAATTAATTTAAAGAAATTTGGAATAGTTGCAGTCTTTAGAATATAACTAGAAAAAATATTTATAAAAATTTCAACAAATTGAGATTAAGCAAAATTCTCCTTTTGCTAATAATAAAATTCATAAAAGAATCACTACACTGCATTTGTTTTTTTTGAAAAGAAAATACCCGTTACATAAAAATAACAGGGGGACAAGCTCCATTTAAAATAATCTCATACTGTTAGCCATTTGATTTTTGAAGCTTTATTCTATAATTGTACAATAGATGCTCTTGGTATTTTTTTTGATACAAAAAGAGGGTGATGCTCTTGTTTTTTTTTTATTATTTAATACTATAAATTTCTATTTACTACTTTGTATAAAAGCTTGTGTGATAAAAGTTTGCACCTAAAAAATTTGGTATAAAGGTTGTGATAAATATAAAGCTTTTTTTATGAGGGTATTATGTTGAGAATTAAAGCTTTTGCTCAAAAGTTGTTATAGATATTTATCACTAATTATATATAAAAAATATATGGTATTGGAAGAGTTGATAACATGACTCTCTCTCTCTTAGGAAGAAAACTTTGGTTTGATTCCTGCTATCATTCATTTGAGAGATAGTCTAGCTTTGATGGAAAAAAAAAATAGATATCGCATTGCCGACTCGAGGATTAGTCATATAATAGATCCAATAATCTCAATGTTATTCAATAATTTTCTTGCTTTATTACACAAAGATAGGATAATGGAAGAAAACAACAGGGGCATAGAAGTTTAAGCCTAACACTTACACTGAGATCCAATAAAGATAACACAATCTAAACTTATGACCCCATCTTCCAAGTAAGAGCAAATCTTTTACCTACAAGGATATTCAAACCCTTCATTCCAACCATCATTGTCTTCTTTTTTCCATTTCCTTGCTTGTACAAGTACTTATGTTCAAATGTACTAATTTTCACCTTTGAGACACCAATTAATGGTTCACCATCTATCTCAATTCTAACTAGTGCGACATTTCCATAATTCAATCCCAACACATTTATTGTGTCAATAACCAAACCTTTATCCAAAGCAAACTTTCCTTCTTGAACTTCTGACCAAATGTTCACAGTTCCTTCTTTGACAGTTGCATGGAAATCAATATAAGTTGAATATCCATTTCCAAGGTTCATATCTGGCATCTCATCATCATCAAGGAACAAATTCCCTTTAGCTTCTCCTTCATTTGTATCAGCGGGAAATGTCACGATGAGGCTAAAAGGTGTCATTCTAGCATCCTTAGATACCATACCACCTTGTTGCATTGGTAGAATAATATTCTGATATAAATGTACATTGATTTCATGCAAGGGTGCATCAAGGGTAACATAGTTTCCATCTTTTGAAACAATGGCTTTTGTCAAATCAAATAAACTGTACCATGTTCCAGGAGGAAATAATGCCTCAACTTCTGTTTTCCCTTGCTCAAGAACAGGAGAAATCATTAGGCCACTTCCAAGTAAGAACTGAGTGTTAAGGCCATAACATTGAATATAATTTGGAAATGAGAAGAAAAGAGGCCTAGCAATTGGGGCTCCACTAATATGAGCCTCATAGTTTAGGGTGTAAAGAAATGGTAGGAGCTTATACCTCATCCCCAAAGCATTTCTAGCTGATTCAGCTACTGATTCCCATTGGTAAAGTTCTTGTCTAGGAGAAATAACACTTGAATGATCCCTTGAGAAAGGATAGAAAGCACCAACTTCAATCCACCTATTACAAAGCTCTTCAGTAGGTGCTGGATAGAAACCACATATATCCGCACCAACCATTGGCATGCCAAATATTCCAAAATTGAGCACAGTAGATATAGAATATCTTAAATCCTCCCATGTTCCTTTGTTGTCACCAGTCCAATGAGCAGCATATTTTCCCGATCCTACATAAGTTGAACGAGACAAAACAAATGGTCGTTTACCTTGAAGTTCATGAAGTGCCTTGTGTGTTGCAATGGCTTCAGAGAAACCAAAAAGACTATGAGCATCATATTCCAACACACCATTATAATGAACTGCACTAGTTGCTATAGTTTTGTAGCCTATTGGAGCCTGTTTTCCTGAAGCATTGATTTTGTAGGGAGGATCATCCCATCTTGTGCTTTTGATGTTTGTACAATCTAAGCAACATGTAGAATTTGGTAATTTTTCTCCTTGAAGTGGACAAAACCTTCCTTTTGGAATAGTACATTTTCCAGTGCAGAAATTTGAAACTTCATTCATGTCAATCCATAAGCCATCAATAGGAACAAGTTCATGGAAGCGACGAATCTCATCGCCCCACCAAGAAACTGTTTTTGGATTGAGAAAATCAGGAAAGTACACTGCTCCTGGCCAAACCATAGCCATGAATGGTTCACCTTCATACTTAATAAAAACATCATTAGCTATACCCCTTTGGTATACACCATAATTGGCATTAACAGCAATTCCAGGATCATTGATCACAATGTATTTCATGCCAATGCTGTGTATTCTCTCCAAAAAGTTTAAAAGCTTTGGAAGTGGATAGTTAATTGGATTGACTGTGAAGTCTTTATGTCCATCCATGTGATCATCATCATTCCATATCACATCAAGTGGAATTTTGGCCTTCTTATAATTCTCAACAACATCTTCTATCACAGATAGGTTGTGATAACCCCATCTGCATTGGTGGAATCCTACAAGTATACCAAATAAAATAAGCCAGTATAACTTTTAAAAAATATAGTTTAACTTATATATATTTAAGATAATTACACATGAACGAAAAACAAACGGACAATATATTTGCTTAATCTATGCGATTCGAGTATTCAACGATGGGACTAGAGGAGACTGACAAATAAATCATACCAAAAGCCCAATAAGGCATCGGAGCTGGTCTACCAATGAAGGATGTGTATTGATCAACAACATTCAGAGGTGTGGATCCTGCAAAGAAGTAAAAGTCAAGTACCCCTCCAATAATCTTGTATGTCAGAGAAGTTCCGTTGTAAAACACATCCATTCCATTACTATTCAACAACAAAACACCATGTGCATATGGTTTTCCACCTTCATTTCTAAGATCCATGTATACAGGATGTGATCCATATAAATCAGAATTAAGATTTACAGCTGATATATCAGTTGTATACAAAGTGTAAGGATCATTAGGATGTAACTTTAATCCATTTGATTGTGTATTTTCTCCTAAACCATACAAAGAAGCATTTTTAGGTAATTTGGTTGTAATTTCCAAATATTGGTCTTTGAAGACTAATGGACCAAATTGGTCTGATTCATTAGAATTGGAGTCAAAAAGAGTATCACCATTGGCCTTTCTTTTCACTTTAAAGCTAAATGGATCAGCAGTGTAACTGAAGACTAGCTCAGAGCTTGAGTACTCTAACACTGATAATGGATTCTTCCTAAACCTCTTATTGTTTTGTTTCAAAGGTGGTGGTTGTTCCCTTGGCAAAAGATTGTAGGGAACCTCCCATCTTTTGTTCTTTGCATCAGTGATTTGTACCCTCAAACGACTCTCAGTCTCGTGCCTACAAGACAAAGAACATGTAGAATTGTTAAGAATTTCACGTTGAATATGATATGTTTAACATGAATAAGAGGAGACATCTCTCATATTACAGATAAGTTGCGTAGAACGAGTTACATTCAATTCAATTCTAAAATTAGAAGAAATAGCAAATGCATAATATATGATGCTAAGTATGTTTGATTTATGCTATGTTTGGTTCGACGTTTGTACATTTTAGAATCACGTATATGTTATTGAAATGATATTTGTACATTCTCAAATTTATCTACAAATGTATACATACAAGCAATTTTGTCAAAGCTATACAAACATAAGTCATTTTATATTTAACTCTAACCGAAATCAATTTTATAATATCCAATCAATCAAAATTAATTTTTGTCGCTGCAAAACAAAACTCACTTACTTGACATAAAAGCGTAGAAGGGGAATGTCAGCACCATAGATATTGTTCTTCTGCTTAACTTGGAGGAACCCAACAAGTGCACCATCAGGGTATTCTTCAATGGATATCAAACGGTAACCTTGACCAATTTTGGAAGAAGAATAGTTGGCTTTTTCAGCCAAACATAGAAGCCAAGTTAGAAGAAAGGAAAAGAGAGTTAAAGCAAGTAATGGCTTAAAAGACACCATAGCTCACTCTAGAGTAAGTGCCTTAATTTGACAACTATTTTTGGGGACTCCTAAGGATTATAAATAGAACTGATGTTAATGTCACTAGCACTTATATCCAAAAATATTTTGTAGTAATTTGTAAAATAGTATTGTAAGTAAATTACTACTAATTTTTTCATTGATTATTGGTCATTGTTTAATTATGATGTTTATGTTATTTGCATGTGATGCTGAATCTTATTTCTTTTGATACAATGCTAACATTGACGTGCTGTCTTCAATTGGTCTCATTATTTTCTCTTGTTTATACACAAGTTGTGAACTTGGTATCTGCCAACAACACTCCTTAAAAAAATATTACAAGTTTCATAATGGTTAGCTAAAATTAGAGTTCTCTCACGGACCAAGATTAAGAAATATTATATTACCAAGTAGTTTATTGACCAAATTTATACACTTAAGTGTGAATAAGTAAAAATTTCATGTTCGAAACCAAACTCTTATATATTAACCTTATTGCAGTTACATATTAAGTTGTATTTTTAGGAACAACTTTCATTGGTTCATATAGTAATGATTTTGTTTTTCTGTAGATATTTAGATATTATCCTTTGAATATATTGAGAATATCGTATTCATATCATATTAAAATACAATTTCTTGAAGACTCCATTGACAACATGAAGTCATACCAAAATAATTCAATTGTTTCCCTCAAATTTTAATGAGTTAAGAAATGTTTTGGGGCCAGTGGCCCTCTTTTGTATCAAAAAATTTTTTGATTTTTGAATCTGCTTAAGAATCTCCAGCTAGCTACTTCAATATATATCTTGATATAAAGACATATCACATATATAATTGAGTTTATTTTTTTCAAGATGTTATTCATGAAAAATATTAAAACAAGGCTTTGTTGTTTTAATTTTTAATATAACAAGTATGCTAAACAAGTTGCATTCATTTTGTTTTGAAGGAAAAATCCAATAAATAAAAGACATTTCAAATAGTTACTTCACTTCGGGCTTTGGCACATACAAAATTAGAAATGAGGACATTAGTACTATTTGTCTCATTGGCCATATTATTATCACTAATCAAAGAAGACCCGCTAATACTGGTCTTTGCTATCTCGTAAAGACAAAAATCTGATGAGAAAAAACAAAACAGAGAGAAAGAAAAAAAAAATGCAGCAACAGGAATAAAGCATAATGTTTCACTTAATCTATCACGCAAGCGACTCAACAATGCCCAACTAAAGAATTCTGATACGTTCATTTATTCACTTTTAAGGGAATGTAATTCTAACTATTAAACTATGTGACAATGTGACAATTTTTTTAACCATACGTAGTCAACTCTACATAGTGTGAATTATGTTAATTTTTCTTCTCAAAATTTTATCAAAGAGTTGTGAAAATAATGTTTGTGTAAGAATTTGGTTATGTAGCAGCAGCTGCCATGAGAACACGGTCACCTTCAAAGGAGCAAAACTTTTCCGCATATATGAGAGCGACTATATAAGATTTGTGTTTGAAGAATGATGTGACTATCAGATTTTAAGCAATTAATGTTAGTGGTTAATTTGAAATATTTAATTACATAAGATACTCCTCCGTCTCAAAATATAAGGGAAAATTGGTCAAAGAAAATTGATCTATTTGATTAAAAATTTAAATTAAATACATTAACTTTTGGTTGACCGATTTTCTTTTGTATTTTGGGACATAGGGTGTATGTTATAGGACCCTTAATAATTTTAAGGCTTCTGATCTCTTCTCTTACTCTAGAAATAATCGGACACCCTTGTCTAAATTTGGAAAACTTGGTATTAACATTTGTTGTTTTAATAATTTGATCTTCTAAAAAAAGGCTAAAGACACTCACACGTCAATAGCGGATCAATTTTATTGTCTTTACCTTCCCACGTATACAAATGACAATCAAACATGATTTGAAAAGATTTAAGACAATTTCAAATGACATTTGATTTCTTGTTACATCTTCTACCACAGACCTTTGTTGTTCTGTGGACAGTGACACTTTCACTATACCATGTACATGTCAATGCCCTCCAAAATAATCAAATACAACAAGATCAAGGGTGTGATTTTTCTCAAGGGAAATGGGTTATTGATGATCCTTACTATCCACTTTATGATGCATCAAGTGATTGTCCTTTCATAGTGCAAGGATTTGATTGTCTAAAAAATGGTAGACCTGATCAAGATTATCTCAAATATAGATGGAAGCCTTCTGCTTGTGATCTTCCAAGGTAGTAATGTTTCATTGTTTCCACTCTCCACTTTTTTCTAATTTTAGATATAATTGTATGTGGAAAGTTGTTTTTATATTTTCAATCAAATCATAAAAAATATATAGTTTTAATCATAGCAACTTTTAAAGTCATACATTTGATTGATTATGGTTTGTTGACACTGTAAATTTTTGTTACACCGTCGCACAATAACTGAAATATTTGAAGAAAAAAATGTATCTAAAAAATGTCACTTTTAGTTTCTAATGTGATTTTAAAACTTTTTTCAATTATATCATTTAATTAATATTATTCTCTATTTTGAATTTATGATAATGTGAATACATCAATATAGTCACTAGGTAGTGACCGGGATTCGAATTCTGATACGTTCATTTATTCACTTTCGAAAAAGTGAAATTTTAACCACTAGACTACTTGACCAATAAAAAGTTAATATTCCATTTCATTTATTTATCATTTTTTCTTAATTTGTATAAAATAGTCAAATGCGATCATGGGATGGAGGAAGTATTTTACATATCAAAATATATGGACAAACTTAATATCTTTACATATATATTTTACTTTTGTTACATGTTGGTTTACAGGTTTGATGGTGGGAAATTCTTGGAGACATATAGAGGGAAGAAGATAACATTTGTAGGAGACTCTATAAGTGACAATATGTGGCAATCACTTACATGTTTGCTTCACATTGCAGTGCCACAATCAAAGTACACATTAACAAGACTATCACAACATCTTTCTATTTTCTTATTTGAGGTAGTTTTCTATAACTCCAATCTTAGATAAAGGAACATTTTGAGCCTTGTTTCATTATTAGTTTAATCTTGGTAACTTTGTTTCATTATTATTGTGTTATAGGAGTATGAAGTTTCAATAATATGGGTGAAAGATGGGTACTTAGTGGATGCTGTTCGTGATTTTGAAAAGGGAAGAATATTAAAACTGGAATCCATAACATCTGTGGACATGTGGAATGGAGATGTTTTGATTTTCAATACCTACCATTGGTGGTTTCACATAGGACAGACTCCAATGTACTAAACATTTTAGTAACATGTTTTTATTTTTAATAAAAACTCTCTCTGTAATACTCATTTTAAGTGAGTGTTAAGAGAGAGTTATTAGATATAAAAGTTAGTTATATTGATTAGTTAATTCTTTCTAACATTGGTCAATAAGTTTTATGTACTCTAATGATAGAAATAACTTATTAGTTTAACTAATTTTTATATCTAATAAGAGTGTTAAACAACATTGCTCTTTAAGATAATTGAAGGGTATGGCTATTAGCTAATGCTTGTATGTTAATCTTCCACAGATACTTTCAAGTGGGAGATCAGATAATGGAAGACATGGATAACATGGAAGCTTTCAAGATGGGGTTAACCACATGGTCTAATTGGGTTGATTCTAACATTGATCCTTCAAAGACCACTGTAATCTTCCAAGGAATTGCTGCTGCACATGCAGGGTAAGTTTAATTTAGATTTAAATATCTTTTTAGTTTTTCTAAATATATCTCTTTTATTTTTAGTTTGATTAGTTACTAATAATGCTTCCTGAATTCTCAAGGGAAAATCACTGTCTGAATCAAACAAAGCCAGATGAAGGATCAAAACCAAGTTATCCTGGTGTAGACATTGTTCAGAGTGTTTTGAGTAACATGAAAAATCATGTTTATTGGCTTGACATTACTTTGCAAACACAACTGAGGATAGATGGTCACCCTTCTATATACACCGACGGAGGCACTTCTTATGAGGACTGCAGTCACTGGTGTTTAGCTGGTGCTCCTGATAATTGGAATGAAATTTTGTATGCTGTTTTACTTGGAAATTAATATCATCATCATCATTTGTAACTCTAGTTTATGTTTTTGTGAATTTGGATTGTAGACATAAAGATAGTGTAACTTCAGGTATTGCATCATTATTAAGCTCAAAGGGTTCTTTCTCTTTAACAGATATTAATTAGATTTTTTATTAATGTTCAGAGAATTAGTTATAACTTATAAGAATATACTGTATTTGAAAAGATGGTATGATGTGTGCAGCATATGCATAATCAAAAGACAAGGATGAATGCAAAACATGTAAATTAATATATGTAAGACAAGGCATGAAAAGGAAACCAAGTACTTCAAATCTGATATTTGATTGAAGCATGCCTACCTTTAATTGACAAATGGAGGGGGAGTTGTTGGCAGATATATTTCTATTGATTTAAATAGAAAAGTGGAGTAAGATGTCTTAAGTAATTGCGATTAAGCTGCAGTTAATTGAATATCAATTGAAGTGCTCAATCATATATTTCAGCAAAATTACAATAGCATTGTGCAACTATTTTGAAACACTTTAAGTAAGCAAACTGATAATATTGATGATGAAGTGCTATTATACCTCAATGACATTGATGAGTGATGAATACATTTTGACCACCTGAGAGTTGTAGACAAAATATCTTAGTCCTACTACATAAGATATAATTTGATCCTAAAACCAAATTAAATGAATAACACATTTTTAGTTCCATGAGTTATTGTACACAACAACCACAGCAATACATTTTGTGCATTAGTCACATGGGAAGGTGGGAAATTTAACCTAGAATTCTAAATGAACAAATAAAATGCATTCATAAATTTTGTAGGACTGAAATTTTTCGTAAGACACTCGCATTCACAGTGGCCTAGAGAACCAGTGCGATACTGAAGTGGTACTCCTTTGATTACAAGCTATAAGTTAAATTAATTCGATAAAAATTATATTAACAAAACTGATTACCTCACGCTGTTGTTGTTTCTTCATCAATCAGCAGCTTCCAAAGGGCCAATCACCGCCTCACATGTCTTCCCCTGCCAACTGAACACTCCACAAAAAGAATCGAACGACAATCCTCAGCAACAACTGGAAATTGGGCACCGTTGCCTTCGCATCCGAAAGGCCATTGAGGTTGGATAAAATGTTGATGTGATCCAGGGAGATGGTGATGCAGTGTGCTTCCTTTCTCTTCAATTTTCCCTGTTTTTGCATGCATATCAACCAAGGCATTTGTAGAAAATTGATCCAAACCATGTCCAAGCTTCATTAAAAGCCCATGAACCATCATTTTGAGACCTACATCTCGCAATCCAGAACAGGCATTCAATATAATCGAAAGGCTAAACTCGTTAGGTCTTACTTCGCTCACAACCGTTCGTTTAAACAAATCAACAGCTTCAGTTAAGAAATCAATTTTCACGTGACAAGAAAACAAGACATTCCACGAAACAACGCTTGGGTCCGCAATCACACTAAACAATTTCTTAGAATCACCAAACTGCCCGCATTTGGCATACATATCAACTAAAGTGTTGGATAAAAATGCCTCAGATTCAAACCCTGATACCACAGTCATGGCATGAACCTTTTTTCCCATATTCAAATCTTTCTTGTTTGAGCATGCTTTGAGAACACTTGGAATGTAAACTCATTACACTTAACACCCAACATAAGCATTTCATTGAATGCCAATAAGGCCTCTTTATGAAACCCATTTTGCACATACAGAGATATCTGACTTGGTTCAGTACTTTGATCAAGCAGGTTGTGGGCATATCCAAAACGACGAAAATTGGAATAAAGTGTTACAGTAACAAACGGTTTCTGAGACTTGGGTGGCGGGAAAATCCAATTCTTTAATATATTATTTTTGATACATAAATGAAATGAATGATAAAATTATTATAAACTCACATATAAAAAGAGGATCGGAGATAGAACCTCATGAAATCCGGCCTAACAATTTTGTCAATTTCTATTGGTCGAACTAATAGAGTGATAACCATAAGCATCGAACCAACCCCAACTAAGTTTTTGCTTGTCAATCATAAATGTATTCAGAAATGGGATTGTGCAAATTTAAGTTTGGTATTTCAAATTGGTTTAAACAATCAATTTATCCATGTAAGTTGGCATATTTTTTAATTTTTAATCTCTTTATAATATTGTTTATGAAATTCATCTTTAAATGTTAAAATTATTTGGTTTTAATCTCTAAAGCTAAATTCTGCAGAAAAATTCAACAGAAAACTTGCGAATTTTCCCACAGATTTTAATTTTATAACTAAAATCAAAATAATTTTAATATTCATGGATTAATAGCATAAAATAAAACATAGAGAAAATAAAACAAAAACTACGCAAACTTAAAAAGATTAATCGAAATTCGATCCTCTTTACTTTATATGTATGAGTCTATAATAATTTTTTATTTTGTCTATGTACAAATAAAAAATTGATTTTAACTTGAAGCTCAAAATTGAAGCTTTGATTAAAAATTTGAATTCTATACTCATATACAAATGTACTCAAAATTAATTCTCTCTAGATCATTTTTTGCCACGACAGACTTTCGTTTGAATTTTTCCACTAACCAAAATTTAGTTGTGCAAAGTCGTGTAATTTGGTATAGCCTACTTTCCTAAAATAATAAATAGGCATGGTTTAGGTTAAAATAGTAAATAAATTATATAATGATATTATAAGTAGACATGCCAAAGAGTAGGAATGTATTTTGCCTTCTCCAAACTTTCTTTTTTGTACTTTTTTGTACGTAAACAAAATAATAAGTTGAAACATTTAAAATTTCACACGCATAAAATGTAGAAATTAAAATTAAATCCTTGACTATAGACGTCTAACTTAACCAATTTAATATTTTTTGTCAATTAAACTTAAATTTTTAAACTTTTTTTTTTTTGACAAAAAATTTTTAAACTCTTTATCAATACATATATCGGTAAATTACAAGTCACATTCAAGATAATAAAATATTATTAGAATTGTATATTTGTATGATTAAATTACGAGATGGTTACCTATCATGTTTTTATTTGTTTAAACAAACTGAATTCATCTATTCTATAACTTCACAACAAGTATGTGCTCTATCTAATTGAAGAAGTGTGAATTAACAATTACTCAATTACACACACGTACGTTGCTATGTAGCCAAGTTTGGTTAGACAAGACAAATGCAAATGCTCTAATCAAATATGCTTTCTTTAGTACGACTTTGCCAAAATCTCTAATTTTCTCCATGTGACACAACAAATTAAAGTAACATTAATTTGATGAGAAAATTTAGTTAATGAATCAAAGTCAAGTATAAAGATAAATATATGCCATCTTAGCTTATGCCGTAGGACCATAAGTTAAAGCTAAAAATAGGCAAAGGTGAGTGGGCGGCGTGTATGTGAGCTTTGTCCTTTATTGCATTTGCATAGATAGATAAACATGGATATTGGAATTGATTGGGTTAGGCCATCACTTTGTTAGGTTCCAAAATTATTTATCTCGTGCATGATAGAAGCACATACACGATTTCATGGAGAAAGAAAAAAAAATAAAAGACAAATATTAAACAGTATCTCCGAGATATTGGTTAAACATATAAATAAATAAAAATTATTTTAAAATTTGTACATTTAATACATCAAAACTGTAAAAAACATATTTATTTTATCTTATATTTCTATTTTTAATATGTTTAACAAGTGCCCGGAGGTCATGTTTAACATGACCTAAAAATAAAAGATTGATTGATGGGAATATCTTTGCTGTTGGATGCGTGGGGTTAGGGGAAAAAATAGAAAGGGACCCTTTTTTTGTGCAAAATAATTCCATAGCAAGGAACATATGTGTACGAAAAGAAGAGGACCAAACATCGCCAATTAAGAATCAAGCTTTATATTAGAACTTTTATATTGGTTAGAGATATGTTATCGATAGTCTTTTTAAAGATAGTACAAATTTCAACTCTTAAATTAGTTTTTGTGATTGAATACTCTCTGTTGAATTAGTATAAATCCTCAAATCATCAGCTAATAACAGAAAACTTAAACTACCTAAACATAATTCATAAAATTTCAATTCAAGCTCATAATCACACCCCATATTTACAAGTATATCTGCACCAAAGTTAGCTTCACTTGTACAAAAAATTAGATTCAACTGTGTAAATGGTTGGCTCCTCGCAATTGTTTTTGGAACAAAACTTTGTTTCTCAAAATAAAAATCAAATATGAAAACTATACTCTCATTCTATAAAAAATTCAAAACTCCTTAAACTCTTGTTAATTTGAGCACTGAAATGTCTTCGCAGCCGTGGAGAATAATTGCATTTGGCCACACACGTACAACACAACACCTACTCAGATATCTGTCATAGATAAATCACTTATGAAAAATGACGTCACAATTGATAATATACATATTGTGTGTGGATTTTTTTTTTTTCATTTTTACTCAACAAATTTCACTCTTTGAAATTGACTGCTTATTAATTTTAGGGTACGTTTAGTTTAACTTTAGATATAATTGATTTTGGTAAAATTGTTTTTATTAGAATTGAGTTTAATAGAATTGATTTATGTTTAGATGCATTCAACTAAAAGTGAGTTGAATAGTAAATATCAGTATAAAAATCAATTTTAAAACTTCAAGTAGAATCAAGTTTAGATGCAGATTCAATTCTACTTTATTTAAACTAAATATGTCAGAATCAATTCTACATTCTACATGTTCAGTCCTACATACACGTAAATAACATTATTTTTCTTCTCGAATGACAAAGATAGAGATAATTTGACTTGTTGCATTCTTATGTTTCCTGCCGTGGTTTAGGTGTGATTCCAGTTAAAGAGAAGAAGGTGGTCCAACGATGATCAATACTATTATTTTTCTTCTGGAATGACAAAGATAGAGATAAGGAAAAGACTTAACAATAATAAATAAATAAAGTAATTATTTGGAAAAAAAAGTTTGAAATATGTTTTTGTCCTATAAAATTCAGATTTTTTAACTTTAGTTTTTACTTAATTTTTATTATAATTTTAATCGCTGTAAAAATTTCTTGCATGCAGTTTTAGTCTTTACTCCTTACCAACACTATATTTATTTTAATATAATTAAGCTCTTAAACTTTTGAATGATTTTTTATAGCATATTTAAAATATCATATAAAGTTTATTTACTAAAATTTATAATTTTTTAACAATATATTAATTAAATATGAATTTTTTAAACGGCAAAAATTTAAGATAAAGGTAACAAAAATTGTGACCTAAGAATCAAATTTTTTAGAGAAACTTTTTTTTTTATGTTCTTAACATACTTTTGAAAAATCATTCAAAGTTACACGTTGATTTAGCACCGAGGACAAAAACTAAGTAAATAATAATTTTGTAAGAACTATACATTTAATAAAAAAATAAACAGGGATTAAACTTAGAAGGTCACTATTTTATAACGACTAATAGATAGCATATTTAATCTTTTATTTTATTCCACAATTTTAAAATTTATTTTCATCTCAATTAATTTTAATGAAAAAATAATTTTGTTTAAACTCTTATATATTTGTCATTCTAAAGCAGGGCATGTAAATCCACTATCTTAGGTCTCAATTTTTTGAGGGCCTCAATGTTTTTAAGGCCTAACACAGTAACATGCATATAATGAGTTAAGTAGTTTTGCTGCAATATGCAAGGTTATACAATTTTAGCTGGTATTTGTTTAAAAAAAAAAATAGCTGGTATAATGACATGGCATGTACACATATTTTGCATTAAAAAAATCTTAAATTTTATGTTGGCAAGATTTCACATTATTAAAATAAGTCATATCAATATTTTTAGATCGAAATATTACGATAAATTGATAAATGCAAAAGATGATAAAGTTAAGAGTCAAAATTGTTCATTTTAAATTTAAAGACTAAAATCGTATAATTATAAAATTTAAAAGATTAAAAATACAATTAAACCAACAATATTTTAAAGTTTTGATGTTAATTAATTGAATAATTATAGCACATGATGTAGTGATTTAACTGTTTAAAAATGAGAACAACATCATGTGGTGGATTATGGCTAACTAAGATGAGGTGTCTCCCACTCACTACCACCGTGGGCCAAGCTTGATAGATATTTGAGATTGGCAGCAAGTACTTCCTTCATGTATCTTCTCCATCTCATTCACGTGGTGGTTGAGATATCTCATCTACCATTCAAGTTCTACCTTAATTAAATTATTTAATCGATAAAATTTGGGTTATGCTAACTAGTGCACCCCATGCACTAGTTAAGAATACAAAAAAAGTAAGTTTTACATTGAAAATAATATTTTTTAACTTTTGCAAACATTGATTACACAAGTTTCAATACAATAATACTATATTGAGGTTTCTTAACTAGTGCATGGGGTGCACTAGTTAACTTTTTCCATAAAATTTAAATACTTCATCATGTGGAGTACTCCCTCCCCTCCGTAGCATTATATAAGTACCCTTGACTAAAATTATTCTTTATTTGTATGTATAAAAATTTGACTTTTTATATTTCAATGCAACTTAATAGTAATAATTAAGGATATGTGTAAGTAAAAAATTAATAAATGTACCTAATAAATTGTAAAGGGACTTATATTTTAGGACTAAACTTTTTATAAGAGAGTGTTTATATAATGGGACGGAAGAAAGTATATACTAATACTAGTACTAGTACAACACTAACGTCGCTAGCTTTTATTTGGTGAAGATCGTCTAAGCTAAAATCAACAACTTTTTTATTTTTACTCAAGCAATTCAACTATAGTTTTCTTTCTAGCATAGCAAATCAACAAGTTAATTTGCGTGTTATTGTAATAAATTAAATGCTTAATTAGACTTTTACCCCTTCAAGTATTGTATTGTTCCGTTTTAACCTTCATATTTATCTCGTCTCTAATTTTAAGTTTTTAATTTCTATTTCTCAAATTTATGTTAAGATTTTTGGTCAAGACTAGAATATCGACCACAGAACGCAGTGATTATTTCTCTTTCTAGATTGAAGGCAACTCAAAAATGTGATAGCAAATATTTAAAATTGTTCCGTATTCAAGACGAAGATTGAACTCCCAGTTAAAGAATGATAAATCCTAACCACTTAATCACATCTTCTAAATTAATTTATGTTTGAGGTTTACGTGTGACATAATTCATGAAATTTTTATTTCAAATTAAAAGAGGACTCTCAAATTACAAATAGAAACAATATAGAGGACTAAAATCGATCATAGAATAAAATAGAAGTCAACATCGAACAATTAAAATACTTTGGAGACAAAAAATACAGCTTAAATTTAAATTTAACAAAGACACATATCGAACAAACTAATAATGTCTCACTTTCTAACTACAGTGGTAATAGATCAAGACGGTAGATATACGTGCCTACAGTTTAGTCTTCAATAAGTTTGGATCAGATCATTTTTTGAAAAAATGGTATACTAAGTTAAGACTATTTCTTGTCAAAAAAAAAAAGTTAAGACTATTTCATTTTCATAAATACATCAGGTTAAAAATGTCATGTTAAATTTATATAATCTTATAAAATTGACTTGTAAATAAATACTATATACCCTAAATACTAGTAATTTTATTATTCCCTCTATCCCAAAACTTTTGTCTTTTAGACCTTTGTATGTGATTTAAGAAATAATAAAAATTGATAAATTAAGTCTTTTTAACCCTTACTTTATTAAGAGGATAAAAATTAGTTAATAAATGTTTTAATTTTTGTAATGGTACAAATTAAGTGGTAAATCATCATTAATTGTAAAAAATTTTGAGTATAACCAAAGTTTTATGATAAAACTAAAAAGTTAAAAGGACCAAAGTTTTATGACGAATAAATCACTGCATATATTAATGGTAGCGTGAACAAACGCATTACGCGTTAGTATGTCTAATGTATAACTTGATTGAAAAAGACTTATTTGATAGACAAAAAAGCAAATTGGATAATAATTTTGCTATTTTAAAAAATCCAATGACGAGGTTAACGAATAATCCCAAATTAAATAATGAATAGACCCACTTATTCATTTTAAAAATAGAATTTTTAATCATTAAATTATTTGACCAAAAAAAAAAAATACCGTAATGAACAAGTTTATTCAAAAATATCTTTATTTGAAGGAAAATGCTAAACAGTGTTCCTGGAGCACTAGTTAAGCTTCTTATAAAAGAAATTCTGTTTTAAAATTTGTGCATTCAATACAAATATTTTAAATGATTTTTTTTACACTTATTTGAATGAACTGATTTTTCTTACACATATTTGAATGACTGTAATGACATCATATGAATATTTTAAAATCTAGACTGTATTTATTATTTAAAATTTAACCACTTAAATCTACATAAAATATTTCAAGTGTAATATCAAAAATTCAGATTTTAACACATACAAATTTTTTTGTCAAAAAAAAAAACACATACAAATTTTAAATTGTGTTATGATTAATTAAAATAAAAAGTGTAATAACCTTTTTAAACGGGTTGAGTTCGTATGATCATACGCTTGAAATTATAAATTTGTTATCTGGATCAAACAATTTCAAATTTAAATGAGTTTGTTCGAAATGCACTTAAACTTAAACAAACTCGAGTAAAATGTCAATTAAGTTGATTAAAAATCACCAAGTTGACTATCATCAAACTCGTGTACATCATCCTTAATGTATATTTTTAATTTAAATGTAAAGAGACTCTATGAGTATGTTATGTCTTTTTTTTGTCAAACAATTTAGTGGTTAAAATTTTACTTATAAAATAAAATAAATAAATAGATATACTAGAATTTAAACTCCAATCTTTATATTTTATATATAATATCTCTATCAACTTAATTAAACTCGTGGAGATAAGTGAAAAAGGAGATAAGTGTATCTGGATCCCCCATTGATTGAGGCATCGATAGTGGGCAACATTATCACAATGGTTTTAAATGCAAACATTATTGACGTTCACAACACTCCACTTATATCCATCCATTCTTTTTTTTCCCTTTCTTGCTTGTTGCCCATTCCAATCAACCAGAATTTGGAATTGTTAATGCGGTTTTCAAGTCTAATCAAATCTTATTCCATTCAATAACATCCAACCAATAAAAACACTAAATAAACCACAACCCATTCAAATTTCACATTCCTAAAACGCCCTCATACTAACCCTTCTTTATTTGATTTTTCATTTCAAACCAACCAAAGAAAAGAAACACGAGGTGGTGAATAAAGCATCAAAGTCTTGATTGACTAGGCTTGTGGGTCCCTGGCCAACTGACCCGGACTCCAACTTAAAATTCAACTCAATTGAATAATAAATTAAAAAAGGAAAAGCAGCCACTCATTTTTCGTTTTTCTTTTTTAAAAAAGCTAAGGTCCGTGAACTTAGTTCAATTGGTAGGACATTGCATTTCATATGTAGTGGACCGTGATTTGAACTCTGGTCATCTCACTTATCCAAATTATGGGTGGATTTTCTAGCCGCTAGGCTACTTGACAAAAAATAATAATAATAATAATAATAATATAAGCTTATAATTTATACTTTGCTTATAAGTTTTTTATGAAAAAATAGACATGTTTGATAACATTTTTTTTATGTAAATTTATACTTCCTCCGGTCCTTAATATAAGAAGAAATTTACTTTTTAGATACATAGAATGTTTGATGTATCTAGTTCATAACATAGTCTAGATACATCAAACATTCTATGTATCTAAAAAACAATTTCTTCTTATAATAAAGACCGGAGGGAGTAGTTTATTTTAACTAGCTTTTAGCTTATTTTGATAAGCTAAATCAATTAACTTATTAGTTTATAACTTTTAATTTATTACTTTTTATTTTAATTTTACCTCTATCATCTTACTTAAAAATAATTAAAATTATATATATATATTAATACCATTTCATATTAATAAATCAATTCAACCACCAATTTTACAACTAATGCATTTAAAAACTATATTAATAATTGTTAACGTCCACAAATTATAACCCAGAAAATAAAAAATGTCAACAACTGTTCAGATAGGAGCTAATTAACGAAATTCAAATATTTATTTTATGTGTATAAATTTTTAATTATTTATTATTTTGTCTAATAATCTCTCTTAATTAAGTGTCGGTGATTCGATCATTGTCTTGAGTACGGAACAATTTTAAATTTTTAAAAAAGTTATCATGTTCTTTAAAGTATCTTCAATTTAACAAGAGGAATAGTCACTCTATTATGCGATAGATACTATGATCTCGAAAAAAAATCTAATAAAATAATAAGTATCACATGTTTGCCGTTTAAAACCAAAAATAGGAAAACTGAAAAAAGTGAAAACAAAAGGAATCCAGAAACATGAAAACAAAAAGGCAAAGAAAAAAAATCAATGTGTGTGATGGGCTAAGAATTCGGTCCCACGCGCCTGCACGTCAGCATCATTACACTCTCTTCCTTCTTTCTCTCTCCATTGTCCCCCTTATATATAAATCCAACGAGTTCTCTCTTCTTACCACCGTGTCAACTCTTGTTCAAACCTTTTTACACCACCAAACAAAACGCCACCGTTTTGCGCTCTTTTCATTTTCCTTTATTATATTCTTTTTTATTTTTAATTAAAAATGGCCGATGATAACACTTCCAAGAAACGGTTACGTGATGACTCGTACGAGTCAGAACATGAATCGTCCGAGGCTAAGCGACTCAGAGACGATTTACTTGATTTCTTGAACGATTCCGATCCAACTCCTTCGACTCAAGATCTTGACTCTGTCATGAAAAGCTTACAAGAGGAGATCTCTGC
The DNA here is from genome assembly GCA_951804385.1 of Trifolium dubium. Taxonomy (NCBI): domain Eukaryota; kingdom Viridiplantae; phylum Streptophyta; class Magnoliopsida; order Fabales; family Fabaceae; genus Trifolium; species Trifolium dubium. The sequence continues at coordinate 57,623,422 of OX638064.1, forward strand.
GTCTTCCTCTCCTATTTCTACTTCCCTCCACGTGAAGTCAGATTCCGGCGAGTCTCATGCTCAGATCGGATATCTTCTCGAGGCTTCCGATGATGAACTCGGTCTTCCACCACCGGGATATGAATATCCATCGGTTCATGAAGAAAAGAAAGATGAAACTGAGTTGAGCCGAGTTTTGTCTGACTCGTCTGGAATCGGTGAGTTATGGGAGTTTGAGAATCAGATACCGAGTTATGACTCGTTTGATTTAGGAACTGGATTTGGAAGTTATGGTTATGAAAATACGAATACTGATTACGTTGCTTTTGATGGAATTTTCAACCATTCGGATGATTTTTCCGATCCGTGGCGGCACGGAACCTTGCCGGCGGCACAATAGAAATCATGAAAGAAAGATAAAATAAAATCAAAAAAAAAGGGAAATGATAATTTTCCTAAATTAATTGTCTAATGAAATTTTAATTTCTTAGGCATGTAAATCTTTTTTATTTTCTCCTCTATATCACTTTTTTGTTCCCTTTTTTTTTTCTGGATAAAAGGGAATTATAGGATATAAATTATAAAATGATGATATGAAGATGTGAATCATGGAACATGTGTTCAGACATGGTGATGCAAACTTTCTTATTTATTAATTTCTTCATGAAATTTAAAATTATTAATACTTTTATTTGAAATTATATGTAAAGGGCATAAAATTAAAATAAGCTAAAGAATGTATGAAATTATAATTTATAGTAGATCTAATGTATGATTTTGGATCAAAGATTTGATGCAGTTAATATGAGATGATAGTAAAGATTAATTTTTTTTTTGTCAATAAGTTTAACCATTAATTTGATATCAAATGGCCGGGATTGATTAAGTTAATATCTTTTTAAGTTGAATTAGAGACATTTTATAAGATGAGATAGCTGACCGTTTGATTCAGAGATTTATAATTTTTCTATATTCAATGTGATGATCGGATTTTTAACCTTTAATTAAGAAATGAAGAGTTAAATCGCTCAACTACATCGTTGAACTCCATATTATTTGAATGGATATATAAAATGAAATTAAAAAATAGAAATAATATTAATAATTTTTTTTTTAATATTGTTGATAAAGATATTGCATATTATATTTAGAGATTGGAGTATAAGCTAAAACTCTTCTATCTACATGTTTTACAAAGCTAGTTATGTGCTGCAATTTCTTGTCATCTGACCATCAAGAATATAATGGTAATTGAGAAATGGAGTAGTTTTTTGATCAATAATGGGAGGCCTTCGGCTTTTGGGCAGCAGTTCAATTGACTAAGGAGCAAAAACTCACTCATGTCAATTTCTTTTAGTTGACATCAAGTATCTTCTGTCGAATATAGTCAGTAATTCTTTGTTAAATTGAATTTAACTTAAAGAATAAGACGGTTATAAAAATTTAATGAAATATCGACACTTGATTAAAAGATTATAAGCCTTAATCGCTTAATTATACTTCTTGAGTTGCATTTATTTTTTGGCATCACACTACTAGTTACTCCAAATATGTTAGTAAATGATTTTAACACTTGCATCGATTACACGAATCTAGTCCATTTTAAAGGGCAACATTTATTATCAATTGTATGAAACATTGAAACGTATGTTAATTGATTACACGAATCTAATCAGACGATTCTTGCTTTGATGGAGATAGATTGGACGGTTCATGTTCATGCTCTTAGGGAAGCTAATATGTGTGCCAATTTTCTTGCTAAGTATGGTGTATCACAATGCTCGGGGTGGAAAATCTAGGACTAAGTGCCTCCACTGATGGGCTCGATATTGCTCAAAGATAGTCCATGTGTTAATCCAAAGTTGATGTTGTAGTTTGCTTTATTTTTATCTCCAGCACCAATTTTTTTTTGAAGTACGAGCTTTTTTTTTTGCTCCAGTAGACTAGTGACTTGAAATTCCACTTTTAAAGTAGAGAAGTGGGATGATCGGGGTTCGAACCCCTATCCTCTGCATATATAATGTGATTTCCAACAAAATAAGCTAAACTCATGGAACATAAAGGGTGCGTTTGATCTGTTAAAAAATAAGGTACTGGACAGGACAACTTCTGTTGTACTGTGGTTGATTTTAAAACTGCTGCTGAGACTGGACAAACTGGGAGTCAAGAGACTGGACAAAATCAGATATTCTTGTCCCCCACAGAACTATGGGACAACTTTTTGTCCTCAGCACAACTTGTCTAAATCAGCAAAATAACATATTTTTCATCAAGTATCAAACAAAACAAAATTTGTTCAATACTATAAATATTTGTCCTGTGCTGTTCTTCCTTGTGCTGTCCTGTACTGTTCTGTGCAGTACTTTTATTTTGCAGATCAAACAGACCCAAAAGGATAAAGAATCAACCGCCATGACGCATTAAACATGTAAATACGAGTTAATTTAATGGTTAAATTTTATCCTTACAAGTTCATGGTATCAAGCATATTCTCTATGAACAGCTATAAAATTATTATTGATATTGTTAATTAATAAAAAAATTATTTCCTAAATTATTTTGTAGATTCAAATCATTTGTACTCGTTTTTTTTGTAAGGCCAAATCATTTGTACTTAATATTTCAAAATTGTGGGTCATGAAAAATAGGTGTGAGTACACACATGTAACATGCTATAAACGTGAAAGGATATGTGTGTCTCCTTGGTCTCTCAATCGTGTTTTCTTTCTTTAAAAAATTAAGACAATTGCCCAGAAAATTGGTTATTATAAAAATTAAACCTGCCGTGTACATTTGAAATTTTTTCTATAGATATGTGTTGTCTCCTAATATTAATTTTACTCATTTGAACTTCAATTACGGACCTCTAATTCTTTAATTTTAGTTCAACTAATTTAATCATTGAACTATTCATCCCTCATTAATTATTTTGAAGTTCTTTATGAGTAAAATAATGTTTTGACTAAAAATATAAGTTTTTTTTTTTTTTGACAAAAAGTTATTTTATTAAAAAATCATAAATTCAATAGAATAACATGTTTTTTAAGAAATATGCTTAATCCAATCAACAATAAAATAATATTTGAAATCATTGATGTATTAAGTGTGAGATAAGTCTCGAATTAAATGAAAAAATAGATTTTCTTGAAGCAAAAAAATAATAAATTGTTGAATAATATTTTTTGGTTGAAACCGGGGTATCCACTGTCAAATGCTCGTTGGATTGGAGGTAACTCGATGAATGAGATAGCTGGTCTAAAGATTTAAAGCTGCACTATACTCAAGGTGATGATCAAATCATTGACCCTTAGTTAAAGAAGAATGAGCCTCAGCCACACCCCTTGGGTTGATTGTTGAATAATATATAAGTGTGTATTTTTTTTTTTAACTTTTTTTAGTATTAGTGGGTATAAAAAATTTATACATCTAACATTTGAAGATTTTGAGCAAATGTTTGGTATTCAAAACTTCATCTGTGTTGTTATTTTTAAGTAAATGTGTTAATTCACATCAATGTAACCACTCACACTCCTTACGGTGACGCTAGAAATGGAAACAAGAGTAGTCATGGTGTTGGAGTTTAATATTGAAGAGTATTACGCTTGAGTGGAAGAATGTTGATGTATAAAGTAACATAAATATTTTACATTAGATGAAAAAGTATATGTTGAGCATTATTTAGATTAACAATACCCTTTTTTATACTTTTTATTGATTAAATACCGTGTTTTTTTATATATGGATAATATAACAAAATTATTAAAAATTCACATACACAGTAAAAGAATTGGAGTTGATATCGAGCTTAATAGTTTTAATATTTTTTGTCAGTTACAATATGACTTCTTGAAAAACACTATATTTATTAAATCACTGTGATAGTTTTTTTTTTTTATGGGAAAATCACTATATTTTGTAATGTTAATGTCTAATATACGTCATAACAATTGTGATTATTTATATTTTATTTCGTCGATAGCAATTTGAGAAGGAGACGATTAAGCCCATCTAAAATTGGATCAGGCCGAAGGGAGTCCCACTCAGGGAAGTAATTTTTGCACCCCCACTTGTTGTCTAACATATGTCACCCCTCGGTTATAATCAAACACAAATATAGCTCACATTTTTTTTCTTTTTTTTTTTGGATAGAAAAAGAGGGCTAATAATGCCCAAAAAAGAAAAACTACTAAGTTATATGGATAATCGCAGGCATTGAAGTTTAAAAAATGTAATAAAAAAAATGATTTGAAATATTATTAGAAGAAATTTCCATAACACACGAGTGTTAAAAGAATCTAGATATAAGTTAAAGTTAGTAGGCCAATCAATACTTCTGCCAAGTTTGATTGAGATGCACATATCAATTCAAATTTAGAAATTATTATATGCGACACACCAAAAGTTTGAGGATTGTCATTGATTATAACTTTCCGATTTTTAGACTAAAAACTAATCTCCATTTCTCATTATTACATATTAGGTCCACTTTTATGATGCACAACTAGATCAACAAAGATTGATTATTGGTTTAAGTTAATCATAATTAAATTTGGTTAAATTTTTTAGCTTTTGAGTGAAGTGAAACGTAATATAACATTTACATTCTTGCTGGATATTTTTATCCGAAAGTAGTAGTAAAATTTTCCACGTTTATTTTTTTCTTCTTATTTTCCTATATTTTAAAATATCTACTCTTTTTTTCCATTTTAATTAACAAATGAGATTTTGACATTGAACAATATCGCTGAAGAAAATTCACATCCGCCATAACTCAACAAGATTGACCAAGACCTCCCTCTCCGGCTAGAACAAAACCTAAAAATTTAGCTCAATTGAGATTTCAGAGAAGCATAATATCATAAGAGATGATCCAAAGCCGCCACAACGTCATCGAAGAAAATTCAAACCCTTCATAACCTAAAGGTTAGATCGAGTGAGATTTAACTGGAACAAAATGTCATCGGAGAGAATCCAAAATTGTAACAAAATAGGTAACTCGATTGAAATTTTTACAGAACATTATATTTTCAGAGAGAATCCAAATCCATATTTATAATCATCAAAATTAGTACGATAAAACATAACATCTTCAGAAAAAATTCAACAAATCCATCACAACCGAAAAATTAACTCAATTGAGACTTCAATACGCCACAAAGACATAATCTCATCGTAACAATGTCATCGAATAAAATTCAAATCCATCAAATCCATCTATTAATACCTCACTCTTCTATTAGTACAATCATCACACACAAAAATCTAGCTCACTCTCCAATTGTAATAATACTCAAAACTAATCCTCATCTCTGGATATTACACGTTAGGCCCACATACCCCGATCCACTGTCTAGATCAACACTAGATAACAATCGAAGCGGCGCGTATATCCAAATCTCGTAATCACGCGTGATGATCGCAACTTAACTACTACGAACATAAAACTACTACTAGCATATTTTTTGGGTATATCTTGTTTTATAAATCGTAGAGAGAGATTTTGGGTCACACTCTCGCTTTTTCTTCTTCCCTTTATCCGTCGTCGTTTTGGTCTGCGGATCCCAACCGCGCCGTCGCGAATTTCGAAGCTGTTCGTTGCGGCGATCCAATATTTGATTACCAGTAACTAAGATGAAGGTTTTCGTCAAGACTCTTAAAGGAACTCACTTCGAAATCGAAGTCACGCCACAAGACTCGGTATTCCCCTAACTCAATTTGATTTCGTTTTCAATTTCAGTTTTTCTATTTGTTTTGAGAATTGCGTTTTGTTATTTGATTTATTGCTTTTCCGATGTGCGAGATCACTGAATTTTATTGTAAGTTAGGGTTTAGTGTTAATTATTGACTTTTGTTGTTGATTTGAATTTTTTGATAATTGAACTTGAAATTCAGCTTTTCTAAGTGATAATTTCGACGTGATAACTTCGATGTGGAATTCTCTGGTTAAGTGTTTGTTGTTGCTGCTGATGCTTGTGTGGATTCTGATTTTATGTGAAATTTCTTGTTAAGTTTGGGGTTATTGGCACATGATTGCTAATAAGTTCCACATTGACACTGTTTGGGTCATAGTTTACTAGGAATACCAATTTTGTGTATGCTATAAGAAAATCTCTGCACAAGTACTAGGTCTGCCTAATGTTCAATTCATATGCATTGAGCATATATGGATTTTATACACTGCTAATACTATATCATCGAATGCTTGCATCAATAACCAAGTTATTGACTAATGGACTGTCAAAAGTGATATTAACCATACAACTTTGGGGCTGCACTTTATTTAAGTAATATATTGTGAGTTTTCTGTCTCTATCAAGGTTGCATGGTTCTAATATTTGAAATTTTGTGAATACTTTGCCTCATTCAAATGCGGAACTGTACACTGCAAACTGTTTAGTGTTTGACCTTTTAGTTACGTAGGTTTTGTGATTAACTTTCTAAGGAGTTGTGTTTATTCTGAAGCTCAATTGTTTTTTCTGCTATATTAGTTGTACTAATTGCGAGTATTCTCTACAGATTTCTGATGTGAAGAAAAATATAGAGACTGTTCAGGGTGTGGATGTCTATCCTGCTGCACAGCAAATGCTTATTCATCAAGGGAAAGTTCTGAAGGATGGTACCACCTTGGAGGAAAATAAAGTAGCTGAAAATAGTTTCATTGTTATTATGCTTTCAAAGGTAAACCTTTTCTTTTATCCTTTTTTCCTTTTCAAAAACTGCATTGATTTTGAATTTATAAAAAATGTTCCATTATTTTGTTGCTAACACGGTTTTTGAACTTTAAGAACTACTTCTGCTCGCAATTTTTATTATTTGTGTTTTGGTTGATTGGTGTGTGGAATATCATACGCATATTGAAATACTAAAGTTTGGAGTGGTTAAGATAGATTGCAGTTTACCCCACTTGCATATGGGTCTATGGTTTCCCGTTGTGCATTATTGGAATTTGTCAAACTTAATACAACAAGTCGATTATGTTGACCTAAATCAACTAGAAATCATTATTATCTTCTCAATCCTTAATGCGTATTATACTCATTTATTCAGTACTAAACTAGAACTATGTTCTTAAAATATGGCAGAGTAAGCCTACGCCTGGTGAAGGGTCTACTGCTTCAAATGCTCCTCCGGCAAAGGTGAGAGAACTTTGCTGTGTTATGAATATTGTTAATGTTACTATCATTTTTGTTGTTATATTTTCTTGGATATATGAAGGATATTACCCATTTCCAGGAATTGAAAATAGTATCTAACAATTATCTATTCATTGCAGGCCCCGCAGACGAGTGCTGCTCCTACTGGAACCCCCGCAGTGTCTGTATCACCTCAAGCTCCTGCTGCAACTGCGGCACCGTGAGTGACTTGTTTTACATGACATTTTCTTGAGTTATTTACATAAGATTGGTTTGGTTCAACAATCTTTACATGTTGTGGTCGTTTAAAACTCTGAAGCTTCATTTCAATTTGACAGGCCTGCATCTGTTGCTGCACCTTCTCCAGCTCCGGCTCCTCTATCCTCAGCAACTGCTACGTAAGTATTCTGTTTACTTCAATGTTTGGAATTTGGTCTTTGTAGTTCCTGTAATATTGTATATTGTAAAATGAAAATTCTACAGTTATCTTGATTCTTCCATTAAACTCTATTGCTAAAAGTTTTTTTTTTTTGAAGCAGGGAAGGTTCTGATGTCTATGGGCAGGCGGCATCCAATCTGGTTGCCGGTAGCAACTTAGAGGGAACAGTTCAGCAAATCCTAGATATGGGTGGAGGAAGCTGGGATAGGGATACTGTTGTTCGTGCTCTTCGAGCTGCCTTCAACAACCCCGAGAGGGCAGTTGAATATTTGTATTCAGTAAGTAATTTTAGATGTTGAATTTCTTAACAATATATTTCTTGCTCTATATTTCAGTTTGGAATTCCTGTTATTTCTTGATGTCACTTACATATTTTGTATCAGTTGTTTGAGTAATACATGATATTTTCTTTGCCTGGCTGCTTTTTTGTTTAAATTAAAAATATAATTCATAAATGTAGGGTATCCCTGAACAAGCTGAAGTTCCAGCAGTTGCTCGAGTGCCTGCAAGTGCACAACCTGCACATCCCGAAGCTGCAGCTGCAGCTCCACAAGCAGCACAGCCTGCTCCTGTTACCTCAGCTGGACCTAATGCTAATCCTCTAAACCTCTTTCCCGAGGTAACAATAGCTGTGTTTTTAAACTAAAAAGGGAAATGTCTTTTCGGCAGTATACTTAACTCTATGTTACAGGGCCTCCCAAATATTGGTGCCGGTGCTGGTGGTGCCGGCTCTCTGGATTTTCTTCGCAACAGTCAACAAGTATTATTTTTCTCTCCTTGTGCTAGTACTTGCAATGAATTTATTACTTTATAGATATGTTCTAAATTGATTAATCATTTTTCCATTTGCATTTCAGTTCCAAGCATTGCGTGCTATGGTGCAGGCAAATCCACAAATATTGCAGGTTTTCTTCTTTACCTTAGTAGCATATTATGTCCTATATTATTTTCTTGTGTGTGGATTCTCTGATTCTTGTTATTACCGCAGCCCATGCTACAAGAGCTTGGCAAACAAAATCCTCAACTTATGAGATTGATTCAAGATCATCAGGCTGACTTCCTTCGCTTGATAAATGAACCTATGGAAGGTGGCGAAGGGTGAGAGTCATCTGCTATTGTTCTTTGCAAATTTATTTTTTATTATTTCTGTAGACGGGTGTGTGTGATCTTGTTATCCTTTTTACTTGTCAATATATTTGCATTGCCTTACCTTTTGGTTTTCGACATGCTTTAGGAATCTGCTGGGACAGATGGCTGCTGGCATGCCACAATCAGTAACTGTCACTCCCGAGGAGCGAGAAGCAATTGAACGTGTAAGTTTGATTTCTTCACTATAAGATGCATAATTGTTAGATGTTTTTTTTTCTTGCCAAAGCCTAAAAAACACCAGTATAAAACTACCAACACCTATCTGTTGTATTTTCTTGACTGTACTTTTCCCTACATATGTTGATCGAGTTTGTCAAGAATATTAAATTTGAACAATTAGCATTACACATTTGTTAAGTAGGTTTTGTGGATAATTAGTTCAAATTTGGCTCACCTATTGTTCTTCAGAAACACGAAGGGGATTGTTTCAAATTTGGCCCACCTATTGTTCTTCAGAAACATTTGTTAAGTAGGTTATGTGGGTCAGTGTTAGGTGAAAAATGTTAGACTGGTACTTTTTGACTGATGTTCATAGCAACACCTAGGTTAATTAGCTTTTCCTCTGTATTTTGTAATTTTTGTGGGTGGTGATGCTTCTTTTCTGTTGTGCAGCTTGAAGCAATGGGTTTTGATCGTGCTATAGTATTGGAGGTGTACTTTGCTTGCAACAAAAATGAGGAATTGGCCGCCAACTACCTTTTAGACCACATGCATGAGTTCGAGGAACAATGATCTCCTTTCCAATAATTTCCAAAATATTTTTCGTTATCTTTTCTCTCGATGGACCATTTAAAATTTTTATACTTGGTGTTTAATGAGGTAATGCTTTACAATGACAATCTCAAGTTGACTGTGGACAAGGGATGTTTTTACCTTCTCATTGCCGCCCTTTAATTCTCCTCCCCATCGAGGGGTCCTTCTCAGTATTCATATACTATACATAGTTGTTTGCTTTTCTGTGTACTATCAGTAGTATTGTGCAACCTTTTTTGTTGGTAACAAGTGTCGTGCATTCTTTTAACAAGCGTAATTGTGAACCCTTTTTTATTCCCATGTGGCTCACTTCTAAGTCCGAGTACGTGGTGGTACAAGTGCGATAAGGATATGCAAATTCTTTTAAATTTAGAATACAATACGACTAAGACATGTAAGCAAAATTTTTATAATAAAACTTGTGTGCTTGTAAAGTTCTTGAAGGAAATATGCATTGATCAATCTTTATCAACGCAATATTATGAAGATCACAATTTACAAAAACAAGAATGTACCTATTCTTTTATTAATGATGACAATGAGAGAGAGAGAGAGAGGAAACACAATAAGTCAACATCAGGGATGGCAAAAGTACCCAAACCCGCGGGGGCCGCCCGAAATCGAATCCGAGTCAACGGGTAAAACCCAAGTTGACTGGGTTTGGGTTCGGGTGACACCCGATATTTCGGGTTCGGGTTTGGGTAGTGTCAAACCCACACCTGAAACCCGAAACCACACCCGTTATATATTAAATTATATAATTATCACTCTTACATTAGCATATTGTAGACTATTTTAACGTTGTAGACTATTTTTCATTCTTATTTTAATGTTGAAAATAATGTTAGCATGTTGTAGACTGTAATTTCGTTGAATTCCGTATTTTTTTTAACTTTTGTTAATATAATTTCGGGTTCGGGTGGGAAAAACCCGAACCCAACGGGTTTGAGTTTGGGTGCTATTTTGTCACCCGAAAACTCCTTTGGGTTTGGGTTCGGATTTACCCGTTGCCATCCCTAGTCAACATTAATCAAAACTCGTACCACGTGTATTCTTTTAAATAAAATTATGAAGATCACAATTTAAAAAAAACAATAATGGTGATCAAAATTATTTTCCTTTTGTGTATTCTTTAAGAAATATTATTTTATTTAAAAATAGAATGAAATGATTAGTAACGGGATTAACGGTTAGTTCGGCTAAATTATTGTACTGGTTTTTATGATTATTAATTTTTTAAATTAATCGTTTCAGAATAAATTTGATTAATTAGTTCATAAAAAGAGAAGAATAATTTGGACTAGACGAAAAGTTAAATTAGGCCCAATTAGAGAGAAGACGGGCTTTTAGTTTTTTTGACGAAAAGTTGCGAAGGTTGAACTTACCACAAACCCCTTTCAAGCGTTTCAACCTCAAACACACCGTGTTCATAGGAAGGAACCTTCGCTTCCTATACAAAATCAACTTTTTCCCATTTTCATCAACTTTTTCATATTTCGATTATTTCTTTTCTTTTCCTACACGCTTTGCCGACATTCATTACCATAAGACTTTGTCATCCTTTTTTGACGTTTCTTTAACAAACAAACAAATAACATTGTTGTTTGTTTTTAAATAGATAAAAAGGATTACAATGTTTCTTCATTATCAGTGATTGTTTGTAAACGATGGTCGGTTTTGAATCCGTTATGGAACATTCGGATTCAGTTATTGCTTATCCTCTTTCTGCCATTGCCGATGCCTTTGAGGATCTCTCTGAAAAGGTTAAGGGAATCAAGAAAGGTTCTACCGAACATCTTCGTTTGGATAATTTCTGTCAAATCGCTTCTCTTGTTTCTGTTCTTTTTCGTTGTCTTGGTCTTGCTTTCAAATTCGCTGAAATGGAATACGTTGCCAAGGTACGTATATTCATATATAATTATTTATTTTCTCTAATATTTGTAATTATATATGAAGCATGCACACTACTAACACGTAAGGATAATTTAAATAAAAAAATATGATATAATTCAATGTAATTGTAAATGCCGTGCGGGTGTGGACACGACAGTCTAATCCGTGGAGTGTCTGAGGTCACTGTGATGCATTATTTTAAATATTTTAATGGTTTTTTTGAATATTAACAAAATATGATTAATTTTGTGCATGTAACTGTATGCATCAAGGATTTATTTATGAATGTTATTATAGAGGATTAAGACTTATATCAAGGTTTTACATTAAAGGTAGGGTGGCGATATGAAGCACTAACACAAACACGCCAATTTTATCACTCACGTCGAAGGACGGAGTAATTGAATGTTACCACGCATGTTGGTGTTGTATCGGACATGAGACATGTGTCGGAAATAATGAGGCACGCCTTCAACTTGAAGTGTCGGTGCTACATCATCCTTGATATTGTGGAGGATAATTATACTCATGTGACTAATCACAGTCACATTGACATCAAATCTTTGATTTCATGGCTAAAATGGCATTTGCATACATTTTTTTAAGATACTGAGTTTTACGACACATATGCTGGTTGTTTTCTTGGTATACAATCAATTCAGGTGTTGTCCGGATCTTAGGCATAATGTTTTCTTTCATTGTTCCCAAACTTCAACTTTTTGTTTATTATGTTTTATGGGCTCTTGTTCTAATGATGTGAATATATGATGATTGGTATGCTCAGCTACAAGGACTTGTGGAAGCATCAAAGACATTTCAGACTCTACAAGATATAATTGACCGTGATGTCGCCAATTACACAGTGAAAACATCAGGAAGCAATTCACGTAATCTACGCAGAGTTCGGCAGGGTCTTGATCTCGTTAGAGCTATATTCGAACAGCTTTTGTCAACTAGGTATGGAGTCATATTTATACATCTTATCTATTTTTTGCAAAACCCCTTTTTTTGTGTTTGGAGGAACTTAAAATTAGATACTGAAGTATCCCTGCTGTCTACTTTCTTATAGAATTTGGTTGCTTTAAACTCAAATAACATGCTGAATTGTTCATACTGTTTTCTTTCCTGCCAATTGTGGTTACTTTAAGTGCCTTTGATTACCATGTAGTGACATCTGATTTGTTATTTGACATTTTCAGTGATAGTTATCTAAAGGAAGTGGCTTCGACAGCTTATGCAGAGGTTTGTGCACCGTATCACACATGGACAGTCAGAACGGCTGTATATGCTGGAATGTATACACTTCCGACAAGAGAACAACTTTTTGTAAAGCTCAATGAAACAGGTAACTTGCATTGGTTTGTTCTGTTCGGCGAATTTTGACTCACACATATAGTGTTAAGTAAACTGTCATTATTTTCCCTAAATGTGTTAGGTAGTGTCTTTATAATCCCTTCATTTATCGAAACTTCATAAACATCCTCAAGTGCGCGCCTTCTGTTAGTAATTTTATCAACGAAATTGACAAACATAAGACACCTTTGAGGACCAAACTAACTAATAGAAGACACATTTGAGAATCCACTTTGCCAGCAAAAGACACACTAGGGGATATTTTTGTAATTTGATGCATTCAGAGACTATAGAGGCGGCAGTGCTTGACACTTGACATATGACCTAAACGATTCCTTATATGTGTTGTTCTTAGTTATCACGACTCTTATTCAAGTTGACATTGCAATGTAATAAGAAGTATGAATCGACCTTAATCCTAACATGTGAGGCAACCTAGATGACTTTTCTTGTAAGATGTCATTCTAACATGTGAGAACCCTCTGATTATGCTGTTTAATTTTTTCCGACTTAGCCAAAAATAATCATCTAAATCTTTAATTTTTGAGTTCAAAAAATAAAGCATTTTAGTATATAGCAAGTTGACCAATCTTAACTATTTACATAGAAATGTGTTTTATCATGAATGTTATTGCAGAGGAATCAGCGGAGAAGAAGATGAGAAGATACATTACTGCCTCCCTTCCAGTTATAGAATACATTGATAAATTGTACCTTTCTCGAAATATTGTATTGGACTGGTGAGTTCATATAGCAGCAGTGATGTGCTCCATTGGTATAGGAGTACAATGCTTCATTTTTTGTTGGGAGATTTAGGAAGATACAAAAAGAATAAAATAGGATTATACAAATGGTTACTTTGATGTATTGTTTTCTGTATATACACATAACATCATTTATTTGGTAAGATTACTATTTTTTTATATAATCAAAAGTGATATTTTTCACTAAATAATCTCTCCACTAAACATACGAACTTGTCTCTATGGACTTATAAGCAAGAAATTAGTTTGCTATAGTTGATCTTAGCATATGTTACATCCGAACTCTGTGTTTTTGTTTTACAAGGAGTGAAGCAGAGAGAAAGCTATCACGTGATTTAAGGTAGATGGGTTAATTTTAATAAACAGGAGTTCACATAGTAACTGGTTTTTATGATGATAATAATAGAATTGTTGACTAATTTTTAAGTTTAACAATAGAGTGTGTCATTCATTTAGTTTGCTCATGACTCAAAACATCCCATAGCCAACCCCTGAATGAAATAATTATGTCCAAAGATTCTTGTAACAATCACATTTTTATCTATCTTCTTCACATAAGCTGCGATCATTCATCTTTATACTCATGATTTGAAATTAATACTCCCTCCTCCTCCGTCTCAAAATTATTGTCATTTTAGTTTTTTAATTTTGTCCCAAAATTATTGTCTTTTTTAGAATTCAATATAAAATTAATGATAGTTTATCATTTGTACACTTACAAAAGTTCAAACATTAAAATATATTTTCTTTTTTTTTTAATAAAGTAAAAGTAATAGAGATTTAGCTTATCAATCTGACAATAGTTTTGGGACGGAGGGAGTAATCACTTATCAACCGAGTCTTTTGTTATTTATTTTATCTTTATTTCACAAAAGTTTTAGAATTTTGTAGACTTATACACAATCACAAAAACTAACATGAGAGTTAAAATTTACATCACCCCTGTAAAAACGGTTTATGTCATATCTCTAACCAATACGAGACTTCTAACGAACGATAATTGTATTTAAAAACTGAACTATATTTATTGAAAAATAGTAAAATAAAAATAGAATTGCAATATTAGGTTGTATTTATCGAAGCTATGATAAATAAACAAAAGATTTGCTTGGGTGAGGTCGTTGGACAACAAAGCAGTAAGAAAAAAAGAGTGAGCAGTACATACATAGCTCCCTCCCTCGTCGTCTCCGCCCCTCTCACCTGTCCCTCTTCTCTTCTCTTCTCTTCTTATTCTCATTTCCATTCATTCTTTCATTTCACTCTCATTTTCTTCCAAAATGAATGCACAATCTTTTTCTTCTTCTTCTTCTTCGATGATCTCAATGGCTTCACCTTCACATTCTCTTCGTAACTCATCAACAACTCTTCAATTCTCAACTCTCCTTCTCCATCGCCACTCCTCTTCCTCTCGTCGCAAACCCTCTTCCTTCAAAATCCAAGCCAAGATCCGTGAAATCTTCATGCCCGCACTCAGTTCCACTATGACTGAGGGTAAAATCGTCTCTTGGATCAAATCAGAAGGCGACACTCTCTCCAAAGGTGATAGTGTCGTCGTCGTTGAATCCGATAAAGCTGATATGGATGTTGAAACTTTCTACGACGGTATTCTCGCCGCTATTGTTGTTGATGAAGGTCAAACCGCTCCCGTTGGTGCTCCTATTGGTTTACTCGCTGAAACTCAAGATGATATCGCTGAAGCTCAAGCCAAAGCTAAATCTGTTAAATCTGCTTCTTCTTCTTCATCTCCTCCTCCTGCTCCAGTTGCCGACACTCCTCCTCCGGTGATTTCTCAGTCTCCTCCTCCACCTCCGCGGGTTAACTCTGTTTCCGATGGACCGAAGAAAATCACGGCTACACCTCAGGCGAAGAAGCTTGCGAAGCAACATAAGGTTGACATTGGATCAATCAATGGGACTGGTCCGTTTGGTAGGATTACTCCGGCTGATGTGGAGGCTGCTGCTGGTATTACTCCGTCCAAGAGTAATGTAGCTCCGGTGGTGGCCACTCCTGCTCCGGTTGCGTCAGTTTCGTCTAAACCTGCTGCTGCTGCTGCTGCACCTGTGATTCCGGGTTCGAGTAATGTTGCTTTCACTACTATGCAATCTGCTGTTGCTAAGAACATGATGGAGAGTCTCTCTGTTCCTACTTTCCGTGTCGGATATCCGGTTGTCACTGATGCTCTTGATGCTTTCTATGAGAAGGTATATAAATGAATAGATGTATGATATATAATGATGATGATGATGATGATGATGATTGATGGCATTGTTTGATTTTGAAATTTTGGTGATGAAAGGTTGAAATTTGAATATTATTGTGTTGGGGTTTTGAAATTTGGTGTTGTATTTTTTGTTCAGGTGAAACCTAAGGGTGTGACTATGACTGCTATATTGGCTAAGGCTGTTGCGATGGCACTTGTTCAGCATCCAGTTGTTAATGCCACCTGCAAAGATGGCAAGAACTTTCAGTATAACAGTAACATTAACGTTGCGGTTGCTGTAGCAATCAATGGTGGTTTGATTACCCCTGTTCTTCAGGATGCTGATAAGGTTTGTGAATAAATTTGTTTAGGGTTTGTGGTTTTTTTTGGCGAATTGTGTTGGTTGATTGTTTTGTTGCTGTGTTGTAGTTGGACTTGTATCTGTTGTCCCAAAAATGGAAAGAACTAGTTGGAAAAGCTCGTTCAAAGCAATTGCAACCTAATGAGTATAACTCAGGTTTGTTTATTGTAATTGTTGTTGGCAATTTGATTGGTGTTGCTTGAACATTTTAACCCGATATTAATTATGCCTGGTTATGTGCAGGAACTTTCACGCTTTCCAATTTAGGTATGTTTGGAGTTGATAGATTTGATGCCATACTTCCACCAGGCCAGGTTAGTTATTATTTCTAGGATTTTTAATTGTTAATTGTTAATTTGAGATACTCTATGGCTTATTTTCTAGCAGTTTGAATCTTTTTGTTTTGTGGAGGTTAAACTTTGTCATTTATTTTCAGGGGGCTATCATGGCTGTTGGAGCATCAAAGCCTACTGTTCTGGCTGATGCAGATGGATTCTTCAGAGTGAAAAGTAAAATGCTGGTGAGTTATATGATCTATATACTTTCCCTGATGTTTATGCCTTCATTCATGCTTAGAACGGGTGAGCATAATGTCATAAACACATTTTTTTGATTGAGATAGGGTCTTCTGTCATTGCACCACGTTCATCGCATGAAGGAATAAACCTTATATTGCATTTGCTAGGTGTTACGTTAGCAATATAATTTTCCGAAGGGTTAGTTGTAGTGTCATAGCTAAGTTTTAGATTATATCTGCGTGGTGTTGTGGTGTGCCACTTGAGTATATGTTTTTTCTTCAAAGATTTCAATTGATATGGCCTAAATTTTAGATCACATCTGCAAGATGTTATGCTACTAGAACATATTTTTCTGCAGACTTAATTCACTGGCTGTGTCTCAAATAGTCCCCATAATGCTTTTTTCTAATAATTTGCGGATTATATTTTTCACCTCGACCCCACAAGTTCTGGAAGTTTTTAATGTTTAGAAGGCTCTATTCTTATCTTGCCTGAATCATATACTTCTCTCTTGAAGAAAATATCACCTAGACATTTCATTCTTTGCCTTGGATTCTTGATAGCAATAGGTTTGTCAGATAGTCTGATTGATTCCTAATGGGCTAATGGCTAAGGTGCATCTTAAAGTATCAGATAGGCTGATTTTGTGGTTTAATAACATCTTTCTTCTGATATGTTCCGTGTCACAGTAAACGATTGTACTTGTTTCTCATGCTTGTCCCCAGATGAAATTTCAATTTAGCTTCCTATATTATATTCATCAACACACAGGACCTATAATCATAGCTTTCTTTGACATGTTTTATTTTGTTTTTTCCTTTTGAAAAATCTGTACTCCTGATACTCTTCAAACTAAGTTTAAGGCAGTGTGAATCTAGAAACCAACAGTTGGGAATGTCTCCAAACCATGATTTCGAATGCTATGTTATGTCCTTCACAGTCTGTTAAGGGATATGCCCTTTTAATAGATATTGAAGAGCAGCACAACTTTTTGGTTTCATTATTCAATCAATTATGGCTCTTATCTTTTGATCTTGGCTGTAGAAGTACCTACCGAACATATACAATTAAACGGTGTCGCAGCACATGTGTTTTTGTAGATGATATAATCTTGGATAATAATTGAAAAGTTAGTATGTCAATAAATAAGCCTTGGAGACAATTTCCACCCAAGCAAAAGTAAAAAGGAGTATATTGAATGCTAAACATACTTTATCATAGAGGTGAACATTTAGTACAGGTCTCATGTTTTTAAGTATCATAGGGTAGAAAACATTTTTCATGTCTTCATCTGTCACACATCATATATCATCAGAAATGGATTTAGCTCTTGATTAATTGTCATAAGAAGCACCATGTCAAATTGTCAATTATCGGTTTAGATATCTTCTGTTAGTTTTCCATCAAAACCATATGAAATCATAGTTGTTTTTTATATCCTAGGATCATATTTTTTTTTTGTTAAAAAGTTCCTAGGATCAAATTAATTGGATTTAAATTTTTCTTTTTCAGGTGAATGTAACTGCTGATCACAGAATAATTTATGGAGCTGACCTGGCTTCCTTCCTTCAGACATTCTCTAAAATCATTGAAAACCCAGAAAGCCTAACATTATAGTCATTCTTCACGTTGAGATGAGATAAATTTAGTTCTACCAGACTGTTTCTTGAGAAACTGTTTGGTTTAATTCTTAAACTTTTGTACTTTTTCTTTTGCACTTTCTTTTAGTTATATTTTACTAGATCGATCACCCATGAATTCTTAAACTTTTGTACTTTTTCTTTGCAGTTTCTTTTTGTTATATTTTACATTTTTTACTTATACCAGATTGATCATCCCTCTGATGTATGGGTCAGTCGCGTTTGATTGTAATAATATTTGTGCAATTTGAGAAACCATAATTTAAGTATATCTACTAATTTAATTGTCTATTAATAATGTTCAAATATTTTCTGTTCATGTAAGAAATATAAAGACTCAGTATCTAGAAACAAAGTAATGTACAATAGAACATAAAATTTTATGCAATGGTTACCATATTACCATAAGGCAGATGTTAACATATGCTAACAAGACCCTTACCATAATTATGGTAGCTTAAAAAGTGCAAAGGGTAGTTTTTAGTTAAGAGTTTCTAAGATGAACTTATAAAATTATGAATCAAACGAGATGAATGATTTGTGTTTAGATAATTTATTTTTGAGAAAAGTTGCCTATTCATAATCTATTCCTTGCTTTTGTAGAAGCTGCAAACTAGAGCTTCAACTTGGAATCAATTTTAATGATGTAGAACCAAACATGGTCTAAATACCACAAACAAAGGAAGAAAGTTTGCTATTCATGCATAGAAAAGGCATCGTACTTTGCCGTGTAGAAGACTCTCCTTCAATACATGACTATCCAAGGTAAAAAATAACTAAAATTTCAATGCCTGCTGTCATTGAAATGGACCACTGCTGCCGGTGCTGGAGCCAATTATTTGACTTTACTTAATGACTTCTAATGGATGGATCCAATGCTATTATTAATCTTCTGGATAACAATAATAAATACCAATGGCTTACTGTCTCGTACATATAGTTTAGTTGATAACTATCAGAAATTTTATTAGAGAGATCAGAGTTCAAATCTCGAATTTCTCACACATAAACGGATGACAAGCTCTCGTAAGAGTTTTGAGAAATCATAGTTCAAATCTCAAATTTCTCACACTTAAATGGATGACAAGCTTTCATAGAGTTTTAAGGCTATACCTTGATTTTGATTTCTCTCTCTTAATTGGCTTAAGCCAAGTCGCAATTAGAAAAACACCCACTTCAACTTTGACATGTTCAACTTGTTTGGCTTGTTGTCTTGAAGCAGTGGCAACCAAGCCAATAAGCACCATTGGTGTAATTCCTTTCAATTAGTAATTTAATCCCTGGTTTAGTAAGCAACCTTGAAACAATTATTCGTGTGAAGAAAAAAACAATCAAGCACTATGTGGGGTCTGGCTCCAGTATATTAGTGAAACAAAACAATTATCTCTATTGACATAGTCATCATAAAATAAAATAAAATAAAAAGCCATTTGCACCCTTTTGGCTATTCTCTTTTTTCTGCCAACCCCACCAAACAACTGAAGCCATAAGCATCCTAAGTGATGAAATTTCTTTATCAACTGAACATGAGATTCAACCTGCAACCTTATTAAACACACTGTTTCTGTTATAGAAGAATAACAACTGCTTAAACAAAAGTATGGCTTTTAAAGCTTGTTCTGAAAAAAAGGAGCTTCAGAAAACTGGTATAAAAGTCTCAAAGAGTTTTCCTCTTTCTGGAACTAGTCTTGCATCTTTAGAGTGTTTGTCACTGCCTCTGGTATGGATGAGTTTGAAGTTTGAACCCTTTATATTTTGAGTTCTGAAATAAGCATAAACTGATACTATCATGTAGTGTTTGATTGTGTGTGTGGTTCTTTGTTTTGTTGAGAACAGGTGCAGGAGGTTGTTCTTTCTGCAGATATGCAATGTGAGAGCTGTCAAAAGAGAGTTTCTGACATCATTACAAAAATGAATGGTAAGCATGTTTGTTAAGTAAGGTGGCTTAATGTGTTGCACTCATGATTGTGAAATTGTTGATTAATTGGTTTTAAATGACAAATCATTTCTTGAAATCCCAATATTCTCTTCTCTATTTGCTTTGCAAGAAGAGGTTAGAGAAGACATGGATGAAAAGAGCAGTGTGGTCCTTCCTGTTTTTGTTGCTACTTTATAATTTAATGGCCTTGCATGTGTTTTTGGCTGGAACTGGTAGTCTGAGGAATATCCTAGGACCATAGTGCTAAACTGCTAATATATGACTTAAGTTATTGTCTTATGTTTTCTGCAACAAAAAAAAAAAAAAGAATACTGTTATTATTTACTTTTCAATTATTGTTATTTACTGTTAAATATTTTGCTATTTTTTTCTTAATCATCGTGTACTTATAAGTAGAGACCTTGGTAAGTAAAGTATGATCAATAATTATTCTAATGAAATATTGATACTCGATTGAAACAAATTTACTTATGTAGATAACATTAATTTTTTGACTGATTAAATTTAGAAATGTTTTCTATTATGATGAATTTTGTGATGGTGTTCACATTATTTCTCTAGTTAATTAGCTTTAATACATGCTCACATCTTTGATTTTTCAGCAGAGACAGAGTCCATTGTGGTGAATGTATTAGAAAAGAAGGTGATACTTACTTTTAGAATATCATCATCAACAACTGTTGGTAAAGTAATCTCACACAAAGTTATTCCCATGAACAAGACTCCTTCTCCTAAAGTTGCCATAATCAAACGCATATTCGGCTAATCCAATGGTTAATTACACAACTTAGAAGGAACCACGTCCACATGTGCATAAGATTCGGTTAGATTGATTTGACAATGTACAGCACATAGTTTTTGTATTATATACTACTTATTATTGAATTTGTTTTGTACACTTGTTTTCTGAACATGAACATTCCCAAAGAAACATGTAGGGATTATATGGAGTTTTGTGTTTGAATAAATTCTTCCATCCCACAACATTGGGTTGCTTATACTATTAGAATGTGATGCTTCAATTATTTTTTCAGCGTTGCTTTAGGTAACAGCAATGCAAATCGTAGGCATCAAGAGATGCTTCCCCTAGCAATCATGCTCTGCTCTCAAGTGAACAAGTGTTAGTTGAAGCATATTAGACAACTATTATTATCCCTAACAAAATACATGTATCTAATGCAAAGTTTTAGACCACATACAAGTAGAGTATAAATTTGGATGATCCGGTGATCTAAAGCAACCAAACTCACATTATATCTAAATTCGTTTAACGGTTCAAACTACTGAACCAAACTTATTCAAAAAAATTGTTAATTTTTTATAATATAATTTAATATTTTTATATGTTAATCTTTTTTTTTTTGAAGGATTTTATATGTTAATCTTGAAGTATGTTAAATAATTCAAGTGTTAAAAATACAAACAATATTCCTTCCTCCTTCCGTTTTAAAAGTAGTATTATATCTGGTCTTAACTATAAGAAACAAATTACTTTTTAGGTTTATTAAATTATTAGTGTATATAACTTAATATAGATTACATAAATTAGTTGTTCAATGAATCTAAAAGATATTATATTTCTTATATTTAAGACTAAATAGAGTATAAAGGCGAAGTTATTTCAAAAACTTTAAAATGACTTAAGAACATATACAATACTTCTTCAATATAATGTAACATGTTTGACATTTTTTTTTCGGTTAAACATGTTTGCCAATTTATCACTTTGATTATTTATAATTTTATATATGTTGGTAGATATATTGAAAATTTATATTCCTTTCTTACAACAAAGGTAATAAATCAAATTTTCATATATAATTTAGTAAGTATCAATAGTTTTTTTTTCTATGAGTTTAACTTAATTATTGGTTGAACATATTGCACGAAAGTGTAGAGATCCGAATTTGAACCCGGGTACACCCATTTATTTTATTTTAAAGAGTAAATTTCTAGTCACTAAACTATCTGAATAAAAAAAATAGTATCAATAATTTTTTTTATAGACAACGCGTTAATTATTAATGTATTAGTACAAGATTAATTTTTCACCATTGTCAGAAATTAAACCCGGTACCCTCTGCTTCTCAACCCTTACGCAGTTAAGTGAAAACATTGGCACGCATTGTAAAGGCGCGTGGGATTATAGTTAGATGTAAGTCAAGTTCTGTGAATCTAATCCAATCAATCCAATATAGAACCCTCACCTCCGTGCGTGACATAACTAAGTTCGCTGTTCTTCCGTACCGATTTCACATTCATTCAATCACAACACAAAAACCTACAAACCCTAACCCTAATTCTCTTTCCAATTATGGCCACCGATGGCCACGATTCACGACGCAAACATCACCGATCTTCCTCTCCCGATGACCACGACAAATCCTCCAAACGTCACAAGCACCGCCACCATCACACTCACCGCCACCGTCACGGAACCAAAAAACGCGACGACGACGAGATTCAATTCGATCTTGAAACTGTTGAAACGGTTCGTTCTCCTACTCCTCCGACTAATCCTGCTCCGCATAACCATTTCCCTGTTGCTGATGTTGAGGAGGGAGAGATTCTCGATGACGACGCTTTCGACGGTGAAATTCAGGTTGGAAAGAACCAAATTGAATCCGATGTTGAACCTGGTGAAATTGAAGGTCAAGATCTTCGATCTGATAAGAAAATTCCGGTATGATACGATTGAATTCATTTGTTTATTGTTAATTTTTTGTTTAATTTCAATTTTTTGCATTGCTACACGTGAAATCTGTTTGGTTACTGAGAAAGGAGAGGCAATTGAAATAGATTTCAAATGAGTATTTGTAATTGTGTTGTTAGTGTTGTAATTTTTTTTTTTTTTTTTGTATAATGAATTTTTTGTTTCAGTGCATCTAACATCATCTTGGTGACCAAACAGAACACTGTGATAACTTGTTTTCGGATTGTATAATGAAATTTTTTTATTCGTGAGAGCTTGTTAGAGTACCTTGTCAGTGTTTCATAGATATATAAGAACCTGGTTGCACTTCACGAACGTGACATGAGTGAAAGAAGTCTCTCTAGGCGTTTCAGTGAAGACTGGTGGCTTACAGTTAATTTGTAAGAGCTGGTTACATGTTTTGTAAATTTATTTCTGCATATATGTATCGATTTAAATGTGTTGTTTACTTTAATTAGCACTACCTTGAGTATTGTAATATTCAACATCTTCACTCAATTAATTCTCTATGCTGTACAGGATTTTCTCGTTAAAAGTCCGAAAACTGAAAGCGAAGACTTTAACAATGATAAGGTTATTAGTCCTACTTCTGATGCAGAAGAAGGGAAATGGCGTCAGAGCCACCTTGATTCTCTAATTCGTGAAGATGATTGTTCTCCAAACCACTCAAGAGCTGAAACTCAAGCTGGCACTCATGCTTTGGGTAATGGGTATTTGGATGTTAAGTCTTCCAAAGGGGATAAGAAGCAGAATGGGGTGTTTGGGCATTTTAAAGGACATGATAAACTAAAAGGTGACTATGATGATGAAGCACTGGAGGCTAATAAAAAGGAGGTGACTTCACACAGGAATTCCTCTGAAAGTGGAGAACATAAAATATCACGGAATTCTCCATTGCATGGTAGATACAGAAGTCGATCAAGATCAACTGGCCATACAAGGGACAGGTCTCGGTCTCGTAGTGTAGTAGAAGAGTATGCTCATCCCAAGAGCAGGCACTCTCAGGAACAAGGATCCCTTTATTATAATAGCAGACATAAGAATGACTATGACCTTGATGAGGAAAGAGCGAGGGAGCGCAGAAAGGAGCATCGTCATGGAAGTAAGGATCTGGTG
Organism: Trifolium dubium; assembly: GCA_951804385.1. Lineage (NCBI taxonomy): Eukaryota > Viridiplantae > Streptophyta > Magnoliopsida > Fabales > Fabaceae > Trifolium > Trifolium dubium. The sequence continues at coordinate 57,647,372 of OX638064.1, forward strand.
GAAGATTATAGACGGGAACACAGTACCAGATATCACAGTCGGGAGGCTCGGGATAGGGCTAGGGATAAGGATAGGAGTAGGGACAAAGATGTGGATAGAGATTTGCACAGGGAAAAGAAACGAGATGAAACTAGCAGGAATAAGGAGGTTGATTGGGTGCGCAGAAGGGAAAAAGAACGTGGAAGGAGCCATGAGAGGCATAGTAAGGACGTGGAAAAAGATAGGAGCAGGGAAAATGACGAGGGTAGGGATAGGAGAAGAGAAAAGGAAAGAGATAGGAGCAGGGACACAGTTTATGAGAGGGATAGGAGAAGGGAATTGGAAAGAGATAGGAGCAGAGACAGACCAAGGGGTGGTGATAGAGAGAGAGATTGGAAGAGTGAATGGGATTATAGGAATCGGGAAAGGGATAATATTAAGGAGAGGGAAAGACGAGATGATAGATATTGGCACAATGATAAAGACGCTCCTAATGGTAAGGATAAACATATGCGTCGGGAGGATGGTAATGACAGTGGAGATGTATATGGATATCAAAAACATTCGAGACACGATGAAAATGGATACCATGCAGATAGGAAGAGAAACTATACTATGAAAGAGGATGAAAGGAAACTAAAAGGGTATATTTCATTTTTATTAGAAAATTTATTGAGTATGAATTTTTTCTGGACATTTATCTTTTTGTCCCCTCATAACTCTTTCTGGAATATCATACTTATTTTGATTTGATTGGGACTTATATTGACTGCAGCAGCGAGGTTGAACAAGATGATGTAGATGAGGATACATTGCAATTACCTGAGCAAGAAGAGGAAGATCTGAACAGAATCAAAGAGGAGAGTAGAAGAAGAAGGGAAGCAATAATGGAGAAATACAAGAAGCAGAACCAGCAAATAGAACAAGCAGCTAGAAATGAAGAAAAAGGTATTATCTTCTCTTCTTATAGGTCTGAGTGATTTACCCTTCTTTTGTGCGTAATTTATATTTCATTAATTTCTGCATTTATCTTGTTGTCTGATAATTGTCTTTATCTATAACCTGTTTGCCACAATTTTGGCGATGACTCCGTTTTTCAGATCATGTATCACTTTTTTTCTCATTAAAAAAAATGATAAAGCATGTGCCATGCAACGCAGTTTATATAAAGGTGCATGTGCGGCTTAGAACGTTTTGACCCCCCATTTGTTACCCCGAAATTTTGATCTTTTCTATTAGAGCCATGTTATGCCTTTCGCTCTTCTTAACTGAAGATGTATTTCTTTTTCCGAAGACTTTCACATATTAGATTGGGCTAGTTTAATTTTTTTATTCACTGCTATAGATAGTATCAGTATGTTTTGGTCCATGCTATAAGTAGAAAATATATATATATATATAATCAATTACAGCTGGAATAGAGAGGCTGATTAGTTTCAGCTGATACTATCTTCATCATTATCCATTCTCTTTTAATTCATGTAAATTATATTTTTAGAACTGAATTTTGAAACTACACAAAAACATTGAGCACTGGATGAAATTGCATATACATTAAGGTGTATACTTACCATTTTTGCCTTTATTAACCTCATATTTGTGACTTTCTCTAACATTGTAATACACTATTTTTAGACAAGGATGTGGATATTCATGCTGACATTTCTAAAGCAATTGATGCTAAGAGTGATGAGGTTGATGATGCGGAAGTAGAACCATCATTTTCTGTTGGGAAATCTCCACCAGAAAATGTGAACGTTGGCTCAGAGAAGTTAACCGGTGCTGGGGGCCTAGGCGAGGGTACCCCAAAGGTTTGTCCTAAATTAGTTTTATATTTGAGGATGATATTACAAAATTAGATGGAAGTTTTCGTACTTATATTTATTGATTTGAAACTCATTCATAACTCTTGCAGAGCGAGAGGTCAGCTGACAAGTATTGTGATGATATATTTGGTGAGACACCAACTGGAGTTCGCAAATCGGTAAGTGTTCGGTTAAACTTATCAAAATTATTGCATGTCATGATATCATTTCTGATTATGGATGGATCATCTATTTTGAATTTTTGAATGATAATCTAGGATGCTTGTCTTCTGTCCTCCCGTTCCCCATTTTAGTTTTTTCTTCTTTTCTTTCTCTAGGATCATCCTTTTTTATTATGGATGGATCATCTTTCTTGAATGATAATCTAGGATCTTCTGTGTCCTTTTCCCCATTTTAGTTTTCTCTTTCTCTCTATCTTCTCCATAAACATGCTTTGGTAGAAACTTTACAGCCTTTCTCCCACAAGCTAAGCAGCCATTTTTGTTGTAGATGACTTTTCCTGATGGGTTCTTATCACACACGACCAAACTAATTGCGATTATTTTCTTCCATTATTACTCTAGATTTTTCTGCATTCTTTTATGCCTGACTAGAGTTTTTCAACCAATTGCATTTTTTTTAAATATTTGATGCTATATTTTCTTGTTATACTAAAATTATCTACATTGTTTTCAGGGAAAAGGAGATGGATTACTGATCGAGAGGGTTGGCCTGCATGACAATTGGGATGATGCAGAGGGCTATTACAGTAAGTTTCTCATTTGACTATAGCTAGCTGGTCTTGATCATTCTCTTTAGATTGTTGAGTTGTGAGCTGTGACTGCAGAGGCTGATTAGTTTTTTGTTTGAGCCACATGTTGGTCACAATTTAGTTTTCTAGGTACCTTTTTTAATGCTCGGTTGTGGTAGTTGAATTGTTTTATACATGCTATTTTGATGTTTTTGGAAGGTACTGGTTGGAAACAACTGCAGATATATAAATATACTTAACAAGCATATTTAGTTGTTACCAAAATGATTTTGCATATTTAGGCCTGAAGTTTAATTATCCGACAACTAGTTTGCTTGCAAATCTTCAATAACTTTTACTGAGGCATTTCCCGTGGATCTGCTAACAAAACATGTCAATATGATGTTGAAAATCTTTGGGAATTTCAATTATTAGGCTTGATATCCCTGGCTTATATCTGTTTTCCTGTTTCATGGGCTGATGTTCTGATATTTCAATGCAGGCTATCGTTTTGGTGAAATACTTGATGGCCGATATGAAGTTACTGCTGCACACGGGAAAGGTGTTTTTTCAACAGTTGTACGAGCTAAGAATCTAAAAACTGGTAATGGCGAGCCAAATGAAGTAGCAATAAAAATTATTCGTAATAATGACACCATGTGAGTACTTTTTTCGGGGTTATCCTTAATATTTATTCGCTCTTGGGTAGTGTCTCTTACTTATTGTTATATCTCTGATGTGGAACAGGTACAAAGCTGGTTTGGATGAATTGGTTATTTTGAAGAAATTAGTAGGTGCAGATCCGGATGATAAACGTCATTGTGTTCGTTTCCTTTCAAGCTTTAAGTACAGAAATCATCTTTGTTTAGTTTTTGAATCTCTAAATATGAATCTGCGTGAGGTTTTAAAGAAGTTTGGTCGCAATATTGGACTTAGGCTAACAGCTGTGAAGGCATATGCAAAACAGCTTTTTATTGCACTGAAGCATCTCCGTAACTGTGGTGTTCTACACTGTGACATAAAGCCTGATAATATGTTGGTATGGCTAAAATGCTGCTTTGTTTTAGATTGTTTCTTTTCATAGTTTTTTCTTTTTTTCAAAAAGAAATATGTATTATCTAACTTTTTACATCAATTTTCCTTTTTACTAGGTGAATGAGGCTAAAAATGTTTTGAAGCTTTGTGACTTCGGTAATGCCATGTTTGCTGGTAAAAATGAAGTAACACCATATCTTGTGAGCCGTTTTTATCGTGCCCCTGAAATAAGTAAGTACTGTTCATTAAACTTATATTGCATTACTCTTGACTACTTTTTATTAGTTACTTATAGTTACCAGCTGGCCTTTTTGAATGTTTTTTGCAGTTCTTGGCTTGCAGTATGATCATCCATTGGATATTTGGTCTGTGGGCTGTTGTTTGTATGAATTGTATACAGGGAAGGTTCTTTTTCCAGGGCTTACAAACAATGACATGCTGCGGCTTCACATGGAATTGAAGGGCCCTTTTCCAAAAAAGATGCTCCGGAAGGTAAACTTATACTAGTTAATTTTTTTGTTCATTATTACTACCGTTCTTATGAATCTTAATTTCTTATCTGTTGCTATTTTAATTCTTCACTAACCTTTTATAGGATCAGTACTGTACCTTCAATTGAAATTTTGGCATGAACGAATTTGTTGTGGTTGTATTTATATCTACTTGTTTTTGTTATCTCCTTGCAGGGAGCATTTACTGAACAACATTATGATCAGGATCTATGTTTTCATGCTACCGAGGAGGATCCTGTAACAAAAAAGGTGAGTTAAACTTAGTATTGTGTTTTGAAGTATTATATTGTCAATAACAAATTGTTTTCTTGAGTCTGAATAACATTTGTAATATTTTTCCGTAGACCATTAAGCGGATGATTCTTAACATAAAGCCGAAAGATATCGGAACAATCATCACTGGCTTTCCTGGGGAGGATCCAAAAATGATGGCCAATTTCAAAGATCTTCTGGATAAAATTTTTGTCTTGGATCCGGAGAAGAGGTTGACAGTCTCACAAGCATTGAACCACCCATTCATCACTGGCAAGTGACCAATGTTGCAAAACTTGACTCCAGAAATAATATTCACTGATATTTGTACATATTTATCCAATTGATATTGAGGTTCTAATCATGTGACACTATTTATCTTGTCTGTACGGCCCAAGGAGTGTCATCGCAGTTGTCAGCCTGTTGAAGTAAAAAAGTGCGATGTTCCTACAGGCGTACACTTAACTGGCGTTTCTCAGTGGAATGTACTGTTTCTATTGTAAGACAACTTGCCGGTGGCAGTTTTTCTTTTTGCAGATGTATTTGTATTTGAAACACTGCTCTTGCAATTTAATCCATGGAAATTTTTACAATGAGAAGTTTAGTTTCACATTCTGTTCAAGAAGATAGACTTCTTTACTCTTTATCTGGCCTTTTTTTTTAATTTATATTTATCTCATTACTAATTTTGCATAACATTTTGTTTAATAATCTTTGCATTGGTTATTTTCAGATCCTCTTTAGTTGTCACTATTTCTGCAATACATATTTCTTTACCATTTCATGTAACTTCCTTGAATTCTGGAGATTCTAATTGAATTTCTCATTCAGGAGACATCACGGGTTGGAGGCTTCCCTCCCATGCTTAGATGCATAAAAGGAACCCAGGAGAAGGTATCTTGGTTTGTTTATTGGGAGATTACATTCGCCGTTTTAGAATAAATTAATTTTCCATTACTATATATCATCAATGCCTATACAATAGCTACTGCGTGTGATGGAAATATATTATGAGCCTGAAGGCTCTTTTTTGAGTCATGAGGAAAGTCAATAGTCGTTGTAGCCAGGTGGTGTATAAATTAGGAGTAGTGGTTAGTGTTGAACCTGCGTTTTCATCCAAATGCAGGTTCTAGTACTTCGCAAAAGCCTAATTGCATAATTAACAAAATCTGTGTTTTCTACACTTCTTTCTTTTGCCATATTCATGGCTTGAGTTGGACATAGATATTCAATTGAATTAGTTGCACTCGAGCATCTATTTCCATCTGATGTTTTGTTTTGTTATAATTTTCTTAAGTTTGCCTTTATGTATCCTAATGGATTAATGTTGCATTTTATCCATGGCGGGTCATTCTGGAGGCATATCAACTGGATGTTTGGCTGTGTTCTTGAAGCATATTCTCATCTTGGTGAGCAATTCAATTAATCTTTTTTTTTGTTTTACTTTATTAGGCTTGTGGTTGTATGGGTTAAGATTGACACTGCTTTTATTTGATGAAATTTTAATGGTTTTTGATTGCTTATCTTTTTAGGTGATGTATGTCATGCTCCTGCAATTTTTGTAAGTATATTGAAATCCAATTTCTTTCTCATCTTTGTCCGTATTAATTAATGGCTTTGATGGTCCATGGCATCCAGTTTCCTATGAATATGATGATACTGCATAGTTATCACTTCTGTTTTCTGATGTTGATATCTTTCAAATTTGCAACTACATCAATAGTTTCCAGTAGCGTTTTCAATGATGAATGTATGTGGGGTGTTGGAGGAAGGATTATCAGTTTTTTTACCTTATGTAGATATGGTGTGTCTTCTGACTTATATATACGGATGGCACTCTTTATTTGCTCTTCTGTTTTGTGTAATTCTATGCTCCCAATTTTATCAACTTGTTCAGTGGACGGTGTCGTACTTTTTTTCTCAACAATACTTGATGACAGTATCAATTCCCTTCTCTATTTATTTTATATGATAGTGGATTTTCTTTCAGTAAAATTCATTTCTTGAAGCTGTGACCTTCTAGCAACATCTTGAATCCATCACCTTCTACTCACCAGTTAAGTCGCACATTTGTGTGTAGGTATTTAGAAATTTACGAGGTGATGGTTTGCCCCAGTTCAGATAATCCAATACTAGATTTAAATACAAGTCCCTTGTTCAGATGTGGAGGGTGACTAGGTGCCTTGGTTATATAACTTGTAATGTAGTCTTTTGAAATGAGACTATCCTCGGGTGTGCATGTGTTTTGTAACCAAAATCATCTAGTCTAGAAGTAATGAGGATAGGGGAAATAACATGGTTATTTGATGATGTGTCGTTACAGTCAATCTGCAGTCAATCTGCAGTTGTAGCAGTCTGCTGCAAATGCATACACAATTTAAAAACTGCCTTACAAAAAACTGCATTACACTAATTTTGAAAATGCACATCTCCCACTTCCCTGAATCCAGCCCACAGAACTACATTATTAGAGTGGTTGCTGTTGACTTGTTTAAAAAATTCCGAGTCATTTCCAGAAGAAAGAAGTTTTTTATGCTGGTTTTTATCTTCTATATGATTTGAGTTTATTGTTGTAGGTCATTAATGTGGATCCTCAGGTTTCCAATTTCAGTAGGTATCAAAATGATGCGAGGCTTATATTTTAAGGTGAGCATTTTCGTTAGATAATGAAATAATGAAATTGAACAGAGGTGATATCAAAATGAATATATTTAAGAGCAGCCACTTAAATATAGATGTGGGCCCCTTTAGTTTCCCCTTCTAGAATTGCCTGAACTTTTCTGTCACCTGTTCTACCTATCTTTTTGAGCCATGGCATAATTCACATCAGTGTTTTCCCTCTTCTGTGAGCTTTCTAAATCCCATTTTCTGCGCGCCACCGTCCAGCTTCCGCATGCTACCATAATCTTGTTTTCTCCTTTGTTTCCAGTTTCCTTCGTTTTTGTTTCCTATCTGTCTTGTCTTCTTTTCTTTTTTAATATCCTCCTGTTTTTGTTTCCACCCCTCTGTTTCGTTATTGTTTTCTTTACTTTTGTTTTTCACCTCTCTGTTTTCTCTTTAAGTCTTATATTTTGTTTTTCACCTCTATGTCATCCTACTATCGGAAAGGATTGCATCCAGTTTCTACTCTCATCTCTCTCTTTTCCCGCTCGCTCCTGCCAAAATCAAGGGCTGAAAATTAACTGGACACTAATTTCACTGGAGACAATCTGTTTCCATTTGATATTCCCTTCGGTCATTGTATAGACTAGTGGAGGTGTGGCCATCATGCATGTTAAAAGCTTTCTAAATTTGGATCTTACGATTTACCAATGATCATGAAGGTTTGTATGATTGGGTTATACTTTACAAAATCAGATTGAGTGAAAGATAATGTTTGCCTTTACTATTTGCTATAGGTTTTAGAAAATCTACATCTCAACTTATTAGTTGTGCGATACAGTACAAAATTGGTGATCCCTGTGCATGTGCTGAAAATTCCCTTGAGTTAACTTTTGTAAGATAGTCTTGTTGCTTAGTTTTAAACCTCAAGACAAGATATTTTTGAAAGCAAACAATAGTTAAAAAGAGGTTTCTAGCTTTTTAGCATGAAATGTGCAATGCATGTAGAAGCATTCCAATGTATAGAAGAATTGATTAATGCATTTTTCTGAGATTTGAGTAAAAGAATGTTCATTATGATAACTGTTGGTTGTCAGGTCAAAAGGTTAAAAGTTAAAAACACAATCAACTTCAAAGAAAGATGTGTCATGTTTGTCATGGTTAAACATAAAATTTTAGTGTTAACAAGCAACTTGAATGAATCAAATCAATCCATTTACCCAATTCTCCCATATATGTATGAAACAAAGGAGGGGCGTAATTCTAAAACAAGATTTTTGTGAGAATTAACATTTGAATTTCACGTGCATAGTATGAAGTTCTGTCTAAACAATGGTACAGTATGAAGTTTACCTTCCTATTCATTCTGGTAACTACCAAATTTTAGGAGTCTATAGATTAATATTTTATAGAATTTGTTGATGTGTGTGGTAAGTTGTGTTTAACTTGTGTTAAATTTATTATGTGGAATCTAATGTGCATTTTGTGTATAGTAAAACCACCCTTTATGATGAATATATTATTGATACAACGTCTGTTATTTCAAATATCCCAAAATCCGTGTTGTTGAGATGATTTGGTGTAAATGGATGGAAAGCAAATTACCACCCTTTATTAAACAGGCTATTTCTCATGCTCAGGTAAATATAGCTGGGTGTGTATATATATATTTATATATATTTGGAACACAATTTTAAGGTTTTTATTTTATTATAAGGGGTCAAATGTACGTATCTTTGTTGTTCAAACATTAACAAGAACACTATGAAAGTACCCCAATCTTTCATGCCCCCCTAACCTCTTTAACATGTATCTCAAAATAATAAAGTAAGTGTTTTTTGTCTTTCTCGACTAACATTAAACTTTACTTATTTGTTTACAATGATTATTGCTCCTGATTTGATGGATTTTAATAGTGGGAGACCAAGAACTTTCAATTTACTAACTTGGAACTAAATTGGTAACAGCTGCATTTGCTTGCTTTCTTTGAATTAAATAGTACTTTTGCCGTTCATAAACACATTATATATTTGGATATTTTGCGTTGGTAAATAAAAAAATTATAATATGTATGTAAAAAAAATGAAATGTTTTCGGACCTTTCTCGGGTGGTTAACTTCCCTAGAACAACTTCAAACTGGATGACAAGAGACTTGCCATAAACGATATCTTCAAATCCACTTCCTGCTAAATTGCTCATCAACCAAGCCTGAGAATGGATGTTAATCTTGATGACAAAGGTTTGACCAATTGAAGTCCAACAATTAAATCACTCGTCACTCAATAATAGAATGGAGAAAATGAGTAATTAAATTACTGTCTTTTTTATTTGATCACTATACTTAACCATTTATAATGTATTTGTAATATAGATATTATAAATTATTAATTATTGGTGTTCACTTTTGAAATTATTAATGAGTTTGGGTAGTCTCAAATCCGCGCCCGACCTAACCGTTGTCATCCCTAGTTTATATCTCTATATTATGGAATTTCACGAAAAATAAAAGTCCACAAGCTTATCTTATATATACTTATAAAAAATAAAATTTTTGAACTTTAGTCCTATTTTGCACAAGGGGTAGCTCCGCCCCTCCGTCGAAGTTTGATTGAACAATTTTAAACATTGAAAATTTTAAAGGTTTTTTGTAATTAAAATCAAATCAATTCATTTCAAGCCTTTTAAATAATATTTCCTCTACATACCAAAAAAAAAATATTTCCTCTGATCTTAAATATAAGAGAGATATTAAATTTAATATTGATTGAGAATTCAGCTATTGGCCCTTTTTGGAGGGTCATTATGCTTGATCGCCCAGATTACAGCGATTACAAGAATGGCCAAAAGTTGGGTAAAATGTGCGACTTTCAGGAACATTATGAGACTATCGATCACCTTACTTATCCTCATCCTGAAGACTGGGAGTTGGAGGAGGAGGAGGAGGAGGAGGAGGAATGATGGACAAGACATCTTAATAGTAAGTAAGACACAGACACAACAAGATTTCATATTCTTGATGATTATTCAAAATTCTAGATTAATATTATCGATTGGTGTTGCAGCATAAGATTAATGTTATTTTTAACTTATTATTTTATGTATGAAATCTTTGTTTAGTGTGTTATCTTTGAACTCAAATGGATGCCAATAGTAAGGATAAAACTAAGTAAAGTTAAAAATGTCGGCAATAATTTAGCTTTAAATGGATGAGAAAAATTAACAATTTACTCACCGCTTAATCATGAATTGAACAACCCATGTTTAATTTTGTCATAAGCACAATTGAGAAAAATATAAGATCCATGGTTTGACGAGTCGTTAAGGAAGGGGATAGGGGATGGTAAGGGTACTAGTTTTTGGTCGGAGCTTGCGAAAGTTCTACGCTCCTTGAGACATGAGTGATAAGGCGATAGATCTTATCTCGCTGCTAAAAGATCATCTACTGCATTTATCAGTTTCAAGCACATCTGGGGCGGTGGCGTTCCATCAGTTTTCTTGCTCTCGAGGATTATCTTTTGTGCTGGTTTCTATCTGATTTTCCTTTGCATTGGAGTATGAATTTTCTGCATAATGTCTTCGGTGAGGAGGTCATGTCCGTGATGCCTTAAGTGTTTGATATGGTGTAATTTGGCTTGTTTGTACTCCTTGTACAATGAGCTCTTGGTTTTTCAATATAATTTTTTTTGCTCTTTCAAAAAAAGATCCATCTTCTCCACCTAACGATCAAGCTAATCTATTTGACATAAAGGAAAGATTAATTAACATAAAGAAATGCTTCAAAGGCAATGTCCAACATTAGCATGTTCTACTTCCAAAGTTATCAATTATCACAAAGGAAATATGCATTATTACCATTAACATGAGCAAATTTTAGTATATGGTGTAGTGAAAATTTTAATTAAATAAAGGAAACACTAGCATCAAAGTTGTTTTTAAATATCCAATCATTGAAAGCAAATTGAAGACAATAACAACCATTGTACTTAAACAAACATGGATATAAAGTGGGATTACCAAACTGCATAAGCAAAGCTAATGTCCATAACTAAAAACTTCAGTTCCTAGGATTGGACATTATGCAACCTTGAGTATTCTGAATTGTTATTATGCAATTGTATTGCTTATGTTGTTATTTTTCCTGCTTTATTATCTTACTTTGATGCTGAAGATATGGTGATGATTTTTTTTTATACATATTTTAGCTTGTGTTGTAACTTGTGATATGTGCATTTTCTCCACAATTTTGTTTTATTTTTATGAATAATTTGTAGTTAATAATATTATCATAAATAAATATTTCCAATTGTGTAAGCTAATTAAGAAGTAAGAAAGTAATAATACCAGCTTGATCGTCAATAATAGTGGTGGTGCTGGGTTGCTTGGCAGCAGCTTGGAGACGGTGAGGTTCGGTCATGACAGCGAGACAACAAGGTGGTGTGACGGACAGAAAGTAAACGGCGGACGGTGAGATGAAGGATGAGAGCGGCAACGAAGATGGATGAAACAAAAAAGAATACAGTCTTCCTTTTTCTTTTCTTGACTAAGCCCTTGTTTCCTAGCTTCTGCGTTTGATACAATCTATTCTACACCAAAATAATTATGGTTTATCAATTTTTTTAAATGGAATATTTAAACAGTACCTCAGAGATGAAATCATAATGATAAAACCAAAAGTAATTCATTCAAAAATAAAATAAACATATAATACCAAAAGTAAAAGCTCGAAACGGGCCAAACCCTCCTCACTGAGTCACACTCGTTGCCTCCGTTTAGACCTAACGCACAATCGTTTTCTGTAAAGCAAGATGAATAGGAGGTTCTTTAGTTATGATCAGCAATATTGAAATATAGAATGTAAGTCTCTCTTTTACGACCGCAAGGCGATGAGAGGGATTGATACTGGTGCAATTGTACCACATCACATGTAACGCATTGTGGGGATATGAGTTGGGGCCTTAAGCCTGTAGACAATTAATTTTACATAGCTAGCTATGACTTGTGCTTCTATGATTGTCAAAACTCGCTATAAGTGTTGCAAATTTTGTCGTACAATAGAATGATTAAGTCTAAAGTAACAAATAATTACAGTACAATTTTGTATATATATGACTGGACATTTTACATGCACATTTTGTATCTATAATGCTAGTGAAATTGAGCAAGTAGAAGATGGCACTGAGTTTAAACTAAGTTTGCATTGACCCGTTTGGGAGGAAAGTAATTCAGAAGCTTAAACTGTTTCTCTGTGAACTGAAACTCATCATTTTTATCCAAAGAAGAATGCCACAAAAGGATCAAGCTCTTAACTGGTTGATGAGTGATAGAGGATAATTAAGTAGTAGTTAGTTAACTAATTTAAGTATTATAAAATTAATGATAGAGGATAATTAAGTAGTAGTTAGTTAACTAATTTAAGTATTAGTAAGATGATTAATATTTATATTAAATTATGCTTTTATATATTATATTGTTTGGTTGGGCTAGTTTAGTTTAGTTATATGTCTTTAGGCCCATTAGGATATTATATATATGTGTTCATTGTGATCTCTTAAATAGAAGAAATGAAATGATGAATGTTTTTGTTTATTTTCTTAGATAGTTTTAATGTCTTTTCTTAAGAGTAGCTTAGTTATTCATAGTTTATAGCTTGATAGGGTTTAGCATCCTATCAATGAGAGTCTTATGATTTGTTCGAGAGTTTGGGAGAGTTTTGAAAAGAAAAGAAAAGAAAGTGAAATGAATAGAGGGTTGTTAATTTTTTTTTTGGTGAATTCTTAATGTCTTATGATATGATCAGCAATCGAAATATAGAATGTAAGTTTCTCTTTTCTTCTTCTTATTAGCTTCATATTTATATGCCTCTTCTTATTAGCAATCGAAATATTAGCAAACGGATTTTATTTAATATAGTATTTTCTGCTCTTATTATTTTGATATGCTTTGAAACAATTTATTATACAGGAAAAAGAGGGAAAAAATGAACCATGTTCGCATGGATGTCTCAAGCTACTCAGTATTTGACAGTTTGGTTCAACAATATGTGATTGCTTCTGTTGCTGCATCACCTGCAATCTCTTTTGTCATATCTGACGATGTGGATGCACAATCATACGGTCGTATCATGGACGATATACTTGCTAACAACAAAAACTTGGATCGACTCGACAAAATTGAAAATCCAAGACCTGATCACTTGCCACTACTGATTGTGTCTTGTTACACCGTAAAGGAGATGGACAGAGTTTACACAGCTATTGGCCCTTTTTGGAGGGTCATTATGCTTGATCGCCCAGATTACAGCATTACCAAGAATAGCAAAAAGTTGGGTAAAAAGTGCGACTTTCAGGAACATTATGAGATTATCGATCACATTTATGCTCGAGAATTGGAGGACGAGGAGGAGGAGGAATGATGGGGCAAACATCTTTATGGTAAGTCAGACACAACAAGATTTCACATTCTTGATAATGATTCAAAATTCTAGATTAATATTGTCGATCGGTGTTGCAGCATAAGACTAATGTTATTTTCAACTTATTATTTTTATGTATGAAATCTTTGTTTAGTGTTTTATTTGACATAAAGGAAAATTTTATTGACATAAAGAAATGCTTCAAAGGCAATGTCCAACATTAGCATGTTCTACTTTCAAAGTTATCAATTAACACAAAAGAAATGCATTATTATCATTTAACATGAGCAAATTTTAGTTTACGGGGTAGTGAAAATTTGATTAAATAAAGGAAACACTAGCTAATTAGCAACATTGTCTTAGTGGAAAAAAAAAAGCAACATTGTCTTCTCAATCTTGATTAAATAAATCACACTTATATGAATAGAACCGCAGGTATCAGAGTAGTTGTAAAATTGATATTAATCGTCAATACTTAATTACTTTTTGACAAAACAAATATTGAATCTCATGTATGCAGGCTTTTAAAAAGAGTCAGCTAAAGCAAAATGAAGACAATAATAACCATTGTACTTCAATAAACATGGATATAAAGTGAGGCTGCATAAGCAAAGCTAATGTCCATTTTCAATGCCATGATTTGCGCATGAACCCAATGTTGTGTCTCACACCGTCCTTTATCTTCGCTTTGCACCTGTATAAATTGACAAGTGTTTCTGTTAGGAATTAAATGAAAAGATCCAAATTGTAATAAATAATGTTAGTGAAAAGTTTATAGAAGTTAATTGTTAAATTGGTTTTCTACCTCTAGAACTGAGAACTACACATTAAGTAATGCGAATATGATTTATGCAGAATGAAGAAAACTTTGAAATAGATACAAATGAAGGATTAGCTATCATAATTCACAACTAACCTAAACTAAATAAACAAGAAATAATGAGGACAAATAAAGTCCTAGATAAGTAAATCATAACAACCATTTTTCAGAATATTAGTTCGAATAAAGCAAACAAGAAACGAAGAGCTTGCAATAATTGTTACGTAACATGCGCTTGAAGACAATAGATGGAGAAAATAGGATTCCAAACAATAGGAGATGGTTGATTTTTAAATGACATCATAAGGTTTGGTAAACAAATGAATGGAGTAGTGCATCCAAGTTCATTCTCTCTCTAAAATTACCTCAAGAAAGCATTTTGGAATATCTCTCTAATGCATAGAATTAAATAGATTCAAGTGGACAGATCAATTAATATAAACATTTTTGGTATTTACTCATTTCTATAAGTACTAGTAAGAGTTTATCAAATGTATCAAAGAAAACTAAGCACAATAATGCAATATCACTGTCACATTAGAAATATTTCAATGCAAGATAACATACATACTATTTTCACTTTCAGTTTTACGCATCAGTTTTTGACAATCCACTTTGGAGGTGGCCAAAACAAGTTGAGATAGTCGGGATTATCACTCAAAGGCGAAAGCTGACGTTGGTCCAAGTGAAAAACACACATACCACTGTCCCATATCGGATTATCTAAAATGTCAAAGACATCGTCCATAAGGATGACACAATTCCCTTTGGCAACAGACAAATCAGAAGCAAAAGCCGAAAACGAACATCCATTGCTCAAGAACAAAACTCTATCCCCCAAGCTTGTCAATTTCACCCATTTCTTCTCCTTCTCATCAAGCATGAACACTCCAACATCTAAAGCATACTCAAAGATCCGCCTACCACGAGAAGACTTATCGCAGATGTCCACTAGCAACAACTCACCCTCACTCTCAACCAGGAACTTCATGTCCCTCCCTCCTTGCACTTGATTAGCCACTAATTGGACACTCAAGTCCTCTGGTCTAATTGTAAATGTCTTACCACTAACTTCTTCAACAGCATAAATCCGCCCTTTGAAAACGCAAAAGTCTCCAATAGACGACACCATGTCTGTCCAACGCTCATCGCCCCAACGCAACAATACCAGATTGTTATTATAGAGCAATATTCCAAGAATGAGAGGTGTAACAGCAATAACCTTTTTAGGGTACATGTAGGTATAGGGCAATGGTCCTTTGTCGATGTCAATGATGAATTCGGTTCCGAAATGGAGGACGGAGAATTTGTTCAAGTCGAGCGAGAATTGAAAAGGGGAAGTCAAGTCAAATG
The DNA here is from genome assembly GCA_951804385.1 of Trifolium dubium. Taxonomy (NCBI): domain Eukaryota; kingdom Viridiplantae; phylum Streptophyta; class Magnoliopsida; order Fabales; family Fabaceae; genus Trifolium; species Trifolium dubium. The sequence goes on from OX638064.1 coordinate 57,662,893, forward strand.
GGAGGAGTGGGGATTGGGATAGTTTGGTTTTGCCAGTTGAGTTTTGGGTAACTCTGATCAACCAAGGAGAAGTTAGGGTTTGTTGTTCTTGTTGTTGTGGTGGGGGTTTGACGAGGAAGAGGCTGCATTTGGAGAGGGAGCAATATGGAATGTTAGTGTTGTTATTGATGGTATCTGTTGGATAAACACATTCGACGAGTGGGAACTTGAAAGGTAAAATGTTGGTATGGTGACTTGGGATGGAAGAAGAGCGCCAATGAGAACAAATTGATCGGAGGCGAATGAGATCATGTTCGTTGTCAAGTCGCTCGGATATCATATTCAGAAGATCCTTCGGCAGTTCAGACCAGTCCGCCAGCATGGATGATCCTGCTCCTGTTAGTAATAAGAGAGGTGTAAACATATATAATAAAATGGTAGAATAAACAAACAGTTTCAGTTCACAAATGTTGAAACAAGAAGAGAAACATGTCTATATCAATTTGCAAGCAGAATGACATAGGCACAAGGTTTCAAAACATGGTGCGTTTTTTTTTTTTTTTGAACGGCAAATATTTTATTAATAAAACTAAATCTTTGCACAAGAGGAACAAAGATTAGTAAAAGAGAAGGCGCCGTATATAAGCGGAACACTAATGAAAAAACCAAAATTTAAACTACTTCTAATCCCATTCTTAGATAGATAATAGTGGTGGTGCTGGGTTGCTTGGCAGCAGCTTGGAGACGGTGAGGTTCGATCATGACATCGAGACAACAAGGTGGTGTGTGGAGAAGAAGGGAGAAAACAGCCGCCGCTGTGGCGGACAGAAAGTAACGATGGCGGACGGTGAGATGAAGGATGAGAGCGGCAACGAAGATGGAGAAACAAAAAAGAAGACAGTCTTATTTTTTCTTTTCTCGACTAAGCCCTTGTTTCCGCAAAAAGAGGAGGTTTTTAGTTACCGTCAGCAATCCAAATATAGAATGTAATCTTCTTATTATTTTATTTTTATGTATGAAATCTTTGTTTAATGTGTTAATATTGTTTGTGAACTCAAATGGACTGATAAAAAAACTAAGTAAAGTTAAAAATGTCGGTAATAATTTAACTTGAATTGGACAAGAAAAATTAACAATTCACTCGCCGTTTAATCATAAATTGAACATTCCGTCAAAAAAAAAAAATCATAAATTGAACAACTTTGCTTTTGTCATAAGCACAATTGAGAAAAATATAAGATCCATCTCTACCATCTAAATATCAAGCTAATATTTCACGTAAAGAAAATATGAATTAACATAAAGAAATACATCAACTGTTGGTATTGATTGCGTAAAAAAAAAAACAAAAAAAACTGTTGGTATTGATGTTGTTGGAAGTGAAAGTACAAAGTGAAAGTTCAACAAGACAAAAAGCGATTTTGGTCAGTTAGAGGAAGAGCTATAGGCTATGGTTACTAGTTAGTCATATTTTTAAGTAGAACACCTCAAGCTTGTTACGCAGTAACTCCGTAATAAAATATGGGTCATGTTAACTGGGGCCCTCGGGTAATGGTTAAGGAACTTTAAAAAAGAAAGTTTTAAAATAAAGTTATCACTTTTTAAATTTTTGAGAAAGTTGACTGCACAATTTTCAATGTCAAATTTTCATATTTGGTTCCTTAACCAATGCCTCGGGAGCACCGATTAGCATTTCGCATAAAATATATGTCATTTTGAGAAAAAAATTGTACTGTAATATATGTTGTTTTACATTACCAATAAAATATTTAATGTTATTTTTCCTCTTATACCCTTAATTAATTATTTCTCTTTCTTCTTTTAATGTTATAAGTTAACTTTCACATACCATAATTAATGAAGGATAATTTTGTAAACTAATCTACAATTTATCTTCTCTATACAACAATGATTATATTTCTTAATTTGTATGATATGGTCAAAATGACATATATTTTAGTACGGAGGTAGTAATAAGTACAAGTATGTTGGTGCGATTTTGTCCTTTTGTAGAATCAAGTTGTCTAACTAAATGATCTTTTATCCATGTGTCATACAAAATAAACAATAAATAATAGAGTTTAAATACAATCAATAAATAGTGTTGGGAAAATTAATTTTGAATAAAAAATATAGTATGCATTTTTTTTATTTTATTTTTTTTTCGTCAAAAAAAAAAATTACGGTTTTTTTAGTCTATGTGGGCGGTTGGCTACATGTAGTCTATACGAGCTAATCCATATTACAATATATAAATTTAAGTGACACTTATAATGCGCATGGTGCATGATCTATACTGGTTCATGATATTCAAGCCCTTTTGCACAAATTTTTTGTGCATTTCTTTAGATATTTTTTGGATGATTTCTCTAGGTACATAACAAATTATGATTTTCTTAAGTTTTGTTATAACCACACAAAGTAAATTTATGTTAAGAATCATACAAAAAATACCTAAAAAAATATACTTAAATTTTATCTATTTAAAACACTTAGAATATATTAATATATATTTTTTATAGAGTGGGTCATGACTCATGACCCAACCATGCCACCCATGACTCCTCCGTTGTATCTTCTTCAGTTCAATTTTCAATTATTCCAATGTATCTTCGTTATATGTTCCAAAATCTTTTCTATACCATCATTACCTCTTAAATTGCTTTCAACTTCAACACATATAGAGTTGCTATATGACTCATTAACAATAACTAAACTATGAATATCATTAGCAAGTTTTTGAACAACTTCATCTTCGTGATGTCCAATCAAATATCATTTTTAACAAGTTGTGATGGATTTTTTGAAATCAATGTTGAAAAATCTATAGTCTTTTTTAGTATCCCAATCCTCTAAATTATACCCGATTAATATATAACAAGATTAGAGATAAATGTTTCAAGTCCCCACATATTTAGATCCTTAAACCGATCTTTCCATTCAAGATGAAGGATAAAAAAATTATCTTTAGACCCTTAAAAACAAATTCTTTCATTGCATATGAAAGTTCAATATCTTTGTTATTCTTTGTTTGTTTGGGTTCCAAAATTTCATTAACATCACAAAACACCATCAAAGGGTATGAGGTTTGGCACATAAATCAGCAGAAGTAATTATCCTTCAACCAAAATCCATCTATCACTTTTTCAACATTTGATTGCGAAAAATAGCGCTTATCCCAAGATATTTCATACCTCCACTTTTTAATGTTGGTCCGGTCGCTGAAATATCTATCCTAACATCTCTGACAAGAGTGACATTGTCTACCGCACTCATATTCCATACTAAAAATCTCATGTTAATTGTATGTAAGAAAATTGTAACTAAATCATATCTATTTTATTAAAAATAAATCATTATTGTTAATACAAATCAAGTCTTCAAAAAATAATATTCTCTTTTAAATATTTAGTTAGAGAGATCCTCAACAAATTAAATAAAAAATTTGTTGCCAAGGTAACATATTTAATTTGCTCTATTAATATATTTTAACATGAGTCAAGGTAAGTTTAATTTGACACCAAATCTCATTAGTTTAATATATTTTTGTCCCTGTAAATATATCAAAATTTGATTTTAGTCCCTCTAAAATTATTTTTCGACTTGATTCAAAAAAAATTATTCTTCTACTTTTAGTCTCTCTATAAAATTTTCAATCACCACTTTTAGTCCCTATTTTTAATTCAACTCATGTACAACCTTTGGATTTTTTAAAGAAATTGTGCATAAATTTGTAAAATATTATGAAAATCTCTCCCAAAAAAATTTAGAATTTTTTAATAAAACATGAATTATATATAAATTTTTAACCATAAAAAATAAAAAAAATTATATTTAATTCCTAATTTGTTAAAAAAATCTTTTTTTTGGAGAGATTAGTATAATTTAATAAACTTTTTTGCAAAATTTTAATCAAAAAATGAATTCTACATATGAGTTTACTTAGAAGGAGAGATCGAAAGGGAAGATGACATTTTTTTGAAGGACTAAAAGTCAAAAAAAAATTTAGATGGACTAAAATTTGATATAATTATAAGGACTAAAAATATATTTAATCGTAATTTTTTTATAAGAGAATAACAAATATAATGATCGATCTTGTTTTCGAAGATGAAAGTGATAAATACACGGTAAAATAAAACATGTGTAGGGTGTGTTAATTTCAAAATTATTATGAGCATTTTATTAAATTAAACACTTATGACTCGTGTCAATGAGCCTTTTAAAAAATTAAACACCTCGTGACTCGTGTCAATGGATATGACTCTTTTAAAATAATATGGATACTAGCATGAGACCCGCGCTATGTGTGGCCGACAATTTTTTTCTCATATTTTTTGTTTGTAGACGAAGTGATAGATATCACTAAAATCCAGCAGATAAACTCGGACGAAGTCATATATGAAGACAATATCTGCTTTATCATTTCGGTTAAGATTTATGGACATATTTATTCATTTTTATTATATTAAAAATTGATATATTATATTAATAGGCATGACCAAAACCTATACCTGCGGAGAAAATTTGATATAATATATTTTAATTGATATATTATATTAAAATTGATTCATGTGGAGGTGATATATATGAAACGGACAAACCCAAAACTCGTGAGGATACCCAAACCTGTCAGATATGAGTTTGGAGATCTATTGTCTTAACGACCATAGATAGGATTTTATATTATGTTAGAGACAAATTTGAAACTTACTATAAGTTTTTTTCTTGACAACCTGATAAAATGCCACATTGGAAATTTTTTCTAACAGGTGAAATTAATATTACAAGGCAATTGCCTAAAATAATTGAAAGGAAAAGTCAATATTTATCCTAATAATTCATAATAGTTGAATTTCATATTAGAAAGATGTTGAATTTCAATACAATTTATTTTTTTTTATTTTTAGAAAAGTGAGGAGTCTTTAGATCAGGTCAATGAAATATTAACTAAATTATTATAATTGAATTTTAGATTTCAGTATCCCATACTAAACTCTCAACAAAACAAATATGATATCTGATTTTTTTACCAATTAATTGATGTCTAGATATATAAGTTCATAAAGGATAAGTGTTCAAAAAGTTCATAGAAGATAATATAATTAGGTAGTATAAAGTTAAATTATGGATTCCTGTCTCTGAAATTCATACATGAAATATGACACTAATAGATTTTAAAAAAAAAATGGAATATATATACTGATGTCGGACACCGAACGCAACTTCTATAAAAAGATGTTGGAGCTATGGTCAATTGCAAGATCAACTGATCAAGTGTATGTGATGTAGATACATGGTTTCCAATTAACTTGGACTTCTTAAGGACCCTTCCAAGAATTTCAATTACAATTTACAATAACTTGGACTTGGAAAGTAGCAACAAAGTTTTGTAGCCATACAAATAGTATGTCATAAAGAAGTCAAACAAACAACATAACAATTTTGAAAGAAAAAATCAATGGAAAGTTGTAGAAAAACCATTGAAACGTAATAACTCCTTGATTGAGCCAACCATTTTATTTGGCTTACGTGCAACAAAATATATAAATGCCTGCATAATTGTTAAAAATATTTTAGTTCTCAACATTGAAATGAAAAGTGCAATTATAAGTTGGAACAAAGAAAAATTAAAGAGATGGAAAATGGATTCAACTTTTATCTTATATTGTATTCATTAATATGAGGTTAGTACAGCTTCATACGTAGAATATTACACAATGAAAATAGTTGATTGTATTATCAATCTATAAAAAAGTATGAAGAAAACAACTTTCTCTACATACAATCAAACTGGAAGATAATAATACGCAGGGAGAGAAGAGAAATTGGAAGATCATGAGATATATATTCCTTTAAGAAATCTTCAAAAAGTATCAATGCTCTGATTGATTAAAAGGTATCAATGTTAATTAGAGAGAACACGAGAAACGGTTATCAATAATGATGGAGAAACATTGAATATGGAGTAATTGATACCTTTAAACTTTTCGGTTATAATTGACATCTTCAATTTGAAGCTGCTATATTTTATTGGAACTCAAATGGCACATGAATTGTTCAAAACAATATTGAATGCAGAAATGTGTTAAAGATAAATGGGTAAGCATAATAGGGAAATGGAAGAGCAGCTATGCCACATCAGAATATTTGTGACATGACAATCATTGTATAAATTCTGTGAGCTGTATTTGAATAAGGGCAACAAAGCCTATAGCCCAGAGCCTCTGAAAAGTAGGGGCCTCAAAAAATTTTTTTTGCAGTAATTATACTATTTAGTTGAAACAAAATGCTCAATAGTTGGCACAAAGTACAATAGCTTAACAAAAAAAATCTTAATGAATTAGCATTTAGCAATGATAGCAATGAAGATAAGATTTCAATTGGTTTTTTTTTTTTCAGTATTTCAATTGGTTTAAAATGACATAGAAATGTTTTGTAGTTTTTTGAAGGACTTAGACTTGAGAAAATCTAGCTCACTACAACATGCAGTTTTTAGTTTTTACATTATCACTAAAATGTTACTCCTCGTATCTTTATTATAAGAAAAAATAATTTACTTTTTTAATTCATTGAAAAAGTGATGAATCTTGTTTATAATATAAGCTAGATTTATTACTTTTTGAATAAATCTAAAAGTAAATTTTTTCTTATAATAAAGACTAGAAGAAGTAAAATTATATTAGAGGCCAACGAGTGAGTCTACCCGTCCACAATTTAAGCTGATTAGACTCAATTTTTGTTATCATAGGAGAGCAACAAACAAACAGCTTTGCATAAAGCACAACAATTAAAATCCAATAAAATAATTAATCTCATCTACTTAGCTGCATTTCATTAATTGAAAGATGCATGAAACTGGAAACAAATATTAGAGTGTCACTTCTTACAATCTTCAAGGTCAAATTAGATCAAATATAGAATACATTGAAAAGCAATATCTTACTCATCAGTAATGTAATACAGTACTCTGCTATGGTTATATGTTCAAATCAATGTAAACCACTATTTATTTCATTGCATCAGACCCGTGCGAGTAATTGATTAAAATTATACTTAAGAGAAATAAATTACTACTATCATATTCCACATTGCTAAGAGTAATTGATTAACATAAGCAATTGTTTTTTATCGAGACCAGGTATCCACCGTCGGATGCAGTGACTATTTCTCTCACTAGATTGGAGGCACCGATGTGATAACTAGCTTAGAGATTTAAAATTGCTTCATACCTAAGACGATGATCGAACTCTCGACTCTTAATTAAGGGTGGATGAACTTCAACCGTTCAATGAAACCCTTTCAATTTAACATAAGCAATTATGAATGGTTACTTGTGTCATGGTAATAAAAGATCTGGATTTTATGTTGTAATGACAACATGCAGTTTTATTTTATTCTTATCACGTGTCCAGGTAATACTATAATTTTGTTATGCTTTGGCGGATAAAATGAAAATCCGGTGGTTAGAGAGTGGCGAAGAGTGTCTCTATAGAATAACTCAAAAGATATATAAATTAGATAAAAGAGGTCCAGGATCAATTCGTCGCAAAAATATTTTATTTTTTCGATGTAAAAAAAATAGAGTGGCCAAGAGTGTAGTGGTGAGGTTAGTGGTTAGAATGAGACAAAATCCAGTACAGTACAGAAAAACTTGTTAAGGAAGAAACCCAAAAATTAAATTCCAACCAAAATCCAAATCCAGTCTTTTTATTTGAAAAGTTACTTTATTTTCCCAAAACTCACAGACACAATCTTAGTCCAATATTTACAGTACCAAAACCATTTCATAAAAAAAGAAAAGCAAAAAAATAAAGAAAAAAAATGCATTTGTGGGTTCTAGTATATTCCACTGTGTAATGTAATGTATGGTGTGTTATGCATTTTCACTCTCTAGTATTCCATTCCACTGTGTTTTTCAAGTTCAAGTTCAAGTTTTGAAGTTCAATGAATCCTTCAAGTTCAACTTCAAGAAAGAAGAAGAAGAAAATTAGTCACTATGATGATCACAACTTCATTAACAACATTTTTTCTTGGTCTCTTCAAGACATTTTCAACCAAGATCTTTACAAAAACAAGGTTTCATCTTTCTTCTTCTCTTACTCTTTCATTGAGGGGTTTAGTTTAGTTTAGTTTGGGTTCCTCTTCTAATTTTATGTTTGTTTACTTGTTTTCAAGATTAGATTTTTATTTTTTCTTCATGTTTATAGTGTTTGTTTCATTTTTATTTGCCCAAAAAATGACTTGTTTGATTTAGGGAAAATTATTACACTTTCCTCTCTTAAAAGTTTTTTAAAACATCACAAACACTCCTCATGTTTCTCGCATGAACTTCACAAATAGAACGTAACTAAGGTGTGTGACACTTTATTAACATAATAATAAAGGATGTTAGTGATAAGTTAAAAATTAGAGGGGGGTATTAATGTTATTTAAGAGAACCTTAGGTGAGAGCAAATAGTTTTAAATTTCTTGGCATTTTTTTTTATATCAATTTCTTGGCATTTTTTTGGAGTTATTATTTATAAAGAAAAATCACATTGACATTAAGAATTCTATGAGGCTTAGTCAAAAAAAAAAAAAGAATTCTATGAGGCACGGACACTAACACTGACACGTCGACATGATTTTTTTTTTTTAAAAAGTGATATAATTCAATGTAATTATTAGTGTCGGTGTCGTGTTCGATACCGAGACACGCCTAATCTAAGTAGTGTTGTAGCTTCATAGTAAGAATTTGATGTCATGTTAATAAATGATGCTAGTTCACCCTAATATTAAGGGCCATTTTTTTGGGGTTTACTACAGGTTTTTCTAGCTTTGGGAAGCATGTCTTTGTGTTTGAGAATTTTTCACTTCTCAAAATCATCTTCAATCATATGCTTCCACTCTTATGCATTCTTCTATTCTTTGGCAGAAATCTTAAAATAGAAGTGGAGAAAACATTTTCCAATTTTTCACATCTCACAATTTTTATCTTTGTAAGGTTTTTGAGGGAAAAATAATTGTTTGGACCCACAAAAACACACATCATCATTGGCAGAACACACAACTCAATGTCTAGCAACCCCAAATATATTAAGTCATTGGAAAAATAATTGCATTTTAATATATTTTTTATATTTGTTTTTGTAGGTGGAATATATTGATTTATATTTCAAATCTATTGATCAATATTTTAAGTCATTTGTGTATCCTTTGTTGGATGAAACTAGAGCAAACCTATGTTCTTCAATGGAGATTTTGTCTAGCTCACCTTATGCTCAAGTTGTTTCTCTTGAAAAGAAACTCTCACATTCATGTGGTAGGAATCACTATGTTGTTAAAACTGATACTTGGAAAAATAGCTCTTATGGTTATGGAAAAGAGTTATACAAAACATTGTTTGGAGATGTTTTTATTTTGGCCGATTTTAAACCCGAAGGTGTTCATGATTTAACAAGGTCAGGAAAGATGTGGAGTTTTGTGTTGTCGACTGGGATTTTTGGTGAAGAGATTAAGGATGATGATACTACTTTTAAAGTGATTGCTTCTAAAGACATTGACATTGATAAAATGGGGCAAAAGTCTTTGTTTATTATATTCTTGACGAATATAACGCCTAATAGAAGGATATGGAATGCACTGCATATGGATGGAGATTCAAAGTTGATTCAGAAGATTTTATGTGCTAGGGATGTGGTAAGAAATTTCTCTTTTGTTAAGGATTTGAGTCTGTTTTTTTCCATCAAACATTTGTAGTGTTAACTTGTACTATAATCAAACATAATAACTGTAGTGAAGTGAAGTTCTGGTTATCTTGATATTTGTTGTTGATTGTTTGTGAATGACATTTTCTGGTTTATTGTTATTGAGTCTGTGGCTATTTCTAAGTATGACATATTTTGACATTTAGTTTTTGCCGATGTATGCTGGGGTGTAGGTTGACGAAAGCTGTGATTACTGTTCTCTGAAGACTGATGCTCTTAGGGATGATGAAACATATCAAAGGTTGTTATCTGAGTTGAATGAGTCACAAAACAAGGCAATTTGTGCTTGCCTTTCTTCCATTCATTGCAATCATAAGTCTACTTTGGATCTTATTTGGGGTCCACCAGGAACCGGAAAAACAAAAACTTTGGGCACACTGCTTTTCGCTCTATTCAAAATGAACTGTAGGACTCTTGTTTGTGCTCCAACTAATGTTGCCATTAAGGAAGTCGCATCGCGTGTCTTGAGCATGGTGAGAGAATCATTTGAAGGAAATTCCGATGCTTTGTTCTGTAATTTAGGAGACATGCTATTGTTTGGGAATCATGAGCGGCTCAAAGTTGGTGCAGAAATTGAAGAGATATATTTGGACTATCGTGTCAAGAAGCTCATAATGTGTTTCACACCACCTAATGGTTGGAAATATTGTTTTGGTACAATGATTGATCTTCTCGAAAATTGTGTTTCCGAATATCCTATATTCTTTGAGAACGAGATGAGAAAAGAACAAGCGCAAAGTGATGTTAGTAATTCTAAAGGGGAAAAAGTTAAAAATCCTTCTGATTCTGGTGTGAGGATGCACAAATCTTTCATTGAGTTTGTCAGAGAGAGGTTTCTGTCTATAGCATTGCCACTCAGAGACTGTATTTCCATTTTATGTACTCATATATCCAGAAGTTGTATTATGGAACATAACTTGAAAGATTTGGCCCGTCTTATATACTCTCTCGGTTCATTTCAAGCTTTGTTGTTTGAAAATAATATTTCTTCTGAAAAACTGGAAGAACTTCTCTCTCCTCCAGAAAATCAAGATAGTTCTTTGGAGTCGGTTGTTGTAAGTGCTGCCGAATACTCGTTGCACCAGAGCAGAACTGAATGCCTTTCTCTGTTAAGAACGCTTAAAGTTTCACTTGGTGACCTCGATATGCCAGATGTTGTGACCGAAGAGTCAATCAGAGAGTTCTGTTTACAAGCGTCTTCATTAATATTTTCCACTGCTTCCAGCTCCTTTGTGCTACATTCTGTTCTCATGGAACCTCTAGATGTTTTAGTGATTGATGAAGCTGCACAGTTGAAGGAATGTGAATCCGTCATACCTCTACTACTTCCGAACATAAACCATGCCATTCTTGTTGGAGATGAACGCCAGTTACCAGCATTCGTTGAAAGTAATGTATGTATTCTAAAAATTTCTTATTTAGTTAATTTAGTACCACAGTACCTACATTTTCACAAATGTTAAATTTTTTATTGACAATTAATATTAATGCTCGTCCTTGATATGTCTAAGGTTTCTTCTGAAGTCGGTTTTGGAAGGAGTTTATTTGCGAGACTGAGCACATTGGGTCATCCTAGTCACTTCCTCAATATACAGTACAGGATGCATCCATCAATTAGTTCATTTCCAAATTCATGCTTCTATTTGAACCATATTCTTGATGCTCCAAATGTTACTGCAAAGAACTACAGAAAACAATATCTCCCAGGGCAAATGTTTGGTCCATACTCCTTTATAAATATAATTGGTGGCACCGAAGAGTTTGACGATGTTGGACGAAACGGGAAAAATATGGTTGAAGTGGCGGTCGTGATGAAAATAATTAGAAATTGTTTTAGAGGTTTGTATGTGTGTGTTTGTGTGCATGTGTGTGTGTGTGTGTGTGTGTGTGTGTGTGAAATACATGCATATGAATCCTCTGTTGTGATTTATTTTGTTATAAATTACTCATTACTCATTGCCTGCACTGCACTGCACAGAACTATACTATTCAGTAGAGAAAATAGACCTTGAGATTGTGGTTGGATTAATGTTTGATTTTAAGTAACATTTCAAGCATTAATTAATGTATTAACAATTCTGTATTATGTTATTGTGTTTTATGTTTCTAATTATTTCTAACATCTTGTATACTATACACTAGCTATTATGATTTTTTTCATGCTTTATTAGTGTGAACATATTTTCAAATAGAAAAATACTTCCTGCTTAATTCTTTTATCTGGAATGACGCAGCATGGTTTGGCTCAAACGAGAATCTCAGTATAGGTGTAGTGTCTCCATATGCTGCTCAAGTTGTTGCAATTCAGGATATGCTTGGACAGAAGTATGATAAGCACAAAGGTTTCGATGTGAATGTGAAAACAATAGATGGTTTCCAGGGTGGAGAGCAGGACGTTATTATCTTATCAACCGTTAGAACTGATTGCAGCACTTCACCCGGGTTCATCTCCAATAACCAGAGGACCAATGTTGCTCTTACCAGGGCTAGGTAAAACCTCCTATGTGCTATTGCGATTGCATTTGTTATTGTCTAAAAAGAATGTCCATCAACACCATTGATTTTATACTCAACAGGCATTGTCTGTGGATATTGGGAAATGAAAGGACCCTAGTAAATCAGGAAAATGTATGGAAAACTTTGGTGCTGGATGCTAAAAGACGTCAATATTTCTTTGATGCGGATGTAGACAAGGATTTAGCGAAAGCTATATGGGATGCCAAGAAAGAGCTGAACCAACTTGATGATTTGCTTAATGCTGACAGTGTCATTTTTAGAAGCTCTAGGTGGAAGGTATTTGGTTTGCTGATCTAGTTATATTATTTATTGTGATCATATACTTGACCTTTAGTTCATAATTCTCTTTCAACATATGTGCAGGTTCTTTTTAGTGATAACTTTCTAAAGTCCTTTAAAAATCTTCCATCAAAGCAGACAAAGAAGTTGGTCATTGGCCTCTTGCTCAAAGTCTCTAGTGGGTGGAGACCAAAAAGGATAAAAGTGGACTTGCATTGTGGAAATTCATCCAAGATCTTAAAGCAATATAAAGTTGAAGGTCTCTTTGTTGTTTGTTCAAAGGACATAGTAAAAGAATCGAATTTCACTCAAGTTTTAAGGATATGGGATGTTCTTCCTCCAGAGGATATTCCTAAAGTAGTGAAGCATCTTGATAGTATTTTTGGAAGCTATACTGATGATTTCATAAGCCGCTGCTGTGAGCAATGTGTTGAGGGGTGAGTACTTTGATTGATTTGTATTTTATTACACCTAAGATGCTTTAGCTAACTGATAGCTTGTGTTTTACATCTTTTCTAGGAAGATTGAGGTCCCAATAACTTGGGAAAAATCAACAAAAATCATCAAAATTAAGAATCTTGATAATAATGGAAATGAAGATGAATCAGCTTGTTGCGATCAAAGAATATATCTTGAGAATTCAAAGGTTGAGGAGAGTTTTTTGCTGATGAAATTCTATTCTTTATCATCTGTTGTGGTTAGCCACTTGCTTTCTGACTGTAATAGTAATGAACTAGAACTTCCATTTGAAGTATCAGATGAAGAACATGATATAATACACTTTTCTAAAAGTACATTTGTATTGGGTCGCTCTGGTACCGGCAAAACCACTGTTTTGACCATGAAACTATTACAAAAGGAGAAATTGCACCATTCGGCTCTTGAACACACTTATGGAATTAAGAATGTTGAAGCTCCTGGTTTGAATTATGATAAAGGGTACAAAGACAGATCTACTGTGAATGACAGGCCTGTCTTACACCAATTATTTGTAACAGTGAGTCCTAAACTTTGTCAAGCAGTGAAACATCAGGTTGTTAGAATGAAAAGGTATGGAACTTCTACTTCAGACTATAAGCTTTTCTTCTTGAACCCTATTTATTTGTCAAGAATATCTTCCCCTACTTGTTACTTTCAAAAGCTAAAAGTGTGGTCTGTAATACTATGACCTTATTGGATTCTCTTAACTTTATCTTATCTGTTGTTGTTTTATTTGTGTTGTTGTATTTTTAACAAATTCATGTTAAATTTCATTGTCCTGACTATAACTGCTGAATTGATTTTCATGTGGTTTTTTTTGGTTGTATACATCATTTTATAGCTTTTCTTGTAATTATTTTGAGATATATTATGTTGGTTTTTATCATGAATCATATAGTTTTGCTAGTTTTTGTCATGCCTATTTACTATTCTTTTTAGGAATACACACATTTTTTGAACTAAAATATGTTTAATATTGAAGAAAAAATCACCCATTTTTTAAACAAGAATGATTTCACTTTTCACCCCACCATTTGGTTCCTGAATTGAAATTTCACTTCGCACGATAAGTGTATAGACAGGCGAATGTCAGCCCCCAAGTTTTTGGCCTTTCATCGGGTATATAGTAAATTTCTTCTAAGATTACAAAATTAAAGTTTACTTTCTACTTAAGAAATTAGGTAGTGCTGTTGTAACTTCTGAAATAATTATGTCTGCGCTGAGTTCCCTTAGATTTCATATATTTCAGATTTCCTGTGCAGTATTTAATCGGTATCTAATATTATTTATATTGTGCATACAGATTCATATGTGGTGGGGATATTTCCGCAGATAGGTGTTCTATTGAGGAAGACATAGTTGATGTTGATACATCAATACTGTTTAAGAATATACCAGATTCTTTTGTAAATATTCCAGCCGAATCATATCCACTTGTGATAACATTTCAGAAGTTCCTAATGATGCTTGATGGGACTGTGGGGAATTCTTATTTTGAAAGATTTAGTGATCTATCTTCTCTAAGTGAGAACATTGGTGTAAGATATGTTGCTTTGGAGACTTTTATAAGGAAGAAGCAGGTGACTTATGAGAGGTTTGACTCATTATATTGGCCACATTTCAATTCCCAATGTACCAAGACACTAGATTCGTCCAGAGTTTTCACTGAAATAGTGTCTCATATAAAAGGGGGCATGCAATCTTTGGATTCTGGTGAAGGGAAGTTAAGCCGTCAAGATTATCTTTCCTTGTCTGAAAACCGATCATCAACTTTAAGCAAGCAGAAAAGGGAGATCATATATGATATTTATCAAAGTTATGAAAACATGAAGATGGATAAAGGGGAATTTGATTTGGCTGATATCGTTGCTGACATTCATCGCCGATTCAGAAATAACAAATATGAGGGTGATGAAATGCACTTTGTATACATAGACGAAGTGCAGGATCTAACCATGAGTCAAATTGCTTTATTTAAATATGTTTGTCAAAATGTAGAAGAGGGTTTTGTTTTTTGTGGGGATACTGCACAAACCATAGCAAGGGGAATTGATTTTAAGTTCCAGGATATCAAACCACTCTTTTACAAGAAGTTTGTGCAAGAATCAAAGAGAGGTGTTGATAACAAAGGAAAGGGTAAAATCATAGTTTCAGAAACATTTTTGCTGAATCAAAATTTTCGGACCCATGCTGGAGTGTTGAAGTTATCCCAGAGCATCATTGAGCTTCTTTTCCATTTTTTCCCTCTTTCTATTGATGTTTTGAAGCCTGAGACAAGTTTGATATACGGGGAAGCTCCGGTTGTTCTTGAGTGTGAGAGCAACAAAAATGCAATTGTAACTATTTTTGGCACCACTGGACATGAGAGTGGGAAAATTGTTGGCTTTGGAGCGGAGCAAGTAATTTTGGTACGTGATGATTATGCACGAAAAGAAATTTTGGAATATGTTGGGAAAAAAGCTCTTGTCCTAACTATTTTGGAGTGCAAGGGGCTTGAGTTTCAGGTAGTTGAAACATTATCATATCTGATTTTGTTTTGAATGTTATGTTTATTTATTTTAATGGTCATCTATGTTCTTTTGCAGGATGTATTGTTGTACAACTTTTTTGGTACTTCACCTTTGCAAAATCGATGGAGGGTGATTTATGATGAGTATATGAATGAACAAGATATGCTGGAACCTACAGAATCCAAGGCTTTTCCAAGTTTCAATGATTCCAAACACAATATTTTGTGCTCTGAGCTGAAACAGCTATATGTGGCTATCACTCGTACAAGACAGAGATTGTGGATATGCGAGAATACAGAAGAATATTGCAGACCAATGTTTGATTATTGGAAAAGGAAATGTCTTGTACAATTCAAAGAACTGGATGATTCACTTGTTGAGGCAATGAAAGTTGCAAGTAGTCCAGAAGAATGGAAGTCACGCGGAAAAAAGGTTGTTTTAATAGTCGATCATTATATTCGTTGTGCTTTCATAGTAATAGATTTTATTAGTATTTTCCTCTTTTATTATTTTGAATCATTAAGCAGTTTTCATTTTGTCAACATAAAAAACAGTGTTATTTGTTAACTTGTTATTAGATTTTTGTTTGCAACTGAAATCATTCCTATACCTAAATACCCCATAGGTGACATTATTTTATATTGCAAATAGATTATACTCTTATTATTGTGTAATGCATAGAGCAAGCTTTTAGATGTGCCGCTTTTGCTCCAAATGATATATTATTTTGACTGTTCGTTTTGCAGTTATATTATCAAAATAACTATGAAATGGCAACAATGTGTTTTGAAAGAGCCGGGGACTCTTATTGGGAAAAAAAGTCTAAGGCTGCTGGTCTTAGGGCAACTGCACACCGTTTACATGACTTGAATGCTGAAGATGCAAATGCAGTGCTTAGGGAAGCTGCTGAAATTTTTGAAAGCATAGGACTGTTCGAGTCTGCTGCCCAATGTTTTTCTGATTTAGGGGATTATGAAAGAGCAGGTATGAACTTCAAATTTGGCATCTTTGTCTATAACTATATGTCATTTTATATTGAAAAATATTAGGATATCATTTTAGAACAAAAATAGCAAGTTTACCTTGCATGGTTCGGTCTTATGATTATTTGCCAAGGTTTCTCTGACTGTAGTTTCAATCTGCTCAAGAATATTAAATGATAAAGTAAGTTCGCTGAACTAATGAATATACAAATCCAAACTCGTATTGAGATGCTTTGTTCTGTCTTGTTCTTGAGAATTCCTCTTTTCTAATAAATTTCTTCTTCAATGTTAACATTAACAGTTTATCACTAAGCAACAGTACTTCTATGCATGAAGTGTATAATGGAGCATCAATCCCATGTGCCTTCAATTCATATAACTGTTCTTTCACTATTGAAGCATATCCAAATATAGCATGTAATTTGTTTTTTTGTTGATGAATCTTTTTTATTTGAGTTAGGGATTTCACTTATTTTGTTGTACAAGCAAATATTATAGGGTAATAATCTTTTTTAGTCCCCTAATGAGATCACCAAAGCTTACAAATATTTTAATTGATTGTCATGTTTAGGCTAGTTTTTGCATTTGAACTCTTACTCTTCAAAATTAATCGCATTTCTGATAACAGGGAAGCTTTACTTGGAAAAAAGTGAAGAACCTGATTTGAAAAGTGCAGGGGATTGCTTTTATTTAGCTGGTTGTCATGAAATGGCAGCTCAAGTATATGCTAGAGGAAGTTTTTTCTCGGATTGTTTGAATATTTGTGCAAAAGGTAGATTGTTTGACACTGGCTTGCATTACATTCAGCACTGGAAACAAAATGAAAGTGCTGATCCTAGTTGGGCTAGGAGTCATGATTTGTACACAGTTGAACAGAAATTTTTGGAAAATTGTGCTCGGAAATATTTTGGCAACAAAGATATCAAATCCATGATGAAATTTGTTAGAGCTTTTCATTCAATGGATTTGAAGCGTGAGTTCTTGCAATCTCTGTGCTTACTTGATGAGCTTCTTGAATTAGAAGAGGAATCGGGCAACTTGATGGAGGCTGCAAGCATTGCTAAGGTGATGGGTGATATTCTTCGCGAGGCTGATTTGCTAGGAAAAGCTGGTGAATTCTTGGAAGCATATGAACTTATATTTTTCTATGTACTTGCACAATCTCTTTGGTCTGGAGGAAGTAAAGCATGGCCCTTAAAGCAGTTTACACAGAAGGCCGAGCTTTTGGGAAGGGCGTTGATATTTGCGAAGGAAGTGTCAAGCAGCTTTTATGAGCTTGCATCTACAGAAGCAGAAATACTGTCAAATGAACATGATAGCAAATTTGAAATAATGAATCAATTGCAATCTTCTCGCATCCATAGTAGTATAAGAGGGGAAATGCTATGTTTGAGGAAACTGCTGAATTCTCATTTTAGGTTGAACTCTTCTAAGTATGTCTGGCAAGACAATTTATTTGATGTTTCAGTTGAAGGCATGATTATGAAGAATCAATTTTCTGTGGAGACAATGTTTTATTGTTGGACATGTTGGCAGGATAACATTGTTCATATGCTGGAATCCCTTTCAAATTTAAAAACTCAAGAGCCTCATCAGCATAACAGTTATGTAAAGTTTGCATTCAATTATTTGGGTGTTCAGAAGCGGATTTATAATCTAAATGACATTTACCTTTTGCTCATCCCTGATGCTAACTGGGTGATGAAACTGGGAGATAGATTGCTAAAGAAGAATGGTAAGATAGTATCTGTTGATGTTCAACCTTTAGTTTCTTTTGCTCAAAGTTATTGGAGCTCAGAGCTACTTTCTGTTGGCATGGATGTCATGCGCAACTTAGATGCACTCTACAAGTTTTCAGTTAATAAAGATTTTTCCGAATTTTGTCAAGTTCAGTCTTTATTGCATATCTATGAGGTCTCAAAATTCCTTCTCAAGTCCAAATGTTTTAGCCATGGCCAAGGTGACTTGAAAACATCGGAGAGATTTTGCAGACAGACAATTGAGTGTTTATCCCATCATGTAGTTCCCCTTGACTGGAAGAAATCACTGGAAAAAGAATTGGTTTATCAAAGAATAACTGAAACTTGGCAGGATATTATGAATGATGTCATCTATGAAAACACTAAACGGAAAAACAGATTGACCGATGATCAAATTGGAAGGGTGGTAGTTATGCTTCTTGGTACAGCTAATGTAAAAGATGAACTTCTCGTTCAAGTTATGACAAGGTTTGAAGATAACCAACACTGGAAAGATTTCGTTCAAAGCATACGATTGTATTCAGGAGATGAATCACACAGTAAAGCGGTTTTAGAGATGCATCCCACTTTTAAGTTTTACGTAGCATTGCAATGTACTTACAATGTGAAATGGACGCATCGAGTTGACTATATATCTCCTAGTTGCGCTATGTATCTTGTTGAACGGCTACTGCTGTTGACATCATGCTCGAAGGGGTTCATGTATGCTACAAAATCATCTTTCACTGAGTGGCTTATTTGCCAGGATGAAAATTCCCTTTCAAATTTGAGCTTCATGCATGATAAATTACACATTGTCCATGATTTTCTTGCCACTATCCTCAATGAGTATGTTTGTGATCAATATGGTACCAAATTCTGGATTGAAAAATATTCAAACTTGGTTGTGGAGAATTATTTTCCATCGTTTTTCCTGCGATTGATTGTTTCGATATGTTTGCTTCATCTCAGCTCCGGGAGTAAGAAATATATCAAACTACTTCGCAATTTGTTGGGGAAGAGAAATATAACCGCTCAACTGCCATTAGAATTCTGCAATGTTCTTCAAAAAGGAAAGAAACACATGGATTTGGAAGTCTTTGCTGAGGCATTTAAAGTGATTGGCAACCCCTTGGTGATTGCTAAGCTTCAGAACAATTGTCCCGAAATTGTGTGTTCAAATGCTGTGTTTGTGGATTTAACGATATGCCAAAAAAGAGAGCTCATATTAGAAACATTATTTCCAAGTAGTGTGGAAATCACAGCAGAAGCCTCTGATTCAACATCTAAGGAGTTTTCTTCAAACCTTCCAAATGAAAGTTATGCTTCAGTTTCACATCAGGCATCAGATGGTCAGATAAAAGATGAAATTGACACGTCTATGTATGCTGAAATGTTCTGGAATTGGTTGGAAAAAGTGACATCTCCATCATCAGATCTATCGCGTCTTGCTACTTTTTCACCTGAATACTTAAGGATGAAGGTCAGACAATTTGTTTTTTATGTTTGAAATAAATTTGAAGAAAATGTGCTTATATCAAACAGTTAATATTTATATTCTTTTATCACAAGCTTTTTGTTTCTCAACGTTTTTCATTGTCTCCAGGATTATTTTACAACTCACCTTGTACTTTTGGGTGAGTTAATGAGAAACCCTGCTATGATGGAAAACAAAAAGGATATGGAAGTGTTGGTGAGCTTGCATGAATTAATGATGAAATTCCGTACCACTTCGAGCATACTGTATGTTATATATAAGTAACTTGTAATAAATAATTGCAATATAGTTTTCTGTTTTTGCTTTAATTACCTGGTTAATCTTTTTGTTGTCTCGTCTGCAGTGGTTTTTGGCTTGATAAGAACACTCTAATTGAACTTTCAAAGAAAATTCTTTCAAGACGATCTGAAATAGCACACTTCTTGTATAAGCCGGATGTTTGGAAGGAGCCAGAAGATACCTGGTCCAATAATTCTCATGGTGCAGACAGTTCAGGAGATGAAAAGGACGAGGAAGATAACAGGTCGAATAATTCTCAAGGTGCAAGCAAATCAGGACATGGAAAGGCCAAGGAAAATAGCAAAGCTTGGAAGAAAAACAAGGGAGGGAAAAAGGGTAAGAAGTGAAAATTGTCACGACATGCAAATGATGTAGTAATTCTTGAGCAGTTGAGCTTACACTTCAAAGTGTTTGGTTATAATAGTTTTTGTGGAATCTTTGCAGTAAACTTTTGAAAAGTATTTTGAAGACTTATTATTGATATGAAAATGCATCCTTTCTGCCATATTAGGTGTTTGTTTAGTACTAATCTTTTCATCCTGGTATTTTCAATGTTTTATGATAACTCACAAAATACTTGTGCAGTGTCCTCAAACCTTTCATCCTCGCCAGTCGCCAGACATTCTCTCCATAACAAACTCATCTCCTATGTCTTTAAAGCACATGTTAAAAAACTTACGAAAGAAATTTTTGTCTTAAAAGTTCTGCATTCAACTTTTTTAAGTCAAAATATTATATTTTGTCAAAACAAATTTTTCTCTTTTAGGATTCTCAACGTGTACTCTAAAAACATATGTTAACAAAATCCATTAATGAATTATGAATTTATGATAACATCGTCTTGTCTGATACTTTAGTGACAAATATGGTTGTATGTTTATTTTCTCCAACTTAATCTTATGGAAGAGTAATGATGAAGTTTGTGCTTAAACTTAAACATGGAATTGTCTAAGTTTGTGCTTACGTACAACTTTTGCTTTCAAAGTTTTAACAGTTGAAAGAATATTTCTTGATGAAATGAAACATTCATTTGTTTTCCTTTCCTTTTTTATTTTCTGCTGAGGAATTTCTAAGGCTCGACTTAAAGTTTTTTCATTTTCATTAGTCACAATTAAACTGTGCTAATAATACATTTGATAGATTAGAGTGCGCATTTCAACCAACAATTAATACATCTATTTTTTTATTTTTTTTTGGTCAAGTAGCCTAGCGGCTTGAAAATCACCTTTTAAAGATGAATAAGTGGGCATACCGGGTTCGAACCCCGGTCCCTGCACAAATGTGCACAATGTCCAACCAATTGAGCTAAGCTCATGGAACATTTTAACATTTATGATAACATCTATTTTTTACTTTACTTTAAATGTAAGTGAATTTGTCAATTTCTTGCTTCGGTTTTAAAAATAAATAATTACTAGCAAAAATGTTTATGTTAAAATATTCTTAAAATAAAAACATGTGCCCTAAGGTACTTAAATATAGAAGTTTTACATTTAAATATATAAAAAATTTAATATTTAAAAAGTTGAATCTACATATTTCAAGAGGATATTTCTCTATTTGTTTCTTTAACATGTGCTTTTAGGACAACATTTTCCACATTCTTATTTTTATTGTGATTTTAGTTTGTCAATTTGTTTATTGGACAATTTCATTTATCAAAATAAATTTCGAATTGAGTTATGTTTGACGGTAATTTTTATTGTGATTTTTCTATCAGATCATATTGGCAATTTCTTTTTTCTTTTTTTTTATAGTATTAAGTGGTTTCAGTTCACTTTAAAATACAGTTGCGGGAAATTTAATCGTGATTCTTTTTAACAAGTCCAATGTCAATAATCGTTAAATCAAATAATATTTGATTCTTATTGGCAATTTTAGAGTCTTAAATTCGGAGTCGTTTCCTAGGAATGTTCACACGCCAACCGCGTTAACTAGTAACAATAACACGTTCTCTATTATAGAGAACATATCAAATTATTTGTCCCTTTAGAATATCAAAACAACATTTATTACTTTTTTTTTAATAAATTACCCTTATTTATTACATTTCAACTCACCAAATTACCTTATTAACTACAATTAATAAGGGTATATTAGTAAACAAAATTAATCATTTCCTTAAAAATATGAAAAATTAAAAGGGGACACTTATTGAAATACGGAGGGAGTATAGTAATAATAATTTGTGGCTTATTTGTGGCTTAGTGGTTGTCCTTTAACTTTGTTTTTATTGGCCGCGGGTTCAATTTCTCATTGGTGCATTTTGTTTTTTGTTTTCCTCAACGTGCAAATTGAATCATTTTTTTAACAAAAATTAGATGCTTTTTTTAAAGTATTTTTCGTATGATTCTTAATATAAAATTCAAATTTTGTGGTTATAACAAACATTGAGAATTGGTTCAAAAAAAAAAAAACAAACATTGAGAAAATCATGAATTTAAGGAAATCATAGTTTATTACATTAAGAAACATAATGAAAATACCTAAAAAAATACACCTAAATTATGTCCTTTTTATAATAAATTATATGCTCTTTATAAAAAAAAAAAGTTATGCTCATTTAGTTAATAGTATATTTAATTTACAAAAATTTGGTTGTTGTTTTCTGAAATTTGTGTGCGTCAATCTATTCTTCTTTCTATTACGTTGTCATCTTGTTTCTATATATTGTCTTCTTGTTTTGTTCTATCTTTTGTATTGTTTCACTTTCTTCTTCTTAAATTGCTTTCAACTTCAACACATTTAGAGTTGCTATCTTGCTTATTAGTACTCCCTCCGGCATTTTTTATAAGCAAGAACCACTTTTTTTATACATTGAATTACCAATGTATTTAGTCTACAATGTAGATTATATATATATATATATCAGTTATTTAATGTATCTAAAAATAGTTTTTATTTATAATTAAAGTCGGAGGGAGTAACACCTAAATTATGGATATCGTCAGCGAGTTTCTGACAACTTCATCCTCAGAGTTATTTGACTCATTAGCAATAAATAAATTATAAATATCATTAGCAAGTTTATGAACAACTTCATCCTCGTGATATCCAATCAAATTCAAGGAATCTAAATTCCATTTTTCTATAAAAGTTTTTAAATAATTTAACTTCAATTTGTAAATTTTTTGCAATGGTTTTTCCGTAGCAATGATGGACTTTTTGAATTCAATGTTGGAAAATCTATCGTCCTTCTTAGGAGCTCAATTCTCTGAATTATATCCAATTCATATAGAACAATGATCAAAGGTAGATGTCTCAAGTCCCCACATCTTTAGATCCTTAAAATGATCTTTTCATTCAAGATTTACAAACACTCTATCTATCCGGTTCGCCCGATCTGATATGCTTATTAAAGGATATGATGTTGGCCACTCATTGAGTCCTTTGTAAATAATTTGTTTTTCTTCTATCTTATATGGTGCATAAATCAACATAAGTGACACCTCCATATTTTCTTAAATTAATTCAACATTTGATTGCAAAAAAAACAACGCTTATCCAAAGTTAGGATCATACCTCCACATCTAAACATTTTTAAATTAGTTTTACAAACATGATTTCCGACAAGAATGACAAACATTTTTTATGTAAGTTACTATTATTTTATTTTAGTTGGAAACTAATTGAATTGTATGCGTAGTGTTTGTAACAATTGATCCATATATACAATATCTTTCAAGAATCATTTATGTTGGGAGAATTGTATGCAAACAATTTTTATTTTTTTTACTAATTAGCAGTAAACACAGTTTTTAACCATGAATATATTTGTAGTTCTTTAAACTAATTGAAAATAAAAAAAATTGTAATATTAATCTTGAACCATATTTTTCTTTTCCAAATTCCAGTGAAGTCTCTGTTAGTGGACCGTTAATTAATAATGACATGGACTACTACATGACGACTATTTTAATAATTATTTTAAGGTTCGATTTGACCCAGTATATTTTAAGAGTACTTAAAAGATGTTTTAAGCTTAAAAATAATAAAAAGAGTTTTATAGGTAAAGTAAAAGTTTTTTTATTTGACGAAATATATCCATTATAAATTCATATAATGTTTATGTATTTAGGATATATTCCCTCATTTTTTCATTAAAATCCTAAATTATTCTTGTTGGAATATTAAAAATTTAGGTTTTTATTTTGTTGACAACAAAAAATATTTAGGTTTTCTACTCATTAGATTTTGTTTTTTGGTTATATATATCCTTTAGATTTTTTTTGACGTAATATATCCATTATAATTTAATCTTTATTTTGAGTTTATAAAGTTAAAGATAAAAAAGTAAATTAATTATTATCTCCCCTCGTTAAAAAGTTGAACCAAACATAAACATTTAAAATATTTCCTCCCTCTTCCTCGAAAAACCCGGACCAAACAGGACCCTAAATTACATTATGAATTAGATACATAAAACATTTTATAAATCTAAAAAATCAAATTTTTTTATAATAAATAAAGACCCTGAGGGAGTACAATTTTTTATTAGTGAAAATTAAAAAAGTAGTACAAAAGTTTGTTTAAAAGTTAAAAAATAAATCATCCAGAAGTCCTAGCTCAACTGACAAAAAATTCTAAAATTGTTAAGCTGGACATCCATAACTGATTTATAAGTTTACTGTTGGTTTTGTCATTTCGTCTATCTAAAAAAATAGTCAAACACAAGTCAAACACAAACAAATCCTTAGTTCTGTCGTTCCACCACCACCGACCACCGTCGTTCTTCCTATACGTTGTGCGACCTTCTATCTTTACCTTCCAACGAAATTGCGCCGGCCTCCTACGTAACCACGGCCCTCCGATGACGGATTGAACTGGTATTTTTCCCGCTGCTCGTTCATATATTTGCTATCTTTGTTAGTTAGTGCTCATTTATTTTTTCCACCGTTCGTTTATGTATTCTTGTTGTTGCTCTTCGTTTGTTTTGAATTTTTTGTTATTCCTGCTGTTGGTTCATTCATGTTTTCCTATCCTGCTATGCTAATGTTCATTTATTCTTGATGCTGTTAGTTATTTTTATTTGTATGCATGTCACAGTCACAGATGATAGAATATGATTTGGATTACTGGTGTGTGTGTTCACTACAAGAAATTATTGCTATATTAAAGGAATTAGAATAATGAAGAATTGAAGAGTATGTATGTATGTATGTATGTGGAGCTTGAAAAAGACTCGAACGAACACCGGGCCTGTTAAAGGAACTCACTCAGTCAGACTTTGATTATTGCATGCATGCATGAGTATGGCAATAATCAAACCTGGGAGACCAAGAAAGCTAAGGAGGAGGGAACATGATGAAAATCCAAACCCACAAAGATTTTTCTAAAGTTGGAATAGTAATGAGGTGTGTACAAGGTGCAAGCAAGCTGGTCATAATAAAGCAACTTGCAAGTAATGTTGCACCTTCTGCTAAAGGGAGTGTTGAACCTACGACTGAAATACCTTCTACCGGATCTGATTTTGTACCACATAATGCTCAAGTACATGCTATTGGAAGAGAGGGAGGGGTCGAGAGAGGGGAAGATCTGCACAATCCAAACCTTAAGCTACAGTTGAACCTGCAAATAATAATACTAAGGATCAACTATTTCTAATTGTTGCTTCATGGATTTGACATGTATTGATTACTTTGGTGTCTGCAGATTAAAGTGCAGCTTTGTCTTTACATTTTTACTCCAATTACTCATAATTTTTCATGTCAATTTTCAGGCTGCTGATCCCAACGTGAAGATTTCTCAAGTCTTAAACAAGTTCCTTCCATTAGTGACTGGTTATTTTGCTCTTCCAATTCCTTCGTATTATCCTTTACTGGTAAGTATAAGTAAAAGTGTAAAACGTTCCATTAGTGACTGGTTATAATTGCAATTGATTTAGGGTGATTGTCACTACAAGAAACTTGTGTACTCGCGGCAGGTATACTGCAGCTGGTCACACGGGAATTGATTTACTGGCGGCAGGTATATTGCAATTGGTTCAGAGTGTTTGACACCGAACCTGGTCCATTTCAACATGTGTCGGATCAGATCTTAGCTTGTACTTTGAAGGAGAATATTTTGCCCGATTTTAACCGAGGACAGAATATTAATAGTTCATCGGGAACACTAAAGTCGAAAACTGTACTAAAGACATCCTTAAGCTCTGGTTATTTTGAAAAGGTGACAGACATGTATTGGGAATATCCTACAGTGGTAGAAAAAGTTATTGGCATTTAGCAGCCAAGCCATGAAGGATATCAACAAACACAGCTGCAGATTCGCAACCAAAAAGCTTGGGCTCAGAAGAAATGTATCTCTTAAGCTTAACTGATGTGTTAGTTACTAGCTCATCGTCTACTTTTGGTTATGCGACTCAAGGGCTTGGAGGTTTAAAACCATGGATACTCTACAAACCCGAGAATCAAACCAAACAGCTCCAAATCCTCCTTGTCAACGTGCAATGTCAATGGAACCATGTTTCCGTGCTCCTCCCTTTTACGACTGCAAGGCGGAGAGAGGAATTGATACCGGTGCAATTGTTCCACATGTAACGCATTGTGAGGATATGAGTTGGGGCCATAAGCCTTTAGAAATTTAATTTTACTTAGCTAGCTATGACTTGTGCTACTCTGCTAAAGTGTTGCAAATTTTTTCGTACAATAGAATGATTAAGTCTAAAGTAACAAATAATTACAGTACAATTTTGTATGACTGGACAATTTTGTGAGGATATAGTGCTAGTGAAATTGAGCAGGTAGAAGATGACATTGAGTTTAAACTAAGTTTGCATTGACTCATTTGGGAGAAAAGTAATTAAAAAGCATGTTTCTCTGTGAACTGAAACTCAACTTTTTTATCCAGTAGAAGAATGCCACAAGGAACAAGCTCTTAACTGGTTGATCAGAGTCTTAGGATTTGTTTGAGAGTTTGAAGGGAAAGGGAGGGGAGAGTTTTGAAAATAAAAGAAAAACAAGTGAAAGGAATAGAGGGTTAATTTTTTTGTTGGTGAATTCTTAATGTGTACTGGTACACTTGCTGACGTGGACAATTGTGATAGGTTCACAAATAGTGCTTATTAATTTTTCTATATTAAAAGTCATTTGTGAACCTATTAGAATCGTACCTATACATGTCCAAAAAAGATGTGTACCGAAGTGTTCACCTATTTTATCACACAACACAAAAATTTCATAATTTTGTAAAACTCAAAAATTGTTTCAGAAAATTTATGTAAATTCTTTAAATTTAGTCCATGTTGTTATAATTTTCTTAAAATATTAAAGATATATTAATCATAAACATTTTATCATTCACTATAAAATACTTTTTCAAGTAATGTGAAAGATTTTTCTATTTTCCCCCCTCTACTTGTCCAATCCTATTATTGACGTTATTATCAGCTATGCTTACTGCTGAGAGTGAAGTTTCACAATTTGGTTGTATTTTGCATTTGCCCATGAAAAAGGGTTTCCCTCCTACTACCCACAAATAGAAATTGGTCTTCAGTCTTCATAATGAAAAGGTGAGTGTGGTGAGAATGAGACAAAATCCAGTACAGCAAAGCAAAACTTGTTAAGGAAGGAACCCAAAAATTAAATTCAGTTTTTTATTTTTATTTGAAAAAGTTACTTAATTTTCCCAAAATTCACAGACACAATCTGAGTCCAATATTTACAGTACCAAAACCATTTCATAAAAAAAGAAAAGCAAAAATAAAATAAAAAAAATTCATTTGTGGGTTCTAGTATATTCCACTGTGTAATGTAATGTATGCTGTGTTATGCATTTTCACTCAAAACAAAACCTCTTGAAAGAAACAAAGAAACTCTCTAGTATTCCATTCCACTGTGTGTTCAAGTTTTCAAGTTCAATGAAAGATGCAAGTAGTCCAGAAGAATGGAAGTCACGCGGAAAAAAGGTTGTTTTAATAGTTGATCATTATGTTCATTGTGCTTTCATAGTAATAGATTTTATTAATATTTTCCTCTTTTATTATTTTGAATCATTAAGCTGTTTTCATTTTGTCAACATAAAAAACAGTGTTATTTGTTAGCTTGTTATTAGAATTTTGTTTGCAACTGAAATTATTCCTATACCTAAATACCTCATAGGTGACATTATGTTCTATATTGCAAATACATTATACTCTTTTAGATGTGCCGCTTTTGCTCCGAATGATATATTATTTTGAGTGTTCGTTTTGCAGTTATATTATCAAAATAACTATGAGATGGCAACAATGTGTTTTGAAAGAGCCGGGGACTCTTATTGGGAAAAAAAGTGTAAGGCTGCTGGTCTTAGGGCAACTGCACAGCGTTTACATGACTTGAATGTTGAAGATGCAAATGCAGTGCTTAGGAAAGCTGCTGAAATTTTTGAAAGCATAGGAATGTTCGAGTCTTCTGCCCAATGTTTTTCTGATTTAGGGGATTATGAAAGAGCAGGTATGAACTTCAAATTTGGCATCTTTGTCTATAACTATATGTCATTTTATATTGAAAAATATTAGGATATCATTTTAGAACATAAATAGCAAGTTTACCTTGCATGGTTCGGTCTTATGATTATTTGCCAAGGTTTCTCTGACTGTAGTTTCAATCTGCTCAAGAATATTAAATGATAAAGTAAGTTCGCTGAACTAATGAATATACAAATCCAAACTCGTATTGAGATGCTTTGTTCTGTCTTGTTCTTGAGAATTCCTCTTTTCTAATAAATTTCTTCTTCAATGTTAACATTAACAGTTTATCACTAAGCAACAGTACTTCTATGCATGAAGTGTTTAATGGAGCATCAATCCCATGTGCCTTCAATTCATATAACTGTTCTTTCACTATTGAAGCATATCCAAATATAGCATGTAATTTGTTTTTTTGTTGATGAATCTTTTTTATTTGAGTTAGGGATTTGACTTATTTTGTTGTACAAGCAAATATTATAGGGTAATAATCTTTTTTAGTCCCCTAATGAATGAGATCACCAAAGCTTACAAATATTTTAATTGATTGTCATGTTTAGGCTAGTTTTTGCATTTGAACTCTTACTCTTCAAAATTAATCGTATTTCTGATAACAGGGAAGCTTTACTTGGAAAAAAGTGAAGAGCCTGATTTGAAAAGTGCAGGGGATTGCTTTTATTTAGCTGGTTGTCATGAAATGGCAGCTCAAGTATATGCTAGAGGAAGTTTCTTCTCGGATTGTTTGAATATTTGTGCAAAAGGTGGATTATTTGACACTGGCTTGCATTACATTCAGCACTGGAAACAAAATGAAAGTGCTGATCCTGGTTGGGCTAGGAGTCATGATTTGTACACAGTTGAACAGAAATTTTTGGAAAATTGTGCTCGGAAATATTTTGGCAACAAAGATATCAAATCCATGATGAAATTTGTTAGAGCTTTTCATTCAATGGATTTGAAGCGTGAGTTCTTGCAATCACTGCGCTTACTTGATGAGCTTCTTGAATTAGAAGAGGAATCGGGCAACTTGATGGAGGCTGCAAGCATTGCTAAGGTGATGGGCGATATTCTTCGCGAGGCTGATTTGCTAGGAAAAGCTGGTGAATTCTTGGAAGCATACGAACTTATGATTTTCTATGTACTTGCACAATCTCTTTGGTCTGGAGGAAGCAAAGCATGGCCCTTAAAGCAGTTTACACATAAGGCCGAGCTTTTGGGAAGGGCATTGATATTTGCGAAGGAAGTGTCAAGCAGCTTTTATGAGCTTGCATCTACAGAAGCAGAAATACTGTCAAATGAACATGACAGCAAATTTGAAATAATTAATCAATTGCAATCTTCTCGCATCCATAGTAGTATAAGAGGGGAAATGCTATGTTTGAGGAAACTGTTGAATTCTCATTTTAGGTTGAACTCTTCTAAGTATGTCTGGCAAGACAATTTATTTGATGTTTCAGTTGAAGGCATGATTATGAAGAATCAATTTTCTGTGGAGACAATGTTTTATTGTTGGACATGTTGGCAGGATAACATTGTTCATATGCTGGAATCCCTTTCAAATTTAAAAACTCAAGAGCCTCATCAGCATAACAGTTATGTAAAGTTTGCGTTCAATTATTTGGGTGTTCAGAAGCGGATTTATAATCTAAATGACATTTACCTTTTGCTCATCCCTGATGCTAACTGGGTGATGAAACTGGGAGATAGATTGCTAAAGAAGAATGGTAAGATAGTATCTGTTGATGTTCAACCTTTAGTTTCTTTTGCTCAGAGTTATTGGAGCTCAGAGCTACTTTCTGTTGGCATGGATGTCATGCGCAACCTAGATGCACTCTACAAGTTTTCAGTTAATAAAGATTTTTCCGAATTTTGTCAAGTTCAGTCTTTATTGCATATCTATGAGGTCTCAAAATTCCTTCTCAAGTCCAAATGTTTTAGCCATGGCCAAGGTGACTTGAAAACATTGGAGAGATTTTGCAGACAGACAATTGAGTGTTTATCCCATCATGTAGTTCCTCTTGACTGGAAGAAATCACTGGAAAAAGAATTGGTTTATCAAAGAATAACTGAAACTTGGCAGGATATTATGAAAGATGTCATCTATGAAAACACTAAACGAAAAAACAGATTGACCGATGGTCAAATTGGAAGGGTGGTAGTTATGATTCTTGGTACAGCTAATGTAAAAGATGAACTTCTCGTTCAAGTTATGACAAGGTTTGAAGATAACCAACACTGGATAGACTTCGTTCAAAGCATACGATTGTATTCAGGAAATGAATCACGCAGTAAAGCGGTTTTAGAGATGCATCCCACTTTTAAGCTTTACGTAGCATTGCAATGTACATGCAATGTGAAATGGATGCATCGACTTGACTATATATCTCCTAGTTGCTTTATGTATCTTGTTGAACGGCTACTGCTGTTGACATCATGCTCGAAGGGGTTCATGTTTGCAACAAAATCATCTTTCACTGAGTGGCTTATTTGCCAGGATGAAAATTCCCTTTCAAATTTGAGCTTCATGCATGATAAATTACACATTGTCCATGATTTTCTTGCCAATATCCTCAATGAGTATGTTTCTGATCCATATGGTACCAAATTCTGGATTGAAAAATATTCAAACTTGGTTGTGGAGAATTATTTTCCATCGTTTTTCCTGCGATTGATTGTTTCGATATGTTTGCTTCATCTTGGCTACAAGAGTGAGAAAAGTATCAAACTACTTCGCAATTTGTTGGGGAAGAGAAATATAACCGCTCAACTGCCATTAGAATTTTGCGATGTTCTTCAAAAAGGAAAGAAACACATGGATTTGGAAGTCTTTGCTGAGGCATTTAAAGTGATTGGCAACCCCTTGGTGATTGCTAAGCTTCAGAACAATTGTCCTGAAATTGTGTGTTCAAATGCTGTGTTTGTGGACTTAACGATATGCCAAAAAAGAGAGCTCATATTTGAAACATTATTTCCAAGTAGTTTGGAAATCACAGCAGAAGCCTCTGATTCAACATCTAAGGAGTTTTCTTCAAACCTTCCAAATGAAAGTTATGCTTCTGTTTCACATCAGGCATCAGATGGTCAGATAAAAGATGAAATTGGCACGTCTATGTATGCTGAAATGTTCTGGAATTGGTTGGAAAAAGTGACATCTCCATCATCAGATCTATCGCGTCTTGCTACTTTTTCACCTGAATACTTAAGGATGAAGGTCAGACAATTTGTTTTTTATGTTTGAAATAAATTTGAAGAAAATGTGCTTATATCAAACAGTTAATATTTATATTCTTTTATCACAAGCTTTTTGTTTCTCGACGTTTTTCATTCTCTACAGGATTATTTTACAACTCACATTGTACTTTTGGGTGAGTTAATGAGAAACCCTGTTATGATGGAAAACAAAAAGGATATGGAGGTGTTGGTGAGCTTGCATGAATTAATGAAGAAATTTCGAACCACTTCGAGCATACTGTATGTTATATAAGTAACTTGTAATAAATAATTGCAATATGGTTTTCTGTTTTTGCTTTAATTACCTGGTTAATCTTTTTGTTGTCTCATCTGCAGTGGTTTTTGGCTTGATAAGAACACTCTAATTGAGCTTTCAAAGAAAATTCTTTCAAGACGATCTGAAATAGCACGCTTCTTGTATAAGCCGGATGTTTGGAAGGAACCAGAAGATAACTGGTCCAAAAATTCTCAAGGTGCAGACAGTTCAGGAGATGAAAAGGACAAGGAAGATAACAGGTCTAATAATTCTCAAGGTGCAGGCAAATCAGGACATGGAAAGGCCAAGGAAAATAACAAAGGGAAGAAAAACAAGGGAGGGAAAAAGGGTAAGAAGTGAAAATTGTCAGGACTCAGGACATGCAAATGATGTAGTAATTCTTGAGCTTACACTTCAAACTGTTTGGTTATAATAATTTTTTGTGGAATCTTTGCAGTAAGCTTTTGATAAGTATTTTGAAGACTTATTATTGATATGAAAATGCATCCTTTCTGCCATATTAGGTGTTTGTTTTGTACAAAATTTGTCATCCTGGTATTTTCAATGTTTTATGATAACTAACAAAATATTTGTGCGTGTCCTCAAACCTTTCATCCTCTCAATAACGAACTCATCTCCTATGTCTTTAAACCACATGTTAAAAAACTTATAAAAGAAATTTTTGTCTTAAAAGTTTTGCATTCAACTTTTTTAAGTCAAAATATTATATTTTGTCGATACAAATTTTCCTCTTTTAGGATTCTCAACGTGTGTTCTAAAAACATGCTAACAAAATCCATTAAGAATTATGATAACATCGTCTTGTCTGATAGTTTAGTGATAAATATGGTTGTATGTTTATTTTCTCCAACTTGATCCTCACTAATCTTATGGAAGAGTAATGATGAAGTTTGTGCTTAAACTTAAACATGGAATTGTCTAAGGCGTGTGGGGTGCTCTATTGACGAATGTGCCATTGGTGGGTCAGCTTACATACAACTTTTGCTTTCAAAGTTTTAACAGTTGAAAGAACATTTCTTGATGAAATGAAACATTCATTTGTTTTCCTTCCCTTTTTTATTTTCTGCGGAGGAATTTCTAAGACTCGACTTATTAAAAGTTTTTACATTTTCATTAGTCACAATTAAACTGTGCTAATAATAAATTTGATAAATTAGAGTGCGCATTTTAACCAACAATTAATACATCTATTTTTTACTTTACTTTAAATGTACTTGAATTTGTCAATCTCTTGGACATAAAAAAAAGTTACCATTTGTCAAAAAAAAAATACCATTTACTTGCTTTATTTTTTGTAACATTATTATTCTTATTGTGATTTTATGAAACACAGACACGGGACACGACACTGATACTGACACGTCGACACATATAGTTTTTTTTTGAAAAAATGATATATTTTAATATAAATGTAAGTGTCGGTATTTTGTCAGTGTTAGACACCGGGATACACTTATTCCGAGAAGCGTCTGTGTTCTATAGGATTTTAGTTTGTCAAATTGTTTTTTTGGACATAATTTCATCCATAAAAAGTAAATTTCTAATTGAGTTGATTTTTTGTGTCAAAAATAAAATTGAGTTGATTTTTTTATAATCATTTCTAATTGAGTCGTGTTGATGGCAACTTTTATTGTAATTTTTCTAGTAGATCTTATTGGCAATGTTATAGTCTTAAATTCTTAGTAGTTTCTTAGGAAGGTGGCAACTGGCAGATGAGGGGAAATTAGCTTTGGAATGAATGTTCACACGCCAACCGCGTTAACTAACATGTATAGTAACAATAACACTTTCTCTAATTTGCATTAAACCTTCTCTCATAAGAAAACACAACTACTATAACAATTAATTATTAATTAATTGTTTCATAATATTTATAATTGTTGGTTATATATAATAACACCTTCTAGCTGGACTGTGTTCATTCTTCTGCCTTTCTCTCTTTAGTTTTTTTTCTTCTTGTTCATATTAATTAATATAATATGGGCAAGAAACTTGATGCATTGTTGGGTAGAAACTTCAAAACTGATAAATTCAAACCAACAATTAACTTGGCCATCTCTCGTCTCGCTGTTCTAAAAAATCATCGTAACGCGCGTCTCAGACAAGCCCGTTCTGATGTTCTTCAACTCCTCCAACTCCCCGATCACCATCAACGCGCTCTACTTCGAGTAACTAAAATCCTTTTACTTATCTTCTTTAGTTACTACTAGTTAGTTATAATCGTAATCATCATCGTTGTTGCTTTGTATAGGTTGAGCATGTGATCAAGGAGCAGAATATGCTGGATGTGTATGATGAGATTGAAGGATATTTCAACCTCTTCATTGAACGGATCCACCTCATTGCACAACAAAGGTTATTATTGTTCTTTGTTCAATTCAACTTTTATTTTGTTCATAATCATCGTCAATAAAATTCAAAAGTACATATGGATTGTGATTTGTTAAAATATTTTCTTATTTTTATAGAGAATGTCCTGATGAACTAGAGGAGGCAGCATCAGGAATACTATATGCGGCATCAAGGTGTGGAGATTTTCCAGAGATTCAAGAGATTCGTGCAATTCTTACTTCTAGATTCGGGAAAGAATTCGCTGCACGTGCTATTGAGTTGCGGAACAATTGTAAAGTTCATCCTAAGGTATGTACTTAGTTCCATATCATTATTCCAATTCAATCAAATTGACTAGTCCTGACCATTTCAATGACTAAATGATGATTTATTTAGTTTACTCTGAATTTTATGATTACTCTTTACTCAGTATATAATTTGTTTAAAAACCATAACCTTTTTGAGGAATTTTGTTTTGTAATCTTTATATAATCTTTTGAGGATTTTATAGATAATTACAAAGCTTTCAACGAGGACGCCGAGCTTAGAAATCAGAATGAAGGTTCTCAAAGAAATTGCTTCTGAGAATAATATTACTCTGCAGCTTGAACAAGTTTCTTCAGCAATAGATGAGGTACAAATTGCTTCTGAGAATAATATAGTCTCATTGTCTATCACACTTAAGTGTATGTCTGTATTGACGGTGAGTTTGACAGAATAGGGTGCCTAACCGTGATTTTGTCAAAAGTGTACTGAACTTTGTAGTTTTTACAAAATCACAGTGTCGCCATGATTTCATCAAACTTACCGTAATTTGAAACATTGAACAAAAAGTACTTAATGATGTTGTTGTGAATTTGTTATCAATGCAGGAACAGGTAACAAATGGGGAAAAGCAAAACAAGCTTAAGCTTGAGATAAGGGAAGAAGAGAATGTCCAAATTTCAGTTAATGGTGATGAGTTTTCTGATTCCTTAAAGGGAAAGAAAAAGTATAAGGATGTAGCTGATGCAGCACAAGCAGCTTTTGAGTCAGCTGCATATGCTGCAGCTGCTGCTAGAGCAGCTGTGGAACTCTCAAGATTCCAATCACATGATCCTCGTGACGACGACGATGAAGATCATAATAGTTCTAGCCCTCAACCAAAAAGAGTGCTGAATGGACATGATTCTGTGAAAGCTATGTCTTCATTGAGAAGAGAAGAGTTTAATAAGAATGGTGAAGAGTTAGAGAAAGCAAAAGATATTTTAAGTTCAAATTCAGATGCTCATGAGATTGATGATTCAGTGGATGAAGAAATTGAGGGTGATTCTATTAGTGGTGTTGAGGGAGGATTAGTATTGAAATCTAAGATGCAGAGTTCACCTTTTCTTGATTTGGAGAAAAGGCCAATTTCAGTGAGGACTAGAAGGGTACATGGTCATTGAGTATAGGTAGTGATTGATTCTATGTAGCATATGACTTGAGTTTTGCAACTATCCAATGTTAAGAGTGTAAATGCCTCAATTATTAATTTTTTGTTTCATAAGTTTTTAGTACATTTGTAATATGTTTATTTTATCCATTCCATCCTTATAAATATTTGTATGCCTATATTGATTCCTTTTGACATGTTGCATCAACTAGTAATTATTTTGTCTATTATACCTTACAAATTAAAGTTATTTTTTTTTTGCATAAAAGGGTCACCGTATGTAATATATCAGACAGAACAGTGATTGATATCAGATTTTGTAGACAAACATTTTTGATACCTTAAATCTCACTATTATTATGAGCAAGTTTTGGTTGAGAATTTAGCAATGACGGAATGAGAGAATTTTGATGATAAAAAGATCAATAATGACAAAGAAAATGATAAATAGTCCACTTTATGATTTTAAGAAGAAAAAAAAATTCATTTTATCAAAACTCCTGACATGAAAGAGCTCAAATAACAATCAAGAAGAATTTTTCACCAAATTCTTTTTTTTAAATACAAAATTGGTCTTTTCATTTTATAAAAAATTACAATATTATCCTTTTAACGACCATCTGTTACAATAAAATGTTTATACGATCGTTAATAATATTTGATCATTTGGATTTGTAGCAACAATTGCAAGTGTCATATATATCATCATATAGCTCTTTAAAAAACATATATCAAACTCAATAAATAATCTACATTTTAAAAAATTCAATTCATAACCTTCAAAATACGGTCAATTCTAATGTTTTACGGTGCACAAGAGTCACCAAAAATATTATAACAAATATAAATTTTATAAAACCTATCGTTAAATCAGTGGCGGAGTTAGAACTATTTTATGAGAAGGGTCATAAAATATTATTTTTATATTTATTTGTTTATAATATAAATATATATACTTTGAATGAAAGTTAATATTTATCATTTGTACTGTAGTGGTATGCCTATATTAATTTTCCTTGCAATTTCAGAGTTCAAGTCCTCACATATTACAATTTTAAGGGGTTTTTTGTTTAAAATAGCATTAAAATGATAAAAATGACTTTGAGAGGATCGAACATTCGAACCCGCACCTCTAAATTGACCAAGGCGGATTCCACAATCGCTACAATATGGTAGAATACATGCATATGTTGCGAACACTAATACATATATATATATATATATATATATATATATATATATATATATATATATATACCTAAAAAAATAGGTATATATACCTATAAAAATTAAAAAAAATTGAGCCAAGGGGCGGGCTATGGCTTACACGGCCTTAGAGTAGCTCTGCCCCTGCGTTGAATTGAATATTTATATCCTACAGATCGTTCATATATGTCAAATTTTAAAAATAAAAAAAATGAAAATCATTTTATATGTTATTGAGACTCATCAAGATTAACGGTATTCAATAAAAACTCACAAACAGTTAATATTGATGAATCTATATAACATATTAAATGATTTTCAATTTCTTTCAAATTTAACATGGACGACCTATAATATAAACTTTCAATCCAACAGTGAATTTGGAAAATTTATAAACTTTCAACTTATGAATAATTTATATTTAATAGAATTATGATAAATAAACCTCTCCAATTGTGAAAGCTAATTAAGAAGTAAGAAAGGAATAATTTTTTTAAAATATAAATAAAATGATTTTTTTAAGTTCAATTTTCATGTACTATCTATGTAAACAATTTTTTTTCAATAGTTCTAATGACTTAAAATTTCCTTATATATGCAAAATAAACATACAATATATATATATATATATATATATATATATATATATATATATATATATATATTGTGCCAAAAGAAAATACAATACTAATATTTCAATGACTTAGAATTTCCTTAATTATATCTTTCATAAAAAAATTTAATTAATACATACAATCTAACAATTAAACAATATTTTAATTTCTTTATTAATTAAATCAAGTTTTACATCTACATTATCAGACATCACCTTGGTACTTTCACCACGTATGTCCATTTCTTCAACTTTACGTGTCAAATAATCTATTTTGTTATCTATATTTTGAACTATTTTATTTGTCACATTGCTATTCTCACTATACATATCGAGCTTATTAATATTGTCTAATACATTTTTTACATGCTCTAGAACTACAGTATCTATAATGTTTAAACATTCATCCCCATATTGTGATTGTATCCTTTTCGATTCAATGAGAGAGTCCTCTTATATTATCCCCAACTTAACAACATAAAGTGTAACATATAAGTCTAACGATTTGCTCTTATCTTGTTTTTCAGTGGCGGAGTAAGAAAAAAAAAGTTCGGGTGGGGAAAAAATGTTCGGGTGAGTTATAAATAAATTATAATACAAAAATGATACCGTATACAAAAATTTGAAGTTATAATGAGCATACAATTGATCATCAATTTTTTTTTTTGAACAATTGATCATCAAAAAATTTAATTAAATATCTTAAAATAGTATTTTTGAATATTTTAAATTTATCAATTTTTTTAATCAAATACCTTAAAAAATTACGAGTTTAATTACTATGCACCGTCGGTGTAAAATTATTTTACACATGCATCTAATAATATGTTGTCACATCATTTAATGAATGTGACTCATAATGTGTTTTTAAATATCATACATGACAATACATTAGATGCATGTGTAAAATAAGTTTACGATGACAATGTATATAAATTAAATT
The DNA here is from genome assembly GCA_951804385.1 of Trifolium dubium. NCBI lineage: Eukaryota > Viridiplantae > Streptophyta > Magnoliopsida > Fabales > Fabaceae > Trifolium > Trifolium dubium. The sequence continues at coordinate 57,701,364 of OX638064.1, forward strand.
CAAAAATTATAATAGGTAAATGATTATTTTTAAAAGATATTTTATTTTCTATCATTTAAAAAATTACAATAAATAAATGTTGGTTTATCCAAAACTATCAAAAAAATAAATTTTAATTCTTGTCAAAAAATATATTTTTAAAAATATTTTTATTACTTTGTCAAAAAAAAATTATTACTCATTACATATTGAATTATTTTTAATAAAAATATTTAAGAAATTACCATAATATTTAAAATGGTTTAAAATAACTAAAATTAGTAAATTTTTATTGAAAAACAACCGTTACTTATTAAAAAGTTATGAATTTAATATAAAATACACAAATTCCAATAAATCTTACCGTAGTATTTTGAATTTTTTAACAAGTGCAAATCTGCAAATGATAGAAAAATCCTATTTAAAAACAATGAAATAAAATAGTTGGCAAATAATTTTTTTGATTCATAAAAATGTTGATTTTTGTAAGATCGAGTGTATTAATTTAATTATTCTACTCTTAAAGGTCTCATGTTCAAGCATTTTTTCACAAACATTTTGTGTATTTTTTAAGGTGTTTTTCACATAATTCTTAACATAAACTATGATTTATTTAAGTTCATGATTTTCTTAAAATTTGTTATAACCACAAACAATGAATTTATGTTAAAAACTATACGAAAAATACTTAAAAAAACACACCTAATTTTTTTCTTTTAAAACACCTAGGGTATATTAGTAATTTTCAACAACTGCTATTGGTATCGACACCATTTGATCATTTGGATATTTTAGAAAATTCAATCCATAACCTTAAAAAAAAACAGGGTCGATTCTAATGTGAAAGACCTCTTTCAAGGTGCACAAGTCATCGAAAATGTTATAGTGAATACGAATTTTACAAAATTTACCGTTGAATTAAAATTTTATATCATATAAATCATCTATGTCAAATTTTAAAAAAATTAAAAATTATTTTATATGTTATTGAGAGTCATAAAAATTATCGGTATTCAATAAAAACTCACAAACCATTAATCTTGATGAGTCTCAATAACATACGAAATGAATTTCAATTTTTTTTAAATTTAACATGAATAATTTATATGATATAAAATTTCAATGCAACAATAAATTTTATAAAATTCGTATTCGTTATAATATTTTCGACAACTTATACACACTATCAAAGCTTTCCACCTTAGAAAAAACCAACCTCAAAACTCATAAATTGTCACCACTAACTATCATATAAGCTTTTTTTTGTAACAGCGCGTAAACATGCAATAGTAACTATATATTGGGCATAAGCCAATCATCATTATATTTTACATACCCACGGTTGGCTTGGTTTGACCAAATGTAATTGAAAATTTGTAATATACCCACTTGGTCATGTCTGCAAATTATTTTATTTCATTTCATAGTGTGTCTCACCAAACTCTGCGCCTTGACTTCAAAATTTTGTTACTTTATTCACCTACTCGTATATATCATATTCACTTTTAATCCCTCCAACCTTGGTTTGAAAATTTTAAATATTATTATAGCCCATGGATTCATCACAAACCATGGGACTATAACACCTACCTAGTCACTCCCAACATACTATATAAACATGTTCATTTCCTAATCAAATCAAACCCAACACAATTCTTCATCCATTCAAATATCAATCCAATATTCCAATCAAAATATTATTTCATCACTAATCAAAACATGGGTCTCCTTCAAATCACAAAAAAATCAATCTTTTTCACTCTTTTTGCTATACTCATTCCAATAATTACTACAAAATTCTCTCTTCCAAACTCAATTGCTTATGTCTCTCTATTAATCTTATCATTATTCATATACTTAACACATTCCAATTCAAACAATCACAAGCAAAATATTTCACCTCCAAGCCCTTTTTCTGTTCCTATATTTGGAAACTGGCTTCAAGTTGGAAATGATCTCAATCACCGTATTCTTGCATCCATGTCACAAACTTATGGACCACTTTTCCTCCTCAAACTTGGTTCCAAAAACTTGGTTGTTGTGTCTGATCCAAATCTTGCTACACAAGTTCTTCATTCACAAGGTGTCGAATTCGGTTCTCGTCCTCGTAATGTTGTCTTTGATATCTTCACTGGTAATGGACAAGACATGGTTTTCACTGTCTATGGTGATCATTGGCGGAAAATGCGAAGAATCATGACATTGCCATTTTTCACTAACAAGGTTGTGAATAATTATAGTAACATGTGGGAACAAGAAATGGACTTGGTTGTGCAAGATCTTAAGACTAATGAGATTGTTAGAAGTGAAGGGATTGTTATCAGAAAACGTCTTCAACTGATGTTGTATAATATCATGTACAGAATGATGTTTGATTCCAAATTTGAGTCTCAAGAAGATCCTTTGTTCATTCAAGCGACAAGATTTAACTCCGAGAGAAGCCGTTTGGCACAGAGTTTTGAGTACAATTATGGTGATTTTATACCTTTGCTTAGGCCATTTTTGAGAGGGTACCTTAACAAGTGCAAAGACTTGCAAACTAGGAGGCTTGCATTTTTCAACAACTACTTTATTGAGAAGAGGAGGTAAGTTATTAATCTATTAACATTAGTTTAATTCCTAGTTGGATAAACAATTTAACGAAGCGCTTATAACACATTCGCTTATCCTAGTTGGATAAATTATTTCTATACCAGAAGAAAGATTATCACAGAAAGATTATGAAAATAAGCTGAAAATTACAAGCAAACATGTCATAAGCTGTTTTCATAAATTTTCTAAAATATATCCACAAAAATCTAAATTTATTGTATAGTTTATTTTCAACTATTTTAATATATATTAACATAGAGTATTTGATTTTGTGCAGAAAAATAATGGCAGCCAATGGGAAGAAGCATGAGATAAACTGTGCAATTGATCACATAATTGACGCAGAGATGAAAGGTGAAATAAGTGAAGATAATGTGACTTACATAGTAGAAAACATAAACGTTGCTGCAATAGAGACAACACTATGGTCCATGGAATGGGGAATAGCAGAGTTAGTAAATCATCCAAAAGTCCAAACAAAAATACGCGACGAGATATCGAATGTGCTTAAAGGTGAACCAGTTACAGAATCAAACCTAAACCAATTACCATATTTACAAGCCACATTGAAAGAGATATTAAGATTGCATACACCAATTCCATTGTTAGTGCCTCACATGAATCTTGAAGAGGCTAAGTTAGGAGAGTACACTATTCCTAAAGAGTCTAAAGTAGTGGTTAATGCTTGGTGGCTAGCAAATAATCCATTATGGTGGGAAAAACCAGAGGAGTTTAGGCCAGAGAGGTTTTTGGAAGAGGAAAATGGTATTGATGCTGTTGCTGGTGGAGGAAAAGTTGATTTTAGATTTGTGCCATTTGGTGTTGGAAGGAGAAGTTGTCCTGGAATTATACTTGCATTGCCAATATTGGGATTGATTATTGCAAAATTGGTGTCAAATTTTGAGATGATTGGTCCAAATGGGACTAAGATTGATGTGAGTGAAAAAGGTGGACAATTTAGTTTGCATATTGCTAATCACTCAACTGTTTTGTTCCAACCAATTCCATAGAAGCATGAACATGTCTCAAGCTAGCTACCATGTGCTTTCATACAATAATTATTATTTGTTTTTGTTTTTTTTTTTTTTTTTTTCTATTTTGATTTTTGCATGTAATGTTTAATCATAAAGGCACTTTCAATTCATTGTTATCAGCAAATATTACTCTTACATATAGTTGTTTTTTTTTTTGTGATTTAAAAGTTATTGATACATATGAATAAAATCAAATATATTTTGTTTATCTCTTTTTTATAATACGCTTAACTATTTTTTTTCTCATTTACTTTATTTCACTCTTTGCCATAAATATTTAATAATATTATTGATAAAATAACAATATTGGAATGTATTTTGAAAACAAAAATTAAATGTGAATGACATGTAAAATACATTAGCTCTATAGTTTGAGCATGCAACAACATTAAAACTCTTAGGAAAATTACGGCCCACTTTTTTTAATACATCAGAAAGATAAATTGTTCATTTCAAGAATTGATCCATGGACATCCCCATATTCAATTCATATGTCTCAACTCTTACCACTTGAGTTATTTTACGGGGATAATTTATAGCTCATTTAAGTCCACAAGTTTCGAGAGTTTAGTCTCTACAATTGCGCGCAAATGATATCTAATTCACCAAAAAAAAAACTCTTTGATGCTTTTTACACTTTAAAAAATGTTAATAGTCTAATTAATGTACTAGTATATGGTTTGAAGCGTTACTATATAACATAACATATGGTTAGAAGAAAAGTTCAAAAGACAAGAGCGAAACAATGGCGGGTCTTATGGTCACCAAAACAGAACAACACTCCCTTCATTCTCTCCTTCCTTCAACATCTCAATTCTGTCTCTGTCTCTGTCTCTGTCTCTGTTTATTCCTTCAACCAAAATGCAATCACAGAGAATGCCACCAACAATAGGTGGTTCACACAGACAAAGTTTCCTAGAAAAGGGCAAAGAGAGACTCATTGCTAAAAAAGATTATCCTGATGATTTCCCTTTCAACGATCCCGATCAACAACCGCCCAACCGTGGTGGTTTTCTCGACGCGCTTTCTGATCGTGTTGTCAACATTCGCAATGCCTCTCATAATTTCATCAAAAAACTCATCCAAATGGGGCGCAATGATCGACGCAAAGTTGTTTTTGCCATGAAAGCTGGTTTATCTTTGGCTCTTGTTTCTCTTTTCATTTACATTAAGGAAGAACAACTTAGTAAATACTCCATCTGGGCTATTCTCACTGTTGTCGTTGTTTTTGAATTCAGCATAGGTATTTTTATTATTGTTGTTGTCACAAACGATGAATTTTATGTTTTGTTTGAAATATGTTGTTTTTAATGAAAAAGTTTACTTTTGTTTTTTGAGAGTAGGTGCCACTCTTAACAAAGGGTTCAATCGTGCTTTGGGAACAATTTCAGCTGGATGTATTGCTTTGGTGATTGCTAGATTATCTGTTTGGGTTGGTGGAGCTTTTGAGGAACTTATTATTGTCGTTGCTATTTTTATTGCAGGTTTCATTTTTACTCTTTCTAAACTTTAATGCTAAATTGAATATTCATGTGTGCGCATATCATATATATTCAATGTGTGAAACACACGGACACATACATGACACTAACACGTTAACACTTAACACCGGTAACAATTTAGAACATGAAGCTATTGAACGCAACCACATGTGTTGGCATCAGACACTAGACGCACCTTCAATTTGAAGTGGTTTTGCTACGTAGTATATGATTGTATTGTTGTGGGGATTTGCAGGGTTTTGTGCAAGTTATGTGAAGTTGTATCCTGCAATGAAGCCTTATGAATATGGATTTCGCGTATTCTTGTTAACGTTTTGCATTGTGTTGGTGTCTGGGAGACACGGATTGAAGTTTATGACCACTGCATTTTATAGACTGGTTCTTATTGGTGTTGGTGCTGGTGTGAGTTTGTCTGTCAATATTTGCATTTACCCCATTTGGTCAGGTGAAGATCTCCACAAATTGGTCGTCAAAAATTTCCATGGAGTTGCTGGATCCTTAGAAGGTTAGTGTTGAGATTCCTATACTGGATGTTATCTTTGATCTTATAAGTCAGTTTTGTATGCTTTTGAGTTAGACAGACCCAAATTTTAAGCGTTAGGTTTGGCTCATTTTTCAGAGATTCGTCTGTGTTGTTTAATTTGTACTATTTTTCTTTAGTTTGTTTGTTCTATAGATGCTGACTTGCTAGGTTGATTCTTGTGGTACTTTTCTTAGGTTGTGTAAATGGATACCTACAATGTGTTGAATATGAGAGGATTCCATCTAAAATACTTGTATATCAAGCTTCTGATGACCCTCTTTACCGTGGTTATAGAACAGCAGTGCAATCTTCAAGCCAAGAGGAGACTTTGGTATTCTCGTTCGAATTTCCTTTTCACTCTTTTTCAATAACTCACTTAAATGCTTTCTACAGTAGTGTCTAATATTTACTCTCTTTACTTAATGTGACATTCGTTGCAGGTAGATTTTGCATTGTGGGAACCACCTCATGGTCCATACAAAATGTTCAATTATCCTTGGAAAAGTTATGTGAAACTTAGTGGAGCATTGAGGCATTGTGCTTTCATGGTCATGGCAATGCATGGATGCATACTTTCAGAAATACAGGTAACAAGAACTTCTCTTTTGTGATTTATTCAACACTGTTGACACTTGATTGTAAATCTATTTCGTTCCTCCGTAGTTCTCCCAAAACACTTAGCGTCATAAACAATTATAGCACATGTCAACAAGATTTAATATCAAATAGTACATTTGCAAGCCTTGCTGCAAAACTTTCTATATTAAATTAAATTTTTTCTGTTATTTGTCACAGGCACCTCCAGAAAAGAGGTTGGTATTCTATCAAGAACTTCAGAAGGTTGGTGTCGAAGGAGCTAAAGTATTACGTCAACTAGGAAGCAAAGTCGAAAAGATGGAGAAACTAAGCAGAAGTGACATTCTGCTAGAAGTTCACGAGGCAGCCGAGATATTACAGATGAAGATTGATAGTCACTCATTCCTTCTAGTCAATTCAGAGAATTGGGAAGGTGTAAGACAACACCAGTCTAGACAAAATGAAAAATCTGACAATTTGAATGATGAGAATAATAAGCAGTCTGCGACCAATGAATCAGGGGACGATTCAAAACTTAGTATAAGCGTACAACATTCAGTGGCAGAGTCGTCAAGTTTCATGCAGACCATGAACAAGAGCTTAGTATCATGGCCTCACCTCTCTTTTTGCACTGATGCTATACTAAATGAGGCAGAATCTAAAGTTTATGAAAGTGCTAGCTCATTGTCTTTGGCTACATTTGCCTCACTTTTAATCGAGTTTGTTGCAAGACTTCAAAATCTTGTGGATGAATTTAAAGATCTTAGTGAGAAAGCTAAATTTAATGATCCCTTTGATCAACCTATAGTAAAGTGAAGTAGTAGGGGTTAGTCACACTTTGGCATTGAATATGAACATGGTTACATGGGTATTTTGTTTCATTTGTTAAAAAACAAATACAAATTTGAAATAGTAAATGCATTGTTTTCCTTGGCTTTAATTTAAACTGTCTCTTTCTATTTGTAGAGGTATCTGTTTGAAGCTGCTAAAGTTTTGTATCATAGAAAAAAAATGAAGTGAATAATATGTGAAGAATTCAATTGCCACAAGAACAATTATAGTAAGGATCTAGACAAGTGATGCATAGTTTCACCTTACCTTTGTAGAGAAAACATTAAATATAGAATTTATGTAAATATTGAGTTTATAAAATAACCCAAAAGTTGAATGTTCATTTATTTGTTTTTATTACAAGTGCAAAAAATCAAATTTAATTGCTACATTTTGCAATAATTAGACTCTTGTATTTGTGTTTGGAAACATTTGAAATGAATTCATCAAAATACAAGATCATTTACAAAATAAGATTGAAGTTAGTTGAAGATCTCAAGTCCATGCTACCATTTTCTCACTATTGAAAGAAATTTGATCTCAAAAGTTAATTAGGTGGAAGATTTGAAAATGGAAAATGTTATGTCATTGACTACTAACCCACCAGAATAACGATCTCAACCCCAAAGGTTACCTCCATTTCCATTTGTTTCTTCCATTTAATCTTTCTATCTGAATTTCTACATGTCGAGAATCAATTTTACCTCTTCTAAAATTGAAATCAAACATACACTAAATAGAAGAAGTTGGTCAATGAACAAGTGAAAATTAATATTGATGCCTCTTTTTCACCTCATACATATAGAGTTGGCATAAGGGTTTGTATTCCACATGCAAATGGTGTTTTTGTGTTAGCAAAGCTCAATCAATTCTCACCAATTTGTGATATTCGTGTTGGTGAAAATCTTGGTGGTAATCATTATTGCTATGTAGTTTTGACTTCTTCTAAGATATCATTTTCTATTGTAGAAAGTTTTATCATTATTTTTTTTACTAAGGTTTTACCATTCTTTTCACATTAACTATAATGTTAAATTTATTAAGAGACAAACAAACAAATTTGTAGATAAATTATGGAGGGAAAAAATGAATAAGAAGGTGAAAAAAAAAGAGATAGTTAATTTTTCTTTTTTTTGAAATCAGGATATCCACTGCTGAATGCAGTTACTATTTTTCTCGATAACTGATTCAGAGATTTAAAATTGTTTTATATCCAAGACGGTTATCGAACTCTCAACTATTAGTTAAATAAGAAATAAGTAAATAACTCAACGACTAGAGAAAATGAAATGGATTTTTTTTTTCCTTAATATAAAAAAATGACACACGTGTGAGGCTAACGGTGCGTTTGAGCATAGGAGAAGCAAACGAGTGCTCCCATTTGTGTTTGTGTGTGTGACTACTTCGCTTTTCTAATATTGTCTTCTTCTTCTTCTTCTTTCTTCCTTCTTCTTTTTTTCTTCCTTTTTCTCTGTTCTCTGCTGTTAGGGTTTTCAATTCCTTATTCAACCCATTCATTCACTTTAACAATTAAGATCTCAATTCCTCAATCGCGTGCGCCCTATAATAAGGTACTTTCTTCCTCTTCTTTATTATCTTTTCAACTTCACATTTCCAATTCTTCAATTCTTCAATTTCTTATGATCTTTTCATATGTATGATTTGAATGTGCCACGCGCGTCTTTGATTTAGCTTCGAACTTCTACTTTCCCGTTCTTAAACTATTGACTTGTTTAATTAGTTAATTAATTAGTTACGTAATACCTAATTATGCGAATTGAAATTAATCAATGTTTAATTAGTGTGCCAATTTAGTTATTTTTTTCTGTTTGTTTGTTGTTATTCTAATGATGTGATTGGTTTACTGATTCTTTCAGAACTATTGAGAGAACTAAACAAAATGTCTATGGCTGATGAACCGCTCTATCCAATAGCCGTGCTTATAGACGAGCTCAAAAACGATGATATCCAACTGCGGTTGAACTCAATTCGCAGGCTATCTACAATTGCACGCGCTCTTGGTGAGGAGCGAACCCGTAGAGAATTAATTCCATTTTTGACTGAAAATAATGATGATGACGACGAGGTACTTCTTGCAATGGCGGAAGAGTTGGGAGTTTTCATTCCTTATGTTGGTGGAGTGGAACATGCTAGTGCTTTGCTCCCGCCTTTGGAGGCTTTTTGCAGTGTTGAGGAAACTTGTGTGAGGGATAAAGCTGTTGAGTCACTTTGTCGAATTGGATCTCAAATGAGGGAGAACGATTTGGTTGAATATTTTATCCCGTTGGTGAAGGTCAGTTAACATTCTTTTATTATTACTTTACATGGAAACCATCATGAATGCTATCGTATTTTTTTCCCATTTTTCAGTCATAATTTTGGCATCCAATTTGGTTTTGATTATCACATTGATTTACTATACTTGGAATTTGACAAGTTTCTATTATGTGGACAGTTCCGATACTTTTGAAAAATGGAATTTGATTGATAGATTTGGGCAAATTTTGATGATGTTTGATAAGTACCTTATCTAGCATTGTTTTGTTGCTTGCTAAGTGATCATATGTGTCTTAGTGGTTGTTTATCATTTAAGATGTGTTGTATTATCTTGCTAGTTCTCATTTGTTATATTAGTACAACGGTCTATCAAATTCATGCTACGATTTCTTTTTTTTAGAGATTGGCAGCAGGTGAATGGTTTACTGCCCGAGTCTCTGCGTGTGGTCTATTCCATATTGCTTACCCTAGTGCACCAGAAGCATCAAAGACAGAGTTGAGATCAATATACAGTCAGTTATGTCAGGATGACATGCCTATGGTTAGAAGATCCGCTGCAACAAATCTTGGGAAATTTGCTGCAACTGTTGAGTATACTCATTTGAAGGCTGACATCATGTCAATTTTTGACGATCTTACTCAAGATGGTACTTAAATAAACATTTTATGTTCTTTTTAGATGGAAAGTGTCCGTCCATTGTCTAGTGTACTAGGCTGTTTAATTGTGTTGCAGAGTCTATTATCTGTATTTCTGAATTTGTTTGCTTTCTAACATGCAATTGTATTGTTTTTTTACTTGGGTCAGATCAAGATTCTGTCAGATTGTTGGCTGTGGAGGGATGTGCTGCCCTTGGAAAACTGTTGGAGCCACAAGATTGTGTTACACACATACTCCCAGTTATTGTTAATTTCTCTCAGGTACATATAGGACTGGATTAAACTGTTGTTCATCTATAATTAATTTACTTTCTTCATTTTGTTCGTATCATGTTTGCTATATAGATGATTCATGATTCAGCTGCCGAACTATGTGATTAATCTAGAGATCTACCCATTCTAATAACCTAATGTTATATTACTTGTGTCTTGTGAGCTGTCCCCTTCAAATTAATTGTATCCCAAAGTATCAATTTATTTAGCTAGTTATTTTATCTTTGTAAGAACTCCCTGGAATGCTATTTATCTATTACTATTATCTACTAAAATGACTGAGTTTCATTTATCTCTTACCTGAAAGAAGTTGCAGGAAGATGCCCGGGCTATTGGGTGTGTTTTTGTCTATTTTAAACAACTAGGAGAAAATTGTGGTGTGCTGCTTACAGATAGGAATGACTACTTCTACTTGAGTAGATTAATTATTCAACCTCTTAGTTTGGTCTATAGTGTAAAAAAGCTCATGAATGAATTTTAATGCTGTGCATGATGAGTTGTAACAGAAGAGAGAGAAAAATACCCACTGTACAGCAAAGCATAGGTTAGAAAATGCAGCTGTTTTTTATTTCATGGTACTGAAATTTCAGTGTTTGTTGTAGTGATATTGCAACTCTAACCATATAGATATTTTAAGGAAAATAAATCAGTTAATTTAAAGATGGACTAAATTCTATCAGCTGAGATATTTTGGGATAAAAAAATCAATTTAATATACATATTTAATTGAAACTATAAGTGGCAATGATGATAATTAGAAGGGAGAAAAATAATACCCTCTTGATTCATTAAAATGTCATATATATTGACACAAGTTTATTTTCTAAAACTACATATTGTTAATTAGAGGCGATAATAAATTTGCATATATGTTTGATGATTTTTTTTCCTTATAAGAACCCGGCCATTTGTTTAATGTGTAATTTAAACATCCAAATGAGGAAACATGAACTCATCATTTGGTCCCCTCACAGAAAAAAAAAACCCTTTTATTTGCATCCTTTTAGTTCCCAACTCCCAAACACACTTAGTTCTTTGGTCTCCCTGCACTTACATTTCTGTTCAATGTTATATGCACCTTACCAATTTTTTTTTTGCTAACTTATTTGATGTGATTCATTTTATTGTGGCAGGATAAGTCTTGGCGTGTGCGTTATATGGTTGCAAATCAATTGTATGAGCTCTGTGAAGCTGTAGGCCCTGAACCTACCAGGTATTATTTTTTGGTCAAACATTACATTACATGTACTGTATATCTTTCCATCATTGTGTAGATGTAAACATATTGTATTATGTAATATGAGCTGAGTTCACTAGTTGAGATCCTGATTTTCATGATAATGTTTTAATGCCAAAACACGTGCTACCAGCATTGATTTTCTCTTAAAATTTTAATGCGTGGAAACTTTTTTTCTTGTGAAGAACGGAATTGGTCCCTGCCTATGTTCGATTGCTTCGAGATAATGAGGCTGAGGTACGCATAGCAGCTGCCGGGAAAGTGACCAAGTTTTGTCGGATTTTAAGTCCAGATCTTGCGATTCAGAATATTCTTCCTTGTGTAAAGGTGTGCATCTTTGAGAAAGAAATTCTGATGCATGTTTAGTATAACCATATATATGAAGGCTCTCTTTTGTTTTGGTTGTGTAATTTAGCATTCTAAACTGAACAACTTTTGCAGGAATTGTCATCAGACTCTTCACAGCATGTCCGCTCTGCTCTGGCTTCAGTAATAATGGGAATGGCTCCAGTGTTAGGAAAGGTATAAATGTCAGATAACAGTTTAATTTTGCTCTAGACAGTAATGTGCAGTATCCGTATCAGGAAGGTGAAATTTGTTGTTGGAGTTCCTTCAAAAAAGCTTTATTTTGTCTGAGTATGTAATTCATAAACTGAGTTGAGTTTTGAACATCATTTGGTGTTTTGGTTGTATATTTCAAAGTTTTCATAAATCCCATCTGATTTTGATGTCGGTGTGTAGGCCATTGAAACTCTAAACTGCTAGATATTGAAATATGCCATTTGCAAGTCAGAAGAGCATATACCATGCGTTGATTTTGATTGATCTGTACAGTATTTAACCAGATACACCTTTAATTCCTCACCTTCCACTATTGTGTGTGTCAATCTTATTGTTCCTTTCTCATGCATATCGTTTGTGTTATTTCTGAAGGTTCCTATTTCTTAGCAATCTGTATATTTTTATGTTTGACTGCTTAGTGTAGTCACTTTATGGTGTCTTGCTTTTGGCTTTTGCTGGTATGAAAACTTATATTGAATTCACTGGATATTGACAATTCAATTCTATAATTAATCTTGTGGCATTAGTTTTCCACCGATTTTCTATTTTCAGTAAATTATTGTCTTTCCTCTTTTGTGCATTAAAGGATTGTCCTCAAAAGCATTTTTTCCTGATCATGGTAGTAATAGTGTTTAATGCAAATGTGATTCTTAGTTCTACCTTCTCTTCAATGCAGGAAGCAACAATTGAGCAGCTTCTTCCTATTTTCCTATCCCTTCTGAAGGATGAATTTCCTGATGTGCGCCTAAACATCATCAGCAAGCTTGATCAAGTGAACCAGGTTGTTGTAGTTTCTGGAGTTATAATTTTCAGAATGCTTTTAAACTCTTGAAAACCTTTTTCTTTCCTCTTGATATTAATTTTGCCCACAACTTGACTGTTTTATGTCCTTACATCTCCATGCCACATATATTCTCACCAAAGCAAACATTTCAAAGTCTTACTGATCAAGCTAATCATACAGGTTATTGGAATCGATCTGTTATCTCAATCTTTATTACCAGCCATTGTTGAGCTTGCAGAGGATAGGCATTGGAGGGTTCGGCTTGCAATAATAGAGTATATACCCTTATTGGCAAGTCAATTGGGGGTTGGATTTTTTGACGACAAATTGGGTGCTCTTTGCATGCAGTGGTTACAGGATAAGGTTTGTGATCTTCACTTCCTTGCTAATATGGTAGCATTTTGGGACTACATATTTCACATTACTATTTTTGTTTGTGTGTAGGTTCATTCAATTCGTGAAGCAGCTGCTAACAATTTGAAACGTCTCGCTGAAGAGTTTGGTCCTGAGTGGGCTATGCAACACATAATTCCTCAGGTTCGCCTATTTTCTTAATTTATTATTTACACGTGATACACTACCATGTATCTCAATATTATGGTGTCTGATTTGTATGCTTTTATCTTCCATTAGAAGGGTAGGGCACTTTTAATTTGTGCTTCTGTATCTTCATAGTTTGATTTGGATACATTCATTTGGTTGCATGATATAATTTTAGCAAGTAATAAACCATATTTTAAATAAGTAAGGAACCTGTTAGTTTTCAATTGGGATGGTGGAGTTGTTGCCCATGAGCAATCATGGGAAGTGGGTAGGGACCGAGTAAAAAACCTCCACTTTTTTCTGCTGTCTTGACTCTTGATTGAGATAAAAGAAACCTGCACTCCTCTTGGTTTATTTTCAATTTAATCACAGCTGCTCCTATTGAAATAATATAATTATCTGCTTTCCTGGTACTACTTGATTAAAGTTGAAGTCATGTACGAAAAGGGTCATCAGTCGGGAATATAATAAATTGAATTTTGGACTGCAGCTAAAATTAGGAAATACTGGCATTGAGTTTGATTTATAGTGAAGCTCAGTTCAACAAACCATGTGTGTGTTTGTGTAATTCTGTTCAAGCATGTCTCCCTTTGCTTGACTCTGGCCTTTGTTTGTATTATAATCGTTGAAATATCTGCTTTCAATCTGCTCTTACTTTTTCTGTGGTCCTAAATGTAACTTAACATGTATCATTATCGATTGTATGGAACAGGTTTTGGAGATGATTACCAATCCACACTATTTGTATCGGATGACAATTCTTCGTGCTATTGCCCTGCTAGCTCCTGTAATGGGCTCTGAAGTCACTTGTTCAAAATTGTTGCCGGCTGTTGTTGCAGCATCAAAAGACAGGTATTTTATTTTAATTTTTGAAAGTATACCTATGCTGCCATAACTCCATAGGGTAAGGATCAATATTGTTCAAGCTTCTAACTCCTGGCTGTTTTATCCCATGTAGAGTGCCCAACATAAAGTTCAATGTGGCAAAGGTATTAGAGTCCATCTTCCCCATCGTCGATCAGTCTGTAAGTATCTCGCTTTCACATGTTTTCCATCCATATATCTTTCTTTTTTTTCTTTCTTTCTCTGTCACCACTCTTATCCAATGAACACCATTTCCATTCAGGTGGTAGAAAAGACAATCCGACCATGTCTGGTTGAGCTCAGTGAGGATCCTGATGTTGACGTGCGATATTTTTCCAGCCAAGCCTTGCAGGCAATTGATCATGTCATGATGTCTAGCTAGACTATAATATGTCCATTAGATTGATGACTTCAGTAAGGATGCTAATTTTTCAACTATTCAAAACAACACTGCTTAGTTATATTTGATGCTGTCATGTTGTAGCTAAATGGTTTTTTGCGAGTAACTAGTCATGACAATTGATGTGATTTAGTTCTGGTTATGTACCATTCTTACCATTCTCTCTAAGTCTTTTCTTCATTGTATGTTGCTTAGGTTCTTTATTTGCATTTGCTTATTTTAAATATTATTATTAAGTCGACATTCAACGACAAACAAGGAGAAGAGAGGTCTGAACTTTCCAAATGAAAATAATTGAAATACAAACAAACAGCACTCTCTCTCAAATAAATGTGGGTGGGGGTTGAGTTGAGGAGGATGGTATATTCATCATTCTAATAGGACTGGTTGCTGTCTCTCATAGTTCCTTCCACCCAACCCCCAGTGCACTATTTTCACTCTTCTCCTAAGTTGTAATATGACTACTTAATTATATTTTTAGTCCTTCTAGTAAATCTTCTCCTACTGTTTGGTTGACTGTTTGTTGGTTTTAATTGTACCCAAATTTATTTTGCCCATTTCTGTCTAAAAATAATACCCTAAAAAGGTAAAATATTTTCTTTTAGTCCTCATAATTATTTTTGTTTAAATGGCGGATCCAAAAATATATTTAGGTGGAGGGTAGAAAATATTACTACTAATTGTTATAAAAACACATAAGTATGATGAAAAAAACTCAAAATACATAAGATCATATATAAATTAAAATTACAATTGTCTTTTATGAGTTCTTATATTTTGAACATGTTCCGTGATTTGTTCATTGTTAACATTACTAAATATGCAACTCTCTATAAATGTAACTAAACAATCTTTCATTCACTCATCTTAGTAATTCATTTTTCACAAAAGTCATGACAGCTAAAGATTTAGAAAAGAGAAATTGGGATAGTGAAAAATTGGAAAAGTGAACATATAAATTAATAGAGTTAAAAGTTCATTTAAACAAAAAAAAAAGTACTAAACTAAAATTACATATACTTCAAATCAATTTGTAAAAAAATTACATTCATGTTTTTGTATTTTATACATTTTTTTTTTTTTGACAAAGTATTTTATACATATTATTAAACTTATTTTAGAGAAACTTTATTGTTTTGTACCTTAGTCTTTTTTCTTTTTTTTGGTTAACAAATTGTACCCTTGGCCTTGTGATTGTCATTTGTCAATGTCATATACTCACTCCTCGCTTATAAATAGCAATACTCCTAACTATTCTATCATTGCATTCCATCTCCTCTTCTTCCTTAGTAAGTTTTATGTATGAAGCAAGATGATGATGATGACCAAACATTGTTTTAAAATGTCATTTCCTTTGCTACCCAGGTATTTCACCATTTTTCTCCATTTTAATTATATTCAAGTTAGAATGAATTTAAATGTTAAATATCAAGGACAATATTTAACTATTGGAAAATTATATCATATAAATTACTATATTTGTAAAGTTTTACATACATAAATGATAAATCAAATTATTTGTTACTATGTCGTTGAAACACATCAATATTAGAACGTTGATCTCATTATATTTATTTTTACCTTATGGTTTTGCACCCAGTAATGAAAAATAAAATAAAATATTATTCTATTAAATAGTTTCTGACTTCTATGGTTATGCAGTTCTATTATTTTCTGTTGTAGTGTGCGTATCAAACCAAGTCTCCACTTTGATTTAGTGTCGCCCTTCAACATGTAACTCAACTTTGTCTTCACTTTTGTCTCAATTTTTTTTTGGGGTCTAAAATAAAAAAAATGTCATCCCATTCCAATGCATTGAAACAAATAAGAGTATTTATTCCAATTTCATTTTGATTTATAAAATTTATTTTGTGTAACAAACCTTAAATTTGGATCTTGGAAGACATTGATTTGTGTATTTGGTTGATTGTTTATGTATATACTTAAATTATGCAGGAAGAACAATGGATAGTTCTAATTTTGGAACACTCATTTGAGCAAGATAAATCAAGCAACTTATGTAGAAGAAAGGTTGAGGTTGAAAAGTGTAAGCAAACCTCAACCTCGAACTTTCACGAGAAGACATTTGTACATGTGACATTGACCACGTGATCCATAGACTATCACTATATACAGCATGTATAATGCAACTACAATTATTTAGTGTTATTCCCTAATTAAGGTATAAACGGGATTGATGCCATAAATTATAGTACTACTCCATATCATATGAGACCAATTATTGTCATCGTTTACCGACATATGAACAATACATTTATTTGGAAAAAAAACAAATGAAATCACATGATTATTTTTTAAATAATACTCCGTATTGAATATTTGTTAGATCTTGTGTTAGAGCATGCTGCAATGCAAATTCATAAATCAATTATATTATAGTTGACACTGATGATTCAATCTTCTGCCCACATTGTTCTGTAATTTTTCATGAGATTATGAATATGGCTCTCCTAATTTAATTTTTATGTCCTATAACAAATACGACTAATGGGAATTAATTAATGGTATATATTTAGCAATTCTCAAATATATAAGTATATATAACCTTTTTGAAAAATATGGCTATATATTACGTACTCCCGGTCTAATATATAAGCAAAACTAACTTTTTAAATTCATTAAATAAAGTAATATATTTAGTTTATATTATAGTTTAGATATATTACTTTTTCAATGAGTTTAAAAAATTATTTGTTGCTTATATATGAGACTAGATAGAATATTATCCAATCCAATATCAAGTCCTCAATAACTCTAACACAATATTTCCTTCTTGAAAAAACATATGTATATAGAAGATGCATGAATGTAATTAAAAAGAAGACTAGTACCGTTGACAAATCAATAGACTTTGATTTTTTTTTCTCATGAAATTGACATGCAATAAGCTTTGACCACATAGCTTCAATTATTTATTTTGAAGTCCCAAATATATTGGGTGATCACTAATTAGGACCAAGTTCAATGGACATAAAAAAGCAACTAAAAGACCATATAGAACTTCCATATTTTGATTATTATTAATCTGACCCATGAGAGCCTCAAAAAGTAACAAAATGACATGCCACATTCATGTCCACAAACTATCAATTCAACAATTCATTTGCCTAATGTTGTCTCATAGAGACAGAGTGTTCATGAAATGATGGTAATGGGAGACAACCTAATGTTAGCCCCTAGTGTTTGCACTCCATTAACTAAGCTTAACTGTTTCTCAAATTGTCAACAATGTCATGCTACAATACTTTTAAGCCTTTTCCTCTTTTGACACAAACTATAGACACCAAATTTAAGCAACAAATTAAATGATTAACACAATTTTAAAAATGTGGTTCATGCAATGCAATTTAGATGATGATTAATGAATGCAATAAGGTACTACTGTGATTCATTAACTATCAATTGAATACAAATAACTACATCCATATTACTACCTCTGGTCCTAAATATAAAAAACTTTTTACTTTTTAGGTTCATAGAATGATTGATGTATTTGATTCATAATATAGACCAAATACATCAAAGATTCCATGAACTTAAAAAATAAAAAGTTTCTTATATTTAGGACCGGAGGGAGTATTAACTATAAATTTCAAATGCATTAAAGTATTAATTAATCATTCAAACTATTTATTATTTCCTCCGTCCCAAAATATAAGATGTCAGTCATCCATTAAAAATCGACCGGTTTATATTACACTTTTCTAAAATCAGCACTAATTAAACAAGTATTTATCATTGATTCAAAATCGAACGAGTGCAAGTAATTACAGCGGCACATCGCGAATCATAATCCCAAAATTTAAGACTCTCATCTTAGCTCAACAAGTGGTATTCCAACAATTTTTTTTGATATAATTTAAAATATATTTTCACATTGATGTGAACTCTCAAATAAATTGGAGGGCGCATTTGAGAATTAAGATGACCCACCACATGTGTAATCACTTTGAGACATTTACAACATTCCCACTTTGGTAGGTAAAGATTCATTCATCACTTTTTCCCACTTACAATGTTATTATTTTTCCCACTCTTTTTGTTGTGTATTAAAGGAAACAAAAAATGTAATATCTTCAAACCCAAAATTTTCATTAATCAACAAAACCAATGACTACTCTCACCTCAAATCTAAACCTTATTCCACAACATGCTAAAAATCATCAACAACAACACCATAGTTCTTCTTCTTCTTCTTCTGTTGTTGAAGAAATTAAAGGCCTAATTAGAGTACACAAAGATGGATACATAGAAAGACCAAATATTGTTCCATTTGTTACAACTGATTTATCTCCAAATTTGAATGTCATTTCTAGAGACATAGTCATTGACAATGTTACAAACATTTGGGCACGTTTTTATGTTCCAAATTCTCAAATAAAAAAACTACCTTTATTAGTGTATTTTCATGGTGGTGGCTTCTGTGTTGGCTCTGCAGCTTGGAGTTGCTACCATGAATTTCTTGCTGCACTATGTTCAAAAATTGGTTGCTTAATCATGTCAGTTAATTATAGATTAGCACCAGAAAATCCACTTCCAGCACCTTATGATGATGGTTTAAATGCACTTATGTGGTTGAAAAAGCAATTTTTATATCAAAATGAGACTAGTGAATTTCAATGGTGGACTAAAAAATGCAACTTTTCTAGTATCTTTTTAGGAGGTGATAGTGCAGGTGGTAACATAGCTTATAATGTTGCCAAAAGGGTAGATTCATGTGAAGGTGTTGTTTTAAGGCCTTTAAATTTGAAGGGTCTTATTTTGATACAACCATTTTTTGGTGGAAAAGAAAGAACAGAATCAGAGAAATGCATGGCTGGTTCTGCTTTGAATTTGGTAGCATCTGATACTTATTGGCGATTAGCCTTACCGTATGGCGAAGATCGTGATCATCCATGGTGTAATCCATTGGTGAAATTGGAGGAATTGAAAGTATTGATGATGATGCCTATGTTGGTGTGTATTTCTGAAATGGATATATTGAAAGATAGGAACTTGGAATTTTGTGATGCTTTGGGAAGTGTTGGTAAAAGGGTTGAATATGAAGTGTTTAAAGGTGTAGGACATGCTTTTCAGATTCTGAGTAAATCTCAGGTTTCTAAGATAAGAGTTGTTCAAATGATGGATCGTGTCAAATCCTTCATGGATCTTTGATGATTATGTTTTAATTTTATCTTGATTAATGCTTAAATCTCTTGGACTCTTGCTCAATTTGTAAATATTTGAAGAAATCTATGTTACAAATTTACAATTGTTGTCAAATGTGAAAGTCTTGTTCATAAAATTATGGGAAGTAAACAGCTTCAATAGAAATCTATGTTACAAATTTACAATTGTTGTCTAACAATGTTTTTTCTTTTTGGATTAATGTGTGTACCTATTATGGATCTTTGATGGAACAAACTGTAAATTTACTAATTTTCATTAGTAATGATTGTTAAATAAATTAATACATAACTAGATAATAACCCGCGCGTTGCGCGGATATAATTGATTATGCGTAAAATAATTTATAAAAATTAAAAATATTGTAATTTTTCTTAAAAGAAGAAAATATATACAATATACATGTAATGAATTGAAAATGTATTACTGAAATTTGATTCTATATTTATATTTAAAAGTTTGATATTTTTCACTTTATTTTCAACAAGTTTATTTTTAATTATAGTCTACTACTTGAGTTTGATTAACTTGGAAGTTTAGTTCATATATAGTGCTTATGCTTAAGCCTTCTTGGCAGAACATTAAACTAAATTTTAGAGGATAATAAGATTAATTAGTAAGTGATGATATGTTTGTTAGATGGTTATGTTTATGCATTTTCCCCACTATATATTTTTTAGAGGGAAAAGGTGATCGATGGGTTGTTGTGCCCTTTTTAAACAATCACCATAAATTCTAATCTGAGGACGTTGTGGTACACAAAAATCTTTAGGAAGATAAATTTTTTTTTGCATCATCAGAAAATTTAGGAAGATAAATTTGGTTATTTACCTTTTTTATTATTTTAGTTTTTCGAAATAGGAGTTACTTTTTAATTGCCTTTAAAATATTAGATGCAACATTTCATCATTCAATTGCCTTTATAATATTAGATGCAGCCAGTTTGTTAAAATTTACGATATAGAAAAATCAATTAATCAAATATGATAAATGTAATGTTTATCAAGTATAAAGAATGTTATCGAGTATTAAGAATGTTCAAGGACATTGAATAAGGGAAGGTTTATTTTATCAAATCTCCATTATTTACCGTCTATCAGAGTCATAGAAATGACATATGAAAATGGGTAATGAACATAAGATAATATCTATATTCTTATTATGGGAAAAAATTGAGCAATAATGTATACTAATTTTTTATTTTTTTTTATACAAAATGTATATACTAAATTTTTTCAATGATAAAAAATTTCACGGTGAGGTAGTCTAATATTTACGGGAGTAATTTAAAACATTTGTACCCTTTCAAAAAAAGGAAAAAAAAATCTAGACCAAAACCTTCAAGATAATCCATATGAAATCATAGGTATGCACTCCATGTAGTAGTGCCACTTCGGATCAAAAGATTGTGAAAATGTATCTATTGTCCAAACATTGGCACATGTGACCATATTCAATTAATTCATTGTCTCAAATTATTACCATTCGGTGTTTGCTTCCGTGTTATTGCATTCTAGATTGCACATCGAAGAGTTTTGAAGGTCCAAATGGTTGCAAGAGTTCCTTCCTTCTTCATACCTAGATTGTTGTTAATGGATATTGATCATTAGATTGGCAGAACATCAATATCTATTAGTAAGGTTGTAGAAACAATTTAGATGTACAAATTTCTAATCATTCAAGTGATTTTTAATAAATAACAAATATTATCTAGCTAATCTTAAAAATTATGAGAAAAAGCTTTAAAGCATGTTAAACCTTGTAACATGAAAAAAGTGCACTTACATAGGTTAGTATCGGCACCCGCTTTATAGAACCTGCAAATAAAGAGCATGTTCATGTCAACAATATTTAACTATTGATATGTAAGCAAAATGATAACTCATGTAAGCATTTTTATTCATTACCGAATAGTGGGGTAGAAATGGAATGATTGAGATGTTAGAGATTAGAAAAATCATATAAACCATGATATAAGAATAATGGAAGAATATTGTATGCACTATATGAGGTGTTAGAATTTAGAAGTGAGATAACCCATCATTTTCATATATACTAATTACAGTATTAGGAGCTTTTTCTCGTTACATAATAATAAGGAGTTTTGTAACTGAAAAAATTAAAGAGACGGTAATAATGGATATTATATGCAATGTTGGAGAAGTAATAAAAGGAGGTTTATATATAGAGAAGATTGAGTTTTGGAGGAGAATAATAAGAAGTAGAAAAGGTGAAGGGCTATAAGAGATGACACATCAGATTTTTTTGTAGACATGGCATTTGATGCATAGGTGGAGAGTAAAAGGACACACGGCAATAAGAAAATTGGAGCTTTAAAATTAATATATTAAAATAGATTCTTCAGGAGTAATATATATCTCAGTCTGACCATAAAACAAAAAAACTTATGATTAATTACTCTTTTATTTATAATAATCTTTTGAATCTAGGGATAGATATTTTTATTTCTAATAATCAAGATTCAAAAGATTACTTTATTACTAATTATATTACTCTCTTGATAAGTAAATTAAAAATAAAATAAAAACTCTAATAGACTTTTAAACTCACTGTTTGATTTTTTTGTGTTTTAAAAAGGGTTGAGATTCATATACATTAAGTACTTAGAAATAATGAATTGTAGATTCGAGTTCTTCAACATATCAAATATTTCTGCAGTCTATTACTGTTATGTGAGTTGTACTTACTGAACAATGATGACAATTATGAGATTGTTACTAGTTTACATGAGTCAAGTATTTGAACCTTGTGTTATTACTACTATACAATGTAATCACCATAAAAATATCATATGGATACAACATCAAGTGTTTTTTTTAAGTTAAAATTAGTTTTAGCAATAGAAATATGAACACGTAAGCATGACCTTTATATTGTTAGTTATTATGAGAAGTGATCCAATACCAATAAGATTCTCTTGTTTGACGCCCTTCCTGCTATTAGTTAAAACAGAATCAAGCCAATTTTAGAAGCAATACATAATATAATGTACTTTTTTTAATGTTAACCCAAACCATAAGCATGTTTGATGTTGATGTAGTATATGCTAAACAAGAATAATGACCATTAGACCATCGATAAATTAGTCTTAGGGATAAGAGTCTTTAACACTTTAAGCATATGGTAAAAGGTTTCACTATTAGCTTTTGCGTACGAAAAATATTCATTTGAAAGTAGAGAATTCACCTTTTATGTCTCACATATTATGCGACGGGGTATATTATGAAAAGAAAAGAAAAAAAGGAATAATGACCATTAATGTCACTAAAAAGTAAACGTCAAAAAACTCTTCTAAATTTTGATCCACTAGATTTGGCTCAAATGCTTCAATATGACAACATCATACTAAAATTTAATGTACTCAAAGATCAGACACTTGCTAACGTACGAAATTGTAACATATTCTTCCAATTTGGACACTTATGTTCCTCAATTATTATACATAAACATCACTTACCTTATTTCTTTTCATGTCCCAACTATTCATAATTATTTTTCCTTGGAAAAAATCTTGTTATGGAGATGAATTCAGAACAACATAGTCTTTTTTTCGAGGCGGAGAACGAGGATGATACTTTTTATGCCGAGATTAAGAGACAGATTCTGTTATTGACATCTGAAGACAATGAAGATTTAGTTGAAACCAAAAGTTTTAACAACATTGATGTCACTAATGATGGTTCAAATTCAAACAAATCAGTTTGCAGTTTTAACAGTTCAATAACACCTACGAAAAAATTCGATTTGTGGGAAACAGGAAGCTCTGGTTCACCGCCCGTTTGGCTAGTGAATTTGTGGAAGAATGGTAAAGGTACTGGTGTGTTCATTCCTCAAGTTTCATGCAGGGAAAATCAAAGGCCAGGTACAATTTTGTTCTCTTATTTGCTAGTTTATTTTTAATTTATTTTTATAGGTAAAATGTTGTAAGTTAATGGTTATGTTAGTTTTCGGAATCTGAACTACTACAGAATATTGTTACTTTACTCACTTTTGTGATGCTTTTGCAGCAAGAATGAACAATAGGAGGAGGAAAATCTATAGGCAAGTGGTGAAGAAGCACATACAGTAGAAATTTGTATTTAGTGAAATTTGCTTATAATATTAGCTTATGATTATGATGATTCATACAAAGGCAAAGTGCAGGAAAATAAGGGAGAATAGGTTGTGCAAATTTCTCTCAAGATATCTATGTACAGTTAATAATGTTATTACTATAAGAGAGAATTTAATGAACTTGTGAAATTTGTTTCATATAATTTTCTACCTAATCTAGATTGAAATTGAAATGAAAAAGTAACATGGAATTGCAGAAATTAAAATTTCATATACCAAATTTACCATGAGGAAATAATTGTAATGATATATCTATTGAAATTAGTTTCTAGTGTAACACTGCCACAACATCCACTTGAATGTGATAATATACATAACATTTATCAACAGTGAAGGAAAACAAGGTTTCTTATCAGTTAAGTCAATTATTCACCTACACACTAATTGTGCACTATAGAATAATAGAACAATGTGTCAATTCCCTAGTATTCTTTAGGACATGCTAACCATAATGAATTGAGTGCTCGAATTCGCGAAATGAAATCATTTATGACAAGGAGAGCACGAGCAGCTTGTTGCGCAGTCAAAATTCGACGCAACTGTTGTAGTGTTTGTTGCCTCAAGAGATCAGCCTAAGGAAGTGTGTGCAAGATTTAAAATGTTACTCTCAATTAATTAATTGTGGAATAAGATAAACATTGAGTGATCAAGATTACATGTCTGAAATTAATTACCTGATGAACGAAAGTCTCTAGTGTTGTAAGTTTGGTCATTGCAATGGCCATTTGGCCCATGTACTCAGCGACATTTCTAGATCCAGTGGAGGTAGAGGAAAGTGTTTCTGAAAGAGATTGTTGGAATGCTTCCATGCCTTGAGATAATGCATCTTCAGCCTGCTGAGAAGAATGCTGCAGATTGTAGATCGCCATCAACTGTGGATCTGTTAACGGCTCAAGGTGGTTTCTAACTATCTGAAGAGGGAGAAAAAAAAAGCATATGCAAAGAGGGAATACGAGTTAATGTATATATTTTTATACCATTATATATTTCTTACTATATCAGTTTATTTTCTTAAGAACTTCGCCCTTGTAGGTTTCATGCTTGAGGGCTTGTTGACCATCATAGAATATACGCTATGCATCAGACTGGTCCTAAAAAGCTCAAGTCTAAAGTTGGCCGAGTTATGAGCTACCCTATTATTCAGAACGAATAGTATAAAAGGAGGGGGGAACCTCCGGAAAAAATCTAAACGATTCGTTTAACCTAAACACTGAAACCCCTCGACTTTGGGCACAACACATTGTTGGCAGAGGTCCTAGAGTTCCATCTCGGAATAATTTTCTATACAAGAGCAAAATTTAATTTTGAGCTATGACAGTAAATAATAAAATCAAAATAGTTGTCACCTTGAGAAGTTCAGATGAACGGAATCCACCAAGCCACATGAAACATCTTTCTGCAGGTGTTTTCCATAATCCAGAAAGTATGTGAAATACATCAGCCTTTGCACCTATACTCTTCAACTTGTATAACTCATCATAATGTGTCATGACACTATCAACAAGAAGATGCAGCTCATTATCACCGATTTGTGAATTTATAGCTGATCTCATGTCATTGATTATTCGTTGATGTTCGTCAACCCAACGGGCATAGTCCATATCGAATGCTAATGCACCTGAAGGTTTAAAATACTACTCATATAACATATACATTAATTTGTAAATTGCATTCTTAATTCTTATTATGGGCTGATGGCGCATGTTTTTAGTATGCCTTCATCATCTATTTGCCAATTACCAAAAAATTCACATTATAAATTGCAGCAATAATATCTAAAGTACTAGTTTCTGTTTGATATATTAAACACAAACACCATGTTTCTACCACTATGAAGGAAATGAAACTCAAAGTTGTTTCATCTGAAATACCGTTTCCAACAGCTGAATGACCACGATCTGCTGTAACTCCGGTTGCAGCAAATACACCCTGGAGAGAAAAAGCAATTCATTGAAAAAATGATAAGTAGCATGACAATAAAATTTGAATTGAACAAAACTATCTTATCTAATGAAAATCTTCAAGTTGTTATACCTGCTGACGTACTTGTTGAAGCTCTTGCTCTAATTGAGCAAGCCTAAGTCGGCTGTTCTCCAATTGCTGCACGTATGCCTATTTAAAACCAAAATATATATAAATTATACCGGTAATGTTATATCGTATAAAAATAATTTCTATGATTACTGGCATATCTTCCTTTTAGAAAATAGTAAACTGTTATCTCTGTGATTTAGCGGAAATCACACGGTACGATAAGTCAAACGGCATAAAGCAGTACTGAAAATATTCTGTTATGCATCCACCTATAACATCAATATTTTGCAATCTCTTTGACAAAGTAGATAGAGTATACACCAGCCAGAACATAAAGAAAACAACACTGTAGTCAAATTCAATGCAATAGAAGAATCTTGCATTAAGCTTTGCATCTTAATTAGTCATAAGGCCCTCTTATGTATCTCAATTTTTTAGAAGGTTTCTTATTTAACTACTTCATCAATGTTTACAAGTTTCTAAGAACTTTTTAAGTTAAACCCAAAAAGAAGAACAAGGAGCTGGATAATTGAGCTCAATTAAGAGCAGAAACTACCTTTTTCCTTAACCGACTTTTCTTTGCAGCTTCGCGATTCTGCGCCAGCCTACGAAGACTCTAGAAAAATGCATTCACATTCACATAATATAAATGTATCAGCAACATGGATGTAACACAAATTTGAATTGCATAGCACAAAGTCACAAACTAAAATGTTGATGTAATAAAAGTGATAGAAAAAACCAATAACCTTCTGCTCCTCAGCTTTATCCTTAGTATTACATTGATCATTGGATTCAACAGCTACAAGAGCCTTGTTGCCAACACCATTGCACCAAGACGCGTTCGAGAAACACTGCAATATTAGGACATTATTTACAAACCCTCATACATCAAATATATACATTAACACATGATTATTATCCATTTCCTAAAATTGTATATAGTGTAAAGTTTTTCACACAAAATTCCATTTTCACACTAGAAATAATATTTATTGGCAATGAAGTTTAATACAATAATACTAATAAAAATATTAAAGAGAATGAAAAAGTAAATTGAAAGAGTGGGAAAAGAGGGGATGATTGAGAAGTACTTGGTTGTTTTTATGATCATTATCTTCTGTTGAAGTATCTTCAGTTTTTTGACTGTTATCTTCCATGGCTGAAGAAGCTGAACCAATGTTCTATACAACCCAAAACAACATTGCATTTCATTGCAACCAAAAATTGAATGAGATAAGATACTAGTTATTATTATATTATTATATACACAAAAAAATTATACATAAAAAATGATCAGAGAGAGAGAGAGGAGATTAATACAGCATTGAATGTTCCGTACTGCAAGTTACTTGTAGCAACAGCGACATTGTTAGATTTTGCACCAAACAAAGAACCTGAATAAATAAATATGATAAAACAAATCTTAAAAAATTGAAAATATTAACAAAGAAATAATATTATATTATGTGTCGAGAGAGAGAGAGAGAGATTGAGGTTACTTAAATCAACAGCATGGTGGTGGTGGTGTTGAAATGAAAGTTGAGGATCGAAGAAAGGTGTTGGATTTAGGTTGGGTGAGTAGGGTTGATCTCCCCTGTTTCAAAACAGAGCAACTCTGTTTTATAAACAATAAACAAAATTTCTACTGCTACTAGTACTAACAAATGGGGAGGGAGGGGTAAATAGTAAAAAAAAAAAAAAAAAGAGTGAAGAGAAAGAGAAACAAACCAAGGCAAAAATGAAGAGTGAGAATAATAGAGTGGTGAGTCTGATTGAGGTATGTTGAAGTTTTGCATATTTGTTTGTTTGTTTGTTTGTTTGTTTTTAGCTAGCCAGGTAACACTGAGGTCACACAAAGTCACAAACAGACACAGGAGGAAGAAACTATGTTATGTTATGTTATGTTAAGAAAACATGGTGATGGTGATAATGGATGATAAACAAAGTTAATGCAGAAAATGGAAATGCAGCATAAAAGGGTTTGATGATGTAACTTTAACAAAAGTGTTGCGTGTTGTGAGTAACCAAAGAGAAGAGAAAACCCCTTCTGTTCTGTTGTTGGTTGACAGTATTACTAGGAGTAAATGCAATGGTTTAGTAACATTAAAAAATGTTATACCACTACACTGTAGTAAATGTGTCATATTTTTCGAGACATACTACATCATGACTCATTAGGCAAATCCAAGAGAAGATTGGTCGTTTGCATGCCTCTGTAATTCTTCTTTCTCTCTCTTTCTAAGATCCTACGGTCATAGATAGGCTGTGAGTGAATGTGATCTTTTTATGTTCTGAGGTCTAAGATCTGCAAAGTCTACAAAGTACTGTACAGTATATTTGATGAATATAGATACGAGGAGGTGGTGTGGTGGGTTAAATAATCACTGCTACCTATCTCCCTGGGACCCTCAGCTCACCTGCAGTAGTAGTAGTAGTAGACTACTACTACCTCCGTATAAAAATATATGTTGTTTTGACTAAATCACACAAATTAAAAAATGTAATCATTGTTGTATGGAAAAGATAAATTATGGGTTAGTTTACAAGATTATCCTTCATTAATGGTATGTGAGAGATAAATTATAGAATTGAAAGAAGAAAGAGAAATAATTAATTAAGGGTGTAAGAGGAAAAAGAGCATTAAATGATTCATTGGTAATGTAAAACGACATATATTGTAGTACAATTTTTTTTCTCAAAACGACATATATTTTGGTACAGAGGGAGTAGTAAGTAGTAGTATCATTTTGATAAGTACTCTCTCGAGTCATAAATATAAGAACAAAATTAATTTTTAGATTTATTTAGTTCATATTTTAGATTAAATATATTAGATTTTAAATGAACCTAAAAAGTAGTTTTCTTCTTATATTTAGGACCTGAGAGAGTATTAAGGGTAATCTATTCTTTTGTACTACTTAGTTCTATAAAAGAAAAGTGATCGAAGAAAATTAATGTATTTGATTAAAAATTTAGATCAATACATTAACTTTAATAACCAATTTTTCTTTATATTTTAGGACGGATGGAGTAAACCGTATACACTCCTCGTGCCTCTGTTATGGTTAAAGAGAAATAGAAAGGTGAGGAAAAAAAAATACAAAAATTAATGAATAAATTTAAACTGTACTAGTCTTTAATCTAAGTTCACTTACTGGTTTTCATGGTTTTTTTACTTCTTTTTTATTTTTCTCTAACTAAACACACAAAAGAGGACGAGTAAGAGGATTGAAACTATAATGAAACCTAATTTTTATTTAAATTTATGTCTAAACAAATATATTTCCTTTGTACCAAAATATAAAAGAAAATAGAACATAGAAAATTGGTGTATTGGTTAAAAATTTGAATCAAATATATCAATTTTAGTTAATCAGTTTTTTTTATTATATTTTAGAACAGGAAATACTTACTTTGCAATTCACATTGAATTATAAGATTGATGGGATGGGTGATGACGAGGGCAAGTAACTAAGCAAAAATAGTTGAAGAGTTATTCTAAATAGGACCGAATTCGATTTTCTCTTACATGAGAGAAAGAGTCTGAGAGGATTTAAATCTGATTTAAGGGCTACTTTCTCCATCCTAAATTATAAGAAAAAAATTATATTTAATAAGAAAAAGTTGTTGAATGTAGTGTTGTTAGAGTTTGTCAGAAGTCTCATATTACTTAGGTTTTCGGGCTGTTAAGTGCAAAAATATGTGGAGGCAACTTTACCTTATAAGCTAGCTTTTGGAGTTGAGATCCAAGCAAATTTAACATAAATAAAATATTACTAGAATTTGAACTATGTTTTATGGGGTTTTCTTTGGAATAAGTTGCATACGAAGATGTAAAATTAATTTTTATTAGTTGTTGTTTATTGAAGAAACGAGAGAGAAAGAAAATTAAATGTAATTTATATTTAATTTTATAAGAATAAGGGAATAAATCTTTGAAAATGGTTTTCCACCTCTTATAATTTGGGACAAAAAGTAAGATTTTTTCCCTTATAATTTGAGATGTGAGAATATTTATTTTTAGAGCCTTGTTAATTTGCTTGTAGTATGTCTTAATAGTATACGTTAAAGAATTTAAAAGTAGAATTGCTATATTAAAAATATAATTGTTTTTACTATTTAATAATTTAATTTTTATAAAGTTGAATACATAACATTTTGAGATAAATATTTTTATATTAAAAAATTTTACGAAATTATATTAAGTTATTTATTTGTCTTTTTTTTTTTGATTAATTATTTGTCTTATTTTTAAGTGACGTCTAACATGCAATATTTGTATCTTATTTTTATTTTTTGATATTTGTAATATTTAAATCTTAAGAATATATGTTAATGAATTAAAAAAAATGAAGTAAACCAAAAAAAATGAAAAAATTTATATTAAAGATAGTAATATTTTGATTTTAAAAAGTTGAATAATTTTTATAAAATAAGTATCTTCATAGGAGTATTTAATTTCTTAACATACTGTATTAGTATTTTCTTATTTATAAAGTTAAAATCTTTGCTTTAAAGGAACTCTCTTGAGTCTTCATCTTGGCTTTTGCCTTTTGCCAAACCAAAAGCAGTGATTGCTGTATAGTTTGGTTGGTTTAATGTGTTTGTTTTGATTTTAATTTGAATTTGTGTGTCACAATGACAAGAACTAATTTTGTGTGTATTTTGGAATTGAATTACTTAAATTGTTGTTTGATTAGAGAGAAATAAAGAAGTAAGAAATTGAAATATGGATATTACTAGTATGTATTTATATTTGTATTTTGTACTATATACTACATTTGTGTTGAAATATAAGACTCATTTTGATCACTGCGTGTTAGTTAATGCACAATTTTGATCATTAATATTTTTAATTATCTATTAGTAAAAATTGTAAAAACTTAATATTTTAAAAATATTCATCAAAACGAATCAAAAAATATTTTATATATTAATATTTATATATTATTAAAAAAATACAGTCAAAATAAATTTTATATTTTGAGACAGAGGTATTATCCCAACCGTACCAAATTAGCTCAAATTGGAAAGCTTATGAACAATGCACTTTTTTCCAAATTTACTTTTCCGGAGTCAGACTGCATTAATCCTTCTGCTCACTTCATTTTTTCCAATTTGGATTTGATCATTTTGACGTATCTTTGGCCTAACTTCTTTTGACATAAATACCCTTGTTTCACCAATTTATAACCCAATATTTTATTTTTTTGGTACAAAACCAAAAATAAATAAATTATAATCCAATATTTACAAGTGATCTATCACAAATGGCTATTTAATAATTAAATAACGACCTGCATTAGATTTTGAAAGAGATTTCTTATCATTTCATCAAATATTATTTGGTAATTTATTATTTATTTAATAGTACAATAACATGCATTAAATATAAATAGTACAATTTTATAGCGATAATAGTGCATCAAAAGACAATTATAAAAATATAATGCATCAAAACACATAGTAATTTTATTTGTTTTTGGGGAATAAACACAGTAATTTATTTTTAAAAGAATTTTTAATTATGATCTTGGAATTTTGAAATCCATCTTAACGTAAACTATGCTTTTATATTTTGCAAAAATAAAAGAAACTGTACAATTTTTTTGTAGTACTCATCACATCCCTGCACACCAATCCATTAGGTAACCATGACCATCATGCCCTTTTCACTCAATTCCAATTCTACATTGCTGATTACCACCACCACCAGAAAACTTTTTCTGTTCCTATTAATTTAACACCAAATTAATATGCAAATATGTTATAGATATGATATGATATGATTCACACAATGGATAAATAAACAGTGGCAGAAAAAAAGAAAACGATGAATGTGATTCCTCAAATAGAGGTGTTTTCTCGTATAGGGTCATCGTGGAATCGATAGTCCCTGGCTCGAGCACTCCTATATTGAAGTCGGTGATGTAGTGTCTCAGACATCTGGTTGAAAAAATCAGCATCCCATCTCTGAATCAATAAAGGGTCTTCTGCATAGCAAATATATATCGATGTAACAGCACTCTCCACCACAACCATTGCCAACCCAACCTGAAAATAAATTTCCATATTTCATGCCACAAAAATGAGTTGATTCAAGATTATACATACAACTTCACTATATCTGTGCGTGTTTGGAATTCCGATGAATTTGACGAATTCACAGTAGCATAACGTGATTCTGCCAAGCTAACCAGCAATTTAAATATGCAAATTAAAAAAGATTGGAACTTACCAAAACCATACCCATGAGCATGGATGTAGAGCCAATCATAATAACTCTGTCACTCCATTTAATCCATGCCCATACACCAGAGCAAGTTCCGGTAATCAGTCCACCAAAGACGGTCCCCATTAGAAGGACAGCACCTGAACAATCATACGCCACAAGTGCCTCAACTCCAGTTGACTGGAATAACTCCCATGCATCTCTAGCCGAATTGTTAAAGCTTTTACCATTAACAGCAATCTGTTAGTCACGTCTCATTATCATTAACCATGGGGTAAGTTTCCTAATTAGTCTGCATGGATCATGCAATATCATAGTGTCTTATTATAAATCATGTCTAATGATAGAGGCCATAATATGAAGTAAAGAATACATCAAAGTGAAAATGGCTGAAATGATGACGCGAAGAACCTCACCCCACACATTCTTACATATTAGTACTTCTCAGCAGTCATCACAGTAGTTACAAGAAATGAAAATCAATCTGGTTAGTGCCATGGACACAGAAGTGTACCTGAACATAGGCATATTTGTTGAAAAATCGAACAAGAGTCTCCACAAGATGGAAAAGAAAATCAACACAGCAAAGCAAACACTCATTGTTGCCGATCTTTGACCGAAGTCCACGTATCTGAAAGAAAAATCAATATGTTGATAAGAGAAAAAAAGAAAAAGAAATGAGTTTTAATTTGTCACAAAAGCAAACTATTGGTTACCTCCCATCGCAGTGTCCTAATAGCAGCAGTGAATAATGAGCCGTAACAAATGCTACCAAAAGATGTTGTTAAGGCATACTGTAATGATTTCATTAGGGAGTTAGCAGGAATTGAAGCTGCCTCTCTACCACCATGGAAAAGAACAAGAAACACCATCCCAGACACTATAACATGCACAGTGTTACAAAGCACAGCACCTGTCCAAAATAAACTTACAGAGAAAACCTGCAAGCATGAAATAATAACAGAGTAATCAGACAAGGAAAATTAAAGGAATCGATCTGCTCCCATATCCGGTCCAAACAAGAACATATAGAATGAAGAGCAAAACTTGCCACCTCACCACAAGAAGCCACCAGCGTCCCCCATCACTCAAGTTTGAAGCCACGACACCTGCTGCTCCAAATGACCATAAGGTCATCCATAAAAGCACAACAAACATAAATGCATATGTCACTCTCATAACCTCGGGAAGATTCCAAACCATCTTCACTGCTTTTTGCAGAACCAACATTGTAAAGGGAAGTCTGGAGAAAAAAAGAAGCCAGAAGAAACCATCTTAAAAAGAAGAAAAAGAAACGGCTCATGAAACCAAACTAAAAAATTAGATACCAGCCACATTGATCTACAATACATGAAAACATGCATTGAGCGACAAAAATAACCTTAACAAACTGAACTAACATCTATTTATTTGCAATTCCATCAACGGGAGACTATTAAAACTTCAAGAATTGGAAGGAAAAGAAAACAAGGGAAAATATTTGAACTACAACATTTATAGCCGTGACTCACAGCTGTGACATTGTCATAAAATATGTACACCTTAGGACTTTGATGCATAATACATAGCGAACCAATTCATCATCTAATTAGAAAATTAAACTTATATCAACAGGTACATTATTGACTTCTATATTGCAATTTGGAATTTACTGGCTGCTCAATAAAAAAATTCAAGATCTTTTGTTCTAAAAGACCATTGAATTGATGAACAAATGAGATATTCTAATTCAATACTAAAAACCGACAAAATACTATTATTCACATTAACACATTCAGGGCCAATTCCTCTGTGAAACAACAAACAAGGTAATAGGAAGGAAAAACTGTAATCCAACACAAACATATAAAGTATGATTTCAGGACAATACCTGTCAATGACAGATATAACATATAAGAACTGAAGAGCACCGCCAACAGCAAATGCAATCCCCCAGAAAATCTGTCCAGTCCAGAAACACAAAACACTGATGACAGCAAGATAAGTGGTCAGGATGTGAACAGAAATCTTCATCATTTGAGTAGCCTGTGAACCCAACAACAACATCCAAGTCAATCCAAGAAAAGTCCCAATTCCACCAGCAGCAGCATAGAGCGGCCAGTAAGTCTCGGTCAATCCGGCTCCATGCCGAGAAAGACCAGGGGTATACTTATCAATGTTAAGTCTATTTTCTTCCTCAAACCTATTGAGACCAAAAACCCCTAGAAGGAATCCCAATCCAATCAAATGAATCACAAATATTCCTAACCAGAAAACATCATGCCAGCGCCGTGATTGTTCCGCTGCCACCACTTCACTGCCAGTGCCACTTCTCCTACTCCGGGCAGCACTCTATCACCATATAAAAAAAAAAAAAAAAAAAAAAACCAATTTATAAACTTTGACTTCATTTCTGACTCTTCAATAGACTAAGTAAAACAAAGTCAATCACAACAATGAAAAAACTAAAAAAAAAAAATCTATTAAAGGAAAATTGGGCACCCCAGATGAATCAAAATAAGTAAAAATGATCACTAAAAAGGCAAAAACAAAATAAGGGTAAAAAAATAATATTTTGTGATTAGAGAGTATATGCATATAAAATAAAATTAGTATTAGTATATGATTAAAAAGATTAGATACCCAGATAGAGAAAAAGAGTAAAATTGAAGAATTGAATTGAATTGAATAGAAAGAAAAGAGTATACCTGATCGGCGGTGGCTATGGAAGCGAAGTCATCGGAGGAAGAAGAGACGGTGGGAGAATTCATGATGATGAGTGGGAATGGAGAAACATATTGTAGAAGAATATGGAAAATGAAGGAAAACGTGAGTACCAAGGCGAAGAAGAGGTTAGAGAAGAGAAGGTCAAAGGGTTATGGTAGGAAAGTGGATGATTAGTTTAATAATTATTAGTATAATTAGGGTTTTGAATGAGTAATAGTAAATTAGAGTGCGAAAGAGACTTGCAATGAGGAGAAGAAAGTGAAAGTTAACGGCAAGGAAGAAGACAAGAAGAAGAGATTGGTGTGTGCGCGCGGTAATTTCCGAAAAAAACCGTCGTTTTCGTTGGACCTGTTCTGTTCATTTCATCACACTTCTATCTTCAAAATCTGACATTTTCAACTGCTCTTCTTTGATTGTTAAATTACTAGTTTAATTGAAAAATAAATTTCTACATTGTGATCATCCTAATTCAATTGAAACGGTCCAATTCAATTCAAACAGTAAGATACAGTTTTATTTCCAGATAATTTAATAATTAAATTTTGATAAATGATAAATATTACGCTAAGGGTAATGGTTAGGGTATTGATTATTGCTCTAAGGACAATAGTTAAGAAAACAAAAATTTCAACACTTGTGTTACTGATTTACATGTGCAAGTTGAGCTTCAAAAATCCAAATTTCAGTCTCATATTGGATGTCACGAGCCCAGTGTTAGGGTTTATATAGGATTGAACAATTCTCCTCTTTGAATCATGGTTTTGAAGTAGAGTTAGGCTCAATTCGTATCAATTTCAAGTTCATCATATATTTGAGTTTTGTCGCATTTGTAGGCATTTTGTTATTTTATTCTATTAAAGTGAATGTTGTGAGTTTGTTAGCAGATTCATCTATTTTAGTTTTTAATAATTTTGAATTTGTATTATTCGATGTATTCTATCAACTTAGATGAATGTTATTTTCAGACAAAAAAAAGAGAAAGAATATGTTTACTCCAACAAAGTTCAAACTACAAAAAGGATTACAAAGACCAACCCCTAAGTAGTTCAAAGGGTTAGTTCGCCACATATTCAAATCATACGGAAAATTTGTCCTCGCGTTTTGAACCACCACCAAAATACAATATTGATTTTATTGAACAACACTTCATATGATGGCACCTTATAAACGAAAAATTTATTATTTATTTATTTCTACAAAGACCAACAAACACGCCAACCAAATTGCCCGTAGACTCACACAAACTTGCATAGCATGTTTGACTACTCCATACGAATATGGTCCGAAGATACCCAACCAATTCGAAATATTCCGACTTGAGAAAAATCACATCATACAAAGTGTTGTTATACAACCAACATGTTAACCGCACAAATGATACAACAAAGTCATTTAGAATAATATTTTGTCGTTAAAGATTTTTCTCTTTGTTTGACGACAAAATATTATTAAAATGACTTCATTGTGAGCTATCACTATCGCGGAAAGAGATGCATTAACATGTTGATACAAGTTACTATAAACCTTTTGATACAAGTTATTAAACTCAGATGATTAATAAAAGTCTTCCATAAAACAAATCGTTAATTCAATTCCTAAAAGTAACAAAGTTGAATAAATTTTAAAAGGATAACCCCAAACAAAACAGCCACTTAATTTAGTACTAAAGAGAGTCATTCATTCAGCTGGTGCTGCCATTGCCAACCAACATTGCAACCTTGTCCAAATGGACCCCCCATTCATTACACTAAACACGTGAAAAAACATTAACACATCGTATCCTATGTAACGGTTACATTCTAACCAATTAGCAACTGTTAGGAGAAAATCCAATTAACGAGTTGGCAATATCAAAACTGACACGTGTCCCTTGCTGTTGAATATTCCCGATAATTGACGGTGACGACATAGTCGGAGCAAACGCAAAACAAAACGTTCCCACCGAATCAACCGGTACCAGGTAATTCTTCGCCGGCATCACCAACACTTTCCCTTCCCCAAAATGAAACGCCACCGTCGGAACCTCCACGCTTGTCTTCGACGACAGGTCATAGCACGTATCAAACAACGACACACCATTCGCCGCCGGCAAATTATTCGTTCCTCTAACAAACGCATCACGAACCACATTATACACGTCCCTCTTCAACCGTGTCACCGACGTGCCGGAATCCACGATAATCCCCCCACTTCCGGTGGCATCCACCTCAAAACTTGTTTTCGGAATCGGAAGTAATTCTCCACCGACGCTTATCCCAACGAGTCCCACATAGTAAAACGTGTCCAATTTAGGATTACGCCGTAACGGCGCGGTAACGGCGTTACGAGAAAAAGGAGAGTCAAACTCTAGGGTTGAAACCAAATCAGAGTCACGATCCACAAGACAATACGAAAACGACGTCGTATTAAGCTGAGCCGGAAAAGAAAGCGGGCCGCCACCTAAGCCGAGTAAGCCGGCTGCACCAACGAACAAACCTTCATTATTATGACCGCAGCCGATGGCTATATTCCGAACTGAAGTCGCGCCGATTGTAACCGTCTCCGTAACGAAGTCTCCAACGGTGTAAGAGCCGTCGCCGTAGGAAACTTCGTAGAGACAGTTACCTCTACGGCACTGTGATTGGTCAAGCCATTTGCATTGATTGGCTTCACAAGTGAGCGGCTCGTAAGAAGCCGATGAAGCCGGCTCGAAAATTGGATCGGCTTGGCTATAA